>JAIRCJ010001050.1:2721540-4082311 GCA_020883675.1 Bruguiera gymnorhiza
ATCCTTTAAAAGAATCTATATAGATGCAAGAATTCAGTATCAGTTTATAACTCCATTCACACTCTAACAAAATAAGATGAGTGAGAGAAAAAAATAGAATTATCATGTCCATGACAAAATGCTTATTGGCAAAAAAAAGAAAAAGCTTCCAAAGTTGTTTTGGGCAAAAATTGTAATCATTTATGTGTATTTGCTTAATAGATTGCTAATAAAGGCACTTGCAAATCAAACTACCATTGAAGTCTAGTTCCAACATATACTTTCTCTTGATCATTTTAAAGTATTTAGGTACATATACTTTGTTCACGTACCTAAGTAAAAGATAGACAAACTAGATTCTAGAACAATTATAACTATCTTTATTGGCTATACCAACATTACATCAAACTATAAGGTTTATAATATCTACTCTGGGAAAACATTAATCTCTAAAAATGTTATATTCAATGAGCTAAAGTATTGGAATTGGGATATGTTTAAAATTGAGTTATCAAATGCTCAATCTAGATTAATTCCTAATGCTTTAGTCTTAAAAGCTGTGACAATAAATGAAGATGATGAAAATTATTCGACAGAGGAATAAGATGTCTCACTGACATTTATGAAAGAGCACATAAAGCTATTTTAGAACCCTCAAATCATAAAGAAACTTTCAATATGCTCAACTAGAAGAAAGCTATATAAGAGGAGTTGTAATTTATTAAAAAAATAAAACTCAGGTATTGGTTTATAAACTAGAAAAGAAATTAATTATTAGGGTGAGGTGGATATTCATAACTAAGTATCATGTTAATGATACAATTAAAAAACTCAAGGTTATACTGGTGGTTAAAGGATATTCACAAAAGTATGAAATTTACTACTGTGAAACATTTGTACAAATAGCTAGAATGGATACAATCAAATTGTTTATATTAATTGTTGCTCACAAAGGCTAAAAGGTATACCAACTTAATGTGAAATCTACCTTCCTCAATAATTTACTTTAAGAAGAAATATTTGTGAATAGCCTCTTGGATTTGTCAAAAAGGAGTAAGAAGAAAAGGTGTATTTGATTAACAAGGCTTTCTATAAACTAAAACAAGCCCTATGGATTTGGTATGGTAGAATTAATGATCACTTACTAAATCTTGGGTTCGAGAGAAGCAAAATAGAAATCGCCTTATATGTCAAGGCCCAAACAGATCAACTTTATAGAAAATTTGAGCATCTTGTTAATTTAAATTGTCAATTTCTCTTTTTCTAATTTTAAGGATCAAATTTAAATTTGTATTTGAAATTTCAATTTTTGTATTTGAATTAAAAAATATATGATTTTTAGTGATGTATTAATCCAAAAAACTTCATATATAAACTTAAACACCAAGAATAAATGAACCACTTTCAAAAACCTCTCTTACATCTCATGTTTTTGTCTCTTTGCCTAAGTTTTTTGGTTATGTCTGTGTGCCTAGCTCCTGATATACCAACAATTTGGCCTGCTTACTTAATTATAACAAACAACCTACCAAGCTTCTGTAAGCTGGAACATCTAGTTTTTCAGGTCCATCTTCCTTGCATAGCTTCTCATTAACAACAAGTGGAGTGTACTGATTTCTCACCAAACATTCTGAACTTTAGCTGCATATTTCTCTTGGTTGATGAAGATTCCTTTTGGAGATTTATGAATCTATATTACAAGGAAGAAAGACGTTTCTCCCATTTCAATCATATCAGATTCCTTGTACACAAGAACCTTGCACTGCTCAACTGAGTTTGAGCTACTTCCCGTCACAAAAAGGTCATCAACATACAAGGAAATAACCAGCAAATCATCTCTGTCAATCATGATATACAGGGTTGGTTCACTTTTGCTCCCGCAAAAAATATGTTTTAACAAGCATACATCAACTGCTGTACTAGGTCCTTGGAGCCAATTTAAGGCCAGAAAATGCATTTTTTAGCAAATAGAATTTTCTTTCTTCTCCTTTGACCTCAAAGCCTTCTATCTGCTGAAAAATCTCCTCTCCTAAGAATCTATTGAAGAATGCACAAATTAAAATTTTTCTAGTTTTCTGTGCTGCAAGTGCAAGAAGTCTAACGGTGTCCAGTGTGGAAATAGGAACAAAAGTTTTTGAAAAATTGATACCAAACTGTTGTGCATAGTATTTCACTACCAATCTGGCTTTAAGCTTGTTTACTAATCCATCAGCATCGAGTTTGGTCCTAATGACCATTTAATGTCACTAAGATGTCTGTGATGTTGTCTGTTAATAAGAATCCAAGTTTAGTTCTTGTTGATTATGTTGATCTCTTATAGCTTCTTTCCACCCTGACAGGTTAATCAATAAGAATCCAAATTTAGTTCTTGTTGATTTTGTTGATCTCTTATAGTTGCTTTCCACCCTGACAGGTTAACTGCATCACAATAAGATGCTGTTCAAATATAGCAACATTACACATCGATAAACATCAGTAAGTGTTCTTCTTGTTCTGACGGCATCATCTTCCTTAGTCTCATTTCATACTCAATTTCTAGTTGATTTTCAGGTTTATTAGAGTTACCACCATCAGTATAGTCTTCAATTTAGGATTAATCCCAATTTCAAGCTGCTTTTTCATTGCATTTGACATCTCTTCCGTTTTAAAATCATAGACCCTATAGCCATTGGCATTGCTATTGTAGCCCACAAGGATTCCGGCTTCCTATTTTCGTCAGGTTTGTCCCTTTTAACATCAGCAACATAGCTGTAGCAGACACAACCAAATACTCTGAGGTGATGCTTACAGGGCTTGACATCATGTCAAGCTTCAAATGGTTTCATTCCCTTTAAGGCCTTTGTAAGCACCTTGAAGTAAATAGACTGCAGTATTTATAGCTTCTGCCAAATTTTTCTTTGGTTTATTCTTCTCAATTAAAATGCATCTGCAAGAATTTGATAAAAAATCACTTCAGCTTAAACTTTGTGTCATCAAAGGATGTGTTTGACTGTTGGATGGATTTGGGGTCTGAATAAACCTGATTTGATGATTCTAATAGATCTCATTTCTAATATCATTTGTCCACCAGGTGCTAGAAAAGAAAGCTTAAGTTGGCAATTGGGGTGAGCATTGCGTTAAAATACTTGTTACTGTGAGTAGTCCTTTCCCTTTCTATATCGTATTGCATGCTGTTTTGCTGATCTTTGCAATGCTTTAACACAACCAACATGGACAAACGCATACATACACACGCACAAACTGTTTTCCTAATTTTTTGAAGTTGTTTCCTAGGTGTTATGATAACACCTTCAATTGCACTGATTCTAATGAGCATGTAAGCTTTTGGCATTTTTTGTTAAAGAAGTTGTTTTTAAGTTCACCTGCTATAAGTTGATTTCCTGAGTATTAAGTTGGTGCTTAGATTCAGGATGGATTTTTGCAGTTTCTGTAGGCAGCAAGTTAGATTCAGGATGGATTTTTGCAGTTTCTGTAGGCAGCAAGTTCGAGATGCTACTTTTAATGGCGATTGCATTGCTTTGTTGTTTCTCTTCTTCATGCTACTTAGTTTTTGTGGTTTCTTGCCAGAATGCATTTTATGCTACTATTCCGGCCTTCATCAACTTTGTAAACTTTGTGTTCACATCACAATTACAAGAAATCATTGGACATACCACAGGTAACGTATTGACAGAAAATTTCAGAGACTTAACAACACTATTTATTTATTTATTTATTCCCCATTCCATGCCAATCATTTTTGCCTCTGAATGTACGAAATATTCCACGATATTAATTAAACTGAGCATTTCTTGATGCAGCGGCTTCTATGGCAGCTCCAATCCTATTGATGCATTGTTTGTAAAGGAATCCCAGAAAATCAATTGTGCTGTCCTGAGAAGCATCTTCTAAAGGGGAAATCTCAAATGACCAATCAACCAGCGTTGAATCATCCCCATAATCAAACAGTTTTAATGTGTTAGCAGATCCATCTAAGCCCACATTGCTTGCCTCCATCAAGTAAACGTAGCTGTGTGCAGAAAATTCCATTGAAACCAGCTTCTCCTTAATCCAAGACCCTTCACCGTCCTGTTGAGGGAACATGAAGCCTGAGACTAGCCGAACATAGCCCAGAACTCCTTCCTCTCCGGATAAGTCAGTGCATCTTTCAACCATTGGCATCCATTCTGGCAATCTTTTAGTCTTGGAAACCATGGACCAGACTTCTTCTATAGGTGCATCAACTATGCCCACAACTGATCCACGCCACTTGGCCTGCCCATCTTCAACTGCCTATATCAATGGCAAAGGTTACTGATTTTCATGCGTGTGACTGAAGTGCAAATGTGATTAGATTATTGCAATTGTCAGAGAAAAATCATTTCCTAATTGTACAAGTTCTTTCTTTTCTTGACCAAACCGAATTGTAAAAGTTAGAAGATGCTAAACAAACATGTACTATTTCTTGTACTTCGATATAAATGAGTGGGAAGAAGAAATGCATACCATGGTTTTGTGTTGAAGCTTCTGTCTCAAACCATACGCCCTGAAGTTCCAATGGCTCTCACGCCGTTTAATCCTAATTTCAACACTTTAATATTTCTAATATATATATATATATATATATATAATGTTTCAGATTAGGCTGTTTGTTGTAAAGGAAACCTATGAAGAAGCAATCTAAGAATTGCCATGTTTGAAGACAAAACAGAAGGGATAATTCCAAGAGTAGGCACTTTGGTATACACAATTCACTGTACTTTTCACCCTCGTACGCATCTTCTTGTTAACCTTGTTGCTTAGAAGTTGTATACTTAATTGAAGCATGCTTTTCAATTTGGAGATAAGTAAGTAATTTGCTTAACATTTGATGAGTGTACTTCGAAAAGCAAAGCTGGTGATCATCATCACTAGATTCTCTATGCAGCAGAAAGCAAGCACCGTTTGGCAACAACTGAAATAGGCCCTAATTTCTGATGCTTTTTTAGCTCAGTGACTCTTATAAGCCGAAAGTAAGACTGCCCTCTGTTGAAAAACAATATATAGCGAAGGAAAATAGTCCTGTATATATGCTTTGACTCAAGTCAATAGCCTATCACGGCCGAGCAACTCCTATACACAGACGGCATTTTCAGTAACTAAAGTACAAAGACGACAAGCTTCCCCAGAACCTCAAAGAAAAACTTAGGGTCATTCTAACTTAAGCTGTGATTCCTTTTAGGTTCTATTAAAATTCATTGTATACACCCTACACATTAATAGCAGCAAACGCTTGGATCCCAAAGGCAAGCATTTCAATCAAATGATATTAAATATTTTAGCAGGAAAACCACTGTACAAGATAGCTTAGATTTCATCCAAAGGGAACAGAAAGAAAACGCATGAATTGCTAGAACCAGCATTTAAGATGCTTGCTGTTAGAATTATTAGCATGATTTAATATATATGCTACTTATATATCTATATATATATATATATATATATATATTTAAGTTAATTATTATGTGATATTTTTATATTAATAAAATTAAAAAAAATTTATATAATTAATTAATAATAGTATCAAAATAATTAAACCTCAATGGTAGTATCGAGTTATCAAGCTCTAACAAATACAATACTGACCAAAAGTGACCGCCTAATTGAGTTCGTTGAACCAGACAACAATCAAGGAAAAAGTGGTTGTGGAGCCCAAACTCTCGTGTTTCTGTCTCTCTCGATATCATCCATTTCGCTGCATCCGCCAGTTCCTCTACATTTCTTTATAAATTTGGAATCCTCATTCTTGGCAATTCAGTCTCTTTGTGACACTTCCCACTTCTCATTCCATTTCCTTGTTTTCCAATTGTTCATTTGCTTTGACTTTTCAGATCCACGGGAGAGATTCATGGCTAGAACAAAGTAGACATGCTTCTATTACCACATCTTGATATCAACTCCATCCCTGTTTTTACTAGAACTAGAAGTTGTTTCCATTTTTACGTATCTTACCAGTTTATTACGATGTATCTAAGTACTTGCATGGATCACAGCTTTTTTTTTCCCTTTTTGTTCTCTTGCGAATTTTTGTTAGTATATTTTTGTGGGTCATTAACTTACAATGCTTATCATTAAGTCAATTTTAATTAGAGCTGCTTTTCTTCCCCGTTCAAGATAATTCCCACAGCGTGAAATTGAATTGATTTTAATTGTTGGTTGCTTCTTTTTTTTTCCCCGTTTGGCACAGTCAATGTGGTTTGAGGTTGCGATTAAGTTAATAAAAAAAAAAAAACTGATATGGGGATTTAAGAAAAATAATCACATCCCCCTTTGCTCAAGTAGGACATGGTGAGCGTCGTGTGCGTGGTCCTGACCCGTTGAGATCATCCCCTTAGTAGTGTTTTTCTTGTTCTTCTTCTGGGCACTCGAGCCCTCCATGTCTCCATGTAACCCCCCCCCAAAAAAAAAGACAAGAAGAAGAAGAAGAAGAAGAAGAAGAAGAAGAAGAAGAAATAGCCACATCCGAAGCACAAATTCGCAGCTACGATGTCCTTTACGGGTACCCAACAGAAATGTGGGGCTTGTGAGAAGACTGTATCCTATGGAACTTCTATCCGCAGATGGTGTTAATCACCATTAAGTCTTGCTTCAAGTGCTTTCACTGCAAGGGCACGTTAAAGGTATTATTTTCTCATGCATTTTTTTATCACTGTGTAAGCTGTTAGGATCTATTTGTTGTCTTATATCAAATGAAGCCCTATTTGATAAGCTGTCCGGCGAATGTTCTCTTAAACAAGTTGGGTTGATGGTATTCTCTGTGATACGTGAACCCATTTTGTTATTAGAGCAAATTGTTTGTCTCGTCTACCCAAACTTTACCAGATGACAGGTAGATTTTATTTCAGGATATTGTGCTAACTAAGTTTCGTACTTTTCATGCTTTCAGCTAAGCAATTATTCATCCATGGAAGGAGTAGCATAATGTAAGCCGCATCACTTTGAGCTGCTGTTCAAGGAGACGGCTAGTTTAAACAAGGGCTCCCAGTCACGTATGTCCCCTTGTTCATGCAAAAGTTGATTTTTTTTTCATTTGAATTTCTACTTTTTGCTTTTAATTTATTAATTTGGGAGTTAATTTCTTTTTGGACAGCTGCAAAGTCAGCTGAGAAGTCAACTCCTGATCTGGAATTGTTCCCCACAACACTTCGTATACCTGACAAATGACAACTGGTTATTCATGATATGGCGTGTCATGGCGGTGTTTCTCTCTGATTCTCAATAGCTTGAGCTGTTTTCAGACAAGACCACCTAGCTTGTTTTCTAGGACACAAGAACAATGTGCTACTTGTGGTAAAATTGCTTATCCACTAGAGAAGCTAGGATTTGGATATTTATATCTCACTGTCACTTACTCAGTTTTACTTGTGTTGATTTCCTTGACATTACACTCCGTAAGAGACCAGTTCAAGTCATGTTTCGGGTGTTCTCATGGCGGTGGAGGGCAAAGCGTATCACAAGACATGTTTCAGGTGCTTTCATGGCGGCTGTTCTATCTCCCCATCAAATTATGCAGCCCTGGAAGTTGAATTGTATTGCAAACATCACTTTGCTCAACTTTTCAAAGAGAAGGGAAGGTACAGCCATCTCATCAAGTCTGCATCAATGAAACGTGCAGCAGCTCCTGTGCCAGAGGCCTGAACATTATCTCATCTTTAATTGTATGTCTATTTGTGTGGTCTTATTTACTTCTCGTGCTTCTTTCTGCAAGCTACTGGCAAAGCTGGATTATGCTCTTTTCGTTTTGATTTTTAAGTATTTTTTAGCTGTGCCTGAAATCTTTTGGGCTTGGTTGGTGGACGGCATTGAGCATCCCTGCAATTATAAAATTTCACCGGAGGGGTTGCAAACGTGTATGATATTACTGTTTTTTTTTTTTTTTTGGCTTTTCCGGGCAGTACTGCCCCTTACTTTTTGGATGCCTGCTTTCTTGCGAAAGCATGGTATCCATTTGCGTATATGGTTTTTGAGATGCCAGGTGAAGAATGCAGGTGTTAATCAATGAAAAGTGGTTTGATGTGGGTCAAAATAATTCATTAGGAAAGACACTAACTTTTGATATTTTGACTCATAAAAAAGAAAGTTAGGTAAAATCGATTTCTCTATAAAAGTTGCCTTTACGTGGTTTAGTAAACTGATTTTTTTAAAATTTTTTATTTTCTTGTTTCATAGAAGCATCTTCAATACTTCGATAACTAAATGTTGATGGGCCGCTCATTTCTACGTTCTGCTTTCGAGATTTTGGGGCTGCTAACCCACCCAATCTTTAGATCAGCAGTCAGCGCCAGACCTCGATGCCATAAATCTCCCAGAACATTTGACAAAGAAGACCACAAAACGGTAAAATTTGACTGTTCTTTTTCCATCAATTAATCAATATGATAAATGTTAATAACAAAATGATTCTGTGAAGACCCAATTCTGCAAGTCCTGTTCCCAGAAAGAATAAGAAAGATAAAACAGTATTCCTCTACGATCCCAAGCTGTGAACAATAAGGATAGATGTCACTTATTTTTCTACTTCTGACTAATTCTGCAGCTGTTGTCATAAATTGGAAACCAATTTCTGGGGTTTCCAGGGAAAAAAATAGAATTTGAGGCCGAAATCCATAAAGCGCACAACAGACCAAACCCAGCCCAAAGTCGCCTCTCAGAGGTTGCTGCTGTCCTGGCGCCCAGGACGACAAACTATAAAGAACATTGCTTCGTGTTTTTTTCAAAATGACTATTCACTTGCTCCGTTTCTTGGCTTCACTGTACAGAATAACTCCAAAGACGGTAAGCGTGTAACCAAGCATCCCAGTGACGGATACAGGATTTCTGAAAATCAAAATTGAAACCACAACAGCCACAGCACCTTTTGCATTCCCTAGAACCTGGAAGATTGAGAACTCTTTCTTATGTTAAGGAACAAACATAGAAGATTAAAATGGAAATAGGAGAAGGGAATGGCATTGATATTCAAATGCATAAAACGTGTGAAAACCAACATGGCAGGCAGAGACAATGAACAATTATCAAGAAAATCATATGCAATCAACAAAGCTTGACTTGGATTGCATCCAAAATAAAGAATCATGAAGCAGTGGGGTGGGAACCTCAAAATTTTGGGCCTTGCTACATTCTTAGTAAACATAAAATAAAAAAATAAAAAAAATAAAAAAACACCAAAAGAGTAAGTGCTCCTCCAACGCAGCCCCCCCCCCCCAAAAAAGCCCCTCACCAAAAACCAAACCAAAGAAACAGCAAAAAGAGATTGTAAGTTGACCAATTCTTGTATAATTTCTCACTGTGCTATCCATCTCAACTCCTTTTCAACTAAAGCTTATTTGTTAAATTCTTGAAAAAGAAGAAAAAAGAGGAGAAAAATCTATAACAGAGCTTCAAGAACTTTCGAAAGTGTAGACTGTAGCCACTTGAACACAATTGCTACCATTTCAGGGCATGCTACCTCCCTTCCTGCCATAGGCAACTTAAAGGTAAACATATCCAATGAGCCAGGTCTGATCTTGCACAAAGACCGACATCTAGATCAGTGACAACAAAGACCATACCCAGAAATTGGTTCGGATCAATCCTTTCCTGGCTGGGCAAAAGTTTCCATTTATTTCGGAACAAATGCAACCTTATCAAAGACTAAGCTAGAAAGAAACACGAGTTGGTGGATGATTTTGGGAAAATAGTGATACCAGACATCAAGGAGTCTAAAATACTTCGAGGAGAAAGACTCAAAACCTTTGCATGTGATCTTGATGGAAAAAGGTGGTCTTTAGAACACAATCAATTTGAGGAAATAAAAGTAAACACATTAGCCAATAAAATGCCAGGAAAATTCTCAGATTAGCCAAACCAAATGGTGACTGAATGTTTATGAATACAGTATTTTGTAAACTTGTAATGATTATGCCCACCAGTGACAACATTTAGAATTTCTTGGCATTTAAACGAGCCATACCAGCAGAAATTATCTAACACTCTGTTGCATCACCAAGGAAATGAACACCTCTTCAAACCAAGTTTCAATTCTACAATTCTAATATACTTAAGTCACAGCTATATCCAGTGTATTGTCATTAAGATTCATCCACTTCCCATATTCATTCATAGAGATTATAAGTCAGAAACAGCATGGGACACCATCTGTTCCATATTCTGAGAAAAGCACTGAGCTGCCTTTGTCAAAAGAAATGATCCAATAATTGACAGAAATAAGTGTTTTATTTAAAAATATGGCCAAAAGTTCCAAAAATATTTAGACTCATGCAGTTCCACTTGGTTATGACTAGATTATCACACCTTGAACCTTCTCATTTCACGTTATTTTTTAGCAAGGAAAATTAATGTTTTCTTAAGGCTCACACTTAACACAGATGAGTATTTTTGCAATCACAAAATCTATTAACAAAAAGTCAAAGGAAGTCAGTCTGCAGAGCAACACATACCTGGAGGGTCAGAGCACTTGTGTGTTTTGTGACCAAAAAATTGGTCAAATTTACAAAATATGCCAGTGTCGAGTTGAATAGCAGGTACCAGATAATCTTGATGTCATCTCTGGCAAGAGCCAGTGTAATTCCAACCACATTATCTTCCATAATAAGGGTTGCAGGGAGTAGAAGTATAACAGCAATTGGAGCCATGTATAAAAGGAGATTCATAGAATTCAGCTTCTCCCTTGAAATGTGAAATACGAAATAAAAACAGCCTCTCAGTATCAATTCCATTTCAGAATGAATGTGAAAGATAACAAGAACCAGAGTCATGCCCTGAATGGTGAAAAAGCTAATGCAGGTGCCAGTTCATAAACATCATTACCCTTCAGAAGAAAGTAAAATCCCTTGCAGCACTGATTTGAGTGCCCTTGCAGCAGTGGCAGCAATGCACATTATGAACCCAAAGAGATGGAAACTTGGTTCACCCTATGGCCATGGAAAAAAGAAAGAGAAAAAAAAAAAAGGTAAAAATTTCAACCGAAGATAGCAATCAAATTCCTGACAATTAAAGAAAGTCTGCACCCCTTTCATTCACTTGCTCCTATATCCCATTCCACAACATAATGCAAGCCAGCACAAAAGTTTTGTGGGAGTGAAAAACAAAGAACTCCATCAACTAAAATTCTGAGATCAGAAAACTTTTGTTCACCATGAAGACCATATGCAAAAGAGTTCTAATTACGAGCCCACGGCCATTTTCAAGAGGTAGTAGCAGTCAATTCCAAACTGATCCAATTCAATGAAAATCTTACTAAACCCATGAGCTATACAAACCACGGGAAATCAATCAACTCTCATTAACTTCCCTCACTAACTAAATTGGCAATTAAACACTTTCCACAACTCAGACTAGGTCGCCAAAATCATGATTTTACCCCCACTTTCAATTGAATTAGGTAAAATTCGCCAAAAAATTATAAAAAAAAAAAAGGAAACAAGGAGACGAGAACCGTATACAAAGGGAAGAAGAAGCTTACTCCGCTGGCAATAATAACTCCAGCAACGACAGGAATCAAGGTGACGTAAGTGAGCCAGGCTTCCCTCTTGAGAGTGAACAAGTAAGCGAAAATCGCGGTGAAAAACGGCGTCGTGGCACCAACGGCCTGGTTAAACGAGACGGGCAAGAACTTCAAGGAAATGTTTCCGAAAACGACGGACACGCAGAAAACGAGGCTCAAGGTGGAGATCTTTAAGAATTGGGCGCGGGAGCGGATGGTCTGCATAGGGACCATCTTCATCCACGCAATGGCCACGTAGCTGAGCAAACTGCAAGCCGTCATGTGGCACATGGTCAAGAAGATCGGGTACTTGAACCCGTAATTGCTCAGCAAGTACTTGTTCAGCAACAGCACCCCTATGTTCGACGTGTACCACGCCGTCACTAGCCCGATCGCGAACAGCGGCGACGTGCTCTTCATGGCGGCGGCTTCTCCTCCTCCTCCTCCTCCTCCTCCTTTATCGGTCAGAGATCTGTCGGCTACGATCGGAAGGTCGAGAAGACTTGATTTGTAGGGAAGGGATTAGGAGCGGTGAGGAGTACTCGAATTGTAAGGATCTAAAGAAAAGACCGAACGGTGGTTTGTTAATCGGGAGCCGAGGGTCTCCCATGGATATCTGGCATAATAGTAATAATAATTAATTATAGCAGATTGAGTTTTATGGTAAATGATTTTCCGGGAAATAGAGAGAGAATATTCTAAACATAAAAAATAAAATAAATAAATAAAGCGGAGGAGTAGACGGCGGTGCTAGTGATGGTGGCGGCGGCGGTTGAAAACTCGCGGAGGAGTGGGGACGGGGGAGCTTTCAGTGTTCTGTATTTCACATTTCTTTTTAGATGTTATTAGCTTCATAAACTTTTTCAACACGTCTAGGGTTTTGGATGATAGTCAAAAAGGTCAACGCGTTTTAGTTTTATGGTATTTTAGGGATGTAAGTGAATATTTTTTGTAATTTTAAAAATCATTTATTAATGTTTTAATTAAAAAAATACACAATTTGATCAACAAATTCTTTCTCTCAAATGTAAGACACAAATAATATGAAACTTAAACCCCAAATAATCTCACCCCATCTTTGTTGTAAAGAATAGGATTCATATAATACTGAATTCACACACGAACTTGCTAATAAGCTAATTTTGGAGAAAAAGAGAAATATTTTAAGCAAAAAAACAATTAGACAAGAGAAGAAGAAATAATAAAGATGGAGGCATAAACCAAAAAAAAAAGAATTACATCATTCATTTATTTATTGACAATGATTAGAGGATAATATATAATTTATATTTTAAATTTTATTTAATATTTTAAATTTTTAAATAAAATGATTTCTTGATAATAACTTTATTGTAACCTTAATGTTGATTATTGCTTTATGTATCAAATGTCAAATGATGTCCATTAGTAATTATTCATAAGGTATTGAAATTCAATATTTATTTAGATGAAATTCAATATCTATGGTATTGACATTTGAATCATAATTCTCTAAAAAATACAAGCGAAGCTAAAAGATTAATTTCATAATTGGTTAATGGCTACCATGTTAACATCCAATCTGTGATATTTCCAACCAAAAAATAATAATAATAAAGTACATTGGGCTATTATTAGCCAAGCTGCACTGTCGGTGGTGGAAAATCAATACGAGACGTCGGAAATTGGAACGAACTCAAATGAGATGGACGACCTGACGTGACGCCTAGAAAAAGTTAAAAGTGTCGGCGCGAGGCATGCACGGTCGTACATTTTCCAGATTTTAGATCTACGGCACCGGACATGCCTCCAAGAGCAAAGGGAAACAGTGGCACCATGGCGGCTGTTGGCCAATGGTTAAACGTCAACGTTTCACATGTTAATATTTTGACCTCAGATTCCTTGGACTAGAAAAAAAAAAAGAAAAGAAAAAATCAACCCCTAAGAATCTATTTGACATTGTTATTTAATTGTGTTATTATGATTGATAAATCGATAACTTTGAGAGCTTATAGTTAATAAACGTTATTAATTATTTGATAACATTAAAGAAAAAAAATCTATGAGAGATAAGAACATAATTTTTGAAAATATTTGGTAAATTGTGATTCAAATAGTTGTTATATTAGATAATAATTTTAAAAGACATTATGAAATAAACAAAGAATCACAAAAAAAATTTATTTTTTATATTGCTAAAAATTGCAATTACCTTACATGTCAATGGATATTTTTATCTTTAAAATGTTATAAAAGTGTGTGCTTTCTTGGGGTACCAAAAAATTACAGTTTCTAAAGTTAAAGTTTGAGTTCTAGGGTGACCAAATTTTTAACATTTGACTAGAAATGGAGATTTGCAAACTACAACCACAATCTCAAATACACTCTAATGTTTTCACTTCCTGATCATGGATGAAGAATGAGAGCCCAAGAAAGAAACAAAATTAGGGTTCAATTAGCTCTGCATCCAGTTGGTTCAACTAATTGGTGTTTTATGGTTTGATTTTACTAATTCGATTCCATTGTCCAATTTTATAACATTCCTAATAATTGGATTTGAAATTAAGCTTCTTTTAGGTCTCATATCAAGACCTAATTCAGACCCTAGAGACATCCACTCACGTGCATGTATTTCATATATATGTGTGTGTGTGTGTGTGTGTGTGTTTGAGTAAAACTAATACAACCAAGAAAGAAGCACACAGAAATTAAAATTACTACTGCATTTCAGTGAAATTATGACCACAGATTAATTTTCCAGGAAAAGATCCATGCCCCATTGCAAAACACATGTTTAAGTTACATGACAATCCAGATTTTTGCCTTCTGCTTTATGTTTGGCCGCGTCACTATCTACCGGACAAAAACCATCGATCAAAATCGAAAAATACATTAGGATGCATGTAATTGTGCTCGTGTCCAGAGATACAAAAGAACAGGGTTCGATTTCACCGTAAACTTAAAATTTAGTGGCATTGTCCTTTTTTTTTTGGTCACAAAGGGAGTTGTGTTTTTATTTTTTTTTATTTTTTTAATTACAAAATGAGGCGAAGAGCTAACTACAGCGTCATTAAACGGGGCCAACAAGCCCCATGAACATCCTGATGCAATAATTGCCTGACGCTGACCGGAGGATCGTGCAAAATGTGCCCCCCCCCCAATCCAGCGTGAGAGCCCAATTTGCAAGCTAGACAGTCCTGCTGAATGCAATGAAGGGCCAATAGAGAGTCCACCTCCACCCAGTATCTTTCGAAACCCATAGTCCAAGGGATATCCAGCCCCGTGCAAAAACCCCACAACTCTGCAGCGGAAGGAGGGCAAAGTCCAATTTTTCGAGCGTACTCAATTTCCCATTTACCCATATGGTCGCGGATGACTCCCCCTACAATACCCTCCCCGGTACTACCATGCACCGCACCATCAGTATTAACTTTCACCCACTCCCCATCCGGAGGTCGCCAACCAATTAGCTTGACGGTTTTGCACGAAGTCAACGGATGACAGGCCAATCCTCAAAGTACCCAATGCCAGGACTATTGTGCAAATTAAGGAGAAACCAATCCAGGAAGCTCAGTGCAAAAAAAAAAAAAAATTGATCCATGGCTGCAGGCACCAGACAAGAAACCCATAGTCGCTTGGCAAGGGGGCAATCTTTTAGCAGATGTAAGAGAGTTTCCTCGGAGGTATCGCATAAAGGACATAGCTTACTTAACGAAAGAACTCAGCGAAACCTTTCTGAATTCGTCATGAGCCTTCCATGCGAGGCCTGCCACATAATGCATTTGATTTTCTCGGGGACATGTAATTTCCACAATGCGACCAGCTTGATATGCCAATGCCGCACAGACGTAGAAGGTAAAGGGGACCGATAGGCGGCACGAACAGAAAATGAACTATCAGGTGAACCTACCCAGCACAACTCATCCTTATTCCCCCTGCCAGGCCAAAGCGTGCAAGCTGAGGAATTGTCATTATTTATTAAATCAAAATACAAATTTACATTGCTGAGGAAGCGGTTGTGCTTACACCCATGTTTTAGTTGTGTGTATCGTTGATGGCTCCATCCAATAATTGTCGTTGTTTATGTGATTTTGATCATCTTACCCAATAAATTATATTTCTTTGTCTGATGGCTTTGTATTTTGGCTGTTCTTTTTGTTATTCGTTGCAAGAACTTACAGCATCAGCTTTGTGTAGTGTTTTTGTTTTTTTTGTTTTTTTTGGGCACATTTTCTTCTGATGATGGAACCTTAATTGTTATTTGCAAGCTGTTTTAACGTAGCTTTTGACAACCTTTGATGGTGACTTCAATATTCATTGATGATCAATTTTCACTGGCAGAATCCCGAAACTTGGACGAAGCCCAACAGCGATAGCTTTTATAATTGCCATATGCGACCTACAAGTGAAAAAAGTAAGTCAAGTCCTTGAACCTATCAGCTTCTGTTTGTTCGCCTGTTTAAAGTAACGAACCCCAAATTGTCTTATATAAAACTTGCAATTAGTTTAAATGCCTTCTCTTTTATAGGGCCTAATAAAGCGAGAAATGGTTACATTCTCGTCCATGCTAATGGAAGATTGAATCAAATGAAAATTGGGATAAGCAACCATATATAAAACCAGTAAATTATCATTATTGTTAGTAGCATTTTTTTAATGTTATTTTTCATGTAATGCAGAAAACATCTTGAACACAACGGTGTTTTTTCCTTCTCTGGACCATCGTTCTTTTTGGACAGACCCAAGATGCGTGGACTGCTATTTATGATGGCTTTTGGTAAATGAAAGAAAGTTACCCACACAAGGATAAATGGAAGCGGTTGCCCACAAGCTCACAAATGCACAATTCATAACCTTTAACTACAGT
Organism: Bruguiera gymnorhiza; assembly: GCA_020883675.1. Lineage (NCBI taxonomy): Eukaryota > Viridiplantae > Streptophyta > Magnoliopsida > Malpighiales > Rhizophoraceae > Bruguiera > Bruguiera gymnorhiza. The sequence continues at coordinate 2,737,869 of JAIRCJ010001050.1, forward strand.
TATTATGTTTTTTTTATTACAATTAAGTAATGCAAGTTTGTATTTAATCATGTCCATTTACTCGTGTGTTTATACTGGAGCTTAATAAATTATGACATTTGCAAGTACGTGGGATTGAGATTTTCTTTGACAAATTTATCGCATCAGTGAATTTAAAGACTAATTAATTGGAAGCATTTGATTGAATTTCTGAAAGATAATATCAATATCGTAGTGTCTCTTATACAAGAAAGAACTGGTAGCACTAAAGCCACTGCAGCAGGCTCCAGTTTCCTGGTCTAAGGTGTGCTTTTACTCAGAACTTTGGACAGACTGGTGCGCTTCAGTTGTAAAAAAAGCTGGATGTTTGTTATTTACAGCCTAGCTATTACAGAAAAGAGGTCCTTCCTTTACTAATGAAGAAGCATAAAGTGATCAATTTCAAGCATCCAGATTCGCACCTTGCTAATAATGGAGTTGCTACTTCAATTCAAAGGTTTCGTTGCTGCGCAAAGTATGTTGCACTAAGCTTCAAAGAAGAAATTGAAGAGCTTGGAAGAAAGATGGTAAATCTACTTAGGACTAATGGAGGACCATTCATAGCACTTCATTTGAGATGCCAACCGTAAATCTAATAAGAAGATGTTTATTTGCTACTCACTTCGTAACTTTCACTAATGAGGCGGTATCAATGGCATATGAGAGAAAGACATGCTTGCTTTCACAGGATGCAATCATGATATCACTAAAGCAGAAACAGGGAATTGAGGATCATGGGGTTAAATACACTTATCTGGAAAGGGAAAAACATCAACAGCACATAGCGACGACTCGAGGGATCATGTCCTATGACCTCACGAGAGGCTGCTGTGTTCAATGTGAAGACTATGAGATATCCTTCTCATACAAAGATTTATATAATAACTGACAAAATTTATGACCATAATGGTATAAAATCGACCACCCAAACATCTACACTCACTCCACGTTGACCACAAAAGAAGATGGAGCCTTTCTTCAAACCCCAAAATCAACTTCTTGTGCTAGGTTATATTGTAGCAATTGAAAGTGATTTTTTTATCTACACCCACGATGGAAATATAACCAAGGCAACTGCAGGTCGTCAAAATTTTGAATGATCCCGGAAAACTATAAGCCTTGACAAGTAAGTATTGGTCCTGTATCAATCCTTCGTCAATTGATATTGGTTGCACTAAATGTATTTGTTGTTTATTGTCTTGTATTGTTGTTGCAGGTACCATTTTTTTTTTTGGCTAATTGACCGATTGGACAATGGTGAAATATCTTGGAATAAATTTTCATTGGAGGTAAAACACCTGCACTGACACAGAAGAGGAGGTCGATTCCACTGAATGTCCACTAAAATTGAAGAAAATTTCTAAGATAGAACCAGCATCAGTTAACCCGTGTGACTAATACGGATACTATGGCATATATAGCTTCAGGCATGGCACTGCCGCTTGGATGACCTAAAATGTTTTGCTTTGGGGGGTTCAATCACGGAGAGCATGCACAACAGGTTAGCTTAGGATCGTCCCATACAGGGGCAAGTCATTATTACCTAATGATTTTGGTAGACAGTGGACCACGTAGTAGATTATTTTCTGGATTAGTTGTCAACTATTGTTTACAGGATGAATGTTCTTAATGTAAATCTTGTCTTCTTTCGACTTGTCCCTCCAGATCCAAACCCAGATCATTTTGTAGTCCTCTAACACACAAATCTTACTTTGACGACGGCTTTTATTATTATTTTTTTCTTTTTTGTTGGTACATTGGAATTTGGAAATCACCTTTTACATTTTGCTAGTGCAATTTCCCCCCTTCAAAATACCACATTTATTTCTATACCCACAAAATGCGCGTCTACAATCCATTGCCAAGTTCAGAATATTAAGGAAGAGATTTTGATATAGAAACCATCAGGAAGCAAAGAAAAGTAACAAAGATCAAATACATTTTGGTCAAATCTTAATCTATCTTCCTCTCCTCTTTATCTTCTCTCTCGCTCATTTTCTCATTCAAATTCAAAATTTCAAACATCAAGATTACAAAGACCCTTCGTATATATATGTGTCAACTAGTCTAAGAAGAATGATTGGATACTGAATCCATTCAACTATACCAATCGAGAAACAGGACTGAGAATGTAAGTACAAATAGAAAAAGCAAGAGAAAGGTCCTGCTACCGCTATTCCGCTGTATGGCTTGGGTCAGCTCTTTGTTACCAAGCTCTACATTCTTTGTAGCCTCAACTGCCTGTAGAAAAATAGTGAGATATATTTTGACCAAAATGTAAGCAAAGCATCTCGTGGAAGAAGAAAAAATAATTGACCTGTTCATATAAATGTTCTATCTGTTGCGCTTGTTGCAGAACATGCGTGGACATGAGGTGATTCAGTGCAGACATTTCAACCATCTTAGTTTCAGTTTCTTGAACTGCATCTAAAAGAGCAGTCAGCTCTGCCTGCATGTCAAGTACAACAACAGGTGGCTTTAATTTTACTGAAACCTTAACAATCAAATCTGAAATGCTGACCAATTACATGACAGGAAGGCCGTAAAATTTCACAAAATTTTTAAATATTATTTTAGCATCTATATTAAATATTAGACCAAGACGTAGAGTGGTTAACTTTCAGTAACTTCCAAGGATTAAACCAATCTAAATCCTATAATCATGCCCTGCAATTAGGTAAAATATTCACTTACTATATTCACAACAATATACTTACTTACCATATTTTCAACAGAAATAATAGAAGTGCAAACCACTTCTGGTTACTCAGAGTAAGTTAGTGTGACACTCCTCTTTTGCTGTCCTCAGTTGTTTTGATAGGTTAATTGTCTAGGGGATTCATTAAGTGTATTGTCTATTGTTTCTATTGTTATTATATTCTACTATGTATTAGATCCTCTGCGATCTAATTTTTAATTTTTACATAATGCATGAGTTAAGTTGTAGACTCTGTTCTTCGTTTTGATGTGATGTTAAGTTGAATTTGGATGAGTTGTGGATTCTGTCCATACATGTCAGGACGTAAATTGTGTGTGTATTCTGTTTTTGCAGGCTTATGGGTGCCTAAGGTGGAGTCCTCTTGCCTTGGGAATCATGCTGTTCAAGCCTCCCATTTCAGGTCATGACAATGGCCCAAACAAGTCTCGTTAAACAGCAAAGAGTCTGCTTACCTGAAGTGCACGAGTTTCATCATCCAACAACTGCTGTTGCACTTTATGAGGCTCAAGTCGATATTCATCAGGCTCTGTGTGCTCTGAAGCGCTCATTTTGGAGGAATCTACAGAACTTGGCTCTGCAACACGGTTAAGTTTTCTTCTAGGTATCCTTTTATTAATAGCATCTTGGAAGCGTATGGCTCTTAGCTGATCAAACTGTGAAGTGACTGCATGCAGTTTCTCACTTATAATCAGAACCTGCAATTGTAAGCAGCAAGCCAAAAAACAAAGGTACTATGTGAAAGAAACTAAAGACAAATCAGACAGCCTGAATCTGCAGAGAACAGAATAATATTAATATTAAGAATGACTGCAAAAAAGACAAGTTGCTCCTATTGATGTCCTTTCTAGTATGAGAAAGGAAATAGTTTTAGAAGATACACAAGGCACCGCTACTCTTTGGCATCTATAACAGTTGACAGGCAATATAGTATCAAATGCTACCAGATCACAGTAGAGCATGATGGCAACAAACGTGGAGGCAATGGTGATGGTCGAACTAAGGCAATGTTTCATGCCTGCATATACTGGTCACTTTTTGTGGCTCTCTAAATCAGATTTTCACAAGAATTAAACCACATCGAGACTTGCCATATCAGCTAGTCATAGATACCCATAAAAGGAGCCAATCAGATTGTAATCTTCCCCCTAGAGTCCAGTTTTGATCAACACATACACCTATAAATACACGCCCACTGGTACATCAATCTAATGACAATGGCCAATGCTATTGTAAAAGAGTGCTTCAATCCAGGTAGCACAAATGCTCTACAACAAAGCATAAATCCATCAACACATGGAGAATTTGTGTTGAAAAATACGCTATTGAAACGTAAAGAATAGCATAATCATACCACCCCATGTTTGTGTGCTATGGTGTCAGCATTGGCACTATCAGCTCTTATTCCAAGCCAGCCCTTCGAATTTTCTTCTTCATCAGTTATGCTATTTTTGAGAATGTCAATCTGTTCTTTACATGTTTTGATAAATGCAGCAACCTTCAGAAAATTTGACAAAGGAGAAAATGTTTCAGGAAAGTGGGATGGGAAGCAATTCTCTATTTAAAAGAAAGTTTAGAGCAGGCACCAGGAAGGGAAGTTAAAATTTCATTGGAAAATCAGTTTGGCAATCTAAACTAATCAACTTCATTTTGGCGGACAAAAGCAGACAACAAATAGGCAATTGATTGGAAGTGAAGTATGATCAATCTCAAGAAGAGAACAATAATGTAAATGCACCATGTAAACTTTTCAAGCCATACCAGAAGAGACATATAGAAAAATACCTGCATTTTCAAAAAAATTCTACGAAAAGTCTTTAGGACGAACATTGTGGGCAGGCACGCTAATATTAAAACCAGTAGTCTGTCACCTAAATTTGTTACTCAAGCTATTGCCTTATGGGAGGTAAAGAATTAATACTTATGCTAACAAATACACTCGGCAAGTAAGCATTAAAAGTGGGTACGCGACAATTCAACGAGTGTAGACTTACTTCATGTTCAATACCATCCCTCTCCTGTTCAGTGGTACGATGCATATCTACATAATCCTTCCGGTGCTTCAGCATAAACTGTTCCAACGCTTCAATGCTTTCGAGCTGATAAATGGAAACAAATTGTTTACCACCCAAAAAATAAAAAAAAAAGACTGAAAAACTTGCCATACAAATGCAATCTGGACAAATGATCACACCGTTCTAAGTGCAGCTTTAGTAAAAGGCGAACGCTGGCGAGGTTTATGAATGATGAAAGATGCCATAATAGCTGCCAATTTAGACTTCACAAAACACACACAGATGCAAATCAGCCCTTGCAAAGGTATTGCAAATACAATTATAAAGTGTGTGTGTGTGTGTGAGAGAGAGAGAGAGAGAGAGTAATACCTCGTCGTAGCCCAGCGAAACAGCCGTGTGCCTGACCGCATCCTTGAAGTCCTCCATTCTATCTCTGATTCTCGCCATTTGTATTACCATCTACCAGCAAGCAAATTCTCTTATTTGTTGTGCTTTAGAACCTCAAAAGAGATCTATCTTGACTCAATTTGGATCTCAGACTGCAGAAATTTAACAGCAATTTGGAATTAATCTCCCAACTTGTCCAATTTAAAACAACAACCACCCAAAAAAAAAAAAGAAAAATATAAAGAAAGAAAAAGTGAGCGACGGAAATCAACGAGAAATTGCAAAATTTCCACGCCGGAGCTCATTCGATCAACATTTAGTTATTTATATTCTTAAATAAACGAAAGACAGAAATAAAATCAGGCATTCGGCATTGTATTGAACCCCAAACAAACAGAGCCCTGATTCAAGATTAGGGCAACGAAAAAGAACGAACCAGTTAAAAAATCTTGTAAGGGAAAGAGCCACCGTTGCAATAACGCTCTCTCTCATTTTATTATTATTATTATTATTATTTTGTTTCTGACAAAAGTATTTTGGCTAACACAGAGAAAAAAAAAAAAAAAAAACAGTAGGAGGAAGAAGGAAGAAAGAGGCTGCTGCACTACTACTCCGGCCGAGGTGGCTTGTTTGGGTTTTTAAAAATAAATAAATGAAAACGACGTTGTTTTGAAGAAGGGCATTAACGACATTACACTGCACCGCCGCGTGTTTAACCTTTACTGAATAGATGGATTTGTACTATCTGACCTCCTCTCGTTCTTCTTCTTCTTCTCTTTCTTTGCCCTACGTTTTATTGTTAATTATTACTGCAGGAATCGCCCTGTGAAGTTTTATTCCGGCAACTCTGCGTTGCGTCGCAGGTAAAGGTATTGCAAATTAAAGGAAAACACATACTAATTCTTGTCGATTTCCAGTTCGGACGTGTTTGTTTCCCCAATTGGCTATCTTTGTAATCTGATCTTGTTGTTGTTGTTGTTTCTTCTTCGTCATTCTTGTTTGTTCGATTGGATCTGCCCGATTTTTTAGTCTTGCGTTGTCAGATTTGCCGTTTACTGTTGTAAGCGAAAAATTTGATGATTTCAATTTTATTTCTTTTCGAGTGAACTCGTCCGTTGTGTGCCAGCGGACATCGTTTACTCCGTTTCTTTGTGTTTTGGATCCTAGTGTCTTGGAAGTTTCGGTTGAGTCACCACACCCCATCGGCGCGCTCTTACCGTGTAGATTACTTAGCAAATTTATTGCTCCAGGTTTGATGAATTTCAACACGTTTCTCTTTACTTATCATCAGGGCATCTCGGGTCACCCTCGTTTGCCTCAGATCTGTCAAATTCGAAGCGTAGTTTTAACGGCATTTTTACCGGGCAGTTTTCTGTGGGAAATTTCTGATCTTGGATTTCCGGTGTGTTGCCGCATAGATTCAATTGACTGGTGGGGAATCAGAGCCTATTTATATTGTGTCTGGAGGTTGAATATGTGGTTAATTAGGGAGTTTTTGCATCGTGCAGGAAATGGGTCTTTGGACATTATTGGAAGGTTTTCTGCTTCTTGCAAATGCACTTGCAATACTAAATGAAGATCGTTTTCTTGCACCCAGAGGATGGAGCTTCAATGAATTCTCCGGGGGTCGGACAAAGTCCTTTAAAGGGCAGCTTATGGGTCTCATTTATGCAACCCAGTACATGAGAGTTCCTCTTATGATTCTCAATGCCATCTGCATTGTTGTGAAGCTGGTATCTGGATGAGCCACTGAGGTAAGATGTGTCCTTGCACCAATGTCATTGCGGAAGTCTCATTTGGCTTAAAAGAAAGCATTTTTTCGATGAGCTATAACTCTAGAGTGGTCCGCATGATTTTTTTTCGTTCTTCTTCTTGAAAAAAAAAAAAAAGGGGGTGGGGGGGGATAGGATAGAAATACTAATGAGATGGAGAAGGAACTGCATCTGACTTTATTGACTGATTTAGCTGGTAATGACCACCGGTGCCTGAATCAATGACACTGACCGGACATATTAGCCTCTATAAATAGTTGCTGGATACGAAGGCCTTTCTTACTTCTCAAAGGCCATTTATTATTTTATGCAGATGCATTCTTTCTTTCTTGAATGATGTAAGTCATGTTATACTCGTTTACGTGGAAAGGAACATACAAAGGTCTTGTATTCCATTTGGGTCTTGGCTCTTTATTTCAATGCTATTGGCTTATTTCCTCTTGTACTCACAAGATATTGACGTAGGACACGTCATCACAAACCACGAAGGGATCGTCAAAAGTCCAAAGAGATGTTCTAAGAGGCCTGGTTCCCAAGTATATTCGAAGACTATTTTGGAATGATGAGATTCAATTTTTTTTTTATATATTTTGTCATTTAAGTGTTTTTTTTATTTAAATAGAAAGATTTTAATTTTTATATATGTGTAAGGTTAAAATTAAACGATTCTATCAATAAAGTTTATTTAGTTATCAAATATAAATGAAATTATTTTGAGACATTTATTTTTTTAATAAATTTCAAGAATCTGTGTTGCCCTTTAATATATATATATTATTTCCGTGTTCAAAGCAATATCTTGTATCTCAACTTTATCAATTTTTTCAATAAATTTCTCAACTTAATATTATATTTTAATTTAAAATCTTAATAATCTCTCTCGCAATAGGTGTATTGAACAGACCTGCTTCTTACTACTTGCAAGGCAAATAAGAGTAAGGTGGGTGACTTGTTTCTGCCTTACGAATCAACCCTTTCTTCTTATGCTAAAGATCTTACTAGTTTCGAAGGAACTAAAGTTACATCACTTTTCTATTTTAATTGAAGAGTTCTTATACGTTTTCACGCCTCTCTGAGACACCAAAAAAGGGACAAATTGCTTTTCTTAAGACTACATACAAGATTTGTCACTACAAAAAGAATAATGGTAATTCCAGCATTAACTGATTTCATTTATTAACTATTTCTTTTGTGAATTTCATACTAATAAAAATAAAATATACGAGACTTGCTTTTGACCACTTATAGGACAAATGATAGTAAGGATTTGCTTGTGGCTACTTGTAAAGTAAATAAGAGTAAATTTTGACTAAATAATAAATTTACGAAATTAATGTTATATTTTAATTTAAAATTTTAAAATATTACATTTATATTTTTTTACTAATTTATTATTTAATTTTCCCTTTCACTTTTAATATGAAGTTTTTTAACCATTTAATTTATCTACTCATATTTAAAATTTTAAAAAATAATATTAATCTTACCATTAACTATTTCATCTATTAACTACTTTATTTTTAAATTTCATTGTAATAGAAATAAAATACATGTGACATGCTTATATTTGTGACCACTTGTGGGGCAAATAAAAGTAAAGTTTAAATAAATAATAAATTTATTAATTTAATATTATTTATTAATTTAAAATTTTAAAATATTAAATTTATAAATTTTTTATTTATATATTCTTTACTCTTCTCTCTCACTTTTATTATGAGATTTTTTAATTAGTTAATTCATATATTTACATTTGAACACATTTTAAATTTTAAAAATATTTTTTAATGAAGATTTCTTAGTTAAAAATATTATGAGATATGGTTGGTAATTAATTTGTTCATAAATGTATTTTTTATTTCAAAGATATTTCTCTCATTAATAAATATTTCTTAGTTAAATCTTGTAAAATAGTTAATAAAAATTAATATTTATTTTAAATATAATGATATTCACAAAAGGAGAAAATAACTTTTATATATTTCAAATTCATATTGTTAAAATTTTGGTCATGAATAAATATAATAAATTTATTAATATTTAAATTTATATGTTTGATAAAATTTTATAAAATACAAAAAAGTAGTTTAAATTTTATTTTATTCAGATTGAAATTATAAATTTAAAGTTAAATTTTGTGAAGTCTTATAGCAAAATTATGAGTTAATCATTAATTGTTGTTGACAAGATAATTGTTGATTTCATATCTTCCCAAAAAGGACTCCAATAAGTTAGAGGATTATAATGATAAAAGGATTACTCTATTGATAGATGATATCAACTTAGAATTGAATGGTTACAGGATCTCATTAATTTTTTACTTATTAATTTAATTTTGTTGAAGTTGAGAATCAACTCAATTAATTTTGTTTTATTTTGATATATCTCCTGGAATTTGTTCTCAATCAATTTTCTATAAGAAGACGGTGGTACTATGTAAGGAAACCGAAGTAGCTACTATATTCATATTTCTTGTTTATTTGGCATTGAAGACAACAGTTGCTTGTTGTCAACTCTATGTCGAATTTTTCTCAAGTGAAAGGGTGACTAGAACATGTTATTGACTACATCATCCTACACAGAATATTTCAGGAATTATTTTAGAAAACTTAATTTTCAAGTATACTTAAAAGATTATACAAGAATTATATGGTTTTTTTATTATTTTATTAAGTGTTTTAGTATTTAAATAAAACTTTTAGTTAGAATTAAACAAATCAAATAAACTATCAATTATTAGTAAATTTTATTTAGTTATTAAACCAGAATGAAATTTTTTTATATCTTTCTAGTATATTTCGAAAACCTCAAAAGAGGGTCAATCAAATGTTGGTTTTTGTTGTTCTGTTCTTCTGCGCTTCCGTCCTGCATCACCTATCTTGGTGATGTAATTAAATCAAGTTCTTTTACTCTGTTCAGTTTCTTGGTTGCAGGACTGACGAGACTGCATCAGATGCTTAGGAACCTGCAAAGAGGTAGTTTCTTTTTTGAAGTGTAGAAGCATATGGTTTAAAATATTCGAGAAAAATGTCAGTTTAAATATCCTTTTGTGTAATTTGGAATTCTGAACTTTTATTCCAAAGAGAGAAAATTCCACATCTTTTTACATGTATTGTTTGAGAATTTACCATAGTTGACTGTGTGATAGAGTATTGTGTTGCTGATCTCAACCCATTTAGAAATGAAGTGATGCTGGATAATTCTTTCTTTTTCATCGTTGAACGTCAATTATGCTACCTCCTTATTGATGGCTGAATTGCTATGTTTTATCCTTGGCATTCTGCTTAAGGAAGGTGCTTATTGTGAGCACTTGAAAAAGTTTGAATCTTCGACTTTAAACATCCCCTCCTCCGCCCCTCCGTCAAAGATTCCCAATGTTGCCGATATTTAACTTTCGGATAATTTATTGTTGGCGATTTCAAAAACAGGAAGAGGAATGAAGCACCTGCCTACCATTCTGCAATTCCACAATTCCACTATATATATGGTTGTCAATAGTTGTCATTTGCAGCAGGGACTCAATCATGCTCTCCTGAGCAACCGTTAGATTAGCTCTGTCTGCCTGTGCAACAATGGAGACTGTAACCCCTCCTGTGATTCTACTTTTAATTACCGCTGACATCTTGAAATGTATTGTAGCCGTTTTTGCATCAATTTTTGCAAAGTTTGCAGGATGAGGATAATGAACCAGGTATCGGCCGTGTCTCTTAGAGGGCTTTAAATCTTTTGCATGCAGCTGTATAGAAATGGTTTTGTAATTGGGGAGATAGGCTGTAATTCATCATGGTTGGGAGCAAATTGCAGGTATGTGTTGCATAGCAAGCAATTCAAGCATGCCCATATTTATGGTCAGAAAATAATGAACGAAGTTTATTTCCAACAAAGCTGCATTGCACACACAAAATACCCCATCAGGATAATAAAAACATCCGTTCCACTTTCAAGAAAATCATTTGACAGTAACAAGAGCATCAGTCATTTATCCTTTAATTAATACAAGGTAGGGCATCACATTTTGCACCTTCCATTTGCCCTTGGCTTTCATCATATTTTTCTAACTTGCAAATCTCTAACAAAGATACACAAAGAATACTCCCTCCCAGTCAAAGTTATGCACATAGGAGAAAATAGGTAAACTCTGTGTTATAGGTATGAGCTTCAACTAAAAACAAATGAAATACAATGTCCCCCAAGCATCAGGAAATAGGATTGATCAAATACCTATTACCTGTCATCATAAATCTGCAAACACATGGTAATTTTTGGAATCTACTACAATAAGCCTAAAGGCTGCGACTGCTGCTGCAATAGCCAAAACGCCAAAACAACATATATTAAGCCAATGCCACAACTTCTGCGATGGAGAGACTTTTTTCCCCTTTGCCAGCAGGTACATGTGGTTAGGAATGATAAATGTCACAGGCAAAGTGCAGATAGCTCCAGTGAGGCTCGTGAAATCTCCAAGAAAGGGCAGAAGAGCTGAAATCAGCGTGCTAATAATTAGATAGCTGCCTCTAACGCCAATCCTAAATGACAAGTTGCGGATTGCCAACACACTTCCTTTAATGCCATACTTGGTATCCAAGTATTCATATGATGGACTTGCAAATATCTACAATAAGCACAATCATGTTAGGGAAAGCTGTAGAGAAATTGCAGATTCCTTTTTTAATGTAAAAATCACAAAAAAAAAAAAAAACCCGAGTCTTTCTTTTCCCCTCAAATTATAGATAATCAAGAAGTACATGAAAAGCAATGGCCGCTTGCAAGAATGCAGAAATGTTGGCCAGCGTCTTCAACCAAACTGGACCAGAGATGCTACTGAGCAGGTAAGTTGATGTAGAAGATCCATAAGCCCAATACCCAGCGAAAGTAACAGCAAACAATGGCAGAACTCCAATTGTGAATTGAACATATAAGGCTTTCAACATGTTACCAACAACAGGCTTCTTTATTGTTGCCTGTATAAAATTAGTAAATGAACATCTAAGTCTAATTCCAAAATGCAGCAACCAAAATAAAATGGAAGAAGACTTAACCCCATGATATATATATTCCTAGCGGAAAGTACTTCCATAAAATCCATGGATTGTGATTACCAAAGAAAGCAATTTCATAAACATTGCATGAATCAAAGTTTAGCTCGTAAAGTGTCAAGACCACTGATGCACATATTCTCTCTTTTGGTAATCTGAAATGCATATTTTCTCAGAGCACCACGTTATATCTTTTTCTCTGTTTTGATGGGAAAAAGTAAAATGTTCTGCTCAGGATAACTCCCACAGAATTGAATGACCACCATACCTGTATCTCTGGAATCATCCCAGTATTAAATGGAAAGAACAAATTGGCTAATGCCCCAATACTTGTAAAGATTTTGCTTGTTAATGTTCCGGGAATGCTATAATCCCTGGCTGGTGCATTGGCTCCTATAATTGCATAGACAAATGAAGGTCAGCACCAAAGCAACTGCTAGTTTGATTTGGGGGTAAACAAGAAATCATGATGTAAATGTCTAAATTAAGCAGCCCAACTGCACTTACATGTAAAGCAAGAAAGTAATAAAGAGATCAAGCATTAAACTGACATGGAACCAAAACTCACATTAATAGAAGAAACATTGTTCATGCAGTAAGCAAGAAATAAAGAGGAATCATTTGCTAGGGCTGAAGGTCATCTAAACCATGTCAATGAGAGATGAATTGACTGATTTGATGTGTTTGAAGGATCAGAATCAGATGAAATATCAAAATTTGTCTACAATGGTATACCATTTAATATTGCTATGGTGTACAGTTTAACAGCCATGTATTGGATTTACATTTAATGGAATGACTACCATATTAACAAGGTTCATTCAAAAGATCTGAGCATTAAAGTATTCCATCATTTGGCCTACCCGGTAAATATTGACTCATGCAGAGTTTGTCATTTGTAAAAAATGATATTTCAAGGTAAATGAATTGTAAAGACACTCTTAAATTACAAGAAAATATATATCATCAAACAGGAAAAGGGCACATAAAAGAAGCTACTTAAGAGTCACAACAATGTATAGAAGTAGTACCCCTTGCACAAAAATAAGGAGGTGAGCTTACCATCTTTAATGGAGTAGAACAATGCCACAATGAAATATATGAGGGTAAGGATTGTTGAGACTCCCAGCCAAACTCTTAAAGCTGACAAATGGGGAACCAAAATGGCAAACATGAAACACACAAACCCAGCGATGGCAATGCAATACGGAAGCTTCATTACATTATCATCCCTAAAAAGAACATAGACAGCCTGCATAGCAAGAACAGAAAATTAGAGAACAAAATAAAAATAGCTTCTCACTCATCAGATTTATGGATTTCTCAACTTTGTGGTTCAATGAAACAGCCGTGTTTCGATCAAAACTTCACAATCAGATAATCCGCAAATATTGCAGGATTTAATCAATAAGAAGAACTATGTCAAAAATTTCTCTACTCTTGTAGTGAAGTCTTTGCAATTCTACTATGTACATCTTGAAAAACATGCAAACTTTAAGACAAAAAATGGTCCATAGGTGTATTTTACTCAGGAATGCAATTTTTTTTCTTTCAGAAAACTTATTATTCCACTTTCATAATGTGGAAAATTGCTGAAAACATATTTACACATTGAAATCATGAAGCAAATTATTAGTTGGAAACAGGGTAACTTGTGTACTGTAACTTGTGTACTGTAATTGTACAGTCTATGCAAATTTAGGCATTTTAAGAAGAAAGTGCATGCAAGAGAGAATTATGTTAATTCCTGCAATTTAATTTTACCTTCAGCGCTGAACCGCCCAATATTATGTATCCAAGGTTAATCATGAAAAGCATGACATACTGCAGTACCCAGATAATGGTAAAACCCTTCTTACCTGCAGCAGAAGACCACACCAAAAACAAGAAAATTTAATCAAAGAAATTAGACTATGAATCACAACAGATTGCACACTGATAAGGGACAAGTATGATCAGTTATCTTGTTATGCTTTTGTCTTGGCTCATACCATAGAGATATCTGGCAAGATCTCTGTATCTGATATGCCTCTTTCCCCCGAGTTCGTGTAGCTTGGCAATGATAATATTTGCATACAATGACAGTAGATTGCCCATGATCAAACCCACTACCCCAGCTATCCAACCCAAATAAACCATAACAGTCCCAGAATATCCCAGTATATAAGCACTGTTGACACCAGAGGTGAGAACAACACATACTTGGACCCATGAATCTGCAAACACCAAGAAAATGACAAACACAAATGAGCTAAAAGGGAAGGAAAAAAATTTAAAAAAAAAAAAAAAAAAAGCAATTCCACTTGGCTATGCTTAAAATTCAAAGCTAATTCAGAAAATAAAACATCCCTTTTTCCTTTTATTTCCGAAGAAAAAGGATGCATCAATGTAGGATAAATCTTCTTTTCTTGAGAACTGAAGCTATTCCATTGATTCATATCCACCCATCATTACAAACAGAAACAACCCAACAGCCAATCATTTTGCGCGATAATTGCATACGGATAAAATGATTAGCTCCGTAAACAGTGTCTTTGTCTAAAATCAAGATAAGGCTGCGTAAGTTTGACCCTCACAAGTTTTTTCTTTTTCTTTTATTTTTATTGAGCGGCACCAGGAGATTCATTAACAAATAAAGAAAGACAAAACGGAAGACGGAGACGAACAAAAAACAAAAAAAAAAAAAAAAAGATTCCACAAGACTCTCATTTCAAGAAGCAGACCGTCGGGAGAGAAAATCTGTGGAAAGAGATGGAAAAACAAACCACTGCTGATCTGATGGGCAGTCTCAGGAACCTCAACACCAGACCATTCTTCGTCGCGGAGTGTTGGACGCTGACTGTCGACATCTCCTCCTCCTATTTCTCCGTTGCCTTCCATTGTTAGCATGCGGTGCTAAAGAGGGCGATTGCTCCCCGCTCTCTCTCCCTGCCTTCCTCTTCTGCCTGGCAAGAGAGCGGGAGTTTCTCCGCAGCTTGGAATAAATGTACCACAGCCAGCCGCAGCCGCCTTCTGTCACTTTTTATAGACTTTTTTAAATTTCTATTATTGGTAAAATCAAATAATTTCCTATATTTAATTTCATTTATTTATACCAATTTAATTTATATTATTATTACCTATTTTTTCAAAAAAAAAAAAAAACAGAAGAAAAATGAACAGGAGGAGGGAAGAAAGAGACATCTTCTTCTTGTCCGAATCTTGTGATTTCAATGGCCTAACTAAATGGTCCATCGCCGGTCTACGATCCTACGTTATTTTTAACAGATCCTACGGCTGCAGATTTGTGAAATGAAAATGTTAAGTGCCCTTATGTTTTTTACGCTTAAAAAAAATTTCATATAACATGGAGAAAAATTATTTCTTAATATTTCTTGCGATATATAAGAGATAAACACACACACACACACATATATATATATATATATATATATTACAAATAAATAAAATTATAAAAAAAATTATTTTTTATTTTTTTATATTTATATATATATCTTGACAAGTGTTACCGTAAAGTAATATCTAATGATTTTTTTATTTCATTTTTGTATGCCTGTGTCAGTGGAGACGGGGTCAAATATTTTCACTTATTATGTCAAATATTTTAAAATGTTTGATTACAACATAAAATAATATAATGAAATTTTAATTTATATATTAAAAATAGTAAATTAATTAAAAATATATAACTTACATATATATCGATATATTATTTTTGCAAAAATGATGTGGAACAATTATGGGATTTATTCGAAATGGCAATATAAACGTGTCAAAAGCTTATATACAAGTCTTGTACTAAAAACAAAAAAAGGAGAAAAAAGTTTATTTATTATTCGGTGCTTGTTAATTTTATTCTTAAAATAGATATGTAGGTAACAATGTTCAAATAACAGAAGAAGAAAAAGAAAAAGGACAGATGGAGAGAGCGCACAGATACAGAGACCTCAGGGTGTGAAAGTAAAAACGGAGTCGCAAGCGGGCAGACACCTTGTTGGACCAAGAAAACCGCTGCTGTTTTTTGATTCCTTACTGTTTTCCCAAAGAGCTGTCGGCAACGTGTTTCTGAAGAATTCGGTAGGTAACGTGCCGTGCCTTGCAAATGGTGCTCCCGCGCCACGTTTCTCTCTCTCTCTCTCTCCCCCACACGGCATCGTGCTTTTCCATTGATGGAAACAACTCCAGCCACGGGATTCAATGCACAGTAAGTGTGATTGGCAATATGCACAGTAATTTCTTTTAAAGTATACTTTTGGCCCGTTTAGATTTTGGTGGAATATTGCCCTCTTTGGTAATCACCTTTCACACCATTTTAACGGCTCAAACAATATGTTATTCGGAATATAGAATTTTATAAAATAAGTTAAATTTGAGTAAAAATTAACTAACTTAAGTAATTATAAAAATAATTCTTAGTAGTATTTAAATTTGGAATGTTTTTCCTTAATTTTGAAAATTTAGACAATATGTTTCTCAAAATCAATGATTATATAAAATAGACTAAATTTAAATAACAATTGACTAATAGGAATAATTATAAAAATAAATTTCAATCATATTAAAATTTAGAATATTTTTACATAATTTTTGTAACTTAACCAACACATTATTCATAATGTCAAATTATATAAAGTAGGCTTGATTTGAATAATAATCAGTCAATATGAATAGTTGTAAAAGTAAATCTTTTTTGTATTTAAATTTGAAATATTTTTATATAATTTTGATGATTTATATAATACTTATTCAAAATTTAAAATTTCCTAAAATATACTAAATTTGAATAAAATTATGCAAATAACTTTACGCTTTACTTCTACCTCACTTGACTCTTTCATATATAATTTTATTATTATAAAAATATCTATTGTATTTGTGAAATTCGATGAATTAAATTATTTCCAGATCGAATATATATATTCTTTGAATTCTTTTACACAAATTTCACTTTGGAATCACTATTTTATGTGTTAAAATAAATAAGAAACGATAAAAATTCAAATAAAAACCAAATTATAGAAGACTCGGGCAACTTGGAAAATTTACAGGGAGGGGAGCTTAGAATAAAATTCGGAAGCAATTTTGTGTGTGTGTGTGTGTGTTGTGTGTGTGTGTGTACATATATAGATTCCCCCCCCCTTTAGTTTATTTTTTTGTTTTAAAAAAGTATTATGTGGCAATTAGTTTTTTTTTTTAAAAAAAATATGTGCGAATTTATTTGACTCTTATATAAAAAAAAAAGTCAAATTATAGGTTTCCCATTATAAGAATGTTATCTCTTTGGTGGGTGGGTGCTCTCCAAGAATGTTCCCTCTTTGGTAGGTCCTCTGTATTCTCTATCAATTAATTTCATTGTCTTCTTATGCCTCATAATATTGGTCAATATAGTGAGAAGATATGGATTTTTTTTTTTTTTGTTGATAATCATCGGAAGATACCCATTCTTAAAATGAAAGAACACATAATTATCCAAAATAATTACATTACAGAATAGTCTCAAAAAGCTTAGCTTTGGTAGTTGCTGAAATTTTTGGAATCAGGAGGTTTCAGTGTCCATGCAATTGCTGTCATCGTAGGAAAGTGGCTTAAAACATGGTCTTTTGCAACGAAGTGACCCACGTCGACAACTATCCTAGTAAAGCTCGAGGCTTTGGAGTTGCATGTTGTAACTTGCTTTCGATATATATTGGTTAGCTTTTTCTCCTACAGAATAAAGTTACACCATTTGTCCAATTCTCCTCTCGAAAAGGTGCGAGTGTCATTGGTTTAATTGAAGCGTTATCATCGTGCTTTCTTTTTCTTCCACCCCGCACTTTGTTTTATGGTCAATTGCTTTAGCATCTTTGCTCTTGATAACCTTATCATAACTTCTTTTAGAAAAGTTAACGCGCCCTATGCACCGCACATATGGTGCAATGGGAATCTACGCTCTATCACGTTGAACAAAAGTTCTGTTTTTTCGGGTATTGTTCAAGTACCGGTCGGGTAATGTCACAGACAAACATACTGTATTAAGTTCACCTTTCAAACGATATGATCTTCGTTGAGACTTTAGTTCTGTTTAACGATAAAAAAAATCGTTCCACGCGAGGGTAGGGCTATATATATGTTTTAGCCTAGTTCCATGGAGTACTCAGCCTAGTAAGTAACGTAAAGATATAATTCTTTTTTTTTTTTAGATGAATATAGAGGATTATTCTTACTTTTTTGTATTTTTGTTAAAAAAAGTAATAATTTTTAACCATGGAAAAACATTAATTAAATTAGTCCATTAACGCCTGGGGATGGGAAGCCCTGAAACGTGCAATTTCAGGACCATTTAAGAGGGACAGCTGCAGGAAGACTACATATAAATTTCGGGAGTCAGATGCTTGTCCATCCCATTTAATCAGAATTTACTATCATCGCCCCAATCAAACCAACGTCGATATCTAGAGTCCGTTTATTCATGCAAAATAGCTGAGCAATAAAAGAGCAATTCGTACGTAGCTTAGGCAAATTTCATGCATATTGTTCATAACCTGATGGACTGGAGCCTCTTATATATTCATAATAATAATAATATCACTGATCATTTTACAGAATCAGTATTTGATATCGAATAACACGGCATGTCGTGTTAAACAAAATAATTTTCAGGAGCAGCCTAATCCACAATACGCGGGCCCTCGCGACTAAAGAAAAACCATCCGATTGTGGTTGGCTTTGATTTAGACATGGCTTCAAGCATAATTAAATCCCATATAAAATAAGCTTCTAGTGGAATGAATAGTTACCTCTTGGAACAATAATAAGGTTTAATTTATACTGTTGCAATATCAATATAAATTTTTAATAATATCAGCGCTGCTTAACTTTGGCTGGTAAAGAGATCAATGGAGTTAGAGAAGTTTAATGCATATAGTAGCAAGTCTTCGTCGGAGGGAGCTTTAATGTTGAATTAATGCAGCATCCTCATTGATGAGGAGTTATCGCATCAGTGGTGTCACGTTTATGTTGAAGAGCTACCCGACATTAACAATGAATCACAACCTTCCAAGTCCTTTTGTGATGATCCAAGCTCCTGCGGGAACTGCCGATTGGGTTCGTATGGTGTCAATTGTGTTACAGGCATTCGGTTCGACTAAACTTGGATGAGAATTCTTAGCCTTACATCAGGTCTTAAGCACACTAAAGTACTCGGCGTAGGTCGGGGGAGGTTGGACGGTAGAAAAATGTGCATAACGGGTGTGTTAATTATCACATATATAAATTAAAACCGAATATCATTTTTTATTATTCTCATTCAACTTCTTTTATAGAAGTAAATGTCAATGCAAAAGCTCAGAGCTTTGACTCAAGAAAAGCTATACTCTTAACCGGGCATTTGGGTTTGGAGACTATTTATCTAAGTTTAACTTATACGATACGGGGAGTTGAACATACTTGGTTTATATGGGCCCGATATGGCAGGACTGAGGCTCAAATCTTGGCCCGATATGGAACACAAAGTGAAAAATAACACTCGGGACAGAAGGGGAGAAGGGTGCCGAGTGACACGAGATGTTCTGGGCACCGGACTGCATGGCCTTTGACCAAGTAACTGTAATGCTGGAAAAAACAAGGGCCCGTAAGTAACAGGCGATTATCATAATCCCCAACAGTGAATGAGAACCAAAGACACCGAGCATCCCATAAGCACCTCTTAGTAATATAGTAACAGTAACATACACCTAGTTAAAAAAATAAAATAAATTGCTAAAACAAGGTCCCCGCAATCCACCCAAATTAGTCCTTGCTATCCTTTGAAGAGTGAAAAACAAAAGAGTACGAGAATGGAATTGCAAAATGTCTTAAACATCAAAGGTGAAGAAAGCCGCAAGAGACACAAAAGGTACCTTTCCACGAACGAAAATGACCTCCCACCATTTGAGGCTTGCCTGCAGCGATAAAAGTGATTAAGCACCACTCCAACTAGTTGCTCCAACCACCAAATTACTACCATTTTTTAATCAAAACAGGAACGAGTATCTTGGCTAAATGGGAAACCATTTTACCATTTAAAATACGGATTTAGCGAGTGTAGGGTCTTACGTCAGTTTCCGGTTCCTTCAGAGTTTGTATAATTAAATAAAATAATGAAAACCAATTAAGAGCAGGGTAATTTATAAATGTCGTAACTCAATCTATCACTTATTTTTTGTTTACATCACTTAACTTTAATCTTATTATAATCAAATTTCTCAAATTTTATTTTGTTTCAATTTGATTATCATGTCACTCAATTAAATGAAAAGTTATAAAATTCACTTCTAAAAAATACATTTTTATAGAATTAAATCAATCAAATTTGCTTTATTCTTTTAATATCTTTATATACTAAAATTATTTATATCATTTAAAATGATAAAAGTATTATGCAATAATGACAATGACAATTTAAAAAATAAAAAATTTCTTAATATTTTTAGATTTTCAAAATTTTAAAGTTATAGAGAGAACTATTTTTATATTAATATTTCAATAAATTTATTATTTTTTATTATTTTTTTAATTATCATCTTCATCATTGTACTGTGATGTATAATCAGGAATAGTCTAAATAATTTTAGTATATTAAACATTAATTGAATAAAAATGAATATAATAAAGTTAATTTCATAAATATTTATTCTTTAAGGTAAATTTTAAAGCTTTTCATCTAATTTGTTAATGTAAAATGACAAATGATTAGATTAAAATAAAATTACAATTGAATAGCTTGATTATAAGAAATTGAATTAAAGTGATGAAAATAAAAATAAATAATAAATTTAGTGACAAATAATATAATTTGCAATTAAGAAATAACACGGCGCTAATGATCATACTCATTTTGAGGAGGAAAGGGGTGAATTGATAGGCATGGTTTCAGCCCAATTACCGGCATAACCTTTTTGAGTGTAAGCTGAAATGGAGAGCTTGGCCTAAATGAGTAGCTAATTTTGGTTATGATGTTGCAAAGTGGGTGTTTGGTATAGAATCGGGTTTGTTAATTAATCACAATTTTTTTTTATTTAATTATGACTATTTAAAAGAAATTATTGAGAGTTGTCTCTCAATCACTTGCCAACACTCTATCATTTTAGTTAATACAATGAAATATATATATATATATATTTTTATTTATTTATTTATTTATATTTATATTTATAAATTATGTTATAATTGATTAAGTTTACAATACTTGTTATTTATTAGTAGTTACTAATGATAGACATGTCTACTCATTATATTTATTGATAAATATATTTTTATTTTTGTTATATTTTAAAAAAAGAAACTTAAATTTTGAGTATTAATTTTCTTTTTAAGAAAAAATATATTAAAAATAAAATTTCCCCTTTTTAAGAAAACAAAGAGAAATTTAAGAATAATTTTTTTGTATTATTTTCATTAATTATGTGTATTTACATTGCAATGAGTTTTAAATTCATACAAATAATTATTAAAATAAATTAAAAATTTTATTAAATCATAATTAAGTAAAATGAGTTTCTAATTATAATTATTACTATAAATAATATAAGAATATTTTAACAAAATTAGATTTATTAATATTTATAAAATTTAAATCTTAATTTTATAAAAATTTAAAATAATGTAAAATATTATTGAATTAAATTGAATAATTAGTAGTAATAATAATAAATAATGTCAAATTTTTTATGTTTATTTTATTATAAAAAATTGTTAATAATAATTAATTGGCTAGGTAGAATTCTATCTATAATTTTCTTTTAAAATTATATTATATTAATATTTCTAAATTAATTTAGTTTAAAGAAGATATCATCTAATTAATATAAGAATTTTCTAATATTATTAAACTTAAGGAGACATCACTATATAAGCAAAACTTAATTTTTTTCTTAACTTCTATAATTATATTATACTAGTACTAGGTTTATATAATGTGTAAATTTATTATATTTATTGAAAAATATATTTTTTATATTTTATTTAAATGAAAAATAAAAATAAACTTTATTATAAGTATTTTTAATAAAATAAAAAATAAACTTGAAAATATTTTTTAAAAAATAAAAAAAAAACTTAAGTTATATAATTAGGCTCACAAAAATAGGTCATACAATTTATAGTATTGTTTATGAATGTGATGAAAAATCAATTAAAACAATAGATTCAATAAACACTAATGAAGAAAAATTAATATAATGAAATTTAATTAAGAAATTATTAATTTTGAAAAAAAATCGCTCTAATAAAATTTAGTCTAGAAAAAAAATTGAATAATAATAATGTAATTTAAGTGTATTTATGATTTTACAATGTAAAGAAAAAGATTAAATGTATTTTATAATTTTAATTCTATTAAGATATATATTAAAATATTAATTTTATTAAACTATCAAAAAAATTATAAATTAACTATTAAATTAACTATTAAATTAATATTAAATATTACAAAATATGATACTTTTTCAAATAATTTTAAAATATATAAATATTATTATATGAGTATTTTAACATTTTTTTATTTTTTTAATTATATTATACATATAAATATTAGTATTAAACTCATATGATGTGTCAGTTTATCATATTTATTAAAAAATATATTTTTACTTATATTTTATTAAGAAAACTTAAATTATAAATATCTTTTCTTCTTTTTTAAAAAAATAAATTTAAAATTATATTTTAAAAAATAAAAAGATAAAATAACAAAAGGTCTTAAATTATTAGTATTTTAAAAAAAATTAAAAAAAGATAGATTCAAAGATATCTTTTTCCTCTTTCTTTTTCTTAAAAAAAAGGAAAATTTAAGAAGCATTTTTTTCTTTTTCAAAAATTATTTTTATATTTTTTAATTGTAAATATTTGCTTCATGCAAATTTTAGATTTATATGAAAAAACTTTTAAACTAAAATTAAGTAAATTAAATATATATTAAAATTTTAATTTTATTAAAATATTAAAAAATTATAAAATATTTATTAAATTAATATTAAATATTACAAATAATAAAAATTTATTAAAAAATTAAAATTTAAATATTTTTAAAATTAAACAAACGCTGCAAATAAATATTTTATTGACCTTTTCTAAATTTTAATAATATAGATTTATATTTAAATATTCTATATTTATGCATATTGATTCTTAGTTGTGTGATTGTCTTTTAGTGCATCTCCTCGGCGCGCGGTGACATTTCTTGTTGTTCTGTGCCATCCATGGCTGATTCCCTGAAGTTAGACGTGAAGGGACAATCCTTCCTTCTCCTCGTGTTGTTCTGAAGTACTTGTCTTCTTTCACACGGCAACGTCCTCCTCAAACCTGGCACATCAATTTCTTACCAGTGTCTGGACGGGCAGCAATCCGTAATCAGGGGGTGGCACGAGAATAATGGGATTGGGGTGCCCAGTGGCAAGGAAGTATATTATTAAGACTTAAACGAACATTTTAACAGAGAGAAGGGACCTAAAATTGTAAAATAACTATTTATAAGAGCCCGGGGTGGGGGGGCAATGTTAAATTATTTGAAAATGTAAGCACAAGCCAGTGGCAATACCTTGATTTTTACATGCATTTATCCTCACTTCTCTCTTCCCCTCCCACCTCATTCATATACTTCAGACTTAAAAGTTTTAACATAGAAATTCAAGTTTTTAGCCTCTCAGTTGACTTCTTAGGATAATGTTACTCTTATTTTGCTTGCTTAGAGCCACACTTTATATTTTCCTTCCATATTTTGGTAACACAGTGTCAATTCTATTTCGCCATTTATTAATATTCAATGGTGGAAAGGTGCTGAAAAATATTACTGAGATTATAGTCTTAAACTTTATATTTATCTCATAGTTTAAATCAATAAATATTGAAATTCATAGATACTATAAATCAGGATTTTGTACTTTATAAATGTGAGATGTTGTTGTCTTAACACACTTGCTTAATACGTGTTAACCCCGATTAATACGTGAATAATGAAACTAGGATTGAATGACAAGTCAAACCAATATGCGAGATTCCATTAATGCTGCACTAAACTGATTTACTAAACACACGAAAGCACCAAACCATCGAGTGCAGATAAGGGAAATGGAACAGTTTCCAAAAACCATGTAATTACATAAAAGTATAAGCCATGAAATTCGTACTTATTATAAGTCATGTTAAATTTTGATATTTTTCCAACGTAAAACTTTTATATTTTTAGAGTTCATTTGATTGCAGAAAAATAATTTTTGTAAAAAAATATTTTCTAGAGAAAATATTTTCAAATTACTCTATATTGTTGTAGTATCTCAATAAAAGTTCTTTAATATACTATATTATATTATAAACTTATAAAATTTCAAAGGTCACCGAATATGAAAATATTTGGCAAAAGAATGACATAATGTATTATGATATTTGAGAGGATTTTTGGGCCATTTTAATAGTTGAAATTGAAAATTAATCATGAAATCGGATATTTTAAGACTTAAAAAAATGAAATCAAGAATTATAGGACAGTGGAAGGACGAAATGATGAGTTTGGTCTTCTCAATGTATTAAATTCCACCGCTAAGCTTAACTATTATTATGTTCAAGTTCAACCCTACAAATCTCTCAAAAAAAAAAAGAAAAGAAAAAAACAATACGAAAGTTCAACCCCACAAAGAAAAAACACAATTAAAAAAGCAAAAAAATAAAAAAAATAATAAAAAAAAACAGCAAGAACGAGATGCGATAGGCTGGTCAATGCAAGAGTCGTTGCGATCGAAAATCCGCGATTAGCGGTGATATAGCCAATGGGACACAGCTCCTCGTGATGTCATTTTCTTCTTGGCCTCTTAATGGATCGGAAGCAGACGCCCCCACTTACCTGTGTGTGGACGCGTAGCTACTTCTAACATCAAATGGAGATTACTACCTAATCAGAAAGTTTAATAATAATTTGATGTGTCTTTACGAACATTTAACTTAGGTTTAAATTCTCTCAACAGCAGCGGCGTCCTTCATTTTAAGAAAATTACGTCTTATTTTACGCAATAGACTAATTCATATTATTGGATCCACAAAAGGAACAAATTCCATATTACTCACTAATAAAATCTAATTATTTCTACACTTGTGCATCCTAACAGCTAAATTTTGATTTTTTTTTTTTTCCCTTTGTTGACACTCTTTAGGACGCATTTGTGTTATAATAATTTAAAATAAAAATTTTACATTTGGCAAACCTAGAAAAGGCGAGCAAGTCATATATCGTAGTTTAAACTATTAGGAAAAAAAAAAAAAAAAAAACTCCTATTCTGGTCGGTAAAATGTAAACTCTTATGTCAAGCATCTGTCGTAAGAAATTTAATATAATTGCATAAAGATACTGAATTTACTCTACTCTCTCTTTAAAAAATAACCTATTAAAATATATAATATCTATTTTTATGTAATGTGAGACTTAAATACTGACTTATAACTCTGATACATCCGTACAAATGACTATACCCTGAACTAATAAAGCAAAAGAAACCCTACTCCAGAGGGAGCCCTGCGCAGCGACCACACCCGAAGGAGAGTAACAAGGGTATTATTAATGTCCCAACAAAGGCGACTAGATAGAAAACGTTAATTGTTACCAAAATGTTCTCCTTTTTTTTTTTTTTTCTGATAAAACAAGTTCTTCTTAACATATTAAAATGCAATATAATTAGTGGAAAAATTATCTTAATTTAAAGGACACAGAGAAACATAATCATCTAAACGAAGAAAAAAAGCAGTTGTCCAAAATATTGTACAATGAAACAGAGAGACAGATTTACCAGACCAAAAGGGAAATTGACATAATTCAGGTGGGCAAGGGCTGGACCTGCTGAGTTATGGGGAACATAGCAAACAAAAATGCAATACCATATCTGATGCTTTGAGAGCAAGTACAATGTTGTTTACCACAATGTGAGTCCAGCAGAGTAGTGTGATTATACAGATAAGCCAAATTTTGCAAATAATCGAAGATTATGGAGTAAATCGTTTTATGAATAAACATTTTAGATCTATACATGAGTTGGCCACAATAGCATACTCCCAAAAAAAAAAGAAAAATTGAATAATGATATTTGTTCCGCTAAATTAAGTTACATAAATAGAGTTTTAATTGATGTGGACAAATCTGGTTTAATAAAATTAAAACTCTAAAAAAAAAAAAATTCTAATGGAGCTCAATTTAATCAAAAAGGCAAGTCGGGAAAAATAACATTAATCGAAAAATTTTAGATCCACACACAATAGAATGGTTCTAGTGCATAATTATAACCTCGTTGCAACCCTCAATCGAATGTAATCCGAGTTAGATGTGCTATTGAATTCCCCAAGAACGTGCCTAACATAATTGGAGACATCCCTTTAGATCATCAGTCCTTGATACTTCAAAAAAAAAAAAAAAAAAAGGCACCATGCTTGTTTCCCACGGAGGCATATTCACCATCCAGTCGTAAAGATGACTTTTTCCGATTAGTTCAGGCAATTGTTTATATAATCCCGCGAAAGACGAAGCCATTTACATGGTTATTGTGGTCATTACGTTATATCCACCTATCTCGGACTAGATATTGATACTAATAAATTGGCCACGATCTTGATCTACATAGATGTGTATCAAGGATGATCATGATATTTAAGTAACCGAAGAGGTTATACTGGGACTTTTTTTTTTATTTCCTTAAAAAAGAATTTTCGGTCAGATTATGTTTGAAATTTAATTCATTATATTAAGGATATACCGAAAAAAGGTTCGTTATATTTGATAAATTTTAGCACACACCAAGTCAAAGGATAAATGTCGAAAATTCAAGGATGGTTGGGTTAGGTCAAAATTAGAAGTTCAAATTTTGATTAAATCGCTAATATGAGACAAGCAGTTCAACAATTTTTCCCACAAAAAAAAAAAAAAAAACGCAACAATGGATTGAATATAGAGATAATTGTGTGAGAGGAAACAATAACTCTTTAATTTGTGGGCAAATAAATGAAAGATAAAGATAATTACGCGATTTCTTCGAGCTACCCGACCCTTTTCACTTTAGTTTTCAAATCTTGGTGATGTTATATGAACAATTTACACGATCCAACATCTGGCAAAACTGTCCACCGTTCTTTTTTCTAAATGCATTATCATTATCAATCATCCAGGAGATCACCCCATTCAGCTTGTTGAGAAACAAAAAAAAAAAAAAAATGGTAAGCACAGGAAGACAGAAATGTAATTTTTTTCATATTCAATTTTATTTATTTGTAGGATTAAATAAAACGTGATTAGTGGCTTTTTTTTTTGCTTCCTAAGTGTTATTACATAATTTTACTCAATTTAAAAAAAAAAAAAGTAAGAAGCTGTCCGATAATATAGAATTGCGTTCAACAATATCAAAAGCAAGAATATATTTTAGTTAGATTGTATCGTCCTATTCCGCCGGAAAAGGATTCTACCCATCAACATGTTTTGATTAAGTGAATCTACCCTCCAAAGAAAGGATTTATTGTTGCTTGTACTGACAAGAAGTTAGAACGAAAGTCATGGGACTCATGACATATTTTTTCTTTCTATTTTTTCAATAAGATATACAAAAAAAAAAAAAAAATAGTTCTAACTTTCATGAATTTTTATAATTAAATTCTATTTTTTTATTTTTATTTAAATTTTATGTATTTTAAATTTGTTTTTTTTTAATAAAAAGCAGTCAAAATTATTAGAAATTATATATTAATCATTAACAGTTTTTTGTCT
The DNA here is from genome assembly GCA_020883675.1 of Bruguiera gymnorhiza. Lineage (NCBI taxonomy): Eukaryota > Viridiplantae > Streptophyta > Magnoliopsida > Malpighiales > Rhizophoraceae > Bruguiera > Bruguiera gymnorhiza. The sequence continues at coordinate 2,765,561 of JAIRCJ010001050.1, forward strand.
AAAAAAATTAATTAGAAATAAATTTAATAAATATAAAATTCAAATAAAAATATAAAAAATTATAAAATTTATAAAAAATTAAAATTAAAATTATTATTATTATTTTACGGTATCCCTTTTTTTCAATCTCCAGGGCGTTTTGTATGGTTGTTGTGCACAACCAATTGATTGGGTGACGCATGGTAAAGTCATCTAATCTAAAACACTAGGATGCGTATTTGCAAGGCATACAAATTCAATCAGAGCGACAATTAAGCAAGACAAAACACAATCTTGATCAGGAATTTCAAACTGGGTTGCGAAAGAAAATGAAGAGCAAAGGTCGTTGGAAGAAGAGAGAGAAAATAAATAACTGCTGCAGTGCCCACCAGTTGCAAGGGTTTAGTAGAGGGCAGACACGTTTGACAAATTAATATTCCACGTAATAATATAATATTACAAGATGAGAGCCAAATATTAATTAGAAGGAAAAATAAAAAACAGAGAGGGCGTGCAAACACGACGTAGGCCAAGTGCACCACGTTGGTGATGGCCCGATGGTCGGTTGGTGATGTTCACTAATCCGTAATAGCTGCAAATTAAGCAAATTCACACTCATACACAACCCTCCCTTTGAGTCCAAGTCTCTCTCTGACCCTCTCTCTCTCTCTCTCTCTCTCTGCGGCTATAGTACTCAAAGAAAAATTCCAAAGCAAAAGCGGAAAAAACAATCAAGTCTCAATCTTTTCCCTGCCAAAACCCGCCAAAGACTTGCTCTGTCTTTCTCAATTTGTCCTGTCCCATGAGGAAAGTTTGTCCGAATTTCGATCGTGAAGATGGGCTCGACACCGTACTCGAGGTCCCAATACCAGAAGAGATGTTTGCTTCTAGCAAGAACAACAATAAGTCGTGGCAAAACATGAAAGCTTGGATAAGACCAAACGTCGACAAGTCCATGGCATCCGCGTTTGGAGGCAGAAATGCAGAGATCCAGCTCTTGCTTGGCGTTGTTGGAGCTCCTTTGATCCCTATTCCCATTACTAGTGATCACCAGTTTGTCAACCGTAACATGAAAGATCATCAGCCTATTGTAAGTACAACCCATATATTTGTCGTGAATGATTAAAAATCAATTTACTGTCACGTTTTTTTAATTTTGGGCCTCCTGAAGTCACACCCTTCAATTAAATTTGGGATTAAAGTTTTGTTGCCTGTTGAAGTAATGTAATTTTCTTTAACTTGTTGTACAGGAGGCGTCAATGGCAAAATACATCGTGCAACAGTATACAGCTGCAGTGGGAGGAGAGAGGGCTTTGAATTCGGTAAACAGCCTGTATGCAATGGGCAAGGTGAAGATGGGAACATCGGAGATTTGTGCAGGTGAAGGTAGCCCCAACAGCAAGGTAATGAAAGTGAGGAATTTTAAACATGGGAATGGAGAGATGGGAGGATTCGTTTTATGGCAAAAAAGGCCTGCTTTATGGTGCCTGGAGCTTGTGGTATCTGGGTGCAAAATCAGTGCTGGCAGTAATGGAAATATTTGTTGGAGACAGACTCCATGGCACCACTCACATGCATCTAGAGGCCCTCCTAGGCCCCTCAGGCGCTTCCTCCAGGTAAACACACCACAATCAAATCGTTAATAATTAATCTGACTTCTGTAGGAGTACCATAATTGGTAATACACTTTAATCTATTCCATGACTCTTCTCAGCTGATCGTGTAGAATCATGCTGTTGAAGTTTATCCGTCTTTTTCCATTTTTGTTGGAAGCCACAACAAACATTTCCCTTTTCGGTTTGATCGGATCCGAAAAATTTTGATTTGGTTTTAGCGGATTAAACGGCTTGGGCGAATTGACGGAGAGCCCTAATATCTCGCGTCAATTTCGGGGGACGTGTCCTGCCATATAGAGCGTTTGTTTGTTGTGGAACCCATCCCACCAAAATATCGCACTGATTTCTAAGGTCCGCCACTTGGCTATTTCATCCTACTCAGGGAAGTCAATCATCTTGGCGGAGGAAAAGAAAACGAGGGTTCACACAAAAGTCAAGAATATGGTTGGGCAGCCGTTCCGTTGAAGTCATTAGCTCAAATAAGTGTGGCCCAGATTGGTAGGCTGTTACATCCGGGCGCTATGAATATGGAGTTGAAAGATGTTTGGAATGTGTGTGCATCGGGGGCCATGAACTATGCCCATCCCCACCGCGGCTAAAACGTTTTAGGCTTCCACTTTATTTTTTGTAGGGGTGGACTAGGAATAGCATATGCTGAATTTGTTATTTTTCTTTTTCTAGTTGCTACAGTTTTCTCAATTCTGCTAACATTTAGTTCAAATTGAGCAGGGTATTGATCCAAAATCCACAGCCAAGTTATTCTCCAATTCTATCTGCGTTGGCGAGAAGACAATCAACGAAGAAGACTGCTTCATACTAAAGCTTGAAGCTGAATCCTCATCGCTACGAACAAGAAGTAGTAGCACCGTAGAGATAATCAGGCACACAGTGTGGGGATACTTTAGCCAGAGAACTGGCCTTCTAGTCCGATTGGAAGATTCTCATCTTCTAAGAATCAAAGCCTCCGCGAACGACAGCATATTTTGGGAGACCACAATGGAGTCAACAATTCAAGATTACCGAACCATAGACGGCATCAATATTGCGCATGCAGGCAGGACTTGGGTCTCGTTGTTTAGGTTCGGCGAGGACCCTGACGGTCATTCTAGGACCAGAATGGAAGAGATTTGGGCTATTGAGGAAGTGGACTTCAACGTCAAAGGATTGTCCATGGATTGCTTCTTGCCGCCTAGCGATTTAAAGAAAGAGGATGAAGGATGTGGGGTTGTGAATGGCAATCCAAGACTGCCATCCCAGATTCGGTCAGCTTCTGCTAGGATTAGTGCATCAAAAGTAGTTGCCATTGATGCTGATGACCTTGACAATAATGAAGATGATTAATTAATTAATTAATTAATAGTTGTAAATTGGATGTTCTTGTAAATATGTCATCACAATCTCTTGCATTCCTGTTTGTTCTGTGAAAGGTTTTTGGTCGGACTAGGTACACAAGAGCTGCTAAGGACCAAGTCCTGGAAACATCTTACTATTTTTCTAGTATGGTAATTTTGTTTTTCTATCTTATATTTTCCTAATCTTTGGGGTCCCCGAATGATCTAAGCAAATATAATCCAAAAAAAATTCTTTTTTGTCAATAAACTACACAATAAAATAATTTGCTCGATTTTCATTGACTCTATTTTTTTTTTTCTTGTCAGAGATTAGAACCTGGCACTTTTAAAATGAAAAATTAAGTGGTTATTTTTAAGATAAAAGGCTAGATTGTTAACGACTGCAATTTCCATCTAAGCAACGCAATATCCTCTTTTTTTTGGGGGGGGGGACGTAGAAACCAAGGCCCAAATGTGGCAATGGGCCATTGTTTCAAATATCCAACTCTACGTACGAGCGGAGAACAGGACCAAATTCGAATTTGGTACAAATGAATAATGGCAATGGGTTCTAAAATGACCTTAATAAGATCAATTGCATGATCGGATTTTTTCTAGCCTTTTGTTTGTTTTGTTTTGCTTCAGATGATCGGACTTTTTTTTTTTTTTCTTCCAATTATTTTAGTGTTGTTTCAATGGCCTACCAATGCGGAAAACTTAGACAGTCAAATATCTGTACAAACCTTTTTAGAAAATTTTGGTGGCAATCGAGATTTCCGGTTAGAGGTCTCTGACGGAAGTTTTCTATTAGTAACGCCGTGACTGTTCAAATAGCATCTGGTGTGGCAATTAATGGCCTAGCCTGGGGTTTTGTATGGTTTTCCAGTCGAAAATTGCTTCCTTCTGGATTCTTACTACATGTTATTCACTTCCAGAACTACACAGGGAATTCATATAATTGTTTTTTATTTTCTTTTGCTTTTGTACTGCATGTGCTTGGGCCTTGTATGACTCGGTTTTAAATCACTTGTGTTTGAGACTTTTAGATTTTAGATCATATACTGGGGGGAGATTTTGAACTTCTTGTTTGTTAATTGCATAAAATTGGGCAAATGTGATATAGTCCAACGGATGAAAAGAACGGAAACAGAAGCAATTAGGGTATAGAAACTAGGCAAAACAGAAGCCTCAATTTGGCATATTTTCATGTAATTTCTTATTTGCGATGCCTCCGTTTTCAAGTTTAAGTTAGTTCTGTGGGAATTTGGGAAAATATTCATTATTTGCCAGAACGATTTCCACAGCCCTTAATCACCACAGTCTTCTATCATCAAGTGACTCTGCAATTATAACAAGGGACATTGTTTTGCGTTCAGAAAAAAAAAAAAAAAAGAAACAAGGGGCATTATTTATTACCGCTCTAATAAATACTCGTTATACTGATGCTCCTAAGACGTAATGTACTCACCGAACCTTTCATTAAAATTTTAAAAGAAAAGGTAGGTGGGCCGGCCTCTTGGACAAAGACCCATGCTCGGTGACGTAGCAGTCTAGCTCGCACCGGGCTTTTTTTTTTTTTTTAATTTATTTAAAGAAAATACATGTGACATGTAAATAATAAAATGAAATATGTAAACAAATACCAGCATACGACAATGTAAAAATAATTAACAAAAAAGTAAAAAACAAAAAAAAGGTATATAGGACATCACCGCATCTAGGGATCCATCCGAGAACTTCGTCTGTGTAACGAAGTTAAATTTAAAATTATTACAGAATATGATTTCTCACGAATTTTTTTATTCACAACATAGTCATTTAAAGGAAACTTGCTTTTCAAAAAAATAATTTGATTTGATGAATACAAATAAATAATTTTTATAAACACGTAATATCTATTAACTTTTGGCATGTAGTCTTCAGGCAGCTTGATTTCCAGTAGATTCCCCGATTAATAGGACATCAAATAAACTGAGCCATCAACTCGGCCCTCAGCAGGACCCACGATATGTTCTTTGTGCAAATCATGTTGTAAAGTCATCCATTGGCCTATTAATTAAGCTCAAAACAACATAAAGAATGGATCTGCATTTGCTGAAGGACGCCTAGAACAATCAATACATAATAATGACATATATCTGCATCGCCCAGCTCCTTGCAGTGTAGGAGTAACGATCAAGCGTAATGGAACAACGACCGAATGACTTGGTGCGGTTGTCCAGTCCAAGACCGTACCCGATGGTCTGCCTCTAGACAATTCAACAAATGCATCTGGTGACCAAACCAATCTTGAAAGACTTGGTGATTGGATTAAGGACACCATTGGATTGTATAATTTATGATGGTGCTGTGGGTTATGTCCTTGATGTTGCCAATGAAGTTGGAGTCCCGATTATTCATTTTCATACCACTAGTGCTTGTTGTTTGTGGTCTTATTATTTGTTCATGACATAATTGACGCCGGCCAGCTCCCCATCAAAGTTAAACAAACACCATCAAAGCTGTAACCAAGAATTTTAATTTCCAATTTGAAAATTCCATTCTTAGCTATATCATTACTTCTTTTTTTTTTTTTTTAATTTCCATTTAGTCTTTTTTTTTTTTTTTTTGGCTAAGATGGGGATATGGATCGAATCATAACAAAGGTTCCGGATATGGAAACATTCCTCAGGTGCCGAGATCTCCCCAGTTTCTGCCGAGCAATCGACATGGAAGATGCTAATCTTCAGTTGCTCGCGAAAGAGACGCTAAGATCCACCAAAGCCCGGGGAATTCTCCTCGACACACTTGAGGACTTGGAAGCACCAATATTGTCTCAGAATACGCACCCAATGCCCCAACGTCTACTACATCGTTGGACCCTTTCACAAGCACTCGAGATCAAAATTACTGAGCGCGAAAACCCCAGAATCATGCCAATCTTCCAACAGTATTTGGGAAGCGGACAGAAGCTGCACGTCATGGCTTGACAATCAGCTTCCCCAATCTGTGCTCTACGTTAGCTTCGGCAGCATCGCTCTGGCACGGTCTCGTCAATAGCAAGAAGCGGTTCTTGTGGGCTACGAGGCCTGATTTTGTTCCCAGGGGCGATGGTCCCGAAGACAAAGATGTTCCATCGGACATTCTCGAGGGGACGACAGAGAGGGTCACAACTTGGTGGATTCCTGACGCATAGTGGATGGAACTCAACCTTGGGGAGTATTGTGGCTGGAGTGCCTATGATTTGCTGACCTTACTTAGCTGACCAGAAAAGAGACAAGTCAAATAGGGATTTAGGGTCATCATGCAACAAAAATAGGAAATTTGTATATGAGGGTAAAGCCACATTCCACTATAAAATTTGGGATTTTACTCCTCTACTATCTATTAACTAGCTCTTTGTGTTGCATGATCCAGATGTCATTAATTCAACTTACAATAGTAGTTTCAACGCTTAACCAAATCAGGATCAATGCTATACAAGTAACCAAAAATGCAAATGCAACTACTAAAGATAAAACAAGTGTGCAACCAAAAGGTACTGAGTAAAGTCTAAGAAAATCTCCAAGATATTCCATTGAAAAAGTTATTGACAATAGTCTTTAATAACAATGATGAAAATTATTTCTGTTTGGGCACTTTGTTTCTTAACTTTTTAGACAATTTATTTTGTAAATTCTTCACTACTTACTAAGCTAGCATATATGATTTTCCATCTTTTTGTTTAGTTCAAGTTTGTTGATTATGTAATATGAATTGATTAGAGACAACATATTTCCTTTTTTGGGACTACCTTTATTGATTATAATTAATGTATAAATTATTTTGTTACCTTTAATGACATATAAACATATTTATATATCTTTATGTGTTATATCAATAACATTAGATCATATCCATTTATGTAGTTTGCTCAACAAAAGATCATAACAAATTACATACAAATTTCTTAAGAGATCATTACTATTGTTTGAAATATTTTATTTTATAAATTATAATTATGCACTATTTATTTTTGCTCTAATTGAATATACCATTAACTTACAATAACATTATTATTCTAGTATAAGGTCTCACATTTTCCCACTCAGAAAATAATGACAGATACAAAATTTTTTCATTGCCACTAACCTTTAACAAATAAGAGGCAATAATACAACTACATAGTATAACACACACTTTACACTTTTTTTAGTCTCTAAAATTTGAAATCTTTTATACCAATTTCTTGTTTTTCATATGTAGTTTAATATATTCAAATCTTATTTTAGTTATTTTCTTACCTAGCAATTGGATTTCCTTCTTTTTTAATGTAATTTCAATTTTTAATTGCATAACCCAATTATTTGTCTTAACAATATGATTAACTATTATCTTTAATTCTTTGTTCTTGCTCTAAGGAGATCTAATAATCCCTTTATAACACTCTCATATTTTTAAGTTGACCCATTTAAAAAAATCAACAATCATCATGCTTCCATAAGCAATACACCAAAAACCTTCTTTTAGAATTATTTTGACACCATTTTTGTATAAATATGAGCTACAACTTCATGACGATAGAGTACAAGAGTTGTCCCACTCCTTGCCATAAAAGTCTACCTAAAAGAAATCTCCACACTTTGTTTCTCATCCATGGTGATGATCTCAGTGAGTAATTGCACCAGCATACAAACTCTTAAGATGTCATCGCTTTCTCCTTCTCTCCCTTTAGCAATCTTTCAATTTTTTAAAAGTTTTGATCTATTGGCTCCCCAAAACACTTTTGGTTTTTGTTTTTATTTATTCAATTAAATTAAAAAATCTTCAATTATCTAATTACTTTATTTTGGTTTAACTACATTTTTGGTTTAAGCTAGACCATGCCTAAATGATTTGTTAGCTATTGGCAATTTCCACATTAGTACTTTTATCACGTCTCTTTGCAACCTCATTAGATCAAATGAATTTTGTCAATGGGATGTGACAGCAAATGGGTAAACTATTACATTTTGAAATTAGTTTTAGATTTGTGAAATAACATAAAATTGATGATTTTTTTCTTTTTAATATTAACCTTTATAGATCAAATTGTGATCAATTTGTCAACTCTTATTTTTGTTATTATGGAGAGCACAAGAAGAGTCTGAGTCATCAAAAAGTGTAAGTCAAGTTATTGTGGGGAGCAAATGAAGCCCTAAACCCATTAAGCTACAATGTGACTTAATTAATGATTACAAAGCCTATAACCAAGGAAAGAAGAAGAAAAAATCAAATATAATTCTTTTAAAGTTTCTTTTTAAGTTTTTCTTTTTTATGTGCTATGTACACTTTTTCAACTCTCAAACCTGATTGAAATAGGGGGAAAAAATCGAATCTAAAGCATTCGTTTTGCTTGGCCTTGCATATTAGAAACAAAGAAAGAAATAGAGAGAGACAATGAAAGAGAGAATATGCTTATTTTTAGATAATTTTATAAACACTTGTAATTTTATTAATTTAAAAAAATGTACCTATATAATAAAACTTAAATTGAATTCAACTAAATTAACTCTCATTATAATTCTAATAAACCCATAATTTGGATTAATATCAACACCCTCTATTAATTCTCATATGGTGATGCTTTCAATCCCAATATCTACCTTAATTTGACAAATACTTCATACTTTAATAGTTTTATAAGAGTGTTAGTTGATCTTTAAACTTACAATATATTAATTCAATGTCCTTTTTATTAACTTGATCTCTCAAAAAAATATAAATGAAAATCAATATATTTATTCCTTTTATGCACTAGATTCTTGGCCAAATTAATTATAGAAATATTATCAACAAATGTCTTTGTAGGACCCTTAATTGGAATCTAAACCTCACTTAGCAAATTACCCAACCAAATAGCTTAATAAGCATTTGAAGCTATACCTATATACTTTATTTCATAAGTTGAAAGTACAATAATAGATTATTTCTTAGATGACCACGAACAAGTAGTTATTCTATAGTTTAAGCAATAATCATAAGTACTTTTACGATCATCAACATCTCCATCTCAATCATTATCATACTAGCCTACAAGAGTTTAATTTTTAAATGAAGAATAAGTAGGTCATGATCATAAGTCTCTCTTATATATCGCATAATTCTCTTAACAACTTGCATATAAATTTGACAAGAAGACTCTATAAATTTACTAATGAAACTAATTTTATAAAATATATTAGGCTTTGTATATGTCAAATGTCTCAAAATCCCAACAATCTACTTAAAAGATATAGAATTAACGAATATTTCATTACTTCCTTAGAAAATTTAGTATCAAGTTTTATGGGAGTTCTTATAAGATTATAGTCATACGTTTGGAACTTTTTTAATAGTTAAGTAGTATAACTCCATTGATAGATAAAGATTTTATCATGACATTGAATCATTTTAATGCCAACAAAATAAAACATTAAGCATAAATATGTCATCTTAAATTGATGCATTATAGACTTTTTAAACTTTTCAATTATTTTAAGGTTTTTGCCTATAAACATAAAGTCATCAATATATAAACACACTAATAAAATATCACTAAAATCATTAACTTTCACCTATAAAGCATGCTAAGAAGGACACTTTGGAGGTTGATCTCATGAAACAAAGGATTAATGCGCTTATTTAATACTTTAAGTGTTTGTTCCATACCATGTGGTGCTTTTTCAGGTTATACACCTACTATTCACTTGATTTCCTTAAATAATTTAATGGTTACTTGACAAACACTTCATTTTTAAGAGAACCATTGAAAGAAGTTGACTTTAAATCCATTTGATCAATTTTCCAATGATTTTGCATAGTTAAAGTAATTATAAGTCTGATAGTCTCCATTCAAGCAATAAGATAAAATATCTCATGATAGTTATGGCTAATTAATTGTTCAAACCAATCTAACATTATAGTTCTTTACCTTTTCATTTGACTTATTCTAAGCCTTGAAGATCTACTTCACATTAATAGTTTTTAAAACTTCATGAAATATTAGTAAGCTCTCATGTATTATTCTTGCCTATTGCTTTGATTTCTTCAATCATAATATTAACCTACTTTGTATCTTAAATTGCCTCATCAAATGTTCATAATCTATAAATATGGCAAAATGCACCAAATTCCCATAATCATTTGTAGAATTATTAAGAATTACCTCATAATCTTACAATATAACTAATTGTTGGCAATTTCTTTTTCCTTTTCCATTCTCTTGTGGAGCTTATGGCATAGAATTTTTTTGCAACAATTAGTGAAACTTCTCTATTTGCATTAAGGACTACAACTTGAGTTTTCCTTTTCTCACAAAATAGCAACTAGATGTCTTTAATTTGCTCCTTAACATTAAAATTTCAAACTTTATCTTTAGTAAAAGTCACATGTCTATTTACAATTACCTTTTTTGCCATAAGATTAAACAACATATATCCTTTTTTTTATATAACAAAGAATGATTGTTTTTATTTTTCAATCATGTAACTTTATCCTTATCTTTACTAGAACGCCAATGTAAGTAATAAAATCAAACACTTTAAGGTGTCTCACACTAGGCTTGAAATCGTTTTATGCTTCCTCAAGAGTAACATCATGAATATTTGTTGTTAGAAATTTGTTCAACAAGTAAACATAATGCAAAATAAGTTATGCCTAAAAAGAATTAAGTACTCTTTTGACCATTAACAAGTTTCTTGTCATATTTATGATTGATCTATTCTTCTTTTCAATAATTCTATTATGTTATGAGGTGTAAGCAATTATGATTTTATCTTTTACTTTTTGTGCTTTGTAATACTCTTAAACCTATTAAAGATATACTTACTATCTTTATCAATCGATAAAATTTTAATATAGTATACATACTATGTCTTTCAACATAAACCTTAAATTCCTTAAAACAATCAAATATCTTAAACTTCTTTTGCATGCAATAAACTTATCTCTTCCTTATAAATTCATCAAAGAGCCATGTATTATAATTTAACATTTTAGCGATTGCAACAACCATTATAAGAGCTTAACTTTTGTCACCTGCTTCTCCTTCTTATGCATAATAAGGTGTCTAATTATTCTCTTTATACCTACACTCAGTGGCATAATGGTCATGCTTATGACATGAGTAACACTTAACATTAGACTTGTTATATCTTCCTCTACTATAGCCTCAACATCTATACATTTAGTCTATTATCCTTTGATTATTGTATTAATTATCTCCATTTCCATAATTGTTATAGTAACTTTCTTAACTTTGATTGTTATAGTAATCACCACTACATCCTTGTTTTTACCATAAAAGAAACTTTACTTTTACTTTGATTGGTCACTCTACTCACCTTTATTAAGAGCCTGACTTTGGAGTACTTGCTTTACTGGCTTCTTAATCTATTTCTCATTCATGCACTAGTCATGAGCTTGTAATGTGCCCCTTAATTTAACTAATATTTGGGACGTGTACTTCTTCTATTATAACTATAATATGCTTATATTATAGTGTGAATATTTGCAAGATCTTTTTAATTTTCATTTGATTATTTAGCTATTCTTTATAGATTCTCATTTAATTTGTCAGGGAAAAAACTCTACTTATATAAACTGAAATAGCTATTGAAATTTCTATTTGCAAAAACTTAAACTAACATCGTAAAATTTAGAATTTCACCTTTTAACTTTATCCACACATTGGAATGATGTTGTCAAAATATCTTACGCTTACTTTGACAAATTTGTTCTTACTATTTTCTTAAAAATTTCATTATTTACCTCCTAATTGATGAAATAAAATGCCTTTTTATCTTTTTTTTGTAACTCTTGATAAGCAGATTTTTGTACTTCTTTTACATCCACCACAAGTTCTATAACTTCATTCTCTATAATACTTAATAATTCATTATAATCAAATAATACTTTTATATTGATAAACCATTAATTGTAGTTTTTCCCATCCAAAACAATAACTAAAAATCAAATAGTATTATTCATATTAAAATTCATGATTTACAAATCAATACCTATCTTTTTTTTATCTGACCCTTTTTTTTTCTCCTCTCGTGCTTCTCCTAGCTATCTATCTAGAAAACAAATGTTAAAGCAAAGCCTTTGTGTGGCTATTGATGCAACAGAACTTGTGTGCCAATGATAGAAAAAGGTTGAGGAACGATTAGTAAACGACGAATGAATCACAGACGACAAAGGACCGAAGGTCAATATTCAGATAAATAACAAGAAAAGAGGCATGAGTTTATTGGTTTTTTAGAAATTAATCAGCACATCAATGGTACAAGGTTATAGATCAATGACTAAAGAGTCAAAAAATAGGGATTTTGTGCATCAACGGTGCCTAAAAAGGACACATTTAATGATGGAAGATGACAAAGGAACCCTTAGTTTTCTTTAGAACCATGGCTTTCCAAGTGGTTTTAGGATGCATAAAGGATGTCATGTGGACACTCTAAGTCCAGCCCGTCCAATAAGTGAAAAGGAAGAAACTCAGGCCAGATTGAGCCTCTACAGACTGCCAGCACTACCCAGCACCTTTTGCTGCCCCTGTCCAGCAATAGAAGGTCCTAGAATAGTGCTAAAGTGCCTGGAAGATCTACATGTAGAAACTTCTAACAAAGGCCAGTAAGAACACTTACCTAGAACTTTCTTGAGAAGACCCTCTTTAATGCTCTCTCTAGAACATTCTTTATAAATATTTTAGATGTTCATTTGTGACCACACATTGAGGAGGTGAAGCAAATATAAATAGGTCACTCTTCCTATTTGTAAATACACTTTTAGATGTTCAATACAAGCTCACTTGCAAAGCTTTTTTATGCTCTCTCTTCCTCCAGCACTTCCAACTCACTTACTTCTCTCACACGTTTTTCGCTGATTCTTTCGAACTCTCTAAGGCTTACTTAACTCATCTTCTCATGCAAGATTGACCAAGTACCGCACAAGTTAGCACACACAAAGCCTAACTCCGTAATAGGTGGTACCAAAGCAATGATTCAATCTTTAGGTATAACCTGGTTGTTTGGTATTTGCTGAAGCTACGAGCATGGCAAGCAAAGGAGGATTTGTTGCAACCACTGTGAAGGAGCAACAAGTGGGGCAACAAGCTCGTGGGTGTAAGGAGTAGCATGCTCCAGCCAGGCATAGCAAGTCCAAGACTCCAAAAAAGGAAACTATGGATTCTCGTGTTGGTGGCTTGGAAAGAAGTGTCACTGATCTGAACTTCGTAGTATTTCTGACTACATCAAGGAATTTACTACCCTCATACTTGAAATCAAGATGTCCAACAGGAAATTTCTCTTCCACTTTAAAGATGGTTTGAAGGATTGAGTGAGAGTCAAGCTAGATAGGTGTGATGGACAAATCTTAGATGTTGCCATTGTCATTGTTAAGACCTTTATTGACTACTTTGCCCTCTTTAAGAGCAAAAAGCCAAACTTTGGCAAGAATGGGGGAGAGAAAACTAGGCAGAAGAAGCAGGATTCTGGCCATAATGAGGGTGGACAGCAGAGATCCTTAAATGGTTGTACCAAGCATGAGAAGAACTGTGCAGGTAAGCGTAACTCAGTTAGTCCCCCGAGGCCCTATCTCATTTGTGATGGACCACACTGAGTAAAAGACTGCCCTAACTGTAAGGTAATGACTGTTATAATGGTGATACTTAACCCAGAAAAGGCCAATAAAGAGCCCCAAGCTGACATAGAATCTACCAACAATTGGGCAATCTCTCAAAACTTTTCTCTCCAACAATTTCTAAAGAGAAAGGACTATTGTACACTGACGATGCCATTAAAGGTAAAGTAACTTATGCGATGCTAGATATAAGGGCAACAAAAAACTTCATGGACATATAAGAGGCCAAGCATCTAAGCCTCAAACTTATAAAGGGAAATGACACCATCAAAGCGGTGAACTTGGAAGCAAAACCTATCCTAAGCGCAACACAGAGAGTAGCCACCCAAATTGGAGAATAGACCAACAAATTGGACTTTGCTATTGTTCCTATGGATGACTTCAAGGTGATGTTAAGTCTTGCATTTTTCTGTGAAACTTTGGCTTTCCCCGTTCTTCCTTCAAGTCTCTTGTGGTCGTTGACACTTGTAAAATTCAAGTAATTCCCTTAAAGCATAAGGAGAAGTCGCAACCATCAATGATTTCAGCCTTGCAATTCAAACAGGGGTCTTAAGTCGGGTCTGAGCTACATAGTTACCATAAGGGAGTTAAACGATAGAGAAGACGAAGTAGCACTTATTCCTATACTGCCGCAACTAATCCAAGTTATTCTTACCAAGTTCAAAGACGTCATGCCTTCCAAACTGCCGAAGAAGTTTCCACTAAGGCGAGATGTGGATCGCCACTTCAAGCTGGAACTCGGTGTCAAGTCTCCTACCATAACCCCTTATCGCATAACACCCCTAGAGCTCACTGAACTAAGGAAGCAGTTTCATGATCTGATAGACTTAGGCTACATTTAACCCTCGAAAGCCCCTTTCGGTGCCTTAGTCCTCTTCTAGAAGAAGAAGGATGAATCATTGTACATGTGTATTGACTATCAAGTCTTGAACAAGGTCACTATCAAGAACAAATATCCAACACTCATGATAGTTAATCTTTTCAATCAACTTCACCAAGTTGGATTTGCGATCAGGTTACTACCAAGTTCGTATTGCACAAAGTGATGAGCCAAAGACGACCTACGTAACATATTATGGAGTGTTTGAGTTCATAATCATGCCCTTTGGCCTCACCAACGCACCCTCATGAACAAGGTACTACATCTTTTTCTCGAAAAATTCATAGTAGTCTACTTGGATGACATCATGGTGTACAGCAACACACTTGAGGAGCATGTCGAACACCTTAAGCAAGTCTTCCAAGTTCTCTGGGAAAATGAGTTGTTCATCAAGAAGGAGAAATGCTTATTCACCAAGCAAGAGGTAAACTTCCTTGGCCACTAAATCAAGGATGGTAGGCTCATGATGGATTCAGCAAAGGTGCAAGCTATCAAATAATGGGAGTCTCCAACCAAGGTCCTGAAACTATAATCTTTCCTGGGGCTTGTTAACTACTATCATTAGTTTATCGAGGAATACTCTGTCATAGGAGCACCCCTAACAAACCTAAAAAAAGAAGAACTACACTTGGCATTTGACGAAGGAATGCCAAGTTTCCTTCGAGAGATTAAAGCAAGCAATCTCCGAGGAACTTGTCGTGGTGTTATCGGACTATGAAAAGTCTTTTGAAGTTCACACCAATGCATCCGACTTTGCCATCAGGTGAGTCTTCATGCAGAATAGGCATCTCATTGCCTATGAAAATTGCAAGCTAAACAACACGAAGAAGTGGTATACCATCCAAGACAAGGAGATAACTACTATTATCCACTGCTTGCGCACTTGAAAACATTATCTACTTAGAAGTAAGTTCGTGATTATGATTGACAATATTGCTACAAGTTACTTCCAGACACAGAAGAAACTCAGCCTTAAGCAAACTCAGTGGTAAGACTTCATAGTAGAATTTGACTATATATTACGATATAAGCCAAGTCAAGCCAATGTTGTTACTGATATGTTGAGTTGGAAGGCAAAACTAGCAGTCCTTTTGACTAGTACACTAAAGAGCAACCTCCTTGAGTGGATCAAGGAAGGTACAGGGCAAGACAATCTGGCCAAGAACCTGCTGAGATTGGCTAGTGAGGGGAAGACTCGTCGATTTTAGGTGGACGACGGAGTCCTAATGATAGTTGAGAACCGAGTCTTCGTGTCTAAATGGGGAAACTTGTAGAAGGAGATCATTAAGGAATGTCATGATTCCCTATAAGTTGGTCACTCAGATATGGCACAAACCCTTACTCTTGTCTAACAATATTACTTTTAGCTGCATATGCATACGAACATCGAGGCTTATATGCAAACTTACTTAGTTTGCCAGCAAGACAAGGCAGAACAACAATAACCAACAGGTCTACTTGAACCACTACCCATCCCCGAGAAGTAATGGGAAAGTGTCTCAATGGACTTCATTGTGGTTCTACCAAAGTCTGAGGGATACATAAGCATTATGGTGGTGGTCAATTGGTTTAGCAAGTGTGGTACCTTCATTCTAACCCTTGTTGATTGCAAGGTGGATGAAATTGCTCACATGTTCTTCAAGAACATAGAAAAGTTATGGGGAGTGCCAAAGAGTATAATCAATGATAGGGACCCCCGCTTTATGAGAAAATTTTGGCATGAGTAATTCAAGTTGTTGGGAACTGACTTAAACTTCTCAACAAACTTCCATCCTCAAAGCGATAGGCAGACCGAGCGAGTGAATATCTTGTTTGAACAATATCTGAGGCATTATGTCAGTGCTCACCAACGAGATTGGGCAAAGCTACTCGACGTTGCCTAATTCTCATACAAACTCTAGAGGAGCGAGGCCACAAACAAGAACTCATTCGAAATTGTCATGGAACAACAGCCGCTAATGCCAAGTGCTATTGTCTCTCCTTACACTAGTAACAACTTGTCTGCCTTTAAGTTTACAAGAGAGTGGCATGAGGAAGCAGACATAATAAGAGCTTGCCTTGATAAAACAGCCAAGAGGATGAAAAGGTGGACTGACTCCTAATAATGCTCAAAGGACTACACAGCGAGATACATAGTGATGGTAAAGTTACTGCTCAACCAATTCAAGTTTCTACACAAATTCCACAAAGGCTTAGTAAGGAAGTATGAAGGGTTGTTTCCTATGGTCAAACGCGTAGGAAAGGTTATCTACCAAGTCCAACTCCCACCAAAACTGAATATTTACAATGTTTTCCATGTAAGTCTTCTAAAACCTTTTCACGAAGATGAAGAAGATCCAAGTCAAAGTAAGTCCAAGTGTGTACCAACAGTTGTGGTCACCGAATTCAACAAAGAGGTGGAACACATCCTTGCTGACAGAGTGATCCGAAGAAGGGGAGTTCCTAACTACACCGAGTACTTGGTGAAATAGAAAGATTTGTCAAACCAAGAGGCTAATTGGGAACAGGAGGACTAGTTTTGGCAATTTGCCGATCACATTCAGTAATATACAGTTGAAAATGCGACAAGGACGTCGCAGGATTAAGTGAGAGAGAGTGTCGCGTGGACACTCTTACTCCAGCCCGTCCAACAAGTCAAAAGGCAGAAACTCAGGCCAAATTAAACCTTTACAGGCTGTCAGTATTGTCCAACCCTTTTTGTTGCCCCTATTCAACAATGGAAGGTCCTAGAAGAGTGTTGAAGTGCCTGGAAGACCTATATCTAGAGACTTCCAACCAAGGCCAATAAGAACACTTACTTAGAACTTTCTTGAAAGGACCCTTTTTAATATTCTCTTTAGAATATTTTTTGTAAATATTTTAGATATTTATTTATAATCATATATTGAGGAAATGAAGTAAATATAAATAGGTTATTCTTCTCATATGTAAATACACTTTTAGATATTCAATATAAATTTACTTGTAAAACTCTTTTGTATTTTCTCTTCTTTAAATACTTCTAACTCACTTATTTATCTCTCACACAATTTTCGTTGATTTTTTTAAACTCTTTAAGACTTACTTAACTTATATTCTCGAACAAGATGACTAAGTGTTGCATAAGTTATTACAAACGAAATCTAACTCCGTAAATCTAACTCCGTGACATAAAAGGACATATTCGGGCTAGTTGGCTTTTGACGATGCAAGAGATACCTTTCCAAAAATATAATCTGCAACTTTTGGCAGCACATGGTGGTAAGTAACAGGTCCAACAACTATGATCGGTAACTTTGATAATTTTAATAAATTTTTAATTTAAATTAACATTCAGACTCTGGATTCCTTTTCTTGAACTCGATGCCTACCGGACAATTGCAAAGTTTCATTTGAGCCAGATTCTTTTCCTTCAATTTTGAATGGAAAGAACTGAGCAAGGTTGCTTTTTGGGAGGAGAGAGAAAGAAAGAAAAGGACGAAACGCGCGGCGGAGAGGTGAGAGAACGTGGAAAGCAGGTGTCCCCTTTCTTCAGCTCTGTCCTTTTTCCCATTTTCCAAGACGCAATAGTGCTCTCCCGGATAAGGGTATAGGCTTCTGCCGAATGACGCATGGTCCAATCAATGCATTTAAGGACATAAATCACCGCCGCCTAGAATAGTGTAGCGGTTAAGAATCAGCGAGAAATGGAACAACGATCAAATCATCCTCACGTACTAATCTTTCCATTCCCAGCCCAAGGCCATGTTAACTCCACGCTCAAGCTAGCCGAGCTTTTGTGTCTCGCTGGCCTTAACGTCACCTTCCTAAACTCCGAGCACAACCATGACTGTCTTGTACGTTTCACCAACGTCCAAGCCCGATTTTCCAAATACCCTGGATTCCAGTTCAAGACAATACCCGATGGTCTGTCTGCGGACGATCCGCGTACGGGGTTCCAGGTGATGGAGATATTTATCAAAATGCAGCAGGTGACCAAACCAATCTTGAAAGACTTGTTGATTGGATTAAGGCCTCCGGTGGATTGTATCTTTTATGATGGCATTATGGGTTATGTCCTTGATATTGCCGACGAGGTTGGAGTACCCGTTATTTATTTTCGTACCATTAGTGCTTGTTCTTTCTGGACGTATTTTTGTATTCATGACTTGGTCGAAGCCGGCCAGCTTCCCATCAAAGGTACACATACATCACCTAGAGCTCCTATCAAGAATTTGTTTTCCTTTGAAATATCCATTCTTTGCTGTATCTTCTTTTTTTTTTCCTTCATTTAGTCTAATTGTTTTGCTAAGAGGGTAATTTTGTTGGAAATGAAGGGAATGGGGATATGGATCGAATAATAACTAAAGTTCCGGGCATGGAAACCATTCTGAGGTGCCGAGATCTCCCGAGTTTCTGCCGAGCAAGCGACGTGGAAGATACTCATCTTCAGTTGCTGGTGAACGAGACGCGAAGATCCACCAAAGCCCGAGGACTTATCCTCAACACATTTGAAGACCTGGAAGCACCAATATTGTCTCAAATACGCACCCAATGCCCTAACGTCTACACCATTGGACCTCTTCACGAGCACTTGAGGTTAAAACTACAGAGAGCAAAAACCCCAGAATCATACCATTCTTCCAACAGTATTCGGGAAGTGGACAGAAGCTGCATGTCATGGCTTGACAATCAGCCTCTCCAATCTGTGCTCTACGTCAGCTTTGGTAGCATCGCCGTAATGGAAAGAGAGCAGCTCCTGGAGCTTTGGCACGGCCTTGTCAATAGCAAGAAGCGGTTCTTGTGGGTTATGAGGTCCGATATTCTTTCCGAGGGCGATGGTGCCGAAGACAAAGATGTTCCGTCGGAGCTTCTGGAGGGGACCAAAGAGAGGGGTTACATGGTGGGATGGGCCCCACAGGAGGAGGTTTTGGCACACGAGGCAGTTGGTGGATTCCTGACGCACAGTGGATGGAACTCAACCCTGGAGAGTATTGTGGCCGGAGTGCCTATGATTTGCTGGCCTTACTTTGCTGACCAGCAAATCAACAGTAGGTTCGTGGAAGAGGTCTGGAAGCTGGGACTGGACAGCAAGGATGTCTGCGACAGGAGGGTTGTGGAGAAGATGGTGAATGATCTGATGGCGAACAGGGGGGAGGAGTTTCTCAGATCGACGGCTGTGATGGCGGACTTGGCGAGAAAGAGTGTCGGGGAAGGCGGGTCCTCCTCTTGTCATTTGGACCGTCTGATTGAGGATGTGCGGTTGATGAGTGGTAAGGGAACAAATAATTAGCTGGCGGATTGAGGCCATTGCACTGCATGTACTCTGCATACATTGTAATTGATTGGCCAAAACCAAAATTCCATCGCTGAGCTTTGCCTCGCTTTGAGTTAAGTTTAATCGAGCTTCCCACTAGCAGACTGATACGAGTTTTATTATACAGTTAATATATCTATTTCATATATGATAATTAGTTATAATTAATAGAATCAAATTAACAGTCAAATTCCTCTTTTTTCAGTCAAAGAATGCTTTTTTGCGAAAATTTTTATAATATCTCATTGGTCATTTCTTTGAGCTGTGGAGGAGATGGCACGCTTCCTGTTTTCATTTTCCAATGGTTTACCTTAAAAATATAAATATTCCTGCCACCCGGGAGCAGTTGAGCCGAACAAAGAAACAAATAAAATGAAATGACTGGATTGTAAGTCTACTGCCTTGTCTGGAATCTTTTGGGATCTCTTGGATCAGGCCTGTCGGGTGGTCATCATCTCTTATCTCTGTCGTGGGCCCCAACAAAATTCGGATTTAGTTTAGCTCCTCAAATGATACACGACTTTTATCTTGTTTTTATTTATTTTTTTAATATAATTATTCATAATTTTATATTATATAATAAATAAATTTTATTTAAAATATGAGACAACAAAATAAATTTACACAAATGCCCTCCCTCGTTAGGTTCCCTTTTAGAACTCTCGTCGGTGTCTCATCGTTCTGCTTTCTCGCGTGGTTGTTGCGGTCACTCTTACTGATTGACGATTTATGATTGATAATTAGGAGGCATGTGAGGGTGAAGGATTTGAGAGCAACTTATAATTGACAATTTATAACTTTGGCTCGATAATAATCTAATACTCTATGAAGGCGTTTGTTTTGCAGGAAAATAAGATGGGGGAAAAAAAGAATTTCCATTCTCGTTAAAAAAGAAATTGAGATTCTTATTCTTGCAAAAATCATAATTTCTGTCCATCACTCGTTAAGCATTTCAATTTTCTGTAACTGCTTCACTGTAACTACCTCAGTGTAGGTACGTTATAATAATATCTAAAATAAATTAAAATATGTTATAAAGTTTATTATTTCGTATTTTTAAGATGAACCAAAACGGTGCCGCTTGAGTGAAATTTGCTTGGGTGAAAGTTTATTGGCCCAGTTGTAAGCGCTCTGTGAAGTTCGAATGGATTCATCATGCCTTTGACGTACAATAATGACGCATCACATCTACATGGAAAGGCCCAAATGGACCATTGAAGGTCCAAACATAATAAGCTGATCCACTAGTAAATAGGCGTTTCCTGGCTTCGGAAAACAATAGACGCCAATGACATGATGTGACCAACCAAGTTGTCCAAGGATTGGCAGGAAGAACCCCCTTTGCGCACACAGAGGCTTGCCTTCTCCTTCAAAAGCAGGATTCTATTTCTGATCTGCTCCCCTTCTTTCTCCACCATCAATCTTCTGATAACTCTCTCAATCTGCCCTCTTTCCAGTCCATTCTCTAATTGCAATCCAACTCTCCAGACATCACTGACATATCTTGCATTCACATTTTGGTCTGTGAAACAAGGCATACATATCATAGGAACCCCTTCACAAATACTCTCCAGCGTGGAATTCCAGCCACTGTGAGTCCAAAATGCACCTACGGCGGGATGAGCTAGGACTTCCAGCTGAGGAGCCCACTTCACTATATGTCCTCTCCCATCCAAATCCTCCAGGAACCCATCGGGCAATGATTCTAGCCATTCCTTGCCCCGGATTAATCCAGGTCGAACAACCCACAAGAACGGTTGTTTGCTATTGAATAGCCCCCAGGCTACCTCCAAAAATTCAACTTCATTTATGGCAGCCACGCTTCCAAAGCTCACGTATATTACAGATTTGGGTGCTTGTTCGTCTAGCCAAGAAATGGAGCTTTGGTCTGGTGCCAACAAGCTGATTGAAGAGGCTAGAGAGCACTTGTGGAAGGGGCCTATAGGATAAATTGGCATGGGAAAATCGCTGCGTGCTGTTGTTAATGCGGATTTCTCAAGGTCCTCAAATGTGTTCCAGATGAGCCCGGAGGATGCCTTGCTTCCACTGATTATGCCATCCACTAATTGATAGAGTTGCTCTGGGTGGCGCGTGTCGATCACTGGAAGGTCCTTGACTTTCAGCGGTGGAAACTCTACCACTGGCTCTTCCAGTTGAGATTCTAACGGAAACAACAGAACACAAGGGAGCAACGATTGTTCACGTTATCATATATCTAAAACGCAATTGCAATGACTCTCAAATGCATTCGTTAGACTCGGGTATTCTTTCTACCAGGCTGTGAGCAATAAAAAGAACATTTTAGTTGTCAGTCACATCAAATTAGACTATTAGACATACCTCGAATAGGAAGATACCCACTCTCCCTCAGCAACGGAAAGGCAGCAAAAACAAGAAAAGCAGAAGCGCCACTAGTCCTTAACACCATCCTTGGGAGTCCCAGGCTTTGGGCAACAGCCTGCGTGAAGTGAAAAACAGCGTCCGAGATCAAGCAAGCAACCGGCTCCTCCGAAACATTGGACAACAACCCAGAAAGGCAATCGCGAAAAGGGACAACACATTTGATGTTAAGGTTAAAAAGTAAAGACAGAACATCCGTCGTGGAGGCCTCGCTGTCTGTCAAATGTTCATGAATGGGACAGAAGTTGAACTGGGGGTGATTTGAAGGGTCTGGGGAGTTAAAAGTGGTGTGGATAATGGTGATAGAGAAGCCTTTGCAGTGGAGGATGCTTGCTAGTTGAAGCATGGGGCTGATGTGCCCTTGTAGTGACAATGGGAAAAGAACCAACCTGCGGCCCTTTCTCTGCTCCATCCAATTCCCACACCTCTTCGGCAATTATGTTTCTCAGTTGTTTCTAGGTTAAAGCTTTCCTTGCGTCCAATCAACTTCTTTTCCCTTGTGTTTATGGCCAAGTGGTACATATCAGCAGGAAAGACAAATTGCAAACATCTGTCTTTTCCTCAGTCACTCTTGCTTGCCTTTTGCCGTTTTGGAATCTCTAAATTGCAAACACCTAGGAGAGATCAATTTAATCGGCATAAAGTAATGATTCTTCGTACAATAACATAAACATATTTGTTATTCAATACATTCTTTTTATTTTTTTTAACATCGCAGATCGCGACCTTCATTAAGCTTGAGTGGAAGTCAATCATTAACCATCTTAAAAATGGTTAGATTTAGGAAAATTTTGATATTACTTACTAGCTTTTGGGATGCTTTTTATACCACTTGTCAACTTTTTACTACTCGGATATTACTTGATATATTTAGGTGTTAAAGAGTATTTTGAAGAGAAAAGGAGGGTTGGGAGTAGAGAGAAAGTTTCTTTTATCTCAATATTCGCTTGACCATATTGATTGTCTTCTTTTTGGAATTCACCCTTTCTTGATTTTTTTTTCTCACGTTAGTCGTTACGTAATTTTTCTTGTAGGATATATATATTATATAGACTTTTTTAAAAGAGATTTTTTACATCCTAGAGACTTTGATATCTTACCTATATTTATTACATAGTCCTCCTCTATAATGAATTTTAAAATTACTTTTGACTTAACTTAAACTTTAATTATGATATATTTATCTTTTGAATTCATGTATCTATTCTTTTAGTTTCAATAATCACATTTTTTAACACTTTTCGTTTATCGTTGGAGCTTAAAGTTTGTCTTATTCTACGATAGTTGAATTGTTTTCTTTTTCAGAAAATGTTATTTTTCACCTTTTATGAAAACTACAATTGTCCGTTAGACTTCTCCTGCTGGATTTCTCTAATATGACTTTTTTACTGGGTCATTTCTGCCTAGGATTTTTAGTGACACTTTTTCATTGGGTCGTTTTCTGCTTGGATCTTCTAATAGAATGTTGCACTTCTTCGTTGGGCTTCTTTTTTTGTTTGGACCTTCTAATGATGCGCTGCACTTCTCTGCCGAGTCTTTTTCCGGTTTGGACCTTTCAATGGGGCGTATGCTTTTTAGTTGATCTATCTCTCTCCTTCAATGGACTTCTGTTAGGCGTTCTTTTATTGTTGCTGAATTTGTCATTCCGGTGTGACTAAATTTGTAGAGTTTTCTTTTTTTTTTTAATTGATATTCTTCTCCTCCTTACTGAGTTGTGTTCTTACTTTTGGTGCCTCGTATCTTTGTTCAAAGACATTCTACAACTCATGAACTCTCAAGATCGCTTTTATCTTGATTGTCCAGTTGAACTGGTACTAGAAGAGGTAACGGTGTGTTTGATGATGCCATTATTGCAACCGATGGTTGCTGATTTGTTTCAGATTTCTTTTTTCCTTTTCCCTTTTTTCTTTTTTTTTTGTGTAACTGCTGCTTGTTGCAATTAAATTCATCTTTGTAGTTGTTGAATTAGCAGAGTTTAAGATTTGCTTTTCCAGGCTCCATGATCAAAGAGATCAAGGAGCTCTAATATTACTTGTTAAATTTGGAAATACTCTGATACCACTTTAATTAAAGTTAATTATATGAATATTTTATCATTATACCTAATCATTCTAAGGTAGTTGTTAATTTTACTTTTAAGAAATACTAGTATAATACTTTTTTTTTTTTTAAATTACTGAATAAGTGGTTAAAATGAAAAAAGAATATATATTATTCTTATTTTAGTACAAATTGATAAATTTACAATTTTTAAAAAAATTAAATTGACTTTTTTAGTATCACTATTTTTATAGTCTAGTAATTAGTTAAATGAATTATAATATTTTTAAAATTTAATTTTTTATATAATTTATATAATTAAAATAATAAATTATTCAAACTTTATAAAAAATAAAATATATTAAATTTAAATAAAAAATATCTAATTTAAATTACTACTTTAAAGAACGTTAATATTATTTAAATTTATAATCTTTTTATATATTTCATATAACTTAAATAATAAATTAGTCCAAATTTAAGAACAAATAAAAACATTATATTTAAATAAAAATATATAATTTGAATAACTATTTAAATGAATCATATTATTATTTAAATTTTAAATTTTGTATATAATGCATATAATTTAAATAATACAATTACTTAAAATTAAAAAAAAACGTAAAATAAATTATATTTAAATAAAAATATGTAATTTAAGTAATTATTTTAAATATATGAATCAATTTAATTCTCTTTTTAAGAGAGTAAAATTAAAAATCTTCTTATTCTAAATAACTAAAATTTTTTAAATTAATTTATATTTAATAACTTTATCATGGGAGTATAAGACAACCATAATTAACCATGGTCATCTTAAGTGACCTATTTGCATGAAGTGTTGCATAAATAATTTGTTGAATAATTTTACAGATAAAAAAAGTAAAGAAAAGAATTATTATTCTCCACAAGAATCACTCAATACTCCAATTATGCTTGCAATTATACATATAATTAATAAGTAAAGAAATATCTCCGAGTTGAATAGCTCATGATGGAATGAGCATTCCAATATAAGAGAGGCTTGAATATTGACGTGGACTTCTAAACTTGACCACAAATCTATCCGAATCCGCACTTCCGAGCCCAAGCCTGTTAGGCCCAATCCCTCTCGGTCTACGATACTCATGCCTAATTTGTCTATAATTATGTTTATAAATTTATATTTTGAGTCAAATGTAATTTTAATATTATTTAATAAATTATAAAATTTATATTTAATAAAAATAAGTTATAACTTAAATTTGTATTTTAAAAGTTATTACATTTTAGTATAATAAAAAATATAAAAATTGCAGCATAATATAATAACTTTTTAAAAGAAGAATATTTATTATTATATAAAATAATTACAAAAAAAATTTACTTTGTACTTACTTTTTTTTGGTTAAAAATTTTATATATATTTTTTTAAAACATTACAAATGATTAACAAACAATATATTATATTTACTAATAATAAATTTTATAATTATAAATTTATTAATAATAATGATAATAACAAAATTCACCTGTCATGTTAAGTAGATAACATTTCAATTTTTGGCACTGTTTAATTAATTCATGACACAACAACCCGAATAACAAAGATATCAATACTTTCGCACCTCACCTAACTCTAGTGGCCTCGGTGCCTAATAGAAATCACATAATTTATTATTTCTTATGTAAAACACACCAACTAAAATCTCTCCTCTCGGATAAATACTCAGGACTTCCTAAGATCCAAAGATACACAGTTTTCTCTCTACATTCATTTTTCTCGCCTATCTCCATTAATAATCTCCAATTCAAGCTTCCTGATGTGATCGCCTCCCTAACCTTTTCTCTTTTTGTCTCGTAGGTATCTAGTCTGACTCAGTCCTTTCGACCCAGATGCATCGCATATTTAGGTTCACACTCCCATTAACTTGTTGTGGACGCTTGAAGTTGATCAGACACAACATAGTTTAATATTCGTCATGTAAGTGTGTACCTAAGCTGTCTGAATGTTACCGTAACTTCACCGGTTGAGTTTGTAGAATGAGATTTACTCAATTTCTAGTCTAGTACGTACTCAGTAAATTAATACTCTGCACCGGGAAAATTAGGTGAGATTACAAGTTCCCCAAAGTTGACCTGCTCCCATGAATTTAAAATGCAATAAATTTAGAGATCATCGGGCTTCAAGATAGAAATCAGTATTTGCTTTTCAACTGAGATAGGCGACAAAGCACATGCAAATGCAACAGAGCACTTTATATTACAATTATTTAGTGTTATCTGATGGGGGTTGAATGTACGTAACTCAAAACAAGATTATTGCATTCAAGGATTAAACCAAGAGGGGAAAAAAAAAAAAATTGAGCGTAGGGAAACTGCGGGCATCACCGATGAGGTCATTGGCATTCTGAGGACTGAGAGCCCCCATGTGCCAGCAGCTTCTTTTTTAAGTTCCGCATGCCGTGCAGCCTTTTGTGGTTGGTTAGCCAATGCTTCCCCTCAAACCCCCTTTTGAGTTCTATACAAGGAATTGATGGTAAATTTAATCTCTTGCCGTGTGCAAACCATTTGTTCTAAGCAACAGGAATCTGCAATATAAAATCGCAAATGCAATTCAGACGAAGGAGTACTGTCTGTCTGCATCGTTTTGTGCCGGAAGACGAACAAGGATTTGTTTAACTTAAACAGTATTACCCACTGTCACGTCCACCCCATTTCATCTGCTGCTGAATTTTAGCACCATTTTCCATCAATCAATTAGAACTAAGTCACCGTTCCAATCGACGGTGCGAGTGAAAAAAAAAAAAGAATAGAAAAATTCCTCGGATCCATGTAAACGAAAAACCAAGATTGTCTTTCAAAGTTACCAGAGAAATCAAGTAGTACAGCTCATATACTATCAATTCTTTGAGTTCAATCATTCAAAAAAAAAAAAGAAAAAGAAATTATAGTCCGAGCTCAATTTCAGAATAAAACATGTTAATTAATCAGAAATTTTTCTAGTTACACTTTAGACATATACCAATTTTTTTCTTAAAAAAAAAAAAAAAAAACATATAGCCCTCAAGGATAGAGAAGCGCACGTCTTAAAAGAAACACATAGCCCTCAAAGATCGCACTTCTTTCGGAGGAAAAGAAAATGTGAGAGACCTGGGGTGCTGTTGTGTTCAACTTTTTTTTTATTTTTTTTGTTTTTCCTGTTATGTGAGTACAGAACTCCACTGGCCAAAAGAAAGAGGTGTATGACTCAGTCAACAATGTGCGAGTTCCGACGCACCAAATCACAACTACCGAAGGTGTCTACAAGTTACTTTTTGAAAAGAAGGCAGAAAATGTCCGGAAAATTATAATAGGAGAGCTTTTTTTTTTTTTTTTATAAATGTTTTTGACCTCAACAGTAGAGCTTCTTAACTTATTTTATTTCGGCAAAATAATAGTGTAGAGCATCGATCATGGGAAGGAAAGACTCGGAAATATGGCACATGGACCCATCAAAATCGGAACCAAATATGAAAAAAAGAAAAAACTAGAGCAAATTTCATTCGATCTCCATATCCGAGGCATTGTATATCCATCCATCACCATCCCGGCCCCATTCTGCTTCACGCTGAAGCAAATACCACTTTGTTCTTCGACTTTGGTAAGTAAAGTAAGGCACAAGCCTGGGAGGTGTCTCTCCCTACAAAAAACATAAGAAAACCGTCATTATTCAGCGCATTGAAGTTTCTATGCTATTTGGGATTTTGTTTGAAGCGTGAAAGGTCAGGCAAGAGAGGACCAAATAGGAGCTTTACATCCACAAGTTTGGCCTAGTTTTCAGATAGTTACTTCATAAGTATAGTTTACGCTACATGCAATTTATAGTTTGCTGAAACGAGTCATTTTCATATGTTCTACAATTCTACTACTTCCTCGAGAATGAAGGGGTTCCAACTGTACCAAATTCTCCCATTCCGGAGACGGAAGAAGATTTATGCGTGTACAAAAACATGGCCTGGGACTTCAATTATAGCACCTTGTGTTAATAGAAACTAACAAATCATTTGCTATTAGAACCCCAGCTGCCAAAAGGGGGAATTACAACCTACAGAGTTGTGTATTCCTACGCCAATACAGATCACAATAACAAAGATTAATATCCAAAACCCCGAACACAACTCCGACAATTTCCCCTGCCAACAAAATACATTCGTTATTTTATATACCCACTTATTACAAGCAAATATTTTAAGATCTTCATCCACTAAACAACTACTATGTCCTAACTTGCTTGCTTCCTTTCAGTTCTTCGTCTAAATCTCTGATGCACACCCCCCCCCCAAACAAAAAAAAAAAAAAACGTGCATTTCTTGTTACATTCACCCAAACTCATCAAGAATATCTTTCCTCGTAAAACCAAACAACCATGGAAACCTATAGCACCCATTTTGTATACCTCTGTACTTGCTTTCATAAACCAACACTACCATGAGAGAAAAACACTCGATTGGCGATCATTAATAGGCCAATATGTCCACTCTCGAGGCAGCCGCGGATCATAATTTCTTAGCGCACCTTCTGGGTGCAGGCTTCGTCTCTGCTGGGCCAATAGAGCATTTCTTCTTGCCATCAAAACATCTGCAAAATTACTCATAAAACCTCACAAAAGGAATCCAAAACTACTGTGCGTCTTAAAAAGTCGAACGAAAGGACTCCCTTACCACAGTCGGGACGAGAAGCACTATTGAAGCTATGCTGGGCATGATTAGTCATATTCGTGTCATCAAAGTTGAGATTTAGAGCCTGAACAGCCTCTGCGGGTAGCAGAACAGTTGAGCAAGCTGATGGGACAAAAATTCAACACGTAAGTTCGCATCTGAATGTTGGTTCAAAAACTACCTAACAACAAACAAACAGTTACATGCGACTCCTAAACAACCATTTCAAAAGTAAATAGAAAATACCCAACAGATGGATCAATGCTTACATACCTGATTTCTTCTTAGAATCAGTGGGGTTTTCATATCTGCGAGGCAAGAAAACACCAGTTCCGGTGCACTCTCGTTTAACACCAGATCCGCCGAGGAAAACAGCCCTCATGTCTGAATCAGAGTGTCGAGGCAGAGGGTGGTGATGTTGGCGCTGTTGTTGATTTGTTTGCACTTGAAGAGAAGACCAAGCAGATTGGGGCACACACAGAGGCCTCACACTTTTGAGATTTTCATGGCCAACACTTCTTTCTCTGTTGTGGACGTGGAGCATTTGGTGTTGCTGGTGATCAAATAGGGACTGAGCTTGCCAGCCTGCCTTTGACTGCTGCCTTCCCCGAATTGAAGAGCACTGGGGCCTCGGCACATGGTCCTGCTTCACTTGCCTCTGGTACTACAAAACAGAGAACCAACAAAAGCACTCATAGTCTATACAGGATAAAAAGGACAAAAAAAAAAAAAAAGAGTCGATTTGTTTCCATAAAATTTCAAAAACCCACTTCAGTCTAGCATATAAATTTACACTTGTTACAGCTAATATTCCCAACCTCCTTAGGAACCACACGAAACCATACCTCCACACAAACAGACAATTACTTGCTTTAAACCGAGCGTCTTACCTGATTCATCTGTGAAAAACTATGGCCATGACTCTGACTTGAGAAAAACCCAGTATTCTGGAGTTTTGCTACAGTTCCTGCGTTTTGAGTCCTCGAAGAGCCCGACATTCCTCTCTCCTGCTGGTCACCATAGTTCTGAACATCCCTCCTCATCTTTAACCTCGCAACTTCACTAGCAGCTGCTGCATATATCAGATCCAACGTGTTGTTCTGCGCCCCAAAGTGCGTCGCCGTCGGTGACAGCCCACCGTTAAGGCTTCCGTTGCTCGACGCAGACCAGCTGCCGATTCCACTCGGTGTCGCCTTGGGTGACCCGGTCGTGACCCACTTGTTCTGTTAAGTGAACAACAACTAATTAAAAACTCATTTGGCTTTTGCAGAAATTAGAAGCTAAGAAAAAGGAGTGAGCAGTACCTGCTCAGGTTTGACAGCGAGTTGGTGGGTGAGGCGCCGAGTTAACCCGGCAAGGAAGTCGTCCTCGCCGCCGATGCTATCTGTCTCAGTGGGATAGCTCAAACTCGGCTTGAACTCAGTGTTCGAACCATTTCCACAAAGGTTCTGCTTGCGAAGGAGTAGCCCTTCCTCGGCAAGAAACTCAGCCGGAAGCCAGACTGCTGCGTCTTCACGTGACATTGCCATGATAGTTTATTGATGTCTTGTATAGATATTTAGTAAGTTCAGAGACCGAGACAGAGACACAGAGAGAGAGAGAGAGGGGGGGGACGTGGAGAGCAGGGTTGCCGCTTGGTGAAGATATATAATGACCCAGCTGGGTTTGCTGCGTTTGCAGGCTGGGGGACCCAACAAAAGAAGGGAAAAGTGAAAAAGGAGAGAGAGAGAGAGAGAGAGAGAGAGATGTGAGTGGAGAATGTAGAAGACCAGCCGCTTTTATTAAGGTTTCAGGATCTTTTTGAGACAAGATTCAAAAGAAATTGCTACCAAGATATCATGTCAGACAGCGAGAGAGGGAATGCGGGAGGGAGGCTTAGGACGTGCAAACAACTGGAGGAATGGCCCAGTGGCTGGAGTCATTTGTCCCATTATGCAACCCACTCGCCATTTGCCAATAATTAAGCTCATTACTAACTTAATCATCTGCTGATTTCACTGCTGTTATTTTCTTGCCCCGTTACTTTTGGTACAATAGAATTTCACTTTACTTTTTTTTCTTTTATTATTTTTTATTTTTGGTCCGTCTTTCAGTCCAAGCCAGTGGGAAATTTAATGAGTAGGTTCTTCCTCTTGCGCAAGCCTGTAGGGATTGTAATTCTTAATTATAGCATCCCCAAACATGCTTAGACTTATGTAGCCTCCATGATAGGATACCATAAAAGGAATTCCTTCCTTTTCTTTTTTCTTTGGGAGTAGTGTCCTGTAAGGGGCTTTCATTAACCCATCGATGGGGTAAAAAACATGACTGATAGCGTGAAAATATATCAGATATGTACGACTCCACGTTCGCAGGTAATTGTATTGTAAATGAGTCGGACCAATTAGGAATTCTCCCACTTCGATCCCGTTTTGTTTGCTTATCCATCTTGAGTAAATAGGAGCTCTTATTCTAATTATAATCACTTCATCCTGTGTTTACCCCCTCTCTATTCCTTCACAAGATAACGTTGGGCTTTTGAGATTGTCCTTTTCTTTTCTTTTCTTTTCCTTTCGGGCACGGAATAGTCTTTCGTTTTTTCAAGCATTGGATATGAATAAGGTTTAAAATTACCATCTCTAGTTTAGATCAAAATACACCATAGCTATGCACTCTTCTATGCAAAAGCTACACATTTTCTACTAGACCAACATGCTAGTGTAATGGACAGGCGGGCGTATAAGAGTAATAAATTTATTTTTAAATATAACTTGATTCTCGTATCAAATAAAAAATAAAAAATTTTAAATTATATAAATATAAATATTATATATTTTAAAAAATTATTTTTTAAAAAAATAATAATAATTTCTTAATACTAACTTGAATGTTTTGTTAATTTGAATCAAGGCTTTGTATCCCTATCATATATATATATATATATATATAATGCAAGTTTGAAGGGCTAAAAACGAAGGAAAAAGGCTCATTAGAATGGTCAACGGTGAAGGTTGATCACTAGAATTTCATTAACCAGTGCGGCTCTACATTGTTGTCGTCTTTTGTCATCAATTACATTGTTGGAAATGGTCACTTTCGCGTGACCAATATGACCACCAAATCATGCACGACGCACTGATAGGTTTTGATTATGGGTTGAAATGTTTATGATTAATCATCATTGAGTAAATATGTAATCTTTTATTGTTCGAAAAATATGTATATACTTCTCTTTTTTTTTTTGGGGGGGGGAAAAAGAAAAGGAGAAAAGTATATTTTCGGGAGAGGGAAAATGAGAAAGAAATAATAACCAATCAACTTCTATTTTTAGGGCTTATCATGTTTGTGATAGTGAATCCTAGCTCCTAAGTTGTCTCATTATCAAACTAGACGTCTGAAGCACGCAAGCCCTTTTCATCTAATTAAGCTGAAATAGGAAGCCCTGACTACACAATTGCTCTGCCTTAATTCATCCTCCGTTTGTACTTTATATTTTATAGCCACTAGATTTAGAGCCGCCCGTTATACGGTTCTGAATATTTAATAAAAAAATATATTAAAATAATAAATTTTAAATTATATTTTTTTAATAATAATTAATTTAATTAATTTATTTTCAATTTAAAGTCAAAAAAATAATTAAATAAAATTAAAATTTATATACTTATTGATGATGATTAAAAAATAAACTAAATTTTATTATTTTATATTGGTTGTGAATAAATTTATAATTAAAATTTTAATTAATAATATTACTATAATAATCTATATGCATCAATTAGAAAAAAAAACTTGTTCAGATAAAAAAATTAATATTTATAATTAAATAATTTAGTTGAGAGAAAGAAAAATAAATAATGTAAACTAAATATATTTAATTTTTTAATATGAAAAAGAGAATTAAATATTCAAAAATTAATTTTATTAAAATATTAAAAAAGTATAGCTTAATTAATAAGTTAATGTCAAAATTACAAATCCTAATAATCTACTAAAAAATTTTAAAATTAAAAAAAAATATTATTAAGTAATTTTTTACTTAAAATTATTAATTTTCTCTTATATATATCTATATATATATATATATATATCGATTGGTATAATTTATATATAATTGGCTATTAAATAAATATCTTTTGCAAAATGAGTTATCATTCAATTATATAATTCTTAGATATATATTACTTTAATGAAATATGAAAATTAGGTATTGACGGAGACAAGAAATTAATATAATACACGACTCACCTCTCTGTCCTTGTATCTTTAAGACAGCTTTAAGTTTTCTTTTTAATTTGTATGCGTAGCTAAGTGGAGTCAATACATGGCTATAATGGCAAAATGTACGCGAAAAAGGAAAAGAAAACATCTGTTTGTCCTTTCAATTTATTGTATAATTAGCCTTTCGTACTTTTAACTTTACAAATATTTAGTTGAAATTGATATCATCTTGAAAATGATCCAAATGCTAATAAAATAAAATTAAATTAAAAAACTGATCTAAAAGCTTACACGTGGCACAATGACAACAAAAGGTAAAAGAAAAGTTACGAAGATTTGTATGCTTTTACATTAGTGCTTTACTCTTATCATTTTAATGATCTGCCAGCAGCAAGGATGACTTTATTAGTGATATTTATATATCTAATTATTCAGTTTTAAATTGAATATTCAGTTTCTATTTATAAAAATAATAAAAGTGCGATGGATTAGTTAATTATACACAATAAAAACATCTTTAACAAAGTCGAGGGGCTAAGTATAGTTAGTATTTGCTTGGCTGTAACCTCACGATAGAAAAATTAAAGGTTAGCTTAATTATTTGAAAAGGCCGTTGGCAGGAAAGTCTTTTTGATGATTCTATGTACCGATTACTCAAGGGCAGAAAAAAATAAATAAATAAATAAACAAATAATCCCTTTATTGTTCATTAGCATGTTTCAATCGACTATGCAAATAAAATTAAGGTTACTCATAGAACAATTAAGTGATTAAAAATTAAAATTCTTATCTTAAAAATATTAAATTACAATCTCAAAAAAAGAGATATGACATTTATATGAATAAAATATTATTTTTATTATATAATTTATAATTTAATAACACTTTTAATGAATAAAAAATCAAAAAATAATGATTTTTTTTTTATATTTTCTAATATTCAGAAAATTAACTCGCAAACTTGTAAGTTAAACTTAGAATTTTTCTGATATATATATATATATATATATTACAATTTGTGTTATAGTAAATGTGTAGTTATATTCAATTAATTTAACTTTTACTCAAATACCAACTAACTATTAATTTAGATTAACTTCCACAGAAAATTAGTCACCTATGGTTATAAAGCTAATCTATATGAAATTGGTTAAAGCGAACCATCTTTTCTGATCCTTCAAATAAATGACAGGTTCTCTCAAGTCCTCTACTCTCATGCTTCCTCCCCCGCCCCCAGTTTTTTGTTTTTTTTTTTCTTTTCTTGACGATGAATGTTCCGTGTTAGCTTTGCTTCCTATATTTATTTTTTCTTTTTATATTAATGAAAAATTCCCATAATCACACAGTGTCTTATTTCATCAGTCCATAAGAATTTCATATATTCCGAAGTTTTGATTTTCTTTTTTACATTTTTCTTCCGGTTCCATATGTTCATTTCTTTTTTTTTCTTCTCTTTAAGATTGCAGGACGATTTGGAGATGTTCTGGAGATGTCAAGTAACA
This sequence comes from Bruguiera gymnorhiza, assembly GCA_020883675.1. Classification (NCBI taxonomy): domain Eukaryota; kingdom Viridiplantae; phylum Streptophyta; class Magnoliopsida; order Malpighiales; family Rhizophoraceae; genus Bruguiera; species Bruguiera gymnorhiza. The sequence continues at coordinate 2,800,083 of JAIRCJ010001050.1, forward strand.
AATGGATGTGTATTGGATTTGGTTTTTGACTCTATTTATATCAATTATCTCTATTGAATCTTCTAATTAACTTTTATTAGATTTTTTAATTTTATCCCTGTTACCAAATTAAAATATAGTATTTTAGTTTCAGCTATTACACTGATTTTAGTATATGATCATATGATAGTTCAAATATTTAAACGATAATTAAAAACATAACTATTATTAAAAAAATAAAAGTATATCTAATAATAAAAATAAACTAAAGATTTTTAATTAAAAATAAAAAATCCAGAATTTTAGTTATTTATTAAAATTGATGAGAAATTTAAGTCAAATTTATTTTAGATTTGGTAGGTTTGTTACGGTTTGCCAACTTTATGCATTTAGGTTATTTAAATTTCGAGATTTTTGAAATTATTTGTCATACTTCGAATTCCGATTATCCAAAGTGTTTGATTATTCTAATTTTAAATTTTTTTTCAAGTAATTGACTATTTCAATCCATAAATATTAAATTTAATCAATTTTTAAATAAATTAAACTAAATTATTGGAACCTTGCTGCGACCTATGTGTTAAACCCTTAAATTCATTGGCTAGATAATGCAAATAAATTAATAACAACTTATATCAATTTTCGCGTCAGAATTTGGGCCCAAATAAGTAAAAGTGAAATAAAGACATATATATATATATATTATAATATATTAAGACAAGTTAAGTTATTGGGGTGAAATAGGAAGGACGTTGGAGTTGTTAGTTGGTGTAGCTTTAAGCTTTGTTGTTGGCAGCGTGTGTCAGCGATGCACTGGCGTATTGTTAGCAGTAGAGTAAATCAATGTCTCTTTTTACTAGACAATTAAATTCTTTAGTACTCTTTAAAAGTATAATGTATATCTCCCAATCAATCTCAACGTACAGATTTCGATACGAGCCGACACCATGAAGATTTGTGACAAATAACTAACAAATGCTTCGAAAATTGACTATGGCATCGATGGGCTGTTAGTGCATGGGTTTCAAGTTCGAACCAACACTATACGAGCTTGATTATAGGCAACCTAATAAGACAAGAACTTAAAGTATAGATGAAATCAAATGATACCCCGCACTCTACAAAATAAAAAGATGACGAGATTATACATATTTAATAGGTAAATCATACATATCCTTAAATAATTAGAGGTTTCAATTACAATTCTTATGTAGCTGCTTTTCATGGATAGCTTCCAGGTCCATGAACTCTCACTTCATATTAATTTTGCAAGATAGAATCCAATGAACAGCGGACCAAAAAGGAGTCCCACGAACAATATTTTAGAATTTTAGGCCGCATAAGATGCAATGGTATAAAATGTTGGCAGAATCAACCGACAGCAACACCTTATTGGCTTAGGTCGGATAGAAACCTATGATCTTGGATCATTGTGTTAACAGGATAACCTGAGCCAATGAAGACACTCGAAAAAAATTTCATACAACAATCTTGTTTTTGTGATGAACATGTAAAAATTTCATCTCTAAACTTCAAATGTTATAAAATAAACAGACTATTTCCTATATGCTCAAGAGGGGTATACATTTTTCAGTTCAGTCACATTTTCAGTTCTATGCCTCAGGATATTTGCAGACAAATGGAACATGCAAGATTCGCACTAGTATTTCCCTCAAGCATGTGTGTCCTACATATATATGCAAAAGAACAGAGCTCGCAGCCAGATGGGAGGATAGAACAAATGTCAAAGTGTAGCACTAACATGCGAAGAAAGTCGCCACGATGAAGAGTGCTGTTGGTTGCTTTTCTCGAGAGATATCTGCATGGACATATTGCAACCAAGAAGCAAGTACTTAGAAGAGCTGGTGACGTTTTTTTTTTTTTTTTTAACTAATGAATTGTATTTTCAAGCACTTTTATGTGCCCTTCCTCCTATTTAGAATGTATATCTTTCAACTTTAAACTTAACAGGTTGATCATATTAGCCTCATTACTATAAATGAGGAATATGCCTACCTAATACCCTACTTTATTTGTTATGAGAAACAACTCTGATTTCATGTTCTAAACTATACACTTGTGATCATTAATTGTACTTTTTAGCAGAAAGTGCAATCATCACAATTTACCAATTAAGTCAAATTTTAAGGGTGCCAAAACAATAGGGTTTGTGGTTTAACGGGAGGTTGACAGTTTGAAGCTTTATCCATTCCATGCAGAATGGATGATTAGTACATGTGTTTTTGAATCTCTCTGGCTAACTTTTTTCTGTATTACGCATACAATGAAGCAATGGACACAAGATAAGAGTTTACCAGAAGAAGATCTTCATCTGTACCGAAGGATTTACGCGCTTCTTCAAGACATTTTGATGAGATTCTCCCACATTTCCTACATTATTTTTCCTTACTGTTAATTTTATGTCATGTGGAAAATGCGAAGAAGAAAACTCCTATATATTTGTAACAATGAAGAGAACATAGCTAACTAAATAAAAGGACACCTGGAACTGGCTGGATCTCGAATCTCAAACTCATCTGCCCCAGCATTGTAGCCACATATCAAAACGTAGTGACCTGATGAAGAGAGAGTGACAATTCAACCAAACTATGATAATCATAAATAAATTCTAAGAAATCAGTCATCAAAATATATATTGTGAAGAGTTGGAACAAATAATGAAGTGAACATATAAATATTCAATAGCAAAAAGAATTCTGACAAGGATTGTACCCCAATGATCAATCTGTGACTAAGTCAATCATAACTGTAATGGTGCAGATTATGCACCAAGAATTTAAGACGCAGCTTGAGAAAAAACAATTAGCAAGTTGTCTCCCAAATAAATAAGAGAAAAGTAAATCAAGAAGCTTCTCCTCACCAGAATAGCCAGAGTTGATGTTCAAGCCCGTTAAAAGAACACCATCCAGCAAAGATCGACTACAACATAGAATTGCACCAAAAAAGACAAACATCAGATGAGAGTTACCATACAATTTCAATGCAAGTAAAACCTTTACTTCCAATTGCTCAAGAAAAGCCTTTAGTTTAACCACCAAAAACAAAGAAGGATAATGGATGAAATGCCCACAGACAAGATATGGATGAATTTACCACTGCTCCAACAATAAAAACATACTAATTCAGTAGTTCCAGAAAGAAAAATCAGAAGGCAAGATATTATCGAAGATGCATACCTCAATTTGTACTGGTCAACTAATGCAATTGCAATATATTTTCCTGACAGAATCAAAAGAGAAATTTCCTTTTCACTGATCGACCTGCACTGTAAAAGGAAAATGTTCAAAAACTTAACAAACATCAGCATTTTTCTTTTATTGTGGAAAGGAAGGTATAGGTATATTTAAGAACCAATTGATGAAGATCGCAAGAGGGAGAGAGTAAAGACGGGATTGCCTATGCTTATGAGGAAAGGTCTAAAATTTACCAATCTAATTGATTAAAAAACAGGTATCAATGGACCTGAAGTGATAATTGAACAAGCAATTTTTGTTCTACTGAAAATGATGAAAAGCTAATTCATTTACCACACTAGATAATAATCTTCATATGCTGTTCATTTCATCAGATGTAATGGTGAATTTGTTGTGGTGAGATTGAGAACAGAGGGTAAAAAGACACATGAGCATTAGTGCATTACAGGCATCCAGAGAAATGGTTTTATGGAAATTTACAAGATTGACAGATGTGCTCATAAATGAATGCCAAATACCACTATATTTATCCCTTCATCAACAGCTCTTTGGAAAAGCATATTCACTCTCACTAGATCAGTGGGCAGCTGCTCCTGCACCGACCAAAACAAGACTTCTATGAATCTTATGGTGAGAACTGAAAGCCAAACAACAAGTTAATTGTCAGAATGCAAAAAAGTGTGATGACAATCCCATAGGATAGATGATACAAATATTTGCATGACATCTTGAGACAAAGGGATACAAGAATTAAAAATGAAATTAGGTAATGATCATACAAGATGAAATAATGAAAATATCGTGCACTCCAACAGGGCAATAATTATGTATAGTTTACTCACAAGCATAGAACATGAAAATGATAGTGGTTATACCATAAGAGGAGACACATATAGTAATGGCATATCACCTTGTAAAACGTCTCGGCAGAGTAACTTGGATTTGCTCCAAGTGTAACGGTGAAGTAGGAAAAACTAACAGAAAATTTCTGCAGCAGATATGCCAGGTCAACTGTCCAAATGCTGCAAATAAGATTTTCCAACAAAAAGAATGCATATTTAATAATAGGAAATTTTCATATTTAATAATAGGAATGCATGACCGTGCATGTTTCCATAATTAAATGCCACTCTTTGCACCTGAAAATTTGACGAAAATCCTATGCTTACAAGCATAATACAAGAAAATGAAGATTTGAATGTGGAAAGATTGCACACCTTGTAGTGCAGCACAGATCTGTCAAGGCCTGAAGGTTCCAATTTTTTATGCCAATTGTATTCAAAGCCATTAGAATGCAAGCGAGACCACAATCCCAAGAGTGCAGCTGATTAATGTGAGGGACCTAGATATGCCATGCCATGCCAAGCCAAGTAAAGAGTAAGGGGCAGATTAGCTGATAGGCAAAAACCAGAATTTAAACAAGAGCTTTTAAGTCCTCCCATTTGACCCCCCTTTCAAGGAACAAACAAGGATAAGTAAACACAAAATTTTTTTAAAAAGAAAGAAGAGAAGAGAGAGGACACATAAAAACTACAATGCTATTACTTCAATGAATTGCGAGCAGGGTAAGTGTTCTTCCTGGCATTTCCTGCCAATCAACAAAGCATCAACAAGATGGCATTCTCCTGCATTTACATGATCTTTTCTTGAACCAACATCATCAAAACCACCACCACCTCCTCCTCCTCCTCCTTCCTTCTCTTCTCCTTCAATTTCCACTTCTTCTAAATTAAGAATCTTGTTTAATAAAAAACACAACGGCCACATCAGTTACCAAATTAACAACAAGGGAATTCCGTCCACCCCTCCAGAACCCAAGCGTTGCTAAGCTTTGCTTAATACTTATACTCAGCTAGCCTGGTGTTGGCCTCCAATGCCGTTGCATAAAAGCAATTTCTCCCTTCTGTGGAACATTTATCAAAAATTTATTAAAAAAGAAAAAAAAATCAATCAGAATTTCCAGCACCAACATCGAAGAGTAATTTACGATTAACCTTCCACCACTAACTATGCTACTTTTCAATAGGCAGTAAATTACATGGTATCAACTTTCAACAACAGAAATTCAAAAATAATAATAATAATAAAAGACTCGATTAGCAATCTAAATTATTATTGATTTGACCAAATTCAACAAATCGAATCGAGTTTCAAAGCAAAACGAAAACATCAAACACTTTGACGCATCATATAATATATAATACAAGAAAATACCTTTTTCTTTTTTTTTTTAATCAGAGGCAGGCAGGCAGGCAGGCAGGCAGGCAAGCAAGCAGGCAAGCAAGCAGGCTTTGGCTTGAATATAAACAGGAGAAGAAAGCCAACAAAAGATCGTTCCTTTTTCTTTTTTTTTTTATGTCAAAAATTTCCTTTCAACGCTCTCTCCTCGTATTCCATCATTCATTCTTTCTTTCTTTCTTTCTCTCTTTCTTTCTTTACCTTTTTCTTCCTTTCCGGGAAAGACGGGGAGATGGGGAGAAGAATCAAAAGAGATGCAAAGGCCCTTGTCTGTGCTATTTTGGGTATCGAATCGTGGTGATGGCCGACCGGATCTTCGGTGGCCTTTGGGTGGCGTAAAGTTGCAGGAGGAGACGCGGTTTGAGTGAGGCGTTGATTGCGCTTTGGGTTTCCAGCCCAGTCTGCTATAAATGAGTGGGCTTAGACCTAACTTTTTATTTTAGTCTGGTCTAGCTCAGGGTTGTTTAGACCTAACTTTTGTTTGGCGTGGGGTGAAGGGCTTTCTTGCTTAACCAAGTCCTGCCTGCCTTGTTAAAACGAGGTCTGCAGCTAGACGGCATAGGTGACCCTTTTTTGTGGGCAGAGTGGTTCCTTTCTCCTCTTATGCTATCCTGGTCAATCTGAAAATCTCGGAATTTGAGCACAAAAATCTCTCTGCCCAGAAAACAACTAATATGGCCATTTGTCTCTATGCTCAGTATCAACGATAGCTTTGATCGGCCCTGTCCTCTGGACCAGATGCTCTAGCTTCTCACGCATGGATTCCACCACCTTTGGGAAGTTTCGAGGTTAATTGTGATGCGGCTTTATTTCCTAACTATGGTACTGTGGGGATTGCAGTTCGAGATCATTATGGCCATCTTCGATTTGTTGTGTCACATGTTTCCCGGTTAAAGTCATGGTGGAGTCAGACTTTTTTTTTTTTTTTTTGCAATTGCTGGTATTCAGAAACCACAGGTTGAGGCATTCTGGAGGCACCGACTTGCAGCTGACATTAGGAGTTTTTTTTTTTTTAGGCTGAAGAGCAAAAAAGAATGGATCGAGAGAGATGAAAGACCAAAATTAGAAAACCGAAAAAGGGGAGCAGACCACAACACAAGAAATTTTTGTTTGTAATTTTTCTTAACATTTTCATTGTAATTCAAATTCCCTTATAAAGGGACATTGTAAAAAGTTAAAATACACTGATGATGATACAAGAAAATGCTGGTCGTGCTCGCAAAACTTCTATACTAAGCAAAGCTTCTCCAAGTGCTGTAAGTCGTCCAACTAACTCCACCAACCCTAATTTTTTCTAGTTTGATACATCCACTAACCTCCATGTAACAGTTCACAATACAATTCTTCATTAGTTACGTGAACTAGACTAATAAAATGCTAGTTACAATCCAACCACTAACATTTTACATAAAGAAAACTAATGCTCCTATTTCTTGCTACTGAATTTTTTGTCAACATCTTGCTACACTCAGCTTCCTCATCGTCTTTAATGCAGCGAACTTGAACAATGAGGAAGTTAGGCCTATCGACACTCCTCCTTAGCTTTTTTATTGTCTACTCCCATGTCATTTCTCAATCGTTCAAATTTCAACTTAGGCAAAGCCTTAGTCATAACGTCTACAAACTGCACATCAGTGCTGTAATGCACCAAGCTGATCTCACCATGGTGCTGAGCTTTTTGACAAAATGGTATTTGATTTTCATGTGCTTGATCCTGCCATGGAACACGGGATTTTTAGAGATAGCTGTGACAAATTTGTTGTCCACCTTGATCACAGTAGGCTTGGCTTTCTCACAGTTCAGATGAGTCAACACTTTCCTCAGCGATATAGCTTGATTTACTACCTTTGTTGCTATTATGTTCTCAGCTTCGGCAGTTGATTGTGTAACTGTTACTTGCTTTTTTGAACTCCGAGTAATGAGAGCAAAACCAAGAGTGAATAGCCGGCCTGAAGTGTTTTTCAAGTTTTTACAAGAGCCACTCCAGTCACAATTTAAGTAACCAACCAAAATTAGTTCTCCTTTTTTTAAGAACTTCAAGCCATAACCAACAGTGCCCTTAACATATTTCAGCACCCTTTTAACAACTTTAAGATACATTTCACTGGGATCTTGCAGCAATCTAGAGAGTAGACTTGTTGCAAACATAATTTTAGGCCTTGTTGCTGTCAAATACAACAAAAAAACCAATCGAACTCCTGTAATTGCTTCCATCTGCTTACTTGCACTATCTTTTTAACAAAATTCCTCATTCATTATGAGTGGCGTTGCCACTAGTTTACAATTCTGTATTTTAAACTTCTTCAAAACTTCAGTTGCATACTTGTACTCACTGATGAATATGGCCTTCGAAATTTGAAAGATCGGCATTCTAAGAAAGAAGGGCATCTTTCTTAAGTCTGTCATTTCAGAATCTCTAATCGTTGATTCTTACATTGGGATTGACCTAACTAGATTCTCTTAAAGCCATTATGAAACATTCATATCAAAACTAATCAATTAAGTAAAAAAATATAGACATACTTTTGGTCAAACACGATATATACAATTAATAAAACAAAGCACATTAATTTAGATTTATAGTTTAAAAGGTTATGTTATACTGTTATATACATTATAATACATACTATTTTTTTACTATAAAAGATCACTTTATTAATTATGTATAGTGAATTTAATAAAAAGTCTTTTTTTTAAGTGAGAGAGAGAGAGAGAGAGAGAGAGAGAGAGAGAGAGACATCCTAAGAATTTTAATTATTGTTTTTGTGAATTTAAGTAAATGGTCACCCGTTATTTTGCTGATTCAACATTTTTTGTAGGAAATACCTACTTGTCTTAATTCCCCTTTATTTATAAAGAAGTGTTACTACGAGGATTGGAAGCCGAGCTAAAATACATAAAAATATACTAAATTATTTCTAAATTTTCACTTGAAGTCGTAATATAAGGTATTTCTAAGAAATATGTTGTTTTCTCAATTAAACTTTGTTTTTCTTTACTTAAAATCTAAAATCTAGCCCATTCTTCATTACAAAATGCTACAATTTTTATTCCAATTTTATCTTCACTTTTGAAAAATGAGGTATGTTCTTTTTTAGAAAAAGTATAAAATTGATCTTAAATTTTTTTAATTTTTGTAAAGTAATCTTGTACATTTGAATCTTTTTATTTTAGTTCTAATTGTTTGGACTTTTTTTTAATTTAACATAATTGTAGACAAAAAATAATCAAGTTATTAACTCTATACATTGATTGTAAATAATATATATAAATTTATGAAAAAAAATATATTTGATATATTTGAATTTTTAAATCAATTTTAAATTTTTTTAATTGAAATTTAAACTTTTAAAATTTTTTTGAATTTCCTACCATTAATGTGCAAAATGAATGGTTAGAACATTTTTCGTCTAAAATTATCTTAAGTTGAAATAAAATATGAATATTAAGTACTAACATGAAAATTTTCAAAAATACAAAATTATTTTGTAAAAGTTAAAAAGATTTAAAACCAATTTTTTGTTTATCCCATTCTTTTTTTTTTTATAGCTCATTTGCTGCAACTTGGAACGTAGGTATTTCTTTCTTTTCAATGGAAATATCAACAAACGGCTGTAGATATATATGACTGACAAACTCCGAGGGTTAAGATGGTTTTTTTTTTTTTTTCCTTTATTCTAGAATCAGAAAACACAAACAACACTACTTGCGGTGTCATAGTACATTATCTAGGTATAAATTAATTATAACCTACAACTTTCGAGTCATCTTTTACTTAATTCCCAAAAACAATCTGTGAAAGCCTTCTTGCATTGTCAAACTGTGTCGTACTTTGCTTGTCCTGTGTTGCGTGGCATACCATTGTCAAAATCTACACATTTTCTTGTCAATTTGGATCCTATAACATTGCATTATGGCAGGGTTTACGCATATTTCCTCAGCTTGTCAGTCTTCCGATAGAAAGGCTGCAGATGGCACTTGCTCGTATATTACAGGTACATCAAAAGAGTTTGATATCCGACTTGAGTTCATAAATTATGCAAGCTATACATTGTACTTTGATATGTGAACTGCAACAGAAATGCTGTCAATGCACCAACGGGTGCAACCTTTTCCTTAAGGAAGGAAATCTAAGACAGTTAAATATAATAATTGTTAACATAGATATGTAAAAAAGGAAATCTATTCTTCCATTGGCAAGATAAATTAGCCTTCGTGTTAGCAAATCTTCCGCAACAGATCCTTAGATAGCCAAAGACTCAACCTTAGACGAGTGCAGCCAATAAAGAAAGAGATTATCATATTGCAACAACAAATCCATCACTTCCGGACAGAATCATCTATAAAACGACCTTTTTCCTCTTCCCCGCAGACTTTTTATGGTGCAAATTCTTGCGGAGGTTGATCAGATTAATCTTCTTGACTTAAAAGTCTTGTGAGGACATCTAGAATCTTAAACAGTCGTGTTAATATGCTACCCCATTAAGGAAAATCAAGGGTTCAAAATTTAAAAAAAAAAAAAAACTAAGAAGATTATAAATAAATAATAAATTTATAAATTTAATATTATATTTTAATTTAAATTTTTAATATATTATATTTATAAGTCATTTTTATTTATATATTATATATTATTTTATTTTTAAAGTGAGATTTTTTCATTATACAAATCCTACCTAAAAATTCCAACCCTTCCGTCGTCTCTATCACTCTTTTGGAAAAAAAATGCAGAGATTTGTTCGTTATCGAATTAGTTTTTATCAAACCTTTAAGTCGCAATCGATTGAGCCCTGCGAATGCTCAATTTTGGTCAGAGTCACGGGGTGTGAAAGTGTGCTGTCACACACTCTCTCCCCGATTACTACTTTTCCAGACTGAGAACATATTAGCGTGATCTGCCTTCAGGGCAACGTAAGTTAGTCGCAGGAGTTGCCATCACCAAGTTAATAAAGTTTCGTCGCCTATAATACCAAGGTCTAGAACTTCACTTCGCGTCCCTACTTTCCACTGCTGAACTGCAATAATTTCTTAAAGGCCATATGACAGATGATAGACTTCGAGGAAACTTAAAAAATTGCTGAACTCCAAGAACTGTTCTTACATTAAAACTTATTTCTCATCTCAACTTTGCCAATTTGTTGGGTATACCCCGTTGCTTGTTCTCTTCTTGGTTTACACCGTTGCTTCATTTTTCTCTTTCCACTGCTCTTCTTTTAGGTTGGATTTTATGCTCTTATTGGGCCACTATGGCATGAAACTTGGAGCAAGCTTACTTGAGTTGCGCATGTTTTAGCCTTTTGGCAGTGGATAAGAGAGAGTGAAGGAATGATCGACCTTTTTTCCTTTACTGTCATACACTGGCTTCCTTCTTCCTGTATTGGCCTAGCCTCTAATTCCATGTTGGCGCATCAGGTAAGCTGGCAAGCGATTTTCGTTGCAGGTGCCATTACTAGCGTTTTATTCTTTGATATAAAATGCAAAGTTCAGGGATATATATATATAAAAAAAAAAAAAGGTTTTCACTAGACCTGCAAAAAGAAAAGATGAAGTAGAGGCTTTTGTTTTTTTTTTTTGGACATTTTTTCACAGTTGTGACAAAAACAAAACACTCCTCGTTTGGAGCTTTATTTTCACTCTATCATTTCTTTATTGTCTACTCGTTATTCAGAAGATCTCCACGAAGAGTGTATACATATACATATATATATGTATGTATGTATGTATGTATGTATAATTAGATGACTATACGTTGCACATAGTTAAATGCCAATTATGAATGCGAACACCATTGATGAAATCAATGGGATTTCCAAGGATAGCACTGCAGCTTCTGACAAGACGACTCCCATGAACTTGTGCATTCAGCGTTTGCACCATCACAACACTTGCACTCCAGTCCTAACGTGGCAAAAAACCGCTTGGAACTTCCTGCAACATTGATACTCAGTTGATTTACTGAAACAATTATTCACATCTAGAGTCTTCCCTATATTATGATTATAACTAAAATTCTTAACCACTGCGCACGCACACACACAATTATTCTGTTTTTCTTCTTCATGCTAATTAATTAATTACCTTGCTTCAGTGTCATTGCCTTCGCTTCAGCATCTCCTGGGCACTGAAATGTTGTAAGTATCATCAATAGCAAAAATGACGCTGCAAGAAGCTTATTAGGCGCAGCCATTGATTTCTCTATATTTGAATGAACTTGGTAAGTTGTTGCTCTGGGAAAGAACGTAGGCAGCAGCGTATTCCACAATTAGGTTCAGATTAGTTCTATATATAGATGTAGCACAAGCTAATTCTATATTTACAAAATAATGTCAAAGGGAAAGGAAAATGATTAAACAACAAAAAATTGTGGTGCATCAAGAGAAGACTAATAGCGTTGAAGAGAATTCAAAGGTTAAGTAATAGCCAACACGTTTTCAGTTTTCGCGTTATTAAGCCTTATTTTGGAGTAAGTCAAGACAAAAAAAAATAAAAAAGAAAAGAAAAGAAAAAAGTCTTATTAATGAGTAATGCTAGACATACAAATAGTTTTACTAAGAATAATCATTAAATAAATAAATACAGGTTTTGGTCAGTTTATTTATTTTTATATGATGGAAGCCTAATGGTCCGCCGCCTGACTTCATAAATGAGGTCTTAATATGGCATACGACAATTGTTAAATATACCAGTCATTTAATAAAATGGTATTTTTATAATAACTTTGCTTTTGGACAAAGTAAATTAAATTATCTTTTACATTCATAAAAGACAAAGTGAAATTTTTTGAAAGAAAAAAAAAATACAGATTCAAACGACTTCACAAAAGACAAATTAAAGTCACTAATCCAAAACAATGTCACCCCATATATAAAGAATTTCTCTAATAAAATTTTCATATCCCTAGTGTTAATATGCAAATAGTTGTGTTGGGTCAATGTTCAAGAGACTTCTCTCACTTGAATTTGATCTATCTTTGCTGTCATGATTAGAAATATCTCTCGCGTTTTTTATTTCTCTCGTTTGAATTTGATCCGTCTTTCTGAATTTTGACAACAGCAACATTAATTGTTCTAAAAGTTTCTAGACCAATTAAACAAAGGAATGGAAACACTACCTCCCGATGCTTCTATAACGAATTCTACCTGCCCTTTTCTTTCAAATTCCTAAAACAAGGTCATGCTTATGGTGGTTACCTTTCACATGCAGTTATTCACACTCTAGCTGACCGCATTGTCAGTAGCAAAGTTCTATTTTATCACGAACGAATTAGCAGTTGAAAATCGTTCACTTGGCTCACAATTTCTCTATTTTGTTCAACTCTTTTTATCGACCAAGTCTCGATTATGAAATTAAGTCACGAGACGGTAATTTGATTCAAGTCGTTAATCCCAACACGATGCACACGGGGTATGAATTTAATTTCATATATGCAATACGTCCAAAACATCACGTTATAACCCAACAAAACAACCAAAAAACAAAAAAAAACAAAAAGGGTTTAATGCGTGCGCCTTATGCATCCATTTCATAGAATTTTTAAGCGTACTTTCCGCCTAGACTCCTTAATCCATCATCAAACAAAATAACATCAAAATTAATGTGAAACCAAAATATTACATATGGGAACTTGTTAAAAACTCGAGGATCGTCGTTCTCATGAAATGCTATGATTTTAGTTATTATTCGTGGCCGACGTCTACGAAGGGTTTGAAACAGTTAAAATGCCAAGCACGTCGATGGTTGTTAGTGGAGTCGTGAAGACGTCTACAAGATGTTTGACACTTTCGATTTCGGTTTTTGACTTCATCGACGAAACAAACGACAAGTTAATACAAGCGATTGCAAATTAAAAAAACTAGGGGCAACTGGAAACGTGTGTATGTAGACTCTTAAATTCCCGACTAAATGAAAACACTTTGTATTTTCTTTTCATTGCTCCTAGGTGGAATAATTAATTCATTTTCGCTCACTGTATTAAATTTATCTTATTGGTCCAGATAACTCATCTACACAGGACCAACACTTTGTTTGAATTCAGAATGAGGGTGAAAGAAAGTTTTTAAGAAAAAAAGTTATAAGAAGGAAAATGAAGTGAAAAAATGATTTTCTTATGTGCGGTTTGGCTAAGTTAAAAATCAAAAGCAAAGACAATGAATAGAATAATGAATATATATATATATATATATATATATAGAGAGAGAGAGAGAGAGAGAGAGAGAGAGAGAGAGAGAGAGAGAGAGAATATTATGAGAAAATAGAGAGAAAGAAAATTGGTTTTTACAAAATGACACTCATGTTCCTTATTTTACAAGTTAGTGTAGTTTTAGTGGTTATAAGAAAGGGGCATATAGATAATTTAGTTACAAAAGCCATGAAGAAAAGTCGTCTTTCCTTTCTGTCAATGACACGGTAAGACTCTGATGTGCATCTAAGTTGAGAAACTTTGTTGAGTTTTCCGAGAAATTTTCTTTCTCGTTGGTTTATCAAACATGTGATAATTCTTTCTCTCGCCACCTTTCTTTCTCACGTCTATCTTTTTCGCTCTTTTTTCATGAAAACAAACAAGGCGTAACAAAGACTTAATTACACGAATCGAACATTAGTCAAAAAAGAAGAAAAAAAACAAGGACGAGGCACTTTGAGTTGGATGGAGACTATGAGGACTCGCGACTTTGCTATCCAGCTAAACGAGTTACTTTTGTCTCTATCTATGCTTAGTCCCGAAGGCAGAGGGCTTGTTTTACGGGGCACCAAGAGATTGATCATTTCAGGATCTTTGACTATTCGAACTTTTACCCAAACTTTGATTCGCTCCAGGCATTCTTTTTCCCGGAAAGTTTTGGATTCGTATTACATTTTTTTATTTAGCTCCTGACTTTAGGAGAAGGGACGGTATGGTTCCAAACTATAGGCAAATTGTAGGCCTTTTCTCTTTCTTTGTTTTTGGGTCAGAATCGAGGAGGCCTTTTCTTTTTTAATTAGAAAAAGTGTTGAAGGAAAAATAATAACATATTATAAATACATAAAAGAAAAATTAAATATACAAACAAATATATTAATTTGAAGTATTTGAATATAATATTTTTTAAGAATAATTTCATTTTATAAATACATTATTACAGTATAACTAATTTTTCATAATTCGACAATTATTTTTACTAGTAATAATGACTATTTTCTTAATATACTAATTTATTAAACTTAATAATTTTTTATAAATAAAATAAAATAACAAAAAAAACTTATTAACTCTTGAAAAGAAAGTGAAATTCTTTTTATATTACTTATAATTTAATATTTAGTGAAATAAATATTAAAAATAAAAATAATAATTGATAACTAATTATTGTAACTACTAATTTTTTAACAATCAAAAACAATTAATTTAACCATCACAACTTGACTTCAGAGTTTATTACATATAGTTACATTGGATCTCTTACATTAAATCTAAATTTAGACTATTTTTATATGCATAAGATATTTTTTGAATTTTTTTATAAGATATAAATAAATAATATTCTATAAATAAGTAAAATATGACTTTTATTTTTAATATAAAATATAAATTTTTAAAAATATTTTTATTTTCAAAAAATAGATCAAGGGAAAGGGGATTGCTTTAGAGCCACTAGATCAAAATGAACATAGATTATGTATTGAGCAGTCACAAATGGACTGTAAAGGTCCAGTGAACCTGGTTTGTCAATAAAAATATTAAACTTTAAATTAAAAATTTATATAATTTTATTACTACATTTTGTGTTAGGGAACGACATCTGTGCTTAAAATTCAGAATCGAATAGTTGGGCTCTTAAGCCCGTCAATATTGAAGGAGGATTTAGAAGTCAACATGCTTCGGGTGTACTGTTAAGTTAGGCTCCAGGGGCGACTCCGGTACGGTTCACCATCAGAATTGAATTGGGTCTAATTTGAAATCCGAATCCGAATTGATCCGCGGTTCAACTCTATTTCCTTTTCTTCAAAAGCCAGAACCCATATTAGAATTGGAATTTTAGGGGAGCAGTTCTAGTTCCCTCCGTTAAAATCAAAATCGAAATAAGAATTGTGATTTGTGGTAGAATATTTTTGAATAATGTGTTTGACTAAATCAAATTAAGTTATAATGTAACCTGATTAGTAAATAAATAATTTAAAAGAACTAACGATTATCACCTTATATTTTAAATTTAGTAACAATTTAAAACTTGTATTTTTATGTGTAATATAAATATACAGTAATTTAAATTTTTTAATAATTAATATATTTCGCTAAATATTCATTAAAAAGTTTTAAAATATTACAAAAATAACATTAAACATGTTATAAAGAAATTAAATTGTCTTTAACTTATTAAGATGAAAATAAAATAATTTTTACATTAAATTTTGGAATTGAATTTTTCATTGCATTAATTTTTTTGATAATAGTATTACTACTAAAAATTTTTAAATAAATAATATATATACTTTTTATTAATTGTAAGAGCTATTTTTTTAGAATATTATAAATTATTAAAAGAAAGGGAAAAACATATATTTTTATCATTTTTATTAAGTTTGACTGAATTGTTAATCATTATACGTTTTTTTGTTACATTTTAAAATATATGGTATATATTGTTACAAAATACAAAATAAAGTACATTAAATGTAAATTTCTCAATAATTTATTTGTTATTTGCACAAATTAAGAACAGTCATCTTATGATGTAATTTGAATATTGATAAACACACAAAAAAAAGTTATAAATTTGTATATATGTAGTTAATAATTTTTCTTCTAAATACACATAAAAATCCATATAAATAGTGAAATTAGGGAAAAGTACAGGAAAGAGATTTTGGTTTTTGGAGCTAGTCAAATTTTTTATTCTCAATAATTTATTCATGTTTGGTAAGTTCAGGCACGTTACTTTTGTATTTTTCTTGAGAAATTGTAACACACTGGGCCGATGCAGGGGGGGGTTTGCTTATGCCTCGGAGCCTACATCAACCCTTTATGGGGAAAGCCCATCAAATGGTTTCTGGGCACACCAGAGGAGGAAGAGGCAAAGAAAAAACCCTTGCATGGTTGGAAGAGAAAAAAATAAAAAATAAAAATAAAAATAAAAATAAAAAACCTTGCATGGAAACACAGGCCTCACGAGCCAGTAGGGGGAGAAGCAGACTACCTCGCAAGGAGAACCACGATTACAGATGCAACTAAAGCTAAAGTTACTTGTCGTTAACTCCTTGAGCCATGGCGATCTCAACTAAAACCGTCTTCCGTTACGAGTTTCCACGCACTACTAAGCTATCTCTCACCAGCATTAATGCTCATTCAGGTACTATTCAATGCCTCTCGCAGATAAGTAGTTGACTCTTTAGCCAATGCTCCGCGGTTGATCGCTTCTCTCTTTCCATAGCTTTCATATGGGTTAGGCATAGGTCGTTTATCTTTGATAAAGTTTTTTTTTTTTTAAATTTTTTCATTTAATAAATTAAAAAATATATAATTAATAAAAAATAATTATAAAATCAAAAATTTTAAAAAATTACTCTTAAGTTATTTTCCATATTAACAAGTAAAAGAGAAAAAGAGTACAAGTAAGAAAGCATTAAAAATTAAAGAAACAAAGAATTATTTTTAAATAATTATTAATTTAATCAATTATTAACTAATAATATTATTATTTTATTAGTTATTAATTTCATCACTTTTGTAATAATTTTTTATTTAATGTCAAAATTTATTATATGTTGTGAAAAATTAGTTAAAAGATTTTTTAATTTGATTTTGTAATAATTAAAAATAAAAAATATATTTTTAATGATATAATTAAATAATTTATTTCTTAAAAAGTAATTTTTAATAAATATTTTTTGAACATAAATTATTTTTTAATAAATAAATAAATAAATAAACTCCTACTCACAGAGCATAGGAGGAGGCTTGGGCGAGCAGGGAAATTTACCCCTGTGACCCTCCACTTACCTTTTTACATATGTACAATTTAGTCTATTTTGGATGATTGCCCACCATTCCTTTTACCTTTGATGTTTTAGTTATATAGTCCTTCTAAGTGTTCTGTTTTTATCCTTTTGTTTTGTTTTTTTTTTTGTTTTTTTCAAGACATAGCTCTTGTTGTGCATAGTATTTCTTTTTCTTTCATTATGTTATTTATTTCAACTACATATTATAAATAATTTTTTGTCATTAATTAATTTAGTATATGATATAAAAATAATAATTAAGAAGAAGTCATTGTTAAATGAGCCATGTTTCCTAGAGTTCCTTTATTTGTAATTTTGAATTTCATGAAATTTTTTTTAAAAAAATTGATAATTTACACAATTTTTTTAATATAAACATAATTTAAGTAATCTTTTTATATAAAAATAAATAGTTTATCTACTTACAATGAGTCAAAATTTTAGTTTTTATCCAATCTTCCCAAATTAATTCAAGTTGACAAATTGTATTACTTTAAATTAAAGTATCTTAGTTTTAATATTATCACAGCATTTACAATCTTAAGTAAACATCTCAAAATAAATGATAATGCCTGTAAATAAATAAGAACTCCCGCCTTCATAATTTGCTTCCTTTAAAAAATCTTTCTCGATACTGTACTGTTTAGTAGATTTGATACAACCGACGGAGCTCTTGCTTCGACGCCGACGAGGACTGCAAGGTAGACATTTTTGGGTGGTAACAATGCGTATGTGTCTACGCTAAAATGAAAACAATCACAATTTATGGAGATTGGAATGTGCAACCGAAACCCTCTCTACTTAACACCACTCAGGAACGTACGTCAAAATATTGCGAGAATGCTTATAAACTGTGCACAAGTGTGCAAGAAAAGTATTGACTCAAGCGTGCAATAGTGGCTCGCATAGAGATGGGGATGGCATTATACTCAAGTCTAAGTAAAAGCTAACTTAAATTAATAAAATTAAAAAAAGAAAAAAACCTACGTGAAAGTAAAATTTGGAGATTTAGCTTTGGCATTGACTGAAGCAGGGTCCCATTCTTTAAGGCCTTCACGAGATATCTATTAGTCCTTGGTTTGGTGTCTTCTCCATGAAGCATGGATACGCGATGCTTTTTCCTCATTTATTGTTAACGTGAGGCCGAGTGGTAGTAAGATGCCCCTACAGATCCCTCTTCTCGGGTATTCTCTGGAAAGTAGAGTGACATATACTTCAGCCTTTTCAACTCACCCGAATTGGCCGTAAAACACTCTGTTATCATAGCTAGACACGAATTCATAATTCTTGAAATTTATGGGCTGTACTGGATTTATTTTTTAAAATATTTAAGTATGACATGATACAATTCATAGAATATATAGGTGCTACTAACTTGTTGTATATATCTGGTGTTATATATATTGACGTATGCATATTTTGTTTTCACAGATATAACTAATGATTATGCCAATAATTTTAGAGAACATTATGATAATGACATGGAAGATGAAATCGGACTCCGACTCCCAAAAGGTGGTTACTATTTGTACTGTTTGTATTTATTATTAAACATATATACACACAAAATTTTGCATAACTTCACATTAAAATAAAATAAAATGAGTAATAGAATAACTATAAAAGATATAATATTTAAAAATAAAAAAAATATTATTTTAATTTTACACAAATTTAAAATTAAATCATAAGTTAAACTCTTTAAAATATATATATTTTATATTAATAAAATATAGGTGCAATATATAATGCATATATTTTTAATTTAGTTATTAAAATTTCAGATTTTAATTTTCTATATCCATTAATAGCTTTCATGTCCTAATCATAATATAATTAATTTTTTAAATAAATATTCTACATAATGCATTATCTACTTTAAAATTTATTTTATGAATTAATATAAATACATATTATTTTATTAATGTTGAATATTTAATAATAATAATTAGATATCTTAAACTTTATAAAAGTACAAGGTATTACTTGAATTTTAGCGTGATTGACCACTAAAAAGATGTCAAGAAATTAAGCACATTGACCACTAAGAAGCTATATTGAAAAGACATTTAAAGTATGAAATATATTACATTGAATGTCACTTATTCATTTAAAGTAAAAATGAAATATTATTATTTTATTAATAATCTTACCTAATTATATATGTATAAAATCTACATTTGCTTTATTCTTTTAGAAATTTAATTAGTATCTTAATATTTTGCCACCCAATATATCTATTTCCGATGTTAAGAGAATTTTATAAAATTGGTTATTCAATAATAGTAAAATAACAAAAATATCTCTTGTTGATGAAAAAATTACTTTTAATTGGTGCATTGAAATTTTAAATTGGCATTTTATTTAAAAATTTTCTTTTTATTTTTTTAAAAGATGATTTATTCTTTGATATTTGATAAATATAATATTTATTATCTAAATTTTTTTAAAATTAATTATTATTTTAGATAAATAATTTTAATTATTATCAATCAAATTAATATTTCTCATTATTCAATCACACAATAAATAAAAAAATAAATATTACAAGTTATCAGTAACAAGTTTAATATTAAATATATAAGATGAAATATAAAATTAATAGCTAAATTTAAAAAAAAAAAATCATCGATTGCCACCTTTGTAGTTATTTTACATGCTAACATATATTTTAACAACACTTTTACTAAATATTCATAATTTTCAAAGTATTTTTACTATTATTACCAAACAAATCACAATTCTAAATAATAGTATTTCAACAATATTTTTGCTTACAATACTTTAGTTTACAGTATTACAAAATAAGATTTTAGTATCTATGGTTGCTATTGGCTTCAATCTTTGAGGTGCATGCTCGTTGGCCTTGCTTGGACGGTGGCGAAGCTTCCTATAACTTTCTTTGAGAATAGTGGAGACATCACTTACATATCTTGACTTTTGGTCGCTTGTGGATTTTTTCAAAAGAAAAACTTACGCTCTTCCCGGCATTGCAATTTCTTTGACATATTTTAAACTGTAAAGGCTCACACGTTGTCGAAATCTTTATGGAAAAAGATAGTTGAACAGATGAAAATAGGATAGAGATGGGTTAAAGCTAATGTAGTATATAGAATCCACACTTTTTCTTCTGTTTTTTTTTTTTTTTAATTTTTCATATTTCTTACCAAAATACTTTTAATGTGCAACAAATATGGAGTCCATTTACAATTTTATTCTGGCCCCTTCTATTTATTTTTCTCTCTGTTCATGTAGTGAGACTCAATCTTCATAGTCACTCTTGCTATTTTCTCGCTTTCTGTTCCTTGTTATGCATATTCTTTCAAATATTTTCTCTCTATTTCCGTGCTCTTCGGCGTACTTAGTACTAGTAGTAGCAAGCCTATCTGAACACGACCAATGTCTTAAAGTTACAAATGACAGGTTGAGGTTGATACTGTATGAGTTGGTAGCGCTCTTTGTACCCCATTAATGAAATTGACTCTCTTTTTCGTCATGTCCTTTCTTTGGGCGGGAGCATTGTGATTCTTTTCTGGACATTGCTGTTCCTGGGTTTACTCAGGATTGGAATGGAGAAAATTCTAGTTCTAAGAACCTTAACCGGGAAGTGTTAAAACTGCAGATTCCTTCTTCATCTTAATAATGAATGGTGCTTCGCCGTGAGTTGTAATACTATTTACTTTACTTACGTACCAAATGTTGGTCTCACTTACTCCTTCGTAGATTGAAAAATTCAATTCCAATGATATTTGGATAATCATCCGAATGTGGTCTTGAATATTATAGCGTGTCTTGTGATATCCTAATTTTATATTATTATTCATATACATTGAACAAACCAGAAAAATGACAATATCAGAAACGATAGTTTAATTAATAATTTATCGTCCTATAAATTTGAATTTAAATATAATTGCAGCATACCTTATCATGATAAAAGAAAAAAGAAAAAAAAAGGACACAAATAAAAGATTTAAAAAAAAAGAAAAAAAAAAAAGAGAAAAGAAAAGGTATATTCTAAAACCGATACCTATAAATTCCAAACACTCGGCTTTGTTTGTCTACTGCACCGGACTATGATGAGACAAGACATTTAACCAATCAAACTCATTCCAACTGCCAACAAGACACATCAAACAAAACATCATGGTCGTCCGATTCACTTCGTCGTTATATCAGCGGCTAATATTTGTCCCGACATTGCACAACTTTCAAACCCAGGCAACTACCATAGTCGGTAGTTAGAACCAAAACGACGTACTTTGACGGTCACCACGTGTAGTTTTTGTGGCGTCTTCTGGTTGATGCTTGGCCTTCTCGGGCAGAAACACAGAGAGCCAAGAAAGTAATGAAAAGCTTTAAAAGCCAGCAGTTTTATAGTTTCCTTTCATCCAGAAATGGTTTAGCTATCTTCTTTTTTCTCGATTTTCTCAAGGAACAAAAATTTTGATTTTGGGTGGAGATTTTTATTTCTGGAGTATTGAGGCCTTCATGCTTCAATTAAGGAACCGTTTGGGAAGAGTGGGAGAGAGATAGAGAGAGATGCAGACGGAAGCAAGAGTTGGAGTGGTGGTAGAGGGAGGGCCGCGGGGTCTTAATTCCCAGCACAAGAAGCAGAGGCCATTGCATCAGCAATCTCAGATCGGAACAGTTTCGCAGCTCGTCGCCGGCGGTGTGGCCGGCGCTTTAAGCAAGACCTGCACGGCCCCCCTGGCTCGCCTCACCATACTGTTTCAGGTTAGTGTGGGCGCGTTCTTGTCTTACTCGAAAAGGGGTAGATTTCTTCCCTTTTTGGGTGTCTTTTTATTGTTTTAAAAGAATATGGGGTTTTTGAATTTGGGCATTGCGTGATCTCAATTGATGCGTCGATGAATTGAACGCTTGATTTTTCAGTCGAGTGTATTAGCAATGAACAGAGTAATTTTGTAGAATTTTTGTTGCTAGCCGTGCCCATGTTTGCTTATCGTGGATATAAACTTGTTTCTGAGTGGTCTTAATATTCTTTCATGACTTAATTTCTTTTTATCTTTTTCCTTGCGTTCCTGTTTCATTTTTTTGTTTGTTCCGATGCCTTAGTCATGTAATTGTATTTGGATTCGATCAGCGCCCAAGGTTTGACCTTAATTTTATCGGGCACCGTATCTTTCTGACCCAATCTTTTTAGGTACAAGGCATGCACTGTGATGTTGCAACTTTGAGAAAGGCTAGCATATGGTATGAGGCTTCCCGGATTATTAGGGAGGAAGGATTTAGAGCTTTCTGGAAAGGGAATCTTGTTACAATTGCTCATCGGTTACCGTACTCATCTGTCAACTTTTATGCCTACGAGCGCTACAAAAGGGTGAAGGGGACTGGAGCGATGAGTTAATTTTGTGTAGTTTACATCCTTTTAGTTTAAAATTTGATGAGGTGTATCTGTTTTGCAGTTGCTACATATGCTACCTGGACTGGAGAGTCATAAGGCAAACATGGGTGGAGAACTCTTCGTTCATTTTGTAAGTGGTGGTTTGGCAGGCGTAACAGCTGCATCTGCTACATACCCATTGGATCTTGTAAGGACACGTCTTTCGGCACAGGTAGATTGATATGGCCTTTGCCAAGAACTTCTTCTGCCATAAATTTTTAGCCCACTACTTGTATGTTCATAAATGGTTACATTTACATTTTTCTTTGTCATTAATTTATATCCACTTTGTCAGACAAATGTGATATACTACAGAGGTATTTGGCATGCATTAAAGACAATCACCCAAGAGGAAGGAGCTTTAGGTCTCTACAAGGGACTCGGAGCAACACT
The DNA here is from genome assembly GCA_020883675.1 of Bruguiera gymnorhiza. Taxonomy (NCBI): domain Eukaryota; kingdom Viridiplantae; phylum Streptophyta; class Magnoliopsida; order Malpighiales; family Rhizophoraceae; genus Bruguiera; species Bruguiera gymnorhiza. Next base: position 2,823,285 of record JAIRCJ010001050.1, read on the forward strand.
TCTGGTATGCTTGTAGTGGCTTTGCTAATGGCATTTCAGTTTTTTTTTTTTTGAACAGTCCTATGAGTTTGCTTGACTATCATTGACACTTTTGTAGGGTGTTGGACCCAATATAGCCATCAGCTTTTCTGCATATGAGACACTACGATCTTTTTGGCAGTCACATAGGTAACACTCCCAATTAATTGGGCTTCCAGAGAGTTCTTGTGTTGGGAAGTGATCATTGTATGGAAAGTAATCATTGTATTATTTGTTATTCATTTCTAATCAGGCCTGATGATTCTAATGTTGCGGTGAGTTTGGCTTGTGGCAGTCTTTCAGGAATTGCATCCTCAACAGGTGAGTGATCTAAAACCTGCTGATGAGATAGTTCCCGCAATTTTGGATTACATGTTCTTTGTTTTGTGATCAAGACATTTACGACTCTTCATGCAATTATAACAGGAAGAAAAAGTGTTTTAGTCAGTTTGATCTGTGGTTCAAGTTTTTTTCCCCCCTTTTTTTCGGGGTTAAGTCTCTAAATGTATATGGGACTCTTTTCCAGAACCCACAGTGTGGGAGTCTCGTGCACTGGGATGCATGCCTTTGCATACATATCCCCAAGACAGTTATCGTTCTGACAGAATTTATACTTCCTTTGTCATTATAAAGCAAATGAACTTCAATTGTTGAGGCTATATTATTTTATCCCTTGCAACAGAAGATTATATAAAAACTGTTAGTTGGCAGACAGTAGTTTCTAGCACAACTTTTAGTTGAACTACTTACTGTTCTTGATTAGATGATGTTACTATCTAATCAGAGAAGTTAATATTTGTAGCTCTTTACCATGCTTTTGATGCAGAGAAGCAGGGTGTGGTGCAGGCTCTGCATTAATTATCTAACCAGACTGACCCTAGAGCCAGGGACCAGACCCTAGAGCCAGGGACCAGACCCTAGAGCCAGGGACCAGACCGGAGTTATTTTATTCCTTGGGTTTGAGAATCTTAGTAAGGAAGTCAAGAAAAATAACATATATTTCCTATATATCAAGCTTTTTCTCTATGCATTGACTTCATTTCTGGAACTTTTCTTTCAGTTATCAAATGTGAGATGCATCCTCTTTGAGGTGGGCTTCTCACCTGGGCTTCCTTTGCTGGTTGCATTATGGGAAATGAAGCCTTTTTATGTGGCTGTGAGGATGTGCCCATGAGATGTTATCAGAGATTTATAACTCGTGGCACTTTCCCTCCTCTTCCCCTTCCCTCCCCACTTTTCCCAAACTGCCATAATGAATTAAAAAAGGCTCTAAAAGCAAAGTGGGGATGCAAATTTACACCCACACAGGGTAAATGACATCTTGGTCTTAGCTTAAATAGTTGTTGCTCCTGATGAGCTATGCTTTGTTGCCTGAAAACCATGCAACACGGAGCATGGGCAGAATTATACCGAAACCTTCTGTAGACCAAATTCTTTTCATGAGCTGGATTTCATTATGTTTGATTTGTTTCTTTCCTCTTTGAGATACGCAGTTTTAATTGTCTATGATAGCAGTGTTGCTGCATCTCTATCGGTTTGCCGTTGTTGTTGATGATTTATATAGCGATGTTTTAGGCTTGCTTATTTCAGACTGTATGTCGGTAATGAATTGAAATTTCATAATATCTTCCCACCTTCTGAATCATATGCAGCAACATTTCCTCTCGATCTTGTGAGGCGGAGGAAGCAATTGGAAGGAGCAGGTGGCCGAGCCTGTGTCTATACAACAGGTCTCTTCGGTACATTTAAACGCATAATCCAGACCGAAGGCTTTCGCGGTTTATACAGAGGCATTATGCCTGAATACTACAAAGTTGTGCCTGGTGTTGGCATTTGTTTTATGACCTACGAGACACTGAAATTGGTTTTAGCAGATGTTACAGCTAAATTACAATAGCTTCAGGCATAGTTGTGCATGCCTCAGCTCCTCGAATTACTATGTAACGCCAATTGCTCTTTTTTGTTTCAAATGTTTGGGAGAATTCCTTAATTTTGTTTTATTTCCAAAAAAAAAAAAAAAAAGTAGTGGTAGACAAAAATCAAATAATTCCCCTTATACCGCACACCTAGCATTAATTTACAAAGTTAAATAATGAATTTCTGAAAAATTTACAGCAGTTTGAACAAAAGTACTTGAATTAGTAGAAGAATTTAGGCTAATTATGATAAGATTTCATTCTTTTTAGCATCAGATGAATTATTATACGATTGTCGAGTGTTCATCTCTAACAAATATTTTTATATTTTCAATACAGATATGAGTTAAAAAGGTTTAAGTAGAGAGAGAGAGAGAGAGCAAAAGACGCCCACTTAAATTGCCTCTACACCTAGGCATTTGAATAAAAACTGCCTTTACGGGGTTTGCGCTGCGCAATCAAACTGTCAACGACGTCGCGACCCAGCCCCGACCCGCTCCATTTTTCAACTCCCAGCGCAGGTTGTGTTTTTTCTCTTTTTCTCTCTTTTTTTTTTTTTTTGCCTTTCTCCTAATATTTATATATCATCTTTAATATATATATATATATATATATGTCCCTATTAAAAAGGAAATTACAGTTGCAATCCGCCATATTGTCGTAGTTGGTGGCAACATTCCATTTTCTGGGAGAATTCGGATTCGATGCTACGAGTGTTTTGTATCTTTCTGTTTTCTCTCGGGAAAGTTTTGAAACGAGAGACTAGTGATGATGAGTTTGGCGGATCCATCAGTGGCGCTACTGGCGGCGGCCGGAGGCGACACCGTGAAGCTCTTTGACGTATCGGTGGAGGCGGGAGATCCTTGCAATTTAAGCTACACTCCCTCTCCATCTTGCCTGGTCAACTCGGTCAAGTGGAACCACACCAGTGAGTCACCCCCTCGTTCTCTCTCTCTCTCTCTCTCTCTCGCTACTAATCTTCTTCTGCCATTCTGCTTCGTCTCCGTCCTGTTTGTTTTTTAATTTAATGTTTTAGCTTCTTGACTTCCGTAGAACCGACATTTCCTATTATCTCTTCTGTTTTAATTCTCCGGGGAGTTTTTAGCAGTCATAACTGGAAAGAAATTAAAATTTTGATTTATTTGCAATTCTGTGTTTTTTTTTTTTGTTAACTTTTCAGTTCTTTCTCGTAGCCTAAATTGTAGAATGGCGGTTTTCTTGACTAGATATGTAAATTGTGCATTGTGCTCCTTGATGCTTGCATTTTTGGTTTACCTTATGTTTCTGCGTTGTGAGTAGAAATCAGAGCTGATTCCAATTAGGATTTTAATGTTTGCAGATTTGGTGGTGGCTAGCGCCGGAGAAGACAAGAAGATCTCATTGTGGAGGAAAAATGGACAGATCATGGGTGCCATTCCGGTTGCCGGCACAGATAGTAGAGATAACATTGAGGTACCGTACTTCTATTTAGAAGTCTCATTTCAGAGTACTTTAGAATCTGGAGAGCTAATAACTCTAGGCATTGAAGAATCCTGTAGCTTAATTTGAAGCGTTTTCTTCACAGAGAAAAAAGTACTCCGTGCAAGTTATTTCAGAAGTAATCTGGGAACTGGTTCTGGATTTCTATTGCTGCAGTCTCCAGCTAGTTTCTCTCTGCACTGGACTCATCCAGGAATGTATTGCTCATGATAAATACTAGAATTCCACACGACTAGGTATACTTAATACTGTGGTTGCAGTTTAGCAAATAGAAAATCTTAAAAATGGACATCAAAAATAGTTTTGATAATATGGTTGAACCTTAACGCATACTCTGTTGGAGAATAGATTCTGAACCTACCCCATAATATATGACCTTATTTGCAATCTATCCCCAAAATCACATGCAAGAGAAACCCTGGATGCTATAGATCTTTGACCTGCTGGAGCCAAGATTAGAGCAAATACATGTGGGTCTTTCTGTGTTAAAAACTTACTATAAGTTAACCTGTTTTGTACTTGAACATGGATGAAGAAATAAAGGGCCTAAGTCAGCTTAAATTTTCTGATTTTTGAACTATGTTAAATACGATCCACATGCTGCTCTATATGGTGGTAAAACAAACTGTTTCTTTCAAGCATTTTTTCTGTGGCAGTGTTTATGTTATTGTTTGCACAACATTCAAGTATTGGATTCTATATGCAGGAATCTATATTGGCTATTAGTTTTAGTAACAAGGGATCCAGGTACATATGCTCTGGGGGAAGTGGGCAAGTTGTAAGAATATGGGATCTGCAGAGAAAACGATGCATAAAATGGTTGAAGGGTCATACCAGTACAATAACTGGTGCTATGTACAACTGCAAAGATGAGCACCTGGCTTCTATAAGTCTAACTGGGGATCTCATTCTTCACAACCTTGCATCTGGAGCAAAGGCAGCAGAACTCAAAGACCCTAATCAACAGGTCATTTAGTTTGTTGTTTCTGGGGGTTGCCTTTAGGTTATTTACAATTTCTCTCTTCAGTTTTGAAGCTAATTGTTCTCTGGTGGATTTTAAGACCAGGTACTGAAGGTGCTAGATTATTCACGGATAAGCCGGCACCTTTTAGTAACTGCAGGTGATGATGGATCTGTGCATTTGTGGGATACAACTGGTCGCAACCCAAAGGTTTGTGTATGTGAGTCTAGAGCTAGAAACACCTTATATAGCTGGGTAACTAGAAAAGCTCATATAACAGACAGACCCATTGCATTTTTGACCGCTTTGATAATAGAAAATAGATCCCAAATATTCCTCTTCCATTTTTCTTTCCCATTGCATTGCTATTGGTGGTGCAGTGTCACTTACCTTGATATTTATGGTGAAAAATTAGTTGTCATGAAAGTTCTTAACCATTTATGGGCATTATTTTTTATCATTTCATTAAGAAAGTCCTTAACCATTTATGGGCTTTTTTTTTATCATTTCATTAGGTTCCCAGTAAGGCTTGTGTTTGATCTGGAATCATTGTGTAGTTTTGTGTTAGACCTAGAAAATATTAAATTGGAGAAGAACTTGGTCATTGTTCTTTGTTCTACCCTGTAGTTAGTCAATGACCTTGGAGACATATCATCTTTCATTTTTCTTTTGACAGGTTTCTTGGTTGAAGCAACACTCAGCACCAACTGCTGGTATCAGTTTCTCTCCGTCAAATGACAAGGTCTCTCTCTCTCCCCCCCTCTCTCTCTCTGTCTCTCTCACACACACACACACACACTTCTTTCTCACCCCCTTCAAGCCTCACATCAATCATATTTTTGGTAAACCGATTACTGTATTCCTGTCTCATGACTATTTTCACTCACAGAAAATTGCTAGCGTTGGGCTGGATAAAAAGTTATACACTTATGATTCAGGGTCGAGAAGACCCTCATCTTCTATTGCTTATGAGGCGCCATTCTCTTCATTGGCATTTAGAGATGATGGTTGGGTTCTGGCAGCTGGAACCAGCAATGGTCGTGTGGTATTCTATGATGTTCGTGGAAAACCACAGCCGTTCACTGTTCTTCGTGCTTATAGCAGTTCAGAGGTACATTTCTTTTAGCCAATGTGTTTTGTACTGTGAAAAAATTCTTTTATTCCATAAATTTGATACTGTTTGCTTACAGTTCATATCAGTTTTTCTTTTCAAGAAATGTTAAACTTGCTATAACTGTTTTTCAGGGCATATCTTTGAACCAAAAATTATCTTTCACCCATAAAATAATTAAATTTTACACCAACATTTCATCATAAGAAACTTTGTAATTTTTTTTGTTGGAAAGGGTCATGTGCTTGACATGATTGCTGGGAGTTGCCATGATTCATTGTATTATGATCTGAAGGTCCATCTCTTATATTTATCAAGGTACATTTAAGATTGATGGTAGGCGCAGGGTCATTATCACAGTTATGTAATAGTGGAGATTATATGCATGATTACTTACCAAAAAAAGAAAGTGGACTGCACACTTTTGTGTCGATTTTACTGACCTGATTATTTGATGTTGGTGTTTTGATTGGTCATGAGTCTGTGGATATGGATATGGATATGTTTTCATATTATGTTGGCTATTGGAGTGATTTAATTGTTGATGCACTTACTCAATGGTGCTCCATATAGAAATGTAAGGGAACAACATAAGGTAGGATCAGTCTTCCTGTTGGATACATCAAGTAGGCTAGAACAGAATTGGTCATGGGAAATTCTTTCCCCACCGCAGACTGTTGGGTTTGTCTTCTATCCAAGGCTTTTACACTTGGATTAATTATCTGCTTACTACTTAACATCGCTCACACTCACATGCTACTATTAACAATCTTGATTCTTCTAGTCTTCCTTGATACTGATTTTCCACAGCATTCATTTAGGCTGTTTCAAGTTTAAGCTGGCAAAGATCAAAACCAGTTATTGTAAATGAGAGCACCTGCACTGCAGAGACAGCTCTTTTGGGAGGTGCTGTTGAAGATTCCATCCTTATGCCTGATCCACTACCCTTGGTGACATCATCTAGTCTTTCACTATCCACATCAGTGTCTGGTTCTTGTAATGCCGGACACTTGGGTTCCACTGTGGAAACATCATCACTAACAGCAATCAGTAGTGGTTCTGCACCAAGCACTTCCAGTCTGTCTTTAGAAAAGGAAACACCACATCGAAGCCATTTGTGGCTGGGTGGAACATTGAGACTGCAAGCTCCTCGAACTGGTTATAATTTTAAGGATGACATGGAGTTGTTCTCCCCGCTGGTGGATGTTCAGCCTATCACTCCCTCACTTGATAAACTCTGGAATGACCATGAAGGATCAGGAAAAGATAATTTAGCCATTGATAAGAAGCCCACATCCTTGTTTACTTCATCCAGCAGGAGATTTCCCTTTGCAGAGGACAGGGCCAATGATCATCCAATATTTGATTGGAAACCCAGTTCAAGTCCCAGACAGGTCTGATACATCTTGTTCCAAATAATGTAATTCATCAAACCTGGGAGAGAAGAAGAAATCCAAATAATTTAGCGTGTATTACATTCTTTGCTTGCTTATTTAGTTCTGATGGTCACCCTTAGTTTTAATTTGATGGGATTGCCTTAATCAGACAAATGCTAATGTCATCACAAGTGTATTGGAACTTGGAAGCTTTCAGCATTTTTCATATCAGTAGGCTATGCATCTGGAGCATTTATGATTCATTCTCAAATCTCAATGTCAACTCTTTAACTTTATTACCCTAAATGATGCTAGTTACTCATCAATTCCCAAGAAAGATCTAGGATTCTCATAACTGAAATATCTTTTGATGGTGAAATTTGACTCTCTTCGCAATGAATTGCTTTTCGTTTTCTGTCCCTGTCGAAGTACTTAAAAGTAGGAGTTGGTGGATAATTTTTCATGTTTTATGCGTTAGTTTGAGGATGCCTTATTTCTGATTGTTCTCAATTTGATTGCTTGGTGAACTGGATGGTTTCATTTATATGCTATGCATGTTTCTTCTTCCCTCTTGTACAGGATGAAACCAGATCTTCTGTCACACTGTTGGGGGGATCAACTCCTACCTCATCTTCTAAGATTGAAAACTCTTCCATCGCTCCTCCAGAAGCTTGGGGTGGTGAGAGAATATCTGATAAACTTAACCAGTTGCGCCAACCACTCAATTTGCCTTCTCGTTTCGCAATGTTTGCTTCTGGTGATTCAACATCTGGGACAATATCTTCTGGCTTACAAGATTTATCCTGTTCAACAAATCACACAACTATGAGCTCATCAAATAGTCCTAGCCTGATCTTCTCAAATCTACGCACCAAAGATTTCTCTTCCAGTCAGGGGACTTCTAAGGGATTTCCGGAACACATTTCCTCTAGTTCCATGCCATCCATAGTTACCAAAGGCATCGTGGGATCAGCTAATCTTGAGGCATCAGGAGCAGGTTCTTTAACCCTTCCTCGTCGATTTTCCACTTATGCTGAGAGAATAAGCACTACTTCTTCCTTTGGTGACGGGACATCTACTTCTGTAAGTTCACCGAAAATAAAGAAAGCAGGGGCTGAAACCAGGGAGGAAATATTGAACAGCTTTCTCTCAAAGTCCAATACATTGGCTGTGACGGATCTGGCAACTAATGTATGAACACTGTTTGCTTTTGTTTTTCATTTGAATCTTAGGCTTTCGCTTTTGGAGAAGTGTCAAACTGTTGTGTTTCATCATCACAGATGCATTTAATGATTTGCTTTGAGCTAAAGGCACAGGCCACTTTGGTATTAGTTGATGTGGCTAGTGCAAATTGTGTGCTTTTGTCCAAAATCCCAAATGAGAGCATGAATATCAAACAACAGATCAGTATTGTGCTAAACAGATTATTGTACTTAAATAATTTATAATGTTTCAACAGGGAGGAAGTTCACACCTGCATAAGGACCCGCTGCCTGATTCACAGCAAGGAAGTTCATTCATGCTTCAGCTCTTTCAGCGTACCCTTGAGGAGACTCTAGATTCTTTTCAGAAATCTATTCATGAGGATATGAGGAACCTTCATATTGAAATTCTCAGACAATTCCATATGCAAGAGGTACAAACTTAGTTTTTTGTTCTCCTTTCCATTTTACTCTATATATCTGCTGACTTGATTTCGTGGAATGGAACAGATGGAATTGTCTGGTGTGATGAGCTCAATTCTGGAAAATCAAGCTGAGCTGGTGAAAGAAATCAAGTTTCTTAGGAAAGAGAACCAGGAGCTCCGCCAGTTGCTTTGACCGGTGCATCACACTGTTGTTTCTGGCCGTTTGTTGATGAATTTTGGATCTCTTTGTTGCTACAATGCATTGCGTGTCACCAATCATTGTCATTTGGATTTATGATTCTTTCTACAAGGGTGGTAGGGTAGGGAGATGAAAGATGGAAAAGACACTAAAGAGGAGAGAAATCAGGTTTGTTTATGAGAGGTAGGCTTCCTATCTCTTCCTCATGTAAATAGATTTCATCTGCCAATGATATTATGCTTTTTATCTGGGTTATCCTTCAAACCATGCACATCTAGCTCAAACATGAATGATGAGTTGCTTGGTTTGGACTCAATATCACTTTTGGTTTTCAGTTTTCTGGATCAATCTCAAAGCATGTGATCCTGTTAAATCACGGTACTGGGAGTATAAAGAATTGGTGCTGGTTCATTGCATACATGAACAGATGCATGCATCAACTTGGTAAAAAATGGAGGCATTGAAACCATTTGATGTTTTATAGTTTTCATTTGTCATAACTTAGTGATCTAGAATTTCTATTTTTCATTTGAAAAATAAAATTATATATTAGAAATAGCACATCATCTCGTCTCATTACAAGGACTAATCTCCTGCAAAAATTGCCTTTCATTGCATGGTTCACATTGATATCCTCATATTTGCATATAATTTCCTCGGAAAATTTTTCACTTTATTTCTTGAGCTACGTGCTAGAAATACGAATGGATTCTGGGCTGTGTGATACGTGATTCCCCTCTATGAACTCCACATATCAATCGGATCTCAATCCAAGTCCTCCCAGTTGGAAGTTCCACACAACGATGTCCAATGATTTCGATAGTTCTGGTCAATATGTTTGTCATCAAGTAATGCACGATTATGAGAATTATGGTGCAAGCGTGAGTAAAAACACGAGAACTTGTCAGGGAAACATTAACCAGGTCATTGTTTAGAGTGCAACATTGGAGCGCAGCTGGAAAATCTACGCAATAATACGGGTTAGATGTAGGCAACAAGAAATTATTTTGCTCGAGACAAGAAATTTTTGGTGTTTATTGTTTGGACGATTTGCACGACTTAGCTTCAGGTATAAATCAAAGGTGCAGAGGGTTCCATTTACAGGATGTTGGATGTAATATATCTGAGTCTCTTAAAAGCAAACTGCTTTGATACAAATCTAGTTGAGAATCGTTGGTAGGGCCTGGGAAACCAACCTAGTAACGGACTGCTATGTTTGGTACAAAGAGTGCCCTTTCGAAGTAGAAATTTCATGATAAAGATCAATTCAACAGTAAAGTATCTACTACCAGACCAGTCCCAGGGTACCAATGGGTCTTCCGAATGAATGATCGGATGGTATTAAGTTGGATGGGCTTAGAACTTACATGATTTAAAATGTTATGGGATTAACTAAATGCTGATTTTTCCTCGGTAAAATTCGACAGAAGCTCTCTGCTTTAACCCATCAACCATTTGTAACAACATCATCTGCGCTACGAACAGCTGCTCTGAAAGGGAAACATCTCTAACAGTAACATTATGCCCAGAATATGACTTAAAGAGAACCCTGCTCCGCCTGGAATATCGAAATCGAAAGGGTAAATTTTAAAATGGACAGGGTGACTACTTTATAACCGTAAATCAAGGGATTTACTATGTTTCTATGACCAATGATTCAACTCAACCTGCTAGTTGTCTTGCTCGGTGGCCCAGGAAAACCAATTTGCGCAAATTTGAAAATGGTCAGAATATAATTTTTGAGCACAAGAATGCTATGTGTCTGGGTGGTGTAGTTGGTCATCACGCTAGTCTCACACACTAGAGGTCCCCGGTTCGAACCCGGGCTCAGACACAAAAAGGCTTTCTAAGTTTTCATTTTACTTTCCTTTTTTTTTTTTGGTGTTTTGGGTGGTCTATTTAATTTACTTTTCCGAGTCTCCTTTTGGTAAACTCTGGATGAGAAAATCTGGAAACATCGGCAAATCGGCCGAGTGTTCACCGCCGTCATCCCTCCTCTCGGCATTAGAAATTTGGCGGGCGGGGTTCTCTGCAATCCATACCAACAGCGAAGCTCCAAATTTTGGAATTTGGATAGTGCTTCCTCCGAATCGAGTTATCTTGATTGATCAACCCTGATACTGATAGCAAACAACGGTATTGAAGAGGAGCGAGCGAGCGAGAGAGAGAGAGAGAGAGGGAGATGGATTGGGGAAACGTAACAGTAGATGATGTAATCGGGGCTTTAAGGGAAGTCGACTGGTCAACGCCTCCCCGTCCTTTCAACGAATTCTTCTCCAAATTCACTGTCCCTCGTTCCTATCCAAAATGGAGCAGCCGTCTCAAGTGCAATCTTTACTAGTATTCTCTCTCTCCCTCCGCTCTTGTTTTCGGATTTTCTTATTAAAATTGGTATTGAAAGGGAAAAGAAAATAAATAAATAAATGTTTTGCACTTCATTTTCGTTAGATATTGCTAGATCTTAAACTTACGTATTTTCGTTTTTTGTTTTTTCCTTTCTTGCCAGCTACAGAACAAACTACTTTATTCTGATAATTTTCATTCTCGGTAAGCAAACGAAGTCACCCTTACGGCATTTTATGTTGTATATGCGAGCATCGCTGCCACTTATAATGCGAGAATTTATCAATTTCGGTACAGGCGTTGCGTGTCTCATGAGCCCGCTGGCTATCACAGCCACTGCTTTGGCAGCTCTAAGCATCGCATTTCTTAATGATAGGTATTATTCCTCGATCCCTTGGTTTTTTTTTAATTTTTTTATTTTTATTTTTGTTTCTATTTCCCCTCTTACTTACAGCACTCGAAAATAGACGGAGTAAAATAAGTCAAGTAGTAACAACAATCATAACAATTAATCCCAAATTTAACTAGAGATGGACGGCGTGAATAATTTTCCGATTTGTGGTTCTGAAACCTTCGATTTCCATGTTGCTCTAAGTTGTCCTCTTTCTTCCTCCTCTGTTGTCTGCTTGAATTTGGCCACCTTTTTTAATTGGAGCATTTGTAGTTTCGCATTAGATATGTCCAAACCAGTGCAAACGTCACTCCTTAATCGTATCCCCAATCATTGTGGCACTTACTTTGCTATGAATGCTGGACGTGCTATTACCTTGCTCTTAGCTGTAGTATCAACTGCTTCTATCAGTTTACTTGTTAACGTGCTGATATTCCAAGTCTTAAAACAAATCCTCTTTACATGACTAACTTCTTTATCTGCCATTACCCGTAAAAGTGTGGGAACCTTCGCATATATTTTGCTATGCCTGGATGGTAGCATGATCACCGGTTGTGGGTACGATTTGTGCCATTTTTCACCAAACTTGGAATCCGATATATTGCGTTGCAAGTTGGTGAAACACAGAAAATGAAGAAAGCATTCTTTGTGTGAACATTTTGACTGTCTAAACAGCCATGCCTCCTCTTTTTCAGTTAATGATGTCATGGCTTGATAGTCCTGCACCTTCTGGTATTTCTTGGATTTAGCACAAAAGGTCATTTGATCAAACACTTGTATAATTCTCGTGGGAGCATGGATTTTCTATGGAAAAAAAATTCAGTTTTTGTGTCAGAAGTGGGAACAAACCATAGATTTTCTGTTTAGATTGTTGGCACTGATTATTCTCTCCATTCTGTATTTGTCTAATGGTTGAAAATTAGTTGCATTGCTGAATTCATGGATCAGATTTCCAGTTTCTGTTTTTTGTGTTGTGTGTGTGTGTGTGTGTGTGTGTGTGTGCGTGCGCATGTGTTTGAGAGAGAGAGAGAGAGAGAGAGAGAGAAAGAGAAAGGAGGGGGAGTTAACAAGGAAATGGTCTATCTAAGATTCTTATTGAATGTATCAAGTGTATATTCCTCTGGTTTTTTCTTGTAATCTGATATTTGCTACAAAATAAAACATGGCTGCTCTCCATTATTTGTTGATAATGACTACCATTGCAGTTTTGCAATTACTTTCAATGAGAAGGTAACAAGAACTGTGAGGAAGTTCTCTCCACATTTGGCTGCAAAGATGAGGCCTCCTCACATGTGAGTTAATTTTTGTCTTTATTTTATTTTATTTTATTATTTTTTTGGGTTCCATCAGACCATGAGTTACATAGCAAGGGGTTCTCTTCCATAAATTTCACAATCTCCCTCTCAGGATCTGAACCTAAGATAGTTCTTGGTTTCTAACCACTGGGATATCTCCTTGGGAACTGTGAGTTGGTAATTTGTTAATATGCTTATTTTGGTTGGTAAATGAATTGTGCTTATAAGTTCCAATACATACTTACTGCATTCAGGCCTGTTATCCGTGGTCGCCCATCAACCAAAAAATCAATACATATCTGTGGCCAGCCTCGTGGGGTGTTTGTATTTTTATTCTCAGCTGGTACAGCTCTATTCCTTAAGAACTTGTGGTGTCAGATGACATGACTAATGACACCTAATCACGGTTTTTTTTTTGGAGTAATCTTTTTACAGCCAGTTTTATATTGTGGTTTGCTTCTGGCAATCTGCTGTATGTTCTGTGGGCTTTTGGGATTGGTTTCTTTGGTAAGTTTCACTGAATTCCTGTAGTGAGTTTCAAAGATTCTGCGATAAAAATTTTCAGTTTTAATTGGTTAAAAGTAAACCTTGTTTTCATTTGCAGCCACAGTACTTCATGCAAGCATTAGAACACCTAATTTGAAAGCACGCCTCAACACATTCCGTGAAGAATTTCGAGCAGTCTGGCGCAACTACAGTGAGCTTTGATCGCAACCCAACCATCAATCCAGTCAGGGGACATAAGGAGCTTGTCTGCACTCATAATATAGTTGGCGAGCACAATTTGATGTTCTGTATAAATGAATAGTTTTGACTTTCGAAATTAATAGTAGCTGATTCTAGCATGTTGTGCTTTCTGTCGTAAAGTGTTCCTTTGTCCAGGCGTTTTCTAGCTCGTGACGCCTTTTCATTTTTTGTGAAAGATCACAGGGTGTTTTAATTTAATCTTCACACCTTTCTCTTGTCAACGTGCATGACTTTTAAATAATGATAGAAATTTTAGGAGTTCGAGAACGCTCGCTTTTCATTTTTCTGATATTAGTCAATGTAGCATAAACAAACAGGAGGGCATGCAAACAACTAATCAAGCTTGTGTTAAAGGAAGAGAGGAAGGAAAAGAAACGAAATTTATTAGTTCAACATTGCAAATCCAACTTGAGTAAAGCTGACATGCTCCAAGAAGCTCTTGATATAATGAAATCTTACTTTGAGAACTGAAATCACTCTTCAGAAATCCATACAAAAGGTCGGAATTTCTTCTCCCCAAACTGTCTCTGCACCTGATTCTCTCTGTGGCCATGGTTGAATCCTACAGTAATCTCCCTACTAGCCATTTGATGGGCCCTGTAGCCTCAAGCACCGATTACCTATTTCATCGCGAGTATAGGTAGCATTATGCAGTATTATTTTCCTGTTTCGCGTTTATGTTTTCTGTTGTTTTTTTTTTTATTTCTTTTTATTTTGAGAAGTTTGATTGTAAGAGCAAAGTGATCAGACAGATCGGCGGCTGTGATTTTTCTTGTGGGAGTCGACGACATTCGGCTTTTAGGATGTAGTTCTGATTGAAATATTTATTAAGCTGGGTTACTGAAATGTTTATTGGCTTGCTCTAAATGGATTTGCTTCATTTTGGCATTTTGATTCAACTGAAACGATATGAGACCCGTTGATATGAATGGATTGAGGCATTTCTGGGAATTTTTCCAGCCACGAGCTGTTAGTAGCTCTAGGGAGTCGTAGGGAATCTCTTTCTTATTGTATTACTTAATTAAAACGAAAGAATAATAATATTGGCTCCTCCTGCAAATAATTCCATCCTTTCTTTTTCTTTTCTTGTTGAAATTTGTTTACAGGATGTGGTCAGCGAAGAAAAAGGCACCAATAACCATGGAGGTATGGAGTTTTTTATTTGAGGGATAGCACACAGTGTACTTTTTTTTTGTCTTCCATTGTTTAATTTTTCTTCTTAGAGTTGGACGTGTATTAAACAAAAAAAAAGGGGGGGAGGGTTTATGAACTTTTCATGCAGTCGCTGGAGCAAACATGAAAATATTTCCTTCAAAAAAAAAAAAAAAGGTGGGGAAGGCAGTGGGGGTGGTTGCAAATTTAACTATAAAGAAAGTATTTTGGAAAATTTTTTTTTATGGAAGCACGAAAGCTATCACTGAAATTGCTTCATTAAATATACGGGGAAAAGATGCGATGGGTGGGAAACCAGGGTCGGCGGGACTGACTTAACGAGTGCGGGGGACTTCCTTAGGTCTCAAGTATTTTTGTTTTTTATTTTTTTTATTAAAAATATAATGTTCATACAATTAAATTATGTACGAGAATTGTAAAAATGTGCATATAATTAATAATAATGTATTATTTGCATATTATTACTGTTTGTATATATATATATATATATATATTATATGTTGTTTGTATATTTAATTAATTTATTTGTACACCACACGTCTTAGAAAAAATTAATAAAAAAGATAAACGGCGAGTGAGACTCTTATAGATCTCTAATTTCTCACCCTTGTTTATGTAGTGGAATCCTAAATATGTTTAAGGAAATCCTGCTCAGTTAGGTGCAAATTTACATTCGGTGATAAAAAGATTGTCTTAAGGTTAGTTGTTGTACTTAGTAAGATGCAAATTTATGTGTATTTAACAGAATAATAGACAAATAAAATAATATAAAAAATTACTAACATTTGAAATAAATATTATATAATTAACTAAAACAAAAATTACCCATATATTAGCTAGGAGACTTTATTTTGTGAATAGTTATTTCTTTAACACTATGTTTAGAAAAAGAGTAATTTCAAAATAATAATATGATTTTTGATGACAAAAGAATGTTTTTAATTATGATATTTTAATAATAGAATTTTTTTAATCAATAATTTTTATATTATTTATCTTATTATTTAGTAATCATTTAAATTATAATCACATTCTAAATTTGATAAATTTTGATTATTCTATTTATTTCAAACTAAAACTAAAAATAAATTTATCCAAATCAAGTATAATTTAAATTATATTTATTTACAATTAATTGCTCAAAGTTAAATATATATATATATATATATATATAGATATTATGGATGTCATAACTATAACTTATACAAAATCTAATAATAATTTCAATGATTATTAACTTTAAATTTTGAATAAAGATAAAAAGAAAATTTTGGTGCGAAAAAACTTTTAAATTGTATTGAGATTGTTCATTATGTAATTTTTTTTTTTTTTTTCAGAATGGGACATTCGATTCCACTACTCTGAACGTGGGTCTACCAATTGGGGTGAGTTGGTATTCAACTTTTTCTAGTAGGCCACTAAGAACAGTTGTTGGATTTCATTCTTCGCATGTTTTATAATGGCTGACGCTGAGATTACCTATGCCGTAAGATACCTTTCTTGATTGACTTCTCAAAAAAAAAAAAAAAATCAATAAAAACATAATTTTAGTAAATATGAGTGACAGTAATAGAAAAATTATTTATAAAGCCTTAAATATAAATCTATTCAAAAAAAAAAAAAAGAAGAACATTCAATCTTACGTTATTTTTAAAACAAAAATAGCGTAAAAGACAATGCACTGCACAAAACTCTTACAAAACGCAATTTAAACGTTATGTTCACATGTTGGGTCCCAACCAATAATCAGTACAGAAAGGGGTAAACTCTTATAAAAACATGCAATCTTTAAGTTATTCTTATTTTCTAAAAGAAATATTTTAATAATAAAAAATTAATATATCAAAATTTATAAAAATAAAAATAAATATTTTTATTACATAATTCACCGTGTCTTGTCAGTAAAAAAAAAAAAAGGAAATTATTTTCACTTTGTTGTCCGTACAGGTAATAAGGCAGGCAGAGTTTTACATGGATTCTTCCGATTACCGAAGCAGGCGTTGCGTAAGAGATTGAAGGTGGCGCCCTGCTTTCAGGTGCACTCGTTGTGTTAAGAAAACGAGATACTTATTCGATATTTATAATCCCAAGGTGGCGGCGCCCTGTTATGTGTGTGTGTGTGTGTGGATATATATATATATATATATATATATGGAGTTGGGGCCAAGCGGGACAACAGGGCGTCATAGTATTTGTGTTTTGCCTTGTCATTTTTCTCTCCAAGTCTCTCTCGTCGGAGTTGCCACTGGAACGACATGGATAGTTCTCGTGCTTCTCTCAAAGACGTCAGGCGCCTTGTTATCAAGGTCCGTTTGCGCTTGCGCTTCCTCTCTTTTCCGCACTGCTATCGTTCCAATTCCGCTAATTTGATTTTTTTTTTTGTTTTTTTTTTTGTGTTGTTTGGTTGGTTGGTTGGTTTCCTTTTAGAGTGTAATGGCATTACTTGGAACAAGTTATTTACTTTGATGTGTTTGATTGTATGTTAATGGCAAAAGTTCCCTCTTTTTTTTGGGGGGGTTTTTGAAGGAAAGGAGATGACAGAGTCTTCAGGTTAAGAGTGTTTATTTAGAGAAAGAAAAAGTTTAGTTTTTTTAGTATTCTTTTTTTAAAATGTATTTAGATTTAGAGCACAAAAATTTTGCAGGGATTCGAACCAACACGCCTATTCTATGTTTTGTGAAACTGTTGAACAATAATGGCATTCCTCAACGGATTAACCCATGCAAAGTTTGGGACAAGGTGTTGGTATGCTCAGTTATTGTCTCCAGCGTTGATTTTTATTTTTGGTCTTTTTGGTAAATTTGAAGGTTGGGACTGCTGTAGTAACCAGAGGTGATGGGAGACTAGCGCTTGGGAGATTGGGATCCCTTTGTGAGCAGGTGATGCTTGTCTGCTTTCTTTGCTCTTCGAACCTATTTTGTTATTATTTTATAGAGCTTAAAATGGCGAATTTTGGGTTGCAGATTAAGGAATTGAATTCGCAAGGTTTTGAAGTTATTTTGGTAACATCAGGTGCTGTTGGCCTTGGTCGCCAGAGGCTCAAGTACAGGAGATTAGTCAACAGCAGGTTTTTTTTTTTTTTTTCTTTCTTTTGACCTATCTTGTTTTATTGAACTTGGGCACCATTCATTTCTCGTCATTGTTGGCAGGGCTATGCATTAGTGATCGTAGGATGAGGTATTACTTAGTTTTTTTTTTTTTTTTTATTAAATTGCAGCCTTGCTGATCTCCAAAAGCCTCAAGTTGATCTTGATGGGAAGGCTTGTGCAGCTGTGGGTCAAAATAGTCTCATGGCTTTGTATGATACATTATTTAGTCAGGTGCGTCAGATTTCTAAATTTTCCTTGGAGAATTTCATCCAACATGTATTATTTGTGGCTTATTTTGATCTGTAATTTTTGTTTGGTTCAGCTGGATGTGACATCAGCACAGCTTCTTGTAACTGACAATGATTTTAGGGATAAAGAGTTTAGAAGACGACTCAATGAGACAGTAAAGTCACTACTATCTCTGAGGGTCATTCCTATATTTAATGAAAATGATGCAGTTAGTACAAGGAAAGCTCCATATGAGGTGCGTGAGATCTTTGTTAGTTTCCCAGATGCTCTTCATTATTAGTTTTTGAGGGATATATCGTGTGCAATGGCTTCTGCTTTGTTGTTTTCTTTTATAACCTTGTGAAATGAAATGTGCACATCTCGAAACTTTTTCGAAGCTAAGAAAAAAGATTGACCCAGAATTGGGCCAAATCCAGCAAAATGATAGCTGTTTAAGACTCAAACTTTCCACAGTTTCACTATAGGTTTGTGGGCCTACATGGCAAAGAAGAACTAAAACTTCCAGTGCTATTCCATTGTCAGCTAAATTGTGATCAAATATGAATCTGCATACAAAATTGATTGTTTATCAGTTGGTTCTGGTACTGATTGAGACTTGAGTTAATGATACATAGAGATTTGTAGGAAGTTGACCCTTTCAACTCATTTGTCTTAAATATCTTCTTCTTTGGTAATTTCATTTATGGATGCACTGCTGTAGAGTTCTAAAAACAAGTGCATGAATGTTTGGCCTCTTGGTTTTTGATCAATCATTTCCTCTGTAAATCCTTTTTTGGTTGTTTTCGGTTAACTCTTTACTTAGGTTCTATCTGTTGAAGAAGATTAATGTTCTGTATGTCTATGTCTTTTAGCAGTTTTCCTTTGTTTTACCCATGGGATAGGTGATGCACTCTTGTCCTTGATATGCTATTTTGTATCTGCTTTATTATGTGCAAGTGTTTCATTTTTGTTTTTTATAATCTTTCCTTGGGATCCTGTCCAATTTAATATTTTTCCTTACCAATGTTTCATGTCCTTGTGTTATAGTATTATTCACAAACACTTATTGCAGGATTCTTCTGGAATTTTTTGGGATAACGACAGTTTGGCGGCCTTGCTTGCTTTGGAGCTAAAAGCTGATCTTCTTGTGCTTTTGAGTGATGTAGAGGGTCTTTACAGTGGCCCTCCTAGCGACCCACGTTCAAAGCTTATTCACACCTACATTAAGGAAATACACCAATGTAGAATTACTTTTGGAGACAAGTCTAGGCTAGGAAGAGGGGGCATGACGGCCAAAGTCAAAGCTGCTGTTAGTGCTGCTAATGCTGGCATCCCTGTTGTTATAACAAGGTATCCTTTGTGCTATATTCTCTTACATGGTTCTGAATATGGCATCCAAAATTAGTGAATACTTATGTTCCCTTCTATGTTGGAGATTGTCGGAAGTTTAGTGGCATGCCTGTTTGGTGCCATTCTTGTCTTGAGAGCTTTTAGTTTCTAATGTGGCAATTTATTTTTTTTCTTCTTGTCGTGCTGTGTGATGCTGCCTACTGAATGAATGGGGCAAAGAGATATCTGACCCTCCATTTTTTTTATATCCAGTGTGAACATTATCTTATACGTCAGCCTCCTGTTTATCTGCTTGCATATTTGTTGCGGGTCTGGCTCTGTTGTTTCTCTCTCTCTTCTTTTTCCATTTATTTGCTTACATCTTTGATGTCTGTTTGGTTCTATTGTTTCTTAAGTGGGAATGCTCCAGAAAACATCATCAAAGTCCTTCAAGGAGAGCGTGTTGGCACACTCTTTCGCAAAGATGCACATTTGTGGGCCTCAGTTAAAGAAGTTGGTCCACGTGAGATGGCACTTGCAGCAAGGGAAAGTTCAAGACAGCTCCAGGTATCATCACTTTGGAGCATGGCTGCAAGATTTTACGTTCTTATGCTGTTGCAGAACAATTTTGTTCCCTCTGCAAATTGAGATACACTTTGTCTTACAATGGTTTAACTTATTCACTACGGCATAATAATGTATAGTATATGTCTCCCTAGGCACTGTCATCTCAAGATAGGAAGAAAATATTGCTGGGTATTGCTGAGGCCCTGGAGGCCAATGAAAATTTGATCAAGATTGAAAATGAAGCTGACGTTGCTGCTGCGCAGGAGGTTGGATTGGAAAAATCATTAATTTCTCGATTGGCTCTAAAGCCTGGGAAGGCAAGATTTTGTTGGTTTATTTTAAAATTTTCACTTTATATGGTTTTGATTTTTCTATATATTTCTTGGTGTTTGTTTTGAATCTTCAGGTTTGTAACTAGCTTATTCATTGTCTTTTTTTTTTTTTTGTTTATTTCGAATATAACATTGGCTGGTTCTATGCCAACCTCTCTCTCTTTCTCTTTTATTCTTTCTCTTCTCTAGATACACTTTTTTTTAAGCCTTTTCATCTGGTTAACTTTCAATTAATATTAGCAGATTACAAATCTAGCAAATTCAATACGAGTGCTTGCTGACATGGAAGATCCAATTGGCCATATTTTGAAGAGGACTGAGGTCAGAAAATGTTTATATCCCCCATGCATTTGCTCATGGTTTTGAGGAATTTTAATCTGCTTCTATGTGTTTTGACACAATAAGGGTAAAGCAAGTTTTGACAATAATCTGCAATTGGTAGTAAGAGATGCTTAGATGTTGTAGAGTGAGACTGTAACCAAATTTTTGGACATTTTTGAAACCTCATAAAATGACTGATTTCCTCTTGTCCAGATCACTTCTTTGTGATGTTTCTGAATACTATCATGCATTCAGGTTGCAGATGGACTCCTCTTAGAGAAGACATGCTCTCCTTTAGGTGTCCTCCTGATAGTTTTTGAGGCTCGACCAGAGGCACTAGTACAGGTACCTGAAGAAATGTGTCTGAAGCTCATCTGTACTAATCTCTTATTTGTTGATCTTTTAGTGAAGGTTGGATAAAGTTAGGATCTAGCATTAGCAACTTCAGTGGCTGCTCACTTCATACAAACATATTCATGTGGTTATTATTCCATTACTGTAGGTTTGCAGAGGCTTAAAGCCTGACTGGCAATTTCTTTCTCTCTAGTGTTCTATTTCATTGTGTTTTTTAACCCTTTTTTTTTTTTTTTTGGTTGATTGAATAGATAGCTTCGTTAGCAATCCGAAGTGGGAATGGGCTCCTCTTAAAAGGGGGAAAGGAGGCCATGCGGTCTAATGCAATCTTGCACAAGGCAAGTTTCTTTAAATTCATCTTCATTTTTGTGGAGAATATCAGTCTACTGATAATGTATGCATGGGCTTATATTGTCAAATTATTTCTAAAGTTTTGTCATTCTTGTTGTATTTATAGGTTATCACTGAAGCCATTCCAGACACCATTGGGGCCGGACTTATTGGACTGGTGACATCGAGGGAGGAAATTCCTGATCTGCTCAAGGTGAGTAGGTCTTCTAGAGACTATTGATTACCTGTACAATGTCCACTCCAAAGAACTCACTCTCCTTTTTTGGCACCAGCTTGATGATGTGATTGATCTAGTGATCCCAAGAGGCAGCAATAGACTTGTTACTCAAATTAAGGAATCAACTAAAATCCCTGTTTTGGGTCATGCTGGTGAGATGGATTATATTTAGGATCCTATTGGTTGAAAGTGATGTCTGATCTTTGTAGTAAAGCTTCATTTTGTGCTGTACAGATGGGATTTGTCATGTTTACATTGACAAGTCTGCTAACATGGAAATGGCAAGCCGTGTTGTTTTGGATGCAAAATTAGATTATCCAGCTGCCTGTAACGCAATGGTAATTTTTGTGTGCTTATCCATATATGTTCATGTATATGTTATCAGTTGCTGTTTATTTTAATGCTTTGTATGTTTAAAGCTGGAAGAAAATTTTGGACATTCTTGACTTGTTCAAGATCTGGCATGTCTTGTTATTAATCTATGCTGTATCCAGGAAACACTTCTTGTGCACAAGGACTTAGCAGAGAGTGGAGGGCTCAACAGCCTTGCGGTTGATCTTCGCACCCAAGGTGGGCATTCTTACATGAGATTATGATATTCACATCTACAATGATCTTTCCTTTCTATTTTCTTTTCTCCTTCTGGTCTGCATGTGACATCTGAAGCAGCCTTAAACATATAAATTGACACATAGCAGCCACATGATCATTACTTTGTAGTTGGTTCTCTTGGTGGATGGTAGGCTTCATAGAGAATTATACTAAGTAGATTTCCATACAGACTACCTATTGCTTTTCCATATCCAGCTCAATGTATATTGTTCCTCAGGTCCAGCTTCTGTATTCATTTGCGGAAAGTCTTAATACCCCCATAAGAAGTTGAACTCTTCACTGATATGCGGTTTCTCAAACAATCAGTTCAATAGATTCTGATTTTAATCATTGCATAAGTTGCACTTAGGAGCATTGTTTTGTTTCTCTCAACAGTGAACAGGAACCATGTTACTGGAATATTGTTCCATTGTGTACAATCAGAACTTGAGCGGGACTTCTGACACACTTGGGGAATGACATTTTTTTGGTAACAGACTAATTGAAGGATCTGAAAAATGCCACCTTTTACATTGTTTGCAGGAGTTACTTTGTATGGTGGACCAAGGGCAAGCAAAGAGCTGGACATTCCCGAGACACATTCATTTCATCATGAGTACAGCGCTACAACGTGCACTATTGAAATTGTTGATGATGTTCATGCTGCTATTGCTCATATACATCAACATGGAAGGTTCATTGTCCTTCTCATTTTCTCTTGGTCATTCATGTGACTAATGTTCTATTTGTCTCTGCATGTTTGCACACATATGGACATGTCTATGGTTGTGCAAATGATAGTTATGTAGACAGATCATATAATCCACTCCTCTCTATTGGCAGTGCTCATACTGATTGTATTGTGGCAGAGGACAAAGAAGTTGCAGATGTTTTCCTACGTCAAGTTGACAGGTGAAGTAGCTTGATTATGCTGTGCTCAAAATTCTCTAATTTCCTGTTTTAGGTGCCTTTGTGCTTAAGAGTTTGTGGACTTCAGTTTTGACTTTGAAACTGTGTATGGCAATTGTTCCAATACTCAACATCCTACATGCAGCATCATCAAATGATGATAGCTTTATATTGTCGATGTGTTTACACTATCATGTCAAAGTAAGCTTTCTCATTGCTCGTTTACACTTCGCAGTGCTGCTGTTTTTCATAATGCCAGCACAAGGTTCTGTGATGGGGCTCGATTTGGATTAGGAGCAGAGGTAAAGGGCTGCCATTATGACATGAGTTAAAACTTACGAGGATTCTCATGGCTGCTTCTCATCTTATCATGCTTTTTATAGGTTGGAATAAGTACGAGTAGGATTCATGCTCGGGGTCCTGTAGGAGTTGAAGGACTGTTAACTACAAGATGGTATGAGTTTGCACGTGTGCATTTGTGTAGTTGTTAGTTTTATGCGCTCTTTCCTGAGCAGGGTATGAGATTTCTTGATATCAGTCGATAAGATTTGTGTGTTTAATTACTTCCTATATGGGCTTGCATTTTGAGGTTCTCTTATTTCCAGTGGTTCCAACTAGGGGTGTCTGTCATTTCCGACAGAAATAACACATTTGATCACATATGAACCGACAGAAATCTTACTCCAGGACTATTTGGCGAGAGAAATTATGAAGTTATTTCCTTCAAAGCATGGTTAAAATGTGGAAGTATTTTCTTCCCATCTAACTTTCACGCAGATTTTTTTTTTTCTTCTTAAAAAATTCACACATAATGTTGTTGCAATCAATGTGCTTTGTTTGTTAGGTCGAAAATTTTATTCCTTCCCTGTGGCACGTACAGGATTCTTAGAGGTAGCGGACAAGTGGTGGATGGCGACAAGGGTGTAGTTTACATTCACAAGGATGTAACTGTATAGTCCATGAAAAGTGAAAAGTGAAAAAGTGACCTGCTTTTCTCCCAAAAGAAGAGAAAAATTATGGTGAGAACACCAGAGATGAGAATGGTATTCGCTTTGGCTACGTTTCACTAATTATGTATTCTCAATATTCGGCAGTCCATCTGTTTTCTTTCATGATATAATACTTTTTAGTAATTTGTTGCTGGTGTACCAAAGGATCTGCATTTTGCAATAACGGTGGGTCGTACTGTTAGTGTTTTCACAATTCAAACAATGCTGCGTGAGACCATTTGGTGATGCATTTGAAATTGAAATTGGAGACATCACTTGCCACTACGAACTTTTCCACGTCTGTGCATCTTGCATGGTGGTGAGGTGTAGAGGACAAATAGAAATGATGTGGGGAGAGAGTTGTTGCTGAGGTCTATCTTCTTTCACTTTTTGAGTGCAACGAATTGCCCAACAGATCCTCCTGGCCGTGGTACCCATCTATCAAAAGGGTACAAATAGGGAGGAGTGGTAAATCCCAAACAACGAATGAATAACAATACAGAATGTCCTAGTGAAGTGAAGTCGCTCCAAGTAATTGTGCTTGTACGAATGTTTTGGACCTTTAATCTCCATCTGCTCGGAAGAAGGGCATCGATAAGACCAACATAGGATAAAGAGTGGCAAGCCCATTTGACCCCGCAAGCCTAATTTAACATTTAGGCCCTGTAGTTTATGTGGTATTTTGATGGGCAAGCCTTCTTAAAACACTGTTAGCAGCTCAATAACTGTATTTTTCTGTGAGAAGTTGGAATATCACCACCCCTAGCCACCCATTTAAATGAAGCCGGAGACGGTAAATACCTAACAATTCTCTTTTTTCCTTAGTGCCACGTTTCAATTAACAACTCTCCCCTTTTCCTTTCCAGACATAATTTTCATATCTTTATGCAAATTTCTCGTTCCTCTTTCCAAGAAAACCCAGTTTAACAAGTGATATACGACATGTTGAAGCATTCAAGACTACCAGCCGCAAGTATATTCATAATTTGGCATTTGTTTTTCTCATTCACTCACAAAACGGACTTAGCATGTTACTCAACAAAAAGTAATAATAATAATATACTAATAATAATAAAAAGGGACTTAGCATGAGTTGACGCATATGTTGTATCCGGGAAAACTTTGCCCCCCCCCCCAAGCCAGTAAAGAAATAAGAAATACGAAACATCCTAAGGTTTCTCAAAGTCATTTACGCCGGAGTCTCAAAGATGGACCCATGAAATGACATAACATTGATTTGCCCCACTGCAGCACATGAAATTTAGCATGTGCATCCATAATTTCTTATTGTTAGAATTTATTCATAATATAGTTCAATTAGTAAGAAATAATTTTTTATATCATTGTATTATTAAAAATAATAATTTTGAATGTGATTTGGACATTGATTAATATGCTTAATTTAAACTATAAAATTATGTACATGTATAAATTATCTTCTCTCCTCTTAATACATGTAAAAATTTTATTTAAAAATGTATAATTATAATAAAAATTAAAAGAAAAAAATCAATTATTGAACTAAGGCGAACTTATCTCTAAATGGATTAATGATTTTAATTTTGTAATTAAGTATATTATTTATAATATTATTTATATGAAATTATTCAAGTTAAAGATCTAAAATTAATATTTAATAAGGATGTTTTTATTAAGAAATTTAACAAGTAATATTAGAATATGTGGTTTTGCAAATTGAATATTTTGTATTTAATAATGAAGTATATTTTTACTTGATTTATGGTTGTTATTTGATTCTATAAAAATAATAAGACTTTATATTATTATTCAACTTTATATAATTTAATAAAAAATCAAGTCTACATTTTGGCTATTAAGAGCCTTTCAAAGGAGTAAAGATAATTGTCCTTAAAGAGATGCCTTAATCATCCTGTTTGGTTATCGTAATGGTCCTTTATGACATTAAAGGGGATTTTATCTTTTATACTTGATGTCAATAAGTTTAGCTGTCAAGATTGGTCAAGGAATTTTTAATTCCTTGAATAGAGAAGTATGGTCGAATGAAGGCGATTGTATATATGTGGGCGTTAACAACCATTCGGCTAGATTGATTTAGTTGATACAAAACCCTAAGATAATTCCTAATCTGCAATCTAGTATGGTATTCGAAAGATCATGAATTGCTTAACTTGGTTGAATTTATTGTTTTATGTACTGTGTCCTTAGAGAAGACGTGCTTATAAGTCATGTGCATTAGTGTTATTTACAAACTTATACGTAGTGAACAATATGCCTATATTTTGTGATCATTGTTGATAATGAATAATGAATTGTTTTAATATGCATATATTATTATTATAATATGTTAGTTACTAAAATGACTAAACTAATATATTTAATATCATGCATATATTATGATTATAATTTAATTATCATCAAAGTGACAAAATTAGAATATTTGATACAATATGTGTACATTATTGTTATAATTTGTTAGTCACTAAAGTGATTGAATTTGTGTATTTAATCACATGTATAAATAAGTGATTTATCTATAATTTCAATAAAATACCTATGAATAAAAAATAATTAAATAAATTAATATTATTAATTATTAGAACTTTAAAATTTACTCAAACGTAAATTATTATTTCATTAGTACTAAAATAATAGAGATCTATTAATATTTTTTTAAAATATATTTGTTTATTCAAAGATATAAAGTATATTTATTTAAAATATTTGATTCAATTTAATAATATTATTTATAATAGTGTATTATAGAATTTCTCAAAGGAGAACTATAATAAATGCTAATTACTTTATCTAACTTATAATTAATTATAAATATTTACAATTATATAGCTATTATAATTCATTTGTATAGTTCAATTGTTGTTTCATTTAAAAATTAAACTTTTCAAAATGATATAAATAAGTGAATGTTTATTTAGGTATTATAAATATTGATTTTTACTATTAAAGAGTAAGTTTACTATTATTACAAATTCAACTAGTGAGTGAGAGAAGTTATATTAATAAATTTGAGAAAAAAAATAATAGATTGAATTTTATATTTTTGAAAGCAATTATTACCAATAATAATAAAAAAAATTATTTTACAAATAGAAAGTGCAAAAAAATATTTACAGTTTATAAAAAAATGATTTCATTTTAAGGATAAATCACTTATTGGTATTCTTATGACAATTTATGATCATAAAGTTTACTAGGTTATGAACTATGTAAGACTAGATTATTGAGATTACTAAATTTTAAGATTAATGGTAGATTACTCTTTTATGATATAGTTCATTTTAAACTTACTATCTCTTGAAAATGGGTCATTTTAGATTTATTACAACATTATAAGGAAAAATTAGAATATTAAGAAATTGGCCAGTATGTTTATTTAGGAGGAAATGAGATAGAAAAATTAAGTGAGTCATTTCATTAATCTTATGGGTAAGAAAATTGAGAAAGGAATGAAAGTGAAAGTCAACTAATTAAGAAAGGAAATAGTTTGCTTATATTTCTTAGGTTAAAAAGAAGGAACAAAAAGGGTGATAACATTTACTTCTATAAAGAAGTTAGATATTATTAAAAAGATATTTGACATATAAATTTTAATTCAAAAAAGAAAGAAAAATTAAATATGTTAATATATTTTAAATCAAATTTAATTAAAATTCTTTATAATACTCGGTGACTTAATTTTAATACTACTATTTATGCATCTATAATAATACAAAAATTTATTATAATTTGACTGTTTCAGTTAATATAAGAATATAAATATTTTTCTTAATGTATTTTTATTAATGTTTTATATTAATTCAAATATAATAAAGTTTAAAAGAATACTTACTTAGCATATATTATAATATTAAAATTAATCATATTACGATAAATAAAAATTTTACTTGTTGTATAAATGTTCGAATTATATATTTAAAGAAATACTAGTGAGATTGGTTAATGATGATAATTTTTTGAATTTAAATTTTACTAATTTCAAAACATGTATTAATTATATTAAGTGTAAAAAAACTAAATATAGTATGATAGAAGTTACAAAAAGTATCTAGTTTCTTGAAATTATATATACTAATATTTATAGACCTTTTAATACTCTGACCCTTAATAAAAAATTGTATTTTATCACCTCTATAGATGATTTTATACGTTATTGTAATATTTATTTACTTCATGAAAACCCAATCGTTAGATACTCTTGAAGTATATATAAAGAAAATTATAAACAATTAAATAAAAAGATAAAATCATAAGATTTTATAATAGTAATGAATATTATAAAAAAATATAATAATTTAAAATAGTATCTAGGTCTATATATAAAACTTCTTAAGAGTTATGACATTTGTGTATAGTAAAATATGTCAAATACACGTTAACAAGAGATGTGACAAAAATGCATAATTGAATATTAATAGATATGGTTAAGAGTATAATGAGTAGCTTCTCTTTATCCAAATATTTATGGATGTAAGCACTTAAAATTGGGAATTATTTATTAAACAGGATTCCTAGTAAAATAGTTCAAAAAACTTCTATTAAACTGTAGATAATGAGAAAATTTAATTGAAGGCAATTGAATGTTTAGAGTTATTTAGCAGAAGTAAGAATTTATAGGAAAAGAAATTAGACACTTAATTGATTAGTGATTAGTTTATTGGTTATTTAGATATCTTTAAAGGGTATAACTATAGTTTAAGAATTGTAAAAACTAGTAATATAAGATTTATTAAAAATAATAAAATTAATGAAAATAATGAACGCCAGGATATGGACAAAAAAAATTAAAGTAATTTTTTTTTTACTCATAATAGTTCTTTTGTCCAATGTGACACCAAATATTATTCTAAAAATTAAAGAATGTTTGGATAAATAAATATTTCTTGAAAAAATTAATTCACAACTAACTAATGTAGATAAACTATAAAAAGTTGTATTAAGAAGATCTAAAAATAAAAATAAATCAATTATTCAGATGATTATGTAATTTATTTACAAAAATCAAGATTTTGATATTAAAATCATAAGGTGCACTTTTGTTTTCATATATTATACAAAGTATTCATTAAAATATTCTTAACTAATAGTATTAGAACATTTTCAAACAGTATTCTTATTAATAATTCATTAATAATGTGATATGATTAGTGAGAAATAATTTTATACATTATTATACTATTAAAAATTATAATTTAAATATTGATAAATATAATTAATTTAAGTTATGAAATTATATATGCATAACTTGTGTTCTATCTTTCTAATATATATGAAAATTTTATTAAAAAATGTGCAATTACAATAAAAGTAAAAAAAAAAAAAGTAAGTAATTATTAGGTTAAAGTGAACCTTCCAAACATATTGAGTTTCAATTTTGTAGATTTGTATATAATATTTATAATATTCTTTATATGAAATTATTTAGTTTTAAGATTCAAAATTAATGTTTAATAAAAATATTTTTATGAAGAAATCTAACACCAACGAACACATCTAGATCTTACACACCGAAAACAGTGACCCCTACAATTTATTGCTTTACCACAATCATCGTCGGTTTTGCACTTATATATCGGCAAGTTCATTGCCTCAGCTCCCAGCACCCCCGAGATTCCACACATGCAAACAAATAATATACAGAAAAATTATGTGTACATTATAACTAGCAGATATAACTAGGTTATTGCGTAGGAATGGATTGGAAGATGAAAAATGTATTAAAGAATTAAAAAAGACTTCCATAGGGTGGGAATCACCAGATGGTTATGTTCGAGATAGAAAATACTAACGTGCAAAATAAATAAGAGTATGCAACATGTTATCTTGAAGGAAAGATGTGACTTCTCCGTCGATCTTTTTAAACTTTGAAATAGCTATATGGCTGAGTTCCTATTACA
This sequence comes from Bruguiera gymnorhiza, assembly GCA_020883675.1. NCBI lineage: Eukaryota > Viridiplantae > Streptophyta > Magnoliopsida > Malpighiales > Rhizophoraceae > Bruguiera > Bruguiera gymnorhiza. The sequence goes on from JAIRCJ010001050.1 coordinate 2,853,092, forward strand.
TCACTCACTTGATTTCGGAACATAGATATGATTTTGTATGTTCCTAAACGCAATATTTATAGAGGTCAAGTAAATCAAGGAGCTGTGTATTTGTTTAACAATTATAAATAGAAATACGTTAAGGTAACATGTATGAATAAGATTACTTAATTAATTTAGATAGGACCTTAAATGTCCACTAAAAGAGATAAAGAAAACAAACACGTTTGGCATTAAATTAATTTTTGGATTGACTGTGAGTATCTCGAATTTTGAAAAGTTTTAATAAAATAAAATGAAATAAGGAGTTGACTGGTGTGTGTTAGTCTTGTGCGGCGGCGACAGTGACTAACGGCAGCAACGGTTACTGGCTACAATGCGGGCTCTAGCGGCGCGACAGCCGACTTCTGGTTTCTCATTGGTTCACGCATTTCCCAGCCTCTCCTCAATGCGGGGCCTTCGTTGATGGTTAGATCGACGTTGTAGGACTCTCACGATGGTGCCCATGACATTTTTGAGCAACAGTTAATACGCTCCTATTTTTTGTTGTCTCTTGCGTTTTGTTTTTTTTTTCCTTTTCTCTCTCTATATTTATTTATTTTTTGGTGCAAGGCGTAACAGGGTCATTGTTTGCTTTCCAAAAGATAATCTGTTAGGATATACAGTACTTATACTTATATGACTTAAATCTCTCTCTTTTTATCCGATATGAGAGTCAGATTTTAATTAATCTGTCTGTATCCGAGATATAATCCGTCTGTGATATTTTTTATTACTAAATCTATCGACATCTTTGTTAGGAATCAGAGCCTTCCTGCCTATTTTTGAGTAAAGCGTTTGGCAAGAAACATTGGAGTCGGGGTCAGGTTGACTCTAATATTACTTGTTACAGAGTCACTACTTTTTCCCCAAAAAACAATCTGTTGGGATACAGTATTTACGGTTATATAATCCATGATCCCTTTTTTTATCCCCTCTTTCTATATTTGATGTAAGATGTAGAAGTTGAGTCATATATAATCTATCCGTGTCCGAAACATAACCCGTCCGTGACAAAGGGTTCCTGCGGGTTTGGTTTAGTTGATTTTGGTGGCTACTCGTTGGTTCACGCGTTTCCCAGCCTCTCCTGGCTTTTTTTGGTGCTTATTATTTTGTTGTTGTTGTGTTTATGGGTACTTTTGAGTGCTCTTTGCCTCTTTTCTTCATGTCTTCTGCCAATTTTTGGGTTAAGGTCAAATTGCATGATTTATTGTTCAGTTTTTCTTTACTATGATAACCTACTAGTTTGCTAAGAGATCATTCACTATATCACTTCTTAGAAGATTAAATTGGAGCCTGATTAGTTTGTTTTTTACTTTATTTGAAAGAAGACATCCCACCATTAATAACATATAAGAGTAGCTTTTTTTTTTTTGGATAAGCATCTGCGCATTTGGTGAAAGATGGCATAAAAAACAGCAAAAATCCACCTAGAGCAAAAGGAAAAACAAGTTGTTTTCTCATGTCGTCATCTCTCTCATTCGTGGCCGTTGGGTGGTTTTGTGTTGTTATTGTTCTCTTTCTTAGTAGTCTTCAATGCTGTTCTCTCCCGATAGTGCTCTCTTAATGTTTTTGATCCTTTTGTCTCTCTCTTGACATAAATGCACTTTTCCTCTCTCTTGGGTGGTTACTGATGGTTTTTGTGGTTCATATCCCTTATCTCTTTCCATGCAAAAAGAGCCTAATTTTTATAAAGAAGAGGTGCTTGATCCTTGATCTTATTTTTTGTTCAACGGTTGAGATTGATTGTCTTTTTGTTAAATAATTGAAATTATTTTTACAAATATTTAATATTTTGTAAGATATTTACTAGCAGGATTTGCACTTATATTAGGTTTTTGGGCATTGAAGAAAGGATTGGAAGCCTGTTAGTAAGTTGATATTACTGCACTTGTATATTGTGTATTAAACTTTGTAAATTAATTTTATAACAATTCAATTATTATTTACTTTTCTTTCTATTTTGTTTTTTTATTCTATTTTTTTTCTTTCTTCTTTTTTACTCATTTTTTTCTTTTTAAGTAAACTAACATATTACTTGTACTTGCTACTTCACCTTATCGCTCGGAGTTAAAATTTCGTAAGTAGATGACTTAAATCATATTGAACAATGAGCACCACTACATCGGTGTAAGTCAAAAGAGATATAAGTGAGAACAAAGACTCTTTAACATTCATGAGTGGCTACCGTAAGAAAATTAAAAATCCTAAAAAAAAAAATCGATTGGTTACTCTTGTTTTCTTTTAACCTTTTTGTGGACATTTACTGTCAAAATTAATTAAGGAATCTCATTCATTAAAGCTGCCTTCGATGTTTTCCCATCTATAAGTGTTGAACAAATCCACGACTCCTTACTTTCCTTGGGGCGGGATATTCTCCTCTCTTATAAATATTACATTTAGAAATACTCAAAATCATATAAATTAAGTGATATAATAGATATAATTCAGCCATTTTAGCTATTTCAAAATTTAAAAGATTGATGGAGAAGTCTTGTCTATTCATCAAAATAACATTTTACTTACTCTTATTTGCTGCTTGTTAGTATTTTCGATCTTAAATATAATCATGTGATTCCTTACACTATATATTTTTCGATAATCCAATCCATTCCCACTCACTGTCTGAATAATATTTCTGCATATACGTTTGCAGGCGCGGCAATCTCTGGGGTGCCAGGAGCTGAGGCAATACACATCCCAATTCGCACCTGCAAAACTGACGACGAATGTGAACTAATGATGCACTGTCGACCTACCATTATTTGTGGTAGGAGGCCCACTTGCGCGCAAGGATTTTGCGAATGCATATGCACTGTTTGACTTGTTGCAACTAGGCAAATTCCTTGTCATGTCCGCTTTATGGACACATCTTGCAGACCCCAATTGTCTGGAATAAAACAAAATTAATTATCAGTCACTCCCAAAATTATTGAAGTTGCCATTCGGATAGACCCGCATATAAAGTCCCTTTTGGGTAATGTCTTGCTAAAATGGCGATCTGAGTATAGCTTCGCATACCACCAACTCAGTATATCATCATTCCGAAAAACCAAATCAAAAGTAAATAAGGCTGCCAAACAAAAGGAATCCAAGTTGCTTGAAACTCATAAGCCTCCTCTGACGCGAATTCAAGACAAACGAACGCCGCTACTATCGTTACTAAAAAGTTCAGACTATGATTTAGAAGATGCCAAACGGAAATTCAATAGGATTAAGGTCAAACGAGGTGAAGAGATACGGGTAAAAAATTTAAAAACCTTGCCATATTTATTGGAGAGTTGACGGACTTCTTCGGCGATTTTAGATAGGATTGTCTGGAGGATAGCATTGTGACACGGAATAGAAGTACGGAAAAAAAGGTATCAAAGATTAAAACTCGATTGAACTTTTAAATGAATTTCTAAAATTTATTAAACAAAATAACAACTCTGAAAAAATATTTTCTTTGATAATTTATTGCTATATTAAGAGACTAAGATGATTTTAATTTTAAGTTTACACATGTATTTATAATTAAAACTATTTAACTAACTAAGAAAATACTTTATCCTAAATGAAAAAATCTTTAATCACTAATTAGAAAATATTCTAACTAAATAAATTTTTTTTTGAATAATTCTAATACTTTCTAAATAATTTAGTTAAAATTACTAATTAAATTAAAATACTATATAATAAGTAAATTAATGTATAACACATTATGAAAACTATTTCATAGTTTAAAAAGTATATCTATTACTCAGGAATCAAGTAAACTATTCAAAAATTTCTTTTTTATTTTAATTTATCATTATATATTTTTTCATTTAGTTAAATTATTGTCCTAGTTAGTGCTTAATTGTCTTCTCATTTAGGTTAAAGTATTTTCCCAATTATTTAAATGATTTTATTTATAAATACATGTATAAGTCTAAGAGATAAAATCAATTGTTTTATGTTATTTACATCAGATACAAAAAAAAAAAAAAAAAAACCACACACACACAAAGGTGAAGTGTGTCAATTGTGTTGATGTTGAGCATATTTTTGTTTTTTAAAACTCTTTTAGTGGACATTTAATGGTCCTAGAAAAATTAATTAAGTAATCTCATTCGTTCAGGTTACCTAACATGTTTTCAATTGTAATCATTAAAAAAATATCTATTTTTGGTAATCAAGCGAGTGATATAATAGATTCTCAGCCATATAACTATTTCAAAGTTTAAAAGATCGATGGACAAGTCTTATCTTTCCATCAAAGATAACATTTTGCGTACTCTTGTTTATTGCATGTAAGTATTTTCTGTCTTGAACATAATCATCTGATTAATCCCAACATACGGAAGTCTTCATTCCTTATTCAATATATTTTTGATCGTCCAATCCATTCCTATGCAACATCAAAGTTATATATGATTGTCTGTGTCTACGTAATATATCTGTATATTCGTTTGTAGGTAAAATCTCTGGGGTACCGGTAGCTGAGGCAATTAACGTGCCTATTGATAAATGCAAAACCGACGATGATTGTGCAAAAGTAATAGATTGTAAGGATCGTTTTTTTATTTTATTTTTTTCCCTTTTTGGGTGTGTGTAACCTAGATGCTCCGGTGGAATTTGTGTATGCTTACGCTAAATTTTATTAGTTGCAATGGGGCAAATCCATGTTACGGTCGTTTCATGGTTCCATCTTTGGGACCCATGCGTCTCCAGCAAAACAAAATCAATTATCAACAATCTCATTCATTTATAATATTGCGTCTTCTCATCTTTATATTGGCGACAAGTTTTCCTGGATCAACTTATGCCTCAACTCATCCTTTCCTTACCGTCACCACCTTAACAATCTTTGTTGCAATGGGTTATCAACGAGGAGAGCTCGGTAGATGTGAAGGAAAATGCTTTAAATAATGCTTTCGAGCATTGGAGAAGGCCAAGGCGTTGTAATGCATGTAGGTTGAATTTAGAGTTGCCATCAATTAGTTTACGTGCGATTAAAGCACCGTGAGTGACTTGGTTTGTTGTACCAAAATTCATTAAGATTCGAGAGTACGGCTATATTCGGCAGAAACTACAATCAACCTAAATGCTCGTCAGATGTTTTTCTTATTGATATTGATAAGTACTTTAAGGAGCTTTGATAGGTAGTAAAAACAAATGATATTTCTTTGAAGTTTCCAAAGAGATTTGCATGCTTTCTAAGCTAATCCTATACATTAGAGAGATAAAAAGATTTTTTTCTTTTGAAAATTTTGAATAAAATTAAAAAGAATTAAGGGACTTTTTATGATAATCGTATATATTAAAAAGATAAAAGAGATTTTTTTTTTGAAACATTTTGAAAACAATTAGAAAGATTTAAATATTTTTTATAGTAATTTTCTGTACTGGAAAAAAAGGAATTTTTTTTTTGAAATTTGAAAAGAATTGACATTGTTTTGTGTTTGTGGGTTCATCCCAGCCTCTCCTCAGTGCGTGGCCTTTGGTGATGCGTAGATCGGTGCTGTAGGGCTTTGATGATGGTGCCTGAGACATTTTTCAGCGAGGGTCAATACGCTCTTCTTTTTTTTTTTTGGTTGTCTCTTGTGTTTTGGTTTTATTTTTCCTGTCTATATTTAGTCTTTTTTTTTTTTTTTGGTGCAAGTTATTTTCTCACGTCATCTCTCTCATTCGTGCTCGTTGGTGGTTTTGTGTTGGCGTTACTGTTATTCTCTCTTTTAGTAGTTTTAAATGCTCCTCTTAATGTTTTTGACCGTTTCGTCACTCTCTTGCCATAAATGTACTCTCTCTCTCTCTCTCTCTCTTGTGTGGTTGTCATGGCTTTTGTGGTTCATGTCCCTTCTCTCCTTTAATGCAAAAAGGGTCCTCCTTTTATAAAGAAGAGGTACTTGACCCTAACCCTGATTTTACTACCCCTGATTTTACTCTTTGTTGAATGGTTAAAATTAATTGCTCTTTTGTTAAATGATTGAAATTATTTTTATATATATTTAATATTTTGTGATCTATTAGTTCAAAGAATTTGCACTTGAATCAAATATTTGGGCCTTAAAGAAATGATTGGAATGCTCTTAGTAAACTAATATTATTACACTTATATATTATGTATTAGAATTTGAGTTGTGTATTGGACCTTATAAATTAATTTTGTAACAATCTAATTATTATTTATTTTTCTTTATTTTCTGTTTTTTTATTCTTTTTTTTTCCTTTTCTTATTTTTTGCTCTCATTACACATGCAAATTAGCTTTGAACGAGAGTGAGACCCTTACAATAACTGTCTTTTTTTTTTGTGAGTTACTTTGGTAAAAAGAAATGAATAAACATCTTCTTAGATTCCTATTTTGTTTGCCTTTCAAGTATTTGTGAGGCATTGCCTCTATTTTAGGAATGCCAGTTTAAGGGCGCATTCGAGATTAAGAAGTAAGCCCATAATGTATGCCTAATTTGCTCAAGGTAGCTAATTGTTATTTGTATGCTAGGAGTTGACCTATTAAGTGATAACCGAATTTAAGCCTTATCGAGAGTTTTAAGATGATGTTAGAAATTGCAATGTTTTCAACTGGAGATCTTTTTCGTTGGTAAGTCAAATTTTATGGAAGCAACTAATACTCAATTGACAATTCCACTGGAGGTTAATCTAGAAAGACTGACTATCATGATATGTGAGGACTTTGAAGCATGCTTAGGCTAGCACAAATAGAGTTTTCAACCATTATTTTTGGTTGAATTCCCAAAAATAAGTATGTATGCTAACTGAATTTGTTGAAGATGGCTACGTCACTTTATTGCTCAAGTTGCAAATGCAGAATGCATTCTCAAAGTTATGCAAAACTACATCTAATTGTTATTTACAGTTAAAATTTTAAAAGTAAGTTAACATGTTATCTATACTTACTAAAGATGATTATTTTACCTTATTGCTTGGGTTGAAAAGTATAAGGTATTCTCAAACTTATGCAAAATTATTTTTACCTGTCATTTATAATTAAAATTTTATAAGTAGACGACTTAAATCATATTGAACAAAGAGCACCACTACATCGGCGAGATGTAAGTGAGAACAAAGACTTTTTAACAATCATGATTCGTTACTTCAGTTTTCTTTTAACTTTTTTGTGGACATTTACTGTTAAAATTAATGAAGGAATCTCATTCATTAATGTTACCTCCATCTGTCAGTGTTGAACAAATCCACGACTTCTCGCTTTCCTTGCGTCCGGATATTCTCCTCCCCTAATCTTAATCTTACACACCTATTTATAATTAATTAAGTAATTTCATTTTTTCATGTTACTTAAAATATTTTCATTTATAATTATTAAACAACTTCATGCTTTTAGATATTCTCCTCCCCTATAAATATCACATTCAAGAATATTCAAAATCATATAAATTAAGTAATATAACTCAGTCATTTTAGTTATTTCAAAATTTAAAAGATCAATGGAGAAGTCTCATGTTTTCTTTAAGATAGCATTTTGCATAATCTTATTTGCTGCTTGTTAGTATTTTCTATTTTAAACATAATCATGTGATTCCTTACGCTATGTATTTTTTGATTATCCAATCCATTCCCACTCGCTGTCTGAATAATATTTCTGTATATACGTTTGCAGGCGCAGCAATTGAGGTCCCCTTTTATACCTGCAAAACTAACGACGAATGTGCACAAGAAAGGAGCTGTAATTCTACCATTTTCTGTGAGAGGAAGCCCAAATGCATCCATGGAATTTGTTATTGCGTATGCAGTACTTGATTTGTTGCAACTAGGCAAATTCCGTGTCATGTCCGCTTTATGGGCACATCTTTGAGACCCATGTGCCTGGAATAAAACTCGCCATTCGGATAGACCCGCATATGAAGTCCTTTATGGGTTAAGTCTTGCTAAGATGGCGATCTGAGTATAGCTTCACATACCACGAACTCAGTATATCATCATTCCGAAAAATCAAACCACACAATAATTGAAGTAAATAAGGCTGCCAAACAAAAAGAATTCAAGTTGCTAGAAACCTGAAAGCCTACTCTAACGAATTCAAGACAAAGAAAGGCTGCTACTCTCCTTACTAAAACACTCAGACTATGAATTAGAAGATGCCAAACGAATATTTGGAAGGATTAAGCTCAAACGAGTTGATGAGAGCAGAAAACTTAAAAACCTTTGCCATATTTATTGGAGAGTAGAAGGACTTTTTAGGCAATTTCAGATAAAATTGTTAAGTATTATCCTTGTGATGTATGATAAAATTTATCAGAAAAGATAACAACTCTAAAAAAAAAAAAAAAAAACTTTTTTATTGATAATTTATTGAGATATTGAGATTATAAAATAATATTAATTCTAATTTTAAACAAATATTTATAATTAATTAAACAATTTCATTCATTTATATTAATTAAAATATTTTTATTTATAATTATTAAACAAATTCACAACTCCTATTTCCATTTATAATCTTTAAACAAATCCACAACTCCTTGCTTTCCTTGGATCAAGATATTCTCCTCCTCTATAAATATCACATCTGAGAATATTCAAAATCATATAAATTAAGTGATATAATGGATATAATTCAGTCATTTTAGCAATTTCAAAATTTAGAAAATTGATAAAAAAAGTCTCATCTTTTCATCTAGATAACATTTGTGTACTCTTATTTGCTGCTTGTTAGTATTTTCTATCTTAAACATAATCATGTGATTCATTAAACTATATATTTTTCGATCATCCAATCCATTCCCACTCACTGTCTGAATAATATTTCTGCATATACGTTTGCAGGCGCGGCAATCTCTGTGGTGCCAGGAGCTGGGGCAATACACATCCCAATTCGCACCTGCAAAACTGAAGAGGATTGTGCACGACAAATGCACTGTCACCCTACCCTTTTGGGTGCTAGGGTGCCCAAATGCAGCAAGGGATTTTGCGATTGCATATGCACTGTTTGACTTGTTGCAACTAGGCAAATTCCATGTCATGTCCGCTTTGTGGACACATCTTTCAGACCCCATTTGTCTGGAATAAAACAAAATTAATCATCAGTCACTCCCAAAATTATTGAAGTTGCCATTCGGATAGACCCGCATATAAAGTCCTTTTTGGGTAATGTCTAGCTAAAATGGCGATCTGAGTATAGCTTCACATACCACCAACTCAGTATATCATCATTCCGAAAAACCAAATCAAAAGTAAATAAGGCTGCCAAACAAAAGGAATCCAAGTTGCTCGAAACTTAAATGCCTCCTCTGACGCGAATTCAAGACAAACGAATGCTGCTACTGTCGTTACTAAAATGTTCAGACTATGATTTAGAAGATGCCAAACGGAAATTTAAAAGGATTAAGGTCACACGAGTTGAAGAGATACGGGTAAAAAATTTAAAAACCTTGCCATATTTATTGGAGACTTGACGGACTTATTCGGCGATTTTAGATAGGATTGTCCGGACGATAGCATTGTGACACGGAATAGAAGTACGGAAAAAAAGGTATCAAAGATTAAAACTCGATTGAACTTTTAAATGAATTTCTAAAATTTATTAAGAAAAATAACAGCTCTCAAAAAATATTTTCTTTAATAATTTATTACTATATTAAGATACTAAAATGATTTTAGTCCTAAGTTTACACATGTATTTATAATTAAAACTATTTAACTAATTATGAAAACACTCTATTCTAAATAAAATTTTTTTTAATAACTAATTAGATAAATATTCTCACTAAATAAAAAAAGAAAGAATTTTTGAATACTTTTGATACTTTCTAAATAATTTAATTAAAATTACTAATTAAATTAAAAGATTATATAATAAGTAAATTAATGTATGACATGTTATACAAACTATTTCACAATTTAAGAAGTATACCTATTACTTAGGAATTAGGTAAACTATTTAAGAACTTCTTTTTTTATTTTAATTTTATATTATATATTTTTCCATTTAGTTAAATTATTATCCTCGTTAGTACTTAATTGTTTTTTCATTTAGGTTAAAATGTTTTCCTAATTATTTAGATGGTTTTATTCATAAGCACATATATAAGTGTAAGAGATAAAATCATCTAATATTTTAGTATCAAAATATTATGATATCTTAATAAACTATTAATAAAAATTTACTTTTAAAATTTGTTATCTTTACTAATAGATTCTAGAAATCTTTTTAAAAGTTTACTTGAATGTTGACTTTTGCTATCTTTTTTTTGGTTGCACTTTCCCCCTACGTCAAGTAGTATCAAAACATAGATTTGTTGTGCTTTATGTCATCATAACATCTTCTGTCCTGCATTATTCAGTATAAGAGTAAGTTTGGCTTGTGATAATGTCATTTTATAGAGTTTGAATCAACCTCTTCAATGATAAAAATCATGAAGAAAAAATTATATTTAAAGTAATTTACAAAATTATGAATATAATAGATTTTATACTGGAGATATTACTTGTAGTTAGTCTATTTGTAAAAATATATTCTCGTCTTTCATGGAAATTTCTTCATTAAACAAATTATGAGATGGTTAATACAACTTGATACTTATTTTGAATATAATGATATTAAATCACTCATGTATTCCAAACTCCGAGATGGTGAGATTGTGTAATTGATCGGTGAAAGGATATTTGATAATACTAATTCAGATTACCTAATATGTTTCCATTTACAATCGATAAACCAATATGGTGTGTAGAAAGATAAAAAATCATATTTATTTTTCATAATCAAGCGACTGATATGATAGATCCTTAGCCATATAACTATTTCAAAGCTTAAAAGATGGATGGACAAGTCTTATCATTCCATCAAAGATAATATTTCGCATACTCTTATTTATCGCATGTCAGTATTTTCTGTCTTCAACATAATCAACTGATTAATCCCGACATACGGAAGTCTTCATTCCTTATTCAATATATTTTTGATCGTCCAATCCATTCCTATGCAACATCAAAGTTATATATGATTGTCTATGCCTACGTAATATATCTGTATATTCATTTGTAGGTAAAATCTCTGGGGTACCGGTAGCTGAGGCAATTAACGTGCCGATTTAGAAATGCAAAACCGACGATGATTGTGCAAAAGTAATAGATTGTAAGGATCGTTGTGATGTATGATAGATTTATCAGAAAAGATAACAACTCTTAAATAAAAAAAAAAACTTTTTATTGCTAATTTATTAAGATATTAAAATTATAAAATAATTTTAATTATAATTTTACACACATATTTATAATTAATTAAACAATTTTATTCATTTAAGTTACTTAAAATATTTCCATTTATAATCGTTGAACAAATATATAACTCTTATTTCTATTTATTATTTTTAAACAAATCTATAACTGTGAATGTCCTTCTCCCCTATAAATATCGTATTCAGAAGTACTCAAAATCATATAAATTAAATAATATAATATATATAATTCAACTATTTTAAGGTTTATAAGACCGATGGAGAAGTCTTATCTCTTTATCAAGATAATATTTTGCATACTCTTATTTGTTACTTGTTAGTATTTTTGATCTTAAATATAATCATGTGATTCCTTACACTATATATTTTTCGATAATCCAATCCATTCCCACTCACTGTCTGAATTATATTTCTGCATATACGTTTGCAGGCGTGGCAATCTCTGGGGTGCCAGGAGCTGAGGCAATAAACATCCCAATTCGCACCTGCAAAACTGACGAGGATTGTGCACGACAAATGCACTGTCAACCTACCTTTTTGTGTGCTAGGAGGCCCAATTGCAGCAAAGGATTTTGCGAATGCATATGCACTGTTTGACTTGTTGCAACTAGGCAAATTCCATGTCATGTCCGCTTTATGGACAGATCTTTCAGACCCCAATTGTCTGGAATAAAACAAAATTAATTATCAGTCACTCCCAAAATTATTGAAGTTGCCATTCGGATAGACCCGCATATAAAGTCCCTTTTGGGTAATGTCTTGCTAAAATGGCGATCTGAGTATAGCTTCGCATGCCACCAACTCAGTATATCATCATTCCGAAAAACCAAATCAAAAGTAAATAAGGCTGCCAAACAAAAGGAATCCAAGTTGCTTGAAACTCATAAGCCTCCTCTGACGCGAATTCAAGACAAACGAACGCCGCTACTATCGTTACTAAAAAGTTCAGACTATGATTTAGAAGATGCCAAACGGAAATTCAATAGGATTAAGGTCAAACGAGGTGAAGAGATACGGGTAAATAATTTAAAAACCTTGCCATATTTATTGGAGAGTTGACGGACTTCTTCGGCGATTTTAGATAGGATTGTCTGGACGATAGCTCTGTGACACGGAATAGAAGTACGGAAAAACAGATATCAAAGATTAAAACTCGATTGAACTTTTAAATGAATTTCTAAAATTTATTAGAAAAAATAACAACTCTGAAAAAATATTTTCTTTAATAATTTATTGCTATATTAAGAGACTAAGATGAGTTTAGTCTTAAGTTTACACATATATTTATAATTAAAACTATTTAACTAACTAAGAAAACACTTTATCTTAAACGAAAAAATCTTTAATGACTAATTAGAAAAATATTCTAACTAAATAAAAAAAGAATTTTTGAATAATTCTGACACTTTCTAAATAATTTAGTTAAAACTACTAATTAAATTAAAATACTATATAATAAGTAAATTAATGTATAACATATTAAATAAACTATTTCACAATTTAAAAAATATATCTGTTACTCAAGAATCTTGTAAATTATTCAAGGACTTCTTTTTATTTTAATTTGTCATTATGTATTTTTCCATTTAATTAAATTATTGTCCTAGTTAGTGCTTACTTGTCTTCTCATTTAGGTTAAAGTCTTTTTCCAATTATTTAGATGGTTTTATTTATAAACACATGTATAAGTCTAAGAGATAAAATCATCTAGTATTCTAGTATCTCAGCATTCCAATACCTTAATAAATTATTAATAAAAATTCTCTTTTGAATTTTGTTATCTTTTTCAATAGATTCTAAAAATCTTCTTAAAAGTTTAATTGAAGACTTTCAGTATCTTTTTTTTTTATTTTTTCACACTTTCACCCTAGGTCAAGTCATATCAAAACATAGATTTGTTGTGCTTTATGTCATTCTAACATCTTCATGCTTATGTCCTGCATTAGTTAGTATCAGAGTATGTTTGGCTTGTGATAACGTTATTTAATAGAGTTTGAAGCAACCTCTTCAATGATAAAGATTATAAAGAAAAAATTCTATTTAAAGTAATTTACAAAATTATGAATATAATAGATTTTATACTGGAAATATTGCTCGCAGTTAGTCTATTTGTAAACATATTCCTAATTTCAAAAATATTCTCTTTTTTCATGGAAATTTCTTCATTAAACAAATTATGAGATGTTTAATAGAACTTGATACTTATTTTGAATATAATGATATTTCTGAGGAGAAAATCTCTCGTGTATTCCAAACTCTGAGATAGTAAGATTGTGTAGTTGATTGGTGAAAGGATATTTAATACTACTAATTTAGGTTTGGTAAGTCAAGAATTCAATTATGGATAAAGATGAGAAATTTATTAGTATTTGAATTCTATGATAATGATATGTTTTGATGAGATTTTAAATAAGGTTGAAAGATAATTCAATTATTATTTTATTAAATCAAAATGTAAAGATTGAAGAGCACTATAGTGAAATTGTAAGCAAGTTTCTATTTTTGCAGATAATGTTAGACTGTAATAAATTATAATAACTCTTTTAAGATAATTTTTTTTTTGTTTATATATCTTTCAAATAATAAAATAATATAAATAAAATTAATTTGATTAATCTCTTAGTGCAACGGAAGAAAGAGAAGGAGATAATGTGTTAAAAGGAGTAGAAGATACTTCTATGTAAGGTAGATGATAAATATTATTTTATAAATAAATATAATAAGACTTTTATTTTCGATATAAGATACAAACTATCCTTGTTTTTCAACTAACATACCATGCTTCATGCTTTCCTTGCCTATAGATATTTTACTCTCTTATAAATATCGCATTTAAGAATACTCAAAATCATATAAATTAAATACTATAATAAATATAATTTAGTCATTTTAGTTATTTTAAAGTTTAAAAAATTGATGGAGAAGTCTCATCTTGTCTTTAAAATAACATTTTGTGTACTCTTATTTGCTACTTGTTAGTATTTTCTATCTTAAACATAATCATGTGATTCCATAAACTATATATTTTTCGATCATTCAATCCATTCCCACTCACTGTCGGAATAATATTTCTGCATATACGTTTGCAGGCGCGGCAATCTCTGTGGTGCCAGGAGCTGGGGCAATACACATCCCAATTCGCACCTGCAAAACTGACGAGGATTGTGCACGACAAATGCACTGTCACCCTACCCTTTTGTGTGCAAGGGAGCCCAAATGCAGCGAAGGATTTTGCGATTACATATGCACTGTTTGACTTGTTGCAACTAGGCAAATTCCATGTCATGTCCGCTTTGTGGACACATCTTTCAGACCCATTTGTCTGGAATAAAACAAAATTAATCATCAGTAACTCCCAAAATTATTGAAGTTGCCATCCGGATAGACCCGCATATAGAGTCCTTTTTGGGTAAAGTCTGGCTAAAATGGCGATCTGAGTATAGCTTCCCATACCACCAACTCAGTATATCATCATTCCGAAAAACCAAATCAAAAGTAAATAAGGCTGCCAAACAAAAGGAATCCAAGTTGCTTGAAACTGATAAGCCTCCTCTGACGCGAATTCAAGACAAACGAACGCTGCTCACTGTCGTTACTAAAAAGTTCAGACTATGATTTAGAAGATGCCAAACGGAAACTCAATAGGATTAAGGTCAAACGAGGTGAAGAGATACGGGTAAAAAATTTAAAAGCCTTGCCATATTTATTGGAGAGTTGACGGACTTCTTCGGCGATTTTAGATAGGATTGTCTGGACGATAGCTCTGTGACACGAAATAGAAGTACGAAAAAACAGATATCAAAGATTAAAACTCGATTGAACTTTTAAATGAATTTCTAAAATTTATTAGAAAAAATAACAACTCTGAAAAAATATTTTCTTTAATAATTTATTACTATATTAAGAGACTAAAATGATTTTAGTCTTAAGTTTACACATATATTTATAATTAAAACTATTTAACTAACTAAGAAAACACTTTATCTTAAATGAAAAAATCTTTAATGACTAATTAGAAAAATATTCTAATTAAATAAATTTTTTTTTGAATAATTCTGATACTTTATAAATAATTTAGTTAAAACTACTAATTAGATTAAAATACTATATAATAAGTAAATTAATGTATAACATATTAAATAAACTATTTCACAGTTTAAGAAGTATATCTATTATTCAGAAATTTGGTAAACTATTTAAGGACTTCTTTTTTATTTTAATTTTTCATTATGTATTTTTTCATTTAGTTAAATTATTATCCTAGTTAGTGCTTACTTGTCTTCTCATTTAGGTTAAAGTGTTTTCTCAATTATTTAGATGGTTTTGTTTATAAACACATGTATAAATCTAAGAGATAAAATCATCTAGTATTTTAGTATCTCAGTATTCCAATACCTTAATAAATTATTAATAAAAATTCTCTTTTGAATTTTGTTATCTTTTTTAATAGATTCTAAAAATCTTCTTAAAAGTTTAATTGAATGTTGACTTTTAGTAAGTCCTATCAAAACATAGATTTGTTGTGCTTTATGTCATTCTAACATCTTCATGCTTATGTCCTGCATTAGTTAGTATTAGAGTATGTTTGGCTTGTGATAACGTCATTTGATAGAGTTTGAAGCAACCTCTTCAATGATAAAGATTATAAAGAAAAAATTCTATTTAAAGTAATTTACAAAATTATGAATATAATAAATTTTATACTAGATATATTGTTCGCAGTTAGTCTATTTGTAAACATATTCCTAATTTCAAAAATATTCTCTTCTTTCATGGAAATTTCTTCATTAAACAAATTATGAAATGTTTAATAGAACTTGATACTTATTTTGAATATAGTGAGATTGTGTAGTTGATTGGTGAAAGGATATTTAATACTACTAATTTAGGTTTGGTAAGTCAAGAATTCAATTATGGATAAATATGAGAAATTTATTAGTACTTGAATTCTATGATAGTGATATGTTTTGATGAGATTTTAAATAAGGTTGAAAGACAATTCAATTATTATTTTATTTCAATTAAAATTGTAAATCAAAATTTAAAAATTGAAGAGCACTATAGTGAAATTGTAAACAAGTTTCTATTTTTACAGATAATGTTACACTGTAATAAATTATGATAACTCTTTTAAGAAAATTCTTTTTTTTATTTATATATCTTTCAAAAAATGAAATAATATAAATAAAATTAATTTAATTAATCTCTTAGTGAAAAAGGAAGAGAGAGAAGGAGATAATGTGTTAAAAGGAGTAAAAGACACTTCTATGTAAGATAGATGATAAATATTATTTTATAAATAAATATAATAAGACTTTTATTTTTGATATAAGATACAAACTATCCTTATTTTTCAACTAACATACCATGTTGTTAGACTCACCTCCCTTTTATAGTTCTCATAGTTAACTAATATAATTTAGTCATTTTAGTTAACAATTCATAAGCACATGTATAAGTCTAAGAAATAAAATCATCTAGTATCTAAATATTCTAATATTTTAATAAACTATTAATAAAAATTTACTTTTGAAATTTGTTATCTTTACTAATAGATTCTAGAAATCTTTTTAAAAGTTTAATTGAATGTTGACTTTTGCTATCTTTTTTTTTTTTTTTTTGCACTTTCCCCCTGCATTATTTAGTATCAGAGTAAGTGTGGCTTGTGATAACGTCATTTTATAGAGTTTGAATCAACCTCTTCAATGATAAAAATCATGAAGAAAAAATTATATTTAAAATAATTTACAAAATCATGAATATAATTGATTTTATACTAGAGATATTACTCACAGTTAGTTTATTTGTAAACATATTCTTAATTTCAAAAATATTCTCGTCTTTCATGGAAATTTCTTCATTAAACAAATTATGATGGTTAATACAACTTGATACTTATTTTGAATATAATGATATTTGTGAGGAGAAAATCACTCATGTATTCCAAACCCCGAGATGGTGAGATTGTGTAATTGATCGGTGAAAGGATATTTAATAATACTAATTCAGATTACCTAACATGTTTCCATTTACAATCGTTAAACGAATATGGTGTGTAGAAAGATAAAAAATCATATCTATTTTTCATAATCAAGCGACTGATATGATAGATTCTCAGCCATATAACTATTTCAAAGCTTAAAAGATGGATGGACAAGTCTTATCATTCCATCAAAGATAATATTTCGCGTTCGCATGTCTGTATTTTCTGTCTTGAACATAATCATCTGATTAATCCCGACATACGGAAGTCTTCATTCCTTATTCAATATATTTTTGATCGTCGAATCCATTCCTATGCAACATCAAAGTTATATATGATTGTCTATGCCTACATAATATATCTGTATATTCGTTTGTATGTAAAATCTCTGGGGTACCGGTAGCTGAGGCAATTAACGTGCCGATTTATAAATGCAAAACCGACGATGATTGTGCAAAAGTAATAGATTGTAAAGATCGTTGTGATGTATGATAGAATTTATCAGAAAAGATAACAACTCTTAAAAAAAAAAAAAACTTTTTTATTGCTAATTTATTGAGATATTAAAATTATAAAATAATTTTAATTATAATTTTACATACATATTTATAATTAATTAAATAATTTTATTCATTTAAGTTACCTAAAATATTTCTATTTATAATCATTGAATAAATCTATAACTCTTATTTCCATTTATAATTCTTAAACAAATCTACAACTGCTTACTTTCCTTATATCCGAATATCCTCCTTCCCTATAAATATCACATTCAGAATTACTTAAAATCATATAAATTAAGTAATATAATAGATATAATTTAACTATTTTAGTTATTTCAAAATTTAGAAGATCGATGGAGAAGTCTCATCTCTTCATCAAGATAACATTTTGCATACTCTTATCTGCTGCTTGTTAGTATTTTTGATTTTAAACATAATCATGTGATTCCTTACACTATATATTTTTCGATAATCCAATCCATTCCCACTCACTGTCTGAATAATATTTCTGCATATACGTTTGCAGGCGCGGCATGTTGAAAATTAAATAATAATAAAATGATACTTTCCTGAATTTTCCTTTAACGAAAATTCAATTTCCACAATACAGGATCTTTCTTTAAACGAATACTAGCAAATGAACTGTAAGGAATCAACGTACCGTTGTCCATGTCGGTTCCCTACTGTGGAGGTGAAGATCTCTTTACCGATCTGTATTTGAGAAGATTTTACCTTTTCTTCCCAGATTCTTTCCTTTCCAGTCTTCCTGCCTTTTCTGTTTCTCTCTCTCTCTCAGTTTTCTCCGACTCTTCCCTTTCCTTTTCTGATTGCTCTGATGGCTGAGAGACTCCAGGGAAAACTTAATGATAACATTATTTCCCTTTCCATAATTGTTATCGTTAATTAGGAATTAATATCCTAATTAAATCGTTATCATTAATTAGAGAATTAATATCCTAATTAAATCATTAATTAGGGAATTAATATCCTAATTAAAACGTTACCTTTTCCTTCCGTAACGTTTATTTATCAACTAGGAAATTATCCCTCTTTTCTGATAACAATTATGCTACCCGTAATCGTTATCTTTTTCCTGTAACAATTATCTTTAAATAGGGAGAGTGGAGGGATTTTAAACCCAGTGACCCAAATTGCCATTATGTCCAACCGACCATCATATTGGACCTTTTATATTGGGTCATACTTTAAATAACAAGGGTCACTCATGTTAATTAATTTAACAATCTCCCACTTGGCTCTTGTTATGATTTGATGAATCAACAATAAATAAGTGCGCACAATCCTTAAGGATCATCAAACATCAATACTTGATTGAATCAAAATGATTGGATCATGACGGTCACATGTCCT
This sequence comes from Bruguiera gymnorhiza, assembly GCA_020883675.1. Taxonomy (NCBI): domain Eukaryota; kingdom Viridiplantae; phylum Streptophyta; class Magnoliopsida; order Malpighiales; family Rhizophoraceae; genus Bruguiera; species Bruguiera gymnorhiza. The sequence continues at coordinate 2,872,149 of JAIRCJ010001050.1, forward strand.
TTGGCGACATGATTCCTTCCATGTATCACATGATCATTATAATTCATAATAACCTAACTGAGGAACGTTGAAACTTTAATTGTCATTTCCGAACATGCCACTAGTTATCTCACAACTGTAATTGTATACAACCAAATGGAGATAATAGAGCGTAAACAAAACCATGACTTTAATTGAATTCACGAGTGTTACAATAATATGAGCAGTACATAATATTGGCTTTCAAGAGAATGCGGACCTATCCAAAATGCCCATCCCTTCAACATGTCCAATAAATGTTTTCGGTGGCAAACCTTTAGTTAATGGGTCCGCTATCATCAATTCAGTACCAATGTGCTCAATAGACACTCTACGGTTTTGCACTTCTTCCTTAACAGATAGATATTTCAAATCCATATGTTTCGCACCTTTAGAATACCTATCATTCTTAGAGAAGAAAATAGCTGCGGAATTATCACAATAAATTCTTAACGACTTTTCTATACTGTCGACCAAACCAAGCCTTAAGATAAAATTCCGCGACCATAATGCATGAACAGTAGCCTCAAAGCATGCTACAAATTCAGCTTCCATAGTGGAAGTAGCAATGACAGACTGCTTCCCACTTTTCCAGGAAACTGCTCCTCCAGCCAGGAGGAACACGTAACCAAATGTAGATTTCCTCGAGTCTACACATCCAGCATAATCTGAATCCGAGTAGCCTACTATCTCAAGATGACTTGATCTTTTATAAGTAAGCATATGATTCTTGGTGCCTTGTAAGTACCTAAGTACTTTCTTTCCAACTTTCCAATGATCTATTCCAGGATTACTTTGATATCGGCCCAGCATTCCAACAGCGAAACTAATATCTGGCCGAGTGCATGTTTGAGCATACGTCAAACTTCCAACCAATGATGCATAGGGAATGGATTCCATTGATTTTCGTTCCAAATCATTCTTTGGACATTGCAGTTCACTGAACTTGTCCCTTTTCTGAATTGGAACTATTCCTATAGAGCAATTTTCCATTCTAAATCTCTCTAATACTTTATTGATATAGCCTTTCTGAGACAATCCCAACAATCCTTGTGATCTATCACGAAATATCTCTATTCCAATCACATAGGATGCCTCATTCATATCTTTCATTTCAAAAGTTTCAAAGAGAAATTTCTTAACGTCATGTAACAAACTCATGTCATTAGCAGCCAATAGGATGTCATCGACATATAGGACTAATATAATGAACTTGCTCCCACTGACCTTCATATAGATACACCGATCAACGGTGTTCTCTACAAAACCATATGACGTAATGGTATCATTAAACTTAATATACCATTGTCGGGAAGCTTGTTTCAGTCCATATATCGATTTCTTTAATTTACACACCAAACTATCCTGCCCTGTGGTTATGAAACCTTCAGGTTGGTCCATATACACTTCCTCTTCTAAGTCTCCATTCAGAAAGACAGTCTTTACATCCATTTGGTGGAGCTCCAGGTCATATTGAGCCACCAAAGCCATAATGATTCTTAAGGAGTCTTTCTTAGATACTGGGGAGAAAGTCTCCTTATAGTTAATGCCATCCATTTGAGTGTAACCTTTGGCAACAAGTCTGGCTTTGTACCTTTCGATGTTGCCTTTTGAGTTTCGCTTGGTCTTGAAGACCCACTTACAGCCAACTCGTTTTGATCCTTCAGGCAACTCTACTAGTTCCCAGACTTGATTTACATCCATCGATTTCAACTCTTCCTTCATGGCATTCAACCACTTTTCAGAATCATTACAATCCATGGCTTGTTTAAATGAGACTGGATCTTTATCAATGCTTAATTCCGATTCATGCTTAAGCAAGTAAACCACATAATCATTCGATACAGCTGGCCTTTTCTATCTTGTAGACCTCCGTAATCCCATATCTTGTGGCATCGCTTATTCATTCGAAATTTGTACATTGTCACTTGGTTCATCTCTTATGTGCTCACTTTGCGTGTTTCGTGTATCAATTTGTTGTCCTTGCATGTCACGTGACTATGATGCAACAAAAGGAACAACAACTTGAGTAGAAACACTGGGTGTGGGGATACCAACTTGAGTAGGGATACTCATTGTGGATCTTTCATTTTGCAATTCTGTAATATCCACTTTTCGTGTTTCCCCACTCCCACTGAACTGACCATTTTCAATGAACCGAGCATTACCAGACTCAACTATTCTAGTACTATGGTTAGGGCAGTAGAACCTGTACCCTTTAGACTTTTCAGGATAGCCAATGAAGTGACCACTAATGGTTCTTGCATCAAGCTTTCCTTCATGTGGATTATATATCCTTACTTCTGCTGAACAACCCCAAACCTGAAGGTGTCTTAAACTGGGTTTCCTACCTGTCCATAACTCGTAGGGAGTCTTAGGGACAGCCTTACTAGGAACCCTGTTCAGCAGATATGCAGCGGTCCTTAATGCATGCATCCACAAGGATAGAGGTACAGTACTGTAACTCAACATACTCCTAACCATATCCATAAGTGTGCGATTCTGCCTTTCCGCTACACCATTCTATTGTGGCGTACCAGGCATTGTGTACTGTGCACATATGCCTCGACTTTCAAGAAATTTTGCAAATGGACCAGGACATTGTCCACTTTCATTGAATTTTCCATAATATTCACCACCCCTGTCTGACTTAATCACTTTTACTTTTCTATCTAACTGCCTTTCCACTTCGTTAATAAACACCTCCAGGGTGTTTACTGACTGGGACTTTTCATGCAGTAGATATAAGTAACAGTACCGTGAGTAGTCATCTATAAATGTGATGAAATATTTCTCACCACCCCATGTGGGAATATCGAAAGGGCCACATATATCGGTGTGTATTAATTCTAAAGGCTCACTACTTCTCATGGCTGGGTTCTTTGATGTGTGTCTTGTTTGTTTTCCTTTTATACAATCAACACACACTTCCCAATCAGCAAAATCCAATTGAGGTAGGATATCACTTTTCACCAACCTCAATATCCTTTCTTTGGATATATGACCCAATCTTTGATGCCATAAGAAAGCAGAACTATCATTATGCATATTACGTTTGTTACCTATACTATGCTCAACAAGAAATAGAGAATCAGCATACATAGCATCAAGATTAAGACGATACAAATCATCAACCAAAGTACCAGATCCATAATAGTACGAATGTCTATACAATGAAAATGCACCGTTTCCAATCTTGAAATTAAATCCTTCTTCATCCAACTTTGAAAACAGAAATCAAATTTCTAGCACATTCAGGAACATAGAGACACTTTTCTAGATCCAGGTGACACTTAGTGTCCAAGATCAATCTGTACGTCCCAATTCCCGCTATTCTAGCCTTCATTCTGTTTCCCATGTAAAGGAACTTCTCAGTTCCTGTTATGGGCTGGATTGAAAGGAATCCCTGCATAATATGTGACACATGAGTAGTAGCTCCAGAGTCTAACCACCAAGTATTGTTGGGTACTTCAATTACGTTTGATTCAAAACATACTGATATACAGTACATACCTTTCTTTTCGAACCAAGCTTTCCTTTTTGGGCAATCCTTCTTGAAGTGACCCATCCTTTTACAGAAGAAGCATTTCTGATCCTTTTGGATCTGACCTCTAGTGACTTTTATAGAGGCCTTATCCTTCTTCTTACCCTTCCGGTATGGTTTAGACTTACTACTGCTAGCCTCATTACGAATAGTGAGATGAATGGAGTGATCCCTCATCTTCTTTAATCTCCCTTCTTCCTGAACCAGCATGGCCTTAATTTCTTGAAAGTTCCATTTCTCTTTAATAGTGTTATAATTCACTTGGAACTGGCCAAATTCAGGAGGCAGTGAGTTGATGATGAATTGAACCAAAAAGGATTCACTCACATCCATTCCCATCGTTCTTAATTTTGCTGCTAGGTTAGCCATACTAGTCACATGATCATGAATGGGCTATGACCAATCAAATTTCTTGGTCGTCAGCTCACTCATTAGGGTTCCTACAATGGATTTATCAGCTATGTCTGACTGAGAATATTCTTTAATTCTCACCATAAATTCCCTTGCATTTTCGGTCTTAGGCATCGATGGTTTGACATTTTCAGCCATCGTCATTCGCATCAAATTCAGACTCAGCCTATTGGACCGTACCCAAGCCTCATGAAAAGACTTATCGGATTCTGTACTGGTCTCTGTAATGGCTGCAGGCCTTTTATCCGTGATGACCGCTAGGTCTAAGCCCAAAACGTCTAAATGAAACTGAATATGCTCAGACCATTCTGCATAGTTCAGTCCATTGAATTTGATCATTGCATTGCCTAGGGCGAAAACGTTGTTGAAGGTTGCAAACATGATCCAAATTTACACATTAATACTTTGAGCAAACTTTGATGGATTCAGATACATATATTACAAACTTTGACTATGTATTTAAGTCCACCTTTGGGTGATCCTCAAATACATGACTTTAATCAATAACGATGCTAATTAGATATACTTTAATAGATCAATCAATCATACTAGAGTGAAACATGAATGTTATCTTTGGACATACAATCATGTTTACTCAGTATATCAATCAATCCCCTTTAGTGTTATTAATTATAGGCAATGATCCATCTTTGGATGATCTCCTAGCTTTATAATTAATAACTACAATTGTTCATGTACAACCTTTTATTAGCATCAAAATGAACAATTGAAATTTACGGTCATTCAAATTTTTTTTCAAACTAGGCCACTTTGGTGACTAACAAGTTTTCAAAATTTTAATTTTCCATTCTGTGGGAGTTGACACAGGCCAATACACTATCAGCGCACTTTCCCCCGTAGTCGGCTTATGCCTTACGCCGATAAACACCCGCGATACAAACGACAACCACAAGCGACATAGGATCCAGTGGCCGACGCACTATTCCAGCCAGTAGTCTCCGGCAGTGTAGGATTCCGGGCCGAAGCTCCTTCCACACCGGCCAACCCTGCCGGCACCGCCCGGATACAGCTCAGCCGGGCCTCTGCCGTGCCCAGCAGGCCGATCGGGTCCGGGCCACATGCGCTCGCCGGTGGCCCCTCGGCCCCGGTCGGGTCGCGCTCGCCGGTGACTCCTTCGGCCCCGGTCGCCTCACGTTCGTCGGTGGCCCTTTCGGCCCCAGTCGGGTCGCGCTCGCCGGTGGCCCCTTCGGCCCCGGTCGGATCGCGCTTCGCCGGTGGCCCTTTCGGCCCCGGTCGGATCGCGCTTCGCCGGTGGCCCTTTCGGCCCCGATCGGGCTTCCCCGGTGATGCGCTGAAACACAGCGCTCACCGGGGTTCCTTTAGCCGTACCCGGATCGATTTGGGTCCCGGCTGCGTAGACCGCTTTCTTTCGTGCGCCGGTTACTTCCGGCGCAAAAGGGAAAACAAAACAACGCAGTATTTGCACATCAGGCTCTGATACCAATTGTTGAAAATTAAATAATAATAAAATGATACTTTCCTGAATTTTCCTTTAACAAAAATTCAATTTCCACAATACAGGATCTTTCTTTAAGCGAATACTAGCAAATGAACTGTAAGGAATCAACGTACCGTTGTCCATGTCGGTTCCCTACCGTGGAGGTGAAGATCTCTTTACCGATCTGTATTTGAGAAGATTTTGCCTTTTCTTCTCGGATTCTTTCCTTTCCAGTCTTCCTGCCTTTTCTGTTTCTCTCTCTCTCAGTTTTCTCCGACTCTTCCCTTTCCTTTTCTGATTGCTCTGATGGCTGAGAAACTCCAGGGAAAACTTAATGATAACGTTTATTTCCCTTTCCATAATTGTTATCGTTAATTAGGAATTAATATCTTAATTAAATCGTTATCATTAATTAGAGAATTAATATCCTAATTAAATCATTAATTAGGGAATTAATATCCTAATTAAAACGTTACCTTTTCCTTCCGTAACGTTTATTTATCAATTAAGAAATTATCCCTCTTTTCCGATAACAATTATGCTACCCGTAATCGTTATCTTTTTCCTGTAACAATTATCTTTAAATAGGGAGTGTGGAGGGATTTTAAACCCAGTGACCCAAATTGCCATTATGTCTAACCGACTATCATATTGGACCTTTTATATTGGGTCATACTTTAAATAACAAGGGTCACTCATATTAATTAATTTAACACGGCAATCTCTGGGGTGACAGGAGCTGAGGCAATACACATCCCAATTCGCACCTGCAAAACTGACGACGAATGTGAACTAATGATGCACTGTCGACCTACCATTATTTGTGGTAGGAGGCCCACTTGCGCGCAAGGATTTTGCGAATGCATATGCACTGTTTGACTTGTTGCAACTAGGCAAATTCCTTGTCATGTCCGCTTTATGGACACATCTTGCAGACCCCATTTGTCTGGAATAAAACAAAATTAATTATCAGTCACTCCCAAAATTATTGAAGTTGCCATTCGGATAGACCCGCATATGAAGTCCCTTTTGGGTAATGTCTTGCTAAAATGGCGATCTGAGTATAGCTTCCCATACCACCAACTCAGTATATCATCATTCCGAAAAACCAAATCAAAAGTAAATAAGGCTGCCAAACAAAAGGAATCCAAGTTGCTCGAAACTCATAAGCCTCCTCTGACGCGAATTCAAGACAAACGAACGCTGCTCACTGTCGTTACTAAAAAGTTCAGACTATGATTTAGAAGATGCCAAACGGAAATTTAAAAGGATTAAGGTCACACGAGTTGAAGAGATACGGGTAAAAAATTTAAAAACCTTGCCATATTTATTGGAGACTTGACGGACTTATTCGGCGATTTTAGATAGGATTGTCTGGACGATAGCATTGTGACGCGGAATAGAAGTACGGAAAAAAAGTATCAAAGATTAAAACTCGATTGAACTTTTAAATGAATTTCTAAAATTTATTAAGAAAAATAACAACTCTCAAAAAACATTTTCTTTAATAATTTATTGCTATATTAAGATACTAAAATGATTTTAGTCCTAAGTTTACACATATATTTATAATTAAAACTATTTAACTAACTAAAAAAACACTCTATTCTAAATAAAAAAAATATTTAATAACTAATTAAAAAAATATTCTAATTAAATAAAAAAAGAAAGAATTTTTGAATAATTTTGATACTTTCTAAATAATTTAATTAAAATTACTAATTAAATTAAAATATTATATAGTAAGGAAACTCATGTATGACATGTTACACAAACTATTTCACAATTTAAAAAATATACCTATTACTCAAGAATCAGGTAAATTATTCAAAAAAAAAATTTTTTTTTTTAATTTTTTATTATGTATTTTTCCATTTAGTTAAATTATTGTCCTCATTAGTGCTTAATTATCTTCTCATTTAGGTTAAAGTGTTTTCCCAATTATTTAAATAGTTTTATTTATAAGTACATGTATAAGTCTAAGAGATAAAATTATCTAGTATTCTAGTATCTTAGTATTCTAATACCTTAATAAACTATTAATAAAATTTCACTTTTGAAATTTGTTATCTTTTCTAATAGATTCTAGAAATCTTTTTAAAAGTTTAATTGAATGTTGACTTATGGTTTTATTTTTGCACTTTCCCCCTACGTCAAGTAGTATCAAAACATAGATTTGCTGTGCTTTATGTCATCCTAACTTCTTCATGCTTATGTTCTGCATTATTTAATATCAGAGTAAGTTTGGCTTGTGATAATGTCATTTTATAGAGTTTGAATCAACCTCTTCAATGATAAAGATCATGAGGAAAAAATTCTATTTAAAGTAATTTACAAAATCATGAAAATAATAGATTTTATACTGGAGATATTGCTCGCAGTTAGTCTATTTGTAAATATATTCTCTTCTTGGATGGAAATTTCTTCATTAAATAAATTATGAGATAGTTAATACAACTTGATACTTATTTTGAATATAATGATATTTGTGAGGAGAAAATCACTCATGTAGTCCAAACTCCGAGATGGTGGGATTGTGTAATTGATCGGTGAAAGGATATTTAATACTACTAATTCAAATTACCTAACATGTTTCCATTGATAATCGTTAAACGAATATGGTGTGTAGAAAGATAAAAAATCATATCTATTTTTCTTAATCAAGCGAGTGATATGATAGATTCTCAGCCATATAACTATTGCAAAGCTTAAAAGATGGATGGACAAGTCTTATCATTCCGTCAAAGATAACATTTCGCCTACTCTTATTTATCGCATGTCAGTATTTTCTGTCTTAAACATAATCATCTGATTAATCCCCACATACGGAAGTCTTCATTCCTTGTTCAATATATTTTTGATCGTCCAATCCATTCCTATGCAACATCAAAGTTATATATGATGTGAAAATTGACTTCGATTCTTCAATTCACACTTTAGATTCGTCAACCTACCGTTCACACAACTGTCCAAAGACTTTTGCAGTGTGAACCTGATGTAGCCGCCGTAACCTACCGTTCACACAACCGTCCAAAGACTTTTGCAGTGTGAACCTGATATAGCCGCCGCAACCTACCGTTCACACAACCGTCCAAAGACTTTTGCAGTGTGAACCTGATCTAGCCGCCGCAACCTACCGTTCACACAACCGTCCAAAGACTTTTGCAGTGTGAACCTGATGTAGCCGCCGTAACCTACCGTTCACACAACCGTCCAAAGACTTTTGCAATGTGAACCTGATATAGCCGCCGCAACCTACCGTTCACACAACCGTCCAAAGACTTTTGCAGTGTGAACCTGATATAGCCGCCGCAACCTACCGTTCACACAACCGTCCAAAGACTTTTGCAGTGTGAACCTGATGTAGCCGCCGCAACCTACCGTTTACACAACCGTCCAAAGACTTTGCAGGCCATTTGTCTCATTCTCTTGTAGTATAAATACCTGCAAGTTATGTAACAAAAAAAAAGAGAGAGAGAGAGAGTAGGGTGGTGTAGTGTGATCCTGTGTAAGAAAACTTGTAGAGGTTAAAACCTCCGAATATAAAAATCCGTTCCTCCCGTGGATGTAGGCAAATTGCCGAACCATATTAAATCTTTGTGTTCCCGTGTGTGTATTGTGTGTATGTTCATTAGATCCTAACATATGATTGTCTATGCCTACGTAATATATCTGTATATTCGTCTGCAGGTAAAATCTCTGGAGTACCGGTAGTTGAGGCAATTAACGTGCCAATTTATAAATGCAAAACCGACGATGATTGTGCAAAAGTAATAGATTGTAAGGATCGTTGTGACGTATGATAGAATTTATCAGAAAACATAACAACTATATAAAAAAAAAAACTTTTTTATTGATAATTTATTGAGATATTGAAATTATACAATAATTTTAATTATAATTTTACACACATATTTATAATTAATTAGATAATTTCATTCATTTAGATTACCTAAAATATTTCCATTTATAATCGTTAAACAAATCCACAACTGCTTGCTTTCCTTAGATCCGAATATTCTCCTACCCTATAAATATCGCATTTAGAAATACTCAAAATCATATAAATTAAGAAATATAATAGAAATAATTCAACTATTTTAGTTATTTCAAAATTTAGAAGATCGATGGAAAAGTCTCATCTCTTCATCATCAAGATAACATTTTGCATACTCTTGTTTGCTGCTTGTTAGTATTTTTTATCTTAAATATAATCATGTCATTCCTTACACTATATATTTTTCGATAATCCAATCCATTCCCACTCCCTGTCTGAATAATATTTCTGCATATACGTTTGCAGGCGCGGCAATCTCTGGGGTGCCAGGAGCTGAGGCAATAAACATCCCAATTCGCACCTGCAAAACTGACGAGGATTGTGCACAACAAATGCACTGTCAACCTACCTTTTTGTGTGCTAGGAAGCCCAATTGCAGCAAAGGATTTTGCGAATGCATATGCACTGTTTGACTTGTTGCAACTAGGCAAATTCCATGTCATGTCCGCTTTATGGACAGATCTTTCAGACCCCATTTCTCTGGAATAAAACAAAATTAATTATCAGTCACTCCCAAAATTATTGAAGTTGCCATTCGGATAGACCCGCATATAAAGTCCCTTTTGGGTAATGTCTAGCTAAAATGGCGATCTGAGTATAGCTTCGCATACCACCAACTCAGTATATCATCATTCCGAAAAACCAAATCAAAAGTAAATAAGGCTGCCAAACAAAAGGAATCCAAGTTGCTTGAAACTCATAAGCCTCCTCTGACGCGAATTCAAGACAAACGAACGCCGCTACTATCGTTACTAAAAAGTTCAGACTATGATTTAGAAGATGCCAAACGGAAATTCAATAGGATTAAGGTCAAACGAGGTGAAGAGATACGGGTAAAAAATTTAAAAACCTTGCCATATTTATTGGAGAGTTGACGGACTTCTTCGGCGATTTTAGATAGGATTGTCTGGACGATAGCTCTGTGACCCGGAATAGAAGTACGGAAAAACAGATATCAAAGATTAAAACTCGATTGAACTTTTAAATGAATTTCTAAAATTTATTAAAAAAAATAACAACTCTAAAAAAATATTTTCTTTAATAATTTATTACTATATTAAGAGACTAAGATGATTTTAGTCTTAAGTTTACACATATATTTATAATTAAAACTATTTAGCTAACTAAAAAAACACTTTATCTTAAATGAAAAAATCTTTAATGACTAATTAGAAAAATATTTTAACTAAATAAAAAATTTTTTTTGAATAATTCTGATACTTTCTAAATAATTTAGTTAAAACTACTAACTAAATTAAAATACTATATAATAAGTAAATTAATGTATAACATATTATATAAACTATTTCACAGTTTAAGAAGTATATCTATTACTCAGGAATCTGGTAAACTATTCAAGAACTTTTTTTTTATTTTAATTTGTCATTATGTATTTTTTTATTTAGTTAAATTATTGTCCTAGTAAGTGCTTAATTGTCTTCTCATTTAGGTTAAAGTATTTTTTCAATTATTTAGATGGTTTTGTTTATAAACACATGTATAAGTCTAAGAGAGAAAATCATCTAGTATTCTAGTATCTCAATATTCCAATACCTTAATAAATTATTAATAAAAATTCTCTTTTGAATTTTGTTATCTTTTCTAATAAATTATAGAAATCTTCTTAAAAGTTTAATTGAATGTTGACTTTCAATATCTTTCTTTTTTTTTTCACACTTTCACCCTAAGTCAAGTCATATCAAAACATAGATTTGTTGTGCTTGTGATAACGTCATTTGATAGAGTTTGAAGCAACCTCTTCAATGATAAAGATTATAAAGAAAAAACTCTATTTAAAGTAATTTACAAAATTATGAATATAATAGATTTTATATTGGAGATATTGTTTAGTCTATTTGTAAACATATTCCTAATTTCAAAAATATTCTCGTCTTTCATGGAAATTTCTTCATTAAACAAATTATGAGATGGTTAATACAACTTGATACTTATTTTGAATATAATGATATTTGTGAGGAGAAAATCACTCATGTATTCCAAACTCTGAGATGGTGAGATTGTGTAATTAATCGGTGAAAGGATATTTAATAATACTAATTCAAATTACCTAACATGTTTCCATTTACAATCGTTAAACGAATATGGTGTGTAGAAAGATAAAAAATCATATCTATTTTTCATAGTCAAGCGACTGATATGATAGATTCTCAGTCATATAACTATTTCAAAGCTTAAAAGATGGATGGACAAGTCTTATCATTCCATCAAAGATAATATTTCGCGTACTCTTGTTTATCGCATGTCAGTATTTTCTGTCTTGAACATAATCATCTGATTAATCCCAACATACGGAAGTCTTCATTCCTTATTCAATATATTTTTGATCGTCGAATCCATTCCTATGCTACATCAAAGTTATATATGATTGTCTATGCCTACGTAATATATCTGTATATTCGTTTGTAGGTAAAATCTCTGGGGTACCGGTAGCTGAGGCAATTAACGTGCCGATTTATAAATGCAAAACCGACGATGATTGTGCAAAAGTAATAGATTGTAAGGATCGTTGTGATGTATGATAAAGATAACAACTCTTAAAAAAAAAAACTTTTTTATTGCTAATTTATTGAGATATTAAAATTATAAAATAATTTTAATTATAATTTTACACACATATTTATAATTAATTAAATAATTTTATTCATTTAAATTACCTAAAATATTTCTATTTATAATTGTTAAATAAATCTATAGTTTTTATTTCCATTTATAATCCTTAAACAAATCTGCAACTACTTATATTCCTTATATCTGAATATCCTCCTCTCCTATAAATATCACATTCAGAAATACTTAAAATCATATAAATTAAATAATATAATAGATATAATTCAACTATTTTAATTATTTCAAAGTTTAGAAGATCGATGGAGAAGTCTCATTTCACCGTGAAGATAACATTTTGCATACTCTTATTTGCTGCTTGTTAGTATTTTCGATCTTAAACATAATCATGTGATACCTTACACTATATATTTTTCGATAATCCAATCCATTCCCACTCACTGTCTGAATAATATTTCTGCATATACGTTTGCAGGCGCGGCAATCTCTGGGGTGCCAGGAGCTGAGGCAATACACATCCCAATTCGCACCTGCAAAACTGACGACGAATGTGAGCTAATGATGCACTGTCGACCTACCATTATTTGTGGTAGGAGGCCCACTTGCGCGCAAGGATTTTGCGAATGCATATGCACTGTTTGACTTGTTGCAACTAGGCAAATTCCTTGTCATGTCCGCTTTATGGACACATCTTGCAGACCCCATTTGTCTGGAATAAAACAAAATTAATTATCAGTCACTCCCAAAATTATTGAAGTTGCCATTCGGATAGACCCGCATATAAAGTCCCTTTTGGGTAATGTCTTGCTAAAATGGCGATCTGAGTATAGCTTCGCATACCACCAACTCAGTATATCATCATTCCGAAAAACCAAATCAAAAGTAAATAAGGCTGCCAAACAAAAGGAATCCAAGTTGCTTGAAACTCATAAGCCTCCTCTGACGCGAATTCAAGACAAACGAACGCCGCTACTATCGTTACTAAAAAGTTCAGACTATGATTTAGAAGATGCCAAACGGAAATTCAATAGGATTAAGGTCAAACGAGGTGAAGAGATACGGGTAAATAATTTAAAAACCTTGCCATATTTATTGGAGAGTTGACGGACTTCTTCGGCGATTTTAGATAGGATTGTCTGGACGATAGCTCTGTGACACGGAATAGAAGTACGGAAAAACAGATATCAAAGATTAAAACTCGATTGAACTTTTAAATGAATTTCTAAAATTTATTAGAAAAAATAACAACTCTGAAAAAATATTTTCTTTAATAATTTATTGCTATATTAAGAGACTAAGATGATTTTAGTCTTAAGTTTACACATATATTTATAATTAAAACTATTTAACTAACTAAGAAAACACTTTATCTTAAATGAAAAAATCTTTAATGACTAATTAGAAAAATATTTTAACTAAATAAAAAATTTTTTTTGAATAATTCTGATGTTTTATAAATAATTTAGTTAAAATTACTAATTAAATTAAAATACTATATAATAAGTAAATTTATATATAACATATTTATAAACTATTTCACAGTTTAAAAAGTATATCTATTACTCAGGAATCTGATAAACTATTTAAGAAATTCTTTTTTATTTTAATTTGTCATTATGTATTTTTTATTTAGTTAAATTATTGTACTAGTTAGTGCTTAATTGTCTTCTCATTTAGGTTAAAGTGTTTTCTCAATTATTTAGATGGTTTTGTTTATAAAATAATGTCATAAAAACCAAATTATTACCTTTTTGATAGCCATTCTAGATTTATGCAAACATAGAAAGGTCATAATTTAGTTGTACATTAACCAACCAATATTCTCCCAAATTCATCTATTTGTCCTTAAAAAGGAAGAAAAAAATTCCTTATAGACAAATCTCATAAATAATTATTTGTAATAACACAATAATAAGAATATATTTCAAAATCTAACATAATTCATATTGGTATATAATAAATTCATGCATTGTGCAGGGCCAAAATTAGTTATATTTATATTGACAAAATTAAGAGAAAATCTTATTTATTGTCAATAATTCATGAAGTCAAAAGAACTTATGTAACAGTTTTTTTTTCTTTTAATTATAGGGATGCTAATGAATTTGGTATAAATTATTAAGTATTAATAAATCTTATTTTCTTAATAGATTGCAACATTGGCTGGAGAAACAATCATAACTAAAACTTAAATCCAGTCCATTACTCAATTTAATTTTTATTCTATCACTTTAACCCATATCTAAGTCTAAAACACTCCCAAATTAACCAACTTAATAAACACGACGAGTAACTCAAATCAATTTCAATTTCATTCAACTATATCTTTTAAACCTAAATTAACTATAAAAGTAAACTAAGCTTAATAGATTCTTATTAGAACTAGGTTCAATTAATCTCAAGATCTTGAATTTGTTGTTCCTTTCCGCTTGCTTCTACCATTTGCTTTTTAGGTTTTGCACCCTCATCTACTGATGTGTTGGATTAGGCTTTCAGCCTTAGTAGATGCACGGATTTATTAATGAATTTTTTTTTTTTTGTCCACCCTAATGTAATATTGCCAGGCGCTCTTTACATAACAATAAAAATTTTGATATATGCAGCAAGCAAGTCTGTGTATTAGCAATATCTTAAAGTCATACATAAGAGTGCATAATCAATTGAAGTAACTCTTTGTATACCATTAATGATTTTGGTTAGTCTTTTTAATTATAAAATTTATTTTAATACTTCTTATTAGATATTTAGAATTTGTGTAATGTGCAAACCTAAACCTAATAATCTTATAAGCATGTTACGGTGGAGGGAAAACAAAAATGGAAAAGAAGAAAAGAAAGCGTATATGGTAATTAAATTAATGATATACTCTCCAATGATGCAGTTAAGGATTTCCCCTTTTATGAAGAATCGGAAAATAAAAATAGAAAAAATGCAAATAATATTCCAAATTTCATTTATTTTAGATTAAAGAAAGTTTTAATTTATTCTGTGATATATAAGCTAATATACAAATTAGGTAAACATTATGCTAAATATTAACTTTTTCACTAATTAGTCATTATATTTGTTCCTTTTATTAACGTTATCTTTACAATATGTGCGTAAAATCTCTACGCATTCAAAATTTGTGATATGTAACTCTAATTTTTTACTTGAGATAAATATTCTTCTAATATTGCTGTATATTTGTCATGGATAAAAGGCTTATAAAACAAAAATTATAAATTATGCTAAATCGTTTATACTATTCAGTTCCATTTAAACATTTTGTAAATAAAAACTAATCATTTAACGTATGTTTCCAAACCCCATCATATTAAACAAAGAGCACACACAAGGTCAGTGTCAGTTTGAGAGACAAAGGGAAACAAAAATTTTTCAGGAATTTTGATTGGTTACTTTTACTTTCTTTTAACTTTTTTGTGAATATTTACTGGTCCTGTTTAAATTAATTAAGTCATCTCATTCATCCATATTGCCTAAAATATTCCCGGTTATAATTGTTAAACAAATCCACAGACCTAAAATATTTTCATTTGCAATTGTTAAACAAATCCACAGCTGATTCTCGCTACATAGGATATTTTTCCATCTATGAGTGTTGAACAAATCCAAAACTTCTTTCTATCCTTGAGTCGAGATATTCTCCTCTCTATAATTATAATTATAGTATTCACGAATACTCAAAATTATATAAATTAATTTATATAATAGTCATAACTCAGCCATTTTTAACTATTTCAAAGTTTACTTCAAGATAACATGTTGCGTACCCTCCATGTATTTTTTTGATCATCCAGTCCATTCCTACGCACTGTCTGAATAATATTTCTGCATGTACGTTTGTACGTGCGGCAATCTCTGGGGTGCCAGGAGCTGAAGCAATTAACGTGCCGATTTATACCTGCAAAACTAACGAGGATTGTGAAAAAGTAATGCATTGTAAGGATTGGCTGCCCGTCTGCAGCCAAGGAACTTGCCATTGCCGAGGCCATATTTGACTTGTTGCAACCGGGTAAATTCCATGTCATGTCCGCTTTATGGACCCATCTCTGAGACCCATGTGTCTGGAATAAAACAAAAAAACAAAATTAATCCTCAGTAACTCTCATGATTATTAAAATCGCGATCCGGATCGCATACAATGTCGTTTTTGAGCAAAGTCTTGCTAAAATTGCCATCCAAGTCGGTGGCTTCGGTAGGATCGTATCGATCCTGGAACCTAAGCAGAACACAGGAGGAAAAGCATTAGAAGCTAGCTTCACAAACCCCGAACTCAGGATATCATCATTCCGGAAAACCAAATCGAACACTAATTGAAGTGAACAAGGCTGCCAAACAACAAGAATCCAAGTTGCTGGAAACTTAAAAGCCTGCTCTGACGAATTCAAGACAAACGAACGCTTCTAATTGGAAAGGATTAAGCTCAAAACGAGTTGAAGAGACACTGGTAAAAAATTTAAAAACCTAGCCATATTTATCGGAGAGTTGACACACTTCTTCAGCGATTTCAGATCGGATTGTCTGAGCGAGAGCCTTGCCGTCGCTCTTTACACTTCAGTCGTTTTGGTACACTTGGTCTTCGTAGCGACTTAACATTTTTGTAGATATGACATATTTTATCTTTAATTTGAGAGAAGTATAATATGTGCAACCAAAAAGAGTGACTAATCAAGATCTCTGCGAGGCATTAAACACTTAGCAATTTTTTTACGCTTTGTAAAAATAAAAAATAAAAATTGAGAATAATTGTTGTAAGTGTATTTATATCTCGTAAATGTTCAATTAGCTGAAATTAGGTGTAACTCTCATCACAAAACTAAAAATTTAAGTGCAAAATTAGCCTGTGATGGTAAATAAATACTTCCATGCAATAATCAGCATCCTCCGGGATTGGTGGTAAAATAAATACAAGCATTTATTTTGCGTAGTTCATAGTAAAAAAAATACATGCATGTGGTAATTAGCATTACTTTCGGTAGACGAAACTTTTTCCACCAACGTGGTATGGTGATTGAAGAGATGACACGGGCCCAGATAAATCTTTTGCAAGGAAAATGGAAATTTCTGTAGGGAGGACCACAGGCCATGCAATGCCTTACGGGCGTAAGAACATGCATCCTCCAGGATTGACCCATGCTATACCTGGAATGGAAGAGATGCGTCTAGCCAGCAAAGAATATTGGAATCTAGTGAGGAGCAAATGGTCGGCTGCACGAGTATGGAGTACACCAGAAGGAAACCTAAAATTTATGCTACCAACACTTCAAATGTATATTAAACATGATAAGCAGCACTGATCTGTGATCACTCCGACAATCCATACATAAATGCCAAAATTAAACATAAATTTCATCATTGATAAATTACATTAAGCCAGAGAAACCAATAATTTATTTCTATTTAAATGACAAAGTTACATCTTCTCGCACCAATATCATATTTCATGACTAAAGCAACACCGTCTACACTCCAACACCAACATCTGCTGACTTTTACAATTGTGAAGGAGACAAAAGGAATGAAAAAAGATTGAAAGAAGAAATCTTCGGACACAATAGCTTACAACAACCGAAAAGACCAAAAACATATCATACAAATCTTAAACCCACACGCTTACATAACTATCTCCGGCTTCAAAATGCTTGATTTTATCTCTTTGTGGGGCAAAACCACACCGCCATTGCTGTAAATTTCATCACACACATGTACATCTTCTCCTAGTATTGTCATGTTCTCTACGCGGGCCCATTGCCCCACGGTGGAATGCCACCCTATGATACTGCTTGAAATGCAAGCATGCTTCTTGATGCGCACTCCACGCATCACGGTGCAGCGAGAAAGTCTAACTCCCGACTCAACAACACAACCAGGACCTATCGCAACATCAGGCCCAATCAAACACCCCTCTCCAATTTTAGCAGTCTCATCCACCAATACATTTCCAACAACACGGGGGCCAGTGGCCAACTTAAATGAAGATCTCTTCCGCAGGGAATCAAGATAGAGTCTTAGCCCAGTAATGTAATCTCTTGGCTGTCCAATGTCCATCCAAAACCCTGGAAGGACCATTGCATAGAGCTTCTTCTCTGCTGCAATTTTTGGGAAGACCTCTTTCTCAATTGATGTAGGCCTTAGCTCAATTCGATCAAGAACAGATGGGTTTAACAGGTAAATTCCAGCATTGATCTTGTTACCAACAAATATTTTTGGCTTTTCTACAAAATTCTCAACTTTACCCGTGGATTCTTCCATAACCACAACACCATACTTAGATGGCTCATCCACCTACAGTGTTAGATGAAAGGAATTTAAATCATCCATCGTTTTGCTTTCAAATATCTCCAATGAAAATAATGAGATAATCCAAAAATTACTTTAGCAGGAGTCTTACCTTAGTAACCATTATGGAAGCCTCCCCTCCATGGGTTTTGTGGAATTCAATCATTTCTTTGAAGGGATACTCACTAATAACATCACTGTTGAGAACAAAAAAGGGTTCACCAGATTCATCAATCAGTTTGTCCCTAGCCAGAGCCAGAGGACCAGCAGTGCCAAGAGGCTCAGTCTCTTGTGAGCATGTGATCTTAATCCCAAGCTTTGTCTCAAATTCCTTCAAGAAGTTCAACATCACCTGAAGAAATCAAGAGAAAAAGCCATTAGTAGACTTCGTCAATATCATGATCATGTATTTGTCTTGATAGTTGAACAGTAATCAATCATTATTTACCTCTGGTTGGTAGTTAATAGCCAAAACCACTTCAGTTACTCCAACAGCTTTAAGAGCCTCAATCTGTAATGAACTCAAAGCCAACCCATGAAAGGGAGGGACAAAAGTAGAAGGAGGGAGATAACAACTAACAACAACAGTTGAGAGATTTAATTTCTGGATTCTTTTGAACCTGACTTTCTAAATCACTAAAATTAATACCATCACTCCACATGGACAAGCATTAATTATAAAAGTTTAACAAAAGCAATTTGCTCCTCATATTGACCTCAAATATTTCGACATCAACAGATTACATCAAGATACGTCACAGAGAAGCCAGTTGACAGAAAAAAGAGCAACAAATTTATGAACTAAGGCATAAGATTTAAAAGACGCAGCAACCTATTCCAAGTTTATACCTGATGCAGTATCATCGGTTTGTTGGCAAATTCAACAAGTGGCTTGGGCACACTAAGAGTCAGTGGCCTCAACCGAGTTCCAAAACCTCCAACAAGAATCAGAGCCTTCATGGTGATATCCCCTAACTTTCTCTGAAATTTAATAGTCAGAAAATTAAAGTCAGTGAAAGCAGAATAAACAAATTAAATCCAAGATATCACAAACAGAAGAATCCTTATTCCCCCATACAATTCATCAACCCTAAGTAAACAGGGGATAAACCATGGGTGATGGAACTCAGTGAAGATGCATTGGGAAAGCTGTCAGATCTGAACAAATACCTATCCAATTAGGCTTGATTTATTACACAGAGGAAGAGGAAGGACCATGTCCATGACAAAGGATGGAGAAGAAAGACCCAAAATGTAAACCGATGAAACAGAGACACGAACAAAGACTTTAAATACATCTCATAAGATAAATAAACGGAAAACAGAAAAAAGTGAAAAATAGCGCACATCCATCCAAATTAGCTAGTATGACCAAACAACATCCGGCTACACCACACGGTGGAATTTGAATGAAAACCAATTTGGTTGCATTTTGTGGCCGGTTACCTGATACTGGACATACAACCTAAAGCAGTCCAAAATCTTTTCACGCAATATCTATGGCTTTATATTACTTTATCAAACCAACTTTCTGAGTTAACATACGTAGGACACAAAATAAGAGCTAGAAGGTAGCAACTGCATGGGTGAAAATATAGTCGAAGTTAAATACATCATCTCTTTTATATATTTTAATTGCGGTTATGATCAACTATGTTACATTTAGCCAGACAAAATATGGAAATATGAAACCAGCTGTGCAATATAGTTGAAATTACTATTTGCAAGGAACAAACAGTAAAGGAAACAAAACTCAAGAAACTTCAACATGATCTCTTCCAACTCGAAAGCGCTCTAAACAAGGGGGAAATAAAAAGAAGAAAGAATCAACTCATAAGTTCTCACAGGACAACTTGTTTACAGCAAAAGGCACAGGTCATTATTCAATATAAACATCTGATTAGGTCGTAAGCTGGCAGCTTCATTAAACTCGCGCTTGAACGTAACCGCACAAACCATTAAACAAGCGAAGATGAACGCAATCACGCGAATGTTAATTGAAGAAACAGTAACAAGAACTAAAGGAACACAAAAAAAAAACCATAGCAGTTCTAACAAAAGAAACGAAAAATAATTCTTAAAGAATCGTGGAAAGGACCCAAAAACTGAAAAATTCAACCTAGAAAGACCCCGAAACAAGACCGACCAAAAACAAAAGAGAATTCAATGTCTCTCGCAACCAAAACAGCCTCAAAACACTAGCCAGTCGGAGACCATCCACAACCACATTGCTGCATTTCACCAGAGATCAAGATCAGAACCGTCGCAAACGGCACCGCACGCACAAAACTCAACAACTTAAATCAAACCAAAAAAAAAAAAGAAAAGAAAAGAAAAGAAAAGGAAAAACACCATTCAAACAAGGGAAGGTCAGAAAAGAAAGATTATTCAATGCGTGATGACCTGAAATCTCACCAGATCCGAAGTCCGAGTGAGTCGGATACCTAGCTGAAGCCCGAACCGGAATGCTGGCGACAAAAATCGGCGGAAACGGAGTCGACTCGGGCGGGACTCGTGCGGCTTCGCTGCCGCTCCAATCTGAAGCTGTCGGTTGATGGACAGCTGTATGGGTTGTTTTATAGACGTCCAAAAGGAGAGCCAATAACCGACGCGTACGTGGCGGATCTGAATAAAATATTGAATCCCACTCTGTAGTACCGTACACTACGCAATGCCCCAATACCTACCGACGTACTGCTAACTCGGGGGCTTTCCTTTTTATCGAAACCTTTCTTTCTTTCTTTCTTTTTCTTTTTTGGAGGAAATGGTTCCAATTCGATGGAAGATTCGGCGTTGTTTCGGATTTTGGCATCATTTGCATTACGGATGATTTAGTACTGAACCAATTTTGTATTCTTTTGTTTTTTTGTTTTGTTTTTTAGGCAATAACTAATGCGTACCGTTAAGTTATTTTTCCTTTCTTTTTTTCTGGCTTTTTTCTTCTTTGTTTTCTTGTTTTTTATTTTTTTCTATTGGATCACTTGCAAAATCTAGAGATGGCAGATTCTCAGGTAAATTGGATTGTTATGTAGTTGATTTTTTATAGAATTAACAAATAATTTAAATTTTTTGCTGAGACGTGACATAATTTTAACGTAATAGGTAGATTTTAGTCCTTTTTAAACTTGCCTCACTATCATAAAAATTATGAGGATCAATTTATATAAAAAAAAAATTAAAGAACATCTTTAGTCAACATGTCAGATCTTTGGCTCTGAAAAAGATACTAAATAATAGTCAATTTTTGCATTTACTTTGTGTTTGGTTAATAATATGTTAATTTTGTTTTTTTATGACTTCTAGGATATAAAAAAAAAGAGTGTTTTAATTTTTTATAAATTCTTATAATTGTTTCATAAATTTTTTTATTTTTATTTAAATTTTATATCTTTTTAATTCAATCTAAATTCATCTTTTGTTAAATAAAAAATAATTAAATTATTAATATTTTTTATGTTACTTATAATTCGACCATTTTTTCTCAAAAAAAAAAAAACTAAATTCGGAACAAATTTAAAATACATTGAATTTATATGAAAATATAAAAAAATGGATCATCTAATTATAAAAATTTAATATCAATTTTTTTTTTTTGGTACATATCTCCTTGTCATAAGTACAACAATCTTAGTGACCACTAATTCTATAACTCGTTGCAATTGCATGAAATTTTTTGACGGAGGATATAATTGCCATAAAATGACGAATATAATTAGAGGTCCAATAAGGGTCAAAGTTCACTCTTACTGATTTTTCTCAGATGTAAAGATGTGGTTGGTTTCGGCATGCTTGAATAAATAATAAAAAAAAAAACTGAAAAATGACAAGAGGTAAGTGACAAGAATGAATTGATTAAATAAAAGATATTTTATAAATGATTTGATTTATTTTATTAAATTTTTTTTTATATATGGGTACATATTTATACTTGATAGAGATTACAACTAATTCAAATATTAATTGTATATAACGATACTACAATTTATTTCATTTTTATTTTTATATTTTGTATTAATATTTTATTTTATTTGTTTTAAAGAAATTGATATAATTTTATACCTATGTGCGGCATTCTAAACTAGTATTACCCCCAAAAACTTTTAAGTCAATTGTTGATTCTTCTTTTCCCTTTTTCTTCGTTTTTTTCAGCTCTCTTTTTCACCATTTCTTCTTTTTTCTTTTGACTTCTTTTTTTATTTTTCCTTTCTTTTTTGCTCGGCTACCTTTTCTTTTCCTTTTCTTTTTCTTTTTGGTTTCTTTTCTCGCCTGCCTTTTCCTTTTCATTTCTTTTTCTTCTTCTTTTTTACTTTTCTCATTTGCTAGAATCCCCCACTTTCAATTTCACCATCCCGAATAATTGAAGGCTCCTTCTCTCTCTAAACTCCAACAATTTTTACGGTCATTTTTCACATTTTTAACTTGACTATACTTCAATCACAAGTTTTGGGTAAGATTTCTAGTGTGAAATGTCAACATTCAGCTTTAAAATAGTGTTTTTTTAGTTGATTTTAGAAGTAGTGGAGATAGAGAGGGCAACAGCTGCTAGTGGCAAGACGTCGCTGTCTCCGATTGATACACAAAAAGCATTAATAGATAAATCGTCACCTGTTGAGTCCACCAATACTGGTGTCGCGTGGTGACAGTGACTAGAAGTGGCGCGAATAGGTGGAACGTGTGATATTATCTAACTTTGAGCTGACGGTTAGGTGACCCCAGGCTCCATTCTATGCCTAAAGGGTGCCATTGGATAGAGTGAGGGAAGGTGCATCGACGGGTGCTAGTTTAGGTTTGGGACTCTATCAATCAGTGGCACAGTAGCTAACCTCAAGTTGTTCATTGGTTCAAGTGCTTTTAGGCCTCCTTATAGCCTTCGACGATGCATAAATTGGCTCGAGAAGATTCTGTGAGTGATGCCAGTGGAATTTTTAGTTGGCCGTTATTGGTGACTCTTTGGCAAGCTATCTCAGGACAAAATACTTGATTTTGGGGGTTTTTTTTTTTTTCCACCTCTTTGCTTACTTTTGTGTTTGTTGTTGGTATTTTCTTTTTATTTTTTCAATTTTCTAGTATGTGTATGCATAAAAAAGGATTTTTTTTTTTAAAGGAAGCAAAATGTACTAATTATACCTTCCTATGCAAAGGGGTCTTGGCTAGAATGAAGGAATACAACCATAATTAAAGATAAAAGTCTTATTGGGTTCATTTATAGTTATTGTATGTGTGCTTACGTATTTTGATAATATGCTTATAGGTGGTTTTAGTCTTCTACTTGTTAATTTTATGGGACAAGTTAATTGAAGCCCTTTTAATGATCGTGGATGCTTTTGTGGGTGGATGAAATAGTATCTATTCATTGGTCCTCTAACTATTAATACTTAGTTTTAATTTTATTCCTTAACATGATCATAATTCTTGACTCAATTTGGATTATTTATGTGTAATTATTTACTTAAAGGTGCAAAGAAAATGAGAGGAAAAATGCAAAGATCTAGTAGTCTTATTACGAGTACATTTATTTTTAACATTGCTTGCTAGAAGGAGTAACTCCTCTTCTTGGGTTGCTATCAATGCATATTTAGGTGTTTGGTAGAAGGCTAACTGACGGTTTAAGCATGGCATTAGGAAGAATTTTTTTATATCTCCTAAAGTTTCAAATGAAAAAATGCAATATATATTATATTATGTATTAAAGTACCCATTAACACATGTCAGTTAAATAAATATAATTACATTAATAATATTAGTGCCAAGGTTTAAAAGAAAATTATTATTTATAGGACAATTAGTTTATAGGTAGCAATCGAAGAGAATGACATATGTGAACATAAAGTTTCAAATAATTGTGAAATTAATAGTGTGAAAGTTAATAAAAATTGATAGTATAATTAGTAATTTGACCTAAGTCAAGTCTAAAAACCCTATTGGGAGTCTCTTTAGCATCATCTAGATACTTTTTATGTGCAAACTCTGTCTGTTTAATTCTGTCTTACATTTTTTTTAATCTCTTTCACTATACTCCCGCCTTTAGTTAGTAATTAATAATCAATTCATTTCAATCTTAGTAGTTATTTAAGCAAAATACCTTTTAACAACATCTAAATTAATGGGATATGTCATATCTTTGTCATCCATATCTATCAAAATTAGTACCCACTTAAGAATATCTTTTTAACAATATACGAATATTTATAATTAGGTGCTCATTTGTCCCGCATCTTATTCAAGTTTAATATAATTATTTGTAGCAAATAACACTCAACCTCTTTTTTTTCATGAGATTTAATTACTTATATCTAATACTAATTTATTATGTCTTTTCTAATTTTGCTTCCATTAGAACTTTTAAGAAAAGAATTTCAATTTTTGCTAGTAACACTATCTTGTCTTAGTTCCATAAACAAATGCAAATAAAGTTACTCCTATAAAAGTATTTATAGTAATATGGTATACAAAAAAGGCAAATGGCAACATCTCGTGCCAATCTTTGTATGTAACTGTTATTTTTCTAATGATCTACTTAAGATTTCTTTTTTGCTACTTTAATCACCCTATTCATCTTTAATCTATATGAGATAGAATTATGATATTTAATTTTGAACTAATTGTAAAAGTTGGTTATCATTTTCTTATTTATATTAGTGACATTATCTATAATTAACCATTTAGCACATCATAACAATATATGATATCTTTTTTGATGAACTTAATAACTACTTTATAAGTGACACTAGCATCAGATGTTACTTCGACTCATCTCGGAATTGGAATGGTTTCGATAGCATGTCGTGGGAAATTTAGCAAAGGCGTGGAGATGCTAGAATGGTCTAATTTTCTGTCTGGAGAAATAACATTACGCACCCGAGCTTATTTATTTAAAGCAAAAAGCAAAATGAAAAGGAAAGGAAGAGACTCGACCTGCTTGCCGAGCTGTCAAAGATGACTAATAGAAATTCAATCGAACAGACCTCTCAAAATAAACTGGAATGGGATTAGCCAGAACAGGCCAAAAAGATTAACGAGCTGTAGATATTAGAATTAGACAAGAAATGGGTTTTGCAGGCATACTCTTCTTTTTCCTAGTTCCCAAACAAATATTATCTAGTATACCCCTACTGCTACTAAGCAATTGTGTATTATGGATGTCTCCTTTTCTGTAATTTTCCCAGATTTCAACCAATATGAACCTTTCGAAGTTACCAAAATAAGCACATAATAGCTTGCGACCGATCAGTTTCATATGACTTGCACCAAGCAAAATCATGCTGTCCAAGAAGACCAGACTACATAAAGATCATGTCGGAAACATAGTCATCTTCTCCCTGTTCTTCGCTCACTAGCCAAGCTAAGTTTCTTCTTTCTTAGCCGTTGCAATGCTTAAAATGTACTGGATTTCCTCGACAACTTCTTTCATGGAAGGTCTATTTTGCCTCTTTTCCTCCAAACATCCCAATGCCAAAAATGCCAAAGCTTTCATAGTCTCAAGCTCCAAGTTGGTTGCTCTCTCCTTCAGCAGTGGATCTATAACATCCATTAACCTGTCCTCCTGCACCATTCTTTGCACATAAACTGCCAAATTTACATCATCTTCCATTCTGTTGAAATCAATTGCCTTTTTTGCAGCCAACAACTCAAGCAAGACAACCCCAAAACTATAAACATCACTCTTGTCGGTCAATTGATAATTTATGTAATACTGGGGATCAAGATAGCCAATAGTGCCTTGGGCGCATGTGGATATGTGACTCCAATCACTGTAAGCTAACCTCGACAGCCCGAAATCCGATACTTTTGCATTCAGCTTCTCGTCAAGAAGTATGTTGCTTGACTTAACGTCCCGATGATATATTGGAGGGACAGCTGAGAAATGTAGGTAGGCGAGAACTTCAGCAGTATCAAGACCAATTTGGAGGCGACGAATCCAAGACAATTGGGCTCTCCCACCAACCCTTTGATCTTGTAGATGATCAAAAAGAGTGCCATTTTGGATGTACTCGTAGACCAAAATGGGTTGCTCAAGATCAACACAGCAGCCAAGCAAGCGCACGAGGCTTCTGTGATTGACCTGACATAGAATTCGGACCTCATTGATAACTTGGTCAGCACCTTTGGCATTTCCAAGTTTGGCGCACTTGACAGCTACAGCAGTTCCATCATCAAGAAGGCCTTTATAGACTTCACCGTAGCCGCCAACACCCAATAGACGGTCTTGGGAAAATTTGTTTGTTGCTTTCTTTACCTCCTTGCCTGTGAAGATTTTTGCTGCCCTGCGTCCACCAGCACTCATAATTTCTTCGCGCTCCCTTTTCAGCCGCTCTTGTGCTTCTTTGATGCGTCTGTGGCGTCTGTAGAGAAGGAAACTAATGATGGCTACTAAGAGTGCCGCACCAAACCCGGATGTTAAACCTAAAAGAAAATTTAGGATGCTTGTTAATTAATCAGGTAAGATAAGGACTCAAAGCAATATATAATCAAATTACATGTATCCCTTTTTTCGGTAATTGATTACTTGAATTTTTAGATTGCAGGTCTCAAGCTGAATAATTTCATAGACGGCAGGACAGAGAAATCTATTTTATATAGCTCAAGGAAATTTAAGGCGTGGAATGGATTGAAAAGTTCTCAATAATTTTTAAAATGGTTAAGTTGCTCCATACAATAACCAAGATAGTTTATAGGTTCAAAGACAATAGCGATCGAGAGGAAGTGACATGTAATCCTGAAAAATAGGAAGTTAAAACTAGGTGCTTTAATTGATAGCCGGTCACATGTTTTATGTTCTTCGGATAACTTTTATAAAACAGTAACATTGGATGGATGGATGGATGGAAACGGACGGAGGATGCACGTGGTGTAAGCGTAAAAAAAAATTATTAGATGTACAATAAATTCAATTTAATGCTTAACAAGATTGATAATATATGTAACAAACTGCTAAAAAATACAATTAATGGTTTATTGTATATTCTATTATTTTTGTTGCATATTTAATTATCTTTTTGCACAAACAATACTTTTTATGATAAATTTGAATTTTAAATAATAATAATAATAATAATGTCTCTGTTAATGTATCTGCGCTCTTTATAAAATATGTGAACGTAGTCCTTTGATCCGATTGAATTTATTGGGGTATGTTATGAAAATGGAGTTGGTGTTACAACTCAAAATGGGTCGTAACTAGAATCAGTCTAAGGGTGAGAAGTTGCCGGCGGCCTAGTTCATGTTAGGCAAATGTTGGCGACAAATACAGAGAGGGTAACAAGAGAGTGAAGATAAAAGTAATATGTGGCATCACAACGACAGTCTAAGACCTGTAACCTACAACAAGATAGGACAGTGACACCGAACCCTGGGTGTCAGTGATACGAATTCCTAGGAAACTGACTTGTCCATGTAAAATTATCAAGAAGATCAAAGAGGCATACTTGTACAAATCCCAAAACCTCCCAATAACTAGAGAATGCTACGCGGACAAGCATACGGTAGAGACGGTCGCTGGACTCTAAAAAGGACAAGGTGGCTGAAAAGCGAGACACGAACACACGTCTAACAAAGAAAACTCCGCAAAACCAAGTTTCTTTTATTAATTTGTTCCTTTTTCCATTAAAATAGGTTACTAATTCTTTTACATTAGCTTAGCTTAGTTCAACCTTTAAATGGTGTCCCTCGTTTTCTTGCAAAGCAAGTACGTTTCTTGATGCTCTCCTGGGCTCCCAGACAATGATGTGTTCCTTGGTTGACCGAGGAGGTCTCTGTTTCGTGCTTGTCTTAGACACATCCATAAGAGAGTTTTCCACCTCTAATGTTGCTTAGTGTTGTTAAAAGCACGCCTAAGGCGCAAGGTGCAGGACGCTAAGAGTTCAACCCTTTTTAGTTGTTAGGCGAGACTTCTTCTGTCAAGCGCATCCAAGGCGCAGCCGATACATAATCCATGCTATTTATACGTTTCTTGTAGAAACATAGAGTTCTTGCCTCTCTTCTGTTACATATTTTTTGTTCTTCCTCCTTATTTTATTCAACCAAAAATCTCAAATTTCTCTCCTCTATTTCTTCCTATTCCTTGGATGCACTTTTTCTCAAGCATTCTGTCTGTCTTTGGCTCTCTCTAAATTCTCTCTAGCATTCATGTCACCTTTTTATTTCGTTTTCTTGTTTTATTCAGCCGAACACTTTTTAGTTATAGTGAGTCTGGTTAACATGTCTCTTTTAGCAATTTAACATTATTTTCACTTGGCCACCTCATTTTGTCCATTTTGTCGCTTGCACCTGGCGCCTCTCCTCCAAGACCCCGAATCGTCTCAAGGCGCCTGGCACTCTTAAAAACACTGATGTCGCGTAAGCACTTCCCTGAGGGAGCTGTTCAAAGGGAATATTCGAAGTGCTGTAATGGGTTGTTACCCTGATGATCCATGTCATATAGAGAATGTTCACGTGTGGCTCACTTCGCTGAGTAAAACCTTATTCTCTAGCATTGAGACCTCTTTATCATGCACGCCAACCTAGCTTAAATACACAGAAGGTGACCTTATGATTTATTAATTGTTGCGACCCCAGAGCCCCAGGCAATAAATGAAGAAGGTATTAATAAGCAAGAGCAAACAACTAGCAATTAGCGACTAAGCTCTTTTTTTTTTTGGCCTGTTAGAAAATGATGGTAAAGAAAGTAACCAAAAAGAAAAGATGTAAAAGAGAATAATTACTTATTTGAGAAAATATAGAGAAAAAAATGATTTAGCAAAATATTAGATTTAACAAAAGTATAGTAATCTAATACTAATATTAGTTTTAACAGAAGCATGGTAACAAAAAATGTAAACATACTACCAAAATGAAGTTTTTTTTTTTTTTGGGTAAATCAAATAATACTTTCACTATTAACCAAAAATGCTCAACATCAGTTTGTACATAAAGAACTAAGTATCATGTTATAAAGATTAACTTTTTTTTCTCCATACTTTTTCTTAATATTCAAACAAAAATTTATTTTTTTTCATTCAATTTATGTTTTATCTATTTCTATCTTATCTAAACAATTAATTAAATATATATATTATTTATTTATTTTATTTTATTTTATTTTTTTAAAATTTTCTTTCTCACAACTTTCTTTCACACTCCATTATGAATTCAAACAAAGTGTTAATGAGCGACCGTAAGGCATTGCATGTTTTGGGCCTCTTAACGAGTTGCAGCCTCTCTCCCACATCATGTATGTTAATACTCTCCCACGTTATGTATGTTAATAGGGGTGACTAATGAGCGCATGAAGTTGAATTTGAGTCATTTGTCTTGGTCTCTAAGTTATTTGAGTTATAGATATGTTGGGTTATGAATTTATTGAATTTTGGGCTTATGTAAACTTAGATCATTTAAATTCAAAGTATTTTAAGTTTTGAATTTTAGGTTAATTAAGTTTTAGATTTACTGAATTTCACATATATTAATTTTCGAATTTTTTAGATTTTAAATTAAAATTTATTTTAATCAAATTATTTAAATATCAAAATAGTTTGATTCCACATTATTTTATTTTAAAGCATTTAAATTTTAAATTATTTTAATTTTAGATAACTTAAAATATAAATCATTGATTTTTTTAATCACTGTTGATTAAAGCAAAATTGAATTTTGAACATATTAAGTCGAATTATTATAATCGAACCAATCCTTGTTACCTCTAGGTATAAACTTTATTCAGTGAAATATGCATCTCGCACCTTATTTTCAACCGTTTTCGGTTCTGAGAGACTCAAGTCCGGACGCATGATTAGAGCTGACATAGAGATGGCTAGAGGCACATTAATAGGGATGAATACATCTGTTTTAATTAGTGACCGCACTCGTTTATATCTAGTTGGATATATTTTAGTATGCAGTACATATTTAAGTAAAATTTACTTATATTACATAAAATATTATTTTAATAATACAAAAAAATTTATATTTAATGTAAAATTTTATTGTGTCTAAGAAAGATTTGTCATGTTCTTGGTATCTTCTTGTTGTGAGACTAAATTATACGTTGAGGGTCCTCCATCCGGAGTAGCTTGCTTTTGGACTATCCACTCTATCTTAAGTTCCTCAATTTCTATTGTTCAAAAAAAAAAAAAGAAAGAAAAGAAAAAACCTCCTCAATCTCTAACCTGATGATGATGCCACTTATATGGAGAGTGTTAGTAAAGTTTGGTCCATTTTCCATGAGAAGACTTGACTGAAAAATTTATACGAAGTGCCTCTCTCCATATTAATTTAAGACTACCGTGGCAGCGGGGAAAAAAAAACCCTAGATTAGTCAGCCAATCGTGATGATAAAATTATAAAAAAAAAAAAAAAAGTCACGAATAAACATGGGAAATGGGCTCAGTGGCCCATGAGCCAGGCCTACATTACTCGATATGGGCCGGCTCAAGTACGGCCTTTTTATATACATTTATCGAGTTGTGTCGGGCACGACCTATTACTCAAGTTTAAAATAAACTGAAAACTTCTAACCCATGACCTAAACATGGCACAGTTTCTGAATTTGAACTTAAGCACAGCACGGCACGGCCCATTCTGGGGCTGTTTCTAATTTTTATTTTATTATTGAATATAAATGTAATATTTTAAAGATTTTTATTTTGTGATTAGATTAAAAAAGTTACAACAAAAAAAACTATATGTTAATTTTCATAATCAAAATATAAGTAAACTATTAAAAAAACTCAACACATTATGTTCACATAAAAATAAAGAAAGTAACTAACTCAAATAATTTCAATTAAAATGTAATTTTTACTAATAAGATTAGGTATAGAAATGGGTTTGACCAGTACGTACCAGCAACGAGTGCAGTCTTCGACGAGTTACCACAGCCGTCGCGATTTTGACACGTCACATCTGCACAATGTTTTCACGAGTCAGCCACAGGTAAAGTCATAACAAGCAAAAAATAATAATAATAATAATAATAATACAAAAGTGACAGCGGAAACACGTCATTGATTACTTTGAGCGCAACTCCCTCGAATCGGGTCCCACCAAAGTCCACCCTTGCAATAACATCTCCGGACGACTTCGACACTCGGGTCGGGCGCACAAGTTGAATTCCGGTCACAATCCACCTGGGACCCACACAGAGGTTCCTGGGGCAGCGCCCATTGAATCTCCACTCCAGGGTCGGGCCACTTATCCACGGGCAAGCCCGGATTCAAGTTAACAAAGCTGCTGTACGCTTTGCACCCGGCATCTCGAACCCGAATCTTGTGCGACGTCGTTGAGCTACCTGCTGTGAAGGTACAACAAATGGAGGCGTCGCGGCACGCAGACGCTGTTCGCGTTCCGTTAACGTACGAATGGCACAAGCTAGTGGACGAACAGTTTAACGGTGACTGAAGCAACGTTTCGGTGCAGTTCAAGAACATGATGGTATTGGATTTGGTGATGTTGAAAGGGAGGGTGTTGTTTAGCTGGATGCCATGGTGAATGAAATCAGATGTGACGCAGGTGTTTGGTTCCAGGCTCGCCGGTTGTATCACCAGCCGTTGGCTTAGCGGATCGATCGAAACGATCGGATACGAGTTGTTCAACGTGTCAAACAGGAGCGAACCTGCTTCGCACCGGATTTTGTATGATTGGTCGCCGCAGAGAGGACCGGTGCTGAGCGGGTACGGGACGGCTGCGGAGCCGCAGTTGGGGCAGTGATTGGCAGAGCATACGCACACAGCAGACGTCAGGAGCATCGCCGCCGTCAGGAAGAGTGGATACGGTGGAGGCGGCGGCGGCTTCTTCATGGTGGTTTTAAGAGAGGAGACACCGAATGTTAACTTCACTCAGGCGTCGAGAAAATGTAGAGGCTTCTTCATTTTGTTTGCGTGTTTGTTTGTGGCATTAGAAAATATAAGTATATGTGGGTAGTTACAGAGTTTAGTAATAAATTTTTTAAATTTTAAATTTTGATTTTCAGTGTTTATAAATTAAAAAAAAAAAAAGAAAAATGTAGAAGGAGAAAATGGAAAGGAGAGAATCGTCGGAAGATTCCCGTCCAAGTCAAAGATGACTATTATTAAGGTATGTTATAGAGAGAAGATAAAATAGACAGAATAAATTTCATACAAATCCTTTAATTTTTTTTATTTTTTATTTTTGGAAAACACAATATACAATATGCATCTAATTACAATATATATGCAAATAAATATTACTTTTTTGCATAGTTTTGTGAACCTCTGATTTGAGTCCCAATATTTTTAAACTCCCAATTTGAGTCCCAATACTTTTTCCTCCTTGCAATTAAGGCGGTCCAGTAGAGAGTGTAGTGCTTAATGAATGGGAGGAAAGGCCCCCAGCAACTTCACAGCTAAATCTGGAGCGTTTTCTGAGCTTGGACCTGTAATGAGCATTTATGCCTTTATCATTTAGAATAAAAAGTGGGGGCCGCGTCATGATCAATATACACTAGAATCGATTAATTATGTAAAATTCCCATCATTATACAGTAGTTGTTTAAACATGGATGCTATTTCATCACAGCCAAAAAAAAAAAAAAAAAGAAAGAAAGGACGTTACGGCTCTAGTTTAATTAACTAAGAATCCAACTCTCTCACCTAGTCATATGTCTTGTGATTATGATTGTTAAAATCTCGACATGAATTATAAAATTTTAAAACTCTACAATCAACCAACATTGGAACTGTTGTAAGATCTTTTTAAAATAAAATCTTAGTGGAATTTCAATGTAAATTGTAGAATTAGTATAATTGTGATTTAATGCTATAACTCTCTCTCTTTTTTTATAATAAATTTTTATATTTTTTATTTTTTTAAATTAAAATATAATATAATTGCTCTATTATTAATAACAAAAAATAAAAATATTTCTTTATTTAAATATAAATATTATATATAAGCAAATAAATAACTAAATATAACAAAATTTTTCTAATTTATAAAAATCTCAATTTGAATTATAAGATTTTGAAACTATCATATATAGGAATATATAGGAACAATGATTCAAATCGTTTTAAAACCTTTTTAAAGTAGGATCTTAGTCAAATCTCAACCTAAATTATAGAATTAGTAAAATTGTGATCCAATCATATAATTCTTATTTCTTTTATAATAAATTTTTATTTTTTAAATTAAAATATAATATAATTACTCTATTTGTTGCCCGTTATTTTATTTTTTCCTTTTCTTTTTCTACTTTTAATGACAAAAACAAATTAGCCTTTGGATTTTTGAAATTTATGTTCATTACCAATTAAAAAAAATTCACATTTCATTTATGTTTGTAATTGTGAGAAATGAATAAAGAATTTACATATTCTCAAAAGTAAAAGGAAAAGGCACAATCAATGAAATGATTTTGGTATTTATAGGGAACTTGAGTAACGAACCGTGTTCTAATCTAATGAGGACACTCGCCTTGTGTACACACCGAAAAAAAGGTACGATATTATTTGTTATCTGAACCTGTAATTAGGAAAAGAACAGCGACCGAACTGACAGCAGTGGAGACCTAATGAAATTAGTTTAGCGCAGACCGTGTAAACCACTTTTTTAATTGCATTGATTTGGAAATTTTGATTTAGAACTTAATGTCACGGCCATTTTTTCTCGAAAGGCAGTCTCTTAAAAGTTAAACTGTGTAGAATAATTTTTTTAATTTAATATAATAATCAAATTATACCTAACAATTAATTTATTATTTTAATATATTTATTTTTAAATGTGATTCACCAAATTTATTAAATTCTTAACTGAGAATCCAAATTTTCCCCACTTATTTTTTTTATATGAAATGATTTACGGAAAATATTAAAATTATGGTTGAATTGATTATGATATTATTTATTAATTTGTTGATACTTATAATATTTATATTTATATAATTTAAATTTTTTTATTTAATATAAAAATTAAGTCATATCTAAAAATTAATTTATTGGTATGATACGCAGACCGTCACGTTAGTCCGTTCCCCAAAAAGCATTTGACCAGGATAGGAGCCGATCCTATTGACTTCGAAACTAGGACAATGGATTTTGATGGTGGATGAAGGCTTCAATAACAACTTTGCGGAATTTGAAGTGATGAAATTGGATTCAACTCCAACCCCCCCCCCCGATCATGACTTGTCACAGTCTTACAGCTGTAATCACATACACAAAGAGAATCTGCCACGAGAGAGCCGCCGGTGGGCGGAGGACTTTATAGAATATAAAAAATAATATATATATATATATATATATATATTGAGGATTTTAATTTATTTATTAAAATAATATTAAATATATAATAAATATAAAAATAATAATATTTTATTTTATTTTTTAGTAACTAGTTATAGTTTATACATTGTGTAATTTTCACGAATTTTTGGCATTTATATGTGAGTTTGTCTTTGATTTTTCTTTTCACTGTTTTTCTCTCCCCATCAACCCTTTTTCATCTTTTACGTAACAAACAATGAAGAACAAACTCCAATAAAAGACTACGACTATGATGGATGGGGTATCTCGTGGCGTGCACGTACCTGCATAAGCAAGAAAGACCGACAAAGGCGAGACCAAGCTTTCTAGCGATGAAGAGACTTTGGAAGATCCGAATAACATTATTTTCTTGCATTGTAACGTTTGTTTAAACAAGTGTACAAGATGACCTAATCTTAGTCTACATCTGAAAAGCAAGAAGTCGCCCTACCGATCCTGTTACTAGATGACTAGCTAACCGTGAACCTCGGGCACGAGAAATGATAAAAAAAAACACATGGAGAAACGACGACTTGCATATTTGCTTAGTATTTTTTCAAAAAAGAAAAAAGAAAAAAAAAATATATATATATATATATATATATACGGGCAAAGCTGTTGCATGTACGCATACATAGTACTTTTTGATGTACTTCTAACCGAACAGAACCGTTTCAAGGCATGTAGAAGTCAAATCTCGGGCAGAACATAACACAGGACGAAAGCATAAAAATATTGAAATAATATCACGTACAGTAAATTTAAATTTTAATATTATTCAATGTAATGTTTATATAAAATAAGATTAATATTCGATTAAATTTAAAAATAGATATATTTTTTAGAAAAATAATAATAAAACTGAGGAAATTCGAGATAATAAAGGATACTTTTCGTTTAAAAAAAAAAAAACAGTTTTGGTTCCAGATTCTGCTCAAAAAAAAAAAAACTGATATATAAACCCCATAAATATGGGTCCAAATGCCATACAGTAACACTATGGCTATTAAAATTTTCTTCTGAGTGTTCCGTCCCATCACAGTATGATTCTTGACTCTATTTCATAGAGTCGGTGTATTTAATTATTTGATTTATGCTGCGGAAAACAAAAATAATTTTATTTTAAGATATAGAAAATCCTTTTTTGCAAAAAAAAAAAAAAAGAGATGGTGCTTGGAGGTTTAATGGCTGTGGGCTCAGGCTCTTGCTAAAATAAATTTCTCTTAAAGAGGCCGGTAGCCTGCTAGGCAGAGGTCATGTCATCATCCAACCACGGACATATGCACATGACCTCTGCAACAATGCACTTACGCTACAATCACTTGGTATGAAATGTACTGCACTTTGTAAAAATAAATTGTATTTGTAAATAATATATTACATTTTTTCAGTTTTTTATAATAACAATAAAAAAAAAGAATTATTACAGCTAACGGTGGAGCTTCGGTCTAGCACCCATTGTTACATAGCAGTGTACGCGAGAAAATTTAAGTCAGTTTAACATAATATTCAAACTAAATTGTTAGCGATGGTTTAAAATTTTTTAAAATTATAATTATATTAATATAAGAGTACAACTAATCAAATTTGTATTAGTAATTATAAATTGATTTGATGGATTTGGCGGTTTAAGCTATATTTATGGGATTGTTTTCTTTTTAAATTCAAATAATAATAAAAATTACATAAACAATATGAATAAGATTTTATTATAAATATATTATTAGAGAAAATGAATAGTATTTAAATACAAATATAAAGAAATTGAAATTTTAGATTCAATGGAGATAATTGGTTTTTTTTGGAGTGGTCCAAAAATGAGTCCCTTTAACTACCACCGAATCATTTTTTTTTTCTTACCGATTAATGTTTTATGAATGTTTATACAGAATAAAAGTGAGGTAAAGAAAAAGAAAATTAGAAAGAAAAAGAAACAATGGAGATAAGAAGAAAATATGAAGAATAAAGACAGCTTTGCATTGTCAATTTTGATCAAAAGGATTGGCCATGTTAGACAATTAAGCATGACATTTAAAAAAAAAAATATCGGATTTTACCCAATAAGGGCAGTTATTGAATCAATGGTTCATATAAAATAACTCAAAGAACATCGATTAAGCAAACAATCAAATCAAAAGTAGCAAAACAAGATCCAAAGAATCAATTGATGAATGAACTTAAAGATAGAAAAAAGGAAGACAAAAGACAAAAAGAAGAGTAAAGAAGAGTTAGAGCCAAAAGAAGAAAAAGAAACAAGAGGAAAATGAAGCGAGATCAGACATGAAGCACCAAGCCTATACAATAATTAACTTTGCTATCTAGAAAATAGAAAGGGTTATCTATTATGAAATTATTATTTTTTTATAAAAAATCATTTTTAAAAATGTGTAATACTCATCTTCTTATTTAAAAATTTATTATTTTAATACAAATGTCATATTTTTTTTTATTAAATTTATTAATATTTTTATCAATAATCAATATCTCTCCCTCCTTGTGAATTGAAGCCTCTTCCTCCTTGCCTATTTTTTCTAGTCAAGATATGTAGCGTTTTGATATAAAAGTTAAATTATATTTAAAAATTTATTATTTTAATATGTTATTTATATTCTTCGTCAAATTTATCGTTATTCTCATTATTCTCATCTCCCTTTCTTGCCTACTTTGTCTACATAAAATACTTAGTAGGGGATATCACAATTGAAATCAAATTAATTTTAATATTATTATCATATGATAATTATTTTTCTGTTAAAATATAATTTTTAAATTAATTTTAATATTATTATCAGACGATAATTATTTTTTTTAAATATAATTTTTTAAAATATATAATATTTATATTTATATAATATATATATATTTTTATCTGATACGGAGCTAAGTCGCGTATATAAAGAATTGTCCATAATTCTGATATTTCTGTCACATACTGCTAACTTTGGAAAGACTGAGACAAAGACGAGAGAGAGGATGGGGCTCTTGGACCTTGGATCTTGAAAAAACTAGTGAATAAGGTCTTGATCTTGATTTTGTCGGTATTGGACCAGATGAATTATTGGTGAAACGTAAGAGGGCGGTTTGATCTAGGATTCATTCGTCCTGATCTCTTACACATTTAAGGATCAACTCAATGGAGTTAATTAAAAAAAAAAAAAAAAGAACTCCAGGATTTAGGACTACATTGAAATTTGGCAATCCAATTGATAAACTAGACTTTAATTGGTTATTCACGTGCATTTAACAAAGATACCTGAGCATTAACAGTATAGAAAGAGAGTTAGAGAGAGGTTTTTTCACGTCAGCCTGCCTTTGCATGTGAAGCATAACGAAAGGGTAAAAATAATACTATTAAGTTAGGCAACTTCAAACTCTAATACTACTTAATATGAGATAGAAACTTGAAAAAAGTATAATAAAAATTAATATTTAATTAAATTTTTAAATATATTTTTATAATTCATTAATGAAAAAAATAATGAGAAAATCTTATTTTTTATTAAAAATATTTATTCATTGACATTGTTTAACCCTTAAACATATATATATATTTATAAGTAAAATTATTTAATTAATTGACAAAATACTCTAGACCAAAAAAAATGTTTAATGAATAATTGAAAAAATATTTTAATTAAACAAAAAAATACTTAATAATAAACTAAAATAAAAAAATTATCGAATAGTTCACATATTTTCTAGATCATTCAACTAAAATGTATAATTAGATTACAATATTGTAAAATAAATAAATAAATAAAATAAAAATTATAATATAATTTATAAAATAATAAAAAATAATTTTTTGTAATATTTTTAATGTCAAATCTCTCAATTTGAAAAAAAAAAAAACTCATTTTCAAGTTGGTAATAAAAAATTAACATCTTTTATACCAAAAAAATATTTTTATTATATTGAGATCTTCAATTTCTAAATATTCATTAAAATATTATTTAATTTCACAAATAATTGGAATTTTTGATTTATAAGAATGTTTAAAAAGATTATCAAATACTATAAATCTAACTTTTTCTTTGATAATTAATTCATGAACTAATTAAGTACAAGAATAAACAAAATTAATTTTTAGTAACATCTTGAATACATGATTTATATCAAATGAGGAACCAAAATCTACATATTCTATGTTATAATTGAATGATTATGACACATTATGATAACTTTTATAATAAATTTTAAAATATTAACTTAATTTTTTATTTAATTTATACAAAATTTCCTTATAATAGTTAAAATAAAATTCTAAAATTAATAATTTATATACTGTTTATTATGATTAAATTTTATATTTATTTCGTCAAAGTCAATACGGTTGAACATCAGTCCACCAATTAACTATATTATGATCAAATTTATTAGTAAGAAGCCTCACCTTTTTTTCTTTGTTAATATTATTAAATTCAAAATAAATTTTATAAAAAGATTCCTTTAAATTCAAGAATATAATTATAAATAAATTTACCGTAAACAAAATCTTTAAATACCAAATCTATTATTATTATCATTACAAAACACTCTATATTGAGTAGAGTTTTTCAATCATCGTCAATCAAGAGGCTATTTTGAACTTGTCAATGAAGTTACTTTAAACTTTATAAGACAACATTAATACGGATCAAGTATGGCTTAATATCACTTGATACAGAATGAAAGTATCAAGATGTTAAAATGATATCAAGTAACGTAATACCAAATTCTAATTCAAATTAACACAAGACAAATATGTCAAAAAGAGTATATCAAAAAAATTTAGTTAAATCTTTAAAAGGTTTTTTAAAATCCACCCTAGAAAAAAATAGTGAAAAAATTAAAAAGAGTTTTTAAAATTCACCATAAAAATAATTAAAAAATTGCATCTTTTATTCAAAGTATTTATTGACTAAAATTACTTAATTTTAGATTTATATACATATTTATAATTAAAATTATTTAATTAAGTAAAAAATATTATAATCTAAATAATAAAACACATAATAACTAAGAAAAAAATCTAACTAAATAATAAAACACCTAAAAATAAATCAAAACAAAATAAATAATCTTTATGACTCGCAGAATTGTCATATAAGGCAACACCAGCATAATTGTCATATAAAGCAACACCAGCACAAATATGCAGTGACCTTTATTTGCTCATCCTCCATTTTAAACCACTCGTCAGGTAGAATTTTCCTTCTAGACTGGTGTGTCGCCTTTGCCCTTTCCCTGGCATTTTGCGAACCCGAGTACAAATTAAGTTCGAATTTATTGCCCCGTAAATCCAAAAAGGTTCAAGCCTATTGCCAAAATTACCTACCACACCACATTTTTCTGCCCAGGTGCGAGGCCACAGACGAGACCTAAAGTGTTTCTATAGACAGGGGCCTTACAGCTTCAGAGTGGAATTGAAGCATACTATGGTAGAACAAAATTTGCCCCTGCTTTGGCTGGTGATTCGGTGACCCAATGCCTGAGGTTCTGCTTGGCATGTTGCAAACACAAATTACAGAGTAATTGCTTTAAGTTTCGAACACAAAAGGAGATACCATCATTGCTTTTATTGCTGCTATTACCATTTATGGAAAGGAGGGCGGGGCAGAGAGTTCAAATGATTACGACTTACAAATGCTTCAACTCAACTGTAAAAGTGGGAAAACAATAGGCGCACATACAGGAGATGGATATTACAATTAAGTGACACAGACATGGCCTACCCCGAAAACACAAAAAGAAAAAGAAGGAGATTATCATAAAACAGCAGTCTTTCCACCCAAACAGGATAACCCGGCAGCACCCCCATGCAGCACAGCTAAACCCAAAATGACAAGCTTCAATTTAAAAGAATCTTGGTAGTGCCCTCGTTTGTTCAAATAATAACCTGAAATGCCCTCTAGAATTTGAATTACTTTTGACCGTATTTTCTCCATCAGCTGTGTTTCGATTTATGAAACTTGTCGTGTCTGATATTTACAGTTGCCAATAGAACACAAGCCTGTTTACACATTCCACATTCTCAAGTACGCAAAAGGTGTTTTTCACATGTCAAGATCCTATAACTTGCATGAGGACCCTCAGATGTGTCACGCAGTGTTACTTGCCAACCCATTGCCTTACCCAACTCTTGAAGCTCACCCATGACATCAAGAGAGTCAAGAATATATACTTGACCGCCAGGTCTGAGAATGCGATCCATCTCGAGCATGATAGTAGACATATTACATCTGATGCAAAGAAAAAAGACCCATAAGAAAATAACTGCCTAAACCTTGAAATCCAATCACTAGATTTCTAAGAGACCTGATGAATTCAGCAAAGAGAGATGGGGGTACCTTTTCTTTTCAATGGAAAAGAGGCCAGCAGCATGCAAAAAATCATAGGTTCTTGGGTACGTGTCAAATGGTTCACACCTGATGAATAAAAGGTAATGCTTTATGTATTCTTTTGTCGGGTAGTGAAAAATGGAAAATGCAAGCCAAAAAGTGGAATGATCGGAGGTATAAAAGTCATCATGGCATGACAATAGTATGTTAATGACAACCATCAATTTCAACATCCAAAATGGGAGTCCAATCACTTATATGTCTTAATTAATAAGCAAAGTTGAGTAGTACCAATCATGCATAACGCCTATAAGTCCACGATCATATATGACAGGCAATGTGTTGGGTCCGCTAACAGGAACAACATTCATAACCCAGGAATCAAGTTTTTGATCAACAAATGCGGCCGCAAATCTACCAAAACCAAATAAAACCATAAAAATCAAGTCAAATAAAAGAATATCACAACTGATTAATGAAAAATGAGATTATGTAGATGAGATACCCTCCAAAGCCAGATCTCATATCCAGCACATTTCTTTGTTTTAACTTCCTCCAATGCCAAGCACGGACATAGCCCTCTATTGTTTCATACCAGTATTTTGAGTCTGCCTTGAATAACTCGTTTCTTGCTATGTATGCATCAATTTGAATGCTCTGCAGCCTGTCTGGTGCAGTATGCAAACGGGCAGGCCATTTGGTAATAATTGCCCCATATCCATTCTTAGGAAGTCGAGTAATGCATGCCTTCAGATCAACATACCTGATGGCATGGTGCAGAGAAAGCTAACTGGTAATAACTGTGAAACTCATAAGAACAATTCACAAACTAATTTCAGATTCTCTTAACTTTTATGGGCAAAGAAAGACAAAAACACACACAGAGCTATGAAACATAATAAAGTCTATTAAACCTGTTACCAAAGAGCAGTCCCAATCACCAGAATATGTAACAGAAACACAACTTTAAAATATCAATGGAAATGAAAAGGATGGCAAGAGGACAGTCTGAATTTGTTGGAAGTAAGGTGGGTGGATGGGTGCAAGATAAGGGAAAATTGTTCCCATATGTAATATCATTTTGGTTGAAGAAACCCATTCAATTTATTATTATTGTTGAACCCAGAGTGTTGGAAAGAACAGTCAACTCATCAATATGCAAGATTGATCGTTGAATGCCCTTTATAAATGTAAAGGTTTTACCTGTAAGGATTATAAGGGTCATTGTTTTCAATATGCAGCAGAGAGTCTCAGAAATCGAAATGCAGGATAGCAATTATACCAAACATTATCAGGGTCATCATCAGGTTCACACAATGGAGGCTTTGTTCCTGCATCACGACTGAGGTAGCAGCTATCGTCAACAGGTTTTTGCCATATTGCAATGTACCCCTCCTTCTTGACAAGCTTCCAGCAAAGACGGGTGGTAAGGTCAAGCATCACTGAAGATACAGAGGCAAATGTTATCAATCACAGCAATTTCATCACTAACAAATTATAGTAATATGTGTCAGGATAAAGCATTCTTCCTTGGTCATATATTCTAGTGACCATTTATTGCTCCATCCGAGGTTGGCTTGGAGATCATCTTGGGAAAGCAATTATTTTGGGAAGTATCCGTTATCACATAAAAAATTTACATACTAAACAAATTATCTTTCATTAGTAACCCAGTCTAAGCAGGGAAAGATCATGGAGGAGGATTTATTCTTAGTTTATGGGCAGAAAAAAAAGGAGATTAAGTTAATTTGGAGTACAAGACCTTTAAATATTAACTTGCAAATACTTGATGATTCATACCTTCCCACTGTTCCTCCAAGACTTGCTCGTGCTTATAGACTGGCTGCGCTGCCCAAGCAAAGTATCCTCCAGCCCGGAGCATCCTATTGACCTCAAGGAGCAAGATTCCATCTTCATCGCAATGTTTGAAAAGAAAAGGCACAATCACGAGATGTCAAACAATCATGAATTGAGCGAAGCAAAATGAAAAACACATGTAACTATACAGACACCAATAAATATGTCATAATATCATAGCATAAAACACAATTTCTAATTTGATGGGAGGAAAGGAAAAGGCAAGGTACAAGAAATCATTT
The DNA here is from genome assembly GCA_020883675.1 of Bruguiera gymnorhiza. Classification (NCBI taxonomy): domain Eukaryota; kingdom Viridiplantae; phylum Streptophyta; class Magnoliopsida; order Malpighiales; family Rhizophoraceae; genus Bruguiera; species Bruguiera gymnorhiza. Next base: position 2,915,161 of record JAIRCJ010001050.1, read on the forward strand.
GCATGGTTACAGAGGCAAGGATTGTGGGAATTTTCTAGCTTTTACCACAGGCAAACATAATGCTCCCAAGGTTTTCATACAATCATTCTGCTTTGGTGCTAAAAAGCTAGCCATCCAAGGGAACAGACATACCATCACGAGTCCAATTGATTCTACATCGTGAGCAATGTATCAATTCGAAGGCTTGACTTGGGTATGGTAATCGATGAGTTGCAAATGCAGCCACCATTGCAGGCACACCACGTTCAAGAGCAAATTGAATCTGATTCTCATGAACATCTTTAGGAGCAATTGACATAGTTATAACATTCCGTGACAGCAAATAGGCACCAAAACTTGCCACACCACATCCGACGTCAAGAACAACTCGAGTATGACTGCCAAACACAATTTCTGGGACCATCTATGCATACAAATGAGATATTACAAATCAAATAGAAAAAAAAAAAAAAAAACTCAGGCCTAATGAAACTGCTCAGACAAAGAGTTCCAAACCTCAGCAATCTGATCCAAATATTTATCTGCGCCATGTATGAACTGTGTACCACCTCCGGGAAAATTAAACTTGTTTTTCTTTTTGGATATCCAGTTTTGACCCCCCTTGTCATCAACCAGTCGGGCATGAGGAACATTACTGTACCATACCTGTAACAAAGTGGCATCTCCTATCAACTCCTTCAGCTTTGCAAACCGTTTTATGATATATGAGAGAACAAGTTAAATAAAAAGCTAACAAGCAATCAATGATCACATCAATCAGCAATTTCCCCTCGAAAACCGCAGTGCAAACTAGCTATTTTGAATCAGTGGTAGTCCACATTTTTGTAAGAAATTCAGCATGTCAAAAAGCAGGATCTGCTTGAATCAATGAGCAGCAATTCAGCCAAATAAGAAGTTATTTACTTTCTCTGCTTCACTCCACTTACTCTACTACCAAACACATCCGTGTCCATTTAAAGAAAGCTTTTCTTTTTCTTTTTCTTTTTTTTTTCCTTTTTTACTTTTCTTTTTTGTTTTTTTTTTTTTTTAAAAAGGAAATTAAAGCAGCAATACCTCGTCTCGACTCTGCGGCCAAGGAATCGGCCGACGGTACCCTTTAGGCGGCGGAACCAAGCAATTCAGCGCTTTCCCTTGCTCCGGACAATGCCGCTCGAATTTTTCACCTCTCTCCGTGGAATTCAACTTCTTAATCGCGTCCACATTGTCCAAGCATGGTATATACTCCCTCATGCGTTCAGGACACAGCTCAAATCTCCTGATCCTAACCCTAGAATCTTTATTCTCGCTCTCGATTTCAGTCTCATTTCCCCAAGTCTCCACAAGCGCCGGATCAAACTCCCCGACCTCGAAGTCATCGCTCATCTTTCCATCGCCATCGATAATCCCAAAATTCCGACTCGGACTGGGCAGGGACGGAGGCTGGGACCGGGCTTGGGTTTGGGTCTGGCTCTCATTTTGGTTCAGTTGGGATAGAGTCTTGTCGGTTAGGGTTTCGGTCGGGTTATGAGAAATGAGAGCGGCGACATTGAAGAACTTATCGTCGTTAGGCGAAATCGCGACGGTGTCGCGGGGTCTGGAGAAGAAGATGAGCTGCTGGTAGCCGTTGGACCAGTGCTTGCCGAAGTAAAAGAAGGTGACGGAGAGGAAAGCAAAGGCCGCGATCTTTAGAACCAGTGGGTTTTTGAAGAGATCCATACTATAATACTAAGCAGAAGCAAATGCCCTGCTTTTCGACGGCTAGCAGTTGCGGGTTTGCTGCGAACCACACAGATCTTGGATCTCTCGACTCCAGCCGCGCAAAACGCACATTGTGACGGTTAAAAAAACACTGGCGTGTTACAATGAGATTATCGATTCGAATATCTGTCTTAAAATAATTGATATTTTTTATTCAGTATACGTTCGATTTATATGTTTGATATATAATAACTCGATTTATCTTGCAACGAGAATTATAGAGTACTACGGCGTCGTTTTCGGGGGGGAATTTCACGAACGTGTGCTTTTGCACGGCGGAGGTGACTGGGGAGTGCGAGGTAAGCTGTTCCTCGTTCTGTTGTATTTGGATTTCAGCCTCGCCGGTGGCAACGTCGGTGGTCTGCTGTGCTGCGGTCGTAAATAAAAAATGAGGGAAAATCTGGGGGAATTAATAGGCTGGGAAAAGGATGGAGGAACAAAAGGACAATTGCTAGCATCAATCATTGGAGAGGCCTTGTAATCTGAGATTTTCTTTTTTTTAAAAAAAAAAATAAAAAAAATAAAAAAAAACTCTTAAAAATTTCATTCAAGTTACCATAAAAAATTGTAAATATAGAATCCAAATCAGCGAAAGTAACACCGCACTGCGATAAATTCAAAAAATAGCTTCTCAATATAATAAATAATGTATCTATAATGTATTCTTTTTATAAAAATATGTATATATAATAAATATAAAATGAATTCAAATTAGATAAAGTCGAAATTACAAAACTATAATTATAACTCAAAATAGATAAAAAGGAACAATCACATGAATTAAAATGGTGGCAACAGAGATTAAGTAAGGGGTTACTTAATTCGTATAAATCCTTATGACATATAATTAATTTAAAATTAAATTTATAGTATTTATTTATTTAAATTCTCTTTCTTGATGATAAACTGAGTGATATTGTAAACTTAAATTAGAGCAAATGAATATACTTCATGAACGATGTTTGGAGGTCACAAAGGTCATTCAGACTAACCATCTTGACGGGCGAGAAGCTAAAAAAATTGTACCGAATGTAATCATTCCAATTACTCCCATGCAAAAAGCCCTAATTCATGAATTTTCAAAGCGGACCTCGTTCTAGGGTTTGCTAATTTTGGGAGCACAGTGACGATTCCAGGAATTCTTGACACACCCGCCAGGGCGCGCGGTTGCGGCTGGCCTTCGCATCAATAGCCGTACGATTAGACGAAATCGATGTGATCATGGGCGACTTGGTGCCTGATTTAGAGAAAGAGTCGTCTTCCAAGTCAATCATCGAGACGCTGAATGGCTCCCATCAGTTCAGCATCAAGGGTTACTCATTGGCCAAAGGAATGGGAGCAGGCAAGTGCATATCCAGTGATATTTTCACGGTGGCCGGTTACGATTGGGCGATATACTTCTACCCCGATGGCAAGAACCCCGATGATAGTTTCGTGTACGTTTCGGTGTTCATAGCATTGGCGAGCGAGGGGATGGATGTGAGGGCCCTGTTCGAGTTGACTCTCGTGGATCAGAGTGGGAAAGGGAAGCACAAGGTTCATAGTCATTTTGATCGTGCCTTGGAGAGTGGGCCTTACACCCTTAAGTATAAAGGGAGCATGTGGTAATTTGCTTTTATTATGCCTTTTGGCATATCTTCTTTTGCTTTATCAATTCTTGTTTTTCAAACGATGTTCTAATTGATTTTTTTTTTTTAATTTTTTTGGTACTGATTTTCGATCTTTTGTTTACAGTAGCTGTTTTCGGTCATTGAGATTTTTAATTATTTCATACCTTTTTGCTCTTGAATGCTCATGAATTGCACGTATGATTTTGATTTCACCCTGTGGTTTGAGAAAAAAAATATTGTTCTTTCGTTTTTTTTTTTAAATTTTCCTGGGTAATGGGGTAGGGCCTGGGGGCATGGGTGTCTGGTGGGATTGGAATTTGGAGTTTTAGACTGTTATGAGTGAACTTGAATGCTTACCCTCACTTGGCCTTGTTTACTAAATTGCAGGGGTTACAAGCGTTTCTTTAGAAGAACAAGCTTAGAAACATCTGATTTTATAAAGGATGATTGCCTTATCATCAAGTGCACTGTTGGGGTTGTCAGAACTCGTCTTGAAGGACCAAAACAATACACAATACCTCTTCCACCTTCAGATATGGGCCAGGGATTCAAGGAACTCCTAGAATCTGAAGTTGGCTGTGATATAGTTTTCCAGGTTGGTGATGAAACATTTATAGCTCACAAGTTGATCCTTGCTGCCCGTTCACCTGTTTTTAAAGCTCAGTTCTTTGGACTGGTTGGTGATCCTAACATAGAAGAAGTAGTAATCAAAGACATTGATCCGTCAATATTCAGGGTAAGTTTCTTGTTTCTCTTCCTTCACCCACCGGATACAGGGAAAAGGGAATAGAAAGTCATTATATGCTTCTTGTTTGTAGGCAATGCTTCTCTTTATATATACAGACAAACTTCCTGATGTATATGAAATTATGAGTTCTGCCTCTATGTGTACATCCTTCAACATGGTGCAGCATCTGTTGGCTGCTGCTGACCTTTACAACTTAGATCGACTTAAGTTGTTGTGTGAATCAAAGTTGTGCGATGAACTCAGTGCTGAGACAGTGGCGACAACACTTGCTTTGGCTGATCAGCATCAGTGTTCGCAACTGAAGGCCATCTGTTTAAAATTTGCTGCTAATCCAGCAAACTTGGGAGGTCTGTTTTGCTTGTAGCTTTTCAGCATTGCAAATTTCAGCTTATGCTTGAGAATTATATGGAAGATGACTTACAATTTAGACATTCAGTATGGAGAGAACTTTAGGGAAGTTCTGGCTAATTTTAGATATCACTGGTAGTGACTAGAACAATTAGGTCTGTGACCACTCTAAGAAGGACCAAATAAATAAAAGTGACGTTTGCGTTGGTTTGAATATGTCCAACATAGACCTACATTTGCTCCAATTAAAAGGTGTAACCCAAGCCAGGTGGATAACAAGAGGAGAGAGAGAGGATGGCCTATCTTTGGAATCTTTTGTTAAGAAAGATTTGAAACAACTAGATCTCACATCAAATTTAATTCATAACAATGGAATGACAAGAAGAGATTCTGTAACTGACTCCAATTGAATCTAGGATTCTAGTTTGGCTGTTGTTGTTGTATTTGCTATGACTAGAACATGTGAGTATGTGAAGGCTTTTGGCTCTTCCATCGGGTACTGAGACTTGATCTGAGAAATTGCCATTGATGAAGCTATAATATTCTAACCAGTAGCTGGGTTTGCCAGGTCCTGCATTCGTTTATGTTGGGGAAATCTGCCCATGATACACTTAAGAGAGTATGAATTTCTTTAAGGATAATCCGGTTGTTTTCTTAGGGAGAAAAGACTGAATCACTGATTAGGAAAAGATGGAATATGAGGCCCTGGGAACTTTTCGAGAAAACTTGAAGCCAGTAAGGGTTTTGTTCTTTTAGCATACTAGAGTTCTTTGAAAACGTTTTTTGAATTCTTTGTATAATGTAACTTTGTTTAATTATGTATGCCTTAGGAAATGGATTTAGATATGCTTTTTTTTTTTTTTTTATCAGCAATTAGGTGTGTCACATGGTATTGTAGTCAGTGAAATTTATTATTTGGACATGACTTAATCCTAGAATTCCACCATTACTTGAGCTGTATTTTAGAATTCTGCTACCTCGAATTGTATGCCTTCTGTTTTTTTCCCCTGCATTGGCAGTTGAAGGTGCCAATTGTTCTGAAAAGGTGCATTGTTGAATCTAACATTTAGTCTTTTCTGTGTCTAGCAGCGGTAATGCAGTCAGAGGGTTTCCGGCACTTGGAGCAGAGCTGTCCCTCATTATTGTGTGAATTGCTAAAGACATTTGCATCTGGAGATGAGACTTCAAGCCTGCAATCTAGTAGGAAGAGGAGTGGCAGCAGCATTTATGGGCTAGACCTAGTTACAGATGGAGCTGGAGCAGAATCAACAAATCCCCAGAACAGGCGTGTTCGGAGACGGTTCTAGGTGCATGGTCCATTTGTACTGCTATTTGTTAATGGCTGTGGTGGGTGTGGTACATGTATGCCTTTTAAACTGGTGAACGTGACTTGGATTGGGGGGGTGGGGGTGGGGGAAGGAAGAATATCAAAACCTGGATTCTGTTTTACTGATAACAAGAAATCTTAGTAATTGTACCAAGAGAAAAGGGCAAAGAGAAAAGGGCAAAGTGAAAACCTGAAGCCAAGTCCTCCCCTTATTTTGGTATTTTCTCTGCCATGATCCATTGATATCTCTCATGCCGTTATTCTCTACTTTGAACTTGAAGTTGAAGCCTCAATTTTTTGACCACTAAAGCTAAATCATTAGTTAGAAAAGGTATGTTGGATCTGCTTCAGTATTCCGTGCAGGTTAGATATGTAAATCTGCAGGTGAACCTCACTTCACGAGCTAAGCCTGGTGGTAATGTTTATGGGCTTAACGAGGAGCCTGTGAAAACAGGATAAGCTAACAATTGGCACTCTTCACAACTAAACCTAATAGAGTTGAAATGCGAAGAATTTCACTAAAGGCAAGTTTCAAGCAAAAGCCTCCATCTCTGGAGTCTGTAGTAACACAGATAGGATACCAAACAACCCCTCTTTATCATAATCAATCACATAGAATGGGTACGTTAATGACATAGAAGGGATTAGTTAGTTTTCACAATTTCTAGAACTACATACAATTTAGAGGGACCCATTTCTCTACGGATTTAGGTTTAGGGGATATATCACTTCTCGTTCCATTTCTCTATGGATTTAGCAGGGGCTTTTCCTGTAATATTCTAACCTCGATTTACTCTCCTCAATCCCTGCATTTCCTTATAAGCTGCCACTGCTTGCCGCCTTCAACAAGGCTTTAAGAGAGCATCAAACGATTAGAGCCATTTGTAGGGACAATCGACGAATTGCAGATCATGCAGTTAGGGAGTGGGGTTTCGGGGCGAATTCACTTTCTTGATTGAAAAGAATATATAGACAATTTCGGATTAAGTTTGGAAGTTTTAAGCAATGCTGACGTGAAAAATGAAAAATTAAAATAAGTTTTATAGGTTCGGTTGAAAAAAAAAGTGTGTATATGCGGAACGGCCTCCCTTTTGCTGGCCTCTATTTGTGAAATCAACGGACTTTTCAAGGAGATGAGATGCAGACAATGACATGAAGAGCCAGCCAGCGTTAGATAGGACTATGTTGTTCGATGCCATGAGTATACAACATGCTTGAAGGCATTGTACAGTGCCCATCGTTTTCATTTTCTTTTGACGAGAAAAAGGAATAAAATCAACATTTCGTTATTGCTTCGAACTTTTTTTTTTTCATGTTTTACTGTTTCTTTTATTATAAAAAGACAAAAAAAAAAAAAACCCTAACTACATACATTACTTGTCTTTGTTTTTAAGCTTATTAAAATTTTGCTTAGTGACACCTATTGTTTCATTTAACTAACTGTTAAACATTTATGGTAATTTCAAGGTCCCAAATCTTTTGGTAACTTAACTGTAATTTTATAAATAAAAATTATAATTGTTGTAATAAGAAGACGTAATTTTAGTCATATGCTTTATCTCTTAACTATATATATATATATATATATATATATATAGATTATACATGCTTCACTGTAATTGCTACGATCTAATTGCTCTACACAAGAAATTATAACAATTTGCAAAACCAGTAAAACCAAGGCTTATAATTTGAGATAAACAAACGCGGCAGCTGAAAACTATTGGAATTCAAAGTTGGGAATCTTTTGTTGGGATAAGCCACCATTGAGTACCAACTCAGCCTAACCGAGTTGGCATGAGACTGAAGCCTCGTGGTCACCTCCAACAACCTGCAATATTTGCAGGGTTTTCTGGGTTGGACTTGGTTTTTATCTCCTTCCCTCTTCTAATCACTAACAAAGTTAACTCACTGACTATTTTTGAGGCCCCAAATAAATAATAATAATAATAATAATAATAATAAAAAGAAGATAAGCCACCAATGAGTCTTACACTTCTATAAAAATTTTCAATATAGTTCTAATATTTTTTACTTTCTCATTTGAATACTAAACTTTTTTAAAAGCAGTAAATAATAGAACTACATTAAAAAAATTCTTAAAGATTTAAAACTGATTTATGGCTTGTCCCGATCTATGATCAACCCGATTCATTGTTACTGGTATAGAATTGTCGAGTACTTAATTTCAGCAACAGAAGGTTTACAGTGACTAGAAAAAAAAAAAAAAAGGAATTTGATTCCATGATGTTCATGCACGACGATGAGATATGCAATCTTACTAGATATTTTTTGCTTTGATATCAAAGTTTTGATAAAATTTTCTCAAATAAAGAGAAAAATTTAAGCACATAGTCTTGCCAAGTTAAGAACGATTAAAATTGAGGAAAACATTATGACGTTGGTAACGTGATAATATGCATCCAATGGTGTTAATCATGTATTCAATACATATGAATATGTTTCTAGTAATCAATTCAAAATACATGCTAAAATATACAATTAATAATGATAATACTTAATATGAGTATGCATAAAAAAATATATATGCATGTATACACAATTCTTAGCAAAAATGTGAAACGTCACCAAAGTAAAATGTGCAACCATTAGATAATAAACACCTTCATGATTAAAAAAAAAAACATATATGACATAATATCTTCGGGTGTTGATAACGTGTGTATGTATATAAATATATATATATATATATATATATATATATATATATATATATAGATGTATGTATGACTTATGTAGTGTGAGAGTTTATAATAATATTAATTGGGAAGAACAATTTTAATTATATTTTATTTTAAAAAATAAAAATAAATTTTAAATTATAAGTATTTAAAAATTAGAGTTTAAGAGTAATTTTTTATCTTGTTTTTTCTTTTTAAGAAATCAAAAAGAAAATTTTAGAATTTTTTTAAAAAGAAAATTGAGTGAATTTAGCATATTTATTTCTTTTATTTTTCAAGAAAATAAAAATAAAAATTAAGAAGTAATTATTTTTTCTTTTTTAAGAGAATAAATAGGAAATTTAAGATAATATGTTTGTATTTTTTTTCAACAAAAAAGTTATATTATTATAAAAAATAACAATATATTTAAATAGACGTTGAATAATATAATAAAGTTAATATTAATAAAGAAACTTAATTTTAAAGATATTAGTAATAAATATCTTTCGTATTATTTAGAATTTAGACAAAAAAAAATTGTAGAATTGAATGCTAAAAAAATGTAAAAAATTGAGAAATAGTCAAAATTTAAATTATGACAAATGAAATTAGAATGTGCACTATTATATGATAAAGATATTATTTTAAATTGAATTGAACTAACAAAATAATAAGAATTATTTTTTTAACTCTTATTGACTATTCTCCCGTAATAAAAGAAAGTAAACTAAAATGATTAGTTGATCAATTGCTTAAATCTCACATTTAGATAAAAGAAATTCTTAAATTACTTTTAAACTTTAATAAAAAAACAATCATACAAATTACACATAAAATGATAAAGAGATAAAAAAGAATTTATAAAAAAATTAAAAATTTGGATATAATAAAAAGTTTATATTATAACACTCTTTTTTAACAATAAAAAGATAAATTAAAAGTAATTTAAATAGATTTCTCTTTAATTTAAAAAAGAATTTGTAATTAACTCTTTTATTGTTGTAGATTATTAAAAAAATTTAAAAATTAATATATATTTAATTTGTAGGTAGTTTTTGTTTTTTTTTTAAAAAAAACTTAAATAGTACAATTTGTTATAAGCAAAAAAATGGAAATATTTAAAAGGAAATTATATTATTATTTTTTTTAAAAGGAAAAATATCAAAAAAATTAAATTTTGAATTTTTTTTCTTTTGTTCCTTTTTTAAGAAATAAAAAGAGAAATTTGGAAGAAGATTTTTTTTTTAATACTGTTATTTTTCTTAATTTATAGTCACATGACAAAGAGAGAATGATGGAAGTTTTCTTTGAATTTTGATAATATATATATATATATTAAAACAACCTTTAATATGACCTACAACTAGACAAACTTAGTTATAATAGTAATGTTATATATAGGAAGTTAAGAGAATACTTCTCTTTAATTCTAACTTACTCAATACATTATTTCTCAAACTAATAATATATATGGAAGATTGTTTTCTTTAATTCTAAATGACAAAATACTATTTAATAACATTAATAACCTACCATCAATTTCACACCTCCGATTAACCTTCCTTCACTCACTCTCTCCTCATTTCCTCACCAGTGTGCTCTCTCCATAAAGTTTTTCTGTGTCATCGCCACCATCTCTTCTCATCATATTTTCTTTCTTATTTTTGTTCTCCTCGAAAGAAAATTTTGTTCCTCAACCTCTGCAGCAACAAAGGTAAATCGAAAAGCCTTATTTCTTCAATTTGTTGTGTCTTTACTGGATGTGGTTCTTACATTTATTTCCTCCTCTTCTTTATTTCACAATTTTGATTTAATGATTTGTTTTTTTTTTCTTTTTTACAGCGTTTCAGGTTTATTTACTTTTTTTTTTTTTTGACACCTTAATTTCTATGGTGGATTATTGTTTGCCTAAAAATCTGGTTTTAGATCTCTTAAATTCTTCTAGTAGTTTATGATGCATTTGAAAGCTACAATTGTTTTTCGGCTAGGAACGTGTTGAGAAGCTATCTTCCATGATGCTTTTGAAAGTGCCCGATGTTATTTTTCTCGTCACATTACTAATTCTCGTTGATTTTTATTTTTTTTAAATCTAGGTAGGGAATAGAGAGAAAGTATTAGGCAATTTCATTGTTTTTGCTATGAACATGATCATGGTAATTTATGTTTTTGTGCGTAATTATCTTCGCTTTTCAACCTTTTGCACATTAGATCAGTAAATTAACAATAATAACAGGCCAACATATTTGAGCGTTCGATTGCAAACCTATAACACCCGCTTGAATCCCGTTTCTTTCATCCCCATTCATACGGAAAATTTGAAGAGTTCGATAGGTTTTTAAGACCACGCATTGAAGCGAATGCTGGTTTGCACATGATCAAGGTCATTTGTGTTTTTATTGTCGTACTAACAAAAGACTAGATTTGTGAGAAAAATATACTTTTAAGAGCATCATTTGTTAATTTTTAAAAGTGAAATTAAATTTGTTAAAATATAATAAGATAAAAATAAATTTATATATTAATTCTTATAAAAAAATTAAAAGATTTTGAATACCTGGTTTAAACTTCAATGATTTAATTTTATTTAAAATTTCTTAAAGAATGAACATCAAATATGGATCACACCATATAATACTTCTCAAGGGTTAACAGTAGCAATAATTGAATTTATGTTATCACTTCGCAATGCACGGGCTTAACTCGTGTATCTATATACATACACAAACACACTCACACACACACGCACACACACACGCACGCACGCACAAATGAAGTCATCAGAAACTGGCAAGAGGTCAAGTCACTGGCACTGTGGATGGTAATTGGTGGGGCCTATTAAACCATATAATTGTCTCCTCCCATAATAGTAAACGAGAGAAGAACGCACGTGAAGGAAAATATGAAAATTAAGCATGAAAACTCTCCAGAAAAATAAAGGCTTACTGGCCAAGTGATGCTAGCATAAGTGTGACGTGCTTAAAAGATCATCGTGCAAGAACAATGGTTCAAAGTAATAGAACTTACGAGTGCAGGGCACAAGCTATGCCAAATGAACAATTTATAAACTTCTCTGGTGTGCATCAAGAGGATGAGAAAGTAAGAGCTGATATGTTAATGGCTAACATAGTCTCATGCTGGAGTCAAGTCCGTTCAAATCCATTCACAGTCATACCTCCGTCAACTGATATAATCTGTCCTGTAATGTATGAAGAAGCAGGTAGACAAAGGAATGCCACAGCAGATGACACTTCCTCTGGTTCTCCAACACGCTGGCAAGGGGTCCGAGAGACCAATTTATCAAGAAATTCTTTATTTTCAAGCAACTGCAAGGGGGAGAAACAGTGGCATCTGAGAAGATGCTTCCATAACATAATATAGGCAATATTGAAAGAAACGGGCAATGCATCTCTGCAGCCTTGAACATGCTCTAGAAATCTGAACTTCCATTCTCCAGGGGGCATTTACAAATTACATCAGCCATTTAAAAATATGCTGAGGCAGCAATATGAAACATTTGGAATAGGAAGAATTCTTACCTTTTGCTTGAAAAGGTCCAAGCGGTTGGCAACCATTCAATTAATGAATGCATAACAGCCAAGCTAGGAAAACTATGCAGTGGAAGGAACATTTGCAGTAGGCGGCCTAAGTGATCTAGATATTTAACAAATAACCAGCACCAGATATTGTCTAAACTATGCATAATTGAACTTCAATAAACTTGCTAAACGCTAAGACAGCACTCCAGCCCACTAAGGGCATCATAAAATATCTGAGCCTGCTGGGTTATAGGTGTCACTGGCTTCAAAAGAGCCTGTCTGAAGATAGGGCCTTTAAACATCTGAAGATAGGGCCTTTCAGGATGCTAAAATAAGTTGTGTGGAGCCAAGATGTTCACTCAAGGTAACTTTTAGACTTGAGAATCAATAAACCTTTTGCTACCAGTAAGAGATAGTTTCTATAACATGCATCCAGTTAAGGAAAATTTGTTAAAAGCAAACAAATTTAAAGCATTTATGGTTTTTGCCATGTAGAAGGGAACCAATCAAATGCATAATATCTCATGATCTGATCAACTCTGTATGATATGCTTGTAGTATCAGTTAGAAAGAAGAGCATTGCCCCTGAGTTAACAGTTAAAAGCTAACAAGGTTAATTTTTATTGGTTTGACTGTAATTTATGGCTCAGCTAAGCTGGAACAAAGACAATTTCCATATATCGAATGAGAAAGCATAGTCAATGCGATCATATAACAATAGCTGTTTAAGCTTCAGTGATCTTAGTAGATTTACATCCATGCTATAACTAAGTTGAATGGTAAACTCATATAGTTATACAGTTCAGCTCATTATGATTTTAGCAGAAAAAACAGATCAGGTCTTTTTCTGGGTTAAAAATTATCCCAGGATGATCCCAATGATACTTTTTTGAGGTTCTGTCTCAAAAAAGCCAAAAATAACAAATAACCCCCCCCCCAAACAAAACAAAGAAAAAAGGCACCAAGATAGGGATTTTACATGTTCCACGAGTGATGTTTTGATATACCAGGGTGCAACACAATTGGTCCTGATATTGTCTTTTGCCCACTCACAAGCCAGATTTTTTGTAAGTTGATTAACCGCAGCTGGGAAAGGTAAATGGATTGCAGAGTTTAGCTCTGCTATGTATCATATAACAGCTCATGCTCAAGGAAAAAGGAAACAAGATCGTAACTGTAACTTACCTTTACTTGGTCCATAAATTGAGCCACTACCTATATGCAAAAGACCCGCAACAGAGGAAATGAACACAATGCTTCCAACTCCAGATGCTTTAAGAAGTGGATGTGCAAGTTTGCATAGATGGTAAGCTGATTCAAAGTTAGTTGCCATGAGTTTATAAAATTCTTCATCAGTGTATTCAGTGGTCGGCTTCCTGATATTTGTCCCAACATTGTTGACCTTGACATAAAAGACCATGGAAATTAAATCTCACAACAGTGCAGGACAAAGACACATTCTTTAAACTGATAGTTACCAATCAAAGCATACAAAAAACAGTTTACTCCACAAACTAATGGGGTTGCACAGCAGTCAGGATTTCATTGCGTATAAAGATGAAAGCAGAAATATCCGATAGGAAAGATGTGCACTCAAAATCTCGCATCTTTGAGGTTCCTTTAGAAAGCAAACGTGCTTCAATGTAAAGAATCATCCGGAGATCAGCATATGAGTTTCATTACTTGGATAGCTTTTTCTCTCTTTTCAACGTGCAAATGCAATGAACATTTGATTTCAGACTGACATAATTATAATCATAAAACCTTTTTTATTTTTAAACAGAAAGTCCGCACCCCTAAATGATCAACGCTCTTTAGGGTTTGGACAACAACAATCGGCTGAGATCCAATTTCATCGGTAACCCGAATGATATTGCAGTACCAACCAGAAAAATCGACACGAAATCGCTGATTCAGAACGCAAATAACCAAATTAAAACATTTAATTACATGACAGTTGTCAGTATCAGCACAAAGTTTTTTTCTTTCTTTGCTTTCAGAGCAAAATTAAACGAGTGAATTAAGGATAGAAAAGAAACAAGCAGAGGTTCGAATACTAAAAAGAGTAACGGAAGAGAATGTGTGAATTACAAGAATGTTGAGTTTGCCATTGAAGAGGGAAGCGACTTCCTCCATCAGCTTCTCTCTCTGAGGTGGAGAAGCAGCATCGCAAACCGAGCCAGTGACCAGAAAACCCTTAGCCTCCCATTCTTTCATGCACTTATTCAGCTCTGTTTCGTTTCTTGAACAAGTGTGCACTCTTGCCCCCAGCCCAGCAAGTTCTTCAACAGTTGCATTCCTAATTTGAATTTAAAATTAAAATATAAAATATATAAAAAAAACAGAGGAACGTCAAATTTCGGCAGATGGGTTTCGTACGAACAAATTCTTCAAATCAAATATACAGAGAAAGAGCGAGAGAGAGAGAGAGAGAAAGACCCGATTCCACGAGTGCCACCAGTGACAAGAGCGGTGGCTCCTTGAAGTGACCATCTTGAGGCTTTGAATCTGCTCCCCGCCTTCGCCATGGTTTCTCTCTCTCCGATTCATACAATAATCCCATTTTTATTAAGATTAAGATATATAAAAGATTGGGTTTAAATTTTTGTATATTTTAATTAAAATTATATATTTTTTAACATTTATTTTTAATTGAATTTTTTTAATAAAAAATACTAAAATTATATATTAATCAAATAAAAATTATTAATAATATAATAATATTTTTATAAATAAATTTTTAAAATATAAAAATTAAACTTTAACTATAAAAATTTATTAAATTTTAAAATTAATTTTTTTTCATATTTTTTATTAATTTTACATAAGAAACAATGCATTTTTATATAAATTATATATTTTTATTAAATTATAAATTATATTATAATAATTTTTTTATAAATTTTATATTTCTTTTACATCAGTATAACTTAAAATTTTATTATTAAAATGTTAATAAAAAATAAAATTATTTATTTATTATATTTTGAATAAAAAAAGGCCAAATATTAAAAAAAAACGCTAAAATATAAGATTACCCCTTGGTTATGATGCTCCTATAATGACCTGATATCGATGAGCAAATTACACATCTTTAAGTAGTTGAGATAACATATGAAACTCAATTTTAGAGTAAACCCAAAGCAAACACACAATTGACTAATCAATTGACAACTCTATTCCGCTGCCTTAAAACGTAGGCCATAAGAAACATCACCAGTTTTGTCTTAAAATTCAAATTATCCTTAGTCCTTAATAATCATCAATTACCAAATCTAGTTTCATATCGCTAAATTGTGTTGGACGACCATCTAGCTTTTTGTTCATCTAATCCAAACATATTTTATGACTTTTCTGTTAAATTAATTAATATGAGTGACCCTTGTTATTTAAAGTATGACCCAATATAAAAGGTCCAATATGATGGTCGGTTGGACATAATGGCAATTTGGGTCAGTGGGTTTAAAATCCCTCCACTCTCCTTATTTAAAGATAATTGTTACAGGAAAAAAATAATGATTACGGGAAGGATAATTGTTATCGAAAAAGAGGGATAATTTCCTAATTGATAAATAAACGTTACAGAAGGAAAATGTAACGTTTTAATTAGGATATTAATTTCCTAATTAATGATAACCATTATGAAAAGGAAATAAACGTTATCATTAAGTTTTCCTGATTCTCTCCCTCCATCAGTGGAACCGAAAAGGAAAAGGTAGAGTCGGAGAAAACAGAGAGAGAGATAGAGAGAGACAAAAAAGGAAAGGGAAAAATCCGGGAGGAAAGGCAATCCGGGAGGAAAGGCAAAATCTTCTCAAGTACAGATCGGTAAAGAGATTTTCATCTCCGCGATAGGGAATCGACATGGACAACGGTATGTTGATTCCTTACAGTTCATTTGCTAGTATTCGCTTAAAGAAAGATCCTATATTGTGGAAATTGAATTTTCATTAAAGGAAAATTCTAACAATTGGTATCAGAGCCTATTTTGCGAATACTGCGGTTGTTTCGTTTTCCCTTTTGCACCGGAAGGAACAGGCGCATGAAAGAAAGCGGTCGGCGCCACCGGGACCCAAATCGATCCGGATACGGCGAAAGGAACCCCGGTGAGCGTTGTGTTTCTGCGCGTCGCCGGGGAAGCCGGACCGGGGAAGCCAGATTGGGGTAGCCAGATCGGCCTGGCCAGGGGCTGGTGGTCCACCGATGAAGCGCGACTCGACCGAGGCCGAAAGGGCCACAGGCGAAGCGCGACCCGAACGAGGCCGAAAGGGCTACCGGCGAAGCGCGACCCGACCGAGGTTGAAAGGGCCACCGGCGAGCGCGACCCGACCGGGGCCGAAAGGGCCACCAACGAACGCGAGGCGACGGGGCCGAAGGGGCACCGGCCGAAGCCCGACCCGAACGAGGCCGAAGGGGCACCGGCTGAAGCCCGACCCGAACGAGGCTGAAGGGGCACCGGCCAAAGCCCGACCCGAACGGGGCCGAAGGGGCCACCGGCCGAAGCCCGACCCGAACGAGGCCGAGGGGCCACCGACGAGCGCATGTGGCCGGGACCCGATCGGCCTGCTGGGCACGGCAGAGGCCCGGCTGAGCCTGGATCCGGGCGGCGCCGGCAGGGTTGGCCGGCGTGGAAGGAGCTCCGGCCCGGAATCCTGCACTGCCGGAGACTGTTGGCGCGGAATAATGCGCCGGCCACTGGACCCTGTGTCGCTTGTAGTTGTCGTTTGTATCTCGAGTGGTTATCGGCGTAAGGCATAAGCCGACTACGGGAAAAATGCGCTGCCAGTGTGTTGGCCTGTGTCAACTCCCACAGAATGGAAAATTAAATTTTGAAAGCTTGTTAGTCACCAAAGTGGCCTAGTTTGAAAATTTTGAATGACCGTAAATTTCAATTGTTCATTTTTTATGCTAATAAAAGGTTGTACATGAACAATTGTAGTTATTAATTATAAAGCTAGGAGATCATCCAAAGATGGATCATTGCCTATAATTAATAACACTAAAGGGGATTGATTGATATACTGAGTAAACATAATTGTATGTCCAAAGATAACATTCATGTTTTACTCTAGTATGATTGATTGATCTATTAAAGTATATTTAATTAGCATCGTTATTGATTAAAGTCATGTATTTGAGGATCACCCAAAGGTGGACTTAAATACATAGTCAAAGTTTGTAATGCATGTATCTGAATCCATCAAAGTTTGCTCAAAGTATTAATGTGTAAATTTGGATCATGTTTGCAGCCTCCAACAACGTCTTCACCTTAGGCAATGCAATGATCAAATTCAATAGGCTGAATTATGCAGAATGGTCTGAGCATATTCAGTTTCATTTAGGCGTTTTGGGCTTAGACCTAGCGGTCATCACGGATAAAAGGCCTGCAACCATTACAGAGACCAGTACAGAATCCGATAAGTCTTTTCATGAGGCTTGGGTACGGTCCAATAGGCTGAGTCTGAATTTGATGCGAATGACGATAGCTGAAAATGTCAAGCCATCGATGCCTAAGACCGAAAATGCAAGGGAATTTATGGTGAGAATTAAAGAATATTCTCAGTCAGACATAGCTGATAAATCCATCGTAGGAACCCTAATGAGTGAGCTGACGACCAAGAAATTTGATTGGTCACAGCCCATTCATGATCATGTGACTAGTATGGCTAACCTAGCAGCAAAATTAAGAACGATGGGAATGGATGTGAGTGAATCCTTTTTGGTTCAATTTATCATCAACTCATTGCCTCCTGAATTTGGCCAGTTCCAAGTGAATTATAACACTATTAAAGAGAAATGAAACTTTCAAGAAATTAAGGCCATGCTGGTTCAGGAAGAAGGGAGATTAAAGAAGATGAGGGATCACTCCATTCATCTCACTGTTCGTAATGATGCTAGCAATAGTAAGTCTAAACCATAGCGAAAGGGTAAGAAGAAGGACAAGGCCTCTATAAAAGTCACTGGAGGTCAAATCCAAAAGGATCAGAAATACTTCTTCTGTAAAAGGATGGGTCACTTCAAGAGGGATTGCCCAAAAAGGAAAGCTTGGTTCGAAAAGAAAGGTATGTATTGTATATCAATATGTTTTGAATCAAACGTAATTGAAGTACCAAACAATACTTGGTGGTTAGACTCTGGAGCTACTATTCATGTGTCACATATTATGCAGGGATTCCTTTCAATCCAGCCCATAACAGGAACTGAGAAGTTCCTTTACATGGGAAACAGAATGAAGGCACGAATAGCGGGAATTGGGACGTACAGATTGATCTTGGACACTAAGTGTCACCTGGATCTAGAAAAGTGTCTCTATGTTCCTGAATGTGCTAGAAATTTGGTTTCTGTTGCAAAGTTGGATGAAGGAGGATTTAATTTCAAGATTGGAAACGGTGCATTTTCATTGTATAGACATTCGTACTATTATGGATCTGGTACTTTGGTTGATGATTTGTACCGTTTTAATCTTGATACTATGTATGCTGATTCTCTATTTCTTGTTGAGCATAGTATAGGTAACAAACGTAATATGCATAATGATAGTTCTGCTTTCTTATGGCATCAAAGATTGGGTCATATATCCAAAGAAAGGATATTGAGGTTGGTGAAAAGTGATATCCTACCTCAATTGGATTTTGCTGATTGGGAAGTGTGTGTTGATTGTATAAAAGGAAAACAAACAAGACACACATCAAAGAACTCAGCCATGAGAAGTAGTGAGCCTTTAGAATTAATACACACCGATATATGTGGCCCTTTCGATATTCCCACATGGGGTGGTGAGAAATATTTCATCACATTTATAGATGACTACTCACGGTACTATTACTTATATCTACTACATGAAAAGTCCCAGTCAGTAAACACCCTGGAGGTGTTTATTAACGAAGTGGAAAGGCAGTTAGATAGAAAAGTAAAAGTGATTAAGTCAGACAGGGGTGGTGAATATTATGGAAAATTCAATGAAAGTGGACAATGTCCTGGTCCATTTGCAAAATTTCTTCAAAGTCGAGGCATATGTGCACAGTACACAATGCCTGGTACACCACAACAGAATGGTGTAGCGGAAAGGCGGAATCGCACACTTATGGATATGGTTAGGAGTATGTTGAGTTACAGCACTGTACCTTTATCCTTGTGGATGCATGCATTAAGGACCGCTGCATATCTGCTGAACAAGGTTCCTAGTAAGGCTGTCCCTAAGACTCCCTACGAGTTATGGACAGGTAGGAAACCCAGTTTAAGACACCTTCACGTTTGGGGTTGTTCAGCAGAAGTAAGGATATATAATCCACATGAAGGAAAGCTTGATGCAAGAACCATTAGTGGTCACTTCATTGGCTATCCTGAAAAGTCTAAAGGGTATAGGTTCTACTGCCCTAACCATAGTACTAGAATAGTTGAGTCTGGTAATGCTCGGTTCATTGAAAATGGTCTGTTCAGTGGGAGTGGGGAATCACGAAAAGTGGATATTGCAGAATTGCAAAATGAAAGATCCACAGTGAGTACTCCTACTCAAGTTGGTATCCCCACACCCAGTGTTTCTACTCAAGTTGTTGTTCCTTTTGTTGCATCACAGTTACGTGACATACAAGGACAACAAATTGATACACGAAGCACGCAAAGTGAGCACATAAGAGATGAACCAAGTGACAATGTACAAATTTCGAATGAACAAGCGATACCACAAGATATGGCATTACGGAGGTCTACAAGACAGAAAAGGCCAGCTGTATCGAAAGATTATGTGGTTTACTTGCTTGAGCATGAATCAGAATTAAGCATTGATAAAGATCCAGTCTCATTTAAACAAGCCATGGATTGTAATGATTCTGAAAAGTGGTTGAATGCCATGAAGGAAGAGATGAAATCGATGGATGTAAATCAAGTCTGGGAACTAGTAGAGTTGCCTGAAGGATCAAAACGAATTGGTTGTAAGTGGGTCTTCAAGACCAAGCGAAACTCAAAAGGCAACATCGAAAGGTACAAAGCCAGACTTGTTGCCAAAGGTTACACTCAAAAGGATGACATTGACTATAAGGAGACTTTCTCTCCAGTATCTAAGAAAGACTCCTTAAGAATCATTATGGCTTTGGTGGCTCAATATGACCTGGAGCTCCACCAAATGGATGTAAAGACCGCCTTTCTGAATGGAGACTTAGAAGAGGAAGTGTATATGGACCAACGTGAAGGTTTCATAACCACAGGGCAGGAAAGTTTGGTGTGTAAATTAAAGAAATTGATATATGGACTGAAACAAGCTTCCCGACAATGGTATATTAAGTTTAATGATACCATTACGTCATATAGTTTTGTAGAGAACACCGTTGATTGGTGTATCTATATGAAGGTCAGTGGGAGCAAGTTCATTATATTAGTCCTATATGTCGATGACATCCTATTGGCTGCTAATGACATGAGTTTGTTACATGATGTTAAGAAATTTCTCTCTGAAACTTTTGAAATGAAAGATATGAATGAGGCATCCTATGTGATAGGAATAGAGATATTCCGTGATAGATCACAAGGATTGTTGGGATTGTCTCAGAAAGGATATATCAATAAAGTATTAGAGAGATTTAGAATGGAAAATTGCTCTACAGGAATAGTTCCAATTCATAAAGGGGACAAGTTTAGTGAATTGCAATGTCCAAAGAATGATTTGGAACGACAATCAATGGAATCCATTCCCTATGCATCATTGGTTGGAAGTTTGATGTATGCTCAAACATGCACTCGGCCAGACATTAGTTTCGCTGTTGGAATGTTGGGCCGATATCAAAGTAATCCTGGAATAGATCATTGGAAAGCTGGAAAGAAAGTACTTAGGTACTTACAAGGCACCAAGAATCACATGCTTACTTATAAAAGATCAAGTCATCTTGAAATAATAGGCTACTCGGATTCAGATTATGCTGGATGTGTAGACTCGAGGAAATCTACATTTGGTTACGTGTTCCTCCTAGCTGGAGGAGCAGTTTCCTGGAAAAGTGGGAAGCAGTCTGTCATTGCTACTTCCACTATGGAAGCTGAATTTGTAGCATGCTTTGAGGCTACTGTTCATGCATTATGGTTGCGGAATTTTATCTTAAGGCTTGGTTTGGTCGACAGTATAGAAAAGTCGTTAAGAATTTATTATGACAATTCCGCAGCTGTTTTCTTCTCTAAGAATGATAGGTATTCTAAAGGTGCGAAACATATGAATTTGAAATATCTATATGTTAAGGAAGAAGTACAAAACCGTAGAGTGTGTATTAAGCACATTGGTACTGAATTGATGATAGCGGATCCATTAACTAAAGGTTTGCCACCGAAAACATTTACTGGACATGTTGAAGGGATGGGCATTTTGGATAGGTCCGCATTCTTATGAAAGCCAATATTATGTACTGCTCATATTATTGTAACACTCGTGAATTCAATTAAAGTCATGGTTTTGTTCACACTCTGTTATCTCCATTTGATTGTATACAATTACAGTTGTGAGATAACTAGTGGCATGATTCGGAAATGACAATTAAAGTTTCAACGTTCCTCAGTTAGGTTATTATGAATTATAATGATCATGTGATACATGGAAGGAATCATGTCGCCAAAGGACATGTGACCGCCATGATCCAATCATTTTAATTCAATCAAGTATTGTGGTTTGATGATCTTTAAGGATTGTGCACACTTATTTGTTGTTAATTCATCAAATCATAACAAGAGCCAAGTGGAAGATTGTTAAATTAATTAACATGAGTGGCCCTTGTTATTTAAAGTATGACCCAATATAAAAGGTCCAATATGATGGTCGGTTGGACATAATGGCAATTTGGGTCAGTGGGTTTAAAATCCCTCCACTCTCCTTATTTAAAGATAATTGTTACAGGAAAAAGATAACGATTACGGGAAGGATAATTGTTATCGGAAAAGAGAGATAATTTCCTAATTGATAAATAAACGTTACGGAAGGAAAAGATAACGTTTTAATTAGGATATTAATTCCCTAATTAATGATAACCATTATGAAAAGGAAATAAACGTTATCATTAAGTTTTCCTGATTCTCTCCCTCCATCAGTGGAACCGAAAAGGAAAAGGTAGAGTCGGAGAAAACAGAGAGAGAGAGATAGAGAGAGACAGAAAAGGAAAGGGAAGAATCCGGGAGGAAAGGCAAAATCTTCTCAAGTACAGATCGGTAAAGAGATTTTCATCTCCGCGATAATGAATCGACATGGACAACGGTACGTTGATTCCTTACAGTTCATTTGCTAGTATTCACTTAAAGAAAGATCCTGTATTGTGGAAATTGAATTTTCGTTAAAGAAAAATTCTAACATTTTCGGCCAATAGGCTGACCATGGACCTTTCGAAAGTGGTTTGCCTCTATCCTCTACACTTGCACCGATTGCCTAATTAGGTTTGAATTTGAACAAACAAGTGTAAAGGCAAGGCTCACAATAGCTTGGTTCTTAGGTGCAGAAAATGTTCGTCTTAATAGTACATACTAATGTTTAGGAGTGTAAATATTGTACTTTTGAAAATCAAACTAAATTGATAGTCATGCTGTAAAACTAATGACTTGACATAGATTTAGTTTAATTTGTTTTAAAATCGAATAATATTAAAATCAAAATAATAAAAAATTGTCTCATTTATAAATCAAGTAAATTTTTGCTAATATATATATATATCTTACTTCTTTTTCTTTTGGATTTTACTTACTAATTTTACTTTCAGCAATATTTTATCACTAGAATTTATAAAGGGTGGTATATTAAACGAAGAGACGAAAAATAAATCTTAAAATTCATCATTATCTAAATCAAAGATTTTGGTTATTAAAAATATAAGGAGACGCCAATAAAAATGAAAGGGTAAAATGAGTAAAAGTAAGAGTAAAAGGAAATCAAGATTAAGTACAAGAATGTTCGACATCACTACTATGGGAAAATATGTCACATTTAGAAAAACTATGACAAGTGGAAGAAAGAAACGATAGATGACAATAATAAACATGAGAAAAAGAATTGTGGTAATGATTGTGTTATTATTGCATTTACTTTTGGTATTGTTGATTTTATTATTATTTGTGATAAGAATGATGATAATGATTATGTTATTATCTAACATCTCTTAATAAAGAAATTTTCACAACATATATTCTTGGTGATTATGGGCCATTAAAGATACGTAATAACGAGCTCAATAAAACTCATTAGTATTAATAATGTTTATTTAAAAACTAACAATTAAGCACAACTGATATTAAAAGATATTAGTTATGTCTAAAAAATTCATATGAATTTAATTTCAACAAGAAAGTTTGATGATAGGTGTTTTTGTAATACTTTCCATAATGGTTAGTGGAAGTATAACATAGACTCCTTAATTGTGTCACAAGGTAAGAAATATTTCAATTAATATTTCATGCAAGTTTCCATCTTCAAAGATGTGATTGTAGTGAATAATGAAAATTCTACTAAATTGTGATATAAACAATTTAGTCACTTGAGTAAAAAAGGGATGAATTATTTGATAAAGAAAAACCAACTTTCAAATATGAAGAATATAGTTTTGAAGAAGTGTCTTCACTGTTTGGTTAGGAAATAAAATAGAGTTATATTTAAGAGTTACTTATCATAAAGGAAACTAACACTACTTAAGTTGGTGTATTCTAATGTGTGTGATTTTTTAAAAGTATATTCACTTAGTAATACTCTTTATTTTATAACATCTATTAATAATCATTTAAGAAAATTTTGAGTTTGTACTTTAAAGACTAAAGATCAAATATTTGACATATTCAAAAAATTTTATGTCTTAATTGAGAGATAAACAAAAAAGAAGTTAAAATATATCTATATTAATAATAATTGTGAGTACAATAATCAGTTTGATGAGTATTATAAAGTATAAGAGATCATATATCAAAAGACACCTCCCAAAATATAATAGTTAAATGACTTAGTTAAAATGATGAAGACGACACTAATTAAAAAGGTTAGATGTTTTCTCTTAAATGCAAAGTTACCTATATCTTTTAAGGGTAAAATTTTGAATATAGTGACAAATATGATTAATCTGTCTCTTAATATTCCCTATAAATTAATGTTCCAGATAGAATTTGGTTTGGTAAGGAAGTTTTTTATGATCATTTTTGAGCCTTTAACTATAAAATTTTTGTTAACATCCCAAAAGATGAAAGAGAAGTTGGATGCAAAAACTCAACAGTGTATCTTTTTTTGTTATGGTGAAGATGATTTCGGATGGTGAAGATGATTTCAAATATTGATTATATGAACACTTGTTAAAAGTGAAGTGTTGTGTTCTTTAAGTATCGCAATATTGAAAATATTAAGAAGGCAACTACTCAGACTAATGATAATTTTGTTGATATTAATCTAGTTTATAACACCTATTTAAATGACCCGATTGATATTCATGGTAATGTTCAAGAACATGAAAAGAATATTTGATAGAATTATAATATGTAATATGCAAGTAATATTGATATTCTTTTAAAAGATTATCTACATATACCTTTATCTTCATTTCAACCATGGAGATTCAACAGAGTTTCTTAACTTCTATTTGGTACTTTATAAATTTGTAATGATACTCTCTTGATAAATTTGTAATATTAATTGAAAGGAAAAAATATAAGTGCTATGAAAAAATAATTGAAGGTGAATAAAAGCAACACTACATAAATATCATGACACATGATAAAATCTAACTTGATAAATATGTTTTTAAAACCACACATTAAAGTGAATGCTACTTTGACATAATTGCAAAAATCTAACTTTTGTTTTTTTTTAGTTTATAGCACTGCAATAAGACTTCTCACTTGATATTTAATAAATAGTTTCTTTTTCAACAAAGACATTTAAGTAAAACAATAATAAACTCTTTTATATCATATATAATTAAAAAAATATTAATATATATATATATATATCTTATTTAATTTTACATTTTCACAATTTAATAAATTTAACCTTTTTTTTTAAATTAACAAATTATAACTCAAATTTTTTAAAACAAATATAATATGTTATTAAAAGTATAATAAGAAAACGTAATGCAACAATTTTATACAATAAAAAATACATGTACAAAAGACTTCTTTTCTTTCCCATCTCTCTCTCTCTCTCTCTCTCTTCCCCCATCTCCCCCTCTCTAAACTTCTCCCATTCTCTCCTCTCTATCTCCCCCGCTTCTATGCACTCATCTTCATTTTTTTCGTTCACCATTAGTCGTAATAACAATAGACTAGATTTGCAAAAAAAATATATATTCAGAGTATAATTTATAAATTTTCAAAAATAAATTAAATTTGTTAAAATATAAAAAAGATAAAAATAAATTTATATATTAATTCTCAAAAAAAATTTAAAAGATTTGGAATACATCATTTAAACTTCCATGATTTAATTTTATTTAAAATTTCTTAAAGAATGAACACCAAATATGGATGGCACCATATAATACTTCTCAAGAGTTACAGTAGCAGTAATTGAATTCATGATATCACTTCCCAATAAAAACTTCTCTGGTGTGCATTAAGAGGATGAGAAAGCAAGAGCCGACATGTTAATGGCTAACATAGTCTCATGCCGGAGTCAAATCCGTTCACAGTCATTCCTCCATCAACCGATATAATCTGTC
Organism: Bruguiera gymnorhiza; assembly: GCA_020883675.1. Lineage (NCBI taxonomy): Eukaryota > Viridiplantae > Streptophyta > Magnoliopsida > Malpighiales > Rhizophoraceae > Bruguiera > Bruguiera gymnorhiza. Next base: position 2,940,806 of record JAIRCJ010001050.1, read on the forward strand.
CGGTAATGTATGAAGAAGCAGGTAGACAAAGGAATGCCACAGCAGATGACACTTCCTCTGGTTCTCCAACACGCTGGCAAGGGGTCCGAGAGACCACTTTATCAAGAAATTCTTCATTTTCGAGCAACTGCAAGGGGGAGAAACAGTGGCATCTGAGAAGATGCTTCCATAACATAATATTAGGCAATATTGAAAGAAACAGGCAATCTCTGCAGCCTTGTACATCAGAAATCTGAACTTCCACTCTCCAGGGGAAATTTACAAATTACAGCAGCCATTTAAGAATACGCTGAGGCAGCAATATGAAACATTTGGAATAGGAAGAATTCTTACCTTTTGCTTGAAAAGGTCCAAGCCGTTGGCAACCATTCAATTAATGAAAGCATAACAGCCAAGCTAGGAAAACTATGCAGTGGAAGGAACATTTACAGTAGGCGGCATAAGAGATCTAGATATTTAACAAATAACCAGCACCAGATATTGTCTAAACTATGCATAATTGAATTTCAATAAACTTATTAAATGCTAAGACACAGCAATCCAGCCCACTAAGGGCATCATAAAATATCTGAGCCTGCTGGGTTATAGGCGTCCTTGGCTTCAAAAGAGCCTGTCTTGTATGAAACCATGTTATATATTTACTTTATCTTGACACCATGTTAAAAAAAACCCTTACCTTTGGATGTACCAAAAGTAAGGCCTTTAAACATCCGAAGATAGGGCCTTTCAGGATATGCTAAAATAAGTTGCGTGGAGCCAAGATGTTCACTCAAGGTAACTTTTAGACTTGAGAATCAATAAACCTTTTGCTACCAGTAAGAGATAGTTTCTATAACATGCATCAAGTTAAGGAAAATTTGTTAAAAGCAAACAAATTTAAAGCATTTATGGCTTTTGCCATGTAGCAGGGAACCGATCAAATGCATAATATCTAATGATTTGATCAACTCAAATGGAGTCTGTATGATATGTTTGTAGTATCTGTTAGTAAGAAGAGCATTGTCCCTGAGTTAATAGTTAAAAGATAACAAGCTTAATTTTTATTGGTTTTGACTGTAATTTATGGCTCAGCTAAGCTGGAACAAAGACAAATTCAATATATAGAATGAGAAAGCATATCCAATGCGATCATATAACAATAACTGTTTAAGCTTCAGTGATCTTAGTAGATTTACATCCATGATATAACTAAGTTCAATGGTAAACTCGAATAGTTATACAGTTCAGCCCATAATGATTTTAGCAGAAAAAAACAGATCAGGTCTTTTTTTGGGTTAAAAGTTATCCCAGGATGATCCCGGTGATACTTTTTTGTGGTTCTGTCTCAAAAAAGCCAAAAATAACAAATAACATTAGAAACACCCTCCCCCAACAAAACAAAGAAAAAAGGCACCAAGAGAAAGATAGGGATCTTACATCTTCGACGAGTGATGTTCTGGTATACCAGGGTGCAACACAATTGGTCCTGATATTGTCTTTTGCCCACTCGCAAGCCAGATTTTTTGTAAGTTGATTAACCGCAGCTGGGAAAGGTAAATCGATTGCAGAGTTTAGCTCTGCTATGCATCATGTAACAGCTCATGCTCAAGGAAAAAAGAAACAAGATCATAACTGTAACTTACCTTTACTTGGTCCATAAATTGAGCCACAACCTATATGCAAAAGACCCCCAACAGAGGATATGAACACAATGCTTCCAGCTCCAGATGCTTTAAGAAGTGGATGTGCAAGTTTGCATAGATGGTATGGTGATTCAAAGTTAGTTGCCATGAGTTTATAAAATTCTTCATCAGTGTATTCGGTGGTTGGCTTCCCGATATTTGTCCCAACATTGTTGACCTTGACATAAAAGACTATGCAAATTAAATCTTACAACAGTGCAGGACAAAGACACATTCTTTAAACTGATAGTTACCAATCAAAGCATACAAAAAACAGTTTACTCCACAAACTAATGGGGTTGCACAGCAGTCAGGATTTCATTGCATATAAAGATGAAAGCAGAAATATCCGATAGAAAAGATGTGCACTCAAAATCTCGCATCTTTGAGGTTCCGTTAGAAAGCAAACGTGCTTCAATGTAAAGAATCATCCGGAGATCAGCATATGAGTTTCATTACTTGAATAGCTTTTTATCTCTTTTCAACGTGCAAATACAATGAACATTTGATTTCAGACTGACATAATTATAATCATAAAACCTTTTTTATTTTTAAACAGAAAGTCCGCACCCCTAAATGATCAACGCTCTTTAGAGTTTGGACAACAACAATCAGCTGAGATCCAATTTCATCGGTAACCAGAATGATATTGCAGTACCAACCAGAAAATCGACACGAAATCGCTGATTCAGAACGCAAATAACCAAATTAAAACATTTAATTACACGACAGTTGTCAGTATCAGCACAAAGTTTTTTTTCTTTCTTTGCTTTCAGAGCAAAATTAAACGAGTGAATTAAGGATAGAAAAGAAACAAACAGAGGTTCGAATACTAAAAAGAGTAACGGAAGAGAATGTGTGAATTACAAGAATGTTGAGTTTGCCATTGAAGAGGGAAGCGACTTCCTCCATCAGCTTCTCTCTCTGAGGTGGAGAAGAAGCATCGCAAACCGAGCCAGTGACCGGAAAACCCTTAGCCTCCCATTCTTTCAAGCACTTATTCAGCTCTGTTTCGTTTCTTGAACAAGTGTGCACTCTTGCCCCCAGCACAGCAAGTTCTTCAACACTTGCATTCCTAATTTGAATTTAAAATTAAAATATAAAATATATAAAAAAAATAACAAAGGAACGTCAAATTTCGGCAGATGGGTCTTGTGCGAACATATTCTCCAAATCAAACATGCAGAGAAAGAGCGAGAGAGAGAGAGAGGGAGAGGGAGAGCCGATTCCACGAGTGCCACCAGTGACAAGAGCGGTGTGTCACGGGGTTACGCTTTAGACGTACTAACCCGCGCGACACTTAGTCGATCTTGTGTATGAAGATGAGATAAGTAAGTTTTGGAGAGTTCGAGAGAATTAGCAGAAAGCGTTGGGGGCAAGTAAGGACGTAAGGACTTGCGATTGCTATATGAAGAGAGAGTACAAGAGAGTTTTGCAAATGAGCTTATATTAAGTATGCAAAGGTGTGTTTACAAGTGAGACGAGTGACCTATTTATAGTTGCTCTACCTCCTCAATGTGTGGCTACAAATGACTATATAGAATATTTACAATGAATGTTCTAGAGAGAGCATCTAAGAGAATCCTTCAAAAAGGTTCTAAGTGAGTCTCTTTGCTGAACTTTGCTGGAAGACTCTAGATGGGGTACTTCCAGCCACTTCAAGACTCTTTTAGGACCTTTTACTTGTTGGATTTGGGCTGCCAAGGGGGCTAGGCAATGTTGGCAGCTCGCAGAGGCTTAATTTGGCCCTCAATATATGTTTCCTCACTTATTGGATGGGCTAGACTTAGTGTCTACGTGACACCTTCCCTCACTTAATCCTGCGACATCCTCGTCGCATTCTCGGCCTTATATTGCCGAATGTGGTCAGCAAACTGTCAAAGTTAGTCCTCTCGTTCCCAACTAGCCTCTTGGTCCGGTAAATCTTTCCATTTCACCAAATACTCATGGTAAGTAGTTAGGAACTCCTCTTCTTCGGATCACTCAGTCAACAAGGATTTGCTTTACCTCCTTGTTGAATTCGGTGACCACAGCCGTTGGTGCGTGCTTGGACTCACTTCGATTTGGATCCTCATCATCCCCATAAAAAGGATTAAGAAGACTTACATGGAAGACGTTGTGGACCTTCAACTTTAGAGGGAGTTGGACTTGGTAGGCAACCTTTCCTACACGCTTGACTACAGGAAACGGTCCTTCGTACTTCCTTACCAAGCCTTTGTGGACCTTGCGTAGAGACTTGAATTGGTTGGGCAGTAACTTCACCATCACCATGTCTCCCGTTGCATAATCCCTTGGGCGTCGTTTGGTGTCAGCCCATCGTTTCATTCTCTTAGCTGCTCTGTCAAGGCAAGCCCTCGTTATGTCCGCTTCCTCGTGCCATTCTCTTGCAAACTTAAAGGCTGACGGGTTATTGCCAGTGTAGGGAGAGACAAGTGCATTTGGCGTGAGCGGCTGTTGTCCCATGACAATCTCAAACGGGCTTTTGTTCGCGGCCTCGCTCCTCTGGAGGTTGTATGAGAATTGGGCAGTATCGAGTAGTTTCGCCCAATCTTGTTGGTGGGCACTAACGTAGTGCCTCAAGTATTGCTCAAGTAAGGTATTCACTCGCTCGGTCTGTCAGTCGCTTTGGGGATGGAAGCTTGTTGAAAAGTTTAGGTCGGTTCCCAGCAATTTGAATAGCTCGCGCCAGAATTTACCTATAAAGTGGGGGTCTTTGTCATTGATTATGCTCTTTGGCACGCCCCACAACTTCACCACGTTCTTGAAGAACAAGCGAGCAGCTTCGTCCACCTTGCAATCAGCAGGGGCTGGAATGAAGGTGTCATACTTGCTGAACCGATCCACCACCACTATGATACTTCCGCATCCCTCAGACTTCGGTAGAGCTACAATAAAGTCCATTTAGACACTTTCCCATAGCTTTTCGGGAATGGGTAGTGGCTCAAGTAGACCTACTGGTTGCTGCTGTTCTACCTTGTCTTGTTGGCAAACCAAGCAAGTTCGCACATAGGTCTCGACATCTGTATGCATATGCGGCCAAAAATAATGTTGTTGGACAAGAGCAAGGGTTTGTGTCATACCTAGGTGACCGGCCCATAGGGAATCGTGACATTCCTTGAGGATCTCCTTCCGTAAGTTTCCCCACTTAGGCACGAAGACTCGGTTCCCGATTGTCATGAGGACTCCGTCGTCCACCCAAAATCGACGAGTCTTCCCTTCGCTAGCCAATCTCACCAGGTTGTTGGCCAGGCTGTCTTGTCCGGTACCTTCCTTGATTCGTTCAAGGAGGTTGCTCTTAGGCATACTAGTGGAGAGGGCAACTAGTTCCGCCTTCTTGCTCAGCGCATCAGCAACAACGTTGGCTTGTCTCGGTTTATACCGCAGAGTGTAGTTGAACTCTGCCAGGAAGTCTTGCCAACGAGCTTGTTTGGGGCTGAGTTTCTTTTGGGTCTGGAAGTAGCTCGTAGCAATATTGTCAGTCATGATCACGAATTTACTTCCCAGGAGATAGTGTCTCCAAGTGCGCAAGCAGTGGATGACGACAGTCATCTCCTTGTCTTGGATGGTGTACTGCCTCTCCGTGTCGTTGAGCTTGCGACTTCCATAGGCAATGGGATGCCTATCCTGCATTAGGACTCCACCGATTGCAAAGTCGAATGCATCGGTGTGGACTTCAAAAGGTCTTTCGTAGTCCAGGAGCACCATAACAGGTTCTTCGGAGATTGCTTGCTTCAATCTCTCGAAGGAAGCTTGGCATTCACTCGTCCAATGCCAAGTGTGGTTTTTCTTCAGCAGGTCGGTTAGGGGTGCTGTTATGACAGAGTATCCCTTGATGAACCGATGGTAGTAATTGACAAGCCCCAGGAAAGATCGCATTTCCGGGACCTTGGTTGGAGGTTCCCACTGTTGGATGGCTTGTACCTTCGTTGGATCCATCAGCAATTTGCCATCCTTGATCTGGTGACTAAGGAAGTCCGCCTCTTGCTTGGCGAATGAGCACTTCTCCTTTTTGACGTACAACTCATTTTGCCGCAGAACTTGGAAGACTTGCTTGAGGTGCTTAACATGCTCCTCAAGTGTGTTGCTGTACACAACAATGTCATCCAAGTAAACTACAACGAATTTGTCAAGGAATGGATGCAATACCTTGTTCATGAGTGTGCAGAAAGTGGCTGGTGTGTTGGTGAGGCCAAAGGGCATGACTAGGAACTCGAATGCTTCGTAGCGTGTTACGCATGTCGTCTTTGGCTCATCACCTTGTGCAATACAGACCTGGTAGTATCCCGATCGCAAATCCAGCTTGGTGAAGTACCTTGCCTTACCGAGTTGGTCGAAAAGATCAACTATCAAGGGTATTGGATACTTGTTTTTGATAGTGACCTTGTTCAAAGCTTGGTAGTCGATATACATACGTAGCGATCCGTCCTTCTTCTTCTGGAAGAGGACAGGGGCACCAAAAGGGGCTTTCGAAGGTCAAATGTAGCCCGAATCGATTAGATCGTGGAGCTGCTTCCTCAATTCAGCGAGCTCCGGGGTGCCATGCGATAAGGGGCCATGGCAGGAGGTTTGGCACCGGGCTCCAGCTCAATGTGGTGATCCACATCTCGCTTTGGTGGAAGCTTCTTTGGCAACTCGGAAGACATGACGTCCTTGAACTTGTTAAGGACTGCCTGAATGGGTTGCGGCAGTGCGGGAGTTGGTGCTGCTACATCTTCCCCATCGCTTAACTCCCTTATGGTAGCCAGGTAACTTGGACCCGACTCTAGACCCTGCTTGAATTGCAAGGCAGAAATCATTGATGGTTGAGACTTCTCCTTACGCTTCAAGGGGACTACGCGGATCTTGTGATCGTGGACAACCAGAAGAGATCTTGAGGCAGGAACGGGAAAAGCCAAAGCTTCACAGAAAAATGCAAGACCTAACACCACCTTAAAGTCATCCATGGGAACAACGGTAAAATCCAACTTGCTGGTCCATTCGCCAATCTGGACAACTACTTCTTGTGCTATGCCTTGGATAGGCTTTACTTCCGAGTTTACCACTTTGATGGTGCCGATTCCCTTCATTAGTTTGAAGCCTAGTTGGTTGGCCTCTTGCACGTCCATAAAGTTGTGCGTTGCCCCTATATCTAGCATCGCATTGGTTGCTTTGCCGTTGATGGCAATGTCAGCGTACAACAGTCCCTTCTCCTTAGAAACTGCTGGCGAGGTATGTTTTGTGAGATTACCCAATCGTTGGATACATCCCATGTCGGCTTGGGGCTCTTCGTTGGCCTTCTCCGGGTCAAATACTGCCATCATAGCGTTCATTGCTTTTCGTTTGGGGCATTCTTTCACCCAGTGTGGTCTGTCACAAATGAAACAGGGTCTAGGGGGATTATCTGAGTTGTGCGTACCTGCAGACTTCTTCTTATGCTTGAGACGGCCATTTAAGGGTCTCTGCTATCCACCCTCGTGGCGGCCAAAATCCTGCTTCTTCTGTCCGGTCTTCTCTCCCCCACTTTTGCTAAAGTTTGGCTTCTTGCTCTTGGAGTGGGCGGAGTAGTCGACAAAGGTCTCTGCAGCGGCAATGGCAGCATCTAGGGTTTGCACATTACGCCTCTCCAACTCGACTCTCACCCAGTCTTTCAAGCCGTCTTTGAAGTAGAAGAGAAACTCTCTATCGGACATCTCGATTTCAAGCATAAGGGTAGTGAATTTCTTGATGTAGTCGGAAATACTACCTGTTTGACATAGGCGACGCAACTTTCCCCTCGCTTCACTGTCTGTATTGTAAGGGACAAAGTACCGACATACCTCAGCCTTGAATTGCTCCCAAGTGTCGATGATGCACAAGCCTTTCTCCCTCTCGGATTGCTTACGTCTCCACCAGAGTTGGGCAGCATCTCTTAAGAAGATTGGGGCGCTGCCCACCTTGGCAAGGTCGTCGACAACCCCCATGGCCTTAAAGTACTGCTCAAGGCCGAACAGAAAGTTCTCTACGACAGTGGCGTTACGTGTGCCGTTGTACATGGTAGGCTTTGGGACCTTCAAGCCACATACTGTTGTGGCGCTAGTAGTGGTAGCTGTACCAGTGTATGAGTTGTTTCGACGCAGCGAATCCATCTCCCTACGCAGGTCGTGAATCTCTCCAACAAACTCGCGTAGACTGGACAGATCTTGGTTCAGGGAGCGTAGTTCTCCCTTAAACGAGCGACCAAACTCTTTGATCATGATTTTGGCAGCCCGCATGATCTTTGCATTCTCATGGATCAAGTTGTTGACTTGATCGCTGAGGTTGCCCAAAACGGAGCTTATATCGGTGACGCTCCGTTCCAAGCCAGCAACACGAGTGTCCATGGTTTCCTTCGCTGGAGCCTTGGACTTGCTCCGCTTGGTAGGGGCACGCTGCACCTCACGCCTACAAGATTGTTCCCTCGCTTGTTGCTCCTCTACGGTGGTTGCAACAAATCCTTCTTCGCTTGCCATGCTTGCAATCTCAGCAAACAACGAACAGACAGATTTGGACCTTGGCTCTGATACCACCTATCACGGAGTTAGGTTTTGAACGTGCTAACACGCGCGACACTTAGTCAATCTTGTGTGTGAAGACGAGCTAAGTAAGCCTTGGAGAGTTTGAGAGAATTAGCGGAAAGCGTCGGGCGGTAAGTAAGGATTTGCAATTGCTGTATGAAGAGAGAGCACAAGAGAGTTTTGCAAATGAACTTGTATTAAGTATACAAAGGTGTGTTTACAAGTGAGAGGAGTGACCTATTTATAGTTGCTCCACCTCCTCAATGTGTGGCTACAAATGACTATCTAGAATATTTACAATGAATGTTCTAGAGAGAGCATCTAAGAGAATCCTTCAAGAAGGTTCTAGGTGAGTCTCTTTGCTGGACTTTGCTGGAAGACTTTAGATGGGGCACTTCCAAGCACTTCAAGACTCTTCTAGGACCTTCCATTTGCTGGATTTGGGCTGTCAAGGGGGCTAGGCAATGTTGGCAGCCCGCAGAGGTTTAATTTGGCCCCCAATATATGTTTCCTCACTTGCTGGATGAGCTGGACTTAGTGTCCACGTGACAGGTGGCTCCTTGAAGTGACCATCTTGAGGCTTTGAAGCGGCTCCCCACCTTCGCCATGATTTCCCTCTCTCCAATTCATGCAATAATCCCGTTTTTATTAAGATTAAGATATATAAAAGATTAGGTTTAATTTTTTTTTATATTTTTTAAAAATTTATTTTAAATTGAATTTTTTTAATAAGAAATATTAAAATTATATATTAATCAAATAAAAATTATTAATAATGTAATAATATTTTTATAAATAAATTTTTAAAATATAAAAGCTAAATAAAATATAAAAATTAAATTTTAACTATAAAAGTTTATAAAATTTTAAAATTAATTTTTTCATATTTTTATTAATTTTACATAAGGAATAATGTATTTTTATATAAATTTTATATTTTTATTAAATTATAAATTATATAATAATAATATTTTTATAAATTTTATATTTTTTATATTATTATAATTTAAAAAATTTTAAATTTAAAAATTTAAGATTTTAATATTAAAATATTAATAAAAAATAAAGTTATTTATTTATTATATTTTGAATAAAAGAAGAATGCCAAATATAAAGAAAATGCTCAAATATAAAATGACCCTTTAGTTAAGATGGTCCTATAATAATATGATTTTGATGAGCAAATTACACCACATCCTTAAGAAGGTAAGACAGTATATGAAACCGAACTTTGGAGTAAACACCTACTCGACTAATCAATTGACAACTCCATTCCCCTACCTTAAAATGTGGGTCATAAGAAACGTCACCAGCTTTATCCTAAAATTCGAATTGTCTTTGGGCCATAATAATCATCAATCGCCAAGTACAGTTTCATATCACTAAATTGTGTTGGACGACCATCCAACTTTTGGTTTCATCAAACCCAATATATTTTATGACTTCCTACCCAATAGGCTGATCATGGACCCTTCAAAAGTGATTTGCCTCTATCCCTTACACCTGCATCGATTGCCTAATTGGGTTCGAATTTGAACAAACAAGCGTAGAGGCAAGACTCATAATAGCTTAGTTATTGGGTCAAGAAAATGTTCATCTTAATAGTACATACTAGTGTTTAGGAGTGTAAATATTGTACTTTTAAAAATCCAACTAAATTTATGGTCATACTATAAAACTGGTGACTTGATATAGATTTGGTTTAGTTTGTTTGAAAATTGAGTAATATTAAAATCAAAATAATAAAAAGTTGACTCGATTATAAATTAAGTAGATTTTTGTTAATTTTTTTTATATTTAAATAAAAAATATATGATTATATTATTATATATATATATATATACTAATTTTATTTTCAACAGTATTTTATCACTATAACTTGTAAATGGTGGTTTATTAAATAAGGAGATGAAAGAAAATCTCAAGATTCATCATTATTTAAATCAAAGGTTTTGGTTATTGAAAATAAGGGGAGATGCCAAAAAAAAAAAGGGTAAAATGAGTAAAAGTAAGAGCTAAAAGAAATCAAGATGAAATACAAGAATGTCTGACATCACTATTATAGAAAGATAGGTCATATTTAGAAAAACTATGACAAGTGGAAGAAAGAAATGATAGATTACAACGATAAACATGAGAAAAAAAATGATGGTAATGATTATATTATTACTGCATTTATTTCTGACACTATTAACCTTATTATTATTCGTAATAAGAATAATGGTAATGATTATGTTACTATCTAACATCTCCTAAGACTAATTGAGTTATAAATAGTAGTGCCTTCCTTCATATTATTTCAAGAAAAGAATTTTTTACAACGTATACTCTTAGCGATTATATGTCATTGAAGATGGGTAATAATGAGCTCATTAAAAGTCATTAGCATCAATAATGTTTGCTTAAAACTAATAGTTGAGAATAAATGATATTGAGGGATGTTAGATTTGTCCCAAAAATTCATATGAATTTAATTTCGACAAGAAAGTTTGATGACGGGTGTTTTTGTAATTTTTTCAGTAATGGCTAATGGAAGTATAACATAGGCTCTTTAATTGTGACACGAGGTAAGAAATATTTCAATTGATATTTCATGCAAATTTCCATCTTCAGAGATGTTATGATTGTAGTGAATAATGAAAATTCTACTAAACTATGATATAAGTAATTTAGTCACATGAGTAAAAAGTGGATGAATTATTTGATAAGAAAAAACCAACTTTTAGATATGAAAAATATAGTTTTGAAGAAGTGTTTTCACTATTTGGCTAAGAAACAAAATAAAGTTATATTTAAGAGTTACCTATCATCAAGGAAATTAACACTACTTAAGTTGGTTCATTCTAATGTGTGTGGTTTTTTAAAAGTACATTTACTTAGTGGTACTCTTTATTATGTAACTTTTATTAATAATTACTCAAGGAAACTTTGAGCTTATACTTTGAAGACTAAAGATCAAATATTTGATATGTTCAAAAAATTTTATGTCTTGATTGAGAGATAAACAGAGAAGAAATTAAAATATGTCTATATTAATAATAATGGTGAGTACAATGGTAAGTTTGATGAGTATTGTAAGGTATAAGGGATCATATATCAAAGGACACCTCCCAAAATACAATAGTTAAATGGGTTAGTTGAAATGATGAATACGACACTAATTAAAAAGGTTAGATATTTACTCTTAAATGCAAAGTTACCTATATCCTTTTGGGGTAGCATCTTGAATATAGTAATAAATGTAATTAATCTATCTCTTAATGTTCCCTACAAAGTAATGTTCTAGATAAAATTTGGTCTGGTAAGAAAATCTCTTATGATCATTTATGAGTTTTTGGCTATAAATTTTTTTTTCACGTCCCAAAAGATAAAAGAGAAGTTGGATACAAAAACTCGACAATATATCTTTCTTGGTTATGGTGAAGATGATTTCAAATATTAATTATATGAACACTTGTTGAAAGTAGAGATGTTGTATTCTTTAGGGATCGAAATATTGAAAATATGAAGAAAGCAACTACTTAGACTAATGATAATTTTATTGATATTGATCTAGTTTCTAACACTTATTTAAATGATTCGATTGATATTCATGATAATGTTCAAGAACATGAAAAGAATGTTCAATAGAATCATAATATATAAGGTACAGGTGATATTGATGCTCTTGTAAAAGATTATCTACACATACCTCTATCTTCATTTCAACCCTGAAGATTCAACAAAGTTTCTTACCTTCTATTTAGTACTCTCTTGATAAATTTATAATATTAATTGCTAAATGTCATGACACATGATAAAATCTAACTTGATAGATATATTTTTAAGACCACACAATGAAGTGAATGCTAGTTTGATAGAATTGCGAAATTTTTTTTTTAATTTATAGCACTGCAATAACTTTCCACTTGATATTTAATATATAATTTCTTTTCAACAAACACTTTTTTACAATTTAATAAATTTAACCTTTTTTTTAAATTAACAAATTATACCTCAATTTTTTTAAAACAAATCTAATATATTATTAAAAGTATAATAAAAAAACGTAAAACAACATTTTTATACAAAAAAAAAATTTGTGTACAAAAGACTTCTTTTCTTTTCCATCTCTCTCTCTCTCCCCCTTTTATGCACTCATCATCATTTTTTTCACTCACCATTAGTCGTAAAAAAATATAATAAATTTGTTAAAACATAAAAAAGATAAAAATAAATTTATATATTAATTCTCAAAAAAAATTTAAAAGATTTGAAATACATCATTTAAACTTCCATGATTTAATTTTATTTAAATTTTCTTAAAGAATGAACATCAAATATGGATCACACCACATAATACTTCTCAAGAGTTACAGTAGCAGTAATTGAATTCATGTCATTACTTCCCAATACAAACTTCTCTGGTGTGCATTGAGAGGATGAGAAAGCAAGAGCTGACATGTTAATGGCTATCATAGTCTCATGCCGGAGTCAAATCCGTTCACAGTCATTCCTCCATCAACCGATATAATCTGTCCGGTAATGTATGAAGAAGCAGGTAGACAAAGGAATGCCACAGCAGATGACACTTCCTCTGGTTCTCCAACACGCTGGAAAGGGGTCCGAGAGACCACTTTATCAAGAAATTCTTCATTTTCGAGCAACTGCAAGGGGGAGAAACAGTGGCATCTGAGAAGATGCTTCCATAACATAATATAGACAATATTGAAAGAAACAGGCAATGCATCTCTGCAGCCTTGTACATCAGAAATCTGAACTTCCATTCTCCAGGGGAAATTTACAAATTACAGCAGCCATTTAAGAATACGCTGAGGCAGCAATATGAAACATTTGCAATAGGAAGAATTCTTACCTTTTGCTTGAAAAGGTCCAAGCCCTTGGCAACCATTCAATTAATGAAAGCATAACAGCCAAGCTAGGAAAACTATGCAGCGGAAGGAACATTTACAGTAGGCGGCATAAGTGATCTAGATATTTAACAAATAACCAGCACCAGATATTGTCTAAACTATGCATAATTGAATTTCAATAAACTTGCTAAACGCTAAGACACAGCACTCCAGCCCACTAAGGGCATCATAAAATATCTGAGCCTGCTGGGTTATAGGTGTTACTGGCTTCAAAAGAGCCTGTCTTGTATGAAACCATGTTATATATTTACTTTATCTTGACACCATGTTAAAAAAAACCCTTACCTTTGGATGTACCAAAAGTAAGGCCTTTAAACATCCGAAGATAGGGCCTTTCAGGATATGCTAAAATAAGTTGCGTGGAGCCAAGATGTTCACTCAAGGTAACTTTTAGACTTGAGAATCAATAAACCTTTTGCTACCAGTAAGAGATAGATTCTATAACATGCATGCAGTTAAGGAAATTTTGTTAAAAGCAAACAAATTTAAAGCATTTATGGCTTTTGCCATGTAGCAGGGAACCGATCAAATGCATAATATCTAATGATTTGATCAACTCAAATGGAGTCTGTATGATATGTTTATAGTATCTGTTAGTAGGAAGAGCATTGTCCCTGAGTTAATAGTTAAAAGATAACAAGCTTAATTTTTATTGGTTTTGACTGTAATTTATGGCTCAGCTAAGCTGGAACAAAGACAAATTCAATATATAGAATGAGAAAGCATATCCAATGCGATCATATAACAATAACTGTTTAAGCTTCAGTGATCTTAGTAGATTTACATCCATGATATAACTAAGTTCAATGGTAAACTCGAATAGTTATACAGTTCAGCCCATAATGATTTTAGCAGAAAAAAACAGATCAGGTCTTTTTTTGGGTTAAAAGTTATCCCAGGATGATCCCGGTGATACTTTTTTGTGGTTCTGTCTCAAAAAAGCCAAAAATAACAAATAACATTAGAAACACCCTCCCCCAACAAAACAAAGAAAAAAGGCACCAAGAGAAAGATAGGGATCTTACATCTTCGACGAGTGATGTTCTGGTATACCAGGGTGCAACACAATTGGTCCTGATATTGTCTTTTGCCCACTCGCAAGCCAGATTTTTTGTAAGTTGATTAACCGCAGCTGGGAAAGGTAAATCGATTGCAGATTTTAGCCCTGCTATGCATCATATAACAGCTCATGCTCAGGGGAAAAAGAAACAAGATCATAACTGTAACTTACCTTTACTTGGTCCATAAATTGAGCCACAACCTATATGCAAAAGACCCCCAACAGAGGAAATAAACACAATGCTTCCAGCTCCAGATGCTTTAAGAAGTGGATGTGCAAGTTTGCATAGATGGTATGGTGATTCAAAGTTAGTTGCCATGAGTTTATAAAATTCTTCATCAGTGTATTCGGTGGTTGGCTTCCCGATGTTTGTCCCAACATTGTTGACCTTGACATAAAAGACCATGCAAATTAAATCTTACAACAGTGCAGGACAAAGACACATTCTTTAAACTGATAGTTACCAATCAAGGCATACAAGAAGCATTTTACTCCACAAACTAATGGGGTTGCACAGCAGTCAGAATTTCATTGCATATAAAGATGAAAGCAGAAATATCCGATAGGAAAGATGTGCACTCTAAATCTCGCATCTTTGAGGTTCCGTTAGAAAGCAAACGTGCTTCAATGTAAAGAATCATCCGGAGATCAGCATATGAGTTTCATTACTTGAATAGCTTTTTATCTCTTTTCAACGTGCAAATGCAATGAACATTTGATTTCAGACTGACATAATTATAATCATAAAACCTTTTTTATTTTTAAACAGAAAGTCCGCACCCCTAAATGATCAACGCTCTTTAGAGTTTGGACAACAACAATCAGCTGAGATCCAATTTCATCGGTAACCAGAATGATATTGCAGTACCAACCAGAAAATCGACACGAAATCGCTGATTCAGAACGCAAATAACCAAATTAAAACATTCAATTACACGACAGTTGTCAGTATCAGCACAAAGTTTTTTTCTTTCTTATCTTTCAGAGCAAAATTAAACGAGTGAATTAAGGATAGAAAAGAAACAAACAGAGGTTCGAATACTAAAAAGAGTAACGGAAGAGAATGTGTGAATTACAAGAATGTTGAGTTTGCCACTGAAGAGGGAAGCGACTTCCTCAATCAGCTTCTCTCTCTGAGGTGGAGAAGAAGCATCGCAAACCGAGCCAGTGACCGGAAAACCCTTAGCCTCCCATTCTTTCAAGCACTTATTCAGTTCTGTTTCGTTTCTTGAACAAGTGTGCACTCTTGCCCCCAGCCCAGCAAGTTCTTCAACAGTTGCATTCCTAATTTGAATTTAAAATTAAAATATAAAATATATAAAAAAAAAAACAGAGGAACGTCAAATTTCGGCAGATGGGTCTTGTGCGAACGTATTCTTAAAATCAAATATGCAGAGAAAGAGCAAGAGAGAGAGAGAGAGAGAGACCCGATTCCACGAGTGCCACCAGTGACAAGAGCGGTGGCTCCTTGAAGTGACCATCTTGAGGCTTTGAAGCGGCTCCCCACCTTCGCCATGATTTCCCTCTCTCCAATTCATGCAATAATCCCGTTTTTATTAAGATTGAGATATATAAAAGATTAGGTTTAATGTTTTTATAATTTAATTAAAATTTTATATTTTTTAAAAAATATTTTTTAATTGAATTTTTTTAATAATTTTTTAAAAAAATTATAATAATCAAATAAAAATTATTAATAATTTGACAATATTTTTATAAATAAATTTTTAAAATATAAAAACTAAATAAAATATAAAATTAAACTTTAATTATAAAATTTATAAACTTTTAATTTTTTTCATATTTTTATTAGTTTTACATTAGGAACAATGTATTTTTATATAAATTTTTTATTTTTATTAAATTATAAATTATATAATACTAATTTTTAATAAATTTTGTATTTCTTTTACATTATTATAATTTAAAAATTTAAGATGGTATTATTAAAATATTAATAAAAATTAAAATTATTTATTTATTATATTTTGAATGGAAGTACCAAGTATAAAGAAAACACTAAAATATAAAATAACCCTTTAATCAAGATGCTTCTATAATAACTTGATCTTGTTGAGTCAACTGCACCACATCCTTAAAGAGTTGAGATAGCATATGAAACCTAACTTTGGAGTAAATGCCCAATCGGTTAGTCAATTGACAACTTTGTTCTCTTACCTTAAAATGTGGGCCATAAGAAACGTCACTGGCTTTGTCCTAAAACTCGAATTGTCCTTGGGCCTTAATGATCATCAATCGCCAAGTCTAGTTTCATATTGCTAAATTGTGTTGGACGACCATCCAGCTTGTGGTTTTATCTAATCCAACATCTTTTATGACTTCCCAACCAATAGGTTGACCATGGACCCTTTTAAAGTAGTTTGCCTCTATCCCCTACACTTGCACTGATTGCCTAATTGGGTTTGAATTTCACCAAAACAAGTGTTGAGGTTTTAAACAATAATTTGTTGATGGTAATGTTTATAATTATATTTGTAATGAGACACATCCACAAACTTTAGGGAGCAAGCTTGGGGCATTATATGCTTCAAAGTTTGGTAATTACAATTTGTTCTTGTTGAAGAATACAATGTAATTGAGATATAAAAAAGGAAGTTTAGTTATTAACTACTTGAATGAGTTTTAGGTTTTCATCCATTAGTTGTTAAGCATGGGCAATAAATTTGATAACAAGGTTCTTGGGCTATAATTACTTGCCACATTACCTAATTCTTAAGAGATTTTTTAGATTTCATTTACTAATTCAACATCTAGTGATGTTTTATTATTAAAACTTGTAAAGGGTTGCATGTTGAATAAGGAGATGAAAAGAAAATTTCAAGGTTCATCATCATCCAAATTAGAGGTTTTAGTTATTAAAAATAAGGGAAAAAGCCAAGAAAAAAGAAAAGGTAAAAGTAAAATCCAAAGCAAGTCAAGATCAAAGTACAAGAATATTTAACTTCACTATTATGGGAAGATGGGTCATATTCAAAAAAACTGCTACAAGTGGAAGAAAGAAACTAAAGATGATAGCGATAAGCATGAGAAAAAGAATAATGGTAATAATCATGTTACTACTGCTTCTACTTCTAATATTATTGACCTTATTATTATTTGTGATGATAATGTAATCAATTTGACATCTCTTGAAACTAATTAGGTTATAAATAGTAGTGTCTCCCTTTCTATTACTTCAAGAAAGGAATTCTTTATAACATACACTCCTACTGGTTGTGAGACATTAAAGATGGGTAATAACAACTTAGCAGAAATCATTAGCATTAATAATGTTTAACGTCATTATTATGGGAAGATGGGTCATATTCAGAAAAATTGCTATAAATGGAAGAAAGAAACTAGAGAAGATAGTGATAAAGACGAGAAAAAAAATGATAGTAATGATCATATTATTACTGCATCTACTTCTAGTACTATTGATCTTATTATTGTTTGTGATGAGAATGTGATCAATCTGACATCTCTTGAGACTAATTAGGTTATAAATAGTAGTGTCTCCCTTTATATTACTTTAAGAAAGGAATTCTTCACAACATACACTCATATTAGTTATGAGGCATTAAAGATGGGTAATAATAACTTAGCAGAAGTCATTAGCATTAATAATGTTTGCTTAAGATTGACAATAGAGCATAGTTAACATTAAGAGATGTTAGACATATCTCAAATATTCATTTGAATTTAATTTGGATGGAAAAGTATGATGATGAAACTTTTAAGAATACTTTTAGTAATGGTTAATGGAAGCTTACCAAAGGCTCCTTAGTTATGGTAAGAGATAAGAAATACTTCAATTTATATTTCATGCAAGCTTTCATCTTTAAATATGTTGTGATTGCAATAAAGAATGAAAATTTCACTAAATTGTGGTATAAGTGGTTTAGTCACATGAATAAAAAGGGGATGAAATTTTGGTAAGGAAAAAACTAGCTTCTAAAAATGAAAAATGTAGTTTTGAAGTAATATTCTTACTATTTGGCTAAAAAATATAATAGAGTTACATTTAAAAGTTATTCATTGTTAAGGAATTTAACAGTACTTGAGTTGGTACATTTTAATCAAGACTTTGACATGTTTAGACAATTTCATGTCTTAGTTGAGAGACAAGCATTGATGAAGTTAAAATGTGTTTGTACTAATGATAATGGTGATTACAGTGATCTATTTGATGAATATCCTAAGGTAGATGGGATTATACATCAAAGGATATCTCCTAAAATACCATAGTTAAATGACTTAACTTAAAGGATGAATATAACACTAATTAAGAGGGTTAAATGTCTACTTTTATATGTAAAGCTACCTAAATCCTTTTAGGATAAAGTTTTGAATACAGTGACACATGTGATTAATTTATCTCTTGGTGTTCCTCTATAAGGTAATGTTTCAAACAAAATTTGGTTTGTTAAGGAAGTCTCTTATGATTATTTACAAGTCTTTGACTATAAAACTTTTGTTCATACCCTAAAAAATGAAAGAGAGAAGTTGGATGTGAAGACTCGGTAATGTATCTTTCTTGGTTATGGTAAAGATGATTTTGGGCATCAATTATATGATTTGGTTAAGAAAAAGCTTGTTAAAAGTAAAGATATGTTCTTTAAGGATCAGAACTTTGAAAATATTAATAAGGCAACTACTCAGACTAATGATAATCTTGTTGATATTAATCTAATTTCTCAAACACCTTCAAATGATTTAGTTGATGTTCATGGTGATGTTCAAGAACATAAAAAGAATGTTTAATAAAATTATAATTTATAAGGAGCAAGTGATATTAATGCTCCCTTAAAAGATTATCCACCCACATGTTGACCTCTAGTTCAACCATAGAGGTTTAACAAAGTTTGGTACTCTTTTGATAAATTTGTGATGTTAACTAAAAGGGGAGAACTTGAGTACTATAAAAAAGTTAAAAGTGAGCAGAGGTAGCACCAGATAAATGTCATGACACATGGGATGAAATCCATGCATGACAACTCCATTTATGAGTTAATGAAGTTACTCAAGAGTAAAAGGGTTTTAAAAAATTGGTGGATTTACAAGATAAAACAAAAAGACAACACTTCACATCAACGATATAAAGTCAAATTGGTTGTTAATGGATTTAGTTAAAAATAAGGTATTGACTTTAAAGAGATATTCTTACCAGTGGTGAAAATATCTTCCATCTTAGTTATATTGAGTTTAGGTACATATCATAACTTAGAGATTAAGTAGATAAATATGAAAACGACTTTTCTTTATAGTGACTTGGAAAAAAAAAATTATATGGAGTAACTATAGGACTTTAAGGAAAAAGGAAAAGTGAATTATATGTGTAAGTTGAAAAAGAGCTTGTATGACTTAAAATAAGTTATGAGGTAATGATATAAGAAGTTTAAGTTTGTTATAAGGATGTAAGGATACAAAAAGACTACTTCTGATTATTATATTTTTGTTTAGAGATTCACTAGTGATAATTTCATGACTTTACTATTTTATGTTAATAATATACTTATTGTTGGTTGTAATGTTTTTAGAATTGTTATATTGAAACGAGAGTTAAGTAAGTCCTTTACTATAAAGGACTTGAGACCAGCAGAGAAAATCCCTGGCATAATAATTACTTAGGACAGAAAAAATAAGAAGTTGTATTTGTCTCAAAAGCAGTACATTGAAAATATATTTCAAAAGTTTAACATAAATAAAGTTAAAGTAGGAAGTACACATCTTGCTATATATTTTAAATTATTTGTTAACCAATATCCTTCCATAAAGAAAAAAAAAAAAGTTGTAGAGAATTCTTTATGTATCAACTAGGGGTAATTTAATGTATATAATGGTATGTACGAGGCCCAGTATAGCTCATATAGTTAGTACATTTAGTTAGTTTCTTTCAAATCCTAATGAAGAGCATTAGAATACAATGAACTGAATATTAAGATATTTGTGAGGTTTTACTGATTTAAGATATTATTCTAGGAGTGATGAGCTTACTCTTATTGGATACACAAATTCATATATGACACATAATATCGATTCTAGAAAGTTTACTTCAAGTTATTTGATTATTCTTACAAGGAGAGTAGTTAGCAATCTTGGTTGTAAAAGTGTGTTACATTGTCCACTACAAAGATAAAGTTCATTGTTATAACTAAAGTATTTAAAGAGTTGCTTTGAATGAAAAGATTCACAAAGGAGCTGGGTTTTGAACAACTGAAGTACGTGTTGTATTGTACAATTATAATGCAATTCATTTTAGTAAGAATCTAACTTTTCATACTAACTCATAACATATTAATGTACAATATTATTAGATACACAATATTCTTGATTCTAGATAGTTAAAACTTGAAAAGATTTATACAGATGATAATATTGGTGATATATTGTTCATTGACTAGGATAGTTAATATCTCCATATAATCGAAGGGGAGAGAATTATTAGGTTTATTGGTTCTGTATGGTGTGAGAGTCCAATTATTGTGGAGATATAACCCAAATGTATTTATTTTTGGCCCACAACCAAAAAACAATTAATGATTGTATAAATACCCCTTTTTGGCTATTGAAAACTTAATTCGAGAAAAAAAAAAAGTAAAAAGGTTATAGAAGAAAAGAAAAAAAAAGTTAAATGGTTGCTAGAATTTTCAACTTGAGGCAATGTGCTTAAATTTTACTATTTAAAGGTCAATTAATGCCTAATCAAGCTAAACTTTAAACAATTGATTCAAAATGTCTTTTTCTTGAAAGTACAATTATTGTGCAGATATAGTCCAAATGTATTTGTTTTTACCCTATAACCAAAAAACACTTAATGATGGTATAAATACCCCTCTTTGGATGTTAAAAACTTAATTTAAAAAAAAAAAAGGCAAAAAGACTATAAAAGAAAAGAAAAAAAAAAGTTAAGTGGTTGCTAGAATTTTCAACTTAAGGCAATGTTTTTATATTTTACTGTTCAAAGGTCAATTGGTACCTAATCAAGCTAAAACTTAAATAACTGATACAAAATGTCTTTTTCTTAATTTTAAATGGTGAAAATTGTGTTTTGAGCATTGTAAGTTTATGTTTTACTTTAATTTTGTAGGTGCATTTTGGGCTTTTTTTGTATGCAATTTTGATCAATTGTTTTATTAAAACATTGTTTATGATCCAATTAAACTAAATCTTGGTCAGTAATTAAAGGATGATTATATATTTATTGTGAATAGTTAGATCATATTTTGGTGATTTATAAAGGAAGGGTTTTGATTCAAAATTAAGACCTTTGAATTTTGATAACTTTCCATTTTCCTATCTATAACAATTTTGATAAATTATATGGCTAAATTTAATTCATGGTCTAATTGAGTTAAATTTTAATCAACTCATTCTAAAATTTTGTCAAATTTATCATCATTATAAAACTCAAATACTAATAAATTTCTCATATTTATCATGATAGAATTTTTGGCTTACCAAAATTCAATTTATAATGTTAAGTATTGTTCTACCAATTAACTGCACCATTTTGAAGTTTGAAATATGTAAGAGTCACTTTTTTATCCTCGTAAACATCATTATATTTGAAATATACCTCAATTTCTACTAAATTATCTCACAATATCTTAAAAAAAATTTCCATAAAAAATTAAAATATTTTTGAAATCAATAACATATCTATAAATAAATTGACTATAAGTAACATCTATAATACAATATTTGTTGTATTCATGATCATGTAAAATTATGTTAAAGAGAGTCTTCCCTTTATGATCTTTTTCGTTAAAGATGTTGCTTTAGCCTCTATAAGATGACATCATCACAGGCCAAACTTGCTTCAATGTCACTTAATGAGAGACATAAGTATGAAAATATTAGAATGATATCAAGTGAGAGAAATCCAAGTTCTAATACTACTTTATGCATGACAGAACCACAAAAACATTGAATGATATCAAATAAGGTAAATCCAAATCCTAATACCACTTAACGTGGAATAAAAGTGTGGAAACGTATATCAAGTGAGGTAAATCTAAACTCTGATACTACTTGATACAAGACAAAAGTACTAAAAAAGAAAATAATAAAAGTTAATATTTAATTGAACTTTTAAAAAGAGTTTTTAAAATAACTCTCAAAATAAATACTTTTATTGCTAATTTATTAGTTATTAAAATAATATGATTACCGAATATCTTTAATTATTAAATATATATCATTAAAATTATTTAATTAATTAAAAAATATTTGAACTAAAAAAAATAATTTTTAAATAATATATACTTTTTAAATAATTTAATTAAAATTTTTAATTAAATTAAAATATTATAAAATAAATAAATAAATTATAAAATAAAAATTATAATATAATTTATAATACGATAAAAAATAATTTTTTTGGATATATCTTATCTTATATTTAAAAAGAAAATTATAATTATTTATCTTTTCTCTTAGACTCTTCTTGTTTTCCTCTAAGCCATTCATCCTCAGGACGAAATCAAGATTAGAAGACAATCTCGAGCAAACGATGGAGTGCCTCTCATTGAACATAAAGAGTTTTGATTAAAACCAATCTTCTCCTTATACTAGATCGAAAAGATGATCAGGAATAACTCTTAGTCCAAACAAAACAACCCAAACCACTGTTGATGCGATTGTCCATTTCTGCAAAGCTATGCAAGTTAACAACCCTAGTCAGTTTCTCCTTTATCTACCGATGACAAGCATCACATTTCAGCATTTATATGGTGATACTCCATCTTTGTATTCTCTAGGGTGTTTTCGGACACTAAAAAAAAGAGGAGAATTGAGAAGAGAGGATGAGAAAAATTGCAAGCGTTGAAGGTAAGAGGTATCAATATGATTTGAACTACAAAAAGAAAGGTGAAGGTTAAGAAGAGAAAATTGTCTTTTAAAGCGTTAAAGATTTGGATACGAGATAGAAAGGGGGTTTTAAACCGGAGCAGAAAATGCACACCCATAGGGTGATAGACATGTGTCCACAACAATAAGGTATTTAATATAAAGAATGTTATAGTCATTATTTTAGGAAAAATCTAAATAAAATGAATTTAATTGAATATAATAAATTTTTATATTATATATATATTATTTTATATTAGAGTAATATTTTATATATAATATAAAAATTAATTATATTTACAAATTTATCACTTTTAAATTTATTTAATTAAATTTCATTTTATGATGCCAAGTTTTAGTTCTCCATAACAAGCTGATAAGGGAGTA
Source organism: Bruguiera gymnorhiza (assembly GCA_020883675.1). NCBI lineage: Eukaryota > Viridiplantae > Streptophyta > Magnoliopsida > Malpighiales > Rhizophoraceae > Bruguiera > Bruguiera gymnorhiza. Next base: position 2,964,189 of record JAIRCJ010001050.1, read on the forward strand.
GCTATGTACTGATTTTGGGTAGAATGTCTTTTCTTGCTTACATAAGAAAGTGCGCGAAGGTACTTGTTACCTCGAAAAATGGTCTGAAAATAATTTGGAGCAAGATTGACAACCAAAGCATGAAAAAGTCAAGCGGAACGCTGTTCAACTTGATAGGATCAGCTCATAGAGGATTAGGAAGATCAATTTATAAAACAAGCAAACTAAAGATGTGTAGAGATTGGCACACAACTAGGTCTAAGGGGACTACCAATGTTCCAGGGCTTGAGAGCTTCCACAAACTGCCAAGAACCAGTGTCAGCATTGGATTGATGGTCTCTGCAAATCGCCAAGAACAATCAGAAGGTGTACTCTAATACCTACAACGATCTTGAATAATGGAGATATGTCGCATGAAGATGACCATTAAAGGAAGAACAACCGCTAGCTAGTGCAGCTGAAGGGTTATAAATGTCAAGAGATCTTTCTGAAGCAAAAAGACACATAAAGTCTCTTGAGCAAATTTATGCTTGTATTTTTACTAGATTTCTTACACTTTTCTCATACTTTCCTGCATTTTCTCTTAAGATTTTGGTATTTTCTTTTGGTTTCTTGGCAAACAAATGTTGGGTTGCTGAGTTTTGAGCCCATTCTCTACCCTATAAGTCAAATTCAACCATAATATTGTACTTTTCATCACTGTCTTCACACCTGGAGTTAGATTTCAATTGTTCCGATACTATTTAACAATATCTCATAATCAATATATTTACTAATCACACTAATATTTTTAATATTTTAATAGTATCTTTTTGTTTCTTTTTAATTGCATTATGACTCAATTCTCATCCTACTTATTTTCTAACTTTTTTACTGCCTCTCCCGTGATTTTTTTATTCTAATTTTTTTTCCCTTTCTTTTCACGTTTACCCCAAACTCTTGCTATTTTTATTTTTCTTTTTCATTTGTTTTTTTTTTCTTTCTTTCTTCCGTTTGCTACGTCAATCTCGATCAGCAAGACAGGAACAGTTGACAGTGGATGTGGGTGCCAGCGACGAAAAGAGGTGGTCCGATGACTAGCTGTGGCTACTTCGACGACTTTTGTAACTAATGTGACATGACTCATATACTTTTTTTTTTTCTATTTAAATCAGATGTCTGTTTTAATATAATTACCAAATAAGTTATTAACTCTAATAATTCCCTAGTGATAACTAATGACATTTGGTGACAAACTCGTGGCTGCTTCCTCTTTTTTAGTTCTGTGATCAAATCAGCTCTTATATAACTCTCAAATATCAACTCTGATCGAGTGTCATGCCGGTCATATTATTTCAGGTTTTGTTAATTATTATTGGTTTTTTTTTTGGCTTGACCCACTAAGTGGAACTCGAAACCTTTAGCATGAATCATCCCATTTTCCACGCATCTACAAGCCAATTTAGACTCAAGGATGGTTTTCTCTATCGATTGTTTTTCAAGGAAAACAATTTCTACTTTCTAATATGGTTTGAACATTCCAAAACGATTATTCGACTAAACTGGACAACAAAAGGCCGACCTAAGCGATTTGTGGCTTGCTTTCATCACATAAGTATTGAATCCTTACGACCCAGGTTAGTTAATGAAATATACTCTATATAGGTGGACACAGCGTATGGGTATATATTTTATTGTTGGAAACGGACTAAACACAAAGCAAAATCAATCCCATAAGCAAAGGAAACCATTCTTCTGAATTTCCAGTACTTCTTACACTGTCCAGTCCAACAGACTAGATATTGTTATTCGATTGACAAGGCTAGCTGCACCAAGGGACAACGTCCCACACATTGTATAACCAAGAGAAGCAGAGCCATATTTTATTTTTTAACAAAGTAATAGCTTATCAGGTATTAGAAGGAAAGGAGGATTGCAAGTCAGAATATACCGCATAGGGTGAGAAGCACCCAAATCTCACACCTTGTGGTGGTTTGAGGAGAGACACAAAGTCCTTGTACCGCTCAGGCTAGCTTGGGTGGGTGGAAGCAGAGTCATATCTAAGCACAGAACAAAATCCAAAATTTCAAAGCAACTCAAATAAAGAAATCCCAGAGAAAGATGGGAGGATAAATACCATCATTCCTCCCAATATTCCAACATATATTTGAATGCAACAGGGAAACAGACACATGATATGCCCATGTGCAACTTCAGGGCATCTCTGTCATTGCATCTTAAAACACAGTGTGGTACTTCAGACTCATAAATAAGCAACTCCTTAACCTATATATCAGACAAAAACTCCCCCAATCAATACCCTTGGACTTCTCTTGCACCAACGAAGTTTTGCATAGAAACCCAATTAAAATGCTTCTATCTTTATTTATCAAAGCCCACTTTAAAACAGAGAACCCAACCTCAAAAATCACGTAGAAAGGGAAAAAAAAAAAAAAAGTCTTGAATTCTCTCCTAATGTGGGAAGAATTTGTTGGGTAACTTAAATCCCTGTATGCACAGACAGCAATATCACAGTTTCTTTCGGCCAAAAAATTAATAATAATAAATAAATAAATAAATAAGGCAACGTTAAATCAAAATTCGATTATTTTTTTTGATCAATTTCCCCCGCAAGAGACCTTGAAAATAAAAAAACAACAATGCAACACCGAGAAATCGCCGTGTATCGTGGAATAACTATCTGTATCAATACCGTAGGGTGGCTAAATGGCTTACTGAATTCCCAGGACCAGACTGGTCTAGCTTTTTAAAGATTTTAGGATGTTTTTAGGCTTCTAGCTAGGGTTGGTTGTTGGCAGTGTAATAGCTCTAGTCTACTAAGCTGTAATGCGTCCTTACAAAAGTAGAAACAAAGGACGCGCAAATAGTGTCGTGATTTGATGTATGTAGACAGATATGCATGTAGTTTTTTTTTTTTTATTTATTTAATGTGGCTAAATTATGTAACAATTAGTAACTATTTTGTCGTCTAATACTTAATTTGATTCCATGGAGTAGGTGGAATTTTTGTACTCTTTTGTTGAGCCCTTGAACGAATATCAAGCAGCTCAATGAGGAGGAAAGGAAAATAATTTTCTGCAATTTTTGCTACATGCAATTCTCACTTGCTGCCACATCAAAAAGAAAGGACGTTTTTATATAAAATTTGAACTGTATACATGTGATTGGAATTTGCAAGTAAAGAGAAAATAAAATGTTGGATAAGTAATGGTGCCACGGATCGCGGCGATGGTAATAATACAGGTAAAAGAGCGATATTGAAGCTGTGGTTCGCCCCCTCCAAGGTTAAACTCAATCCAACATGTAGGCATGTGTGTGTGTGTGTGTGTGTGTGTGTGTATGTGTGTAGCTGAAGTGACCCAAAGTCAGTTCTTTCACCCCTTTCAAAACCCAACAGTGTTAAATTTCATCTCTCGCTCCCCCTCCCCTCTCTCTCTCTGGTTTAGAGAGCGCGGTTAACTAACAGTAGTTCCCAAACCAAAAGGAGAGTTACCTGTTTCATCAACATACTTTAGCAAAAAGCTTTGATCTTTTACCGACCAACACAGATAGATTTGAGTTCCCACTGCCCACCTTTATCTTTTGCAAAAGATAAGAACTATGTGACTCTGGTACACCGATAAATTTGAGTCAATTTCCGAACTATGCGTTGCAACTTTGCATCTTTAACAACAGCTGTCTCTGAAATCTGTTGTTTTACCTTGTGTAGGAGAAATAAGATACAACAGTGCTGGCATTTTTTTTTTTTTTGAAATAAACATGGCTCGAATTTGATAGGTGGGTATAGGCTTTAGGAAAACACGAGACATGTTCATCAGCTTCTAAATTCCCTATGGCATCATTCATGCACGCACATGAAGCCGTGAACAAATAATCTCTACTACTTCTGTATATGCTCACATCTTCAAACGAGAAGGTAATAAGAATAAAGCACAAATGCAGCATATGGTGAGGAAAAAAGATTAAAGATAATCATATCATCTCGTTCAAATTAATACCAATACAAGAGGCCTTCGCCTGTATCTCATTGGATGAATCAAAGGGAACTGGGGGAAAGTTAACAGGAGAAAAGGAAAGGTAATTTATTTTGCTCCTTTCATCTTGTGAGAGAAAGCAGCTGGTATGTCCAAACCTAAACAACCGCTACTTCCCCTTGGGTGGCTCACCAAGCCTGAGCTCAAGATCTACGTCTCCCATGGAGCTAGAATTAGGTTCACTTACCTCTGATTGAAGAGCATATCTACCATTTGTGTCTGGCTTGATCAAGAACGAGAATGCTGAAACAGTGGTCTTTGGCCTTTTACAACTGCTTCCCTCGTCACCACTACAAGAGCTAAATGGTGGATTTTGGCTAATAATAGAATTTAACCCCATAAGCAATTCAGTGTCAACTGAATGATCATGATTTAAACTTGAAGAATCTTGCTCCCTTTGGTTCTGTTCTCGATTTGAATTCGGTGCGCTTTCGGAAAATGCAACTGCTAAACCATCTGACTCAAGTATATTGTAGGAAGAAGGAGGCACTTTGAGGGAAAGAAAAGTATGATCGCTTAAATTTTCTCTGTTGGGCAAAGCTGAAAACCTGGAAGATGAAAGAGTGCTACTTGACACAGCAATACCAGAGCTAGAATAAGGGTCAAGACGGTCATAATGCAAAGTTCTCAATTCTGATGGGAAATTCTGACGAGACTCCCATAATGATGGAATAGAAGCAGTTTTGCTATGCTCAAGATGTTGTTGCTGACGAATAGCATCATCATCTTCATCTTGATGGGAACTAGGAGATTGTCTAAGCCTAGCTCTATCCCTCCTATGGACATTCATGTGGCCGCCTAGAGCTTGAGCTGACCTGAATTCTCTTCTGCAAAAACCACAAGAATAGCACCTTGGAGGCCATAGGCATCCCCCAAGAGGCCCAGCAGCATCTTGACCAAAAGCTCTCTCTTCCCACGACGACTCGTTGTTGGACTTCATCGATGCTTGATAATTCGATGTAAAAATTGGTCTTTTCTTCATCCACATCAGGTAATCGGCTCGCTCCATATAGAGTCAGTTCTCGCTTGGAAATCAATATATGGATTGAAGAGGAAAATAGAAGGGAGAATCAAAGGCTATATGAATATTTTGATAAAAGGTGTTTAGGTGCAGTGCAAGAGGTAAACATAGATGAGATGGGATTGGAGATCCAGAATAATTAAGCAAGCACCATAACATTATATATATATATAGACCATTCAAACCTGAGAGTCAGGAGGAAAAGAAAAAGATCAACAGAAAAAGTCTTCTTAATAGAATAGCTAGTAGCTTTATGGGGTGTTGGCTAGCTTGCTCTTGGTTGGCGCTTGCAGTGAACTACAGTGTTGGTTTTAAGCTGATTCCATGAACAGTCGTTGTTAACGGGTCTTGTTTTGGCAATTCTTTTTGCATTTCTTGGGAGACACCGCTCAAGCAACTGTGAAACATTTCATCCACATGCATATGAAAGAGTTAATGCTTAATTAACAATTGTGGGGACATGATGATCAGGTAAATAGTCCACAGTCTGTCGCGCAATGTTGTCAACAATCTAGACACGAGCCCGTCCAAAAAAAGGCAATCTAAATGCAAGAAAAACAAGAACCTTGATAAAATTTCAAGGCTGAAGCATGTTGTGTCAAACGGAGCAGCATGTAATATACTTTTATCTGTTGGGACCGGAACCTAGTGTGCGACCAATTATTGGACTCGTCAAATCCATTAGAATCCCTTCTTTTTTATTTTTTATTATCATTAATTTTTATTTATTAAGTATTACGACCAAGTAATATTACATGTCAGTTTGAATGCACCAAACTAAGCTCATTCTCCATGTTGAAATTATGGGGTTAACAAGACGACATAAAGCTTAAATTAATGAGAAATCATCATACTCAAAAGCCAAGGCATAATTCTCTTCCTTTTGTTTGTTTTTTTTTTTTCATTTTTGTTTAAATTTCATAACAAAAATTTTATTAGACCTTGAGTTATATGATAAAATTTAAATTTTTTCACCAACTAAATCTTCATTAGTTCTATTTCTTCCATTTAATAGATTTGAATACGAGACCTTTAATTTGGACCCAAAAAAAAAAAAATCAAACCTTTGATTTTCTAGTTTATTTAAGTTTAGTTCGATGACTCTAGTTATGACCTGAAGTAACAATTAGAAATTCCTAATTTGATATATTTTAATTGACAACACATTCTTTGTTAAGCACGACGAACTTTTGATGGGATTCCAAGATAAATCTTTGACAAAGCCTGAACCAAATAGATATGCTTTCATATAGATAGTTCTCTCGGAATTGATCTGGACCTTTTAAAAGCCATAATTCTCTAACACACAAAAAAAAAAAAAAAAAAAGGTATTCAAGGTCCACTTGCGTTGGGATATGGCAATTCATACCCATCTAGTAATAGGAAAAATTATATTAAAAGAAAAAAAAAAAGCCGCCCTTTTAAGCTAGAATACTATAATATGATAGTTGATCAAATACGCAAGACATTAAATACATACAAAACCAATTCATTCTGGACGATAGCTAAGCAGACAAAATCCAGGGGAGACTAAATCAGATGAGACAAGCGCTCGTGAAAGATTGGTTAGACATTTAAATCTCCACCTAACATTATAACCATTATTGGACTAATTTATCCACCTAACATTATAACCATTATTGGACTAATTTATGATAATTCAGTAGGTACGTGTTGCGTTGTTGGATCTTCTGTCTTCTCAACTGATCAAGTTGCTCGTTATAATGTTCCCAGAATTTTCATTGTGCTAGAATTTTAGTGCATAAGTAAACAAGAGCTCTATTATATAAATACAAGAATTTTACACGTTATTCATATATATATATATATATATATTAATTCGAATGTCTTTATTTAACTAATAGCCGCACAATTTATTTGATAATTTTTGTTTTTTTTTTTGCCTAAAAATACATATAAATGTACATATTCTCTTATGTGCGCAGTTATATCTTTGATCATTATTGTTAGGTATACCTTTTAGTAAGTATTTTGAATTTATTATTAGTAGAATGCTTCTAAAACTATTAGTTATATATTTATAGGCATTACGTGTATGATCATGACTACCGAATGTATATTGTCACATCGTCTATTTTATTTGTTTCCAAAAAACATGTTTCAATATAACATTTTATTTTTTACAACCCTCTATTTTATGGACACAAATATTTAAGATATTATTGATACGTAAGGCACCATTCGATAGGTGGATATGTTTTTATTTATTTATTTATTTAAACTCATCTACATTTATTTTTATATTTATTTTTGTGTACATTGCACATTTTACCTTCGATAAGTTTCTCAATATTTTTGCCAAAAAATATGCATAAATATACTTACTCTCTGCACATACTTATTCATGATGATCACTGTTAATTGTATGCTTTAATGAGAAATTTGAATTTTTCTGTCATATTTTTGGACGATTGATTATATATATATATCCTTATTGAATTGATCGATACCACCGTTAGCTATATATAGATATAATCCCATTAGTAATCTGAATTAGTGTATACTAGATATAGAATGCCATTGTTGAATTTGGAAAAGATTCATCTCCATTTGTTTTTTGGTCTATTAAAAGGCTCATAGCTATAATAAGAATAGATCTCCTCACTACTTCGTACTATAATCTTTTTGTCCCCTCCGTCCGCGCACAAACACCTCCCCCCAACCAGCAAAATGAGCGTGCCACTATTCATGTAAAAGACATAAACGAGTACATGGATGACCAGAAAAATGTAGATGGAGTGCATGAGTCTTATAGCCTTGTTGAAAACTAATTTTTCTATTGGTGCCATAAACGAGAGCATAACTAAACAAACTTTGGTTCTATCACAACCTTTAGCAACCACCATTCTTCATTTCATCTATCTACAAATAATTAAATCTGTTATATGTTATTGTCTCGTAGTTATGTGTGGGGCTCGATTACTTTGTTTGCGTCCATGTAAATATTAAATGAAATAGGTCTTCGTGACTTTAATCCTTAATAAGATTCACGTTATTTTTTTAGAAAATTTTAAAATATTATATCTATATATATATAAAGTCCCAGATCAATAACTCAAACTAAATTGGAAACACTGAAATTGAACCATCTAATTACGTTTTCACTATGATTCACCTTTCATATGGAGCTAGAACTGAATCAAATTGTGGTTAGGTATTGTTGTAGAACTCTTTCTAAGAACAATGGGGAGAGAAAGGACTAGACTTTCGTTGACTCTCAAAGGTACCTATATCCACCCGCGTCACAAAATTTTTTTCAAAGGTAATTGGAGTGAAAATGGGACAATTGAGATCTGACAAGCTAGTCTGTAGCCATTACCGTATTGAGTGGAAACAGAATATTTCTCAACTCCTAAGATTGGAATCGGGTTCACCGATTAGCTTAGTAGAACCTTAGTTGAACTTTCTAATTGGACTCTATTATAAAAGACCAAGTGGGCTTTGGCGTTAGGTTAAGTAGAGAAGAGACTGACCCAAAAGAAGAGAAAAAAAAAAAAATTGTCAAAAGATTAAGGTGACCGACACAAGCAAAACGACTCTTTAAGTATGACAGGGCTTAGTCCTATAAAAGTTTTCTTCGTCTCAAAAATGTAATTTCATAATGATAAAGGACAGACCAACGACCTTATATTGAGAACTCCTGTAGTTTGACATTTTTTCATAAACACCCCTACGATTTCAATTTGGTGCTAGGGGTCCATGTACTTTCAATTTTTACAATCACGCCTTTCACTAGAAATTAATTCAATTTTTTAAAACAAAAATCTAATATTTTTTCATAATCAAATATTTCAGTTGTTATTTTAATTATTTTCTCGCAAAAAAGTTAAATTTTAATTTGTAAAAATTGTGATATTTTATTTTCAGTCTTTTTTTCTAGAATATCATTTTTTCTCCAAAAATCTTTCCTCCAATAAAAATTCAAAACTTTCCAATATATGAAACATATAAGTGGATGATTTCAATTTCCAAAATTATTTTATCCTATTTTATCCAAGATGTGGCAACACAAATTAATTGCAGGAGCTCCTACAACCCGGATTATAAGATATTGTTTTCCAATGAAAAATTTGCGATTTATATGTTGCAATTTTCTAGGGGACAAGAAATTGTAGAATGTAGACTTACGTCCTAAATTGCCTCCAGACGCGCTGGCATGTTATGACCCCTTTTCGTCAATGGCTAGAGCTCCGTAATTCCAAATCATATTTTTTTCCTTGGACATTGCCCCCGTCCAGATCGCGTAAATAATTCGAAAAGGTTAATAATCAATATATAAAGACGTGCATTATATACATACGTTAAATTACTCGTCAAACTGGTTGACTAACTGAGACTAATCCTGTATTATAAATACTATTTATTGTCATTGTCCCCATGCATATCGACTTGTTCTACCTAAAGCGTCCCCATTGTCTACTTGTGGGAGAAGCAATTTCAATAAAGAATAATATTGCCTCTTCAAAATAATGACTTGGTTGCCAAACAACAAAGAGATTACTAACTAATTGCTTATATATACAACTAGGAAATTCATATGTTCGTTAAGTTCTTGGTGGTCGTTTCATAAAATAAAAGCTTGCTTAAACTCTTTTATTTACTTAAATAATCAGACATAAATTTAATTTCATAACTAGTATAGTAAATAAGTTAAGTTTAACAAAAGCAAACTCAAATCATTTGGACTCATGAATAACTGTTTAAAACTCATTAACAATCAATAAAAAACATACTTGGTATATTATTAGAGTATGTTTGGTAGACTTATTTTTAAATTAATATATTGTCTGTTTACAACTATACATTAAAATTATATTTTTTATTTTTTAGTTAGTTATTTTCATTAAAGGAGATTTTTTTTTTTGGTAAATAGTAATAGATTCTTATAATTTTAATTATTTCTATTAATATTATAAAGTTCACTAAACTATTCTCCAAGAGTCTATAAAAACATGACTTGTTAAAAGTGTTAAGTAAAATGGATAAATTAGTGGTGAAATTCAAAAGTATAAGCAAAGTTTTGTTAGAATCACTTATACAATAATTACCATATAAGTATATACATACAACAATTTTTTATTTATCCCTTTATCACCCAAACAACACATTATACCTCTTTTCTTTTCCTCCTAGAGACTCACACTCACAATTTCTTTTTTTTTTTTTCATTCTTACACTCGCACGCATCACTTTTACTTCATTTACTTAATCTATCAACACCTCAACACACTCCTTAGTCCTTACAAATAACACCTTCCTTTATTGATTTTTCTTTCTCATGTGCTATTTAGGATATATTTAGAATTGTAGTTGTAGTTTAAAAATCTGAATTTTGAGTTAAACACAATTTTATTAGTATTTAATAAATTATAAAATTTTTATTTAATGAAAATGCACCACAATTGAAATATACATTTTGAAAATGTAGTATTTTGATGCAATAGGAAAATGAAAAAAATGTATCATAATTTAATTATTTTTTAAGGTAATAATATTTATTGTTATATAAAATAATTATAATTTAACTAAATCAAAAAAGTTTTTTTACAATTATTTTCTATTTGATTAGAAAATTTTTGTTTTTCTTTCAAAATGCTATAAACGATTACCAACTAGTCAATTATGTTTACTAACAATACGTTTCAAAACTATTAATTTGTTAATCGTAATGGTAAAACTTAATTGCAATCCTAAATAGAACTTTAGAGTCTTTGAAATAACTTATTGCCCTTGAGGAAGATTTCAAGAATCTTAAAGCAATTGCAACTTGCAAGTGTTTGTAATATTATAACCATAATTCCAAGAATTTTACCAAATAGAGACAATGCATCTAGTTTTTGCATTGATTTTTAATTTTCCCTTTAACATTAGTTAATCTTCTTATAGTCATTCTAATTGGCAAGCCTAAGGTGTCAAATTTGTCTTTAATGAGTTTTTGGGCAAAAATATTAGTTACTTGATTATTTGTATTGGTTTTCTTTATTTTGATCTTACCTTGTAAGATTTTTCCCTAATAAAGTGATAATATATCAACACATGCTTTGTTGTTATGTGAAATACTAGATTTTTATTCAATTGTTTGATTGATTGATTAACATAATATAATGGTACTTTATAACCAACTTATTAGTGAAGGTCCTTTAAAAGTAGCATTAACCACATATTCTCTTGAGTTGTTATGGTTATTGTTCTATATTTTGCTTTAATGTTAGACAGTGATACAACCAATCAACTTTTTGTAGGAAAAAAAATCAATAAAATAATATAATACTACAATAAAAGTAAATTAACAAAAAAGATATTGTTTCGAAAATACGCTAAGTATTGTCTTTAAAGATAATTTTCTTCCTTGTAGACAAATTGTTTTAGTGGAGTAGGTTATAATGACTATTTTCTCAAATATAATAAATCTTCTCATTAATGTGTACTTCAAATAATAAAAAAATAAAAATGACTCAATTTTTTAATTAACCTAATAGTAAAACATGAATTATTAAAAAAAATAGTATGTCCTCTTTTTTAAGAAAAAAAAAGACTAATTTATATTAGTTATGATTTAATAAATAGTTAGTACTATTATAATTCATAATAGCTAGTAATAAACAGATAATGGTTAGTCTAATGGTCATATAACAGTTAATCTAACAATTATAAAATAATTAGTCCAACAATCATAAAATGACTAGTTGATTAAGTTTAAAAACATAATAATTAACTTTTAAAAATACATTAATTTATAACAATTTTCTATTATTTTAAAAGGTTAATTTTGCTAGATTAAATAATAAGCATATAACATATTATTTTTGGTACCTTTAGGTTATAAGCCAAAAATTAGGATGTATAAAACTTGATATTTAGAAAGATGGTGAAAAAAAAACTTTTATGAACTACGACTTTTTAATAATTAATAATGAACTTGTTTCTATGTTGTATTCTCTAATATTATATTGTTTAACACGATTGGACACTATTAGGCTATGCATACATCTGGTTGATTTTTATGGGAGCTTTAGAAAAAAATAGCCCTACTCCACTCTTATATAGTTAAATCTATCAAGTATACATTCTAGTAATACACTACCTATAAAAGTTATAAAATTCATTAAAAGTATAACTTAACCCCAAACTTTACAATCATTGCACTGTCTACACCATAAGAAGAGATCTTATAACTTTGACATACACATAAGGTCAATCAGTGACTCATTATTATCCATATAAACCCACTTCAAAAAATCTCTTATTATATAAGTTAGATTTCTATCACTCTTGATCATTCTTTATATGTATTAGTCTTATTTCTCTTAATGTAATTTTCACTAACTTTTAACTTAGTAATTTAAGCAAAAAAGCATTTTATTTTATCTCTGATCATATAAGATCAAGTGAGATCACTTCATTACTTAATTATTTTAATAATTGACATCTTAGACAAATATGTTTATTATCTCCATCATATAACTTGCTATTGACACAAGTAATAGAGATTTGACAATCATAATACATTGACACTTATAGTGTTAGTTTCACCCATAATGAAATATCTATTAAAAAATTTACTAGCCAATTTGTCTTAACATTAGCCATTTTCAAAGTCATCAATTCAAAATTCAAAATTCAAAGTGAATTGAGTAATAATTATTTATTTATCAAATTTTTAAACCTTTACTTCACCTTTAAAGATGAACATATTTCATCTAAATTAAAGATTTAATTAAAACCATTATACTTTTTCAGTATAACAAAAATTGAGTATAAAATACATTATAGTTAGTTATAAGCACATAACTCATGACCCAAACCAATGTCCCTTGAAAGCAAACTAGTTCACTTTTATTAACCTATTATATTACAAATATTAATTGGTTCTAACAATTGTATATCATAGATCCAAAACATATATATTTTTTTCTTCATTTCCCTCAAATTACATCAATTTTATTAATTGTGTATCATAAGATTAATATGATAATATGACGATTAATATTTACTAAAATTTAAAATGATTAAACTTATGGTATTTCCATATAAATATTACATGGTGCAAAAATTATCAATAGCCTAAAAAACATCTTACTAATATTAAAATCTTAAGCAAATCCTCACTAAGCTTTTTTACGTAATGCATTGAAGAAATTGATGACTTACCCATGTTTTTATTGTTTTTTTTTAATAATTACAATTAGGAAAACATACATAACATATGGATTGTGGTAAATACCCAAAATTATCTTGTTAGCATAGATTAACAATTTCAAACATTTAATATGGGCAAAATATTATAAGTAATAATGTATCTATGCCAATTGACGGGTGGGCTATCATTGTAATGGATTGGTCCTTAATATCGGATAAGAAAAAGGGGGTCCTGGGTTATATAAATGTATGTGCTATATATCCTAACAGACTACCTTTTAGGGAGAGAGTAATGACCCTGTGATAAGTGGTATTAGAATTGACCTGACCTCAACTCTGGTATCTCTCGCTAAATACTCTATGTGGAAGGAGTAGGTATAAGGAGATCCTGATTCTTGACAAGAATATCGATGAATTCAATGAGAGAGAATGTGATGGACGAACATATCAGACTAATGGGTTGGTTCTTAGGTACGAGCCGACTCTCACATCGGATATGAAGATGGGGTCTTGGACCATATAAATATGGGTACTGCACATCTTAATAAGCTGCCTTTTAAGGAAAGAGTAATGACCTCGTGATAATATATACCAATTTTATAATAAAACCAAATACAAATATGCAACACACATAGTTCATTGTTATTAATTAGTCATAAATCTTAATAAACATAAAAGACCTCTTTTTTTTTTAAATAAACAAAAATAATCAAAGTATAAATATGTGATAATAGACATAGCTTACCCTAAATTGACATTACAAAGTAAGTTTTCTAAATAATGAATCGACTAAGTAAGATTGATTGAATTTTTTTTACCACTAATCACTCCATAATCAAAATTGTCATAACTTATGAGATTAACTCAAATATTAACCTCTGAATAAACATGTTACACTTAAAATTAGATAAAGTATCCTTAAGATTATAAGAAGAATAATTAATAAAATAATATAATATTGTAATAAAAACAAATTAATGAAAAAGATACCGTATTTAAAACATGTTAAATACTAACTTTAAATATAGTTCTTGTCTTTATAGATAAATTGTCCTAGTACAGTAGGTTATAACGACTATCCTTCCAAAATATAATAAATCTTCCAACTAATGTGCACTGCAAATAATAAGAAAACAAAAATGACTTAATTTTTCAATTAACTAAGTATTAAATCATAGATTATTGAAAAAATAGTGTATCCTCTCTTTCAAGAAAAAGAGAAATAGACTAATTTATATTAGTCATAATTTAATAACTCATAATGTGAAATTATTTTCAATATAAATTTTAATAATAATAAATGATTAGTGTTATTATAATTTATAACGGTTAGTAACAGACACATAATGGTAGTCTAATAGTCATATAATGATTAGTCTAATAGTAATAAAATGATTAGCTCAATGGCCATAAAATGACTAGTTAACCAAATTTAAAAATAATTTACAACACTTTTACAGCACTATGATATAAATTTAGAACCCATATTTAACATATACCTAATAATTGATAGTCAAATATCATGGCTATCATCGTAGTCGATAGCATAATAGCTAATTATCGTGGATTCTCCTTTTCTTTTGCAAAGAATGCCAAAGTCTTATATTCCTTTAATATACTTGAAGATTTGTCTTATTGCTTCTAATTGAGGTTTGTTTGGTTTTTGTCAAGGTTAAATAAATAAAACTTCCAACTAATTATTGATACAAGGTGGGATCTTATAACTTTTTTCCTTTTACTACACATACTTTGCATTAACTTTGATGAGAGTTGAAACTAGATTACATTCAAACATTCTAATTTTGTTGAATAAACCTCTCATATTTTTATATTAACATAAAAGCAATCCTTTTGTATGATCCACTTTTAATCCAAAAAAATACTTTCGTTCATTAAGTTTTATTTAAAAGTTAATTAAGAGATTTACCTTAATTTAATAAAAACTTATTTTATCATATATTGAAATGATCGAATCATTAACATACATTAGTATTTGCTTGAATTTTAACAAATAGATTCAAGCCTACATAAACTAAATGCTTACTTTGAACTAAAATTTATGCAATTTCTTTATACCAATCTCTTTTGGTGCTTGTTTTAGTTTACAAGGTAAGGAAACTTAGGAAAATTAGACTTAATGTAGATTGCCTTAATAATTCAAATTCCAATCATGAAAATTTTTATAAAAGTCAAGACTTTATTTTGTAAATATCATCTTAACCCTTGTGATTGACATATGCAAATCCTTAAATCAAATTTTCAATTATGGAAAGCATTTTTCATGTTTATTTGCTATTATTCTTAAGACTTGTTTTTCATAAGAGCAAGTAGTAAAGACATTTAAAAGATATAGGATTTATGTTCCTAGGTTTAATCATTTAGGTATTAAATTTGATGTCTAATTATCTTGCAAAACTTGAATTTATTGTTTTATCATCTTCATCTATTTGTTGCTTCAAATTACTCCCTAAAACAATAATTTTTCTTTCCCAATATCATTCACAACCAAACCTACATTAATATATTTTGGATTTGGCTTTCATAGTCAAATTGATTTCCACTTTGATGTAGTATATTGTCTAATTTCCTTTTATGTAGACTCTTCTTCATTTATTAAAGGTCTTGCATAAACTTTAGTTTGTCATGCTCCTTTTTATTTATCTTCTCAAAGCTTAGTTTCACTAGAATATCTTGATCATCATTATTCTCTCATACAATTTCTTCAATTTCTTTTAAATCAAATAGTTAAACCTATTGAGATGACCACCAAGATGATGATTCGGTGAAAATGACATTATGAGATACATAGCCATGATTAGTTAGGAAATCACAACATCTTTGGCTATTCCTTTCACAAATATAGTACATGAAAAATCTAACTTGTTATGAGTTTTATATTTTAGGGCTTTTAAATGATGAGATAAGTCCTAACTTTGTTTAAGGAAGTTTGTTGATCACATGAGATGTAATTTTCACATATTTAATTTAAAATCCTTTTGGCACTTTTTTAGCATGATGTATAATTCTGCAAACCTCAACGAGATGCATATTCTTTTGTTTAGTTATGCAATTTTGTTGTGATGTGTTAGGGCACATCAATTGTCTTTATACCTTGCACTTATTTAAGTACTCTGAAACTCTTTTGATGTGTACTATCCCTTATTGTTTATGTTTATGCATGAAATTTTTCTTCTACATTCCCTTTCAATTTCTTCTTTGAATTTATTAACATTTAAAATTTTCTTTTATATAGCATACCTAAATGTATATAATGTAATCATTTATGAATGTTAACTTATATCCAAATTCATTGATTGATAAATGTTTCACTAAGCCATGTGTGCCTAAGTGAATGACCTTTAAAAATTGTGTATCTTTGAATTTTAACTTTTTGTATGGTAGTTAATTTATCTTTCTATATTGACAACATAAGCAACCTAATTTCTGACCTTAAGCTAGGGAGACATATAAACATAAATTTTTTCATTATTACCTTCAGCTTATAATACTTCATATGTCTTAAGCGAGTATATCATCTAGTGTCTTGTTTTTCCTTGTCTTGTTCACATATGTTAATTCAATAGACATTCTTTATATAAAATCTAACTATAAAGTTATTTGGACTAGTTAGTTGAGGTATTGATAGAATTTTTTTTTTTTATGTTTGGAACATGGTAAACATCTTGCAACTGAACTTCATTGGATATATAGAGTAGCAATATCCTCATCTTACTGATATGAGTTATTAGCAACCTTAAATTATTAATGGTTACCATAACACCTCATCCTTTGTAGTTTAATATTTCTTGTAAGTTTTTTTATTGCTAGTCATGTCATTTGAATATCTAAAGTCAAAGATCCAATTCACCTATTTATTTTTTTGACATAGAATCGATGACCCCAAATTGGCGTCAGTCCAATTCTCATATTCAATCAAACAAAAAAATAAATCAAAAAAATTAAATGAACTAGACCAAAATGTTAACCTGTAAACTAAGGAGTTGATCAAGTTGTTTTTCAAACCCAAAAAAAATATTTAGTTATGTATCTAATTTGATTTAACTATTACTAAACTGAAGCAAATTGAACCATTTAAAAGTTTGAACTAATAAATATTTAGAAGCCTAAAGTTTTATAAGTCTAATTTAAGGGATAACTAGTTTATAGAAAAAATCTTCCTCTATTCTTTCTTGCTTAAGCGATGTCGAATTAACCACCAACTAACTTTTGCTATGGATAATAATCTTTTATTGCTTGCACAAATAAAGAACTTTTGCTATAAAATGGCAAACTCCATCAACTTATAAACTTGTTTATAACAATTAAACTAAAAAAATGGTATTCTACTATACTAAGTTGGATTTGATGATTTCATTCTTTTAGACATAAATTTGAATTTAAGTTAATTGATTTCTAATATATAAAAAATAAAATTATTAAATATTAAATCATTGATTTAACTTGATCTATAGTCAAATTGATAGGCTAGTCACCTACCATTAGTCAAGGTCAAAATTGGATTAGGTTTAAAAACTATGATTCTTACACATTTCACTTTCTGTTCACTTACTTATTTCTCTCTGCATCTTACCACACTCCTTACTCACAACACATTATTTTCTTTATTTTTCTCTCTCACTTTCTTGCTTTTTTCCTTATATTTGTTCTTGCACTCGAAGAAGACTACAAGAATTTTGTGGAAGCTGCAATGAAAAAGCATTAGCAAGATTATAATTACAAGCTCCAAAAAGATAAATCTTGTTGACAAATTTTATTGCTCTTGTTCATGTTTCTAGAGCCTATGTTGACACTAAACGAGTTTTGGCTCTTCACTTATAGGTATTTAAGTAATTTATCCTATTGCTTTTACAAAACTTCCCTCTCTTATCATTAAACTATCACCCAATTATTAGATTTCTTAATAAGAATATTCTTATTAAATATTAATTTTAAATATTAAAATAATATACTTGAACTAAAACTATTAATTGATGCATTAAAAAAATAATTTCTCTCTCTTAACTTTTACTATAGGTATACGTACTTAAATAGAGTTTTATATGCTAAAAAAAGAGAGAATCAGTCATATACATAATTATATAATTTAAATTAGATATATTCACTAATACTTAAAGTATATTTGAAATTATTATTATTATTAATATAATAATATATACAATTATTTCTTACTACATTATAACTAAATTATTAATAAAAATGTTATTTGAAAATATTTTCACATGACTAATTGAGAAATTCTAATATCAATAGTACAACACCAACATTATTTGATTGTAAATTCAAAGCAATGTTTATAGTGACTTCTTCAAATTTAACTAATTTATCTATCATTAATTCATCAAGATTATAAATATGAGCAATGTCTCAACTACTTGAAACACGAAATTGATATTTGCAATCTTTGCTTTGCTATTATATTGTTCAATAGATTTACGAATAATCTTGCAAGTTTGGTAGACTCGAATGATTACCATAAGTAATTTTGAAACCCAAAGAAAAAAAATAAATATATATATATATATATATATATGTCTACAATGTTAATACTAATGATACGTAAATGTAACTTTCCTCGTTAATTAGATGATACTGACATCAAACCTCCCTCTTAACTTGGTTTATTAAACGATCTAATTTTAAATATGTCAATACTCGATTCTGTGCCGTTTATAGCTTGTTTGTATCTCTAATATCGACTACGAGATCGAGCGGAGAGGCGGGAGGTTCTACTGTAGCACGACACCCGATTGACTTGACCACAATTAAGCAATCATTATTCGTGCCGGGTTTAGGGCAATCTGCTGTATATTCGCATAGGAATTCTGACGTGACAAATAATGCAATAATTTCGGGCAGCCTAAAATAAATCAATTATACTCTTTCTCATAGTAGGGATAGTATCTACCACACTAGAACTTGGATATAATATGCAAATTTCGCCTAAGAATTTCCTTATTGCAAATCTTAAATAGTCCGTATCGATGAGCTGTCAAACTCTCCTTCGTTGCTCATTTTAGTTTACATGGACCAACTCCTCGACGTAAGATACTGATAATGATAGCTCACTGTTCTTTTCTGTCATGACGAAAAGATAATTTCCTCCTGTTTTGTTTTCTTTCTTACCCTTTTTTTGACTTGTGAAGATGGTCCTAATTAATTTTCCATGTATCCTTGTCATCCTACGCTACCATGCTTATTGTGGATAAAATTGCACACATATCTAAACAAAATAGCTTCGAAGCATTAGAAAAACATTAATATGCCAAATTAGCAATTTACCTTTGTATTGTTTTTAATTTGGTATTGCTTGAATATTAAATGTTAGTTTGTAATAATCTTGTATTGTCGATATATCTAAAAAGCACACTATCCAAGCTGAGAAAAAGACTCACAAAGAAAATTTTACACTTGAAATCATATCTTTTATCTATTGAATTCATTGCATCAGGGAAGGGAAATATTTTTAATAATAAATTCATTTTTTTCATGTGGTTAAGGCATCGCCTAATATATCATTGACCATGCGCAATCTCTCTTCAAATTTATAATTAATTTTTTTTAAAAAAAAAGAGAATTTCTTGGTTACCGAAAAGAGAAGGTGCCTTGTTTAGATGACGAATTTGGAAAACAAATTTGTTTTGAGAAATTTATTCTGGCACACGGTTCGCGGCCTCAAGAGCTGCATGGTTATGCTTTGCTTAATAATTATTATTTCGATTTACTTGAAAAACAAAACAATAATTTTTATGAAATTGCTTAAAATGTATGTTGAGAGCGCAATGAAACCCAGTTTTTTTTTTTTTTCTGAGGACTAGGAATCAAATCTTAAATTTCGTACTTAGTGAGATTAAATACAGTATAAATTCTGCTCGTTTTGTAAATTGCGTGGGGCATTCGCTTAGGCCCCATTATCACACTAAAATCCATGGCAATTTTTGCAGGCTTAGGCCTTTGGGCGTTTTTGCTGAAAATATTAGGTCCACAGAGGCTGGAAGTCAAAAGAAATATAGCCCAAGCATGGAATTGGTATTGCATTACAAGTTTTACGTAAAGGAAAGAAAAAGACGTTCCAATTTTATCTCCTCCATTTCCCTCTTTATATATGAATAGGATATATGACTCTTTTTTTAAATAATAATAATAATAAAAAAAAAGAAATCTAAGGATCGGGGCTTTATATTAAAAGAAGTGGGGAGCAGGAGCGAGAATTGGAGTAAGGCGATTGTGGCTGATGCGGATAACGAGTTTATTCTAACTGGATGAGAGGAGGATTTTCTCAGGTGTAATGACTAATGGCTCGGAGATTTCACATCGTGCATGACCACTAGAGATAGGCCACGCCCTCTCTTGTTTCTGGGGTTTTGAGCGATTAAGATCGGTCCATGATTGATGATGACAAGAAAGAAAAAGGGTTCGTGGGCCGTCTTTGTTGTAGCCTGTTGTTCAAGTTTTTAGGTTCTGTTTTCTCCAAGAGAGATGGGCCGAAGGACTGTAATGCATTTCCCAATAATAACCCGGAAGTGCGATGAGGCTGGAATACGAATGGGTTAGAGACAGACTTCATTAGTCGAAGCGAGTTAACTCAAACAAGAAAAGAGAAAAGGCTGGCCGTATCACATCACTGAAAATGGGTCGAATGAATCGGATACTAAGGTGGAAAGTAGAGTAAGACAGTCCGGTTTCCGCTCAAAACCGACGGTTTTGATTTGGGCCGATCCGAACCAGCAAAATTTATTGGTTCAATTTTAAAATGGGATTAACCTTAACTGAACCGTCACATTTCAGCTCCAATTCTAACCCCAACCAGCCCTGATTTCTCTTCGAATCTAATTCAAATTCCATCCGATTCTGCTTAGATTATGGTTTAAACCGAAACTGTTGTCGCGGCGGGCAACCGAGTTTTAGTTTTGGGTGTGGTCTGGTCAAGTTTTCAGAACCTTGGCATCTGATGTCTTTGCCAGGACTTGGAGACAGTGACGTCTTCCCACTCACCACCTAACCCAACCTCCTTGTGCTCTCTCTCTCTCTCTCCCTCTCTCCCTCTCTCCCTGGCGCGTTCTCCCACTCCCCCATGTAACCCCCCCTCTTACAGGGAGGTACTATCCACTACAATGGTGCCCAAAGTGGCATGCACTACAAGCCACGCCTGCAACAAGGTTGTGAATTTTTTTGTAGCACTTAAGGAAAACAAAAGTATTATAAATATATTAATTATCATATTTATAATAATTAAATTTAAATTAATACATACAAAATTATATTGAATTATTACTTAAATTATTATTTCAAATAATACACTAGACTATGATCATAAAAGTTAAAGCTGTGAATGACATGATGTTCTTGTGAGAATTTTTCCAGAATTTCTCTTTTCCAAAAATTCTATTTCCACAGTGTAGGATCTTTCTTTTAAGCGAATACTAGCAAATGAATTGTAAGGAATCGACGTACCGTTGTCCATGTCGGTTCCTTCGCGGAGGTGAAGATCTCTTTACCGATCGGTGTCTGAGAAGATTACGCCTTTCCTTTTCTGATTCTTTCCTTTCGTGTCTTTCTGCCTTTTCTGTCTTTCTTTCCTTTCGTGTCTTTCTGCCTTTTCTGTCTCTCTCTCTCTCTCAATTTTCTCCGACTCTTCCCTTTCCTTTTTTGTTTCCTCTGATGGTTGAGCGACTCCAGGGAAAGCTTAACAATTACGTTTATTTCCCTTCCATAATTGTTATCGTTAATTAGGAATTAATAACCTAATTAAATCATTAATTAGGGAATTAATATCCTAATTAAAACATTACCTTTTCCTTCCGTAACGTTTATTTATCAACTAGGAAATTATCCCTCTTTTCCGATAACAATTATGCTACCCGTAATCGTTATCTTTTTCCTGTAACAATTATCTTTAAATAGGGAGAGTGGAGGGATTTTAAACCCAGTGACCCAAATTGCCATTATGTCCAACCGACCATCATATTGGACCTTTTATATTGGGTCACACTTTAAATAACAAGGGTCACTCATGTTAATTAATTTAACAATCTCCCACTTGGCTCTTGTTATTATTTGATGAATCAACAACAAATAAGTGCGCACAATCCTTAAGGATCATCAAACCACAATACTTTATTGAATCAAAATGATTGGATCATGGCGGTCACATGTCCTTTGGCGACATGATTCCTTCCATGTATCACATGATCATTATAATTCATAATAACCTAACTGAGGAACGTTGAAACTTTAATTGTCATTTCCGAACATGCCACTAGTTATCTCACAACTGTAATTGTATACAACCAAATGGAGATAACAGAGTGTAAACAAAACCATGACTTTAATTGAATTCACGAGTGTTACAATAATATGAGCAATACATAATATTGGCTTTCAAGAGAATGCGGACCTATCCAAAATGCCCATCCCTTCAACATGTCCAGTAAATGTTTTCGGTGGCAAACCTTTAGTTAATGGGTCCGCTATCATCAATTCAGTACCAATGTGCTCAATAGACACTCTACGGTTTTGCACTTCTTCCTTAACAGATAGATATTTCAAATCCATATGTTTCGCACCTTTAGAATACCTATCATTCTTAGAGAAGAAAACAACTGCGGAATTATCACAATAAATTCTTAACGGCTTTTCTATACTGTCAACCAAACCAAGCCTTAAGATAAAATTCCGCGACCATAATGCATGAACAGTAGCCTCAAAGCATGCTACAAATTCAGCTTCCATAGTGGAAGTAGCAATGACAGACTGCTTCCCACTTTTCCAGGAAACTGCTCCTCCAGCTAGGAGGAACACGTAACCAAATGTAGATTTCCTCGAGTCTACACATCCAGCATAATCTGAATCCGAGTAGCCTACTATCTCAAGATGACTTGATCTTTTATAAGTAAGCATATGATTCTTGGTGCCTTGTAAGTACCTAAGTACTTTCTTTCCAGCTTTCCAATGATCTATTCCAGGATTACTTTGATATCGGCCCAGCATTCCAACAGCGAAACTAATGTCTGGCCGAGTGCATGTTTGAGCATACATCAAACTTCCAACCAATGATGCATAGGGAATGGATTCCATTGATTTTCGTTCCAAATCATTCTTTGGACATTGCAGTTCACTGAACTTGTCCCCTTTCTGAATTGGAACTATTCCTGTAGAGCAATTTTCCATTCTAAATCTCTCTAATATTTTATTGATATAGCCTTTCTGAGACAATCCTAACAATCCTTGTGATCTATCACGGAATATCTCTATTCCTATCACATAGGATGCCTCATTCATATCTTTCATTTCAAAAGTTTCAGAGAGAAATTTCTTAACATCATGTAACAAACTCATGTCATTAGCAGCCAATAGGATGTCATCGACATATAGGACTAATATAATGAACTTGCTCCCACTGACCTTCATATAGATACACCGATCAACGATGTTCTCTACAAAACCATATGACGTAATGGTATCATTAAACTTAATATACCATTGTCGGGAAGCTTGTTTCAGTCCATATATCGATTTCTTTAATTTACACACCAAATTTTCCTGCCCTGTGAATATGAAACCTTCAGGTTGGTCCATATACACTTCCTCTTCTAAGTCTCCATTCAAAAAGGCGGTCTTTACATCCATTTGGTGGAGCTCCAAGTCATATTGAGCCACCAAAGCCATAATGATTCTTAAGGAGTCTTTCTTAGACATTGGAGAGAAAGTCTCCTTATAGTCAATGCCATCCTTTTGAGTGTAACCTTTGGCAACAAGTCTGGCTTTGTACCTTTCGATGTTACCTTTTGAGTTTCGCTTGGTCTTGAAGACCCACTTACAGCCAACTCGTTTTGATCCTTCAGGCAACTCTACTAGTTCCCAGACTTGATTTACATCCATCGATTTCAACTCTTCCTTCATGGCATTCAACCACTTTTCAGAATCATTACAATCCATGGCTTGTTTAAATGAGACTGGATCTTTATCAATGCTTAATTCCGATTCATGCTCAAGCAAGTAAACCACATAATCATTCGATACAGCTGGCCTTTTCTGTCTTGTAGACCTCCGTAATGCCATATCTTGTGGCATTGCTTGTTCATTCGAAATTTGTACATTATCACTTGGTTCATCTCTTATGTGCTCACTTTGCGTGTTTCGTGTATCAATTTGTTGTCCTTGCATGTCACGTGACTGTGATGCAACAAAAGGAACAACAACTTGAGTAGAAACACTGGGTGTGGGGATACCAACTTGAGTAGGAGTACTCACTGTGGATCTTTCATTTTGCAATTCTGTAATATCCACCTTTCGTGATTCCCCACTCCCACTGAGCTGACCATTTTCAATGAACCGAGCATTACCAGACTCAACTATTCTAGTACTATGGTTAGGGCAGTAGAACCTGTACCCTTTAGACTTTTCAGGATAGCCAATGAAGTGACCACTAATGGTTCTTGCATCAAGCTTTCCTTCATGTGGATTATATATCCTTACTTCTGCTGAACAACCCCAAACATGAAAGTATCTTAAACTGGGTTTCCTACCTGTCCATAACTCGTAGGGAGTCTTAGGGACAGCCTTACTAGGAACCCTGTTCAGCAGATATGCAACGGTCCTTAATGCATGCATCCACAAGGATAGAGGTACAGTACTGTAACTCAACATACTCCTAACCATATCCATAAGTGTGCGATTCCGCCTTTCCGCTACACCATTCTGTTGTGGTGTACCAGGCATTGTGTACTGTGCACATATGCCTCGACTTTGAAGAAATTTTGCAAATGGACCAGGACATTGTCCACTTTCATTGAATTTTCCATAGTATTCACCACCCCTGTCTGACTTAATCACTTTTACTTTTCTATCTAACTGCCTTTCCACTTCGTTAATAAACACCTCCAGGGTGTTTACTGACTGGGACTTCTCATGCAGTAGATATAAGTAACAGTACCGTGAGTAGTCATCTATAAATGTGATAAAATATTTCTCACCACCCCACGTGTGAATATCGAAAGGGCCACATATATCGGTGTGTATTAATTCTAAAGGCTCACTACTTCTCATGGCTGGGTTCTTTGATGTGTGTCTTGTTTGTTTTCCTTTTATACAATCAACACACACTTCCCAATCAGCAAAATCCAATTGAGGTAGGATATCACTTTTCACCAACCTCAATATCCTTTCTTTGGATATATGACCCAATCTTTGATGCCATAAGAAAGCAGAACTATCATTATGCATATTACGTTTGTTACCTATACTATGTTTAACAAGAAATAGAGAATCAGCATACATAGCATCAAGATTAAGACGGTACAAATCATCTATCAAACTACCAGATCCATAATAGTACGAATGTCTATACAATGAAAATGCACCGTTTCCAATCTTGAAATTAAATCCTTCTTCATCCAACTTTGCAACAGAAATCAAATTCCTAGCACATTCAGGAACATAGAGACACTTTTCTAGATCCAGGTGACACTTAGTGTCCAAGATCAATCTGTACGTCCCAATTCCCGCTATTCGAGCCTTCATTCTGTTTCCCATGTAAAGGAACTTCTCAGTTCCTCTTATGGGCTGGATTGAAAGGAATCCCTGCATAATATGTGACACATGAGTAGTTGCTCCAGAGTCTAACCACCAAGTATTGTTGGGTACTTCAATTACGTTTGATTCAAAACATACTGATATACAGTACATACCTTTCTTTTCGAACCAAGCTTTCCTTTTTGGGCAATCCTTCTTGAAGTGACCCATCCTTTTACAGAAGAAGCATTTCTGATCCTTTTGGATCTGACCTCCAGTGACTTTTATAGAGGCCTTGTCCTTCTTCTTACCCTTCCAGTATGGTTTAGACTTACTACTGCTAGCCTCATTGCGAACAGTGAGATGAATGGAGTGATCCCTCATCTTCTTTAATCTCCCTTCTTCCTGAACCAGCATGGCCTTAATTTCTTGAAAGTTCCATTTCTCTTTAATAGTGTTATAATTCACTTGGAACTGGCCAAATTCAGGAGGCAGTGAGTTGATGATGAATTGAACCAAAAAGGATTCACTCACATCCATTCCCATCGTTCTTAATTTTGCTGCTAGGTTAGCCATACTAGTCACATGATCATGAATGGGCTGTGACCAATCAAATTTCTTGGTCGTCAGCTCACTCATTAGGGTTCCTACGATGGATTTGTCAGCTATGTCTGACTGAGAATATTCTTTAATTCTCACCATAAATTCCCTTGCATATTCGGTCTTAGGCATCGATGGCTTGACATTTTCAGCCATCGTCATTCGCATCAAATTCAGACTCAGCCTATTAGACTGTACCCAAGCCTCATGAAAAGACTTATCGGATTCTGTACTGGTCTCTATAATGGCTGCAGGCCTTTTATCCGTGATGACCGCTAGGTCTAAGCCCAAAACGCCCAAATGAAACTGAATATGCTCAGACCATTCTGCATAGTTCAGCCCATTGAATTTGATCATTGCATTGCCTAGGGCGAAAACGTTGTTGAAGGCTGCAAACATGATCCAAATTTACACATTAATACTTTGAGCAAACTTTGATGGATTCAGTTACATACATTACAAACTTTGACTATGTATTTAAGTCCACCTTTGGGTGATCCTCAAATACATGACTTTAATCAATAATGATGCTAATTAGATATACTTTAATAGATCAATCAATCATACTAGAGTGAAACATGAATGTTATCTTTGGATATGCAATCATGTTTACTCAGTATATCAATCAATCACCTTTAGTGTTATTAATTATAGGCAATGATCCATCTTTGGATGATCTCCTAGCTTTATAATTAATAACTACAATTGTTCATGTACAACCCTTTATTAGCATCAAAATGAACAATTTGTAATTTACGGTCATTCAAATTTTTTTTTTTTTTCAAACTAGGCCACTTTGGTGACTAACAAGCTTTCAAAAAATTTTAATTTTCCATTCTGTGGGAGTTGACACAGGCCAATACACTGGCAGCGCATTTTTCCCGTAGTCGGCTTATGCCTTACGCCGATAAATACTCGCGATACAAACGACAACTACAAGCGACACGGGGTCCAGTGGCCGGCGCACTATTCCAGCCAGCAGTCTCCGGCAGCGCAGGATTCCGGGCCGGAGCTCCTTCCACGCCGGCCAAACTTCCCGGCGCCGCCCGGATCCAGGCTCAGCCGGGCCTCTGCTGTGCCCAGCAGGCCGATCGAGTCCCGGCCAGATGCGCTCGCCGGTGGCCCTCGGCCTCGTTCGGGTCGGGCTTCGGCCAGTGCCCCTTTGGCCCCGGTCGGATCGCGCTTGCCGGTGGCCCTTTTTGCCCCGATCGGATCGTGCTTGCCGGTGGCCCTTTCGGCCCCGGTCGGATCGTGCTCGCCGGTGGCCCTCGGCCTCGTTCGGGTCGGGCTTCGGCCGGTGGCCCTTCGGCCCCGGTCGGATCGCGCTTGCCGGTGGCCCTTTCGGCCCCGGTCGGATCGTGCTTGCCGGTGGCCCCTTCGGCCCCGGTCGGATCGCGCTCGCCGGTGGCCCTTTCGGCCCCGGTCGGATCGGGCTTGTCGGTGGCCCTTTCGGCCCCGGTCGGATCGGGCTGCCGGTGGCCCTTTCGGCCTCGGTCGGATCGCGCTCGCCGGTGACCCCTTCGGCCCCGGTCGCCTCGCGTTCGTCGGTGACCCTTTCGGCCTCGGTCGGATCGTGCTTGCTGGCGGCCTTTTCGGCCCCGATCGCCTCGCGTTCGTCGGTGGCCCTTCCGGCCTCGGTCGGATCGTGCTTGCCGGCGGCCCTTTCAACCTCGGTGGGGTCGCGCCTCGCCGGTGGCCCTTTCGGCCTCGGTGGGGTCGCGCCTCGCCGGTGGCCCTCTCGGCCTCGGTGGGGTCGCGCCTCGCCGGTGGCCCTTTCAGCCTCGGTTGGGACGCGCCTCACCGGTGGCCCTTTCGGCCTCGGTTGGGTCGCGCCTTGCCGGTGTGGCTTCCCCGGCGACGCGCAGAAACACAGCGCTCACCGGGGTTCCTTTCGCCGTACTCGGATCGATTTGGATCCCGGCTGCGCCGACCGCTTTCTCCGACTGCGCCGACCGCTTTCTTTCGTGCGCCGGTTACCACCGGCGCAAAAGGGAAAACAAAACAACGCAGTATTCGCAAAAACATGCTCTGATACCAATTGTGAGAATTTTTCCAGAATTTCTCTTTTCCAAAAATTCTATTTCCACAGTGCAGGATCTTTCTTTTAAGCGAATACTAGCAAATGAATTGTAAGGAATCAACGTACCGTTGTCCATGTCGGTTCCTTCGCGGAGGTGAAGATCTCTTTACCGATCGGTGTCTGAGAAGATTGCGCCTTTCCTTTTCTGATTCTTTCCTTTCGTGTCTTTCTGCCTTTTCTGTCTTTCTTTCCTTTCGTGTCTTTCTGCCTTTTCTGTCTCTCTCTCTCTCTCAATTTTCTCCGACTCTTCCCTTTCCTTTTTTGTTTCCTCTGATGGTTGAGCGACTCCAGGGAAAACTTAACAATTACGTTTATTTCCCTTCCATAATTGTTATCGTTAATTAGGAATTAATATCCTAATTAAATCATTAATTAGGGAATTAATATCCTAATTAAAATATTACCTTTTCCTTCCGTAACGTTTATTTATCAACTAGGAAATTATCTCTCTTTTCCGATAACAATTATGCTACCCGTAATCGTTATATTTTTCCTGTAACAATTATCTTTAAATAGGAAGAGTGGAGGGATTTTAAATCCAGTGACCCAAATTGCCATTATATCCAACCGACCATCATATTGGACCTTTTATATTGGGTCATACTTTAAATAACAAGGGTCACTCATGTTAATTAATTTAACAGTTCTAAACTAGGTTGTTAGTTTTTTTCTTATACTTGTTTCGCCTTTTACCGTAAATTATATATTTATTGTTGATAGTAACTTTTTAGTGAGTAAAATTTTTCATCGTTAAAGAAAGTTGATCAAGTTATTTATTGATTTTTCTTTTTTCGTACTTGGTAACATTATACAATGAAATATACTTCTTCGAATCCCTCTCATAATTGATACGAATTGATGGTAGCTAATTTCTCGGTACTTGTTCACTTAATAAAAACCTAATTTCGGAATTTTTTTTGGTCAATCAAGCCTCAAATGAATGAAAAATAAAAAATTTCTTGAATTTTTTGAGATAATAATTTTCTAGAATTTAAATCGTAAGATTCTTATGACACGAGTTATTGAAAATTCAGGATTGCAATCACATCATTGAATTTAAATATTATATATAGTAGTCAATCAATATATTTTAATATTTACGTTGTTATTCTACTTTTGGTAAATTAGCAATATAAATAAGTTGCCACATAAAATTTTGAAACAAGTGCCAAACATTTTGAACTAATTTGAAGAAATTTGTCTAGTTGGTAAATGGAGTTTAAAAGAGTTTGAGGGTATTGTTTTACCTTAAAAAGTCAATTAAAATTTGGACTTAGTCGTTTACATCTACTATCTAATAAATACAGTATATTTATCTTATATAAAATAGTATTTAATATTACATAAATATTATTTAATATTATATAAATTTTACATAAATTTTTATTTTATTTTATTTTTATATAATTTTAATACATAATATTAAATATTATTATTATTATATTATATTATATTATATTTAATTATATCTATTTAACAGTATATCTATTTATTATTTTTCTTGAATTTTTACACGATGACATATCGGTATTTTGGACAAGTAGATGGGGGCCCTTGTGTTGACTGTAAGCATAACATCTCTGATCGGCTCGACTTTTTGGCGTGCGGCTGGAGAAGAATTAGGCCTTGGTGGGCGCGGTGGACCAAAGACTCGCGACTTTGCTCGAAACTTGTAAGTTAATTATGCAGCGGAAAACGGCGTGCCAGGGAGACATGCCCAAACCGGTGTCTGCAGAGCCGCTTATGTCTAACGGGATGCCTTATCGTACGACTGAAGTGATTTTAACGTAAGCAGAGGCACGGGTACAGAACCGGTAGAGCAGCAAACGAAAATCTAGGGGACCCCCCACCCCCAAGACAAGACCAGCCGTACCAAACTGACTCTGCGGAGCCGTGTGCTGGGAAACTAAAACTAAGACGTAAGAGAAGAGAGAGAGAGAGAGAGAGAGGAGCCAGAAATGAACATCTCCGCTTTCTTCTTTGAGTAGAGATAGATTGCTTACCTTATATGGTTTGTCTCCAATTTCAACCCGCCCCATGTGCTCACGGAATTAGCAGGTGACAGCTCCTCTGCAGTTGGACGGGAGTGACTGACTGATTTTTACATGTCGGGCTGGATTTACAGGTGTGATTTCTGTCTGGTCGATTAGATCTCTTTGTGCTGTTGGATTTTTAGTCTAGCCAAGTCATGGGTCTGTTTTGTTTTTGTTCCTTTTTTTCATGTTGTTGGACTTGGATCTGATTTGTTTTCTTTTTTTCCTCTCTGGGTAACTTTTGGAGGGTAATGCTTAGGGTTTTTGATTTTCATGCAAAGCAAAAGAAAACCCATAAGTCCAATGTCTGATTCGTGCAACAAGGGTGTTTGGTAGCTATAAAACTAGGTAGTGTTTGATTTTGTTGGCGAGAAACAAGGATAAGGTTTTGGAACTGTTTGGATTTGGGGTTCTACACTAGAATTTCTTTTTCTGCATCAGGAAAAGAACAAAGAAGAAGAAGAAGCTGGCCGGGCAATAAACTGCACCTCTTGATTCAGCAAGTCAAGGATACAGTGAGACAGACAGGATATTGGAACAAAAAAGCATCAATTGGTTATAGAGAGAGGTTTGTTGTTGGTTTGAAGCTCTCTTTACTTATTTATTTTTAACATCGAGAATCAAATATGGAAAATCGCTGGTGGGCGGGGAACGTTGCGATGAGAGGTGTCGGCCCGATAACATTCGTTCCATCTCTTCGCCTTGGAAACTCAGGAGAAGAGACTGCCGGTCTGAACCGGTTGGGTCTGAGAAGAGAACAAGATTTCATCGAATCTAACGGCATCACCAACACCAGTAGCCCTAACACCACCACCACCTCTACCGCCTCTCTCTCTCAAAACCACAACCAAGAAGATCAGGATGACAGTAGAGATGACAACGACAATCCCCAGGATTCCGATGAACATATCGCCGGTCACAAAACCGTCGAACCGGGCAGTGGCAGCAGCGGATCTCGCAGGCCCAGAGGCAGGCCTCCGGGCAGTAAGAACAAGACTAAACCTCCCATTGTCATCACTAAAGAAAGCCCTAATTCTCTCCACAGCCATGCCCTTGAGATCAGTTCTGGAACTGACATTGTAGAGTGCATCGCCAATTTCGCCCATCGCTGCCACCGTGGGGTTTCAATCTTAAGCGGAAGTGGCGTAGTGGCCAATGTTACTCTCAGACAACCTGCGGCACCTGGTGGGGTTGTTTCTCTACCGGGTAGATTTGAGATTCTATCGTTGTCCGGTTCATTCCTACCCGCCCCAGCACTGCCAGGAGCAACGGGGCTGACTGTCTATTTGGCAGGCGCACAGGGACAGGTAGTGGGAGGGATGGTGGTGGGGGTGCTGGTGGCAGCAGGGCCGGTTATGATCATAGCAGCAACATTTAGTAATGCTATATATGAGAGATTACCACTTGAAGATCAAGAACAAGAAGAGTTGCAATTCCAGCAGCGAGTGAATTCAGGGAATACTGCTGCTGCTGGCAGTGGCGATGGTAACAACAATCCGGCTGGGTCTCAATCTCCTCAGGATATGGCTGAGCATGGTTCAATTCCTGTATACAATGTGCCTCATAATTTGCTATCCAATGGACAAATGCCACACGAATTATTTTGGGGTCCCACTTCTCGTCCACCTCCATCTTATTGAGCATGGGATAGAGATGGGGTCAGAGGAAACTAGGTAGATTTAGCTGACTTAATGTGCAAAGCTACTCTTCATACTTTTGTATAAGCATGCATGTAGCTAGAAGGGAAGACCAGCATACTTTTGGTTAAGTTTTTGTGACAACTAGCTAGCTGCTCCTGATATTGGTATTGTTGTGTGAGTTGAAACCTGTGGGTTTATCTCTGCTGTTCTCATCAACTTTTTTGAGCAAAAAGAGTTGCACCTTTGAATGGCGTAGGAAAAGAGGGTCAATATATGTACTGTAAGAAGATATATGTCGGTTCTAAGGAGAATTTCTGCAAGGATCAGCGAAGACTTCTTGCTTGTCCCTTTCATTGTTTTGGTAAACATTTGATTATTTTTATTCTATATATGCGTGTCAAAGCTTTGGTAGTTGTTTCATGCCTCGCTTTGTTCTATCTTCTTTGGATGAATGATTATGATCGATATGCAATCAAAGCATATGGGGGAGTAACACATGAAAAATTTATTGAACATAGTTTGTGAAGAATATGTTCCAATATATGTTGAACTTTCCTTTTTGGATAGATTTTGCTACTCGTTGAAGATTGTTGGCCTATCAGTTCCTCATGTAAATAAGCTTTTGTGGCAGAATTTTTATTTTTGTCTGTGTACGAGGAAAAAGAAAATTAGATTGCCAACTCAAGAACTGGACATGGTGCGAATGGTTCCACTCATGGCAGGCACAATCACCTTTGATGTTTGGTAAGCGAATTGTGTTACCTTATTCCTCATCTCGTTTAACTTTTCATGGAATAGATTGAGTATTTGACTTGTGAGTTGCAATCGAGGACTTACAGGTTATATAATCTCTTCAATTCAATCTGCGTCTTCAATATGATGAATGAAAATTTTCAGCTTAGATATGAAATTCTGAGTTTGATTCATCTGGACTTGCCTGAAAATGGGGTTGTTTCACTCCAAGTTGGAAGAAAGACCCTTCGCAGAGGCCTAACACATCAAGACACAGTAATTTCATATTGAGAAAATTTTCCAAATTAGGTTGTCTTACTACAGGCTGACTTGGTCACTTGGTCGGATAACAAATAGGGCAAGTTGACAGCTCTTCAGTCTCCTTTAGCATCTTTCTGCACATTATTGGTACGAAGCTTCTGGGGTTTAGCATAACAATATATTGAGTTGAGGTGATATATAAATATTCTGAAAATAATTTTATGCAAAAACCACATTTACGTTTAAGACTTTTTTTTGTTTTTTACTATAAGTAAAACCGTAAAAGTGTGAGACTTGAACCATATACCTCTTAATTTTAAGTCTCAATTTTGATTATTAAGAGCCAGAGAGCCCAACTTAAATGTTATTTCATTTCATTGTTTATTTTATTCCATTGTTAGGACTATTATACTGTTAGAATATTGAATTTTATGGTAGATGTGGTAGGAGTTTTCTAAATTATATAGTGAACGTAAGTGAGTAATGTTGCCTCGTACAGTTCCGTTTTCTGTTTTCATTTTCTAGGTTTTGGTATATCTGAATACTTCCTATAAGGATACTCTAGAAAATCCCTTTTTTTTTTTTTTTTTGCCACATTTCATAACAAGCTTTGTAGGTGTAGTATATTCTCTCAAGTCTATTGATGCTCCCCTCCCCCTTCAGTGGTTTTGAAGACCCTGTAATTGACAAATTGGTATAATTTTTTGGTGATTTGATGCTTTCAGGTCAATCAATTTCTGTTCGTGACTTTCATTCTTTATGTCAATGAGTTAAAAGTCTCAGGAAATAAAATTGAATGTTACTCAATTATGATGCCTCACGGAACTACAGCTGTCTGACGTAATCGCCCCTGGGGTGCTGATGGTTTTGACTAGGGCCTTCTTAGGCTCTTAGCTGGCTATAGTTGATGATTGGTAGTGTATGGATGGGGTGATAGATTGCATTATTTTGTTTAATTTCATAAATAAAATAAAATAAAAACAGGGAATATAGTGGAATTAATTACTGTATGAAAGTACCGTAAAGTCAGTATCAAATTCGTTCATTTTAGAAAATTTTTGTCTCGTATATATAACATATGTCGGATACCATTCTTTAGTCACTAGATTGTTCTACTAGTTTATATTCGTTTACAATTTGATTTTTCTCATTGGGATGTGAGGGACAGAGAAACGTAGATTAAAAAGAGGACGAAAGAGAGGTTTGCAATAAGAAAAATTAAAGTAAAAATAAATCTGCTTTTACTAATTTAAATATGGGGAATATCTACTTATTAATTATTTAAATTAGTTTAAGAAGCAATTTCAATTTTCTTTTAAATTATACTACTTATATTGTTGTATTTTTAGTTTATTGTATCTTTAATTTCTTTAATTTTAAGTTTAATAGCTTGCCCAACATGCTATTTGATCAATTTTTAACAAGGTTGTATGATGTGCAAGCTAATAATATTCTTAAATATCTATTAACAACATATTAGATTTGTTTTAAAAAATTTTATAATTATCAAAATAGTACAAATTAAAGGTAAAATTAAATTTGATACGAAATATAAAAATGGTAATTTTTATGGTAACCGCATACACATATAACTAATGATATATTATATCTTGTGAAAATAGTGAAATACAAATTTATTTAGGGTGATATTTTAATTAATGATTTAATATATTTTTATTATATTAATTTAATTTAAATTATTTTATTTAAAATTGAGAATATATTTTAAAATTTTAAATTTATTAATATTATAATTAAATATAATAAAAAAATTATTTAAAATTAATAATATCTAAATAATAAATTTTTTATTAAAAATAAATAAAAAATATAATAAATTACTTTTAATTTTAATTTATATATTTTGTTTTTGAGAAAAAGAAAAAAGAAATAATGAATTTAACGTCCGATGCTCTTTCTGATTTCTAGACAAATTGTTTGACGAAACGCAGTAGCAGCACGCGAGATGCCCGAAGAGGGAAGGCTGCTGAACGAACCTCTGCAATGGAATGGATAACTGAAGCACGGATTGGGGAACACCGAGGAATCGTCACGCGTGTTGTCGGATGACACAAGCTGCGGTGTAGGACGGACGTCCCACCCACCGCCTCGCGGATTCGTCAAAGGCGGTTGATGTAACCGCCAGGAATGCAAAGATTTCAAAGCTGGCGGATGGACAATGGGGGAAGAACGAAGGACAAGAGAACTGACAGCAAATGCATGTGACATTAATCAATGCCAAATGAAGACTTTGGACTATCAAGTACAGCCTGTTCGCATGTGACTTTGTCGAGGCTGTACATATGTGCTTTGGATTTTATGTTTTTTTTTTTCTCTTTTTATTTTTTGCTGCACCTCTAATTTGGGTTTCTGTTATTTTGAAGGAAAATTTAATTATAAAATACATACGAATTTATTAAAAATTACATTAAAAAATAAGAAAAATACGGCCACTTGAGTCGAAATAGACAAATTTTGTAACAAGACGTTATTACCCTCGTATATAAACGAAAGGATAACACACTAATATGGCTTCTGTCTTCGTCTCATCTTCTTCATCTCATCTTCTCTCTCGTCTCCGGGCCATTCTTATTTTCTGATATGTTTGAAAAGAGGAAGCTACAGCCTCAGCTTTATGTGGGATTTGATGGTTGACTTCATCTCTGAGAAGTCAGCTTCCTGACCCAAAACAATAAATGCTTGGCTGAGGTCTTGGATGGTGATGGTGTTGTCGTCGTTCTTGTTGAATTTGCCACTTCATCCTCTAACGAAGCTCGTCCATAACCATTTCATAACTGAGTTTTTTTTTTTTTCCCTTTCTTTTTTTTCTTCCTTTTATTTTTTTCCTTTGTTCTGGTTAATACTAGTTGATCTGTGATTCTAGGTTCTCGGTAGTTTTAGTTTCTAGACATGGGTTTTGAATCTTTTAAACGAATTTTGCGTCTAATTGGTGTAAATGCTCTTTTTTGGTTGTTTGAACTGAAGTAGTTTTGATTAGTATAGGGATGATTGTGAATTATTTCCATTTTTGGTCTGGTAGATTGTAGAAATTTAATATGATTCTTTTGATATCATTTGTGGATGTGTCCCAATAAGGAAAAAAAAAAAAAGTATTTGAGCATTGAATGATAGTAAATTGCCTTCATTTTTGTTTTGTGTTTTTTTTTTTTTTCCTCCGGGTCTAATGTCTTAGCTGATGAATTGTTTCAACTGATTTTTTTTTTTCTTTTATACTTTTCGTTTGGATTGAATCGAGTGTAAATTTAGCTATTTAAACTAGGTTGGAGACTTGAAGGTGAAACGAAGCATTTTCATAAGAATTTGTAGTTATATTAGGAGTCAAATTATGTATTTTATTTAACTTAGACGGTGCTTGTGCTCCTTGGGGACCATAGGTTTCTCAAGTATCCATCGGACTTGGCATCTGCTTTGCAGATTCTGGTTGATGGTAGTAATGGTGCTACAGACTATGGAAATATATTTGGATAGCCCTTGATTTAGGGCTATGCTATAACTTTTGTAATTAGGCTTCCAAGTGAGGATAGGCGGGAATGGTTAAAGCCAATTATGTTTAATGTGAGGCAATGGACAGACTGATCATACACACACAACAAAAGGAAAGTCTGACATTTGATATGTTGGTTGTGAAGATGGGGGTCCTGCATGTTGAATTGGAATGTGAGGAGGAGCTGCATCGAGTATGGTCAGTGGCCAGAATGATACCGAGCTTGACTTTAACGCTGTACAGGGTGGGGATGCTGAGATGGCAGAGAAAACTGTATCGTGTTGTCCACGCCTGCAAGAGATGGGGAAGAAGAATCCTATTATCAGCGTCCACGACCAGGGAACTGATGGGAACTGCAACATTATTAAGGAAATTATACATCCAATGGGAGCTGACATTGACATTCAGGCAATTGTAGTTGGTGATCACACAATGTTTGTTTTGGAGATATGGGGTGCTGAATATCACGAGCAAGATGCAATCTTGGTGAAGCCTGAAAATTGCACTCTTTTACAATCAATCTGAGAATTGGAAACACTTTGAATGGCTGTTATTGGGACAACTGGTGGCGAGGGATGTGTTACATCGGTTGATAGCTTAGCTTTCGAGACATGTCAGTCTGAACATACTCCCTCCTGCTCCTTGTTCTCTCCTGTTATTGATCTATAGCTTGATAAAGTTCTTAGAGATAGGCCTCAGAAATTTTTTTAATTTCATTGTGTGGTCCATTCACGAGAACCACTTGACATTGCTAAGGGGTATCAAGACTTCCATCTGTATGTTTGAAAGATTCTCGACCACTGAAGTGGATAGGCGTGTCGCTGGTCTGGTGGCACAGCAGCAAACTCTTGGTGTATTGCAGATTACGCTGGCTGATGTCGCTGTCATTGCTCAGACTTACACTGCCTTGACTGGAGGTGCATATGACATTGGGGAGCAGCAAATCAAGGCAATGCCGAGATCGGGCTATGGGAGCATATTTTTCTGATGATGGGGTGCTTGATCGTGTCATTCATTCAAACTTGGCCCCAATAAGATATTGTGACGATGAGGGGAATCCAACGGAAACTTACCCTTTCAATTTCAATGGCTCGCCATTAGGAATAGCAGCAATTTGTTCTCCTGACAGGAAGCATCTCGCAATGATGCCTCATCCAGAGTGTTGCTACCTCATGTTGCAGTTCCCATGCTATCCCAGTCACTGGAATGTGGAAAAGAGAGATCTCAGTCC
This sequence comes from Bruguiera gymnorhiza, assembly GCA_020883675.1. Lineage (NCBI taxonomy): Eukaryota > Viridiplantae > Streptophyta > Magnoliopsida > Malpighiales > Rhizophoraceae > Bruguiera > Bruguiera gymnorhiza. Next base: position 3,001,996 of record JAIRCJ010001050.1, read on the forward strand.
ATGGCTAAAGATGTCCAGAATGCCCAAGAATGGTGCTCCTGACACCTATTAGTTTTTGGCACCTTCATTTATGTCACAGATTGCAGCCTTTATTGTTCGCTGATACTTGACTAGGTTCCACTGTGAAGTTTGTCCACTGGATGAGGAGGGAAGGTGCTTATTACTAATTGAGCAGGCAAGACTTCCTGAACTCACGTTTCTGCACTAAATTCCATTCAAGGTTCCATGTTTTTTCTATTGATATTGGATAACAAAAGCACAAATGTTCAGTGAGACTAGACTGAGAATGCTATGATTTTCCTGTTGTTCCCTATTGTGTCTTGTTTTTCTTTTTTCTTGTAATATATGCTAATGAATAATACATTAAGAATTTTTACAACTAATGGAAAGTTTTTCTTCCACATGCTACTTTCAGTCACAAAATAATGGCTGACTGGCTTAAAGGACCAAAGCCAGCTTCTCACTATGATTCTGATGTCCATGCTTTTGAGCAAGCACGGTGCAACCTGCTTTGACCATACAGTTGAAGGACCATTTTTATCCAAAAATCAAATTATTATTCACATTGAATGCCATAGTGGGGAGCTAACGAAATATTTCATCTGGAAACTGATTCTTGAATGAAGTCAACATGGCCAGTTTCAGTTGCAGTGGGAAATTTTGTTAATTCTAGCAGGAAATAGCATGCTCTGTATCTTATCGTATATGTTGTTGCAGTTCTGTGTCCCCGTCTAAAGGAGAGGGTTTATCTATTTGGTCGGGATTTTTTGCTGAATAAGGTCTCGTTGTCTAAACTGAAGCCAATAAGCATCTATATGTCTGTTGCATAAACTGTCCCGCCAGTCTATGGCCATAAGGGCCTTATGGAAAGATGACTTCCTAAGCCTTTTTTCATTGTTGGTGACTTTTCTGGAGACTTTTGTAATTCAGATTATTAAATATCTTTTCTATGCACATTCATTGTATGTGCCTTTTTTTTCGGCACTAATGGTGTTTCTGTTTCTCATTAATTGTCATCTGGTCTCTACCCTCGCAATTCCTGCTTGGAATAGAGAGCCTTGTTTTGTTAACCTATAACGGATTGAATGATGGGATTATCTATCTATTTAGACATATTAGAGCTACATCAACTGTTGAGACTAGGGGAGCCTGCTGAATGAGTAGTTGCCTCAGTTAGAAGTGATTGAGATGTGTCCAAAGGACTAGTGCCTATTTGGAGGTTCAAAACGAAGTTAACCTACACCATCGCGTTGATAATCATGATAATCTGACTGGAATTTGAAGATACAGGTACAAAAGTTAATCCCATTTGCAGCCAAAAGACTTCTCTGGCTGCACAAGCTTGAAAGGATTTGACGAGAAGCTTTTCTTTGTCCCAAGTTGCACGTTCTCAGTTTCTGTTGTGCCCATTGTATAATCGTGAAGTAGTGTCAGCATCTCCTTGTTCACTCCTTCAAAATGTCTCTCCAAAGGGGTTTGTTCATAGTCACAAAGAAGATTTTCAGCTTCCCATCCATACGGAGGAGAAATCTCAATGTCCATGTGACTACCATCAGAGGCTTGATCACCGCTTGTATAACCAAAATGGTTCAACAGAACAGTTGGTTGAGTCTGATAATATTCTGTTGCCATAGCATCTTGATGCAGAGAGAACTGCATTTCAGAGTTCTGGATTGAAGTTCTTTGTGAACTTTCGCAACTGGAAATACCAACATTGAGATTAGCTATTTGGTTCCCAAGAAGATCGATCTCTTCTTGGAGGCTGGCAACCTGAAATACAAGTTCATCAGTGTGTTATGAATTGTTTGAGTTTATTTCACTTAAATATTAGGTGATTATGCAGATTGGAGAAGCAGCCGAAAAACCTGTTGCTGGAGGGCAAATATATGAGCAACACAACCATATATAGGATCCCGCATCCGAGCCAGCGCTTCATAGGATATGGTTATTGCTGCAGCACTCCGGTTATAAGCTGGTAGGTGTGATAATAGCTTCGAAACATTGCTCGCACCAAACACCTTGTGCACTGCTGCAAAGTGGGCTGCAGCCTGGTCATAGCAAAAGTAAGGTGCAAACACACATTCACTAGTGCACTTTCTCCTCAGGAACTTGCATGCTCCACATGAAGAGCCCAGCCCTGTCATTGTCTTATGCTTTTTCGCTTATCTGTGATGGGGGAGGGGGGGGGAATCACACCTATACTAAATTAGCTTGGTTAATTCGTTTAGGAAGTGATGTTGAGATTTGCCCTTTATAATCATCATTTGCAAAGGATCATAACTCATTTCTGTTGCGGTAAAGAGACATTCTCTCCTTTCATAAAAATAAGGTCTCCTTTGTGGGCTACAAGGCCATACTCAAATTGGGTAAGGTTTCCTAATTTAATCCTTAAAAGGCTTGTCATCTTATTCATACTCTTCACAAATGGGACTAATGGTAGACCTACTGGTCTTTATTGCTAGGTGGGCTCTAAAATTGAGGTGCTATTTCTTCAAATGGTAAGCACTATTATTTTTTTTTTGTTTCTTTGGTAGTAGGCACGGTATTATTTCTTCCCTCATATTGCGATTATGAGAAGATCTTGCGTAAAGGGGAGGAGGGTAAAGATAAAGAAAAGGACAAGAAGTATTATGAACTTTTGAAATTTCGAATTTTCCCGATCAGATTGCAGGTTGACTGTTCTTCTAAAATTCTTCTGGGCAAAGAATTGAAAATTCTCGTGCAAGCTCTTATTGAGACATGAACTTTTGGGACTTCTATTGCTAGCTTATGGGAAGGATGTTGAGCAAATGAACTGATAACGTATTGGCGACATATGTGCATTGAGCCAATATTAAGCCGCATGAGTTGGTGCACTTTCAGCTCAATAAAGAAATTTTTATTGTTGTTTTATGTGCAAAACTCATAGCTTAGTCAATTGGAAGTATATAGAGTGCATGAATCATGATACCCTTTTGTCCTATTGCAGTAATTCCCGTAATTATGCAGCTGCTAACCCTACCTGATGTTTGATTACTCTACATATTCATATTTTATTGTTATACACTCAAATCAGGTCTGCTTGTTGGCCACTTGATAATGGGCCACGAGCGAGAAACGGGCATTTCTATTGGCTATGATGGGAAAATCACACTTCAAAAATTAATTATTAAAGTGAGAGAATGTAAATACATATAAACTTTATATCAAAATTTTATATTTTTAATATGAAATTCAAATTTCACACTTTATAATTAGGGTACTAACATCACAAAGAACCTTAATTCGCACTTTTCAAATATACCCTTAAAACTCTAAGGTGAGTTTGTCCACGTAAAGTGTTCATCCTACAAGTGACGAGTTTAATTTCAGTGAAAAAAATTGAACTCGAGACCATAGATCTCAAGTTGGCTCTTACCATCTCTGCGGGGGCAAGCCAGCAACAGCTGCATGCGCTTTAAACTTTTTTGTCAACTGTTGTGGAAAATAAAGGAGACATGGGAAAGTGAGAAATCAGGGAGACAAAAAGCCCCTTTCAATCACGTGAATTCCCATCCAACTTTCTGTCTTGTCGTAAGCCCTGTAGTTTTTGGGCTCTTGAATGAGTTTATGGATGCGAAAGGAGAAGGGCTAATGGATTGGGGATGGTGGAGAGGAGCTATTCGGCTTTCGAGTTTAACGATGAAAGTGTCTTTCTCTATCATAATCCGATGATCACTTTGTTTTATACTCCTGCGAGTAGGCTTTGCTTTTGGTAGCTTAATTTAATTAGCTCTTTACTTGTTCCTATTACATATGCATGCATCTTCCATTGTTCATGAAACTATTGACAATACTCCAAATTCCAACTACAGATGAAAACTCAAGGCATGTAGGTTTACAGGTGAAACCACATTAATTCTTTTCAGGTTGGTCTCCAAGCTACTTGAGCTGTCATCAACTCAATACATTCTGGTTTTTATGAAGGGAAAAACATTGTTGATATTGACATCATCTTTAATAAACCACTTCTCTTTGTCTTTTTTATTTTTTATAATTTTTTCAGAAAAAATTATAAAATCTATTCTCGCCAAATCCTTTTTATTTAAATGAATTCAACACTTGTGTTTCTCTTTCCAGCCTTCCCATAATTTCTTCATCGTTTAAAATTACAAGGTGTAGTAGCAAAACCAAACGTTTTGACAGTGTTTAATGCTGTTCCGTTGTTCAAGGGTTTTGAAATGTCTGAGACAGACGATGCCTCAGCAACCAGGAGCTTAGCATAGCAACTGTAGAGAATTGAAGCTCAAATCCCTTTTCTAGCAATGCCCTTGAGAATGTTTATTGCATTGGGCTTATAGTTATCTCGTATTAAAGACAATATAAATTTTTTCCTCTTATTATTATTATTATTTATGACAAGAGAGTGCATTTGGACCATAGTTTATTACATTTGATGCATTTAAACCATTGTTTAAAATTATATATTGAGATATGATTACTTAGATAATAAATCTTTTTGTTTATGGGTTGAATTTTTCTTCCAAAATAATTAGGTTTCAACCATTGATTTTTATCTCAACTGCTTCATTCATTTTTTTTATCACCTCACGGGACTAATTATTTTACTCAAATTTTTAATTTTGTAATAGCACTAAATTACATTTCGTATCAAGCATTTTAATACACACAAGTTACAAACACTTATAAGAATTATTTTCCAACATTTTTTTTTCACAAAATATAAAAGATTTGTCAAAATCTTATTCTAGTATTTTTCTTTATAATTTCACGTGAAGTCTCAACTCTCATTACACACACACATTTAATATTTTAATTATTTAGAGATATGTATAATTTGACTACTAAGTCAATTAAGTATAATGGAGATCCTCTCTTTTAAAAGTAACATGCAATTATATTAGAAAAGAACTTGATACTTTATTGACATTTTGATCGGCCACTTTTTTTACTGTTCATGTTTTTTTTTTTTTCAAGGAGAATATGTTAACGCATGATTTAAAATAAGATTTTATCTTACTTGTCATTTTTACCACCAACATTTATATTTACATTTTAGCGTAGTACAACACTATTTGACTTAATTTACAATCTTAGTTCTTGCTTTACTATATTGCCCGCAAATAAACTCATACAACGTTGATCCAAATTTGAAATTCCTGCGTCAACTGCTTGTTGATACCATAGTTAATTCTCAGAATATTTATTAGTCACTTGTGATAAATTCTCATGACGTCCTTCCAAACCCAATTGATTAATTTTAGTGGGAGATATGCACTACTTTTAAACAGTATTAGAAAACTTAATCATTTTATAAGAAGAGATATTGATATATTTGAACTGTTACTCTATTGCTAATATAGTATATTGGCACGTTGCTACCGCAACGCTGATGCCGCACTAATTAACAGTACTATAATATATATATATATATATATATTCTTATTTCACTTTATTTTATTTGGATATTTACACTAAATTTTTATGTAAAAATTAGTGTAAAGTATTACTAATTTATTTATATTCAAAGTAAGAGTTTAAGGGATTACCGACAGAGGTAATGCCAAACATGGGCTGGCCATGGGACAGACAGATGTTAAAGCCATACTGGGCCATTTTCCCCCTCTTTTACCAGGTCCTGGTCGATAAGAATGAAGCCCAACGCACTGGATACCCTTAAGAAAGGTTCAATTCAGAAAGCAGTTGCTGTGGGCCTGAAGCCGGTGGATGTTTTTTCTAAGGCAGTGGCACCAATAACAATAAAATAAAGCAATTTGACTGTTGGCACATCAAACAAAGTAGAGAGGTAATACCTCGTTTGCTGGTAACCATAGGAACTAAGGATTTTCTGACAATGGGAAATTCAAAAGGAAAATTTTACGACACTAATCTGATTGTGGGTCCACAAATGGCTCCAAGAATTTCCTTCTGATAATGCTGGAAACAGACAAAGGAACAAGATGTGGAAGCCACAATAGGTTTTATTTTATTTTATTTTATTTTATTTATTTGTGATCGATAATCACAATGAAAGTTCAAACGAAAGAAGTGTCCAAGCTTATAAGCTAGTGTTCTGTGGCGATGAGGTGACCGAAATTTTAGTGGCAAGGAGAACACGTTAAATGCTGACCTCAAAGACCAATGAAGACTGCAGGTTAACGTAATCGCGCCACGTGGCGTCCACCCAATCTTCATTGTGTGGCCGTTAGGATTTTGGAGCCAATCTCCAACGGTTCCAATTTTAGTTCACTCCAAAACAGGGAGTGCTATAAGTCCTCGCCATCGCCCTCTCCTCAATTCTCAAAGATCACTCGAGGGTTTCCTTGCAAGTGCCTCTCAACTCCTGCGAGTAAGATCCACCATGGCTGCCACCGTCTCCACTGTCGGAGCTGTCAACAGAACACCGGTACTCTTTAGTTTATTCCCTCGTATATCTAGGCTTCAGTATCATCGTGAAGTGCTGCTATATATGTAAATAGCTCATTCTTTAGTAGTGTTTAAGATTATGGGGTATTTACTGGCTAGATTGGATTCAACTTCTTGACTTTCTTTTTTTTCCTCTGTGACCAATTCTGGATCTTGCATGCCAAACCTGCTTTTCATGTTTAGGTGTTTATCTCTGTTGAGATGTATTAGGCATATGTAACTATGTATGCGGGCTTCTTCTGACTAATATGCTCCGATGCACTAATATATGTTGCTGTAAATATGCACATGCTGTATATTTGCACGTCGACACATACCTGGCTCTATGTTGGAGTGCCTTATGGTTATATATATATATATATATATTGATTGCGTTGCTCAGCTAGATCAGAGGAAATTCTAGGCTTGGATAGCACATAAAAGTTTGAAACTCAAAGTTGGGGAAGTTGGGGGTTGGGAAAATTAACGGGGCAGCATTTTTTTTTTTTTTCCTTTTCACGAAAAAGAAGGTCTAATATCTGCCTATTTTAATCTGGGCTTGGATAGAAATTGGAAAACATCGAAAAAGACACATCTTATTCATGTGGTCTAAAGGTCGCGTGCTTTGATGCAGCTGGCGTTGAATGGATCTGGGGCTGGATCCGCAGTCCCAACTTCAGCTTTCTTTGGGAGCAGCTTGAAGAAAGTGAGCCCAAGATTCACAAATTCCAAGCTTTCAACAGGGAGTTTGAATGTTGTTTCGGAGTATAGCGAGGAGAAGCAGACCTCCAAGGACAGGTGGGGAGGTCTTGCATATGATACGTCCGATGACCAACAAGATATTACCAGAGGAAAGGGTATGGTGGACACTCTCTTCCAAGACCAAGTGGACTCAGGAACCCACTACGCTGTCATGAATTCCTATGACTACATCAGTCAAGGATTGCGCACGTAAGTAATTATTTGACAGCTTCATATAAGAAAAGTCACTAAGCTAATGTTGCTCCTGTAATATGAGTTGGTGACACTCCTTTAGGTATATGGAAAACGAAAAGGATGGCTTCTACATTGCTCCTGCTTTCATGGACAAGCTGGTCGTTCACATCACCAAGAACTTTTTGAACCTGCCCAATATCAAGGTAGATACAATTCTGACTTCTCTTATCTAACTGTTCAAATATATATATGTTTATATATTTGGCTATCTTTAGGTAACCATTAAGAATACTGAACTCTGACTTTGTTCCAGGTTCCTCTCATCTTGGGTATCTGGGGAGGCAAAGGTCAGGGAAAATCATTCCAGTGTGAACTTGTCTTCGCCAAGATGGGGATCAAGTGCGTTAATCTCCTCTTGCCCTTAATTGATCATGTCGAATACAACTCTTTCTGACGTGCTTTTTGTTAATTCCCACCCCTTTATGATGTCACGTTCAGCCCAATTATGATGAGCGCCGGAGAACTGGAAAGTGGGAACGCTGGTGAGCCCGCAAAGCTAATCAGGCAGAGGTACCGTGAGGCTGCCGATATTATTAGGAAAGGGAAAATGTGCTGCCTATTCATCAACGACCTTGATGCTGGAGTTGGTAGGCTTGGTGGAACTACCCAATACACAGTGAACAACCAGATGGTTAATGCTACCCTCATGAACATTGCTGATAACCCAACAAGTGTGCAACTTCCTGGTATGTACAACAAGGAGGAGAATCCCCGAGTCCCCATCATTGTCACTGGTAATGATTTCTCAACATTGTATGCTCCACTGATCCGTGACGGTCGTATGGAGAAATTCTACTGGGCTCCTACCAGGGAGGACAGGATTGGTGTCTGCTCTGGAATTTTTAGGACCGACAATGTTCCCCCAGAAGACATTGTCAACCTTGTGGACTCCTTTCCTGGTCAATCCATTGGTGAGTTTCCGTTAATTTTACCACATATTGAACATAAAAACTTCTCCCTCAAAAAAAAAAAGGAAGTTGCAACTGCTGGGTCCTTTTCTCCAAGTGCATTTGATGTGTTGTACACATATGCTCGGTATTATGCTTGTGAAATCATTTTCTCTTAGACTGATAGTGGCCGTTTTGTGTACCTTTGCAGACTTCTTCGGTGCCCTTAGAGCAAGAGTTTATGATGACGAAGTGAGAAAGTGGGTTTCTGGCGTTGGGGTTGAAACTGTTGGGAAGAAGCTTGTGAATTCAAGGGAAGGACCTCCAACATTCGAGCAACCAAAAATGTCACTTGAGAAGCTCCTTGAGTATGGAAACATGCTTGTACAAGAGCAAGAGAACGTGAAGAGAGTCCAACTGGCTGACAAATACTTGTCTGATGCTGCTCTTGGTGACGCCAACAAGGATGCTATTGAGAGAGGAGCTTTCTATGGTACAGCTCTCTAGATCCTAGAGACCTTGATGGGAGGTTTGCCCCCAGCTTTTTGGAAGAGTATGGTACTTTAGGATCAAACAAGAGTTTTCTTTAACTGTTTTAAATGATTCTCTTTTGCAGGCCAGGCAGCCCAGCAAGTGAATCTTCCTGTTCCTCCAGGCTGTACTGATCCATCAGCAGCAAACTTTGACCCAACAGCTAGAAGTGATGATGGGAGCTGCCTTTATAAATTCTAGGCCTTTTCTAGGATATTGGTGGAAGAAGAAACACCTTCTAAGTGATGTGAGAAAATGAATTATCGTCTTCCCTTTGTCTCAAACGGATTGTTATCCTCTAATTTTGTGTTATAATGTACACTGTTTAATTTTAAAGGGTGCTTTGTTTCTTACCACCAATTTTCATAAAGTCCTTTATTTCACCTACCAATTAACCACCTGTTAGCAGTATGCAAATTAAGGTACAAGGCAGTAAACTCGGCTCATACAGATTAAAAAAAAAAAAAAAAGTTATGAACTGGTGGGCTAGACATGGTCATTTTGGGGTTTGGTTTTGATGGTACTTTCTGCTGCCACTTTATGATTTTGCTGTGTTTGTTGTCTGAATTTGTTATCTACTATCAACAAGTGATTTTTTTTTTCTTTTTTTTTTTTGTGAATAATATCCTTCCTAGCAAAATACCACTATTAACAATTATAGATGTTAGTTTATAACTGTTAGTTCACAATTGTAATAGTTAGTCTATTATTTAATTTTAGTTATGTTGCAATTATCATAATATACTTCAACTTTATAAACTAATCATCATTTCTTAATTTTTTAGTTTTCAATTGCAAATTATGTCATAAGTATTACTATTCAACTTTTATATACCACTACGATTTTATAGAAGAGTCCATTTATTATATAACAACACAATCTTAAACTAATAAAAGATCAGCACCATACTGTAGCCTCGGTCATTATGATGATTCTCTTCATTGCACGATAAAAAACAATATAAAGAAAGTAAGAGCTTAAGGGTTATAATTTTCTCACAAGTATCATGGCATATTATCTCGAACTTGATTTGTCTTAAGTTGTTAAACTTGGATTCACTATAGTAGCCATATTATTTCCTTTTTGTTTTTTTTTCCCTTCAAGTGTTGTTAGAAAAATGGCCTCCAGCCAACACTAAGTTTCTACTGTTACTAATGAGCATCAAGTGCCATATCAGCCGCAAGGCCCTGTGTAAATCAGGAAAGACGATGCACATGGATAAAGCAATTAACAAAGTCGTGTACCTATTTCATAAGAAACCAAGAAGATCTAATGATTGTCGAAGGACGAGAAAGGTACAACCATTTATCTTTAATAAACTACTTTATTTCGTTTATTATAAGGCTCAAACTCGAGATTTTCTACCAATTATGCTTTGAGTTTAAAACAAACAAACGAATAAATAAATAGTTATCTGGTGCTCAACCTGCTAGGTCGGCCAATTCGGCTTGACTGATCCAAATCATGCGCATCAAAGAAGCATGTGACATGTCCTCTTCTCATAACAGCAATACTTTTCGATCCAAAATGCTTTCACAAGTTCCAAAAGGAAAGAAAGGAAGGGATAAGGTAAAGACAGAAATGAGCCCAAAGGGACAAGGATTTAAAAGAAAAAAAAAAAAAGGGCCAGACTATACAAAAGCTGATTATGGGATAAGAACCCATTGAACCAAGCTTTTGACAAACTGGTTGGACATCGCCTAATAATGGGCATTTTGTGCTGGCATGGTGGGAATTAAGAGCTTGTTAACATAATGGAACTGCTTGTTTTTCAGTTTCCGGAAACCATTATATTTGCCTAATTAGCCTGCCCGGAGACGTTAATAATTACATAGTTACTCAGAAAGAAGAAGGTTTTTGTTAATGCAGCACTCCCTATGCTAAGTTTTTATGCTAACTTTGGATAAAAACTACACAGTTAACTACCTTAAACTCAACCCGAGAAATAAAAGGGCAAAAAAAAAAAAAAAAGCCCACTAAAAAATAACTACATGGTTGAAATTTTCAATCGGTCAGTATTATGTAAATTAGTAACTGAGGTGTACGGTTTGGCAGTCTATAGCAAAGGGCCCAAACGACAAATAAAAGGGAAAAAAAAATGCCCACTTCAAAATAGGAAAATTGTTGAAATTTTCTATGGGTCAATATTTAGGAAATTAGTAACTGACTGTACTGTTTGGCAGTCCATAGCGAAGGGCCCAGGAAAAAAAAAAAAAAGCAAAAAAAGAATGGTTGATGGAGCTTTTTCTCTCGACGTCCTGAAAGTAAAATCTTTTTTAATGTATACTTTAATAATAATAATAATGAAAGATACGTTCATGGTATTTGCTTATTGAATTCATTCTTTTCATAGTTGTACTCGTAGACCACAATTTTGTGGCATTTGACAAATTGACTTGTCGAATGCTGGAATTCATCCTTCCCCCGTTCGTCCACTTTAAGGGCGCTCTTGATTCTCGAGGATAACATGTTGAAATGGCGATTTTATTAAATTATTTATTCCCCCACAGTAGAGGTATTAACAAGCATGAAGAGCGAACCAGATTCCCTCGTCCCCACTTCTTTATTTTTTCAATGTAGTTTGGCCTGTTCTTATCCCTCTTCAGTCGCAATAATTGGACTCCTGTACCCTGCCCTGGTTTTGAGTTTTAGAAGAGAGATTGTGTTTAATTTTATAAAGGAAAATATTTTTCATGCAAATTTATCTTACAAATAATTTTAAGTATCACTAGTTACAGTTAATACAATTTTTTACTGACTATATGTTACCTCGACAAGGTTTTTTTTCTTTTTTTTTCACTAGATTTTAATCAGAATAATAACATCACAGTAAAGGACTGAGGTTAATCAGAAAAGGGATCTTTATGTCAAAAATATAACGTCTAGGATATTTCTCAGGACGCAAGGAAATAATGTGTTTATCAATCCAACATGTCTTTCAACGGATTAGGGGAGTAGACATAATTTCCTAGTTGAAAAAGTGGTCAAATATTCATTTCGACGCACCTAACGCACCAACTAGCCCACCAAATAGTGGGATACAGGAAGTAGTTTTAAGCCTGCAATGTTTCTCCGCGGCTTAGCGTGTGGGAAAAACAAGAACAAAGAAGAAAAAACAAAAAAAAAAAAAAAAGGTAGAAATACGAAAAATAGCCTCAAGAATCGGGGTAAAGTCAGCATGTGTAAAATGAGCTCTACATATTAAAACACTCAAAATTTTAAATTTTAAATTTTTCACGAAATATGATAATATGCATAACAAAGTGTGGAGAGAAAAAAAAAAAAAAGAAAACACTTGATAACAGTGATATTTAGTTCAATAATATGGATGTGTTAAATGATTTAACGTCTCGTTCTGGCAAGAAACATTAATTTCAAAATTTTTAATATTTCTTTTTTTCACGTGAGACTCACGGGTCGTCGTAATATTCAAATTCTTGACGTGTGTACATCAGCATCCTAACGTCAAAGGTAAGACCGAGTTGTGTCGTGGGGTCTTTTGTACCAATTTGAGGGATTAAATGTTCTCGCACGCAGTGATGGGCACTTCGCGTAGTTGACAATCTCTCTTGACTTCGTATGGTTTAGGTGGGGCTGACTTGTTTCTCCTCTATCTATCTATCTATCTATATATATGGATTTTTTTTTTTTTTTGTTGTTGTGTGTGGTGCCTTTCCTGCATGACGAGGCAGTGGAATTTCCACCGGATTAGGTTTTTTGCGTGTAACCTCCATCGGATTATAGATTTGTTCGAAGTCTTCAAGATAACATGAGCCAAAGGAAAAACGTAGGATGATCAAAAGGAAGTTGCCAAGCTTGACGATGACATTATATTAAAAAAATTTCGTCTCAAAAGTCCCATAATTCAAGAGCCAGTATGCAGAAATATGGAAGACGTACTTCTTCTTTTTTTTTTTAACAATAATTTTCTTTTTTGTAGGTATGTCTATTATTATAATTGTACATTAAAATTAAGATTTTATATATATATAAAAAAAAAAACTTATTGGCTTGCTTGATAATGGAAAATGTAACAGTGTTTTTATGTTTGGTAACTCGAAAAGTAAAACATACCAAGCATTACCTCAAATTTATTATTTGCACACACTGAAGTCCACTTCAGTCTCTTTCCATGGAAATGATAAATGTAAAACACCATATCCGTATGAAAAATGTATAATTGAATAGATCCACGGTCTATGCTCTGATATTTCTACTAGATAAACCCAGTAATGAGCTCTAAGTCCAATCTGATCAGAACCTACTCGCAAAGAAATGAAGATTAAAAGACAGGTTATCATCAGCTCTATATATATATCTATCCCATTTTATCAAGCGTGGGGAGTGAAGATGAGCAATGATGGAAGAGACGCATGCGGATTTAAAGATGAGCGGTCGAGCAGTTTTAGGGGTGTGAGTGGACAAGAGATATGGTTACCTGAGAAAAGTGGATTCAAAGATAAATATTGTAATTGTTATCAGTTTCAAGAGATATTGATATTAGGGTTTAAGGGTTAGACGATAAGAGTTTGAATTTGAAGATATTGTGAATTTGAGAAAGCAGCACCGCGTGCTGTGGGACGGTGAAGAACCACACAAGAACGAAGAGTTTTTTTCTTTTTTCTTTCTTTCTTTCTTTTTTTGTTTTTCTTGATAATGCCAAGACTACATAAATGGTGAAACAGTAACCTTGCACATGTTTGTCTCTGATTGATTGAACGGTTCCCATCAACAGTATTCATGCTCTCTCTTTCTGGATTCGTCGTGTACTAGCTCGTGTCAGACCATAAAAGGAAAAAAAAAAAAAAAAAGGTTAACATCAATGGACCTAATTCAACTCCGTTATAGTTCAAACATTGTTGTTGTTTTCACATCTTATAATACTTCAGCTGTAAAAAACAAATGTTAGATCTCACTCAGATCATACTTTTCGTTAGTAATATTAAAAAATTAGTAATTTAATTTTAAAATTTCATATTAAAATACGATTTACTATTGTCATATTTTTATTTTAACAGTATAATTTTATATAAAAATTATATTCTGAATGTCTAATATTAATAACAAAGCACGTGTAAATTGTTTCCTAACATCTTTGTGTTTCAATTTCATGTATTTGTTAGAAAATTTCGAGTTTTGATTCGTTAATAGTAATTCCCTGTGCAAGAGGTTTCAGGGCCTGAAACTTTATACAAATATAATTTATATGCAGTGAAATAAGCTTACAAAAAGAAAATAATATATATATATATATATACGAAGATCTGATTCTTTTTAAATTGAGAGAATTTGAAAAAGGAGAAAAAAAAAAGAAAAAAAACCTTAAAAGTCAATGCACGTCGAGTTTAAGGAAAGCGAAAATTATAGACATACACTTCCATCTGATCACTGTGCATAAAAGAATTGAATTTCCAAAGGTCTTGTTAATAGACAAAAATCTAAATCTACGGCGGTGAAAGCCGTGAGAAAGACGTTGCCGAGAGTGACACGCATCGAGATGGGGCACGTTAAAGCGGGCAGTTGCCGAATTTCCAATGGCGTGATGCCACGTCGGAGCACGCACCATATAACCAATGAATACACACCGCGTGGAAAGGTGGCCACGTGCCTAAGACAGAGCAAGAACCGCGCAAGAGTAATTGCCGGAAATTTTTGGGTGCTCTACGCGCATGTGTGAAAATTAGAACAAGCAAGCAAAACAGGCGCCGATGCCTAAGCAAGCGGTGCTGGTCTACAAAGGGCATAAGTGCGTGCGTGGGCCAACAGTATGTTGCCGCGTGTATCACAAAAGTGTAGTGGGGATGTAAAAGTTTTAAACAAAATTGGTTTTCTTCTCGAGCCTTGGAAGTTGCCTGATGACCATTTCCTACTATTTATTTATTCCAATAATGCCTGACTTAATATGTATACTCTGCCGCTTATGAGTAATAATATTTTAACAACTACTACTAATAATAATAATAATAATAATAAGGTTACTTAATTTAGAGTTATTAGTAAAATTATGTGAGTTAATTTTTGTATTAATGTTGACATGTGAAATTATTTGCCATGTAATATACATGTTAAAAATAATACAAAAAAAATCTTAATTTCAGTAAAAAAATTTAAAATTTAGTGAGAATTTATAAATTAGAAGAATTGGCATATATTTCTATTTATAAAACTAAAATTTTGTAAGAATTAATTAAAATAATGATAATCATATATTGAAATATAAAAGATAATTATAAATATAACAAATTTTGGATATCATATATATTTTTTTATTATATTATCATTAGTCTAATTAAATTCGTTGCAAATTAATATATATGTGCGATTGTATTATGCAAGTGTCTCTTTGTTCATAAATCATGCTAACTGAATTTTTTTATGAATGAATTATTTTTGCAAATGGGATAAATTTAATGAGATATAATTATTAAATGCAATCATCATTGTTTATCATGGGATGACCAAAACTTATTATCATCTCTCTCGCTTTCTTTTTTATCCAATTACTTGCTATCTCATTCAAAGATTTTCTCAAAAATGTTTCTCTCTTCTATTGCAGCCAATGACTCGTCATTCTTGTTTTCACAAAATATGTTTTTATTGAGAAAAACTGACTAGAATTTTGCGTTTTGTGGTTATAATTTTATTCTTACTTAATTGGATTTATGTTTTATGTTTAAATAAACTTCCTTTTTAAAATTACATGTTTTAATGTTGTCTTATTTTTTTTTATTAAATTGTTATATATAATATAATTAAGTTAATGGGTAATTATCATTTAAATTTTAACTAAATTTTGATTCAATAGAATTTGTATGATATCTTATTATTATTATTATTATTATTATTATTAAATATATTTTAATTTTCGTTCTTTGTCAATGTCTTATATCAATAATTTAAATATTTTTTGTTAATTTAATTTAATAATTAGTTAAAATTGTTATAATTTTTTTTAAATTATTGAATTGTTACTTTTAAAAATATTAATTAAATTTAATATAAATACAAAGTTACTAATAAAATTATATACCAACCGATTAATAATCATAAAGAAGCGGAGAAAAGAGGAGAATAATTTAGATCCTGAATCAGTCGAAAAGAAGCATTAATTAATTAATTAGAAAGTGGGAAAAGAGGAGAATGATTTAGATCCTGATCACTTGAAGCTTGAAAGCAACCAGAAGCCTACCAAGTCATTTTCATGGTTCTATTTTCCGAAAGAAAAAAAATAAAATAAAAAGTGCCCCCCTTTCTGGTTGGTGGAGGAGCACGCCGCGCCCTATGAAATGAGCTGCTTTTGCCGTCTCTTCATTCTCGACGCCACTCGAAGACATTATCGTTTTTCTGACTCTTGAGAGAAACAGAGCAGAAAACAGGGCATCCTCTGTTTCACAGACCTCACTCAATCCAGGCTTCGTCATGACCCTGAAACTCACACTTGCCTTGGTTCTTCTTTCCCTTTCAAACCCGGTTTTTTCTCAGCCAAATAATCTCTTCTACCATGGATTCAAAGATGTTAACAACAACATGAGCCTAAACGGTGATGCTGAGGTTGAGAGAAATGGCCTACTTCGCCTAACAAGTAACACTCTTCGGTCAAAAGGCCATGCCTTTTACTCATCCCCAATCCAATTCAAGGACTCCAGTAATGGAAAAGGTCTCTCCTTTTCGACTGCCTTTGCTTTCGCCATAGTCCCGGAGTACTCCAAGCTAGGTGGTCATGGCTTTGCCTTCACTATTTCCCCCTCTAAAGATCTCCCGGGTTCCCTTCCAAGCCAGTATCTAGGCTTACTAAACGCAACTGATATGGGTAACTCCTCCAATCACATTTTTGCAGTTGAATTTGATACAGTCAGAGATTTTGAGTTCGGTGATATAAATGATAACCATGTTGGGGTCGATATTAATAGCTTGAGATCCAACAAATCTGTTCCTGCTGCCTATTTTCTTGATGACACAAACAAGACAGATTTGCACCTCCAAAGTGGCGGGGTGATCCAAGCTTGGATTGATTATGATTCGACCCATAATCTATTAGAGGTCAGGCTTTCACCTGCTTCTTCAAAACCCAGGTCTCCAATCTTGTCTTTTGATGTGGATCTGTCTCTTTTTATCGAGGATTATATGTATGTTGGCTTCTCTTCGTCAACTGGTTTGCTTGCAAGCATTCACTATATTCTTGGATGGAGTTTCACTATGAATGGAGAGGCTAAATCTTTGTCTCTTTCTTCTCTTCCTTCCCTTCCCAAGCCTAAGCAGAATCACGTAGCTTTGATTGTTGGCGCCTCGGTTTCAGCTGCCTTTGTCTTGATCTTGGCTGTTGCTGTATCCTTGTACATAATTAGGAAGATAAAGAATGCCGATGTGATTGAGGCATGGGAGCTTGATGTCGGTCCGCATAGATTCTCCTATCAAGAACTCAAGAAAGCAACGAGGAGATTTAGAGACAAACAACTGATTGGCTTTGGTGGATTCGGCAGAGTTTACAAAGGCACTCTGCCGAATTCTGATACTCAAGTCGCAGTCAAGCGAATCTCTCATGAATCTAAGCAAGGTTTGAGGGAATTTGTGTCTGAGATTGCTAGTATTGGTCGTCTTAGACATAGAAATTTGGTTCAGTTACTGGGATGGTGTCGCCGGCGGGGGGACTTACTGCTTGTCTATGATTTTATGCCTAATGGGAGCTTAGACAAGTACCTATTTGATGAACCTAAAGTGATTCTCAGCTGGGAACAAAGGTTCAAGATTATCAAAGGCGTTGCTTCAGGTCTTTTGTATTTGCATGAAGAATGGGAACAAACAGTGATCCATAGGGACATAAAGGCAAGTAACGTGTTGTTAGATTCAGAGCTGAATGGAAGACTTGGTGACTTTGGTCTTGCCAAATTATATGAGCATGGCTCTAACCCCAGCACTACGAGGGTGGTTGGCACATTAGGCTACCTAGCACCTGAACTAACAAAAACAGGCAAGCCTACCAAAAGCTCGGATGTCTTTGCCTTTGGTGCATTTTTACTAGAAGTGGCGTGTGGGAGGAGACCAATTGAACCTAAAGCGTTGCCTGAGGAATTGATTTTAGTGGACTGGGTACGGGATAGGTGGAGAAGTAATGCAATTCTTAATGTCGTAGATCCAAGACTAAATGGTGTGTTTGATGAGGTTGAAGCCTTTGTGGTGTTGAAACTTGGTCTAATGTGTTCAAACAATGCACCTGAGGCAAGGCCAACAATTAGGCAGATTGTGAGGTACTTGGAGGGAGAGGCGGCATTGCCTGAGGTGGCAGCAGGCCCAGATGCATACAATAGAAAGTATGATGCAAGTGATAGTGGTTGCAGCAATTGTGGTGAGTATGGGAATAATGTTCATTTGTATCAAGATTCAACGTATTTTGAGAAGGCAAGCACTTGGTCATCTGCTGGTTATTTTGGGGACAATGATGTTGAAGCTGGTTCAACATCACCTCTTTGACTTACCAGCAGCAATGCATATGGACAGCCTGGTAAATAGAGCTATATTCAGTTTTTGGGTCGACGTCATTGGCATCTTTTAGCTCCAGGGCTTTAGGTCTTCTTTACTGATTACCACATTTTGCGGTTCCACAAAGTAAAGCAGATTGTAAATAGTCTTTATTATTATTATTTTTTTTTGGCTTTGTATTAATTGTATTATCAGACTTGAGTTTCATGGCAGAAGATAACTTATTGCGGAGTGTTCCTTCAATGAAATTTTTTTTTTTGGGGGTACATTCAATGACTTTAACCTGTATGGAAGATTGATTCTAATGAGATTGATTCATTAATTTCATTCATACAAGTCAAATCAAGTGAAATTTAAATTACAAAATGAGAGTATTTTTTTTATTTTTATAAAATTTATAATTTTTTAAAATTAAAATGCATAATTTCTAAAAAGAACTCTAAATTTTTAATAACTAGATATTCTCTAAGTAATGCAGGTTATGCTCTAAGTGATGTCAATCTAATTTCTAGTATGGGTCAATTGTTGATCTATTGGGACAGCAGAGTCGACGGTTAGGACTACCAAATTCGACCATCCAAACCAATTTCATGCTGGAAATTTAACAAGCATATATCTCCTGTGGAGCATGCATTGGCCGCAATGAATTCAAGCTGGGATGAGCATACTTCTATGAAACAAGCATTGGTTACAACAAATTCATGCTCAAAACTGAACAAACAATGATCACTTGTAAGGTGGGAAGCACAAGCATAACATCGGCAGTGCTCTCACATGTCCAGTAGTGCTTGTTCTGCTCTTCAAAGTGCTTTGCCAAAGCTTCTTTATTATTTCATTCATGAAGGCAACAAAGAATTCGTGTTTCCCAACAAGTCTAGCCCATTATCTAGTTTTGTGCATGCATATGACAAATAACAGGTCATTATCAGTTAGCAACATTGATCACAGAGCCTTCACATGGCAGATCTTATTGCCGAATGGAGAAAGGCTATACAGAAGATAATTCTTTAATCTCACAGCAAAATATGTCTTAATGGTTGATCATTTGAACTCAAAGTGCCTATCATACAACTGCATTAAGACTAGCATGTATGTTTTACACTGCCTCTAGAGACATGAGTCTAACTGATTATGTAAGATGACCACTCTTAAATGTGCAAGATATCCTTTCATTTATCAACTACACGTGTGTTTTCTCAGAAAAATGGCTACCCCGTGATGGAACAGCTATCAACATACATGAACCAAAATTTTATCTCCTCTTTTGCACCTTAATCTAGTGCAGCAATTCAGCTGATTGAGACGTGTGGTTTTGGAAATCCTCATCCATTCTGCTAAAAGCGTGATCAGATAGTGACACTATGTCTATGCCAGATTATGTGGAAGTGCAGCCATGGCGAATTCCAGGAATAAAACTGGTGCACCTTGGTTGTTGTTCTACTGACTTGTGACATTGTCTTCAGCATTTTCACCCTCATGCTCCTTCATTCTGTTGAATATCTCAAAATCATCAAACCCTGCATGTTGACAGAAGTTACTACTAATTAAGAAGTAACATGTGTTTAATTAATCCCAGCACAGAAGAAACAAAGCTACTTTTAAAGTTCTTATTTCACATTTTAAGGAACTTGAGACACCTGCTCCCAGTTCTTCAACATCATCATGTGAAGTTCCCAATGGCCTTGTGTTAGTAAGTGGATCAAGTGTCATCCAGTCTGAGTTTGTGCAGCCTTCTGAATACAAATCTTTCCCTTTGACCCAGTCCTCCAGAGCACTAATGCTGTCAAATGATAAGGGATCTACAGAATCCTGTTCTTCATTCTTACTTATCCTGCAAGAAATGAGTTAGCCTAAGATGTGGATTTTCCTAGGAATCATATTTCCATATATTCAAATTCCCATGCAAAACTTACAATTGCCTTAGTCCCAGGTTGTATTGGACAAAATCAAGGTCGGTGACTCGTTGGTGCTCTAGGCAATTAGTTGTGTGGTGCATTTGTATAAAACGACACTGATTTTTCTTGTGCTCAACCAAACTGCAGGTTTGACTCAGAATACGGATGGCTAACCGTACCAAATTTGGGCAACTTCCTCCATACGTTGACCACCATTCAGCTATCACAAATAGCAAAGTAATCAAATAAATATCGATGCAGTAAGCCAGCACACTACATGCAAAAGGCTAAAAATACTGGGGCAACCAATATACTTGCTCAGTGAAAGCATTTGATAAGACCAGATTGTTTGGGCAGGCCACAAAGTTTTCAATGATGCAGGCAAAATTTTGGAATTCCTTTCAAATTATGATCTGCATTCGATCAATAGTGGTTCTTCCTAAGCAACATGTAGTGAGAGTATAATCTCAGATGGGAACAGGACTATGTGTCACACTTGCTTCAAAAAGTAATGCCTTCAATGTCAATATACCAAGCAAAGGTCCATTATGCAAAATGCACTTCAAAGTAAGGTTTGTTTGCACACAATTATTTGGCTATATACATAGAAATAAGTTCACTGGACTCAATAGCATTCCTACCCGGCCATTAGTCATCCCAAAAAAGCAGGAATATCACTTTACAGGGACGAATAAAAAAAAGAAAAAACAAATAGCTGCCTAAAAATAATGAAATTCAAGTAAAAAGGACACTCACCTGGAAGCAGGGTGCCTCTAGATCTAACTGCCATCTTTCTCCCAAAATCTCCAGCAGCATTCTTGTATGAGTTTATCTCCTTCATTATCTTATCTTGGGTTTTAATATCAGGAACCAACTTCTCTATGCAATCAAACATCGCAGAGAGAATTTCTTTGTGCACATCACCACCGATGCTGTAAAAGAACTTGGGATTAAGGTAAAATCCTGCAGCATGAAGGGGGAGATTCCACTGTTGTTCCCACCAGCGATCTATAATGTTCCAGTAGACCATATAATCCTCCCTTCTTGTAAGTTCTCTCTTAATTTTTTCCTTTACCTTGTACATTCCTGCAAGGAGATAACCCATTGCAGGCCTCTGCTTGCTGCTAGCTATTCTCAATAATCGCAAGAGAGGATCTGTTATATTAACTATTAATGCACATGAGGACCAAAATGATTGATTACTTATCATATCTAACATTTCCAGTCCTACTGGTTTCTTTGAATAAGGGCAATCCATCCATTCCTGTGAAGTAACCATAGCCTGCAAAGCATGTTTAAGAGCAACAATTCGTCTCAATGTTGCAAAGTTTGTGGCAGAGTGAGTGATTCCCAGTTCTACAATATCATCGCCAAAAGTGTACCTTCTCAGCATATTCAAAATCACACTGTGGTTGTAAACAAATCTTGTAATGGATTTAGCCTGTTCAATTACAGTGTTTATCCCCTCAAGTTTTGCAAAATCCCCAAGAATCAAATCTAGACAATGAGCCGCACAAGGGGCCCAGTAAAGAGTAGGAAAAGTACTGGATAACCTTCTCCCTGCAATGATGTAATGCTCTTCCATACGAGTGATTACTTGCAAAACATGTCTAACTCCAATTTCCTCTACCACTTGTTTAATCAGTTCATAAAGAGCATCTGGTGATTTTATAGTTTCGAATGCATCCACCGATTTCAAAAACACCAGTCCTTCAGGAGAGTAAACCAAAACGTTTAATAGAGTCCTACCCATAATTGTCTTCTGCTCATCAATCAAAACAGAACAACTGGTCCTTGCCGAACTTGCAATGTGCTCGTCAACATCAGACTTCACTTCATCAACAGAATTCTTCAGTATACAACCTCGAAGGTCATTATGTGAAGGCCCTTGAACCTCTGAACCTCCTGAAGCAATTGCATCAACCATTGGCTGAAAATAAACCGACTTCACAGCATCCAAAGGTGCCCCAATGTCATACAAAAACCTCCCTATTGCCATATGAACATGATCATTCGCACTTTTAGTGGCTAATGGCATACTGTGATTGACAGCAACAATGGCATTAGCAGATGGAGTGACAGCAGGACCCTTACGTCTCCCCCTCTTCCTCTTATTTCTTGTTCCTTCTTCTTGACTCACCATCAAGTTTGAACCGGGCTCAGCTGCATTTGAAACTCCCACCAACTCCATTCCTGCATCCACATCATGGTGGACCACCCCAAAAGCCTCCATCTCAACAGAAATTGGGTTCACATTTGTTATCTCCTCTGCAATCTTTTGCTTTTTCCGCTTCTTAAACACAACCACATCTAAACTTTGTTGCATCGCAAGCCTAATATCAGGAGGAACCCGTGAACAAGTAGCCGCATTGCCCTTTTGTCCCGCTAAATGTTCCTTGATCCTATGAATCCCACCACCTTTAAATATCTTACTGCAATACACGCACTTAAGTTGAACTCTATCCCCATTCTTGAACATCTGGCAATGCTTCCAAGCAGGGTCATGTTTTTGTGGTGTTATAGGCACTAGCTCCAAATCCGAACCCATCTGTACAAACATTAACCACCAAGAACCGCTCAAAGCTTGCTTTCCTACCTATATCTTTCATTTCCCAAACAAATAACAAGAACAACAACAATAATAATTACAACAAAAAGAACAGAACTTTCCCTTTTATTTTCTTCACTTCAAGGCAGCAAACCAAAACACCAAAAAAAAAAAAAAAATGAAATTAACAAAGGCCCTTTAGTGCCAACTAAGATTGTAAAAACGATAGAATAAGGCAAAAGAAAGCGGTACTGCAAGTAATACAACTTACAACTTCTTCTTTTTCTTTAGGCTGTTAGAATGCTTTTGTCCCGAGAGACTTCGC
Source organism: Bruguiera gymnorhiza (assembly GCA_020883675.1). Taxonomy (NCBI): domain Eukaryota; kingdom Viridiplantae; phylum Streptophyta; class Magnoliopsida; order Malpighiales; family Rhizophoraceae; genus Bruguiera; species Bruguiera gymnorhiza. The sequence goes on from JAIRCJ010001050.1 coordinate 3,025,040, forward strand.
TCAACGTGGAGGAGAACCCAGTCAAGATGGTTTGGGCGGTCGGTTTATGAAGCGATAGTTTTCATAACCGGACGGTCCGGTTAGGGCAAGGGTTAGCCGGTTTGGTTCTGTCCATCAATAGTCATACATAGCTCGGTTTTACCGGGTCATCCGGTTAAGCGATGAAGTGGGCCGGCTTTATCGTGGGAAATTCCGGGTTGGCCGGGCGAAAGAGCCGGAAAACCGTTCGTCTCTAACCGGCGATTCTGTTTCGAACCGGCGAGAGATTCTGGTTCGGGACAGGTAGGTACGTAATGGAACCTTTTTTTTATCTTTCATAAACTCTGACAGAGTAACGAGGTTTCTGTTGTGTGTAACGGTCCACATATTCCCCATTTTTCCGTGGACTTCATGTGTTTTCCCTGCAACCAGACCAGACACGGGGCTTTGGTTTCCATGTGTTTAACGGATGCTGCTTACTCTGGTAAATTTACACGATCTTTCTCGTTCTGAGGTTGCTTTTGATAGTGAAATAATTGTTAATTTAAGCTATTTTAGATGGTGAAATAAAGTTTAAGCGTTGTGCTATTGCAAAAAAAAAAAAGAAAAAAAGAAAAAAAATTGTAGCAATTATGTATTATATATTCAAATAGATGCTGACCCTCCTCCTTCGATTTGTTAAGTCATTCTTTAGACTATCTATTGTCGTTTTAGCTTGTAGTTATTATATTTTAATAATTTTAAAAGATTATATTAGATATATGCACAACAGAATATTTAATAAATTTTAAACTAAAGTATCCCCTCTTTACATATGTTTTGGATAGGAATTGACAAAATGGTTGATATAAAATAGGTTAATAAGGACTTCAATAAGTTAAGTTAGAAGAATAATAAATATATTTTTATTTAAATAACAAAGTTAAGAGTTTGTGAATAATTTTTTTTTCTAATAAAATAAACGAGAAAATTTGAAGATTTTTTTTTTATTTTTTATTTATAAATTTATAAGAAATTACTAAATAAACAAAAATTACTATATATATATATCATGGAAACTATTTTGCTATTGGGCCACAAAAGAAGAACTTTTGCTCTTTTTTTTATTTTTAATCTTACATAAGATCCATCGGGTCCTAGCAGAACATTTCACCATTATTTGGATTTTAAAGTGTGGAGAGAGGGCACGAAGGTTTTAATTTTGAAATCCAAATTCTTAATCAATGAATTGTCAACCCGATGACCAAAAACACAAAAAAACTTCTAACGAAGCGCCTTCTGTCCTTTTTAAAATTTTTTTGTTTTTTTGTTTTTTTTTTACAACCAATATAGAGTTTGAAAAATATCAGTATCTTTTTTTAAAAAGAAAAACATTGTAACTTGTCATTTAATCACAACACAAAGTAAAGTTTATTTGATTTAGATTAATTATAGAGATACCTATAATTATATTATTAATGACTTTTTTCCGCATAAGAATTAAAACTCACACTTTATAAGAATTAGTCTTACATACTAAATGATGCATTATTAGTTGAATAATTTTGCCCCAATTGCAAAGAGCCATGAATCGACCAACCAAAAAAAAGAAAAGAAAAAAAAAAAAGAAAAAAGCAACAGAGTTCTTTTTTTTTTTCTCTCCCTTCATTCTACCTCTTAGCTGTAATTTTGCGAGATAATAGATAAAGACAATGATAATTTCGTTAATATATTCATGTCGTTATTTTGAATAATATTTTCAGAAAATAAAAAAAAGAAAAAAGAAAAAAAAGGGAGGCACAAATCATTGATTGGATTTATTAATATGAACAGGACAGAAGCAGGGCAGTGCGCCAACGAGCATATGCTTCACAACTGCTGTTTCCGCAAAAACGGTTGCTTAAAAGTCCATAATTATCACTCTCCGGCTCTTCCTCTCCCTCACGTTATGCGCAAACAAGTGCAGTTTCAACTGCCTAGGAAGTTCTCGAAAGCAAATGCCAACTTCTTCTCCTCTCTTCTTCTTCTTCTTCTTCTACTCGGCTCTCGAGTTTTTAGTTTTACTTGCAGATGGAACCGAGCTCATTATGGTAAACAACTGCAACAAGAGCATATGGCCAGGAGTCCTTGGCACTGCAGGCCATTTAACCCCCAGTGAAGGTGGCTTCCATCTGGCCAGCGGCGAACAAACAGTCATCAGTGTCCCTGATCGATGGTCAGGCAGAATTTGGCCCAGACAAGGCTGCTGCTTTGATGGCATCACCGGCAAGGGATTGTGCCTGACTGGAGACTGTGCTGGCCTTTTACGATGCGGTGGCACTGCCGGTGTCCCTCCAGCAACCGTGGTAGAAATGACACTCGGGACTTCGAAATCTGCCTTGCATTACTACGACGTGAGCTTGGTCGACGGGTTCAATGTTCCGGTTTCTATGGCGCCTATAGGCGGTGGCTCAGGGTGTGGAGTCGCAGCATGTGAGGCGAACTTGAATGATTGTTGTCCTTATGCATTGATCGTGAAGCGACAAGGGAAGGTTGTGGGTTGCAAGAGTGCATGTCTGGCGGCAAAGACTGATAGATATTGCTGCACTGGGGAGTATGCAAATGCTGATATTTGCAAACCTAGTGTTTTTGGTCATTTTTTTAAAGCCATTTGCCCCAGGGCTTATAGCTTTCCCTATGATGAAGCATCGGGGCTAAAGACTTGTCAGGCTCCTCGTTATGTCATCAGTTTCTGCCCTCTTAATCGAGGATGATATGGTAGCAACAGATAGGAGCAATCTGTATATTTATGTCTTACAACGTACTTGGCTTTCTAGTTAATTGAATTTTTATTTACACTATGCCTTGTACTTCGGCGGTTGTTGCTTAAAATGCCTCGCGGGGTGAATTGTCCTTTTTGTTTGGTGATAGCCTGCAGGTTAAGGTGTTCTTTTCCGGCTTTATTCCACCTGACTCAAATCTTTGAAGTGAATCGCTTGCATCAGATAGAAAACTGAATTTAGCACAACCCAATCTGTTCTTTTGCAGATCACAACCCTATAATTGGATCGTCAGCTATACTGGCATTTTAAGGAGGATAGAGACAACTGTCTGCACCTGCATTCTAACTCCACGTTGTATAATATCGAACTGAAACTCCATTTTTTTCTTATGAAGCTTTCTTGATGTAATTCACATAAAAAAAAAAAAGAATAGACATTCAAAGAGATAATAAGGGTTGTTTAATGAAGTAAAAAAGAGACAGGAAAAAATTCCAGATTCTATTTAAATGCAGGCCTTACCCTGCCAGTTAGCATTTGTACAGACACAACATGATCATATGAAGCACTGCCTCCTCTCTGTTTACACATTTGAAACTCGTAGAATATTTCCTTTTATCTCCTCTGCAATGGCATCGGCGTTTTCACCATGTACTCCTTTGCAGGCCTGATTCTAGGTATATCCTCAAACTAACGTATGCTGAGTTTTAAGCACAAACATCGGATTTTTATTTTTGTTCAGCTCCTTTCCGTCCAAATAAACACCAAGTGAGAAGAAAGAAGGAAGAGGTGCTCACACTATCCCAGTTAGCTGTACAACTCCTATGCTTCCTATGCCACACAGGATGCAGGGTAAGGATGCGGACCCCTTTTTCTGCAAAATTATGACATCAAATGTCATTAGCTTTCCTCTCCCTTTTGACTTAAGAACAAAGAGACTGTTTGCAGCACATTAAAAGCATCGCCAGGCTAAATCAACTGTCAAACAACTAACATCTAAAAGAATGGGATGAGGAAAATGGAATTTGTCCGGCCTCCCCCAATAGGTGGAATGAAAGGACTAGGAGCCCTGGCCATGAACTGTGGTCAGGGGCCCAAAGAAGAAGCATAGGAAAGGGAAGCTGATGCATCAACATTTGGGACCACAAAGGCAACCAGTTTAATTGTACCAAAGCACAAAGCATCAAGGGAACCCAAGTCATGGTGAAGATGAGCAAACTGGGCCCCAGGATTTTCTATATAACCAATGTCAAATATTTGCATAGCGACACAAATAGCTTTCAACTCTGCACCGATTGCCATATTATAGCCACAGAAGCCTGAAAATCCATATAATCAATGCCCACCGTCGCTCCTCGCTAGTCCACCATAACTAGCTGTTCCAGAAGCACCCTTGGCACAACAATCCACGTTTATCTTGATGAAGGAGGGCTTGGGTGGAATACAACGTATGAGAAGATTTGGAGTCGGTTGGCAAGAAGCCAGAATCTTGCGTTGAAGCTTCTTCGAGGACCACACATCATGTATCTCGATAGCCCTGTGCCACACATTAGTGACCAAATCAGAAGGTGTGATTGATCAGTCGCGAATATAAATTTGCCCCTTTGGTGCCAAAGAAGTCATAATGCAGAGATAAAGATAGTTTGGAGTGAGCAACCCCGGGCCGTTAGAGAAGAATTGGTACAACACTCTTTGATCCAGGCCCTGAAATTTGAAGAATAGCAAAAAATGATTCCCAGCTTCAGCTGAAGAACAGACTAGACAGCCTTTGCAAAGGTACAACCAGATAAGACTTGCTCAGCATCCTCCCACGCTACACCACACCTTTCACAAAGTCCACGATTGGTGAGTCGCCATAAGAATCGATGAGCATTAGTTAATAGCCTATTCTTCCAAACTAACTAAAGAAAAGTTTTGATGTAGCTTGGAATAGGGAGTTTCCATAACCAGAACCATTCATCCACTAACAGTTAGCTCCACTCACCGAGTCATTGCCAAAGTTTGAGCCCCAGAGAAGCTTGTTTTCGAGTTCAGAGTGGGGAGCTACATAAATGCATAGGAGCATCATACGAATGTTGGATAAGATTTTTCCATTTAGGGGAGTCCAGTTCCAATTTTTGTCACCAAGCAGATAATTGCAAACCAGCTAATGGATTTCTTGAGGTTCAGGGTCTGCTCCTAACATGAGACCACAACACATACTCCAACCAACGTTGACCTAGCATATCATAGATTCCAAAAAGACATCAGCAGCACGCAGTCAAGAACGAGTCTCCATACAACCCATTCGCAAATTTATCCGTTACCAAATTTTCTCCGAGAAACCTTGGTCTTTGTTCTTCCCCCAAGCCACTATCATCCTCTTCCATTTGTTATGCGATCCTGCTCACAATCTCATCTTCTTCACCAATAGGAGTAAGTCCCAACATTTTGCCTACATCCAATTATTGATATTATTGATATAGAATTAAATTGAGGGTTCCCACTTATACGTACTTTTTTTTAATTTTCACATTTATGAGTGTATTCAATTTTTTCCAGGAAATAAATACCAAGCAACGTTCTGCTGCACACACACAAACAGTAGTAATGCTTTTTACTATCCTCGCACATATCCATAAATTTCCCTAAAACATTGTAGCCAAAAAAGGGGGATAAACAAGCTAAAATTCTACTAAGGAGAGTTCTTTAGTTTCTCATGTTCTTTTTCTTGGCTATTGAAAAGCATTTTGGACCTTAGAAATGGCAGAACTAGGTTATTGCTTCTGGGAGTGTAAAGGGTCAGTTTAAGGAGTTAAAAATATGGAAATTAAACCGATCAAATTATAGTTGAAAAACATGTTAACAAAATTAAAATTAATAGAAAGACTATTAGATAAAGAGATTTTTTTTTCGCATGAAAATAAAAATGAGGCTTTCAATATAATATAGAAAACTTTTTATGGCATAGAAAACAGTAAACATCATGGCTTATTTAGCAAACAATCTAAAATTAAGATTCATAAGCTTTTTGCTTTTTTTTTTATTTTTTTTATTTCTTTTCCCACAGCAAGTTTGTCTGTAATGGAATTGAAGTTCTGGTATTGATGTAACACATTGTATTATACTTTATGGGGAAAAAAACATTATTTTTTTCGGTAAAAGAAAACATAAATTGGTGGAAAAAATTAGCAACAAATTGTATTTCGTCCTGAAAATCCATTTCCAAAATTGTGGCGCTCGTGGAAAGCGCAGAGCTCATGAGCTGGGGGGCATGCAAAAACGACATTCTTATTTATTTATTTATGCCATCATGTTACAGGACAAGACAGACATTCTTTCTTTAAATATCTTTCGGGATCATCACTGGTGTGTACCTTAGTCCAATAGAAACTGTGTCCAAGAAGTATTTTTCAACGTGACATGACCCTTGAGCAGTGGAGTACCTTCAAGTGCGAAAATAATCCCATCTCCTCGGCCATTTTTTTTGGGAAAAAGTAGGTTACACGTGAGCAATATATACTTTCCCGCAGCCCATTTTCTAACCAACGAGACCTAATCCGGATGAAAAAGAAAATTCATAACAAAATACGTAAGCCAACTAGCATAACTGTGAAATTGAATCAAAAAGCCAGTGTTTCTTCTGATGGAAGAAATGGTGGCTGGTCTGATTGTATGGACAACATAAACCCGATTAAAAGCATGATTTATGCTATGTAAGGTAACACGCAAGCCAACCTTCATAATTGGCCTAGGCAACAAAAGAGATGTGGCTCCTTTAACTCTTTAACAAAGGTAATTTCGACCTCAACTTCAAGTGACCTTTATAATCTTTAGTCAAAATTGTATGCCTAACTATTTTAATGGTATACATGTCAGAGACACGAATGGCTTATGTACATTGGCTTCGGTTAGTGACCTAACATAATTTAGGCAGTGGCACGGTAGGCAAATTTTGTGTGCACGCGTAGACGCGTTGCAATGAAAAGGCTACAAATTGATAAAATTTGAAATAAAGTTTGGTGGGGCTTAAGTTATCAATCTCAATTGTATCAATAGGTTAATAACGTGGCGTATAGTTTTTGATTCTTTGTGGATATATCAACCTGCGACAGGAGTGGGGCACTTAAAAGTATGCAAGGAGGTAGTTGTGAACAGATAAACTGCCTAATTCCAGCATTAGAAGCTATATATATATATATATATATATATATATATATATATAGTCAATCCTAAGTTTGTTCCATAACCCTTTTTTTTTTTTTGGCCATAAAACCGCATTTATTGTCACCCTCAAGCAATACTCGAAATTCAACCAACAATTGCAATCAAGATTGGGTAGAAAGGGAGGTAGAAATTTTTGTAATGGAGTCATCAATTGTTTCGGAGCTTGAAGGGACTCTCCTCAAGGACCAGCACCCATTCTCGTACTTCATGTTAGTAGCATTTGAGGCATCCGGTTTGCTTCGTTTTGTCTTGCTACTGATTTTGTGGCCCGTGATTCGGTTTCTGGGCTTACTTGGGATGGAAGGTTCCGGGATCAAGCTGATGATTTTCGTTGCCACGGCCGGTCTTCGTGAATCGGATATTGAGACGGTAGCACGAGCAGTTTTGCCGAAGTTTTACATGGATGATCTTAACATGGAGGCTTGGAAACTGTTCAGCTCTTACGATAAGAGAGTTGTGGTGACTAAGACCCCTAGAATTATGGTGGAGAGGTTCTTGAAGGAGCACTTGCGGGCGGAAGAGGTGATTGGAAGTGAACTTGTGGTAAGCCGATTTGGATTAGCTACTGGTTTTGTTAGGGGAGGTGATCTTGATTCTTCTATCACCAGTCGAACCGCCAAACTGTTCATGCATCAAAAGCCTCTATTAGGACTGGGAAGATCAACATCAAACCCATCATTTTTATCGCTATGCCGAGTGAGTACTCGGTACATTTCTTTTTTTTTTTTTAACTAGGAAAGCAATGAAGTGATAATTTTGTTGTATTACGATAAGAATCAACTGACCATGACTTAAAATCATGCGCTGTTAACAGGAAAAAATGCACCCACCGCAAGTCATTAACCAAAAGCAACGTGATGATTACCGCCAGCTCGCACGCCCTCTTCCGGTGATCTTCCACGACGGCCGCCTTGTAAAGCGCCCGACACCTTCCACTGCTCTTTTAATCATCCTTTGGATGCCATTAGGCATTTTACTAGCAACACTCCGGATTGTAGTTGGGTTGATGTTACCGATGAGGGCTAAACAATACTTGTCCATCTTCGGTGGCAAACTCATTGTCAAAGGCAAACCACCTCCGCAGGTGTGCAGTGGCGACAAGGGTGTCCTATTTGTGTGCACACATCGAACTCTAATGGATCCCGTGGTCTTATCCGCTGCGCTCGGACGTAAAATTCCGGCAGTCACCTACTCTATTTCGCGATTGTCAGAAATTTTATCACCAATCCCTACCGTTCGATTGACAAGGATTCGTAACATGGATGCCGAGAAGATCAATCACGCGTTAGCCAATGGCGATCTAGTGGTTTGTCCGGAGGGAACAACATGCAGAGAACCATTTCTATTGAGATTTAGTGCACTTTTCGCAGAGTTAACGGACCGGATAGTGCCGGTGGCTATGAACTATAGGGTGGAGTTTTTCCATGCAACTACAGCCAGAGGGTGGAAAGCATTGGACCCAATATTCTTATTCATGAACCCTAGACCAGTTTACGAGGTGACATTTCTGAACCAATTGCCAGTGAAGGCGACATGTTCATCTGGCAACAGCCCACACGATGTTGCAAATTACGTGCAAAGTATCTTGGCAGCCACGTTGGGGTTCGAATGCACAGACTTTACTAGGAAGGACAAGTACAGGGTTCTTGCTGGGAACGATGGAACGGTGAAGTATACTTCATTTGTCGATCATATTAAGAAAGTCGTCAGCACTTTCAACCCCTTCTTTCAATAATTAAGTAGAGTCAGGTTCGGAGATGATGACGGATATAATTGATGGGCTTGTCTTCTGTCTCTTCTCTTTGTTTCTTGTTTTTTCTAATCATTATTTATAGAACTGTTCGATAATGGATGAATGTATGACTAATTCCCTTCATACTGAAACCACATTGCATAGCAAGTTTTTTACTGGCACGTAGGCCTGGTTCATTTTTGTTACAGAATTTTCCGAAGTAATGCTCGGTGCTGCTCCAGAGAATTGTTAATTACTTCTTTATGTGCTTGGAATATATATTTCAAAAAACTTGACGACGAGATATGTGCTTGTGTATTTTCAGCAATAAAGTCTTTCATTCACTTCATATATATATATATATATATATATATAGATATGAGCGCTTTTACCAACGTCTGGGGGTGACCAAGTGTGCTTGGTTGCTTAACTATTAGGAGAAAAAAATACAAAACATGGGCTTGGATTCAGGATCGTTATTCTAAACGACCATTCGCGTTGGCAATTGCCTGATGGCCCACTCCAACCAAATGCATCCACTTTCTCCGATTGTGCCAATCACGAAAGATTTTCAGTAAATGAAAATAATTTCCTCCACTCCGAAGCCCGTGTCACTTGTTTGTTACATTATGCGGTTTAGCATTTGCTGTAATTTTTTTGTTACTTGTGGAATCTGCTATGGCCTTAAGAAAGTAAACAAGATAAAATAAAGAGAATGAACTTATGTACGATTTACTGTGAAGGTAGTCACATGATAATTTTTTTTTTTTTTTATGAGTTCACCGTTTGCTTTATGGTGAAGCTTTGGATGTAAATCAGAAAAAACATAGACAAAATTGTAAACAAATATGAATATCGACCGTGATTGTTATATTCACACAGAGAAACAAATCCTTAACAAATATTACCAAATGATTTTTTTTTTAAAATATAAATTTTATCAATTTATAAACATCTGCAATATAAGAATGTAGTAAAAATTAAACATAGAGCAAGACGAAATACACCCCTTCGGTCCTTTCTAAATCAAGGTATCAAAGAACACAAAATCTCATATTCATAAATATATAAATAATTAATTTAATTTATAATATTTATGAATTTTTTATTTAAAAAATTATTTTTTAGGTGAATTTAAAATTTTAAAAAATTATTTATTATGATATTAAAATTTAAGTTACCCCTTTATCTGCACTTATTTGACTCTTTCATATGTTCAATCTAATCAAACTTATATGAGTTTAACTTATTTAATTTAATTTTATTATATTACTGGTTAATCAGGCTAAAACATGTGAGGAGGGCATATTGAAGAGTAAAAAAATTATATTATTAAAATATAAATACCTAACTTATTTATAATATTTATGAATTTTTTTCAATTATAAGTTTGAGTTTTGGAATATATTTGAAATTTCAAGGTATTATTTAATATATGAAGAAAAGAAGAAAACTCCTAATAGAAACAAATTTTTTTTTTTTTAAAAAAAAGAAAGATTAATGTCATTGACGAAATACTTCTCGGGAGCATTTACTGTAGACCAAAACTGTCCAAACGTGGACAAATTCTACGTTTAACAAAACTGCACTAAAAAATGTATTGCTATAAAGCGAATATGTAATAATATTTATTAAGACATGTGTAGGCATAAAAAATAATAAAATGCTTTTATTTATTTATTATAATAAAAAATATAATTAATTTAAATTTTGTATTATTTCATGTATTTCAGCAAGTTTTGCTAGCAACTTTACTCTTAAAGTTATTACCATAAAGAGTGAGAAGTAATTTACATTTAAAGTGGGGAGAAGAATAGACCATATCATTATATAATAGACGAATTTTATGTCTAATGAATCTGTACCAGAAATTTATTGCCATAAAAAAATGAGAGAGAGATAATTCATAATTAAAGTTATTATTATAGCTGGGAGAAGGAAAGTTTGGAGGAAAAGGAAAACACTAAAAAAAAAAAAAAAAAGAAGATTAGAGCATCACCAGGGAAACTAATGTCATGTGATTAGTTGAATTACTAGGTCGGGACAGCATGATGTGCAAGTTTATTATAATTATTAAGGAACATAAAATTAATTAAAAAAGGGAATTCAGAATCTTTTTTTTTTTTAGATAAAAGATAAAAAAACAAAAAGGGATTTAAATTATAGACTTTTTTTCCTTGTTTTCCTTTTTAATAAAAAAAAAGAAAATTTTGTGAGTATTATTTTCCTGTTTTTCTTTCTAAGATTAAAGTTGAATTAGTAATTTTTCAGTTTTTTCTTCACAATTAAAAATAAGTTAATTTAAGAAATTTTTTTTTCTTTTTAAGAAAATAAAAGAAAAACTTTTGTAGTTTTTGGTTTTTTTCTTTTTTTTTTTATCTTCTGAAAGTTTGTAATAATAAGAGGATCAGACTGTCGTAATAATAATAAAAGGAGGAGAGGGGCTTGGGTGGGGAGTTGGTTCAGTCTTATGAATGCTTCGTTTAGTTATACGAATACAATCGTAAATTTGAACAATAAATAAAAATTTTATTAATTCATAAAATATTATTTTAATTATAATTTAATTTTCATAGTTATAATATTATTTAACATAAGAAAATAATAAATAAAAAGAAGAAGAAAAAATTATTCTCGAATTCAAGAAGGAAATAAGAAAGAAAAAAAGCTCAAATTTACATATTTTTTTTAAGAAGAAGTAAAAATTACTCAAATTTTCTTTAAAAAAAATTACTGCATTTTTTTATTTTCTTAAAAAGAAAAAGAAATTCCTTTTTAGTTTTCTTAAAAAACATTTAAAGGAAAACAAATTATCTTAAAATTAATTTAATTTAACTAATTATTTCTCTTCAAATGTAAATTAACTATAAAAATAAACTTAATTTAAGTTATATTTAACAATTTTAATCAAATATCTAGAATTTGCACGACACATAGATTTAAAATTAGTAAAATATATATTACTAATAGCATTTACTTAATTTTAAAAATAATTTAAATATTTTATTAAATTTTTAATTTGACATTTACTCAATAATTATTTTATATTTTTTTAATATTTTAATGAAAATAAGATTTTAATATATACTTAATTCATTTAATTTAGTCAATTGTAATTTAACATTTTTACAATTTATCAAATTCATATTATTTAACATATATTATAATTTATATAACTTATACTAACAATCTTTCATATATATTTAAAATTTATACAATATAAAGATTTATAATTAAAAAATAAACCTAAATTCTTTTTTTTAATTTTTTAAATAAAAAATTTTTCTATTTATCTTTTTTATAAAAAAAATATTCATAATTGAAATATTTGTTCACTTTTCATATTCTTAAAAAAACTATTGTTAGGTTTATTTTTTATTTTTAAACAAAAAATACTCATAATTTATTTTTTTATTTAAATAAGATATAAGCAAAATGTTCCTTTTAAAAATATAATAAAGTCATACATCACATGGATTAAGACTGGTCAATATATAAATATATATTGTCAAAATCTTAAAAAAATTTTGATAAAATATTTATATGTTAATATTTATTTAATTTGAAAAATAATCTAATTATTTGATTTAAATTATAATTTAATATTCACTTAATAATCAATTTGTAGTATTTTTTAATATTTTAATAAAATTAAAATTTTAACATTTAGCATATATTATAATTTATCTAATTTGTGTTAAAACAATTTTACATATCACTAAAATATACACAACACAACTATTCAAAATTAAAAAAATAAAAAATAACTTTTAAAAAATAAAAAATAATCATAAATTGTTCTTTTTGAATTTTTAATTAAAACATTTTTAAATTTATCTTTTTTAAAAAAAATATTAATAATTTAAATTTTTTTTATTTTCATAAAAACAAAAATTACTTTTAAATTTATTTTTCTTTTTATAAAAAAAGTTACTTGTAATTTAATTTTTTTCATTTATTTTATTTTAAAAAATTAAAGCAAAATATATTTTTTTAATAAATTTGATAAACTTATATATCACACAAATTTAATACTAGTAAGTATATATTGTCAAAAGTAAGAGAAAATTAGTAATTTATGTAATGATATTTACTTAATTTTAAAAATATCTAATTATTTAATTTAATTTTTAATTTTGTTAACAAATTATTATGATTTATAGTATTTAAAATTAATTTAGTAGTTAATTTGTAATTTTTTATTTTAATAAAATTATAATTTCAACATTTATTTGATTTACTCAATTATAATTTAACATAAATTATAATTTATTTAATTCATATTAATAACTATTCACACACTTTTAAAATTTGTATAACACAAGATTTAAAATTTAAAAATAAAAAATTAATTTTTTTAAAAAATACTCCTAAATTTACTTTTTTTTCTTTTCTTAAAGAGGAAAAAAAAGAAAAAAAACCTATAATTTGAACTTTGTGTTTTTTTTTTTAAATACAATTTAAGTATTTTTTTATTTTAAATAAAATAAAAATAAAAATATATTTCTCAATAAATATAATAAATTTTTAAATCATGTAAGTCTAATATTAATATAAGTATTATTATACAATATAAGAAAAAGTTAATGAAATACTTATGTGGTCATGTTTGCATAATTTTAAGAATTTCTAACTATTTGATTTAAATTCTAATATTCTTAATAAACATTTATATTTATTATATTTGACATTAGTTTAATAATTAATTTTTATTTTTTTATTATTTTAATAAAATTATAATTTTAACATGTATATAATATAATAACTTACTTAATTATAATATAATATGTATTATAATTTATTTAATTTATATTAATAATTATATATATATATAGATTTAAAATTCATATCACACAAATAAAATATTTAAGAAAAATAAAAGAAAATAAAAATGATTTATAAAATAAATAAAAAATAATTTTAAATTTCTTTTTTTTATTTTTAGAGAGAAAAAGTATTCCTTAATTTATCTTTTTTCTAATTAAAAATTTATAATTTGAATCTTTGGTTTTCTTTTTTTTTATTTTCTTAAAATACAAGTAAAAATATACTTTTTAATATATATAATAAATTTACATATAACACAAATTTAATATGAATTTAAAATTTTAAATTCAGAGATTTTAGAATTTACCTATTATATTCAAGTAGGACCAATTACCTAAACGAGTTATGATGCACTGAGGTGACTCATGTGAGTCTTGTGTGGTATAAGCACATATTTTAGGTTTTTTTTTAAAAAAAAAAGACTGCGATGACCACAAGCAATGTATAATGTATAATGTATAATGTATAATGTATAATGTATAATGATGAAGGTACAATGTGCACATTATAACTTTTTTATAACTCTTTTATATTATATTAGGTGTATTCAATACTTCTTGACAGTAAGTTATACATTTTTCTTAAGTCTTGTGTACATTATACTTTAACTAATTATACATTATATTTAAATAAATAAATAATCCTACATCGGTCTACCTGACTCTTCTAATATTATCATCTCTTTTAATAAAACAAATAAGAAAGTGCACAAAGCTGACACGGGACTCACAATCCGCTACGTTAGTCCCATCAAGCCGTCGTGGACAGGGTCTTATCCGCCTGGCTTTTCCCATTCAAGTATTCATTATAGGGCTTGAGTCTAATAAATTGCTTCTTCACGAAGGTTTGACAATTGGGTTTCTTTTTCTTTCTCTGGTTTGGTTTGTCGTGGTTCCGGCACAACGTGAACTATATACTCAGAATAATGGATTAGACTTGTTTTCTGGTAATGATTGGGAGGGTACTCTGCAAAAGAAAGCAACTCGTTATTGCCCACTGAAATTATGTAACTTGGTGAATTCTTTACCACGGATAATTCCAAAACAAATGGAAGATCTTTAATTCTACGTGCCTTGTTCGTCTTGGAAAGTGGTATTGATATCTGGGGGTCAAAAGATTTCTGCGGTAAGGAATCTTCCGAGTTGCATAATTTCTGTGGGCAATAACGAATTGTTGTCTTTTGCACTAGAAAACAAATCAATTCATTACTCTAAGGAAATAATTCTCATTGACTTTGTACGAGATAATGCTTTGGCCGGAACCACGACAAACCAGACCAAAGAGAAAGAAAAAGAAACACAATTGCCAAAACCTTCGTGAAGAAGCAAATGTTATTAGACTCGAACTCAATAATGATGCTTGAAGGGGAAAAGCTAGGTGGATAAGGCACCGTCCATGACGGCATGATGGACCTCTTTTTCTCCCCTCGACTCCTCCCTGTCTCTCCCTCCCCCCCCCCCAATCCGTATATCCAAACCCTATAAAAAAATAATAATAATAATAATAACATATGCAACAAGAAAAGTAAAATAAGTAGTAAAAATGGTAAAATGTGTATATATTCATAAAAATGTTCCAATGTGCGATTTGTACCTTCCTTGTTAGACATTGTACATTGATTGTTGCAAATTGTATAGTTTTTTGGAAAAAAGAAAAGAAAAGAAAAGAAAAACTTGAAAAATGTGCATATCTCACGCAATGTCTATCACCTCGATAAGTCATAATTTATCTAAATAATTAATCCCTACTTCAATTTAATAGATAAATCTTAAAATTTTTTAATTTAAATCTTTAAATTAGTATTAAATTTGTATAAAGCATGAGTTCATTACATTTATTAAAAAAATATTTTTATTTTAAATTTCAAAAAATAAAAAGAGAAAAACAAAAACTTAAGTTATGAATTTTTGGATGAAAAAGGATAAATTGAGAAATATTTTTTCTCAAAAAATATAAAAAAGGAATTTAATACTATTTTTTTATTTTTTATTATGAATATTTGTGTTACATGAATTTTAAATATATGTAAAAACTTATTAATATCAATTAAGTAAATTATAATACATATCAAATTATAATTAAATAAATTGAAGAAATTATATACATGTTGAAATTATAATTATATTAAAATACTAAAAAAATTACAAATTATTAAGTTAATTTTAGGTACTATAGATATAAACATCTATTAAGAACATTAAAACTTAAATTGAATAGTTAAAAATTCCTAAAATTATGTAAATGTGACTATATAAGTGTTTCACTAATTTTCTCTCATATTTGATAATATATACTTATATTAATATTAAACTCGTGTCATATACAAATTTATTATATTTATTGAGGAGTATATTTTTTTTTCATTTTATTTAAAAGATAAAAATAACTAAATTATATTTTTTAGAAGAAAGGGGAAAAAATATAAAATTATAAGTATTTTTTTATTTTCAAGAAAAAATAGAAATTTGAAAATATTTTTTCTTTTTTTCTTCTTTAAGAAAACAAACAAATAAATTTAACATTATTTTTTTAAAAAAATTATTTTTCTAATTAAAGTATTTGAGTTGTACAATGTCAAAAGTTTATTTTTTTAATATGAATTAAATAAATTATAATATATGTTAAATTATAATTGAGTAAATTACATTTATATTGAAATTATAATTCTATTAAAATACAAAAATTACAAACTAACTATTAAATTAATTTTAAATATTATAAACTATAATAACCTATTAAGAAAATTAAAACTTAAATTAAATAATTAGATATTTTTAAAATTAAGTAAATGTCACCATATAAATGAGTTACTATTTTTTTCTATTTTGACAATATATACTTATTAGTATTACATTTGTGTTATGAGTGAGTTTATTATATTTATTAAAAATATATTTTGCTTGAGTTTATTAAATGAGATAAATAAAAAATTGAACTCTAAGCAATTTTTATACAAAAATAAAAAATAAATTTGAGAATGATTTTTTAAGAAAATAAAAAATAGTTAAATTATGAATATTTTTTGAAAAATAAATTTAAAATTTTGTAATTTAAAAATAAAAAATAAGAATTTAAGATCATTTTTATTTTTTAAAGTCATTTTTCTTGTTATTTTTTATTTTTTATTATGAATATTTATATTACATGTATTTTAGTCACATGTGAAAATTTTTAATATAATTATAATAGAATAAATTAAGTGAATCTTATATATATATTAAAATTTTAATTTTATTAAAATATTATAAATATTATAAATTAATTATTGAGTAAATATTAAATTAGAAGTTAAATTAAATAATTAGATTATTTCTAAAATTAAACAAATATCATCATATAAATATTTTACTTTTTTTTTTACTTTCAAAATACTATAAGTAACATATATTTATACTAATTTTAGATTTGATGGTTATATAGATTTTAAATTTATTTTTTATAATTTATTTATATTTAAAGAAACAATTAGTTAATTCAAATTATATCTTTTTTTTTGCCTTTAAATCTTTTTCAAGAAAAGGAAAAGAGAAAATTTTGTTTTTTTTTTAAGTAAAAAAATTTAGAGTAATATTTTTAAAAAGAAATTGAGAATAATTTTTTTTAAATAAATAAATTAGAGGATTTTTTATTCTTAGTCGAGCACCCAAGACGCGCTCTTCCTTTTATAATTATTATGATTATTACGGCAGTCTGACCCATTTATTATTAACAGTCAGAAGACAAAAAACCGAGTAATTGGCGGAGGGGAATTTGTTAAAAGGCCTTTTATAAACGCGGTTAAGCCTTCCCCCCAACCAAATTCTGCGGCATCCACCCACGCGTACTTGTCACGCTAAAAGCGTCCCCCCCCCCCGGCTCTCCCATCCGCTCCTCCCAAGCCCATCCTTCATTTTCTCTCTCTTTTGTATTTTCTACCCTCAACATTTTCCCGTCTACCAAACAGCCGCCTTGAAATAGAAAATTCAAACTTCTCTCTCGCTCGCAGTGGAATTCAGAATTCGTGAGGTGATGTCCTCGCCGGAGTCAACTCATTGGTGCTACAGATGCAGCCGGTTTGTTCGAGTACGGATCCAGGATCCGATTACCTGCCCCGACTGTGATAGCGGGTTCGTTGAAGAGCTCCACGACGGCCTCTCCTCTCACATCGTCCAATCCGAGACTCGTGGTAACCGCAGGAGGTTACTCGCCGCTATGCCCTCCGTGCTGATGATCGGTAACCGGGCAAATCCGGATCATAATTATCCTCTTTCCGGGTCCCGCAGAACCCGCAGGAATGGCGGAAACCGGTCCCCGACCAACCCTGTCATCGTGCTTCGCGGAGAACCTGCCGACGCGGAGAGCAACGAGGGCGGGCGTGGACTGGAGATGTATTACGACGACGGCACCGGGTCCGGGCTGAGGCCGTTGCCGTCGACTATGTCGGAGTTTTTGTTCGGATCTGGTTCCCAAAGGTTGCTGGACCAGTTATCGCAGATTGAATTGAACGGGTTTGGTAGGGACGAACAGCCGCCGGCATCAAAAGTCGCAATTGACTCGATGCCGACGGTTGTCATAAGCGAGCGGCACACCTCCATGGAATCCCACTGTGCAGTATGTAAAGAGCCCTTCGAATTGGATACAGAGGCGCGAGAGATGCCCTGCAAGCACATATACCATTCGGATTGCATACTCCCCTGGCTTTCTCTTCGAAACTCTTGCCCAGTTTGCCGCCAGGAGTTGCCCGTCGTCGACGACGATTCTTCTTCGGGGAACGGACGGGTTATGGGGGAGAGTTATCAGGAGGAGGATGATTCGGTGGGGCTGACGATATGGAGGTTGCCGGGAGGCGGATACGCAATGGGGAGGTTCGTTGGGGCGGGAAGAGGGGAGACAGAGCTCCCCGTGGTGTACAGAGACATGTATGGGGGGTTCAACAATGGTGGGTTGCCCAGAAGAGGCTGGCGGGAATGGAGAGAAGGCAGAGGGGGAGAGAGAAACGGTGGAAGTGGCTTTGGTCGGGTATTGAGGCATTGGTTCGGTTGTTTTGGTGGTGGGTCGGCTGGGGACAACTGGAGTTCTCGTCCGAGGAGGATGAGCAGGTCGTTTTCCCTTCTCGGCATCAATGATTCGAGAAGGAGAAGGGCTTTTGAAGTGGAGGTTCATGCCGGGAGAAGGCCACGGTGACGAACTGCTAATGAACGTGATGGAGAGATGCAATGAATGAAACAACTGAAATCTCCGCATGCTCCTCGAGAAAATCTTCCAATGGCCGTCTGATCCTCTTTATTTGATCGTAATAATAATAATAATAATACTAATACTAATAGTCATAAGGCATTCGAGGAGATGCAGTTTGTGAATTGAATGAACGAGTCTATTTCCATACGGTGCATGCAGCAAGGAACAGGAAAGCAGGATACTCGGACTAAAACTGGTCGTTTGGGGAGGGGGGGTGGGGTGGAAAAAAGAAGGTACAGTGGTGCCTCATTCTGCCAAATAGCCTCTGATCTGCACTGCGAGGCATTTCTTTTTCTTTTTTTTTTCTCTCGTTTTCTTTCTTTTATTTGCCTCAAAAAGTTGTATAGTTCCAGTATCCGAGAGTTGGAGCATTATATCCCAAAGAGCTTTCGTCAGGGTCATTAATTTCAGAAGAATTGGTTGTTCTGTTTTTTTTTTTTTTTTTTTGGCTTTTCAATGGAAAATTGCAGTCTCTCGGCTTATATGATTCAAAAGCAATGTATATGTTGCTTTTCTAAGGCGAATGCGTCCTATGGGAGCAGGGGTCATGGTAAGAGGAATTGCTTTCCCTTTTTGTTCTTTTTGGTTAGACCAAAAAAAAAAAAAAAATTGTTGACAAATTAGATGTACTCGAAAAAAGAACAAAAAAAAAAACTCATCATCAGCTTCAGCGGGTTTCAAGGACCGAGTTGGCCATCATAAGGCCAACGCTTCGTTTTGGGTTTATAAGTTCGTTGATTAGCAGTATCTTCCGGGTTGGCAAATTGCTGATCAGTACTATAATCAATAATGTGTTTCTCATGTTTACTCAATTCTCTGTAAAGGAAAAGAGATTCACCAGGTCGTTGCAATGGTGACTATGGAATACTCTACATTTGTAGCATGTTAAATTAGCTGTAGATCAATTACAATTACAATTACAATTAGCTGTCGATTACTGTAGATAAAAACGAGAAAAAAAAGGGTAAAAAGAGTATTTGATTTTTGTCTTTGATACATAACTATGGATAAAGATGTCTTTCTATTATTTTTGTTACTGTTAACTAACCCTAATTAGTTAAAAAAATGTGACTTGTTACTCACAAAACTATAGAATGTAGCCTGTTCTGCACCTTAAATACAGTATATACGATGTATTTTTTTTTTTTTTTACATTTTACGTTATATAGCTCAATGACTAGTAAGCTTTTAATAGACCTATACTCAATTGTATTCGATATGACTATATAATGTTGCGGGCTTTATTCAAAGAAAATTGATTGTGAACAATGTTTTTTTCTTCTTTTTTTTTCCCATCAATTTGTGTGTCTTATCTATTGAGACATGCAACATCCGATGTTTGATAGAAAATAAAAGTTAGCTTGTATTAATGTAACATTATACTATTAAATTTAAATTTAGTTGGAATTGAATAAATAAATATTTTATCATTATACTATTTTATTATAGATTAATTTTAATGTAACATCTAATTATTTTAAATTTTTACTAACTAAAATTTATCATATCTACTTAAATTTGACTACCCATTTTAACTTTCTTAACTTATTTTTAATTTATATTATATCTATTTTATTACTGATATTATTATTTTTTAAATATTTTATTCACTACAATTTCATATGTTCGTAGGAATTTGATCGTGAATCATACGGGAAAGAGATGACCCTACCAAATTAGCGAAATTATCCCAAGTTCATGACAAGTTGGAAGAAAACGATGGC
This sequence comes from Bruguiera gymnorhiza, assembly GCA_020883675.1. NCBI lineage: Eukaryota > Viridiplantae > Streptophyta > Magnoliopsida > Malpighiales > Rhizophoraceae > Bruguiera > Bruguiera gymnorhiza. The sequence continues at coordinate 3,045,463 of JAIRCJ010001050.1, forward strand.
CAGAGTCAAGGCTGTGGCTACTTTTTATTGATGGACCACACCTCCTCCCCCATCGCATCTGCAAATAAAAGCTGTCAAAGAAACACAATGCTTGACAGCCGATCAAAACGAGCTTGAAGTTCAATAATGAAGTAAAAAATATTTAATATTGCCTTGGCTGTTGCAGCACCAAATTAAATTAATTGGCTACCTAACAAACCAAGACTTAAGTTTTAAACCCTTGTTTAATTATGCGTCGCAATCACCTGTATGTGAGATAATCAGAGTGATTAATTAATTGGTTACACACAACTGTTCAGGTTTGTGGTCTAAAAATTAGGGTCATTATTCTAATCCACCAGAGAGAGAGAGAGAGAGAGAGAGAGAGAGAGAGAGAGAGTTGTTTTTTGAGAGGCCGTTGGATTAATTAACAAAATCGATCCATCGTTGTCTCATTAATTAGAAAGAATCCCCTAAATTCTCGACTTACAATAAGTCATCATTGACAAGGTGCTCGCCAACCAAACAAGCATCCATCATTATCTGAATTGATTCCGTGGAAGTCATTGGAAATTTCAGACGGGCAGAATACCACTGTTCTCCTAACCCGAAAGGACAGTAGAATGTAGATGAGTCACACTCACGTACTTAAAACTAGGCTCATTCGAGCCACCTTGGAAACAATGTCGATTAGCAAAGCTTATTTGCAACTTAGACTTCTTTAATTATTCTAAATGATGATTTATCCAACTTGTTTGTTAAGTTTGCAAAATATCATAATTTAAAGAGTCCCACCTTAAGCATTGGTGTTCGCGATGGTGTTGCTGTTCTAATTTTATCGACTGCAATTAGTGGTGTTGGTGAGGTTGCAACTGGTGCTATTCCCCTTTACTGCAATGGAGAAGAAAGAACCAATGAAAAAAAAAAAGAGATCGACGATGATATCGGTTTCATTTTGTTGGATTAAAACTTCATTCTTTATGATTGAGTTTTAAACTTATTTTAGGAGTTTAAATTAAAAACTAGCACTAAAAACAATTTTATCCATTAAAATTTATTTATTAAATTTTATTCGTTAAGAACTTTATACAACATATATTGTAAAATATTAAAATAATAATTATTTTTTTGTTGCAAGTTTAATATCAGTAGAAGAAATTATTTATGTCATTTAAAAAAAATTATAATTTTTTTTTGTAAGTGTACCAAAAACAAAATATATTTCAACAATACAGCTAAATAATAAAATTCTTAGTAAATATTTTTCAACTAACAAACAGATTTTTAGTATTGTTTAATTATACATTAATATCTAATTAGATATAGGGATTCAAAGTCAGAATTTTGAGGTCATGTCGGTGACTTAGTATCACTCAATTAAAATTCATTAGTTAAATTTAGTATGACCTTTCTCAGCAGCGGATAGCAATGGTTTCTTGTGTGAGCTACGAACCATGCCACTCAACAAAGCAAATTATATAAAAATGATAATAAATAGTTAGGCTATTGTTTTCCGACTTCATCTTGAATGATGGAATGGATAGGTAATAAAAATTTTGATGAATTACCGATCTATATCTAATCAGGTTTAGAGATGGGTGGACATAATTGATGTCTAGGTTGAAGTTGAGACAGGAGAACCTTGTCCGAAGTTAGGGCAACTTTCCATACAAATTCTTATATTATGCACAAAATGTTATTCAATCCAAAAAAAAAAAAAGAAAAAAAGAATATTATCGTCATAGTGGTCCTTTGGTTTGGTGAAGTTGAGACCAGAAAAATAGGGAACCATGTATGGTCAGTTTTGGTTGAATGCTTCAGAGCAGGTAGCTTACATTACAGGTTGTGGGTGCCAGCACATTTGCTTTGGTTTTGCAATTGCCAGAGCCTGCTCTCCTGGCTCCCTCATAAACTTAATTTTTGACTTTGGTTTCAAGAAAAATTCATCAAATTGACATAATTTTAAACCCTAAATGATGCTTGCTCCCAGAAAGACTAGACAGAGAAATCTGGAAAGGAAACATCACTCCCGGGTCTCCAAAAAGAATATCAGAATAGAGCATTTGAGTATAATTGTGCAGGAGTTGTGGAGGGTTCTCGCTTATTCAGAAGCTTTGATTGGTTTTCTCTTGCTTTTTATTATCCTCCGTCGTTGCCATTGTGCAATTAGATCCCTACGCAACAATGCTCAGATTAAATAAATAAAAACTTATAATTGGCAAAAAAAAAAAAAAAACTTGGAAAAATTAAGTGGGAAAAAAAATATCGACTTAATTAATTTTAAGGGACCTCGCCAAAAGTTTCGTTACTATAAATTTGTTTTTTTTCGTTACTTTTTCGAACTTAAAAAAAAAAATTGAAATAATATTTTCTTCAATTTTATTCAAGGCAAAGGGTAAAAAGAAAATCGCTTTATTTCTCCCAAACTTGTTCCGAACTTCTTCGTGTTCTTAAGTTAAATACATAAAAATAACAAAAATGATATTTCACGAAGAAAGGTTGCGGCAGTCGCACCGTATCGTCACGATGACACTGCTTAAATAGACTTATCAAATATTCTAAAATGCGAAATTAAGTTAGATTGAATCTTTACGAATTAGCAATATTATCCAACTTGTTTACTACTCAAGAAATAATAAGAAATGTCCTAAAAGTATATCAAAATGCTCATATCTAAATTTTTTTCGTGAAAACTAATAAAAAAATTTAGTTAAAAATTTCTTACAAAGACTATTATAAATATTTTTTTAAAATACTTTATATAAATATTTAAATTATTTAATTATATTCACATATTAAAAAAGTAAAATAAATATAAATAGTTCCTCCTCTCATTTGTAAAATAAGTAAGATTTGCTATAAAACTCTCTTTTTCTCTCTATTTTTCTCACACTTTTAATTTTTATACTTACCTCTCAACCCTCTACACTTATTTTCTTAAATTTTTTAAAATTTACTTAGTTTATTCTAGTTCATAAAATCAACTAGGTGTTATGTAAGTTAACACAATTAAAATTTAATTCTTTGATAATATACTCTAAATTTGTAATTTTTAACGAGTTAATAATAATATTTTAAAAATTAGTTCTAACAAGTTAGTTTAATAAAAAAATTAAAAATCAACATATAATTTATTTTATTTTATTTCTTAAAAAATTTATTAAATTAAAAATTAATAAATTGATTTGAGAATTAATAAATTAAATTTATTTTTTTGTGAAATGATAAAAAAATTTAAATTTTTACTTTTGCTATTAATTTTAAATTTTAATATGTATGAATTTTATGAAATATTTAAAATTTATTTATTTTAATTGCGATATATATTTTTAAATATTTTATATAAATATTAAAAATTTAATTTTATTATATTTTAATTTTAATATAATATATATATTTATATATATGTATATTAAATTATTTATATATTTATTATTAACTATTAATTTTATCTATTTAATTTTAATAATACTGATTAAATTTATTAAACTTCAAATTTTTGAAATTTGTGATTCCATAATCGATTGATTGAATTCTTAAAACTTTAGTTACCAGCTGAAGGGTATGCTTGCACGTGTGCAAACATATTTTAATAGATAGTTGGACGGATGCAACTTGCACGAGGGGAGTCAGATGTGAAAAGCCACGTGTATTCGTACATCTTTGTCAGAAGCGAACCACATCTCTCCAGGTTCCACATGTCAGATCGATACGTGTAAGAAAAAGCAGCCATGTCCCCTCCTCTGTTTAAAGAGTTTGTTTTTTTTTTGGTTCGAGTGTCCCCTTCGAATCTCTTAGTTCTCAGGAATTTTAGATTTAATGCCGATAATAAGAATGAATTTATGATAAAAATAACATATTACACATTTGAACCTAACACACACAAAAAAAAAAGATATCTTAGTTATTCATAATTTAATATTTAAAAAGATTTTAATTTTGAAATATCTTAATTTGAATCAAAATACATAAATTGTATGTATATGTAAGTAAAAAAAAAGAGAGAGAGAGAGAGATAGATGCTATGATCTGAAAGCCTTTTTTATGCAAAGTATGGGGATATTATAATTTATAACCTTCACTCCATTTCATAACACTATTGAATTGCCCTTCAATATGAGAGAATTATTCAGCTCATAAATGCCCCCATTATCAATAATAGTAATAATAAATATAAATAAATAAATAAATAATATATATATATAAAACAGTAGATAAGTACAGTATGTTCAGAAGAGTAAAATTTTGAGTGCTCTCAAATTGTGGGAAGTAAGTCCATTGTATCAAAAGAATGTAAATTATTAAAGCGTTATTTATTTATTTATTTAATTTTTAAATTCAGGTGTAAAGGGAAACCGACGTCGTTTAATTGTTCAGATCAATTTACCGAGCAAGCAGCAGTCCCAGACGAAGAGCCGACGAGGAAAGCGTCGGCATTAGCAGAATTAGGACAAAGGGAAAATGATAAACCCAACGCGATCTAGTCAGCTCGTCCTCTAATCTTCTTCAAGCTCCACGAAATTCAGATCCGCCGTCGTTTTTACGGAATCGCAATGTAAGCGAACTGCCGTCGTTTTATGCTTTCGATCGCCTCGCCCTTTTTCGTGTTTGTGATTATAATCTCTCGATCTTGTCGTATTGTTATTATGTACCAAAATGAAATGTGTGTGTGTGTGTGTTTGTGTTTTTCTTTCTTTTTTTTTGTTTTTTTGTTTTTTTGCATTTATCTTTTTCTTTATGTTACTATGTTCTTTATTTATTTATTTTTTCTTGACCTAATCGTTTGATATTGGGAATTGTATTCTAGCCTTTTTTTCTTTTTTTTAATTTTTTTTTTTAATTTTTGGGGTTGTTTACGGTTTGGAGTGAGAACTAATCAATGATTTTAATACGATCTAATTTCAGTGAAACTGCAATTAAATCTGTGGATTCCTGCATTGGCGAGGAGAAGCCATTGCATATTCAAGAAAAGCAATGAGTTTTGTTTTCAGAGGGGGTAGTAGAACCGATTTAGAAAATGGCTTTCCCGGATTTGCCCACCCGCAGCGAGCACTGGTAATGCCACTGCTATACCTCATGATTGTAATGTTTATTCAGCCTGCTAACATGAGTGTATGCATTGCCATTCACTTGCCCATTTATGTTGATAACTGTTTATTAATGTTTGTTTTATTCTGCTTGTATGCCAGCGTGTTCATGCTGCTCGGCCTGTTAACTCTAACTCCTTAATTTTTCTTGTCACGGGTACTTGCAAAGCTCCTAAGCTCACTTATGTTCCATTCGATATTTGATTATTGATTTATTTTGTTGCCATATTTTACGATCCATGAATTGCTTCTTTGATAATTGACAGTTTTGTTGCTATTCATGGTATTGAACTCAAACCAGATGTCTCCCAACTTTATGGTATTGTTCTTTTTGGCTGTGCAATATAAAATGCAGTTCAGATTTACCTTCATGGTCTGTATATTTATGGAATTTTATGCGGCCTTCTTTCATGCAGCTTTGGCTTGTGCTTGGTATATTTCTAATGGCCACAACCCTGAGGATGTATGCGACTTGTCAACAACTTCTAGCTCAGGCTCAGGCCCATGCTGCAATGGCCAGTGGCCTTATTGGTCATACTGAGCTGCGGTTGCAAATGCCACCGTCCATAGCACTTGCAACTAGAGGGCATTTGCAAGGCCTCAGACTCCAACTTGCCCTTATTGATCGGGAGTTTGACAACCTAGGTGTGATAAATGTGGTTATGCTTTGTTGAAGTCTGAGTTACAAATCCCAAATGTGATCTGCAGTGGATTGCACTGCAAAAGCTATATTATGACACATAGTGTTCATTTGGTTTTCTTAACAGGCTTGCTGAATTTTTCTTTTACATGAAAGGAGTTGATGTTGGCCTCTTTTTTTGGCAGATTATGAGACTTTGAGAACACTAGATTCTGACAATGTTCCTACCACTGCATCAATGAGTGAGGAAGAGATAAATGCTCTCCCAGTTCATAAGTACAAGGTCACTACATCTCAGAGGTAGCCGTCCAGAATACCATATGCACTTTTTATGTCTGCTCCTTTGTGTGCCACTTGACCAGAAAATATTTGACTGCATGCCATTTCAAATTTTACAAAGGCTGATTTAATCACGGTATTGGAATCTTTTCCTGGAAGTACGAGCTTAAATGTAACAGTAAAGTTACCCCATTGTGATTTGTAGATCACAGATTCAAGTTACGGAAACACCTTTTAAGGTTGTGTGCATCTGACTCTTCTCAAACTGCAGAGTGTGTGGGAGAGCAGACACTGGAATGCCCTGACACCCTAGTTTTTATTGAAGTTTTTTTCCATTTCCTTCACATGTTTGCTGATGGTTGCAACTGCACTTGGGAGACTAATTTAGACGCCATCAAAGATATTTATAGAGAAATAGTGTGGATTTTGTTTAGATGTTTGGGCTGCTGGGTTCATGCTCTTGGGAAAGCAGTAGTACCAGCTTCTTTCATGTGCTTAATATTTGCAGTGTAAAAGCAGTTTGAACAGGGATTGATTTAGTATTTTTGATGACCAGCATCTGAGCAGTAGGGAGTTTATGGCAGATAATTTAATTGATTAGGAGTGCTTAAAACCGGCCTGAAAGTATGGTCTGCTGCAGTTGTTTCATTGATTTGTACAAAACAAAAAATCTTTTTTCAATACTTTTCAAATCCTCGAATACTTATGGAGGTTGATGGCTTAATAAGAATCTCTCTGTTTTATTTTATGTTTTCAGTGGCAGCTCTTCAATGCAACAAGCCTCATCTTCTCTCACAGCTGAGGTATAAACTTCTGTTCTAGTCTCTTTTGGCTTCTTGTGGATATACTGGATTTTTTGCTCTGAGACATTTTATGGTAACATGTTGGCCACCATATTCCATGGTTTCTTCATAAACTTGTCCTGCCTTAATAGGCCAGATGTTGCCTCATTTTTCACCACATTTAGAAACTCTTCTAGCTAGCCCCTTTTGTTCTCAATAGTCATCTTCTGGGTTTCTTGAGGAATGAAACTGGGTGCAGAGTTAAGTTGACCTCATTCCAACCTGGAGGTAATGGACTCCAGCTTTCTTCAAAAGGGTGGGACCATGTGACTCATAATGCAGGGCCCATAATCCTGAAGCCTAGTGCACTAAGGACTGACTATTTTTCTTTCCTTTACTCTTAAGTGTGTATCAGACTGAAATACTTTCAAGTTCTGTTAATTTTTCATGCAGCTTAATTATGCTTGTCTAAATTTTTTATATTTGATACTGAATTGGAGATCGTTATTATGATTCTGTTCCATGACATAGGCAGGGACTGGGACAGTTTTTCATTTGCAGCCTACCTGTTGCTCTCGGAACTAATCTGTTTTTCATTTTCTCTTTAGCAAAAGAAGCAAGATGCTTTAAACACGGTTGGGAGCATGAAATCTTCAGAAAATGAGCTAACTTGTAGTGTGTGCTTGGAGCAAGTTAATGCGGGAGAAGTAATCCGTACATTGCCATGCTTGCATCAGGTTCATCATCTTGTTGTCTATATGTTCATTTTTGTCGTACCTGTCTATTTTGTTAGTCTAACAATTGATCTTATTCTACTCTATTTAATCTGTTTGTAATGTCTTCTGTATGATGAGCAAAACAGCAGTGATCTCATGATTTCATTTTGCAGTTCCATGCTAGTTGTATTGACCCATGGCTGCAGCAAAAAGGGACCTGTCCAGTTTGTAAATTCAGAGCAGGATCGGGGTGGCTTGAGAATGGACAAGGTGGATTAGATGCTTCTCATATGGTTTAAATTACAGCAGTGACCCGCATAGGCCAATCTATAACATGGATGGACCCTGCTTATATAAGCTCATTAATCAAAGATGGAAGTTCTAGTTACTTTATCGTGGCTCGGTGTTGTAGCCGTCATTTTAGGCGCTAACCCTCCCAGAAAGAAAGGGCAAAGAGATACAATTTTACAGCTTAAATTAGTTTCATTAATTATATATGGGGCATGGACGGAGAAAGTTTCTCTTACATCTTGGAGATAGAACCAGGGCCACAATTTAAACTCCTATAAACCGAGATATAGCGGGTCACGCTGTAAGATGGGTTTTTAATTTTTCAATGTCTTGCTTTGTTGAGTACGCTGTCAGAATTTCCACAAAAAGAAAGAAAAAATAAAAAAAAATAAAGTGTATGCTGTCAGAATTTAATGCTGGATGTTATCAAATATTCCTACTTGTATCCACAAATGAGCAATACCATAAGCTTTAATCTTCCTCAAGAAATTAAAAGGCTTGTCGATGTGGTACACGTATCGGCTGGGTGTCGTAGATCACATAATGTTGGTTGTTGGTTACTCGTGGCCCCTTTGATTGAAACAACACAATGGCATTGGAGTCAAAACAGATGATCGGATGAATCCTAGATAAAGTCTAGGATATCCCATTCCGTTTCTCAGGTACGATATTCTAGTCGACCTACACTCCTACGTAGCCCTTCTTTGATTTTCCCATTCCCCTTCCTTGATTTCTCTTTGATTACACACATATATTTAATCGTTTTTATGTTATTTAAAGATCACCAAATTATATATGATGATCAGTTATAGAGGTCCCTTGTACAATTTTCTTGAGGTTATTATTACCTTGTATACCATCATAGAAAATCAAGATCGCAAACATATGCATGTGCCTTGCCGCTTTTAACCTTACGGGTTTTAACCTAATTCCTGATTCGAGCAACGACCATATTCCTGTGCCGAGCTAGTTTTAAAGTATCTTGTGAAGTCAAAGCTAATCCTAACAGAATTGGGTTTTGCTCATTGGCTGTACTGGGAGGGACTTAGCAAGTAAAAGTGGGTTTGAAAGCCGGAGTGACCGGCTATACTGGTTGTGCTCGGTAGAATCCTGAAGCAAGGAGTCCCGACCCCATCACTTGATTGCGGCCACACCCAAACTTGAGAGATTTATAAGCCTGGGGAATTACGGGGGAATCAAATTTGCTAACTGGCTTTTGCTCAACTCCCTTCTCTAAATTTCACACACGTCCGTGGATTTACTAATCTGGAGTACATAGACATCGAGACTTGTGAGGTCGGAGGCGGATCAGCAGTCTGTGAAAGCAGCATGGTCTCCTTCTTCCTCTCCCTTCGAGAGACCGGTCCTCTACGACTGTCCCAACCTGAAGGGATGGCGGCCGCCACCGTTATCATCGTCTTTGCTTCCCCAATTTCGGTGTATTTCTGAGCTGTATGTATGTTGTCCTGTCCGAACCTTATTTCAATGCCTCCATTTCCATCCTTGAAAAACCTGGTATGGATATCAAAATTTCTTAATAAATTTATTATTATAAATATTAATTTTTAAAATTTTAAAATTAAATATGTTTATATTAATAATTTTATAAATAATATATTTAAATTTATAAAATTTAAAATTATTAATTTATTTTAAAATTTTAATTTAACTTAATAGTTAGTTTATTTATTTATTTTTTACTGTTTATATTTAATAAAAACAAAACCAATTATATATATATATATATATATATATAACTGAATTACATCTTATATTATTATTTTTAATAATATAATTAAATGATATTTTGATTAAAATTTTAATAAAAATATTATAATATTATTAATAAAAAAATTCTAACAATTGAATCAACCAGCTTTCAAGTCGACGGAGCAAATGCTGAAAGGAACGGTTCCCCTAGCACATACATTTTCTTCTTCCCTGGATATTAATAAAATTGAGCATTTGCCGGAAGATTTTCTAGCGGTGGAGTTGCTGCAAACCCTCACTTCTTTGGAGGATGTATGGATTCGAAATTGCCCAAGATTAACTGGTCTACCTCATGTGAAGATGCTACTTCTCACTTCCCTCGAGAGTCTAGAGATTGAAAATTGCCAAGATCTTTATTTGTCCATTTATGATGATGACAGCAATAGCAACAACGACAAGGCCTATGAATCCTCACCTCTCTTCAAATTGACGGCATTCCAAAGTTGGTACATGTCCCAAAGAGGCTTCTTCTGCATTCAATTGTTCTGAGTACGCTCGAAATCTCTCGTTGCCATTATTTGGCATCGTTATCGAGGTGGAAGCTGAGCCTTACCTCTCTACAGTTTTTAACGATTGATCTTTATTCCCTACCATTAGAGAGATGCAAGATGCATAAACAACTCGTGTGAGGATTGACCCGAGATTGCTCACATCCCTAACATTACGAAGGGAGGAAAATGAAAATCAACATAAGAAAATTTTGCCAACATTAGACTGAAGAGTTGCCAATTGTATAAGAAGATTTTTGAGACTTTGTTATTTTTTTTACCAACATTATAAAAGGTTCCAAAAATTTCTTGGTCTAAAAAACTCTATACTGACTTAATACTACTATGAATGGTTGGTGTGTATGTGCCATGGAACCACTATAACAACAATTAAGTTAATTAAGTGATGGCTTATTAGTGTAATTTGTGAGGTGTGAGTGTCAACTAATAAGAGTTTGTGAGTAAATATAATGAATTAGTAATAAAAAATTTTATTTTAATCTTAATTTTCATCTCAAAAGTGTTCATAAAAATTTATCAATTTAATGTTAGAGTTTGTGGCCTATGACTGTAATTATTACTCTATCAACCTAGGATTGAGTTCATCAAGAGTTCGTGAGAATACTTTATTTATACACGTAGGTTGAGATTGCAAAATGTATTGGTTTATGATCACATGGTAAGATGGATACCATATCTGTGAGAATAATAAAAAAGGTTAATAGCCAAAATTATGATATATGGAAAACCTCCAAGAATAAGATCCTTGGGAAGTTGTCAATGGCAACAACACCACACCACAAGAGAATTCCATAACATTGAAGAAATGAAATGCAAAGATTGGAAAAACAATATTTATAATAAAGATAACAATAGATAGAAATATATCAGAACACATCAAGTACTTTACTACACCTAAATCTACTTAGGACATTTTAACTTCACGATTTCTTAAAAAGAATGATATGTTACTTTAACTATTAGAGAATGAGCTAATATTTATCATATACATGATATGACAATTAACTAATTTTTTATAAAAATTAAATCAATTTGTTGCGAAATTTTAGAATTGAATTTTAAGTAAAAAATAAGTGAGGTTAGAATAAAAAGAATAATTATTCATAACTTGCATTCATGATATAAAAGTGATATGACTGCAATTGAAGGTTGGCCCAATCTTCAATTGAGGAATTGGAAAATTTACTTGCTAATTAAGAAATTCTAACAAGATAAATGACAAAAGTTTTAATTAAAGCGGAAGAATAGACTTTCTTTATTGGCCAAAGAAAAGGACATTTTAGAACTAATACTTTTACCAAAACAAAGAATGGTGAAGAGGAAAAATCCAAAAGGCTACAAGGAAGGAGCCCCTAACCTCGGGGAGTTTGATCTTGTTAAAATCAAGATTTGCTATAAAGTGAAGATTGAAAGAAGTGCAATAATGAGTGCTATAATTATTGCAAAGGAGGACATTATACATGTGAATATTGGTCTTAGAAGAAAATGGTGTAAGAAAATGTTGTAATATTTAATGACAATTATAAGACACCCTATAATAAAAATTAGTAGAATTTGGAAGTATTATTTATTGTGATGGAACCCATAAGAGATGTTTCTAATAACATTCACCATAAAGAAGAAGAGATTGTCTTGAATGTCATAATAAAGGAAGAAATTAAAGGATACATAATTACAACACTAAACTCTAGCCAAATAGATTACAGTAAAAATTAAATTTTTAAATTAAGATACTTTAACCACATGACTGGTGATAAAGAAAAATTGCAAGAGCTATTAGAATATAAGGGAAGAGATATTGTGGTAACTGTAAACAATTCCATGCTATCAATCACTCATATGGGCAAGGCAAAAGTTGTGACATGCCACAGGTCTGATGAAGTTTAGTTGAAGGACATTTATCATGTCTTAAGTATAAAGAAAAATCTTCTATTAATAATTTAACTTATTGTGTTAGGTAACATTGTAGTGTTTGGCTTAAACAATGTCAAAGTTTATAAATATTTAAAATTGACACACCATTCTTAGAGTAAATGAAGCAAGATTCTATTTACATGATGTCCCTCAAATCAATATACATTGACATGACAAAAGAAAATGAGATAATAGATCTCTGACATGCTTGTTTTGGACATGTGAGTTATCATAAACTGAAGGTAATAATCAAGAAATCAATACTTAAAGGCCTTCCCTAACTTGATGTTAAAAATGGTATAGTTTATGTAGGATGTTAATATGAAAAGGCATATTAACTACCATACAAGGATTCAAAATTTAGAATTACACAACTTCGAAACTTATTCATTTAGATGTATTTTGTCAAATAAAACACTCATTTATATGTTACTTCTAGTATATGGTGACATTTACAGATGATTACTCAAGGTTTGTTTGTGTGTTTTTTATGAAAGAAAAATTAGAAACATTAAGTAAATTTAAAAAATTCAAAGAAAAAGTTAAAAAGGAAATAGGAAGAAGTTTCAATACCTATACACATAGAATGAGGGAGAGTACACCTTAAGAAAATTCACAGAATACCTGAATGAGTATAAAATTTGAAGATAATTAACATGTCTTAACACACTACAATAAAATGTTGTGGTTAAAGGGAAGAACAAACATCTCATAGAGGTGTGCAAGAATATACTGCATAATAAGAATGTGTCAAGAAGATTTTGGGCCAAGTGTATTAGAATTGTAGCTCGAGTGATCAATATACTTCTTCAAGTAAAACTAAGATTTATCTCTCCTTTTAATAAGCTTTGGAAAATGAAACTCATAGTAAGTCACTTTTAAATATTTTATGGTATTTGCTATGTATTTATACTTAGCTACCTTCGTAACAAGTTTGATAAGAAAGTTGTGTGATATAATAGTGAAAGGAAAAGTTGGAGATGTTGTGATCCTATAACAAATCAAATTTATATGTCACGTAATGTTGTGTTCAATGAAGTATCCTTATAATGGTCACCTTAATAAGTATCTTTACCTAATTTAAAAGAAATAAAGGATAAAATTACGAGAGAATGCTGATGACCAAAGAACTCCATCACCTTTAAGCCCTATTAAGACAAATAAAAAGGAGTTGAAATAAAACTTATGGCAAATTGGTGTAAATGATAGATCTTCAATAGATGAAGAACTTATGTAAGAGAGAGTTAGACAAGAGGTCTCAAAGGTAAGGAGTTCAAGTTAAATGTGAAAGTCAAATTCAAAATATGTAAATGTAATTTTAACTATAAAAGAGTCATTGTCTTTTAAAGAAACTATTAAGATTGACTAATGACAGAAAACAATGAAAGAAGAGATTTAAGTCTTAAAAGAAAATCAAACTTGGGATTTGGTGCCCAAGCTGAAAGATGTGAAATCCATATTTTACAAATGGGTATACAAGATAAAGAGGAAACTTAATGAATCGATAAAAAAGTATAAGGCTTACCCGGTTGCTTGTAGATTCTTATAAGTATATGGCATGGACTATGATGAGACTTTTAGTCCAATTGCAAACATCACAACTATACAAGTATTGCTTACCCTTGCAACAATCAAGTCTTAAAAGTTGTGACAGATAAATGTGAAGATCACTTTCCTTTATAAAGAATTAAATTGGGAAATTTATATATAACAACCATAAGAGTTCAAGATAATATCTATCTAAAATACGTATACAAGTTAAGAAAAGCACTTTATGGACTAAAACAAGTACTGAGAGTCTGGTATGATAAGATTGTTGAATTCCTAATACATAATGGATATTTATTGTCATATGCAAACTTAATCTTATCTATTAAAGTTCGAGTTAATAAATTGGCTATTGTACTAAGTGTATGTTGACAATCTAGTAATGGTTGGAGATGACAAAGCCGAGGTTAGTCAAATTAATGAAAATTTCTTAGTTTGCTTCCACATGAAAGAGCTTGAAGAGTTAAAGCATTTTCTTAGATTAAAAGTGGATTAAATGAAAGAAGGATTATTCCTATGCCAGTACAAATATACAAGTAATTTGCTCAAGAAGTTTGGGATACTTGAGTGTAAGCCAATTTCAACTCCTATTGAAACCAATGTCAAGATATATGCCTTAAAAGGAAAGGAGTTAGATTCAACCAAGTACAAAAAATTAGTTGAGAGTTTGATCTATTTAATTTTAATGTGACCAAACATTGCTTTTGCAATCGGAGTTACAAATCGCTACATAACGGAACTAAGGAAACCTCATTCAGAAGTTGTGAAGTGAATATTAAGATATGTCAAAGGAACATTAGATTATGGAATTCTTTAGAAGGAAGGAAAAGAGTGTAAGATAGTTGATTATTGTGATGCAGACTATAGAGGCAATCGCGATACTCAACGGTCAATTATTGGGTAAGTGTTCAAATTAGACTTAGGACCAATATCTTGGAGTAGTTAAAGACAATTGACTGTCTTAATATCAATTAGTGAAGTAGAGTATAAAGTAGTAGCGACAACAACACAAAAAAGTACTCAATTAGTACTTCTTTTATAGGATCTTCACTAACAAGCTAATTATGCAGCACCTTTACATTTTAATAGTCAGTCAACATACAATTGGCCGAGAATCTTGTGTTTCATGCAAGGACAAAGCACATGGAGATCCATTATCACCTTGTGAGAGAAAAAATCCGACAAACGATATTAAAATGAAAAAGATAAATACAAACAATTAAATGACTAATATTTTTTCTAAAAGACTTAGTAGAAGCAAATTTAGTGATTTTTGCTTGCAACTCGAAGTGATTATAAGAAAAGATAATTGTGTTAAGGGGGAGAATTGAAAATTAATACAATAAACTTTTAGAATGTGTTGAGGGGGAGAATTAAGAATCAACACAATAAACTTCTAAAAATATCTAGAAGAGTTGCCAACTTTATAAGAACATTCTTAAAATCTTCATATTTTTTACTGATATTATGAAAGGATTTAAAAACTTTTTGGTCCAAAAAATTATACATCGACTCTATATTACTATAAATAGTTGGTGTGTGTGTGACATGAAATCACCATAACAATAATAATAAAGTTAGTTAAGTAATTGAGTTGAGTGGCTCATGAGTGTAGTTCATGAGGTGTGAGTGTTGAGTAATAAAAGTTTGTAAGTAAATACAATGTATTAGTAGTTATTTTAATAATAAAAAGTCTTATTTTAATCTTAATTTCTACCACAAAAGTGTCTTTCTAAATTCATCGGAACAAGGATAGAGTGGGATGGCTGCTATCAACTTTGATTAAAAGAATCTCCCTTTTCCATTTTCAGCTGGTTCCTACTGCTCACTTCTTTTTGTCTCCATCCATTTTGTTTCCATTACAAGAGAGCCTTTGCCGTTTTTCTCCTATAGATTAACCTATTTCTTCCTTTATGTTTTAATTGTATGTGTGTGTGTGTTCAATAGACATTGCAGCTTTCCTTGCCAAATTGTATCGTCAAACTAGCATCATCATCTTGCAAAACACTCGGATTTCGTCCCGATGGAGTCCTTCATATATCTAAAAAGAGACAGGTAATGCAGTCACCATGACGATGTATGCTTGGTGTGTGAGACTCATTTCAATTTTCTGTTTTCTCTCTATAAATCCATTTTTGTGCAAATCAATGCTGAGGTACAATTGTTCATCCTTTTGTGCAGTGAAAAGAAATTGCTTCCAAAATGGAGTGTCCTCTGGTTTCCAACAGAAGACTGAAAAGAGTAAATGATGTGTGAGAATTGACCCAAGATCACTCTCGTCCCTAATATCCCAATTGGGGAACCATCATTTCAGTTACGTGGTATCTACCTTGTTTACGGCAACCATTTTGCACTTTGAGCAAGTCTGTACTTGTCTTTTTCAATCTGCACTATTTTTATTATTTTATTCTTTTAGTGAAATTAAACAATGGAAATGTTGCAAGATATGTATGATCACCTTACATTTACACCGCATAACCGAGCGAATCTCCTGCCGTAATCGCTAAAAGGGGTTCATTTTTTGTTCCAATTTTAACTAAGACGAAGCTTAAGAAACCCACATGCTTCGGCCTATCTAGAGTTGGGGAAATTTGCTTGTTGCGAGAGAAAGCTCATTGTAATGAATCCCAATTTCAGACATAATCAATAAAGTGGTGATATGAATATTCGTTCTCTCTGTTTTTTTTTCTTTTTTTTTTCCTTTCTTTCTTTTTCTCATATTGGGCCAAAAATAGTATTAGGATTTTGCTCCAGTCTGTCATAGATCCTGTCTTCTCGCCAATTCAAAAATAAGGTATTTATGCCAAATTTAAATGTTGCTGCAACTTGAAAAAAAAATTACTTTCCAAATTCCTAACTCACGTATGAATATACTTTTAAGTTTGGTTTGTGATGACGATTGGATTCTTTGCAATACCATGATACATGATGGTCCATTAAATTATAGTTTTTACTTCTCTCTGGTATATAACAACACTATACATACCATACCATGTATTTGATTTTTTTTTTAACAGAAGTCAGCATTGATTTTTTTTCGATGATGCATCTCGTAAAAAAAATGTATTTAATTTTTAGATTTTTATCAGATATGAAATCCAATTTTGCAAATAAGTATACAAGATAAAGAGGAAAATTAATGAATCGATAAAAAGGTATAAGGCTCACTCGGTTGCTTATGGATTCTTATAAGTATATGACATGGACTATGATGAGACTTTTAGTCCAATTGCAAAAATCACAACTATACGAGTATTGCTTACCCTTACAACAATAAAGTCTTAAAAGTTATGGCAGACAAATGTGAATAACGCTTTCCTTTATAAATAACTAAATTAGGAAATTTATATATAACAATCATAAGAGTTCGAAGATAATATCTATCCAAAATACGTATACAAGTTAAGAAAAACACTCTATGGACTAAAACAAGTACTGAGAGTATGATATGGTAAGATTGTTGAATTCCTAATACATAATGGATATTCATTGTCATATACAAACTTAATCTTGTTTGTTAAAGTTCGAGCTAATAAATTGGCCATCGTACTAAGTGTATGTTGACAATCTAGTAATGGTTGGAAATGACAAAGCCGAGGTTAGTCAAATTAATAAAAATCTCTTAGTTTGCTTTCATATGAAAGAGCTTGGAGAGTTAAAGCATGTTCTTGGATTAAAAGTGGATTAAATGAAAGAAGGATTGTTCATATGCTAGTACAAATATACAAGTGATTTGCTCAAGAAGTTTGGGATACTCGAGTGTAAGCCAATTTCAACTCCTATTGAAACCAATGTCAAGATATATGCCTTAAAAGGAAAGGAGTTAGATCCAACTAAGTACAAAATATTAGTTGAGAGTTTGATTTATTTAATTTTAATGTGACCAAGCATTGCTTTTGCAATTGGAGTTGCAAATTGGTACATGAAGGAACTAAGGAAACCTTATTTAGAAGTTATGAAGTGAATATTAAGATATGTCAAAGAAACATTAGATTACGAAATTCTTTACAAGGAAGGAAAATAGTGCAAGATAGTTGATTATTGTGATGTAGACTATGAAGGTAATCGCAATACTCAATGGTCAACTATTGGGTATGTGTTCAAATTAGACTTAGGACTGATATCTTGGAGTAGTTAAAGACAACTGACTGTCTCAATATCAATTAGTGAAGCAGAGTATAGAGTAATAGTGACAATAGCACAAAAAAGTACTCAATTAGTACTTCTTTTATAGGATCTTCATTAACAAGCTAATTATGCAGTACCTTTACATTTTAATAGTTAGTGAACATACAATTGGTTGAGAATCCTGTGTTTCATGCAAGGACAAAGCACATGGAGATCCATTATCACCTTGTGAGAGAAAAAATCAGACAAGCGATATTAAAATGAAAAAGATAAATACAAACAATCAAGTGGCTAATATTTTTTTTAAATGACTTAATAGAAGCAAATTTGGTGATTTTTACTTGCAACTCAAAGTGACTATAAGAAAAGATAATTGTGTTGAGGGGGAGAATTGAAAATCAATACAATAAACTTTTAGAATGTGTTGAGGGAGAGAATTAAGAATCAACACAATAAACTTCTAAAAGTATTTAGAAGAGTTGCCAACTTTACAAGAACATTCTTGAAATCTTCATATTTTTTACTGATATTATAAAAGGATTTAAAAACTTTTTGGTCTAAAAAATTATACATCAACTTTATGTTACTATAAATAGTTGGTGTGTGTGTGACATGAAATCACCATAACAACAATAATAAAGCTAGTTAAGTAATTGAGTTGAGTGGCCTGTGAGTGTAGTTCATGAGGTGAGTGTTGAGTAATAAAAGTTTGTAAGTAAATACAATGTATTAGTAGTTATTTTAATAATAAAAAGTCTTATTTTAATTTTAATTTCCACCATAAAAGTGTCTTTCTAAATTCATCGGAACAAGGATAGAGTGGGATGCCTGCTATCAACTTTGATCAAAAGAGTCCCCCTTTTCCATTTTCAGCTGGTTCCTACTGCTCACTTCTTTCTGTCTCCATCCATTTTGTTTCCATTACAAGAGAGCCTTTGCGTTTTTCTCCTATAGATTAACCTATTTCTTCCTTTATGTTTTAATTGTATGTATGTGTGTTCAATAGACATTGCAGCTTTCCTTGCCAAATTGTATCGTCAAACTAGCATCATCATATTGCAAAACACTCGGATTTCGTCCCGACGGAGTTCTTCATATATCTAAAAAGTGACAGGTAATGCAGTCACCATGACAATGTATGCTTGGTGTGTGAGACTCAATTCAATTTTCTGTTTTCTCTCTATAAATCCTTTTTTTGTGCAAATCAATGCCGAGGTACAATTGTTCATCCTTTTGTGCAGTGAAAAGAAATTGCTTCCAAAATGGAGTGTCCTCTGGTTTCCAACAGAAGACTGAAAAGAGTAAATGATGTCACGTCCCTAATATTCCAATTGGGGAACCATCATTTCAGTTACGTGGTATCTACCTTGTTTACAGCAACCATTTTGCACTTTGCGCAAGTCTGTACTTGTCTTTTTCAATCTGCACTATTTTTATTTTTTTATTCTTTTGGTGAAATTAAACATTGGAAATGTTGCAAGATATGTATGATCACTTTACTTTTACACCGCATAACCGAGCGAATCTCCTGCCGTAACCGCTAAAAGGGGTTCATTTTTGGTTCCAATTTTAACCAAGACGAAGCTTAAGGCTTGTAGGAATCCCCTTAAGAAACCCACAGGCTTCGGCCTATGTAGAGCTGGGGAAATTTGCTTGTTGCGAGAGAAAGCTCATCGTAATGAATCCCAATTTCACAGACATAATCAATAAAGTGGTGATATGAATATTCGTTCTCTCTGTTTTTTTTTTTCCTTTCTTTTCTTTTTCTCATATTGGGCCAAAAATAGTAGTAGGATTTTGCTCCAGTCTATCATATATCCTGTCTTCTCGCCAATTCAAAAATATGGTATTTATGCCAAATTTAAATGTTGCTGCAACTTGAAAAAAAATTACTTTCCATGATACATGATGGTCCATTAAATTATAGTTTTACTGAAAACAATAATATGGGGCCTATTTGTTCATAAGTTTTGTTTGTTACACATAGTATTTTCCTTCATTCATATATATATATGCCTTCTCTCTGGTATATAACAACACTATACATACCATACCATGTATTTGATTTTTTTTAACAGAAGTCAGCATTGATTTTTTTACGATGATGCATCTCGTAAAAATAATGTATTTAATCTTTTGGATTTTTATCTGATTGTTTTCATTTACATATATACATAAATTTTCATAAAATACTTTTTATTTGGTTTTAGTCTAATTAAACGGGTTCAACAGATTGAATAATTTTACGTATCACTACTAATTTCTGTTCCTTGTTTTTTTTCTTTCTTTTGATAAATTGTATTCACTCAACTTTTATTCGAATCTAATCATTTCATATCTTCATCAACTCGTTGGTGGGCGAAACTGCTTACCATAAGAACCTTCCATGAATTCCCGGTTGGCCATAGTTAATTGAAGTTTGAAAGAAATTGGATAGTGTCTAAGAGTGATGTTAACCTGCTAATGACAGAGCCCAGAAGGCCGAGAGCCCTCAAAACAAACATGGGGGGCCTCAAGGGACTAGCGTTGATGTGTTAGCTCCTTTCCTTTTATCCATCTGATCAATACGGCACCGGTTTTACTCTTGCAAGGCTAATGGGGTCCATCAAATTTTCCAAAAAGCTACAAGACCAAAAGTTGGACATAAGTCGATCAGGATTAATTACGATCATTAATTACAATGTATAAGAAATGTAAAAATTGCAAATAATTGAAATTATTGATTATAATTAAATTATATTCATTTTCTTTTTTGTCCAATCTCCCGTCCATGTAACTAAAATAATAAACTAACATTTAAAAAGAAAACTACTTTCATGGTTTTAGATCATGTCTCTTAGAACTCGATTTGTAAGCATTATGTTAGTTAATAAATAATTAGAATCTTCGTTAGTGCATAAATTTGTTTATCATATTTATAAATATAATTATTAATCGTTAGATGCTTATTTGCCAAGTAGTGAAATCTAAGTTTGCAACCATAAAGGTACCATCTCCTGATCTTTCTTGCTCCATTTCTTCCTTTAACATTGTTGTCATGGTGTGTTCTATTTAATTATTCTAAAAGTTCAGTTTACCATTTCTTTGTCAGCTCAAGATTGATTTTTTCCTTTTCGAAATACCACATTAGATAAGTTTCTGGCAGCTAAGGCTTGGTTTGATCAATTTTCCTCCATCCTAATTGTTTTGATACGAAGTTTGGTAGAAGCTGGTGTAGTATTTCACGCTTGAATTTAAGATGGAATTTTAAACTTACACATGTTGCCAGCTCTTAGTTGGATAATTCTGAATAGTGGGGTCCTACTCCTTTCCATATCAGAGACGATTTTCCTGAAATGTTGACTTTTTCATTGATTCTTGAGTGCATGTTGTGACCTCATCATTGAATTCTTAATCTTCTCTGGGGTAATTTAAATTACGCTGCAAGTTGGCTCTTTCTTTTGGACCTTGTCTGCATGTTCTTGGTGTTTATAGTCACGGTTTGGTGATACCTTTTGGTTGGGATTAAATTTTAGTCAAGTTGAGCTCCTTGAGGCTGCGTTGGAGATCGCTAGTGACTGCAAAGCAACAAGTGTGGGAACTGTTCTTTCTTTTCTTTTTGTCCCACAGCCAGCATTTATGTCTGCTCTGTCTAATTTGGGATGACAAAGTAATTGCTGGAATCTTTGCAATAGCAAATATCCTCTCATATTCCTTTGGCGTTGTTAAGTGTGCTCGTCGAAATTTTGATCTTAAATCTGTGACCTTTAATTGACTTGTAACTTTGCTTGTCTACTTATGTATACAGATCCCAGACCTGAATTTTGAGATTCCTACAGAGGCACAACGTGGCAGTCTATCAACTGTATTCCTCTACATCCATATTTTTTTATTTTATTTTATTTTAGTTTCTCTGTTGGTGTGACTGAGTTCTCATGGCTTGTTTTATCTAACCTGCATTTCCCTGGCCAAGTGCTTTTATATGGTAAATAAAATTGTTGATTACGGAACTCTATGCTCAATTCCTATCAGGTCTTCAGTCTTGGATTTGTTCAGTAAAATCACTTAACTCCCATTTGTGGGACAGTGCCGATGTTCATAACAACTATTTATATATGTTATCTATTAGTATACTTAATGTAAATCATATTGGAAATGGACCTCACATTTGCAATATTGTGAAAATAAAATAACAAAGTACAATTGGGGGTGGTGTCATTTGCATGCTTGAAGAACAGAAAAATTGTAGAATTACAAATTAACTTCAAATTTGTTGTAAGCTTTGCATTGTTTCTTTTTCTTTCCTCATCTTCTTTATTATTTAATTTCCTTCAGTGGCTGTCAATTCAAATGTTTGAATCTGTTGGGGAGAAGCAATGAGAATGAAGGATCTGGATAGTACTTGGTAGCTGAGTTTTCAATTTTGCTCTTTCTAGTACTAATATCTGGAAAAAGAAATCAATCATTTAACAGTGCTTGCTTGACTGACTGATCATATCTGGAAAAAGAAATCAATCGTTTACCAGTGCTTGCTTGACTGATTGATCATATGACCGCACCAACAAAGGGAAACCTTAGGTTGGTAAATTTTGCTAGATTCTGCAATGGAAAGTTTGCCTTTTACATGCATTGACAAGTTTTTTAGATGCAACTTTGTTTCAATCTGGACATTAATTGTATGCTTGCTCTTTGAATGTTATTCTATTTATTTTGAGAACTTGATAGCTTCTTGAAAGACCATGGACTGCTAACAAATTCAGTTGCTTTGTTTATAAGACTACTGTAACTGGTTTTTAGGATTGCTGCATACTGTTTTAGTATTCACATGGGTCTCTGGTGTGCTATGGAAAGTTACTTGGAGCTTTTCCTGATATTGACTAAGCATCTTGTTGCTGCTATGGGTATGTTGTGTTGTTGAATTATGGTTTCTTTGAACGCTTGGCCAATTTGCATTATTCCTTTAGGTGGAAGGTATTCTAGTATGGGCAGCTGATGAGTTGCAGGCACTTCAAGAAGAACGCATGGTGTGAGCTTCTGATGAGTCACTTGGTGGTGTTTTAACTGCTTTCTTTCTTTTTTTAATGCCTTGTTCTGGGTTGCGGAAAGTGGATCCTCAGACTGCTGAAGCAATAGATAAATTCTTGCCGAAATTAAGAGTTTGTGCGTCAGGAGACTTATCTTTCACCTTCATTCTGGATGACCCTGCTGGGAACAGCTTCATTGAAAACCCATAAGCAGTTGCTTTTACTGCTAGGAACTTTTCATTGTCCATCTCTGGTTGTTTGTCTGCTAGGATTCTCTCTCTCTCTCTCTCTCTCTCTCTCTCTCTCTCACACACACACACACTCACTTGCTCAGATTGTGTTTGTGTGAGAGAGAGACATACAAAAACATAGTTATGTTTGCTTTTACAGACACCCTGCTTGCAAGCATATTATAACCTTCAAAGTTCTTGAGGACTTTTGGTCAAAGATCCATTGTGATTTTTCTGGGATTTGCAGCTGAATTAGTTTGTTCTTGGGCTGAGAACTTGACTGTTTCTTATATAGCGTGTTGTAATGAATCTTTGCACCGATTAAATTCAAAAAAGGATTTGAAAATTTGTGTGCAGATATGCTCCTTCCCTGGATCCATCATTGATTGTTAAGTTCTATGATTGAACTCTGGAGCAACAAGGATCATTAGGCTATCTAGTGGAACCATCACATTTGGGAGAACCTGGCATTGGGCCATCATCAGAGGTGATGCGCAGTGTTTCTGATCAAACAAGAAGAGTACCTCATGGATCAGTTGGAGCAGCAGCTGGACACAGCACAAAGTAATAGTGCAGAAATAGCAGAAGCTTTATTTCGGTACACTGCACCAGAGAGTAAATGTTGCTAACAATTTCTTTTTGAATTTGTGCTTATATGTCATTCCATATATATTATATTGCTTTTTTTGGTGTGCTTTGGTAGGTAATGACTTTTCCGTCGACTTGTGGAGCTTGTGCCACTAGGTGTGAGACTTGAATGTTCATCACAAGTATCCTTCACCTCAGTAATTCATTTTTGTCATCAATATTGGTTCATTTTATCACTGCAATTTTCCCATGTTGGGCCAGGACATTTAGATTTGCTAATGCAACTAGCTACTTTGAGCTTTTAGTTTATGGTTACATTTCCCCACGCATCTTGCTTTTCAACATGCAAGATTTCAATGTTCTGAGCAGCTTGCCATCATGTTTGTTGAAATATTTTGGTAGATTGCTTTGCAGCTTTTAACTTCTTTAGGTTTTGTATGATGATAAATGATAATCATATAAATGATTGAGGAGTATATCTATTACTATTGTCCTTTTCCCTGTATTTTCTTTTCCGATTTTCTCCAATCAGAGAGGCTTGTCAGAACCTAATCTACTGAATGGGGAGTAATTCTAGTGTTCTCCCCTGTAACTAATCCCCATTTTCGAGCTGCTGGGTTTTGCTCTTGTGGTTGCATTTCTATTCCATATTTCTTTAGGTTATATAGACTGAAATTTTATTGCAGCGTTAGTTGGGATGGGGCAAAAGGTGGATGGTTTGGAGAGTGCGGATTTGGGTGAAAGGATGGTGGGTACTTGTTTTTGAGTCTGGTGATTTCACCATCTATTGCAAGTTGGAAAGTGTTTTTGTATCTACCATTTTACACTTGTGAATTCTGTTGATAGTCCCTTTTTTGGAGGTTCTTAGTTCTGCCTCATTTTCATAGTTCTGTTATCATCAGTCATTGAAAAATAAAAAATATATATATATCATCCATATTTGAACTGTGGAGAGAAAAGAGCATGTTTATTCTGATAATAACACCTGAACCATTGAAAATGCTGTGGGAAAATATGTGAATTATGACATGAGTATCAATCATGTCAATGTAATTAAAGTTCACTTGTCATGCTACAAACCATTTCAACTCACTATTGTGATTAGAGTAGACTTTGTCGATTGTGGAATGTGGAAAGAGCTAGAGAGATAAGTGAGCACCCATTGAGAAAGTAAGCATAATCAATGGAGGGATGGCCACCAATACGTTGAGATGCTAATACAAGGATTTTGTTTTGGAAGTCCACTTTAGGTATCTTTTCTTGGATGTGTTAAAAAAGCTCTATCCACTTTGAAAGGTGCATACCTTGGAACTACTGCAGTCAATCAATGATGGGTTGTTCTATATGAACCATTAATTGGGAACTAGGATTAGTTGCTGTTTATATTAGTGGAATTCTTATGTTGCATGTATTAGGGACTATACTGTGAGTCATTTGACGTTAAAATTGTAGAATGTAACTGTAACTTTTAAGGGCTTATAATTTTATGTGATTCTGATTCTGGTTTAGCTTTGTGTGATTTTATGTGTGCACCTGTTCCATATATATATATATATAGAGGCACACACAACACACATTGAAAAAGCTGTAAAGGATGAGGTAAGCCAGTTTTAACTGAGGGACTGATAAGAACAATTTTACAGCTCAAGATGGATCTTTTGAAGGAAATCTAGTCTATTTTTGGTATGCAAACATATTTATTTTGAATGAGTTCATGACAAGGATTTTATTTCACATCTGCAATATAATTTGTCATTTTTATTTGTCTGTTTGTTTTCTTTGGACTGTGACTCTTGGATTCACTCTTGTTCCAGTTTGTTTTAGTATAAGTGGAACTCTATTGTTTGTCCTTCTCTCAGTGATGTAGTTTAGACATATGCTTTGAGCTCAACATAAACACGCATGTGTTATTGGCTGGAGGTTGAAGAATTAGAGTTGTTTCTCAATTTTTAGACTTGCATGCATTTTGCATGTGTCTTCAAATCATGTTCTGACAGTCATTTGTGTTACCAGTCAGATACTCCCAGACCTTTACTTAGAGCTGGCAAGTGGTAAATTGGGTGGAGTAGTTACAACTGTTGAAGGTTTGATTACAAAATTCAGTAAGTATACAATTTCATGTGATTAATGTGTTACTGCATCAATATTTCATTCTTAATTACCTTCAATCTGTTCATTTAAAATTTATATTCCATTCACCTATATTCTTATTCTTTAGTCTTCTCAAAATGGACACAGTGCATATACTGTCCCATGATGCATCCCATGTTATTAGCTAATGAGCCATTGGTCCTTCACAGACAGCCAAGTGGTTGAGAGCTTGAACTTCCAAATTGGAGGTCTCAGGGTCATACCACCCAATGGGATGAGAATGAATTATGGAATACCTAAACCATTTGATGGGATTGAGGTGGGGGCTGAGTTGTGTGATGGGTGAAGACTACCCCTTGTTGTGTAGGTACATAGCCCAATGGGCCTCTTAGTGGATCAAAAGTGGAAAAAGCAAAATTGAATGAGCCATTGCCCTTTCCCTTTCTTTTCTCAGAAAGTATACAGAATATTTGAGGTTCTACAATTTTCTGACTATACTATGGTATCAAATGGGGGGAGGTTGTTTCTTTTTCCCTGTTTATGCTCCTGTGCCTTTAATTGATTCATCATTTGATTTATCTATGGAATAAAATTTTTTTATGGCTTGCCTTGCATGGTTACCACTTCCTAGCTAAATGTTTGCAACTGTCATGTATAGGCCTTGAGAGAGTGCATGGGTTTACATTTGGAGATAGCCTTGATGAACTTAAAAAAGGCAAGTGGCAGGAATTTAAAGCAAAGCTAAACAATATACCATGTTTGGCCACTCTTTCATGAGCCACTTAAGAGAAGTGAACAGTTCTGAATTTTCCCTTTCTCCCTAATTTTTATTTGGGGTTTTTTGCTGGCTCATTTTCCTATTGTTGTTTCTATTTTGTGCAGCTGATCTTGTCTTGGAATTTTGTGGCTCTCTGTCTGTTTTACTCATTTTTCTCTGTTCACTATTTGCTAATGTGATGAGCATGAGGAAATGATCTTTAATGCCATCATGAACCGCTAGTTCTTAATTAATTTGCCAGGAAAACAGTGGCAGAATCTCTGGTGTTCTTGAATGCCTCCCAATTTTTCTTAATGTCTTCAATATCTTTAGAATGCATGAGCCCAGTGTTTCCCTTAGCCAATATTTATTTTCCACCGTGTCAGGTAGATGATGGTGTGCAAATGTTTTCAACATGAAATTTCCTATTTTGCTGCTTTTTTCTCTGGAGATGTGTTTCATTTCCATTTTTGATTTTCTATTTTGATATTCTTGCCTCTTAGCCTTCTTTTCACTATTATTTCATTTGCAGCTTTTGAATATTAAAGAACCTTGGACTTTAATTCTTGATGATGCGTTAGCAAATTCTTTTATTGCTCCAGAAACTGATGATATTAATGATGACGATCAGTTAACATGTAAGTCATTTTCCTTCACACCTTGGCTTTTAGGCAGGTTTAATGTGGTGTCTGATTGTTCTGTTGTGGATTTTTGGGATTCATCTGGGTGGATGAAGTTGCTGTTGCCATCAGCTTCTGTGTTTATATGGGTAGGAATTAGCTTCCTTAGTTCCTCTGTGTTGCTTTAACACCAAGTGCATACATAAATAGATTCAAATACAACCAACTATACTGGTTAAGGCACTAAAAGGGATAACGAGGAGGTAAACTTAAAAATTCCACCTTTGAAAAAGGCATGTCGATTGCCATTTGTGCTTGAATGATATATTGCCATTTTTTTTTTTCAATTCTTATTGTTCTTCCCCTGCTTAGCAGGGGCAAAGAATGGGGGTGGCTTAAAGGCGAGGGCATATTATTATGAACAATCACATGTAGTATTGCAGAAATGTTTGTCAAAATATACATATGATTTGGGAGCTTACCCTTTGTGGAGCAGCCAACTGGTGACTTATTGTTCATCATCAACGTGCCAATCTTGATATAGAATGACTAGGTTACAAATCTTAGATAACAATTATATGCTATGTGTTATCCCATGATTCATCATATTTGACAGTTGCATTTTTGGGGACTTTTTTTTATTGTCAATTCCTTAATGCACGCATTAAACTGATTGAAGTTTTGAAGGGAATTTGCGTTAGAAGAACATAGCATCAAGTCTTTTGGCCTTTGAATCTGTGATGACTTGTAAAAGTAAATAATTTTCATGAAAAATTCTTTTTTTTTGTCAAAGATTCTTTGATAAAAATTCTAATTTGAAAAGGTTATTAGTAGTTCAATGGAAATCCAAGATGCTTGTACAAATAACACTTCTTCCATATTGAGTAAATCTGGATGCTTCAATGATTTTTCCCTCAAAGGCATAAAGGGTATCACAAGCACAAGGTATCCTGCATTGTGCAAGGAACTTTTCTTATGTTATAGATGAACTACTCTTGATTTACTTGTTTTCTTATACATTCATGTCACTCGGCTACCCTACTATGTTGTGAACAATGCTCTATTTGCCATGTTCAGTTGAGGAATATGAGAGATCCTTGGGACAGAATGAGGAGTTGGGACTGAATGATATTGATACTTCTGTCAGCTGATGCCACCTACAATTCAATGACCTGAAATGAGAGAAACGGAGGCATAAAATATTAAAATTTCCAGTTTTCTTCTCCTGCTGTTTTTGTTTTTCCTCTCAGTTCGTGGGCTTGGGAGCTTTAATGGCATTTTCGGATGGATGTTAGTGGAGGTTGGTATTTTCAGTGGATCTCATATGCACAAAAATTGTTAAACTGAGCTGCATTTGATCCTTCTTTTATAAACCTTTTCTGATAAATCAAGTATTAAACTTTCATTCAATCTCCTCCTTATATCATATAATTTTGATGATCATACTTCTGTTCTTGTGTTATTTCATAGGAATTGAGATAGCCGCTAGCATTTTTTTCCCCAATTTATATTGTACGATAGGTAGTTTAGGTTGAAATATTGAGATAAGGCATCGATTCATAATTTATTCAATCCTTTGCCTTTAATTAACCCAAGTTGATGAACTAAGTTGATGAGTAATTAGGTTAAAAGTTCTCCATAGTTTGTGCTTTATGAATCCAAACTTCTCCCAACCTCATATTTGACTATAATTCATGGATGTTTTCGATATAGCACTTTGGGGGACAGGAAATAAAACTATTCCATAATCCCGTTTAAGGGGGTGACAGGAAAAAATGGGCAACGTTGTCTCTTAATCCTACTTTCCGGAAGAGCCCACTTCTTCTTAACCAATGATTTCGTGTATGTGTGCAGAGGTTTCTGTCACATGAAATGGCACTTACGTAAAGCAAAAATGATTTTCCTCGTTTATTCATTTGAAGCCTCCAATTGTATCAGGTGTCAGGTAGGAATTTCTCGATTTCTACATATAAAAGCTATTAATTCTAATATTTGCTATTAATTCTAATACTTTCTTTCTACGAGAATGACACTGGGCAAGAATTACAAGTAACACTTGCCATCGTTAAAAATTTTCGTCATAAAAACATCTACTAGCACAATTTCCAATGACTAATGCATACAGGAAATCCAAAGTTTAGTTATAAAAATCAAAGAAAAAAAATGGGGTAATTTATAATGATCTAAATAGCCTTTAACAATATAGAGCAAAAAAAAAAAAAAAAAAAAAACACTGAGGATATTTTATTCCCTTCATATATATATATATATATTGAACCTTCTAAATTTTAACAAGTGGCAATGTATTAGTTGAATTTTTAAAGCTATCACACTTGAAACTTACAAATAAATCAAGTTGTGATATCCTCCAATAACAATTATTTTGACATCTAAAACTTAGTAGTTTAGTTAGGCAACATTAAGTGATATCATTTGAAAATTGGCTAGCTTAATTTAGAACACTTAATGATTTTTCGTTAGCTTAAACAACCCAAATTATGATGACTTCTTTCGTCCCTCCCTCAACTTCTTAACTGTTACTCCAAGAAGCAAACTTCCAGTCCTATTTACAGCGTTTTTGCGATGAACTTCTCTGTCATAACGGCCTTTATCGTGTTCTTAATTTTAGCAATTTATGTAATCTCTTAATCAGAAAAGTAGTATTTTAGATTGCAAAAAACGTCCCAATCCAATATTTCATACTATTCAGGGCCTTATATGGTCTATATCATGTAGTGCCGGGTTCTAACACACTTTTTTATTTATATTTCTTTTTTTAAATTGGGCATCGTCATGTCAGTTTCTCATGTTTTCTTTTAGAGAGAAATGTGGAGGACAGGTACGCGGTGAAAGGCATATTTGAAATTAATCATACTAAGAGTTGACTCATTTTTAAATTTTTCTAACTTGCGAGTTTTCTCAAATTTAAATTAGTTCTATTTTTGTATAAGCATAGATATATATGAAAAGAAATGGCCTAATAAGATGAAATAGGGTGGTAATTGCTAATAAGAAAATTATATTTCACTGATAAAATTTTGTGCATACTTTTGACCACTAAATCAGTTGTTTAGTATAATATATTTTTATAATGCAAATTAAAATTACGTTATCAATGTGAGATACAATTGTAATCTCTTCTTTTTGGAAAGAATTAATCTTGATTGGTGAAGAAATTGTAACTGATGGAAGTTGAGCGATTGGTGGAGAAACTATAACTAATGGAGATTGAGCAATTGGTGGAGAAATTGTAGCCAACGAAGATTGAGCAATTGGTGGAGAGATTGTAGCTAAATCATGACACGTAATTGTTTCCTTCGACACCCCCTGCAAGTTGATGTAGCGGAGTGCACAATAAGCTTGGACTATAGAAGTTAAAAGCAAGCTGTAGAGAGCCCTTTGGTGAAGATATCAACAAGTTGGTCTGTAATGGAGATGTGTCGAAGATGCAATTGATTTTTGGTAATTCGTTCTTGTACAAAGTGGTAATCAATTTCCATATGTTTTGTTCGAGTATGAAAGATGGGGTTCCCTGTCAGATTGATGGTAGAGATGTCACACCAAAGAATTAGAAGACCTTGCCAAGAGACACTGAGATCATGTAAGAGAGCTTTAATCCAAATGAGTTTAACAGTTGTGTTAGCTAAACTTTGGAATTTAGCCTCTATGCTAGATCGAGCGACTATTTGTTACTTACGAGAACTTCATAAGATGAGATTAGAGCCAAGGAATATACCGAAGCCACCAACTGATTGTCTAGTGTCGTGGTCTTCGGCCCAACCTGTATTTGAAAAAGCATGAAGATGCAAATTACTATTGTGGGTAAAGAAGATGTCACAATGTTGCATGCTACGAATAAAACACAATATACGTTTGATAAACTACCTATGGACCTTTGTGGGTGCATGCATATACTAAAAAGTAGTGTTAACAACAAAGGCAATGTCAGGCCAAGTGAGAGTAAGATATTCCAATGTCCCTACGGTGCTACGATAAAGTGTTAGATATGAGAATAACTCACAATAATAGATAGATGGAATATTTGAGCCAACGGCATAAGGTGTAATGACAAGTTTCGCATCCTACATTTTTGCTCGTGTAAGAAGATTAACTGCATATCTTGCCTGGTGAACAAGAATACCATTTGAAGTGCGTTGTAGTTCAATCCCAAAGAAATAATTAAGTTCACCCAAGTTTTTAATAACAAATTCCTATTGTAGAGTCTTTAAAAAAGTAAACAATGGTGTTGTAAAGGATCTTGTAAGAATTATGTCATCAACATAGATGAGCAGGAAGATACTATATTGTGCTATATGCAGTATAAACAATAATGAGTTAGCTAAAGAAGCTACAAAACCAATGAAGATGAGAAAATTACTAAGATGTTGGTGTCAGGCACGAGGTGCCTGCTTTAGGCCATAAAAAGACTGTTTTAGATGGCAAATGTGATGGGAATGGTGGGGATCAACGAAACCTAGTGGTTGATCCATGAATATTTCTTTGATTAGATGACCGTAGAGAAAGACATTCTTAACATCGAGTTGTCGTAGTTGCCAACCCTTAAAGAATGTAATTGCAAGGATTGTGCAAACTATGACATGTTTAACCATCGGGTTAAAGGTTTTATTGTAATCGATGCCCTATTATTGATGAAAGCTCTTTGTGACAAATCTAGTATTGTAGCATTCAAGGGAGCCATCTACATGAAATTTGATACAAAAGACCCATTTGCAACCAATAGGCTTACAGGTTGAAGGAGATGGTACAAGGTCCCATGTTTGATTTTTCAAAAGTGAGGTGTACTCTTTGGCCATAGTGGCTCGCCAATTTGGGTCTTTTACTATCTAACAATAACAAGATGGTATGGATGAGATTATTACTGAAGTGGCTAAGGTATAGGTTTAATCCTTTTGTACATGGTGGCAGGGAATAATGTCATCTCGAAGTCAAGTCACCATGGGGTGGGTTAGTGGTATCGATTGTGGGGGTGAGTTTAAAGCTTATGGGATAGTGGTTTGTGAGATAGTTTCAGTGACAAGAGAGGGTATTGTAGGACTACTTTGCATAAGTGTCAAGATGTGAAAGATATCGGTCCTTAATTCCACCCAATGTAAATCATCATATTGGAAATATGTTGGAGGAACATAAAGGGGTAACTCTAAAGATGTTGATGGAGACACATTTGATGGTACATGGGTGACGAGAGTAGCAAATGGAAAAACTGTCTCATTAAAGATTACGTTTGCAGTGATATAGAATCGTCATTGAAGTAGGGAATAACATTGATAACCCTTGACACTTGGGAGATATCCTAAGAAAATGTACTGATGTGATATGTGCTCCAGTTTGTGCTTGGTATAAGGTCGTAAGTTTGGGTACACAGTATAACCAAAAACTCAAAGATACTCAATTAATGGTATGGTAGAAAAGAGTACTTCCCGAGGGCTGCGTTGTTGCAAAATTGGAGTAGGTAGTTGATTGATAATCTAAATTGCATCTTCAAAAGCAAAATCCCAAAAGTGAGAGGGGACAGATGCCTAGTGCATAATTGATAGACCTATTTCAACCACATGTCTATATTTACATTTGATTGAACCATTTTGAAGGGCTAGATAAGGACATGATATTCGTTTATAAATGTCATACTCCTGTAATAGTTTATTAAAAGATGTAAATAGAAATTCTCTAGCACAATTACTTTGAATAACTTTGATTTGGGTATTGAGTTGGTTTTCAACGAAATTTAAAAAGACCATAAAGATATGTAAAAATTGGTCATAAGAATTAAATACATAAAGTTAGGAAAATTTGAAATAATCATTAATGAAACAAATATAATATTTGTTATTTTGATGAGACATTACAGGAGTTAGCCTCCAAATGTCAAAATGAATTAATTTTAAGGGGGTCATGGACCTATAAGAAATAGAAGAATGGTGATGACAATAACTCTTATTAAATACACATGCTGAACAAGTTGGTTGTATGATTGATAACTTATTGAACATATAAGAAATAATTGAATAGGCAGTATGACCTAGACGATGGTGCCAACAAACAAAAGAGTTAGTTTAGGATAGGTAATAAACTGAAAGAAAACTCAGATTAACTCGATAGTTGATAAAGTTCCTGATTAAGATTCCCTTATAAAAGAATCTTGTCTGTACGACGACACTTCACAAAAAATAATTAGCTGAGAAAATGAAATTACATTTATTTTCCTATGAAATTTGACGTATTGAAAGTAAATTTTTCTTTATAGAAGGGACAAATAAGATATTAGAGAGATGAAAATTTTGAAAAATAAGAGCACGTATATGAGTTATTGAGAGACTAGACCCATTACCTATGGTAACATATTGGTTGCCTGTGTAGGGTTAAAGAGTGGACAATTGAAACAAATTGTTTATGACGTGGTGTGTGGCACCAGAATTTGGATACCATGGATCTTAAAATACTAACGGTGGTGGTGGAATTTCAACAATATGGAGTTGTAGTGCCGATCCAGAAGATTATGGTAGAGGTCTACGATCATAACACATATTGACCTAATGGCCAAAACAATTACACAGTTGACATCAAACACTACCCCTTCTTTGATTTCTATAATTGTTTGCATTTAGTGAGTAATTTGGGACTGAATTTGAATAATTTGACATTTATACTTTCACAAAAAATGACTCTGATACTATGAAAAGAAATAGAATAATAAGATGAAATAGAATGACAATTGCCAATAAGAAAATTGTATTTCACTGATAAAATTTTATACGTACCTTTAGCCATTAAATCAGTTGTATATTGTAATGTTTTTTTATAATGCAAATTAAGATTAAGTCATTAATGTAGGATATAATAATAATCTCTTCTCTTTGAAAAAAAATTAATTTTGATTAGTGTGCGATTAGTTGAGCGATTAGTAGAGAAATTGTAACTAATGGAAATTAAGCGAATGGTGAAGAAATTGTAACTGATAAAAATTGAGCGATTGGTAGAGAAATTGTAACTAACGGAGATTAAGTAATTAGTGAAAAAACTGTAACTAATGAAAATTGAGCGATTGGTGGAGAAACTAAAGTCGGATGAAAATTAAGTAATTAGTAAAAAAATTATAGATAAATCAAGATATTTAATTGTTTCCTTTGACAATATATATGAAATATTTATGTATTTTAATAAATTTAAGTTACTGCATACTTCTTAACGAATAGATCAACATGATGTTCTCTTATATGTGCTAAAGTTACATAACTCAAAATTCAATATATCCAAAGTTATAAATGTGCTCAAATCTCAAATAACTCTAAATCTCAAACAAATCTTTGACCCCAATTTATAACCTTTGATTTGGTTTCAGCCCCCAAATTATAATCTTTGTAGACTCCGATAGTATAATACTTATAATCAAAGTAGCAGTCGGGAAATCGCTGGCTGGCAAAAGCAAGTCAAGAATACAAATTTTGATCAGGCCAGAAGCAATTAACTCACATCTGGAAAAGCCCTGCAAGTTTATTGAACCCTGATCTCTAATTACGACCAAAGAAAAAGCAAGAAACAACCAAAGTGGGGTCCAATGCTTTAAAAAATGGACGACTTTTGTATATAATTTTTTGCTTGCATTAAATTTGCCTCATGACTACTATTTACAGTCAAACCAAAAAAAAAAAAAAACTTTGCTTTCCTTGAAATTTTCTTCTTTTTATGCACTTTCTAGGTAATCAGGCAAACCTCATCCTACATAATAGTTTTGGATTTGAATATTAATCATTGGATTTTAGCTTTGGCGTGCCAAAGGAGCCACCAAGAAATTAAAAAGAAAAAAAAAAACGGATAAAAGATTAGATTATCTCCTTTCGTAAAGTTGTCGGCGGGACCTTTGGTTTACGGTCAAGAAAGAGCAAAAACACAATCGGCCCGCAAATCTTAATCCACTCTCGAATCTATCCATCATTAAATTCTTCGTAGGCATTTTGCATGCGAGATGCTACTTTGTCAAAATCTCTTGTTTCTAGCTTGTTTTTGCTATAACATTAGATTTAATTCAATCAATTCTGTAATGAAATTGAAGGAGCTGGTTAGGTAACTAAAATCATTTTTACTTGATATGCTCTTAAAAGAAAAAATTGAATTGGATTTTCTTGACTGACGTAAGGCTTTTTCAAGTTATATAATTTAACTGATTCTGTAACTGTACTTATTCACATTAGGTGTACTGATGGAGCTTCTTCTTGTTTTTGTTTTTTTGGAAGTTCCACTTGCATTTCCGACCTATGCGTAAAGAAATAATGTTAATAACTTTTATATTATATATATATATATATTAATAATATTTTATCGACTGCATATAACCTTTTCCACCGACGAGAAATTTTGGATTTGCCAGTGGGTCGGGCCTCTCAGACGTGTGTGAGTAGTGGAGAAAGGGACTGACTTGAAACAAGCTCCCTGTTTTGTCTCTGGTGATTCTACTGCTTCTGTTAAAAGCATTGAGACTCCTTTGACCCGTGGATATTCTTTTTAACTTTTTTTTATTTTATTATTTTTTAATAAATTTTGGCGTTAAGCTTCCCGTTTGATCAAAAGAACAAAAAAGAGTGGTGAGTGTTCTTGTCTGCGTATGCATGTCTGCTGCGTCGGTTGTGGTATTAGATGCCAAATGTTGAGGCCGTTCTACGGCTGTTCTTGGCTTGGCTGTACACAATAAATTCTCGTAAGTCTGAAATTTTTTAGAATTTTTATAATTAACTCTTAATTTCTTAAAAAGAATTTTTAAATCAATCTTAACTATTTAATTTTTGTTTCTTATGAGTTTTTTTTTTGATAAAAATTATTCAAATTATTAAATATATTTTATAGATAGCTCCTTAGAATACATCTTAAAATATAAAAATATATTTACGTATGTACTCGTTAAATTTTTCTCAAATATATAAAAGAATAAAAAACATATATTTTTTTTCCTATAAATTCTTAAAAAATGAAACAACTTTAAAGTTTTTGTACTTTTATGTATAAAAAAATACACATTTTAATTAAATATACACATAAATATACTTTTAAGATATATTTTAAATATTTTTATTAGATATATTACATATTTAAAAATTTTATTAATTCTCGCCAAAAGGATGACTTCTGTAATAAAAATTTAAAATTTAAAATGGATCTATAAATATAATAATATTTAAAATTTAATTATAAAAATTATCAAAAATTTAGGATTTAACGAAAGCTTAACCAACTTATAATCTAACCTACGTTTATTCACCATCTGTTCAGTCCACCATAACGGTAATAATTTTTAATGTTCATAATTGCATTAAAAAAATGTGAAAAAAAAACAAAAAAAAAAAAACAAAACGTGACATTAACATGTGCAGCCAAGCTCTCCAGATCCACTCAGAGTCTCCTGCAGAACCTGCAATGGCTCTCTCCCCAAGAAGTCCAAAAGAGAGAGAGAGCTTGAGAGGGGTGAGATCAGAAAACAGACCAGACCCATCACTTGAATCAAGAAGAGAAAGAAAACCCAGAATCAAAAGACCTAGAAAAAAAACACAGCCACTCAATGGTCATGAATATAAGAAGAACAAAAGCTAAATTTGATTGATTCTGTTCCGGAGGAGATCCGGAAAGCCAAAAATCTAACAAAAATAAAATAAAATAAAATAAAAGGTCCTTATACAAATGTACGTAATTTCCTTTTTCTTAACCATATCAGAGAAAGAGAGACAGGGACAGAGAAATCAAGAAGACGCCCAAAAATAAAAAGAGAAGAGAGCCATTTGTTTCAAGAATCATTGTAGTCACGCCAGCAAATGAGCATAGTAACACACCTCCTCATGATGTAGAACCTGGCTCTTTGCTCTTTAACCAATCTTGCACACTTTCTTGTGAAAGAACACCTTCTCTGTGACTGCGATGAACCCCTCGTGAGCGGAGTTGTTGAGGTGCGGCTTCGCGATAGTCCTTCCTTCTTTGACGACTTCCACTTCTCATCAAAGTGAAAATCTGGGGGTGCACTTGCGCTATGAGCAAGAGTGACAGCCATGATTATAACGAAAAATTATTTTTGTTCTCCTTCTTTTCTTTTCTGTTCTTTGGGTGAGCTTCTCAGCAAAAGAAAACCAGAGAGAGAAGGAGAGTTAAAAAACAAAAGAAATATAAGCAGAGTAGTTAAGACAGAACGGTGGGTCTACTGGGGTAAAGACCGAAGAGACGGAGTCACCGAAGAGGGGAAGGAAGTGTGGGGGTTCGGGTTGTTATTTAATAGGTTAGGGGAAAGAAAAATGGAGACTGCAGCTGGGTGAGGCAGTCGCGTCACCAGGGTCCCTCTTAGTCCGGAGAGGCTTTTTGTTTTTTCAATTAACGAGGCCTCGTCTTGTATGTATTTTTTATTATTATTTTTAATTTTATCATAAATTATTGGATTAAATATTTTATGGCCAAAAAATGTTATTTTATTGAGGTGGGTTCCCAATACACAGGGCATGGTCTATCGAAGGGTGATAGCAGGGGGTGGGAATTTAATGCACGAAATGTCACTGGACTGTGTGGGGGGCTATTGGTTTGCCCGTCTTTGAAGTTCTCAGCCAATCAAATTAATTTCCACTAACCTGGAATTACGGTCATATACAAAATAGATCTTCATTTCTTCATTACCTCTTGCAAACTAATAGATGTTACCTGATAAGGCACTCACTAAGGAAGATATTCGGCGGGTTGGTGCTGCACTTGATACTGGAGATGGGTTAGAATCATGTAAAAGGGTACACGGCTAAGAATTGGCGAGAACCTCTAACATTAACACTCCAATAATTAAATTAGTATGTAGCATGAGAGATATAAAAATGGTGCTTGAGTTATTACCTTAGAACAAAGTGTTATGGTCTCATTTTATATGTTTGCGGAGTATTATAATCAGTGAATTTTGAATGGTGATAGGAGAAATGAGAGAGTCTATTCTCGTGATGTGAATTAGGTATAGTGCATTTTCCTAGACTTATGATGAGGATTTTTATGAAATCTTAACTTTGCACTTAACTTGTTGGAGAAGTGGGTTCGATCTACTAGTCGCCCCGAGCTTATAGGTCACCTTGGGGCTTCGGGGCCGGGCTTCTTAGATCTTGGTTAGGATTACATTTGGTAGTCGTTTTTTGGCTTCCTTATTAGTAAGTATAAGTGTTTTTTTGTCCACTGCAACAATATATATATATATATATATATATATTATTAATTTTTTTTTATAGAATTTGTAAGCCTTTGTGTGCATGACATACCTTTCATTGGATCAAAAATAACGTTAATCTAGCTTTGATATTTTCATACTACAACATAAACAATGTAACTATTAGATAAGAGGAAAAGGGCTATTTCATGTCATAATGATTTATTTGCAAATGTGTGCTAATTTTTTCCTATTTATTATTCTTAATAGGGAACATATATATGCTTCTAATTTTCTTTGATTTGATAATGTTATAAGCATGATCATAAAAGAAAATTTCAATAACAAACATTTTGTAAAGTCAAGTCAAGAAATAGTCTCTTAATCTTCATTATTAAGTGTGTTGTCTTATTTGGTATTGGAACTATCATGAATTAGCATTTATAAATAGTGTAACAATCATCCTTACATGTATCGATTATTAATAAAATATTGGTAATAAGACAAGGCATAAAATCCTTGAAATTTAGTTAACAATTATAAGTTAGGCATATATATATATATAACTACTTGTTAATTTTTTAAATAAAAATATCCTTATTAAATATTACTTTTGAATTTTAAAATTAAATAATTTTATACTAAATAATATACTTGAATTTATAAAAATTAAAATTATTAATACATTTGAAGAGTTTTGCTTAACATAATAATTAATTTCTCTCTTTTGATCTTTCATTGTTATCATATGTTTTTATATGAAATTTTTATGTGTATTAAGAAGAGATAGAACTAATTATATATATATAATTAAGTAGGCAATATCTGATTGAAAAAGAGAAAGATACTAGAGAGAGCTAACAAGCTTGTGATAAGTGGTGGTATTGGCAATGGAATAATCATCAAGTAGCTGCAATTTGGTGGAACTTGTAATAGGTGTAGATTGATCCTTAGCGTCAAGCATGCATTTTAATGTTGAGAGAGAATTAAGCTAGTTTTAGTTAAGATAACTTAAACTCTAAGAAAAAAATAAAGAAGCTTAAGATCCTTTAGAGAAAAGCATTGTGACAATTCATCAATAAATTGAGACAAGAATCTAAAGTCATTCTTTATGACTATAAGACCATTAACATAAATGAGAAAATAAATGCAAGTGTTATAAACTAAGATGAATCAAATTTGGATTTCACAAACACCATGTTAAGCAGGAATGTACTAAGATCCTTGTAACAAGCTCGAGGTTGCTTAGTGTAGCCGATAAATGGCTTTGTGCAATTTACAAATATAGTTTAGTTGTTCCTTGTCAATGAAACCAGGTAATTAGCTCATGCACACATTTTCATGTAAGGTACCTTAAAGAAATGCATTGTTAACATTAAGTTGATGTAAAGGCCAACCAAAATGATGAGCAATAAAGGACCAAATGGATGGTACCCATTTTGATAACTAGACTATAAGTCTCATGAAAATCGAGATATGGTTGTTGTTAAAAGACTTTTGCTAAAAGACGAGCTTTAAATCGATTAATGTTACCATTAGGTTGTTTTTTTATTTGAAATACCCATTTGTTGTTTGCCATACTATATACATGAGAAGGAGGAATAAAGGTCTAGGTTTGATTGCTAATTATAGCATGGAATTCAAAGACCCCTGTTTCACATTAAAGTCATATCATGGGATATGATAACCATGATATGTGTTTTAGTAAAAGTTGCAAGTTAAGTGTTCGTTGATGATAAATGATCCAAGCACCATAGAGACTCCAAAAGATCAAATGAAGATAAGTGAGTGGACACATCATTAGTAGGCAAATCTCATGTAAAAGCAGAGTTAGGAATATGAAAAATGAGAGGTGTAAGTGCTACGACAATAGTGATGAGTGAAAGCTATGTAGCAATATTCCACAATAGCATTTTTTAGCTGAACGACTAGTATGATCATAAATCTAACAAGTGACCCTAGATATGCCAAATTGTTAGTTGTGATGGTGAGGAAAAGATGATCTAGGTTAAGAGTTAGGACTAAAAAATGCTTATAACAATTGCCATGGTGATTGTTAGGTGTTAGATTATTGAATTTATGACTAAAATTAGTAAAGATGGGCATTTCATTGGCCTTTTCCTCCTGTCTCAGTACTGTTTCAAAATCAATCAACTTGTTATGAAGTTCTTCAAATAAGGTTGAAGATTCTTATGCTCTAATGATAGTCACGAGCTATTTGAATTGAGAGCCTAACTTATTTAAAATGTGCATGATCAAATCCTCTTTTGTTAAAAGAGTATATAAGATGACTAGCTCATTTGAAATAGTCTTAACACCTTGAAGATATTGTACAACTAATTAGGTACCTCATGGATCAAACAACCATTCCTTAAGAAACAAGACTTTGGAATAAAGACGATTGGCATAATGTTTTGCCAACTTTTCTTATACATTTTAAGAGGTTTTGGCTAAAGCAATCAAAGATACAAGTGCTTCGAAAATTAAAGTAATAGTTGTATGCAAGCGAAATTGGGCTAGCTTAAACTAGGTGGTATAAGTAGGATTGGCTATTAATTCACCATTTTAGTTAATGATTTTTGGGGATATAACTTTTAGCCATTAATGTGACTAATAAGTTTACAGTCAAGGTGAAAGGAGCTAATTTTACTCTCCATGAGGGATAATTGGAGGCTATAAGTTTCAAGAGGAGTCGAGTTGTGACATTGATGGCAATAAGGTCATATTGTTAGAGGGTATGCTAGTCGCAAGGACATTTGAGGTTGAAGAAAAGAAAAGGGTATATTAACCATGGTTATGAAACTTTGCCATCAAGTGGAAAACTTTGATAATATAAGGAGATAAAATGTTCTTAATAAAAAAGACTACATTTGTATTGATATTACATATGCAAATGTATACATATACATAAGATGAGATTTACAAATACAACCAAATAAAATTAAGCAAAAACAAATTAGTCTCTATCCTTAGCAACAAGATAGATTGATCCCTATTCTTATTAGTTTAGGATTATGGTTATCTAATAATAACTAAGAAATAGAAATGTTTTCTAAAAGAAAATATAAAGTAACAGAAACACACTAAGTTAGGTAGAGTTAGCTAAAACTATTAACTTGATTAACCTAGGACGTAATTGTGGCTCTTCATTATTGATTTGCTTCTCAGTAGTTAGATAATGTGCAATTTAATAATTTAAAGCTAAGGATATATATATATATCCAATATTTCTTAAGGTTAGACCCATGAAAGAAATTTACACCAAAATCTCACGGGCGCATTATTTGTCTATTTCATCAACCCTAGACAATAAACAATGATGTCAATCCTAAATCCTAATCAAGAAATGATATTTTAAATACACAAGTGGTTAACAATATGTTTGACATTGCCATTAAATTTTGTTAATATCTTAAAACCTATAATTAGCAAACATAATTAATTGTTTGATAACAATTAGTAGTGTTTTGGGAAAAAAATAATAAATTATTAATAAAATTAAAAAGGATCCCAAAAAAATCGTTAATATAATTAAATTATGATTACTTTATGTAATAATGGGCATTTTGGTCTTAAAAAAACTATAATGCATTTTTTGCATTTTTTCATTACACCAAGATAATGTAATTCTAAAATACAAATTTAAGTTGTGATATGTTTTATCTAATTACAAATTTTGGAGTTTACTAAATACTGCTAAATTTGTATTTGACTTAAAAAATAGATTTTTAAATTGCAACCGTCACCCTAAACTTTTTTGTAAGTCTTTATCCACTTTAGGGATTTTATGCTAGAGATTTAGAGAAAAAGAGAAAAATAGGTATTCTTTATTTCATAGTTCGTGCTTTGGTGAACTTCTTAACTAAAAAAGAATTCAAATACATTATAATTTACTATTTGACTCATCCCAAGTTTCCAAATAATGATCTATAAAATTAAGGGCAATAATGAAATTAAAACTAATTAT
Source organism: Bruguiera gymnorhiza (assembly GCA_020883675.1). Taxonomy (NCBI): domain Eukaryota; kingdom Viridiplantae; phylum Streptophyta; class Magnoliopsida; order Malpighiales; family Rhizophoraceae; genus Bruguiera; species Bruguiera gymnorhiza. The sequence goes on from JAIRCJ010001050.1 coordinate 3,087,526, forward strand.
ATTAATAATTTTCTTTATCTAGTTGACAAAAAAATAAAATTAAAATGACAAAAAAAATCTAATTTAATAAAAATAATTAAGTAAAAGGTAAAATAATTTAATTTTAATGTATAATTATAAATATATAATAAGAATTTGAAAATGAACTTACTAAAAATGTTCTAAAGATACCTCAAATAAATTTTTTAGTAATTTATAAATTAGACTTTAAAGAACATTAAGTGATTATTTCATGAGTTTAAACAAACTTAATTTATCTTTTATTCAAGGTTGTGTTATTTATTAAACAAATCTTGAAATTAAATTTATTGGATAAATTAAGAGTTCAAATAATCTCTTATTGAATCAAATTATTAAACCTTTTGTGAACATGTGGACTCATTTGGATTCATGGACAAACCTAAAGATGCTGCCCTTTTAGATAGAATGCATTGCATCTTGATGTTGATTTATTCGATATTAATGGTTAGGATCAGTCATATATAAGGTATTAAACCATTGAGTGATTCACAGTGTTATTTTATACTTTTGGATTTGTCCAAAATATGCACCTATAATTAATGTTGATTACATGGATATGGAAATTTTGGTTTTTTTTTTAACAAAAAATAAAAGTTTTTATTAATTTATAATAGAGATTCTAAATATGTCCTTAAATAAAATTCCTTGTAACTGATTTGGGGGGGGGGCAATATAATCTAAGTAAGAAGGAAAAACCTTCCTAAGTTCATTTTGCCAACTAATTGGTTGGTTAATTAGTTATTCTAGGGATCTAACAAAGTTTAGCCCTATGCATTTGGACTAGTCACTCACACATATCACAAATTATAGGTGCCACTTTCGAGGGGCATAAAAGAGTTAGGTCTAACAATGCCTTGTATAGTAACTTATAATTAGTTTCTAAGGTAACATTTTGCCACTTCCCTTTAATCGTTACCATGGTAGCCAATTTAAGGGCCAGAGCTTTTGCTTCTAATGTAGATGTCTTATTGTAACCCCTTTTGTTAGTAGTCCCTCATTGTTTTTGCAAATCACAACTAATCCAACCCCACTTCTCATCTTGGCAAAAGTGGAGTCGTAATTGATCTTGATCGCCTCCTCTGGGGGGGTATCCAAATTAGTTGGATATGTACTTAAGGTGAGGTCTTTAAGGGTCTATTTAATAAGAAGATTAATAAAACCAATATCCTTGGAATCCCTTTGTACATTTCTAATGGTAGTAAAGGAATGAATAATGTTTTGTTTTGTCCAAAGTTAGCACCTGGCTACAAATGTTCCCACACCAAGTGCTAATCTTTCCAAAAAAATTATTTATCTTAATAAGATGCTTCCTTACCATTACCCTCCAACAAGAGCTAAAACCCTCTATATGTTTTGTGTTTGGCAAGTATGTGAACTCTCCCTCAAACCAAGTAATAAGAGCTTGATCATAACCAAGAAGTGCATGCACTTTTTTCTTTGGTTGCTTGTCGTATATTAAGCATATATCATTAATAATAATCTTACATGACTCTTTAATGAATCTTCCAGGACCATAAGGTACACTAGGTAAATCAAAGCTTTGCTTTGATCTCTTATTGATTGCCTTCTCTAGTGGCAGTTAGGATGTGATAACCTTTTTTAGCAAAGTAAAGGCCATAATTGTCATGATGCTAGACTAACCTATCTTGTTGTATTTCATGGCTAAGTGGAATTTGCTTGATAACTTGTGCTTCTTCCAATGAAAATAATTCCCTGACTTAATTCATTTTCTATTTCTATAGATTTGAATCAATTAACTGACTCATTATTAATTCCTGTGGTTTATAGAAGCAGGGTGTGCTAATCTTAAAATTGGGAAGCCCTGGAACCTAAGGAGCACTCTAAATGTTAATTGATTTGTTATCTTAAATCTCCTATTGCAAGCCAAGTGAATGAGCCTGTTTGCCTTATAAGAGGCTATTACTAAAATGAGCTATGATTTTGCCAAGCCATGGGAAAATTCTTATATGAAAATATTTTCCTTAAAGCACCTCAACTCATAATGTATCAAGATTGATTAATAAGCACTAACACTACTTGGTTAAAAGGGCCCAATTAAAAGCATGAAGATTATGAAAACCTATGCCTCCCCTAGAACTTTGATTTTGTAAGTGAGTACCAATTGTTCCATTAAACCCAAAATTCTTCTTCTCGTTGACCCCACAAAAAATGACCAATCCTTTTATTAATTCCTTGACAAAGCTTCTTAGGTAGTTTTAAGACCATTATAGCATAAATAAAGATAGTCATAGTCACGACTTTGATTAAAATCTCCTTGCTAGCCAAAGACAAAAGTTGTTGTTTCCATCCTTGTAATTTTTGCTCAATACATTTTTTAATGAACCTCAAAGTTTTGGACTTGGATCACCCCAAGTTTAAATGACAAACCTAAATATTGATCTCTATAATTTAGGTGTTTCATGTTAAAGGTGTTGAGAATTTGCTTAATAAACTCTGAAGGGGTATTACAACTGAATTAAACCTCAAATTTGCTTCGGTTGACTTGTTAGCCCAAGGCTTTACAATACACCTTAACCACTTGTTTTAAAGCCAAAATTTCCATCATCAAAGTTTGTCAAAATAATAGTGAATCATCTATAAAGAAAATATGAGAAATTATTGGATACATAGGCTTGATTTTATATCTTTGAATCAGCCTTTGCTCTATTGCCCTTTTTAAAAATCTAAATAGCATGTTTGAAATTAAGATGAAAGGGTGAGGCAAAAAGGCATCTCTTTGTCATAGCCCTTTAATGGAAAGAAAGGGGTTTGAAGATCATCTATTGATAAGATTCTAATAAGAGACAGTTTTCACATATTACATAGCCATGCTAACCCTTCATTCATTGAAGCCCATTCTTTTTATAACCCTTTGCAAAAGTCTCATTCAACCTTGTTATATGCTTTTTTTATATCTAACTTAACAACCATTACTCCTTGTTTCCCACATAAATGTTTTAATTCATGGAAGCATTCATAAAAGATGGAAGGGACTCTTGGGTTTGTTAGGCATGTTTCTTTCTAGCTAAGGTCTTAACTCTAACTCCTTTAGTTTAGATATCTAGAAGGGCCTAATAGGAGTAACCTGTTACTTGTGGACCAGTTTGATGAATAAATTGGTTAGCCATGGAAAGGGTCTTGTGTTTTTTTAGTATATGTGGTAGATAGACTTCTTATGGTTTAATGTTTGATGTAAATAATGGGCTTTTGTGTTTTTAGGCCTAAAATTGTATGTTTGGGGATAAGTAAGGATACATATAAGATGGAAACTAATTAAGTAGTAATTATTCCATTTTAGAGCATTATCAAGGGTATAGTCTACCTCTATTAGACCTATTATTAAGATCATAACAAAAAGGAATGAAATCCATGGACATATTATGTGAGAAAGAAAAAAAGAGAGAATGAAAGAGAGAAAGATATAAAGAAAGAAAGAAAACAATTGAGTAAAGGAAATAAGATTTTGAATTAATTCATTGTCTATTTACCTCCTAGGTATTAGTATCTATATATATAAACTTCTAATTGGTTCTTATTATATATTACTCAACCCATTATTTTATACTATTAGACTACTTTTGTCACTTGCGATGGACTTAGGGTATGGATCCTAACACCTTCCTTAGTCCAAAATCGTCTATATTCTCAAGGACTTAATGTTCCTCAAACGATGGTTAAGTAGTCATTGAGGTGTCACCCTCCTTACCTTTTAGTGCATGAAATAGCTTTCGAGAGTATTGATAACTATATGTATACTTATCCCTGCATTGATAGCATATTTTGGCTCTTTTCAATCCATCCCATAGCATGCGATCTGGTAGTGAGGTTCCCCTAAGGAGGTCTTGAGCTCCCTTAGTCACTGGCATGGCTGTATCCATTTGTGGCTTGACTGCTCTGCTTAAAGTACTTTATTTTTCCCTTTTTTTTTAGTAATACTTATGACTACCTCTTGTAAAGTTGCAAACTCGAAGGCCTCTTTGAGTGTAATTGGCTAGACCATCTTCATTACTAGTCGAATCCTAAGTCAAGCCTACTAAGAAAGCTTGAAATGAAAAATGGTTTAGTAAGTGAGAGATTTCTAGCTAGCAATAAGTGGTCATTCTTAGCATGCTCTCACCCTTTCTATTTATTGTAACTTATAAAACTCTTCAGTGGTGTTTAGCTATGATGGATTCCTAAAATGGCTACAAAGGTCCTATTCAAATAGGGCTCACATTTTGTTGGGCTTAATTGCTAACTACCCTTATAGTTAGATATTAGTCCTACCATCCATGTGCATGGCCACGATTTATAGCCTTTCATCCTTTACTACATCATAGTACTGAAAATAACGATTACACTTCCTCAACCACACACATGGATTCCCACGGCCATCGAAATTTGACAACTTCAATTTCAATGGCTTAGGTGGTGGTCTCAGATTCTTGACGTATGACAATCCCTTAACGAAGCTTCCCTCGCCTAAGTCTAAGAGCTGAATTTTAGGAGATAGAAGGATACCCTACCTTGTGGAGTTATTCAACATTCTCGTCATCCCTTCCTTATCCATGTATTGAATTGATGCTCACGTAGTGAGAGTCTCCACCATCTATTGCATTGCAGCTTTATTTTCTACCCAAATACTCTCAATAAGTTACCTCTCCAGTGCTTGTACTTCGTCTGGTAGAGACTTTAATAGTTAAAACTTCTTAACCAGTGATTGTATCAATTACTTATGTCGTTAGAGTTGTTCATCCACCACCTCGAGTCTCGTATTCTCTACCATATTTGAATTACGCTTCCTTGCTAAAGTCAAAGCGGTACCTAAGGTTGATGTTTTGATACTAAATTATTAAAATCATAACAGAAAGGAATAGAATCTGTGGATAGATTGTATGAGAGAGAAGAAAGAGAGAAGAAGAGAGAAAGAGAGATAGAGAGAGAGAGAGAGAGAGAGAGAGAGAGAGAGAGAAAGCAATTGAGAGAAGAAAATAGGGTTTAGAGAAATGGAGAGAAGGATATAAGAAAGAGAGAAAATAATTAAGTGAAGAAAATGATGTTTTGAATTAATTTATTGTTTGTCCACCTCCTATATATTAGTATCTATATATATAGACCTTTAGTGGACTTTTATTGCATATTACTCAACTTATTATTCTATACTATTGGATTACTCCTGTTACTAGCAATAGACTTAAAGTATGGATCTTAATACTTGTAAACATACTATTAACATGTTTTGCATTTTCCCTCATGATTTAGTTAAGGGATAAGCCATGGATTTAAAGCCATAATGGGGATGTGAAGAGGTCAACCACCTTCAAGGGTTTATCCTAGTGCCATTCTTTTAGGATTAAAAGTTAGTTTGAGATATCTCATAGAATCATGTTAAGGATCTTTCCTCTTCCATATTCCTTGCCAAAGGGAAAAAAAAAAAAAAAAGGGAAAGGATTTGCTTGTAACGTCTGGACTTCATCCCTTGACAAGTTCCAGATTCACCTCATAATAAATTTGATATATGTTGAAAGGCTTGGTGAAGACAGTCCTCCCAATAAGGACAGAGTTTGTGTCTTTATGTGCTTAGGCCTGATTAAATTCTAACTCTAAAGTTTGCTCATCATATTGGAACACAATAGTGCATGTTATTAGATCATTAATATCCCCTCCTTTATCCCTAATGAATACAAAAGGGTTAGTGAAAAGAGGTTAATGGTGGTGGTTAGGGGCGTAATAAAGTAATAGTTGTAATTAATGGAAAAGAGGGTAATTTAAGAGTGTAAGGTAAGGTGAGTTAGTTGATGTTAATAGTGAAAGACCAAGTGGTGAGATAGGCCAATGTGATGACATTCAATTTCACTCAAAGGAGAGAACAGAGATCATCATCCATACAAGAGAAATGAACCAAATAGTAATGATAGTTCTTATTCAAAAGGATAAAATTGTCAATTATATTAGTGCCTATTGACAATTATAGGGTAGTACCAATAAATTATAATAGAGTTACATATGCTTTTCAGCCTTTTGCCCTTCATAAAAGTAAGAGTTTTCTCATTTACTGATGAGTATCACTACATAAGCGTAAATTAAGGGACTATAAATAATTAAATGAAATAATTTTTTTTTCTTGGCCAACTATATCAATGAGACCCAACAGAGAAAGTCATGTATAATTATTTTGTTTTTCACACTTATTCAAACGCAACGGATTGGCTGAGAAGATATGTAAAATGGTATTGGCTTACATGTCGACTATCTTTTTTTTTTTTGTCTAATTCGCTGTAAATGTGCATGCCCCAAACGGTGTGAATTAGTAAGATGCGATTGAAAATTAATCTTTTGGTTTGAGAGAAAAAAAGACATCTCCCGGTATAGTCAAAATTATCTAAGGTCGGTTTACAAAAATTCTTAATTTTAGAGTATGTTGCAAATTAATATCTGAACAATTCAAATATTATAATTCAAGTAACGTTATAATTCAAGTCTGAAAATTTTATTTTAAATTAAAAATTTTGTGTACCATCCACATTAATTTTTGGAGCAAAAGCTATAGCAAATGGCGTGCAATTGGCATTTTGTATAGAATAACTATTAATTAGCTCCCTCCGACCTGTTTCTGTGATTTATTTTACGGTTTTATCCCAAAAATAAAAGAAAATGGATGTAATCCTAGGTTGAAACGTTTTGAAATGTTATGACTTAAATGATAACATATCTCAAACTAGGTTATTTTTTTTAATTTACTATTATACGAAAATGTCAAATTATTTCTATAGATTCTCTTTTTTTTTTTTTTTTAATCCAGAGCTCGTACTGGAATAGTTGTTATGACTTTAACTATGAGTTGATCGAATTAGTGATTCCTCTAATTGGAAAGATGTTACAATGCTATGGCATATCATAGCATTTTAGGGGAAGTTTCGACTTGCCTATACCATAAAATATAGATGAGTCAAATCTTATAAAATTGGAAATTATAAGGTTTTTGTTCAGTCATCATTTTTTCTTAATGATATATTTCATTGAATTGCTGTTGTGCTCGAAGTTGCTTCCATCTTTTTTTTTTTTTTCGGCCCAATAAAAAATTTATAATATCAAGAACCATATAACAAGATGATTTTTTTATTTTTTCCGTATATTCCACACCTCTTATCGGAACCTCAAAAATAAATATTTAAACATTTAACCATTGAATATCCTTATGGATCTCTGCCTCCATTTTTTATTCAACTACAAATCCACCAATGTATTTGCATGCAAACACGAGCAAAGCTTTTAACTTCATATCAGTAAAATAAACTCGGTTGAATTAAATTAATGTGTTTTCAACTCTTAACCTTGCCTTTTTCCAAACAAAAAGAAAAAAAAAAAAAGAATTCCTGCATACTTTTAACCTCGTTTAAATAAAGTAAAACATTAAGAAAGCATTTCATGCATGGCAGGGAACATAAACAGCGACACCTATTCGAGCATTTTCTCTACAAACATGCGATGTATTTGGAAGCTATGCAAGTTGATGTACTGAAGAGTTAACGGAATGCAACTAGAAAAGGTACTAACAATAATACGACAAGCATATAACATACGAAAATTTAAAAAAAAAAAAAGTATTACATCTCAGAATTTAATATATGCTGTATCCATGAATCTCATTTAATAAACTAATATTATAAGTTGAATGACTCTTTAACAATATCGATGGAGTGCAGTGCCTTCTCATAGATATTAATCATGGGTGATCTCACATAATGTCCCTTAACATTTTAAGCCAAAAACCAATAATGCATATTTAATAAGATCCAACATTTGTTATAATTTGTTAAATGACATGAAGAAGGTATAAGAAGACTGCCAATTGCAGTGATTTGTGACAGTTTAACACTAATACATGCTCATCATTACAAGAGCAGTATGTCCCACCCCCCCCCCCAAAAAAAAAAGAAAAGCCCCTCGTGATTCAGAACCTCTGTACATAATTTAGAAGTCTCAAATTAAAAAATAAAAAATAAAAAGATGAAACATCTTAAGTTGTAATTGTGTTACTTAACAACCCATGTTAATAGACAAACATAAAGTCAAAATCTTACCTTGCTTAGACTAATTGATGGTCTTGTTGAGGTTGATCAAAGACTGTCGGTGACGATCGGATGGTGCAAATGGTCTGGGATTCGTGGAGTGGGCCCATAGTTTTGTTATAGACGAATTGATGGTCAATACTGAATTTTTGATCTCTTTGTTTCTCTCAGCACACGTGTCGGTCGGGCTCAACGGGGACGTCGTGTCTCGTGTCGCGCAGACCAAAAGTCCTTAGCATTAATGCCCCATCGCCTCTCCGTCCTCTTGGTCAACAGCCAACCCCGACCGCTAGTGGGGGGAATCTGCTGCAAAGGTGAACATGGTGGTTAGGCCGCTTTGGTTTTGTAACGAATTGCGGAAGCAGAATGCATCTCAATCCACATAACGAGAAAGTTTTAAAACTTCTTGTCAGACATGTTACTCATCTTACGTTGCCAGAACATTGACAGATAGCGAACTTCTCAAGGTAGGCCATGCCTTCGAGGAGAATGAGCATACTTGGAAATTGGCACGAGTATCTCAAGGATTAATGCATTTGTATGAATAATGCAGCCATTTCAACAAGACCATACCTACTGGCATTCATTTCTGCCTATATACGGTCTGTTTATGTGCATTTTAGGGAAATATTGTAAGACATTGATTAGTACATTCAAGCCTCGCTTCTCCTGCAAAATGGCCAAATCAAACTATGAAGGTAGTAGGGGCTGAGGCCAGTTAAATTATTGGTCTTGTTTTTAGCTAAATTCTGAATTATTTGAAAACAGAACATCTTGTCCTATTCCATTGTGTCTTAAGCTACTTTCTAAGTCAGGGCTCAGGACCATTCACAATGCCAGGCATAATGGGCACATTGGTGTCTGGTTTTTTGGTACTCAAGTTAGTGTGTTACCGAGAGGAGGATTTCACCAAGTTTTGGCAACAGGGGTCCGTTCTAATTGTTGATCTTTCAATCCAAGCGGATTGAGAAGCTCACGTGCATCCATGCGTGCAAAACCTTAAGTCCAGTCAAATGTTGTCTCAAAGCACTGGCATTTTTTCACAAAACAAGTGAGTGCAAAATTTTGAGATTTCATCCACATTGAATAAGCTTCCAAAGCATTAGATATGTTTCCTAAGAATTTACTCAGCTTGGGGGAACGATATGCATCATCCCCAACGTCTTTGTCTCAAGTAAGAATATATTTCTCTAGTTATTGTCAGAATCAAATTTACGCAGAACATGGCTTGGAACAAAATAGTACGTTTTAGACAGTCCAATGCAGCTTACTTACACTTAATTGCTTGGATGGCCAAACGATTGTTAGGGGTGATCATTTGTCGCAGACAAAGTCTCTCGTTGAAGACGATTGTTACACATAACACAACGTTTCCAGACCAATTGCACCATTGTTAGCCATCAAGCATGAACCTCGCAATAAGCTCCATTTTTTCTCATTACTTTATATAGCAGAACCGCAAATAGAGAAGCAGATCATGCAATGTTTAATCGGCTAGCTGCACCAGACGTTGCACTTGTATCTCATCCTTTCGTCGATATTGGCTTGTATGTCACCTTTCTTTCCTATTATTTTTTTGCCTAAGTAATCAGGAAACATTTAGAGTAGAACACAAGCAAATTGAGAAATGACAAAAAAAAAAAAAAAAGGCAAAAAATTAAGATGACAGCATAAAGTATCATTAACAAAATGTTTCAGTTAAATCAAAAGAATGTTATCTTCCTTCATTTCTCCATTTCATTTCTAACAATAATTCCGGAGCTGCTTCGGTTTGTCAGATCGCAAGGATGTGGATCCAAATGCCATTTCAATGAAAAACTTCTTCCGCGGTCAATTCAACACCTGCATCACATGCTGCCATTTGGGTTGAATCTTTGAATGAACTATCAGCATTCTACAAAATTTATAGTTTCCTATTTTATGCTTTGCTTTGGTAAAAATGCAAAAACGATTTGCAAGTTCTAGGCAGACTTATACGATTACACCATTAGAAGACACGGAGCAGATAACGGAACATTTTCCGGAATATTTCACTATTTCTGACAATGATGGAGTAACGTCAGCCATTCCAAATCTAATAAGTTTCCAAGCATGACTCTGATCAACAACAAGTTTCCGAGCTGTTCCAATTTACTGACTTGACCAACGTGCCATTCTAATTTCAAGAATATAAAAAGAACTAATCTGTGCAAAGCCATCCAAGAACCCAAAGCTCGAAAGTCACATTAAATTTCAAATAATTCCACTCCAAGTAGTATGCAACAGAATCAAACGAAGTTTGAGAAATGATTTGCAGCTGGGATTTCTTACTGTAATACCTCAGTTTATATTTTACGTGGTCCCAAATGAATTGAGTGTACCATTTCAGTAAGAAATACAATTCTCGCTCATCATTATGCACTCTAGCAGCCTAGCAGCGCATCATTTGTGGTGAGAAAAAGAACAAAATAATATGAAAAGGGAAACAAAGGAACAACTTTTTTCTCTGCAGCTTGCTCATAGGACACAATAGACTGCATTTCATAAAGGAATAAGTCCAAAAAATTATCAAGCAAAGTATGCAAAATAATTAAGGAGCGGTTCCCTTTAAAAAAAAAAAAAAAAAAAAGGCATGCCATGTTCAAGGGGCAGGATGCACTACCTCCGAAAATATTCATCTCCGATTGTCCTTCTATTGGATTCTGGGGCGTCTTTGTTTATATTTGCCTGTCATTAGCTGGATCAAAATTCTGCTCCAATGCAGATGCGTCAGCATTATCAATGCACAATCACGGATAGTTTTTTATGCAGTCGACCTTTTATCCATCACATGAACAACTAGAGTAGCCGAATTAAGAACCAAAATAGATAGCATCTGGGACCATGGGACTACTTGGTTGTCCTCTTGGTTCTTAACATACTTAGGGGCCGCAATTTGATTTTGGGTACTTTGTCCTATTCGGTCGTGTCGTTTTTTCCAAGCAAACGGTCGGGTCTTCTGTGTCTATGTTCTAACTCTGTCGTATGGTCGTGTGACTAAGGGGGCATTTAGCTTGGTTGGCTAAATTTTATAATTCTTTTATCTACGCTAGTGCTGTTACAGTCAAGCGACAATTATGATTCTGAGCTATTAGCATGAAGGTTTACCTACCCTTTTGTTATCGATTTCCCGTTTGAGCGGCCGTTTATCAAAGCCAATCATGAGCTCCGCATTCTAAACAATTGGTAAACAATTGGCTTATTGACGTTTTTGGAATACATGAATTAGAAAATGAGAAGCAACTCCCCGGAGAAAAAAGAAAAAAAAAAAAAAAAACATTGCAATGTCTGGAGGGTAGGGAGCACTCTGAAAATAATTTACCTTTTTTGGGTTTTTGAACTTTTTATAATGGCAATCTTGTTTTGTTATTTAACTGAATTGACTGGTCCAATGTCTCCCCAAATGTATAAGCAATGGCATGCAAAACGCCAAAATCTTGTGCATTGCATCGTCATCTGTAACATTAGAAACTAAGATGGACAATTAACATGTATATTATTAACTTTCTACCATTCCTTTTTTCTTTATTTTTTATATAGTGGTGTTAACTGATATGCCATTTACAACTTTACTTAGAATAATACGAAATTCAAGGATCTTGCCATGTCAATGGCACAGCGCTCTTTCTGATGTACTTAAAAAAAAAAAAAAAAGGCTCACATGGACTTGAATAAGTCGTTTATTATCAAGTCAGCTATACATGACAAAACAACAACCACAAGGTCATATCAGTTGGTCTATTTAGTAAAATTAATATATTTCACATTTTATTAATCAAAGTTTGATTCTTGAGGTCAACATACAAGAAAAATAATTTATTACAAGGGCTAAGTATCATAGACTAAAATCTTACATATTCCTTTGTACACAAGAAATGCAATTTGTCGTTGATGCCACATAAAAGAGTGTCAATGTTATAAAAGAGATTAAGTAATTGTATAATATCAATAATTTGTTAATATTTATCACATGATAATGATATAGGGGAAATTAACTAAGATTAAAATTTTATGATACTTACTAATATTTTATACAATGAAGAAGAGTAAATGTTATGCAATATATTAAATATTTGTATAATTTTGTTAATTTTTTATGCTGATCAGTTTATAAATACAAAAAATAAGTAATAGAATTGATTTTTGTAAATTTTTATTCCTAAATACAACCTAGTTTATAAGAATTAAGTAAAAGAATCAATCAATTTTAACTTAATAGTAATAAAATATTTACAAAATTGAAAATTGAAAATTTATATTTCAGTTAGTTAGAATCAATTAAATAAAAAATAATTAAGTAGAAAAAAAAATTTATTACCAATTTCTTACATGTGGAGTTGATGGCCTATCTTTGATTAGAGAGAGAGGACCTCTTGTGATGTCACTTTTATCGCCATTATTTATGTTTTTTTAAAATTTTTTTCTAGAAATAGCAGAGATATTGTTCTCTATCATAGAAATTTAGTTAATACATGGCTCTCCCCTATCATATGGGCCGGTTAGCATGTATAAATCACACGCATTTATGTGAGCCTGTCAATCTTTTTTTTTTTTTGGGTTAAAGAATAGAAAATTAGGGTAGTACTTTATAATCTTATTAAAAAAAATTATATTTTCACATCATATAATGAAGTAGTTAATGAATTAAATTTATCAGAAAAATAAATTCTATAGAACTTAACAAAAAAATTTAGCTATTCCTAAAATTATGCTTACTTAAAATGTATATTTAATCTTACTAAAATATCTTGATGAAGAGTCAAAATTATAAAATTGCATTAGAACAAATGAGTCATCATATATATATATATATATATATATCACAAATATGGTCAATATTTTTTGATTGCTAGAAAGGGCGCTACAAGAGGAGCGTTGGTCATCGTTCCGCAACATATCTTTGCTCGAAATAGATATATGGAGCTGTTCCGCAACTTACCTTTGGGATTATGCATGACATGGATTGGCGAACAGGAATTCAGCTATCACGAATCAGAGCAACCCAATTCATTATTGATTGTTGATTATTATTATTATTATTATTTTCTTGATTTTGATATCTTATAATTGATTTACCCGATGGAGTGGAAGATTTTGTTCCTCGTTGCCAGGCAATCTTATCTTCCATCAGGACTATGGATTTTAATCCAGGGAATATTATTGGTTTCCGTTTGGTATCTATTTCGGCGTATCCTTTTTTTGTGGCACTAAACTTAGAAAAAGATAACAAATACTGAAAGCTGAAGTCAGAGGTTGATGTAAACTTGATTTTGGGCCTGTGACCCAATTTTCTCGTGCTTGCAAACTATGGTAATTTTGCGGGCCTAAGCAGTTTTGTCTCACAAGGTTAGCTGACGGACCAGGCCCTGGAAAGTTTTACAACATATTTCCATACAACGTGCCAGAAAATAAGTAGGACCATGCGACGAGCTGCACGACAGCAATCCGTTGTAACGCGGCACAATCGAAGTCGCAGGAAAGCATTTTTATCAACCTATAATTAATGTTATGTAATGGAAAGTTAGAGTTCTATCTATTTTTTAAGAGACGACGATATCACGATCAAATTCACACTTAAAAAAAAAAAAAAAAAATCACAGTGGCCGCTTTTGGACAGAAGAGCAGCGATTATAAAAATTGCAGCTCCTGGATATGAAATTGCATTACCCCGTTGTTTATAAAGTTGCCGGTTAACTTTTTTTTTTTGGGGGTGTGAACCAGGCTATCAGCAACAATTACAAAACAGAAGACAATAAAAAAGCACAGGCTCAGCTAGATGGAAGCCACCCCAAGAAGACATCACCCTCGAATAGAAACCGCGAGAAAAATCGGACGATTGATGATGACTCGGAAAAAGAATCGTTCACCCTCTTGGCTGTAGCATTGATCATTTTATATGGCCGGTCAAAACTGCGGTGCATGTGCGTACACAGCATTGTCCAATGTGCAAGACAATTGATATACACTAGAGACGAGCAAATGAGTGAGCCGTAGAGGAAAATAATCAGGCCTTCAAGTTTCAGGAGGTGCCGAAAGATATCATCACTTGCTATCACGCCACGATTTCCTTTCCACCGTCACCTGTACGGATGTCTGTCACATCCTGCCCCTGCGTGGGTTCCTTCAATTTGACATCGTACGTTCAGTAAAAGGTCAGTTCTCGCGATGAAAATGTGCCCGAAACTCACCCAGAAGAGGAGATGAGGATGGAAGAATTCAATGAACTTTTGAAAAATCCAACATTAATTAATTCCACCAATTTAAGGAAAGAAAAGGGTGGACTAATACCTTCGACCCTAAAGACAAAAGCCAACCTCCCACAACTCCACCAGCCCAACTGAGCTCAAATGGGTCTTAATCTCCAATCTGGTAAGTAGGCTATATCCCAATATTTCGGTCGTTCCGTTTTATGATGAATTAAATTAGTTGTCAGAAACTTCCTACGCTTAAGCAAATGAGCACCATTCAGGCAATTTTGAATTAAAGGGCTTTAAAACAAGAAAAATGTTAAAAAGCTTACAACCGTCGGGAGAATCAAGAAGAGAAGTTACCTCATCATCGAATTCCCGACAGACCAGCCAACTCCTTATCATGAAATATTAATTGACTATTATAAGAATGGAAGTTTTCTTTTATTTCTCTGTTGACAGAGATCACAAATTAATCACTACATCACACAATATTACCCATCACACGACCTAATTGCGTGTCTGATCCTGTCACTCTTCACATGATTGAGAAGATCAGCGTTCAGTTTTCCCTCTAAAATTGCAACTTCGGGACAATACACAGGAAACCAGAAACATTCCATGAAATCATCCACATAGCGAATGTTAAACCAGTCATTCATCTAAAATTCTAGCTGCTCCTCGTGGCATGACGAAGCCGCATAGTTATTGTGCAGAATGATCTGCGAGGCCACTTGCTGGCACGAAAAATGGATATTAAATATGTCACTCGAAACTCTTAAAAAGTGTAAATCTAAATTTCTTTCACTTAGGCATCAGATTCAGTTGCCGTGCGGAATAAAATAAAAGATAAATTAGCCAACAACTAGGCAGCTAAATGTAGGACCAGAATAAACTAGGTGGCAGAGATTAAAAGATCTCCAATCTTTACGTCTCTCTTGTACTCTTTTGATAATCATCTCTGCCTTTCTCTTGCACTCTCCCTTGAAAAAGCGAAAATTTAAAAAAAAAAAAAAAGCTGCAAATAAGTCCAGAAACAAGTCCCGGAAAATCAAAATATATACTTAAACAAAGTGAAAATGACAATAATTAAGGTACATGCTGAGAAACAGATGTGAAGAGTACCCAATAAAAAGAGAGAAATCTTTAGGGAAGAAACCAAACAACAAAAGAAATGCTACGATTTTCGTGGACCGGAGCAACGAAAGGATTGCAGTTGTGTACCGGAGACAGGCAAGCCAGAAAAAAGAAGAAAGAGAAAAATAGCGTTGTCTTACTGATCCGAGAGGCACCTTTGCATGAACAGAAAATAACCCAAAATTCATAAAAGTAATAAAAAGCAGTCCATCAACTCTCAGGGTACAAGGGTTTCAACCAAAGTACAGACATACCTACCAGCAGCAACAGATGGCGGCAATACGGAAAAACTTTCTGAGAGAAGTAGTCAATCAGAGAAAAGCATTTAAAAATGCTATTATCGATGTAAATAAAATCCCACTGTCAACAGATAGATTTAAACCATATTACTAAACGGATCATGCCAATCAGTCCATCACTAAGTACTGAACACAACACCTGAGGCAACTTGGGTCTGTTAATTAAACAGCACAAACGCTATCCCGGTTAGTGCTTCAGCATGGATAAACCAACCAATAGAAACATAAAGCAGCAAAATCAAGATAAAAGAATGCTATCCTAATGGAAAACAGAAAAATAATATAGAATAATAAGAAGCAATAGGGCATATTCCAAAACGTTTAACGAGTTCACCTTGAGCTTAGTAAGCGATTTGTGGGTATAAGTTGTTGAAAAAGGAAATATATTAGCCATTTATTGCCGCTGCAGCATCATCAAGATTCTCATATCAAAAGGGCCATCGGAGTGAAGTGAAGGGACCACCACCACGGCACAAAAAGCCATCATCATCACCACTTACTCTAATCACGGGCCCTAATAAAGTTTGTGAATCTTGATGATGCTCCATCAGCAAACAGTGACTGGCGTGTTCCTTTTGAACTTGGAAATCATCATCGTCCATCTGCTCATCCATGCAAAAAAGAGCTAAAGAAGAGGAAGAGTTGGGAGCCCAAACCCTAACCCTAAATCAGCTCAACCCATGAAAGTTAAAAGCAAAAGTTAAAGGAATGTAAAAAAACAACAGAGAGAGAGAGAGAGAGAGAGAAAGAGAGAGAGAGAGAAACAAAGGACATATTGCAAAAAGAGAATTCAAAAGTTCAAGATTCAAGCCTATGCCTAGGTGAAGGAGATAGTCACACAGACCCACCCACTAGGCAGGAAAAGTTCTCCGAAGATTAATGCTGTTCTCCACTCTACGCATATTGGAGACTGAAAGTGAAAAATACTCAACAAATAGAATTTGGAAGGACTATTTACCCCACAAACAGAAAGCTTATTACGAGAAGAGTCAAGGAGGAAAAGAGAGATCAAAGAATACACATATTTGAGTATTGGGGGATTTGAAGAGTGTTAAAGGATACAAATACTTATAGAGATTAGAGAAAGAGGGTATGGAACAAGCAGTAAATAAAAGAGATATTATAGGATTGGTTGGCCATAGGAGATTTTTCAGGCGTGGGTGCTGTACGTGCGTGTGTGACCGAGAGAGAGAGAGAGAGAGGGGGGGAGAGAGAAAGGTGGTGTACCCATAGCAGTTACACATCGTAATCCTAGGTACCAAAATTACCAAAATCTTTAATCCTCACTGACCAAGTCAGTCTTTCTAGCCAAACTCAGAATGGAAAATTTGAATTAATAGTTAACCCAGTGATGGTGGATATATTTATTTTTAAGTAGTGGGTGTGGGGGGGGGGGGGCTGGAATTGACAGGGCCCTGACGAATACCCCTCACCCTAAAGCCTCGCGCTGCACACACACACACGCACGGACGCACACATCAAGAGAAAGGCAGAGAAACGTTTTCTTCGGTTTTCAGGTTACTTGCTTTGATCCCTCATTTTCCATTTTTGGATGTCTAACAGCTTTTCTTCTGTGATTAAATCCTGCAAGCATACGGCCTTTTATGGCTACCTTTTATGTTTCGTTGCCAGTCCAATATATGTGACGCTTGTTAATTAAGGTATGCTTTGTTGTTTCTATTTCCCTTGTGTAACCATTTACGCTTGCTTGTGGGCATAAACAAAAAAAAAAAAAAAAAGTATTTAGAATTTTTTTTCTTTTTTGTTTGAGATAAAGCTTTTAGGTTTGCTTTATCGCCCGTTAACCATCTTATATTCAATGCCTTCTAATAAAGTTGTGGCTGTAACCAACCTGCCATATCTCCAATGCATTTCTTACTAAGAATTCAATCCATTTAAAAGTAGTAGCTGATCATATCTATACGCTCAGGATTTGCTTCAATCCATGTTTTTGCTAGCTATGTGGTTGATGTCATAAAGATAGAGTATTGCGAGGGATTCCACTAACCCCTCTCTAGAGTCGTTGATTTTTTTTTCTTTGTTTTTTTTTTTCCCCCACAAGTAATCTTATTTCAAATTTTAGTAATTGACACGGACTCATCCAGAATTCTACTAATTATTTAAATTTTGAATTGCGATTTAAATCTGGATAATTGACCCAAAACACATGAAGGAGTTTTCACTTACAATCACATCTCTACAATTTGCTTCGTACATGGAATAACACATCTCGGCAATTTGAATGTTTGAAAAGGGTCTTAAATCACGCATCCTAACTCCATCTCTTCCTCTTGATTTTTTGTTTCGGTACCCTCTTCCGCTTTATTGAAGAGGCAATAAGACATTTCAACAATTCTACTTTCATTACGCGCTCGGAAAATTGTTCTATTTCATCATTTATTCTTTTGTGGGAGCTGATCGAATTTTTTAATTAGTAATATTAAAACATTTTTTAATAGTATTTCTATTAAAAATTTATTCATAACATTAATCAAATAGTTTAAAATATTCTATATATTATTATATTATTAAAAAATAATTTTAAATATAATTCATAGATATATACATTCTCTCTCTTTTTTTTAATATATACATGAAAATTTCATTTAAATATATGTGATTATAGTAAAGATCAAGAAAGAAAATTTAATTATTAAATTAAAACAAAAATTTAGACATATTAATAATTTTAATTTTTATAAATTCAGATATATTATTTATCATATTATTTATTTAAATATATTTAATTTTAAAATTTTAAAATTAAATATTTATAATAATAAATTCATTAAAAAATCTAATAAGTAGTATTAAAGTATATTTTTTAAAACTAAATATTTTTTGTGTATAAAAAATACACATTTACCCATGGCCTATATTTTGTCATATTACCAAAATTTTGTTAATAATTGGTATGGATAAAGATGATTGTTACACTATTTAAGAATTTGATTTCGTAATAATTTTTGTACCAAATAAGACAACAAGCTTATTGAAGTTGAAAAAAAAAAAAAAACTTGCCCAAAGACTGCCATAAAGAACTTCTTTATGAAGTAACAACCAATATGCCTTTGAGTTTTAATTTCATTTTAAAGTTAAAAGTTATTATTATAACAAATTAATTATATTGATTTACATTACAATTATTATGATTTTAATATATTAAAAAAATTGCATATTAAGGAAATGAATTTTCAATTACTTGTTTTTTACCAGGCTTTTAACCCTTTAGAAATTATAAGTATTGTTATAATAGTATTAGTTAAAAAAATTATATTTAATAGGTATTGAATTTGGGTATTTTCATGGAAAATAATGACGTAAAACTACTAGGTTGAATCTCATCATGTTAATTTCAAATAATAATGACTAATAAATTTGTATGTTATAATTTTTTTATATTAATAAATAATGAATTATTTTTATATGTATATATTATTATTATAGTTTGGTACTCACCAAAGTGACCAAATTGATATATTTAATGTCATACAATTATTATGATTATAATTTAATTGTCACTAGAATGACTATAGTAGAATATTTGAACCAATATATATGTATTATTATTATAGTTTTGTTAGTTACTAAAATAGTCAAACTAGTATATGTAATAGGATATATAAAAAAAATTATTTATTTATAATTTTAATAAAATACTTTTAAATGAAAATGATTAGATAAATTAATATTATTAATCCTTAAAATTTATCTAAAGATAAATTATTATTTTATTATTAATAATATAATTAAAATATATTAATATTTTTATTAAATATATTTATTTATTCAAATATATCATATATATTTGATTGAAAATATTTAATTATTTGTTAAAATTAATAATATTATTTATGATAGTATATTGTAGGATATTGTAAAATAGAACTATAATATAATCTAATTATTTTATCCAACTCATGATTAATTATAAATATATATATAATTATATAGTAATTATAATTTACTTGCATGTTTCAATTGTTATTTTGTTTAATAATTGAACTTCTCAAAATGATATGAATAAGTCAATATTTATTTAAGTGTTATAAATGTTGACTTGTACTATTAAGGAGTAAGTCTACTACTGTTATAGATTCAAATGATAAGTAAGAGAAATTATATTAGTAAGTTAGAGAATGAAATAATATATTAAATTTTATCTTTTTGAAAGTGATTGTCACCTATAATAATAAGAAAACTATTTTATAAATAAAAAGTGCAAAAATATATTTATAACTTGTAGAAATATGATTCCATGTTAGGAATAAATCACTTGCTAGTACTTTTATGAAATAACTCATGATCGTGAAGTTTACTAGGTCGTGAACTATGCAAGATCATATTATTAAGATGACTTATTTTATAGCAAAATTTAAGATCTTAAAACTAATAACAGATGACTATTTACTAATGCATTTCATTTTGAGTTTTTTATTTTTTGAGTATGAATTATTTTAGATTTATTACAATACTGTAAAAAAAAAATAAAAAGTTAATGAATTGACTAGTATGCTTATTCAAAAGGAAATAAAATAAAAAATTAAGTAAATTACTTTATTAATTTTATGGACAAGAAAGCTAGTAAATGAATAAAAGTGAAAGTCAACTAATTAAAAAAAAAGTCTACTTATATTTCTTAGGCTAAAAAGAAAAAAAAAAGAATAATAATCTTTACTTTTGTAAAAAAAATGGATATTATCAAAAATATTATTAAAAACGAAAGGTTTGATTAAAAAAAATAAAACAATACCTTAATATATTTCAAATCAAATTTAATTAAACTTTTTTATAATACTTAATGACTTGATTTAGTACTATTATTTATACACTCATAATGATACAAGAATTTATTATGATATGATTATTTCAATTAATATAAGAATATAAATAATTTTCTAAAATTTATTATTATTAATATTGTATACCAATTGAAATATAATTAAATTTAAAAGAATTTTTATTTATCGTGTATCATAATATTAAAATTAAGTATAACACAATAAATAAAAATTTTACTTGTGATATATAGAACATATATGAAAATTTCATCTAAAGGCAATAATTATAATCAAAGTTAGGAGAAATAAATTAGTTATGAGGTTAAAATAAATTTTTTTAGAAATATTAATAATTTTAATTTTTACAAATTCATATATATTATTTATATAAATATATTTAATCTTAAAATTTAAAATTAATATTTATAATGATATATTTATTAAGAATTCTATTAGGTGTTACTAGGTACTTTAGTTACATGTTTGATTTGTGAAAAGCCCACTTTGATCCTGATGTTTATTGCAATTCCAAAACTCAGTGGGAAATTTAATAATTTCACACGATTGTTTTGTTTACAAGTACAATAATTTTTTTATTCGGTGTTTTTTTTCTTTTTTTTGTAACATCGCTGCATTTTAATTTATTACTAGATACTTGGATTTGTATTCATGGCAAGCGAAACTTGCACCTAGCGACAGATTGCTGGTTTTTTGGGGGTGGGGGGGGAGAAAGAGATGCGCACAAATTTCAAATGTAGGTGCTTTGCAAGTGAATTGTGTTATCATTTTCACTTTTGGAACAAAAGTAGAAATGAATGGCAACATAATTACGCCATTTAAGAAGGCTTTAATATAATAGGATAACGAATGAAGCAAATTTGGTTCACATGTTGATGAACCACTTTCGGTGACGACGGAAAGTTCAGATAATTTAACCATCCCTTTCAAGCAATAAAAAATATTCTTATCAATTCTTTCTTCACTTTATGCTAAGTTTTCATTGACACTTACAAGAACTACTCGTCTATATGACTCTTTTAGGGCAGAAGGTTGTAAAAATCGGGGTTCCTTCGAGTGGGAGAGGACATTTGGGTTTGAACATTAGTCCCACATGGTTGAAGCTCTAAATAGGTACTGCCATCCTTTCGTGTTCATTAGGGGTTTCATTAGCTATATGATCTCAGAATACCTTTCTTTATCCCATATATTTTATCCTCTAGTCATTTTCCTTGACCTCACAATATGGATAATATCGTGTAATGGGATGCTCTTTTTCTCAGTTCCAAGTAAGACCTGAACTCTGAGATTTCAAGCATTAAAAACAACTCTACAACCAATGTGACTCATTGTCTCTAGTGAATAGTTTTTTGGACAACAAAACATTCAGTTGATTAGTTACCTAGTAACATAGAAATCTCTATGAGTCAAATATGGATCCAGCATACTTACTCAAGAGATGACTTTCTTACCAAAAATAAAGTAGCGGGGTGTGTGCCCTCTACATTTTTTATCAAGTTCAATGTTGAGAGGATTGAATTTTCTACTTCTAACGTCAATAGCTGAATTCCAGAGGTTTAAATTATAGATGACCACTCAACGAAACAATGAAAAGAAGTGTAATCAATAAGGTTCAGTTATTTATATTAAAATTGCTTTCAGAGTTGAAATTGTGAAGTTCGAATTATAGTCGAAACTAATGATATAAAGCATGCTAGTTATCTCTCCACCCATTACCTCAAGCGCTAAGTACATCAACAATGTACCTGGATACCCACGAAGAGATATTCATAACTCGTTCCTATATGACTCGTTAATCACTTGTTCCGTGCTTGTGGCATAAAAAAAAGCACCTATAATTCACCTAAAATACATTAAGTAACTTTACGTTTCTTGAACAGCCAAAATTACATTATGTTGATATGGCCTTTGGTGTATTTTTGCATATATCGCGGTCCGCAATAAACACAATTTTGATGTATTTTATATATCTTTAATGGGGCCTAGCTCTTCACAAAATTCAGGTGGAAGCAACCATCGCGTTCAATTTAGTGTTTAAGTTCATCGGGGTTAGATTTCAAACTTTGGTACGAATTCAGGACCTTTTCTTTTTCTTTTTTTTTTTTTTTTTTTGAACAAGTGATAATTCTCTTGAAATTATTTAGATTGTCAGTTACATTGCTCCCTTTCTCTCAACTAACCGAAAAGAAAAGGATGCAAAAGGTCACGTGTTACAGTAAATATTAATAATTAGGTGAATGAATAATGTCTAAAGTAGGCAGGGTCAAAAAAAAAACAAGGACCGGTGGAGAGAGAGAACTTGATGTGATTTTATTTTGTTTTAAAAGCTTTTTCTTTTGAGAGGAAAGCAACTTTATTGATTTATGCAAAAACTAGTGCTTGCATCTCGTTGAACCAGAGATGAAACGTGACTTGACAACAAATCTTGCCACAGCCAATCATTCTCCTTCAACAATGTCAATTTTGTTAAAGCATGAGCCATCCCATTATTCTGTCTATTAACAGGGTAAGCGGAGAAACTTGGGAAGCTTGTTGATAATAAGCGCAGGTCCTCTGCCAAGGGGCTAGAAGGGGCTAGCTAGCATGACCTGCGGCGTTGATGGCTTGAATTGCTAGGAGGCAATCCTATTATACACATACACGGGGTCAATGATAGCTTGAGTGCCTTCTGTACGGCCTCTCGTGCAACGTACCATTCAATCACTTCTCCGGCAGGGTGAATGCTGGGCTACCATTATGGTCTCTAAAAGTTGCCCAAATCCCACCCTGACTGCTTGTTGTCGCATCTATATTTATTTTAATGGTGTCTTCAAATGGATTTGAAGTGGGGATTTTGACTCAATGAAGGGTTGCCCTGTAGAGGCCCATCGTAATTCTTTTCTGAAGTCAGAGTAGAGCCGGAGCGCAATCGCAATAACCATCTTTGGGGTGCTTTGCTTGCCTTCCATAACCAAGAGTTTTCGAGCTTGCCAAAGTGCCCATGCCAGCAAACAAATAAGCTCAGACGTCTCATGTGATCTTTTAGCAACCATTACCATAAACAGTCATAAAAATCTCCTGGAGCTGTCTCCCGCATACGTAGTCCGAGCGGACCTAGGAACCATATGCCATCAACCCAAGGACATCGAAATGGAGCATGAGAAATTGATTCCAGGTCTCCACACCTTGCACTACTCGGATCAACCAGCAGTCCCCTATTTGCCAACCTCTCTTTAGACGGTAGAAATCCCTTCCAGGCCCTCCATATAGAATGCTTAATTTTGTTAGGAATATTCGATTTCCACAGCTTCTTCCATATGCCATTTGTTTGGTTGGATGCTGATGCTGTTGCCATCCCATGGACTTTGATTTGGCCAACATATAGGCACTCTTTATGGTATAATTCCCCAATCTATCGTAGTGCCAGATTAATCGGCATAAAAGGATTGAAGAGAATTTGAGCACATTCTGAGAGCATAAAATTTTTCTCCACCACCTCCACTTCGTATCCTGGTCAATGAGAGAAGCCCCATTCTCTCTACCAATCACCACACGGGGTGAAAAGGATTTTGAATCCATTTTTATTGGGCAACTAGGGGTCTGACCATATATTAATTTTCATTCCATTTCCAATATGTCGCCTAAGTCCAGCAATCAACAGAGGTCGAGAATGAAGAATGCTTCTCTATGTAAGACGTGGATTATAGCCCAAGTCTGCTGTTAAAAAGGAGTTCCTTAGGTAGTACTGTGTCTTCAAAATCCTTGCCAGCAAGGAATTTTCATTGTTCAGAAGCCTCCAAGCTTGTTTGCCTAGCATAACCACACTGAACTCATAAAAGTCCCGGAATCCAAGGCCACCAGCAGCCTTTGATTCGTTCATTTTTTCCCGAGATGACCAATGAATTTTACCAAGAGCGGTTGATAAGCAAGGCAAGTTCCTGACAAAGAGTTTCAGGAAAAAGGAAGCAACTCATCACGTCAATTGGAATTGCTTTAATCACTGCCTTGATGAGAACTTCTTTTCCTACTCGCGGAGTATTTTTTTCTTACCATCCTCCAAGCTTCTTTCTCACTCTATCAAGCACAAGACCAAAAGCAAATATTTTTGGAGAAACCGATATTCATAGACAGACCCAAGTATTTTTGATGGTACCTAATCGTCGTGACTCCCAAGCAAGTCCTAATGGGGCTTCTTTGTATATTATCATGCACATTAGAACCAAAAGAAAGCTCGGTCATCTCCATATCAATTCTTTTACCCAGAAGCTCTTTCATACAGTTTAAGAATATTTTGAAGTAGTGAAGATTCAGTGAACAACGGACTATCAGCCGCACAAAAATGATGAGACACCTCCGGAGCCCGTCAGCATATCTTAATCTCGTGAATGGATCCAGTTACAGCCTCCAACTGCACTAATGAGGATAAACCTCTTAACGCAGAATAAGAACAAACTTAACATGATTTTAAAATTTTATCAGTTTGATCATTGTATAATATTTCTTTTAATCAAATTAATATAGCATGCCCTCAATTCATTCAGACGGGGTTCTTTAATTCTCGTGATATTGAATGCTAACCGGGACATAATGGCGACTTGGAAGACAACATTGTGACATGGAGGGAAGGGTGAAACGAGATGTAGGCTTTGGCTCGTCAGCCGTTGTATCAAATGGATTAGTTTAAATCAAAACGAAATCCAAAAATCTAAATTAAACAAGTTAAACTAAACTAAACTTGTAATCTTAATTAAAAATAATCCAAATTAACAAATACTATTACTTAAAAATTTAACTTGTTTGTCTCTTACAACATATTTAAATGATTAAAAATTTTAAATTTTAATTATGAGAAAAATAAAGTCTAGAACTTTATTATTTTTATTTTTATTATATAATTTATAATCCAATAAACTTTATAATAAATTTAAAAATTTAGTCCGGCATCATTATCTCCAATATGAGATGGGACTCTTCAACTAGCAGTTGCTTCAGGTCGTGGTGGTAGACATCCGGCTGTGGCCAAAATCGATGGCTGAAATTAATTGCTGGAAATAAAGTCTGGCGATGTCCTTTCGCACACCACCTTTTACAATCTCGGAGAATAATTCCACACTGCCAACAAGTTCCATGGCGAAATAAAGCTTTAATATATTAATTTAAAAGTTTGAGTCAAAGTGAACTTTACAGATAATGTGAATTAAACTTTGATTTATGGCACATAATGTTATGAAACTTCTTATACATATTAAATTTTAAGTTAATCAATAATAAATTTTAAATATATCACAAATTATATTATTCTCAGAATTTTATATTTTATTATGGTAAAAATTTTATATTCTTAACAATTAAATTGATATTTAATTTGATTCATAAATTTGAAATTTAATTTCTTAGTAATTATTTATTTATGTGGCTGTATCTATTTACATAATTGGGCTCATGTGTATGTATTTATTTTTGATGAACAATATTGTGAATTTATTTGATTGCTCATTCAATAGCCTTTACAAAAACGTTTTAAGGGCGGATCAAGGGTTGGAATACCTAAGATCCTCTTTGGTATTCTATATATATATATATATATGTATGTATGTATATGTGTGTATGTGTACTTACCATTTAGCGTAGTAATAAGAATTGTCTTGTTCCTGAGTTCGATATTGAGATTTGTAATGTATTTTTTACTTATAAAATTTGCCACCCTTGCTAAAATTTATTCTCGTCACTATCATATCTTTAGACACCCATTTAAAAATTAAAAAAAAAAAAAAAAACCTTCAAACGGTTTTTGTTTCTTCTATATTCTCTATTATTAAGCCAGATGTAGTATTAGATGCTCTAATTTATAGCCGTGGAAAAAGATTGCTCTAATTGATTGAGTGAGCAAACAAAATATTATGACTTCATTTTTTGAGATACGAGACCAAAAAAAAAAAAGAAAAGGTGAACAAAAAGAGTAAAAGTTGCTCTTTTCATGACTACGTTCGTTTTCTCTTTCAATTATTGGGGAGATAATTTGGCAGAGCAGAACTGTTTTTGGTAGCATAGCCTTTTACCAAATTTATCGGGTACTCTCATTATAAATTGGGACTCTCCTATTTATTTTCAGGTAAAATATTAATTAGAATTGAGTCAATTTTAATATTATTTATTATAAAATTATTATTTTTTTTAAAATATAATTTATTAAAATATATAATATATATATTTATATAATTTAACATCTCTTTTTTTATTTTATATAAAATATAAAAATTAAATTATAACTAACTCATTAATACCTGAAACATACTCGTATCTGACAATAGTCTATATTTGATGGGGTTTACGGCTAATTGATGTATCAAAAATCGTTAAGATCAGATACTTTAGAGTTTACAGAATTAAAACAACATTTTTGTTAATAATTTTTCATATGCCAACAGTTACCTTTCTCGAGAATGCACGAAGGAAAAGGTTGGAGAAATAATTATAATTTTGACAAGTAATCTTCGTTGGATCCTTTTATTTTTCGTTATTCCAAAAAAAAAAAAAAAAAGAACAGCATTTCGATCTCTTTATTTACAATTCCTCGATATTCTAGCTCTCGGGTAGAGGAAAAAATTTTTTTCTCCTCTCTTTCTTTGTTTTTTTTTTTTTTCCTTTGTTTTTAAATGCACTGCAAACCTGTGCTTGCATGTCTTAGTACACTCTCACCGAGACATTTTCATAAGAGAATTCCTTTAACTTTTTTTTTTCTTTTGACCGACATTAACCTTGTACTCTGCTCAAAATATTTTTTAAAAAAAAACATTAACCTTGTACTCATGGCATGACAAATTTAACATAGTAAATATTAGGCCCATTTTAGAGGCAAAATCATATATTATTCTATTATTATAGTTAGTTATATATTTTTAATTTTACATATATGATCCGAATTAATGAGGAGAATACAAATATACATCCAATAATAATAATATAATATTAGTTTTTGTCTAAAATGTGTTAAATTAACTATACCATGCAATTTAAAGTCATTAACCTAGTAAGGACTCTTGGCACCTGTGGCATAATGACATAATTCCAATTAATTAGCGCTAAACTGGTCCAAGTATCCTGGCATTGCAAGTTTCTTGTTTCTACTTTTAAAATGATGCTTTCAGATTTATATCCTGTGTAAGAAACTTAGCCCTATTCCTTGGCAGGTGCGCCTAGCTAAGAAGCTGGTTTGAAATGATTTGTCAAACAAAAACATGCAGCCCAGAAATCTCGCTGAGAACTGGAAGGACGAAGGCAGATGCCATGCTGCATTTGCATGATCTGAACATGTAGCTTACCCCAAATGGAAAAACCCAGATGTTCGCAGCCTAGCCACACGTCGTCTAGCCTTCTCTCAGTTCTCATTTTTCTTGTGTTTGTTGGCATACGCCTACCTCACTTATTTTCCCGCTGTTTTTCCTTCGTGTTTTTTCTTTTTCTCTTTATTATTATTATTTTTTTGGGTCCAAAGAGGAGGGTGGAAGCCCCTTTAGGAAGAAAGGGTGAGGAGAGCACAGAGGTTCCAACCCCCGCAATTGCTTGAGGCACACATGCCTCATTGCCGTCTTTTTCTTTTTTTTTTGATTTAATCCTTTGGTCTTTGTCGTTCATCTAATTGACGTTTTTATGTACATTTTGTCACCGCGTAGAGGATTCTATACATTGGTTAATCGTATAGCAGATCGCATTGGGTATATTAAGATTTTTTGTTTTTTTTTTGGTATAAAGTTGTGTGACTTGTGACGCTGGTAAAAGGTTCTACTTGTTTGAATTCAAGAATTGAGGACAATTTGCAAAAAATGTGAAGTTGATAGTCATTTAGTGCAATTAGTATATGTGTTTTTTTTTTTTTTGGTTTATATTCACGCAATAGCACAGCACTTAACCTTTCCGGGGGAACAAAAAAAAAAAGGGAACAAAAGAAAGAAAACTAAGAGCACCATTTGGCATTGGCTCAATTGTTCGTACGAACACCTTGCGATTACTATTATTGTTTTGCTGGTCAAACAATAATTTTCATTAGCTAGTTAATTGGCTGTTTGTGTGAACGAAAAATTTGAAAAAAAAAAATATATATATATATATATATATATATAAGTAAAAAGAAAATCTAATTTCATTTCATATTGAGATTGAAAATATCGAAGAATTTTTAGGAAGTCGTGTAATCCATGTCTTCGGAATCACATCTTTTAACCTCTCAGATGTACCAAAAATCACATCTTTCTGCTTGTTCATTGGGAGATGAGAAAAGCTGGCTTTAGCTAAAAGGAAATTGAATATAAATTTTAAATCCCTTTGATTCTAGAAATGGATTCCTAATTCAAAAGGCCTCTATCCTTCTCAAATCTCAATTAATTCAAAAACACTTTCAATAATGCATTGATTATGCATGGTTATGGATGAGTAATGTTAATAGGCTCGAGAGGGAGACTTATGATGATGATGATGATGACGATGATGAACTGTATTATGATGATGATAGTGAAGGATATGAGGCCACGCAGCGCACAAAGGAGTTTTATGATTGCCTTGGCTCATTTGTTTTCCACTAACGATGCGCTCTTGATCTCAATTAGACAGATTGTATCTCCGCTGCTGTTATTTTGAATTGGGACAGATCGTGTCTCGATATTTTTATTTTGAAAAAATTAAAAGGCACTCAAAATAAAATTACGCTTTGGATACATTAATATGAAATAATATTATAAAATTTTGATTCTATTATATTGACTTTTAGAATTAATATAATGATTAATAAAGACACTTAAAAATATTTAGACGAGCCTTCTATCGTTACAACCATTAAGTTTTATTATTCAATTTTATTTTTATTTATAGTAATTTATTACTGTTATTTATTTGTCATTCTTTCATGGCTTGTGGAGGTGACCAATACTATGGAATGACCTTTTCAAAACACCCAGAGCGGCCAACTCATCTTTTAGACACAAATTCAATATTTGACAAGCACTTCTAATCTCAAAATACTTACACTAATAAAAGATTTATAGTATCAAATGAAATTGAATAAAAATAAACTCATAATATATTCATTTAAAATGCAATTACAAATTTTTGCAAATTATATTCATTATCAATCAAAGAACATGTCATGCCCATATAAGAATGAATTTGTCAATGATCACTCTAGATATCATAATATATAAATACATGTCCATAAAAAACTAAGAACAAGTCGTTAAAAAAAAAAAAAAATTTCTTTCTTTACAAAGCTTATAAAGTGTATGAGTGAGAAGGGTCCTAGAAAAACATTTGATTTAAGATATTTTTTATGATAAATAACAAAACTTATTTTTTAGAGGTTGCACAGCCAAGAATTTGAGTTTGTGATTTATCAATACCTGTTATCACACGATGTTTCATTTGTAGGTGCTTCGACAATGACCCACACCAGCCTCCAAATCACCATGTTGCTGGTTTCATCCTTAGAGCCCTTTGTGAAACACCCTGCGAAACTTCGAAACTGACTAATTTTTTCTTACAAGGAGCAAGAGTTACATCCTCTAAATTTATATTTTGGCTCATCTCATCTTCAATGTTAGTCGGCAAACCATAATCATTTGAGTTTCGCTAAGCTTATATTTAACCTTGAACTTGATTTTTTTCTTTTCTTTTTGTAGTTTATGTCAAAAATAAGAATGAAAGAGTAGATAAGATGTAAAAAAAATTAAGATCATAAAGAAATAACTTTTTGTGCGATAAGAATGCAAAGTAAATAATTAAAATGTAATAAAAATTAAATATTACGGTTAGAGAAAATTGTGAATTATTGAGAGAAAAAGCAAGATTGAGAAGATGAATGTAGAATTTGATGTGAAGAGAAATGAAATAGAGAAAGTATTTATAGAGTTGAAATCTGAAAAAACAAAGTTGAATCACCGTCATTAGACTACTGAAAAGCTCCCAAATTCTCTCTCTCTCTCTCTTTTTTTTTTCTTTTTTTATTTGGGATTGAACGATTCCATTTTCAATTATTGTTTCGTTTTTAGAAGGAAGAACAATCCTCCAATTCTCAGTTCAGTTTCTGCTCGGACTAGAATCCGTGTGAAGCTTGGTGCCAGTTGGTCCCTTAACGAAATGGTTCAAATTAGAACATTGTCACCCTAGTTAGAAAAACCAACCGAAGATGGTAGATCCAATTCCAATGCCGGATGCCCTTTGTGGAACCAGAGAATCCATACGCCAGACCACTAGTACGATATGATCCCTTTAGTCAGTGAGCTTTGCCTCCTGCATGGTACAATAATTCAACACCCCCCCCCCCAAATAAAGAAACGACGTTACATAATCTTTCCCCGTCGAAGTAGAAAAATTCTTCAAGGTTACTGTTTTTATTCTCCCTTGCACTTCATACCGCGTACATATTATTTCCAATTGCAGAAAAGGACACTACACCTCTTTGTCCTTAGTGAAGAGTACTATTCACTCTCATCGTACCAAGCTCTAGGCTTAATTGAAATTTGTTATGCTATTGAAACAGTAAATAATAGGAAAATTTACATTTAATATATTCTATTTTAGGTCCTGTAACAGTATAAATCCTATATTTTCAAATGCAACCAAAAAAAAAAACATACTGAAATTATAAAATACTTTGGAATAAATATTCATTAAAAAAAGCTTGAAATAAATAAAAAAATTTCATTATAAGTGTTTTAAAGAAACTAAATTACCCTTAATTTATCACGATGAGAATGACATTATTTTTGGGTTGCATTTTAGAGTTAGTCTATTTGTTGCATTAATTTTTTTTTTAATTATGATATGGTTTCTCAAAATTTTAATCAAATAAATTTCTTATATGTATTTTTTATATTTTGTTAGTTGTCAGATTTTTTTTCAGAACATTATAAACTTTAATAATAAAAATGTGCAAATGTGTCAATTTATTATTTTCGTTAAATTTGACTAACAGTTATTATTAGTTATAATATGTTTTTTTTTGGTTAATTTTATAATATATGATGTGAATTGTTGTGAAGTGAAAAACTGAGTATATTAAGTATAAATTATCTTAAGTAACAATGATTCTATTTATTTCCGGTGATGTTTCCCCGAAGCTTCCATATGGCAATGTCCGTTCTCTCGATGTGGTCCAAGTGAAAGCCGAGACCAAATTTGGAGGCTCAATGTGAAATGGGCGAGACAACAATCCTGCCCAGCCTCAGTGGCACGAAAAGGGCTTATGCCATATACTCACGTTTGGGCCCCGACAGGCACCAGACACACCCGAACTGACGGACCCTACCGGACCATCTTCCTGGTTAGAACATGCGTGTCCCGCCTCTTCTCGTCCCTATTATACTCCCTCTTTGGCACTTGATTTTATCTTCTTAATTGTGTGCTGATGAATTTCTAGTCTTTTAGTTCATTTTTGTGGTAGTTTGGATTGCTAAGGTTGAAAGTTTATCTGTCTTCAGGGGACCTTAAATGATGGTGGTTCTCGTTCTCTTGTCGGGTCCCTGGATTGCCGAGGTTACTTATTGTACTGGAGTGGAAGTGTTAGAAAAAAGGGAGAATTTCTTTTACCAAAATTTTTAATTCTGTAATGCAGGATTTTTTATTTATATGAATACTAATATGCAAATCGTAAAGAATTTTACATACCTCTGTCCATGATGCCAGGTTCCTTCTGTGAAGATGAGAATCCTTCTCTGATTTTGCCTTTTGATGAATTTTTCCTACTCTTCCCCTTTCCCTTTCATTTTTTCACGGTTTTTCTCTAATGGTTAAGAAGAGGAAAAGAAAACTAAAAAACTCTTTGTAATGGAAAATCACATCCCTTTTATTTTTCTGTAACGGTTGTCTTTAATGGTTTTTAATGAGGAGAGTAATTCTCTCTTCTCTTAATGGTCTTTAATGAAGAGAGTGATTTCCTCTTCTTTTATAATCGTTATCTTTAATAAGGAGAGTGATTCCCTCTTTTCCTGTAACTGTTATCTTTAATGGAGAGAGTGGAGAGATTTTAAACCCAATGATCCAAATTACCGTTATATATAACCGACCATCATATTAGACCTTTTATATTTGGTCATACTTTAAATAACAAGGGCCACTCATGTCAATTAATTTAACAATCTCCCACTTGGCCCATGTTATGACTTGATGAATCAATAACGAATAAGTGTGCACCATACTTAAAGATCATTAAACCATAATACTTGATTGAATTAAGATGATTGGATCATGGCGGTCACACATCTTTTAGCGATATGATTCCTTCCATGTATCACGTAATCATCATAATTCATAATAACTTTACCGAGAAACATTGAGACTTTAAATTGTCATTTCCAAATACGCTATTAGTTATCTCACAAACTATAACTGTATACACCTTAATGTAAATAACAAAAGTGCAAACAAAACCATGACCTTAATTGAATTCAAAAGTGTCACAATAATATGAGCAGTACAAAACATTAACTTTCAAGAGAATGAGGACCCATCTATAATGCCCATCCGTTCAACATGTCAAATAAATGTTTTCGGTGGCAAACCTTTAGTTAACGGGTCCGCTATCATCAATTTAGTACCAATATGCTCAATAGACACTTTTTGGTTTTGTACTTCTTCCTTAACAGATAAGTATTTCAAATCCATATATTTCGCACTTTTAGAATACCTATCATTCTTAGAGAAGAAAACAGCTGCAGAATTATCATAATAAATTCTTAACAGCTTTTCTATATTGTCGACCAAACCAAGTCTTAAAATAAAATTCCGCAACCATAATGCATGAATAGTAGCCTCAAAACTTGCTACAAATTCAGCCTCCATTGTGGAAGTAGCAATGACAGACTGCTTCCCACTTTTCCATGAAACTGCTCCTTCGACCAGCAGAAACATGTAACCAAATGTAAATTTCCTCGAATCTACATATCCAGCATAATCTGAATCCGAGTAGCCTACTACTTCAAGATGACTTGATCTTTTATAAGTAAGCATGTAATCCTAAGTACTTTCTTTCCGGCTTTCCAATGATCCATTCCAGGATTACTTTGATATCGGCCTAACATTCCGACAGCGAAACTAATGTCTGGCCGAGTACATGTTTGAGTATACATCAAACTTCCAACCAGCGATGCATAGAGAATAGATTCCATTGATTTTTGTTCCAAATCATTCTTTGGACATTGTAATTCACTGAACTTGTCCCCTTTCTGAATTGGAACTATTCCTGTAGAGCAATTTTCCATTCTAAATCTCTCTAATACTTTATTGATATAGCCTTTCTGAGACAATCCTAACAATCCTTGTGATCTATTGCGAAATAGATCTATTCCTATCACATAGGATGCCTCATTCATATTTTTCATTTCAAAAGTTTCAGAGAGAAATTTCTTAACATTATGCAACAAACCCATGTCATTAGCAGCCAAAAGAATGTCATCGACATATAGGACTAATATAATGAACTTGCTCCTACTGACCTTCATATAGATACACCAATCAACAGTGTTCTCTACAAAACCATATGATGTAATGGTATTATTGAACTTAATATACCATTGTCGGGAGGCTTGTTTCAGTCCATATATCGATTTCTTTAATTTACACACCAAATTTTCTTTCTCTGTGGTTATGAAACCTTCAGGTTGGTCCATATACACTTCCTCTTCTAAGTCACCATTCAAAAAAACGGTCTTTACATCCATTTGGTGGAGCTCTAGGTCATAATGAGCCATCAAAGCCATAATGATTCTTAAGGAGTCTTTCTTAGAGACTGGCGAGAAAGTCTCCTTATAGTCAATACCGTCCTTTTGAGTGTAACCTTTGGCAACAAGTCTGGCCTTATACCTTTCGATGTTGCCTTTTGAGTCTCACTTGGTCTTAAAGACTCACTTACAGTCAACTCGTTTTGATCTTTCAAGCAACTCCACTAGTTCCCAGACTTGATTTACATCCATCGATTTTATCTCTTCTTTTATGGCATTGAACCACTTTTCAAAATCATTACATTCCATGGCTTGTGTAAATGAGACTGGGTCTTTATCAATGCTCAATTCAGATTCATGTTCAAGTGAGTAAACCACATAATCATTCGATATGGCTGATCTTTTCTATCTTGTAGACCTCCGTAATGCCATTTCTTGTGGTATCACTTGCTCATTTGTGACTTGCATATTGTCACTTGGTTCATCACTTATATGTTCACCTTGTGTGTTTCGAATATCAATTTGTTGTCTTTACATGTCGCATAACTGTGATGCAACAAAAGGAATAACAACTTGAGTAGAAACACTTGGTGTGGGGATAACAACTTGAGTAGAAGTACTCACTGTGGATCTTTCATTTTGTAATTCTTTAATATCCACCTTTCGTGATTCCCCGCTCCCACTGAACTAACCATTTTCAATGAACCGAGCATTGCCAGACTTAACTATTCTAGTACTATGGTTAGGACAATAGAACCTATATCCTTTAGACTTTTCAGGATAGCCAATAAAGTAACCACTAATGGTTCTTGCATCAAGCTTTCTTTCATGTGGATTATATATCCTTACTTCTGCTGAACAACCCTAAACATGAAGGTGTCTTAAACTGAGTTTCCTACCTGTCCATAACTCATAAGGAGTCTTAGGGACAACCTTACTAGGAACCCTGTTCAGCAGATATGCAGCAGTTTTTAATGCATGCATCCACAAGGATAAAGGTACAGTACTGTAACTTAACATACTCCTAACCATATCCATAAGTGTGCGATTCCGCCTTTCCGCTACACCATTCTATTGTGGTGTACCAGGTATTGTGTACTGTGCACATATGCCTCGACTTTCAAGAAGTTTTGCAAATGGACCAGGACATTGTCCACTTTCATTGAATTTTCCATAATATTCGCCACATCTGTCTGACTTAATCACTCTCACTTTTCTATCTAACTGCCTTTCCACCTCATTTATAAACACCTACAGGGCGTTTACTGACTGAGACTTTTCATGCAGTAGATATAAATAGCAATATCGTGAGTAGTCATCTATAAACGTGATGAAATATTTCTCACCACCCCATGATGAAATATCAAAGGGGCCACAAATATCAGTGTGTATTAATTCTAAAGGCTTATTACTTCTCATGGCTGGGTTCTTTGATGTGTGTCTTGTCTGTTTCCCTTTTATACAGTCAACACATACCTCCCAATCAGTAAAATCCAATTGAGGCAGGACATCACCTTTCACCAACCTCAATATCCTTTCTTTAGATATATGACCTAATCTTTGATGTCATAAGAAAGCATAACTGTCATCATGTGCATTACATTTGTTACCTATATTATGCTCAACAAGAAATAGAGAATCAGCATACATAACATCAAGATTAAAACGGTACAAATTATCAACCAAAGTACCAGATCCATAATGGTACGAATGTTTATACAATGAAAATGTACCATTTCCAATCTTAAGGTTAAATCCTACTTCATCCAACTTTGCAACAGAAACTAAATTTCTAGCACATTCAAGAACATAGAGACACTTTTCCAGATCTAGGTGACACCTAGTATCCAAAATTAATCTGTACGTCCCAATTCCTTCTATTCGTGCCTTCATTCTGTTTCCCATATAAAGGAATTTTTCAATTCCTGTTATGGGCTGGATTGAAAGGAATCCCTATATAATATGTGACACATGAATAGTAGCTCCAGAGTCTAACCACCAAGTATTATTAGGTACTTCAATTACATTTGATTCAAAACATACTGATATACAGTATGTACCTTTCTTTTTGAACCAAGCCTTTCTTTTTGGACAATTTTTCTTGAAGTGACCCATCCTTTTACAGAAGAAGCATTTATGATCCTTGTAAATCTGACCTCTAGTGACTTTCATAGAGGCTTTGTCCTTCTTCTTATCCTTTCTATATGGTCTAGACTTGCTACTGCTAGCATCATTATGAACAATAAGATGAATAGAGTGATCCTTCATCTTCTTTAATCTCCCTTCCTCCTGAACTAACATGGCCATAATTTCTTGAAAGTTTTATTTCTCTTTGATAGTGTTATAATTCACTTGGAACTGACCAAATTCAGGAGGCAGTGAGTTGATGATGAATTGTACCAAAAAGGATTCACTCACATTCATGCCTATTGTTTTCAACTTTGCTGCTAGATTAGCCATACTAGTCACATGATCATGAATAGGCTGTGACCAATCAAATTTCTTGGTCTTCAGCTTACTCATTAGGCTTCATACAATGGATTTATCAGCTATATCTGATTGAGAGTATTCCTTAATTCTCATCATAAATTCCCTTGCATTTTATGTCTTAGGCATCGATGGTTTGACATTTTCAGCTATCGTCATTCGCATCAAATTCAAACTCAGCCTATTAGACCGTTCCCAAGCCTCATGCAGAGACTTGTGAGATTTTGTACTGGTCTCAGTAATAGCTACAGGCTTTTCATCCGAGATGACTGCTAAGTCCAAACCCAAAACGCCTAAGTGAAACTGAATATGCTCAGACCATTCCGCATAATTCAGTCCATTGAATTTGATCATCGCATTGCCTAAGGCAAACATATTATTGGAAACTGTAAACATAATCCAAATTTACACATTAATACTATGAGTAAACTTAAATGGATTCAGATCAACTTTGATTATGTATTTAAGTTCACCTTTGGGTGATCCTCAAATACATAACTTTAATCAATGATGATGCTAATTTATATATATACTTTGATAGATCAATCAATCATACTAGAGTTAACATGAATGTTATCTTTGGATATACAATCATATTTACCCAGTATATCAATGAATCTCTTTTAGTATTATTAATTATAGGCAATGATCCATCTTTGGATGATCTCCTAGCCTTATAATTAATAATCACAATTGTTCATTTCAAATTTGTACAACTTTTCATTAGCATCTAAAGAAATGAACAATTAAAATTCACAATCAAATATTTGAATCCTTTCAAGTTAGGCTACTTTGGTAACCAACAAACTTTCAATATTTGATTGATGTCAATATGATCTCAATAAACTTCAAAATTTTTAATTATTGAGATCATTCAATTTGACAAAACATCAATAAACAATCAATAATGCAGAAAATAAATTCATTTTGGGTCAACACTAGCCAATATATTGGGTACTATTTCGATAGCCGGCTAATTCTGCACACCAGCAAATGTTAGCAGGGTGCCACTTTAATAGTCGGATCCCAACATTCATTAATTTATTTCTTTCTATTGATCACGTCAACTAAAACAGCGTGAAAAATCAAATCCGGAAAGGGAAAGGGCCAGTGGTGAACATTCGGGAGAGAATAATTTTTTTTTTTTTTTTTTTTTTTTTTACAAACGGCAAAGGTCGCCGGCCTATTTTCTTTTCAACGCCGGCGGTTTCTTTTCTTTTCATCGCCGGTCGTTTTCCTTTTCTTTTCAACGCCGGCCGATTCTTTTTTTTTTTTTTGTTACAACAAAATACAGTATTCACAGACCCGCTCTGATACCAATTGTTAGAAAAAAGGGAGAATTTCTTTTACCAAAATTTTCAATTCTGTAATGCAGGATCTTTTCTTTATATGAATACTAATATGCAAATCGTAAAGAATTTTACATATCTCTGTCCATAATGTCAGGTTCCTTCTGTGAAGATGAGAATCCTCCTCTGATTTTGCCTTTTGATGAATTTTTCCTACTCTTCCCCTTTCCCTTTCACTTTTTCACGGTTTTTCTCTAATGGTTGAGAAGAGGAAAAGAAAACTAAAAAAAAAACTCTTAATGGAAAATCACATCCCTTTTATTTTTCTGTAACGGTTGTCTTTAATGGTCTTTAATGAGCAGAGTAATTCCCTCTTCTCTTAATGGTCTTTAATGAGCAGAGTAATTCCCTCTTCTCTTAATGGTCTTTAATGAAGAGAGTGATTCCCTCTTCTTTTATAACCGTTATCTTTAATAGGGAGAGTGATTCTCTCTTTTCCTGTAACCGTTATCTTTAATGGGGAGAGTGGAGGGATTTTAAACCCAATAATCCAAATTACCGTTATGTCTAACCGACCATCATATTAGACCTTTTATATTTGGTCATACTTTAAATAACAAGGGCCACTCATGTCAATTAATTTAACAGGAAGTGGGTATCTTTTAGAAGTAATTTAACAAGGACTTACTATCTAGGCATAATTGTTGTTCCTCTGCATGCACATAGCCTGGCACAGGAGGGGAGGTCTGTTTTAGATAATGATGTTGCGTAGAAATTTTGAACTGAATAGGCTTCCTTTATTCTGAATCCATCATCGTTGTTTAGCTAATGCCTAAAGCGAATTCCCTGCATGCTTTTTAAATTCCCGTTTAGTTGGCCTGTACGTACTTGGATTGAATTACATTAGGAAATTCTAACAGGTGACAACTTATTTGGAATGGCAAATCATGATGTCTAGTTCTCTATCTTTTTTCCTTATGTTGAATGTAAAATCGGTGCTTGTCATTTTCCACAGCTCTTGAGGAAATTCATGACATTAGCGCTATTGATAATAATTAGGCGTTCAAGAATGACTGAATTTGTGATGATTTTGAGTATTATGCAGAAAATGTTGACAATATGAATTATGGATATAATGATTAAAATTAGTGTAGTAACTTTGGATAATCACATATTAGTGTTTTATTAAGTATTAAATGTTGATCATGTCATTTAGATTTTTTTATATATATTATTATATTTTACATTTGAATTTTGATTTAAGGAATTTATGAAATATTTAAAAGTTAAAAAAAATATTTTAATTGTTTTTTTAAAATTTTAATAGAATCTTATTATCTTATGATCTATTTCTATTATTCAATCTTGACATCTTATGATGCCTTTTAGTAATAAAATTTTGATTTTGATAATCTCATCTATAAGACACTAATAGTTGATTTTGAATATAAATGATGCCTTTGTTCAACTAATTGTAAATGGCGACTTATGTTAACTCTTTGTATGCAAATAAAAAAATAATTATGGAGTGGGGCATAAGGATTTTAAGTTTGATATGGTAAAGGAAAATCTATGTGTTAAGAAAATATACTTATTTCATTTTTTTTTTCTTTTTGGTTTTATAGATATATTTTTTTAATTTAAAAAGAAGGCATAATGCCAAAAACAAAATTCTACATAATTACCGATCGAAGCCAATAAGTCCTTACTAAGTCTTGTTGGAGCAATAGAGCCATTATAAGAAGTGGATCATTCATTATATGCATTCTTGGACTAAAAAAAATAATATGTCTAGCAATTTAGTTAACAACATGATTCCTTTTTTTGTAGGCATGAGAGCAAGTGATTCTTTAATCTCTCTTAAGGGTATCTCTATAGTTATAAACTAAATTTGCATGCTAGGGGGTGTCAAGTATCATTATAAGGGCATTATCTAATGCTACCTTAAAGTCAACTTTAAGCCACACTTGATGAAACTTGTATGCTCATACTAGTTTTGATTCAATAAAGATCCCTCAAAGTTCAATAGTAAAAGTTAAATAAAGTCTAATATTTTAGGTAAAATCCAACAACCATATACCACATTGATCTCTAATGACTCCTTTAACACTAGCAACCTCAGGGTTTCCATGAGATGCCCCATTTGTGTTTAATTTAACCACATACTCGTTGGGTGGTTGGCACCTAATGGACTACAATAAATGAGTAGGAGGTTGTGGAATGCTCAAAATCAATTGGCTTTCATTTGATAATTTTGCACAAAAACTTAGTATAACATGTCTGGGATAAGATTCATAGAGTTTTCCTTCAAAAACTCGTTTGTTCCTTCATTTCCATGCTTACCAAATAATGGAAGGAAAAATTATCGACCACTCACCCACTCCAAACCTATGATTTGAATGTAGATTTGTGAGAACCTTTTCCTAAAAATTAGATTGAAAGAACCATGCTTTAGATGTTGGCTTGAGTAAAGATAACCAAAATTGTGTAATCTTCCTATAGTTTTCACAGGGGATGTAATAAGCTTTTATCAAAACAATCAAATATAAGACAAGTATTGCATCTTATGAAATCATGTCTTAGGCACTTAAGATTTGTCATTAGGCATCTATGTACCATCTATCATAAGAAATATCTAATGCATTATGAGACATTAAGTTTTTAGAGGCACATAAAGTGAGGATCTTAATTAATGGTAGGACATCTGATTAATAATGTGGTGTATGTTGCCTTTATAAAGAAGGCTCTATTTGACGAATCCTTCCATCAAAGCCTATTAGGATTTTGCTCCTCCTTATTTATGGAATAAATAACTAATAGCTTTAGAACATGTAGTGGTAATAGGGTTTCCAAAACATACCAATTATAGCCAACTCTTATAATCCAAAGGTTATTTATTATGAGAGTTAAATCCTAAGGCATTAAAAGGCGAGAGGAATACTAACTAAATGGGTCATCTAGTAGCCAAGTATCTTTCTAGAAGCATGCCTTAGTATTATCTCTTACTCTCTATCTGTTCCCATTTACCAAAAGCTTTATTAAGAATTATGTCTCTCTATGTGTGAGATGCAATGTGCTTATAGTAAAAAGTGACCTCACCTACCTTATAATATTTCTTGGGAAGCACCTATGCCCACAAATCTTTTGCCTTTATGATAAAATGCTAGTTTAGTTTGGTTAACAAGGCATAATTAGCTAATTTGGTACTTAGTATCCCAAGCCTACCATTTTGTTTGGGTTAACAAACAATTTTTTAATTAACAAAATAAATTCCCTTTCCTTTCTTTGTATCCCCCAACAAAAAACTCTTATTCAACTTGTCTAATTTAGTACAAATAAAGGAAGAAAACACAACTATTTGTATTGTGTAAATAAGAATGGTTAAAGTTATGAACTTGATGAGTGTCAAACATCTCATAAGTGAAAAGTTATTGAACTTTCCAACCTATTAGCTTCCTTTACACCTTTCCAAAGGCCCCATTATAATTTGACAAAGACAATCTTCTATTAATGGTTAATAAGCCAAGGTATTTAGCCAAGTTGTCCATCAATGAGATCCCAACATATTGACTCAATTGTCTCACTTTATACCATTGAGACTTAGCTAATGTCTATTTTCACA
Source organism: Bruguiera gymnorhiza (assembly GCA_020883675.1). Lineage (NCBI taxonomy): Eukaryota > Viridiplantae > Streptophyta > Magnoliopsida > Malpighiales > Rhizophoraceae > Bruguiera > Bruguiera gymnorhiza. Next base: position 3,129,122 of record JAIRCJ010001050.1, read on the forward strand.
AAAAGGATCACACCATAAGCAAATAAATGTGAGATAAACTCAATCCTTAACGAGACAAAAACATTGGCTTCCATTTACCTAATGTCACCTCATTCTTAACCAGTTGCCTTAAATGGTTTATACATAACACAAAAAGGTATAATGAAAGTAGATCTCCTTAATGGAGCCCACGCAGAGCCTAGAAATGATTTGTAAGGCCATCATTCCATAACACTTGTGTGGATAAAAAAGATACAATTCATGATTAGATTAACTCAATGCGAAAACAAAGCTAACTTTTTTAGTATGTCATGGATGAAATCCTAAAATAGGTGATTATAAGTCTTACCTAGATCAAGCTTATAAACCATAAACTCCTTTCAACCCTCTCATAAAGTGTAACACTTTTTACAAGATCACAATGTTATCAATTATATGATGTCTTAAAACAAAATTTAATTAAGTAAAAGCCATTTATTAAGGGGGAAATGATTTGAACCGATTAATAATGACCTTAGTTATTATTTTATAATTGACATTGCACAAACTAATGAGCCTAAAATCCATAATTCTTTCAGGGCAATCACACTTTAATATTAAAATCAATAGTGTTTCATTAACATTTAAAGTGAGTACAACCTTTTATAAGATGTTAATGACAAATTTTGACATTAAAGGCCCCATAATGTCCCATCATTTTTGATAAAAGAGCACCTAGAAGCCATTAATGTCTAGAGTTTTCATAAGGTTCATTTCCAATAAGGCATACCTAACCTTATTATCCTTGAATGGAGAACTCAATTATCTCACTTTACCAACTGTTAAAGGCTTAAACAAGCAAGGATATGGTTATAAACTAATGCCTAAAGATTCGATAACGTAGAGATTCTAGAAGTATCCATAAGTCAAATCATGTAAAGCCTCTTTATCCTCTAGCTAAGTCCCACTATCATCTTGTAACGCCTCAATTTTATTTTTCTTTCATTAAATCATAGTAATAAAGTGAAAGAAATGTGTGTTACAATCCCTGTTAGAGATTTATCGCACTTTAAACTCTTTGAACCATACAATCTTCTTTTGGTCTAGAACTAACTCAAGCTACTTTTGTAATTTTTATCCCAGAGAGGCAAGAATAATTCAATAATTTCATTCCAATGTTGCTTAACATCTTGTTATACAAGCAGTCAATATTTGCTTTTTGAGAAAAATATTGTTAAATTTTAGTGATTCCAATTTTAGAGGATTAGAGTAAGCTCTTTTAAAGCAAATGATATCAATACTTAATATTTCTATAAGTCTTTTAAGAGCCTTTAGAATTTAGTATGCAAAAATTAAACTGTCTAAAAGCAAAAGGGTCTAATAGCATTGCTCTAAGGTTGGTTACTAAAAAATTTGATCAGTAATGGGTTGTGGTCCAATTGAATTTATGGGAGGTGATGCATAATAGCTTTTGGCCATTTTAGTCTCTAGTGAATATTAGCTAATGCCTAGTCAAAGTCATAATACACTTGAGTTTAGGCTAAAACACCTCTAACCCATGTGAACCCAGGTCGAATAAACTTCAAATTTATAAAAGAAAAGTCCTTAATCCATTTAACAAAAGGAGTCCATCTGTATGGCCTAAAGTCCCCTCTACCTTTTTTTCCTCTAGTGATTTAACAAAATTGAAATTGTTAGCTATAACCTAAAGAACAAACATCAAAACTTGTATGATTTTAGTTCTTCCCATAATTATTTTTCCTTATCATTTTTATGCCCTACATACATTATTATTAAGCACCAAGTCGAGTGCTTGGGTTCATTAATTTATGCGTGAAGAAATTGATCATTCTATTCAATAAAAAGACTTAAAGGACCTCTTGTTTCTATAACATTCAGATCCTTCCATTGAAACCATTTGTTTTTTCCCTTAGCATACCTAAAAACCCAATCTTTTTGCAAATCATATCAACTTTAAGGCCAATTAATCATCGTTTAACTAAGACCAAAATTATTAACGAATGCATTTGAAGGACTAATTTAAGCATACACATAAAACCTATATTGGTAGCTCTAAAAACATTTTAAACTAAAGTATTCATAAGATATATAATGAGGATGTAAAAAGAAAGATTAACATGTTTGTATAGGCTTAGATAGCCTGAGGGCATTCCTCTCTATCCCTTGGGCACAACCTAGTAACTTCTTGCATGAGTGTGTTTGAAACTTGTGAGTCTAAGCTAATACCATAACCATATAAGGCCTCATAATCCATAGCTAGAAGATGATATGGTAGGTTTGGCATAAATGGCCTATCTGGATATATTGTAACAAGCCTAACTTGAGGTATATTTAGACCTTTGGGCTTATCAATTAGCCCAATACTCATATATATGATAACCCATTAAATTAAGAGACTATGAGACCCTTTAACTTGATCCATACAAGTTAGAGCCTTAACTATAGATGGCTCATATAAGGACAAATGTGCTAAATTACCAACATTTTTTGCTTACACTAGCTAGCATTGTTCCAATGGCTCGTTCCCTCCTTAATTCACTAGGTTTTTAGCACAATTGTCAATAACAATATCCATAATCTTAAAGCTATCGACCCTTCTTTAGTTCCTTGCAATTTTGTGCTCATATTGTGCCTTTTGTTTATTTTCTTTAACCTATCTCATAATGTTATTTGGAGCTAGACCACATCTTATATCTCTTATCACTTGTTTTGATATCACCACAGTTCCTGTTCACCACTGTTAATAACCTAACAATAAGATTAGCATCTAGCTCATCTTGTAAAATAACAAATTGAGATCGTTCATCACCATTCCTCCCCTTGACCAAAAGATAATCACCATAAGTTTGGCGGCCTCTTCCAAGCATGCCTCATCAATGTGACCTTTGAATGAGTATTTAAGGTTTATATATTATTGATAATTCTAGTTTTTGATCCCTATGTTCTTTAGGATCTTACTACTCTTTTCCACTATGACTTTTTCCCATGCATTTTCTAGTCTTATGGTCATATTTACTGCACTTGAAGCATACTAAATAAATCCTCTTATAGTCAATCTTTTTACCTTACCCCCAAATTCATATCTTATCATGAGTAGCATGTTTAGATCAACTTTAACACATAACCACGCTTAGTTGCCTCATGAAATCTCCTTCGTTGTCCTATCAACCTTCAAGGTTCTACCAACTTTATTTCCCACCTTCCATAAAGCTTCCATGTTATAGTATTTCATTAGTAAGTGAGGCAACTAGATTTAAACCACCAAATGATCAATACCTACCTTATCTAAGTCAAAATTTGGTTCCCACCTCTGAACAATTTAAGTAGTACCTAGCCATTACTCATAGTCCACTACATCAAACTTCATTAGAAAAAAATTCTTTTCCATGGTCTAAAAGCTAAAATTTACAAATTTGAAAGTAGGCCACCAACTTGTAAGCCTATAGCTAGATAAGGCAACATTCAAGGTAGGCAAAGTTCAACTTGCAATCTAGCAACTTAACAATTAAGGCATACCACCAAAACTTAAGGAAAGCCAATTTTTGGCAGCAAAGAACACAACTTTTAGGCAATCTTACAAGTTGTATTCTTGTTCATCATTTGATAGCATGTCCATCTTACCTTCAACCAAATCCTGATCAAACTCTTTACTTTAACCTTACATCATGCTTTATGAGAGAAACGTATATAGATAAAATGGCTAATGTCAAACGTCACTTTTAGACTACAATGAACCACCATACTTAACTGCCTCTATAAGAGTGGGAGCCTTTCTATATGTCATTTCACATATTTTTATTTTTTTATTGATTAGTTCTAATTAATTAATTTTCTCTAGTAATCAAATAGTTCCAATTTTCATTATAATCGTAAAGTTTATGTTTATTTTTTCTCTTAGTTGTCGTTTATAGCATTATCTCTTTTTGTTTAATAAATTAATTAATTAATTTATAAGCACTTATTTTAATTTTTATGGAATACTTTGAATTAGACCCACATTAGTTAGATTGTTAAGATGAGAGTTTATTGTTTTAATTTTTGGGTAATGACAAATGAAAGAGACTTAAGCCTAAAAATCAAAATAATAAATGATATCTTCTCATTAATAGTTAGAATATTATTTATTTAATTATTATGTATAATTTAGTAGTTATTAATTTAAAATTTAAAATAAAATTTAAGGTTTAAGTTTTAAATTTATTTATAATTAAATTTTTTTTCCTATAAAAAAGAAAAAGAATGTTGTCCACCAAATAAAATATTGGCGGCAAACTCTATCCAAATATGATTTTTTTTAGCAAAAAAAAAAACATTGTAAATATATTAAGATTAAAATTAAATTTATTTATTGAATTTTTTATTTAACACTTTTATAAAAAAAAAAAAAAAAAACACACTATACGAATATTCAAAAATTCGAGTGAGTTTTCTTTCATATTCTATATCAATATTAATTAGTCTGAATTTGAATGGTATTCTCCGCGTAAATTTTAGTCTATCTAAAATATAATCACCCTACAACATGGTACCATTTATATTCGAATGACTTTGTAACTTGTCTGGAATGAAATCTTGTTCACAATTTTTTTTTCTGACGAAGAGCAGAGTGGTGGGTACATTGGAAACCGCAGGCCGCCTCACTGAGCTCTACTACCATTCCAATTTCCAATTTCCAATTCAATAGAGGCATTTTCGGAGCACAAGCCGGCTCATAAACAATTGCCCGGTTCGGCATCATAATAAACCGGTCCAGGAGTCCGGAGGCATTTCTCCTTGCTTGCACGCACCGTCAATGGTCCTTTACGCCCTCTTTGGTCTGATACGCGAGCAGCCCACCAGGACGATAGAGCCACGAGAGCTTCGCATCCCGCCCCAGCACACAACCCTTCCAAATGCCATTCGTATCGCAAATTGAGAGACAAATCGACTACAATCACTTCCTTCCTACCACTCCCATCGTCATCGATAATGGCGCCTCCTATTTCCGCATCGGGTAATTTCCACAAAACCCTAGCCCTATCCACACACCGCACACGCATGCGTTTGATCATTGTGTATGTGCTTCTGCGAAAGGATTTTTCTTTTTTTTTTTATTTACATCTGTTTCAATAACAATTCGAAACTCTTTCTTTCATTTTCTTTGTGAGAGCAATTTTGTGTGATTAATCAGGTGGGCGGGAGAGAGCGATCCTCGGGTTATTTTCCGCAACATTGTTCAGAGGCCACGACACAAAACCACTGGTAATGCTACCATCTCCTTTTTGTCCCCTTCAATGTTCCTGTTTGGTTTCTGAGAAAATGAAGTAAACCAGAATAGTTCAATTTAACCTCCTGTGCTTTATCTCTTTTTCCATCCTACTTCTCTAAATTTTAATTTTTACTGCAAGGTGTTCTCAATTTTGGCAATTAAGACCCTCCATCATGATTCTGTTAATTAAGTTGGGCAAAAGAGACGTTTCACATATGTTTTATTTGTATTTTACGGTGGGATTCTAATTTGGGGATTTTAATTTGAAGTTTTAAGGAATGTCGGTGTAGAAAATGAGAAATGAATATGATTTTTATAATTTTGGCTGAAAACAATAATAATAATAATAAAACATATGCAAAACGATATTGTCTTGGCCAAGTGAAATTAGAGGACCTTAATTGCCAAAATTGGAAAGCATAGGGCAAACTGATATTAGTGCAAATTGAATCCCAGAGAGCTAGGATGAAAAAGAGTCAAACCTCTCATTGTTTAAGTGCATTTAACCAAACTGGAATGCTAAGTAGCCCTCTGTTTTTAGAGGGTAAAATGTTCCGATTGATCAACAGATTTGCTGGTGGAGACCCATTTCTCAGGTCTTGAAAACTTCATTTCGTTGTTCATGTTTTATTGTGATGTGCTTATTTGCTCTATAACAAGTGTAAGAGCATGTCTTATAGTTTCTTTCTTAGAGAGTGTTTGCTGGGAGTTATTACTGTTTAACTCAATCTTTTCTGATTTGATATTTTGTGGGCTGCACAGGTGAAACCGTGACTGTTGTTGGTGACCATGATCCTGCATTGTTGAGATACTTTGACTGCACTCGCTCTGGTCCACGATCCGCTTTTGATAGCAATGTTGTGTATCAATTTGAGATAATGGAATATGTATGTTTATCCTAATTAACATAACTGCACTCTTTAAGTTTATAGCTCTGTTACCTAGCATTGTGCAATTTTAATATTATTCAGAACAGTAAATTTAGAGTTGTTTAAATTGCTACAATTCATTTTGACTCCATGACAAATAAATGAATGCACAAGGGTTGCTGATCTGTTCATTTAAGCCTGCCACGTATTGGTTTTTCACTATCCAATTCCTCCTGGTTGTAGATTCTTGACTTTGGATTTGATCGGCTGGGAGCAAATGAATCACAGGTACAATGAGAGCAATTTTAAGAATTGAGAAATTGATAGGAAATTGGTATTTTATGCTTCCATAGGAATTGAATTCTTGTTAATATCATATCTTTTCTAGTTATTTGTTTAAGCATCTGTCTTTGAATTTTTTATAGCAAGGCTAATTGTCTAGTTTAAATCACCTTATCTTGGATTGCTCATTAACATCGTGAACCTTCTGTTCTCATTGGCCTTTATGTTATTTTTATTTGTGGCAGTGTTGTTTAAATGTGAATATTCTTAGGTTTGCCTCAAGAAAATTTAAAAACTTAGATTCTAAGTCGTGGAAAGTTAGGATCGCGTAGGATGGATATCAAATAAAGTTTGTGCAATTAGCATGTGAAAAAAAAAGAAAAAAACATGTTTAGAATGTGAAGTTGGAGTTTCAAATGCTGCCATGCATGTACCATGATGATTTGCTGTATTTGCACTATGCTACACAAGCTGTGTGATTTTTCTTTTGGATCCTCAGTGCTACTTATTCAAGGGTGTTGTTCCACATGTTCACATGATTTTCTGCTGATTTTTGTTTACTTGAGGCAGAACAGATTGATCATCCTGTACTGATAACAGAATGTGTGTGCAACCCAGTTTACTCCCGCAGTAAAATGGCAGAGCTGCTTTTTGAAACCTATGGAGTTCCATCTGTAGGTATAAGTTCACAGCTGTTGACTGTGGGAAATTTCCAATACCCTTTACCGTCACTATTGGCGCTCTTCATATATCATTGCTTCTGTAATTAACTAGTATGTTGTACCATCATTGCAGCATTTGGCGTTGATGCTGCATTTAGCTATAAGTATAACCAACAACGTGGGGTTTGTGATAAAGATGGACTTGCTCTATGCCCAGGATTCACTACAACTCATGTTATTCCGGTATGCTTTTCTAACCTTGTATCTGCTTGGTCCAAGTGCAGAATTTGGAAGGTTGTGTTTGGAAGATTCTGCAATGTCTGTAATTAGGATTTTGATGCATATCAAACTGGAATGATGATGATCTCTCTCTCTCTCTCTCTCTCTCTCTCTTGTGTGCGTCTCTTTACCTTGATATTGTTTTTGTTGCTAACTTGGCTGCAATTTAGTATTTTAAACCTGGAAATGGCATTATTGCTGGGTATATTTGTTTGCACATTGTCCTTGGATGTCTAGCGTGTTCAATAGTCTGGTACCATCAGTCCAACCTCACTTGTTTCCAAGATCTGATATTATTTGTAGGTACTAGGGGTATAAATGTGTAGAACTATTTACTAGAATTATATTAATTTTTGTTCTCAGTTTATTGATGGAGAGCCTACTTACAAAGGATGCTGCCGAACTAACATTGGGGGATTCCATGTTACTGACTATTTGAAGCAACTTCTTTCACTCAAATATCCTCATCATATGTGAGTTGCGTTATGTTCTGTTTCAATCTTATGTATATTTACTTGATGCATATTTTGATATGTATTTGACATGCTCCTACAGTCAACGACTCACATGGGAGAAAGTCGAAGACTTGAAGATGGAGCACTGTTATATTGCATCAGATTATGCTTCAGAAGCTCGGCTATTTCAGGTGACAAGCTTGGATCTCTTTGCATATTATTTACAGATTCTAAAGGTTGACCATTGTAATTATGTACAGAAAGGAACCAAGGAAGCTGAAGATAAAACTAGGTGTTGGCAGCTTGACTGGACTCCACCACCAGTTGAGGAGCCCCCTTCAGAAGAGGAGATTGCCAGAAAGGCAGCTATAAAGGAGAGACAGGGCCAAAGGTTACGAGAAATGGCTGAGGCTAAGAGGTCATCTAGGATAAATGAACTGGATAATGAGTTGCGTGGTTTGGAATTTCTTTTGCATCAGCTTGAACAAGTGGCAGAGGATGAAATTGCATCTTTTCTGAAAGAAACTGGCTATGTCTCTAAGCAGGAAATAGAGGCTTCCGTTATGAAGGTAACACAGTCTTTACGAAAAGCAAAAGGTGAGCCAAAGGGCGAACCTGCTGAAGTTGAAGAGAAGACTGACTCTTCTGGAAATGAAAAGTATCCTCTTGTTAGTGTTCCTGACAACATGCTGACCCAAGAGCAGGTATGCCTCGATATCGATTGATGATATGCCTTGCTTTTTGGAAGTTGCGCTTAATTTTTTTTCTCAAATATAGATGAAACTTTTGCAATAGTCAGTTGGAGTTAATATATGATCTACATCTTTGTACTTTATCAATGTGAGACTTTATATGTATTTTTAACAATTTCTGAAGCAATGCTATGTTTAATGCTGCTTATGTGATTTTCCTCGTTACAAATATGATTAAATTTCACTCCTGATAGTACTTGCTTAACAGCTAAAGGAAAAGAGGAGACAACTGTTCCTTAAAACCACATCTGATGGCCGGCAGCGAGCTAAACAGAAACGCTTTGAGGAGGAATTGGAGCGAGAAAGGAAAAATAAACTAGATGAAGAAAAGCGATTGTATGTGTCTAACTCATGGATGGGTATTTTGATTTAGTTGACACGAGATGTTGAGGACAATGTGTAGATTTTGATTCTGTTGTCTTTTTCGGGGAGAGGGGGTGGGTAAGGGAGAAAGGAAAGCACTTCCTATTATTCTGGTGTCCTAAATAGTGTTACTTTAATCTGCAACCAGGACCATTCCATCTCTTATTTCTGATTTCTTTTGTTCTTCCTGGTGTAGAGAGAATCCAGGGCTTTATTTAGAACAGACACGTGCTAAATACAAAGAGCTCTCTGAGAAAGTTGAGCAGCGAAAACGGCTCAAGACAAATGGGAACCACTCAAATGGAAATAACAAATCTGGTGGTGTTGGTCGTGGTGAGAGATTGAATGCTGCCCAACGAGAAAGGATGCGCCTCTTAACAACTGCTGCCTTTGATCGGGGTAAAGGTGAGGATACTTTTGGGGCCAAAGATGAAGATTGGCAGCTTTACAAACTAATGAGCAAAGATAAAGATGATGATGACGAGGGACCAGATGAGGATGAAGCGGAGCTTGTCCGTATCTCTTCTAGGCTTCAGGTATCTGTAGCATGTTGTTCTATGCCATTATGCTGTTTAGTTATTGCATGCTTTTGGCTGAAGTATCTGTCGTTGGCTGATTCATTTCAATTTAATCTGGCAGGAGATAGACCCAACATTTGTTCCTAAGCCAGATTTAGGAACTGCACAGCCTGCTGCTGAGATGCCGCGGTTTCGTCCTCTGACGAAGGAAGATTTTCAAATTCTGCTAGGGGTTGAAAGGTTCCGATGCCCTGAAATTCTGTTTCATCCCGGCCTTGTAGGGATTCATCAAGCAGGACTGGATGAGATGGCCGGAGTCTCAACAAGGAGGTTGCCCTCCACTGATGAAGACTTGGAAAACAGACTAACTAGTTCTATCTTTTTGACTGGTGGGAGCTGCCTTTACCCTGGTATGACTGAGCGGTTGGAAGCTGGAATTCGAATGATTCGACCATCTGGGTCACCCATAAAGATAGTCAGAGCGTTGGATCCAGTTCTTGATGCATGGCGGGGTGCTGCTACTTATGCTGCTACATTGCAATTTCCTCGGCAGACATTTAGTAGAATGGATTACTACGAGAAGGGTGAAGATTGGCTTCAGAGATACCAGTTTCGGTACACACTTTAGTTTATATTGCCGCGCTGCGTTTCTGATTCTCTTTGGTGTGAGATGGCAACGATGAACTCCTTTTGGACAAAATCTTGGGCTTGGGCAGTTCGTGCCTTCCATTTCATTTCTGCCATTATTCAGAATTCAGGCCATTAATGTGGTTGATATCTGCTAGTCAATATTGTTCTTCTGGCTGGCTGTTGACAGCTATTGGCGTTTTCTATTTAAGTTTTATTATCGTCCCTAAATCATCTAAGCTTATGCATCCCTTTGAAAGGGAGGTAAGGTCCGCAGCCTGACCTGGAGTAACATAAAATTTTCAACCCGAAGAAACAGGGTATTTTCTCAAGCAGGAAATAATTGTGCCAAAAGTCATCACCGAAGATAGAAGTTGTCATCTTTGTCGAAAGTTAAAAAAGGGAAATGATTGGAGAATAATCTGTTGCAGCTCCTACTCTCCCTCCCGTGGGTTATTCCTGTGTTATGCACGTCTCATGGGAATTTCTTGACCATACATTTTCTTTAAATCAATACAAACTATGTACATCACACTCCTTTTCGCCATGTTATCCATCCCTATTGTATTTTTATTTTTTTTTTTCTGTCGTTGATCTGTTTGTTATAAACTCAAATTCAATGTCTGGAGTTGAGGTAGTCTTTCATACTCTTATCATCATCTTTCATAATTTCACTCATCAATTTGATGGAACAATAGAGTAATATTAAATATCGTGCGTTTGCCAGTGTTAAGACTCAATAGGCATCTCTCTTTCTTTAACATCCTTTTAAAGAGTCTAGTCAAACACTTTACATCTATCTCTTCTTCACAAAAACAACCCTAGTCAAACGCATAGAGATAAATAGTTACTACAAATAGCAAAGGTGATCTCAAATAATAAAAACAAAATGACAATAAAAACCAACAATGCAACCGAAGAGATTATCAAATTTTTCGGATTGGTTTTACTATTTGAAATATATTGACATTTTTTTTTTGGTTTTTTAATTTTTTTCTTTATTATATTTGCTCTCACTTTTTAAATATTTTCTATTTCTAAAATTTTTTAATATTTTCTATTTTTTTTATCTCTTCCCTCTTTTCTCACAATTCTTACTTCTCTTTCTTTATTTTTTAAATTTTTTTCTCCGTCTCTTCTTCCTCTACATTTCTTATCTTATCTTCTTTTTCTCTCTCTCTCTCTCTCTCTCTTTTCACTCTTTGTTCTCTTGCTTTCAATTTATACTCTTTTTATATATTCTCTCTATATGCAATTTTTCTCACCTCTCTATACTTTCTTTATATTTTTGCACATGAGAGTCCAATAACATTGCATTACATTGTCAGAACCAATGTTGTATACTTGAAAGAAGTTGATCTTCTCATTTCTCTCCTGGCACGATCCTTTTCTTGTTAAGCCTCTTTTTCCGTCAATCCACAGAGATAAAATGTAAGATTAGTGCCCAGATTAATAACGGAGGAGAGGACTTATTGCGTTGAGATGGTTAATTAATACTAATCTAATATTAATAGAATATAAAGTATTACAATAATCTCTTCCTGTTATGATCACTCTCATTTCTCTCAATAGTTTTTTCCTCTTTCACTATATTGCTCGCGCACTTTGTTTTTTTTTTTGTTTTTTCTCTTAAGATTGTCTATCTTCTATTTCTCTTATTATATTTCCTAGTGTCTTATATTTTTCCATGTTCCTCACTAATAGTAATTATTCAAAGTTGATAATTGATGAAAAAATAAAATAATTATTGACAAATAATAAAAATATAATAACAGACCAAACTAAGTAAGATAATTTTTAGTTTTTTTATAGTGAAATATTTATTAGACTGTAAATTATAAAATATAAATAAAAATAATCAGTTTTCATTCGCATAAATTTTACATTTTTTTAAATTAAAATTTAAAGTTTTTAAATAAAAATATATATTTTTAACTACTGTACTATCTCTAAATAACAAATTAGGTAAGATGGCCAAACAAATATCCAGCTGCAATGAGGTTCCCTTACGTGAAAAAACAGAGCAATTGACCGTTGGAAAACCTGCACAACACAGAAATTTAAAAAAAAATAAAAATAAAAAAAAGGACAGAAAAAGACCCCTGCACTTAACCAAAATCACAATCCAAAACCCTACTCTGGTCAACTCGGGCGCTCCTATATACCCTACCTACCACAATATGACCGTTGCAAGTCTTCCTGAGCACAACTGAACGGTCCAGCCCTCTCTCTTTGGTTTCCACAGAGCAGGGGGAGGAGGAGGCCTTTTCAATCTTTAAACCAAGAGAAAAGAAAAGAAAAGAAAAGAAAGAAAGAAAGAAAAAAATCAAATCCAAGAACTCAATCAAGAAAGACATGGAGACGCCACCGAGAAGAAAAAGTGGGCTGAACCTCCCGGCTGGGATGACCGAGGCTTCTCTGCGGCTGGATGCCTTTTCGGGTTCGGGTCGAGCGAGATCGAGCGTACAATCGCCGAGAGCGATCTCGAGCCTGTCTTCACCGTCAAAGGCATCCACCTGCAGTGACAGATTCATACCCTGCAGATCATCTTCGAGACTGCACACTTTTGGGCTCGCAGAGAAGGGGTCGCCGGTCAAGGAAGGAGGGAATGAAGCCTATTCGAGGTTGTTGAAAACTGAACTTTTTGGTTCTGATTTTGCTTCTTTTTCTTCTCCTGCAGGTGCAGCAGGGTCTCCCACGATGAATGGCACTTGCAGGAACATGCTGAGGTTTAAGACTGGCGATTACTGTGGCCCCAATTCTCCGTATTCTCCTTCAATCTTGGGGCACGATAGTGGGATTTCTACTGAGGTCTCTAACCCTCCTAAGCCCCCACGAAAAGTACCCAAGACACCCCATAAGGTAAACCCAGCCCTCTTCCCTTTTCCTTTCCCTCTTTCCTTTTTTTTTTTGAGTCGTTCCAATAACTCTGTGTTTGGCGGTCTGAATAAATTGGGGCCAAAGAAGATAATAAGTTATTTGTTTTTTTAAAAAAAAAATTCCAGTTCCTTCTGTTGTAGATTGGATCCGATAGAAAAATATTTTCTTTCTGGGAAACATTTGCTATAATACAAGAGCCATTTCCTTGCTTGATTGGATCTGATAGAAAAATGCAATCTTTTCTTTCGAAACATTTGCTATAATATTAAGAAAATGTGCTTGGTTTATTCATAGGAGAGCAAAATTTGCTCTCTTTTTCGTGGTAGGTGTACTTTTACAAAATGGAATTCGGTGTGTTTTTGTTATGGGAATGACCAACCTCACCGCAGACAGTTCTATTTTCCAAATGAGATTGCAGAAAGATGCAAGTAATAGCAACTGCTACTCATCTTTGATTGTTGAATGTCGATTTGCTGCAGGTTTTAGATGCCCCATCGCTTCAAGATGACTTCTATCTGAATCTCGTGGATTGGTCCTCACAGAATGTACTCGCAGTTGGATTAGGCACTTGTGTTTATTTATGGTCTGCAACAAATAGCAAGGTCAGCTTCCACGCAAAGCTCTACATTTAGGTTTTGGCAGAAACTTAGGCGTATTCTCCATCTGAATAGCTACTGATGGAAGGAAGACAAGTAGATAATCAAGTTTCTCATTTTGCCTTTTTTTTTTTTCAATTGTTTGTTCCTCAGGTAACCAAGTTGTGCGACTTGGGACCCAATGACGGTGTCTCTTCTGTGCAATGGACCCGGGAGGGCTCATACATCTCTGTTGGTACAAATATTGGCGAGGTTCAGGTATCTTGTCTGATTTGGCCCATTTAAGGCTAGTTACTTGATGTTGGTAATGTAAATTCATTAGAATTTTACAGGATTGGGATAAAATTAATAATGTTGATTCCTATTCCAGATATGGGATGGAACTCAATGCAAAAGGGTACGTACCATGGGTGGCCATCAAACAAGAACAGGTGTCTTGGCATGGAATTCTCGGATACTGTCATCAGGAAGCAGGGACCGCAACATTCTTCAGCATGATCTTCGTGTGTCAAGTGACTTTGTTAGCAAGCTTGTTGGTCACAAGTCTGAGGTAAATGCTTAGAGAAAAGTAGCCATGCAAGGATCAGCAACCCGTGACTAAATTTTACCACATTATTGACCATATGTGAAGTAATGTGAAATTATTGTTCAATATCTTACAGGTTTGTGGTTTAAAATGGTCTCATGATGACAGAGAACTTGCATCAGGCGGAAATGATAATCAGGTGACTATTACTTCTCAGCGGTAATATTACCCAGATTCCCAGGGGAAGATAATAATTCAAGTAGTTTTTAGTTGTACTTAAGTTACAGTAATCAATTTCATTTTCCCTTGGTTGTCGGAGATCAGCTCCTGGTCTGGAACCAGCATTCTCAGCATCCAATTCTGAAACTGGCCGAGCACACAGCTGCTGTCAAGGCAATTGCCTGGTCACCTCACCAGAGTGGCCTTCTTGCATCTGGAGGTGGAACTGCCGATCGATGTATTCGCTTTTGGAACACCACCAATGGTCATCAATTAAACCATGTTGACACTGGCAGTCAGGTTTCTTCCTTTGCCTTTTTTTTTTGTTTCCATTTTTAGAGTCCCATATCTCAGTGTGTTCTGAGGTACAAAAATATCTCAGTTTGTGAATTTTCATTGAAATCCAATATACTGGAAGATTGCCTATTGGGGTCATGTTTATTATAGTTGTACTATTCAAAGCAATGGTTTCGTACAGATGGGAGCAGCGTCTACTTAAACCTGAATTTCTCTACGTAACTGCAGGTGTGCAATCTAGCCTGGAGTAAGAATGTGAATGAGTTGGTCAGTACTCATGGATATTCTCAGAATCAAATTATGATATGGAAATATCCATCATTGGCAAAGGTATTAGCTAAAGCTGCAACAACTCTTTTTATCAGTATGAGAATTTTTTGTCGTGGTTAATGCACTTTATTGTTTATCTGCAGAATCAGTATACATGGTGGCATTTATGGTGTGCACTTTTTGATCTTTTATGTGACGTATAATTATGTGTGCAAATTTTTGGATTGCTATAGGTTGCAACACTAACTGGCCATAGTTTACGAGTACTCTATCTTGCCATGTCCCCGGATGGCCAGGTACCCTAGAAAATCTCCATGGTGTTTGTTTATTGGAAGAGAGATTTGAATTTTTTTACCTTGCAGTCTTATAGCATGGGCACAAAATGACCTGAGTCTAAACGTACATTTACTGTTTATGCAGACAATTGTAACCGGAGCAGGAGATGAGACACTGCGATTTTGGAATGTCTTTCCATCTGTGAAGACACCGGTAAGCACTGTAATACAATTATCTTTTTAACGGTTTCTTAAGCTGCTTCTGTAAGGATTTCTTTTTCTTGCCTTTTTCGATTACATTGCTCCTAGAGGAAATTGCAAGTTTCAGTGTACAAGAGGGGGAAAAAAAAAAGTTTAAAACTAATCAGGCTAGCGTAGTTGGAAACAAAAGCAAAACTCCTGGAGTGAGGTTGAAGATTCAAGCCCCCACCACCCTCATAGTCCGACAAAATTTGAGCTTGAATTCCGATGTATCAAAAGAAATGAGGTTTTTTGCTCTCTTCCTT
Source organism: Bruguiera gymnorhiza (assembly GCA_020883675.1). Classification (NCBI taxonomy): domain Eukaryota; kingdom Viridiplantae; phylum Streptophyta; class Magnoliopsida; order Malpighiales; family Rhizophoraceae; genus Bruguiera; species Bruguiera gymnorhiza. The sequence continues at coordinate 3,144,725 of JAIRCJ010001050.1, forward strand.
GGTATTTTCCAGGCTCCAGTCAGAGATACGGGTCTTTGGTCTTTAGGACGAACACAAATTCGATGACCAACTCTCTTCTGTACATGGAGACGGAGATATCAAATGTTAAAAAGCAGCCGCGCAAAAGTAGAGAAGGCCAGTCTTGCCTATTTTTTGTATTTATTTATCATTTTAATTTTTTAGAGAGTAGAAGGATTTGTGGTGTACAACAGGAATATAAATTTCAGATACTTCCACTAAAAAGAATGTGATGTCAACAAGAATCAGAAAATTCAAATAATAATAGAAAACAGATCAGAAAGGAACTTTTGTGATGTTCACAAACTTGATGGCCTGAAAGCTCTATGCACTTTCTTGAGGTCAACATTTCTAGTTTTGTGCGATATAGCTGATAATTTGTAAATTACGTCAAACCCTGGAAGCAAAACCATCATCCGCCTCAGAACCTAAGAATGACATTCTTTACCACAGCATCATTGTGCAAAAGACTTGAACTTCTAACTCGAATGCATCACAGAATACAGATTTAGAAATTCCCGTTAGCAATGCAAGAATGCATTACAAGACTTGAACTTCTAACTCAAATGTATCACAGAATACAAACTTAGAAATTCCCGTTAGCAATGCAAAAATGCATTACAAGATTTGACAACGGAAACTCCTGTCTACAATAGTTCCAACAGTGATATGACAATGGCAAAAAATTTCTGAGCATGTATTGGTTCAAACTGGTCTAAATTATGAGGCATTTATGCCTATGACCTCAAACCTTGACAGATCAAATAAATTTCTCTTGATGAGGATCTTGTCGCCTTCGGCCTCAACCACGATGCCTTTCTAAAGAGTGGTTTGCACATCCGGCTAATTTCTGCAAATAATCACCAAATTCAAGTACTAAATACTTTGTTATGTACAAAACTAGGCATCTCAGTGGCAAAAAGATACAAGGAACAATGACTCCCACCTTGGGTATCCTCACTCTCTAGAAGTTTAATTACTAGGTGGCCCCCTGGTTGCAATACACCCTCCTCATCTGCACCATCTAAAGAGCTGTTCCTCTTACTATCTCTTGCTGGCCCACCAACAGCTAGATCAAGTGCTTGCAGCCCCAACTCTGCAGACAATGCTGCATCTTTGGTGGTGATTCCAGAAACTAAAGGACACATGTCAGAAAGTATCACAGAAAAGCCTTTATGCTGCAAAACACAATCAAAGATGAAGCCATAAGGTACCAAGAAAGGTTATGATTGTAAGAAAAAAAAATATTGAACTACCAAATTTACAATATCTAGGAGATTATTTCCTCTGCATTGCTTAATGGTTCCAAAATTAATGAATCTGTTGATATAAAAATTTAAAAAAAGAAAAGCAGTTTTGTACAACATTTTTTTAGATGGCACTCCTCTGCTTGAGTATGGACAGCACTTCAATTTCATAAAACTTCTGTTACTTTCTAATATTCAATGAATCCTAAATTCCCATTGCATCCTCCAGAAACACTTTGAAACACTCAAACAATCAAAACATGGTTGAAGTCACAAACACAGCAACTAATTGCATATGCGGTTCATAAGAAGTTCTAAAGCTAAAATATCACCTAGAAAAACCAGATAATTCACTCTCTTCTTAAGTTACAGACCTTTAACGATCAAACCATTTTCTTAAAGAACCAAAAACTACCTTGCTGAAAAAGTATGCCTTTATACTAAAAATCAACAAAGTACCTGAGGAGACAGTGCCCTGACTTGGTATCTAGGGAGGTTCATGGCGTCGGCAATAACAGTTTGAACTCTTGAATCACAGTGATGGAAAGGAACCTTCACGTTCTGTTCTGCAAATCCCACATTTTGAACATGACAATCACCCACATGTATTTAAATTCACAGCCTAACAAATACTCAACATTATCATAAACAGTTGATTTCTAATAATTGTAAACCATAACCCCAGAAGAAATGTGAAACAGCAAGAATCAATAGGCACCAATAGCCGGCACACCTTAAGATCGATGCCCACAATGGCCCCACCATTCTTGAGTGGACCCAAGCTCTGACAAGCGACCTGTAAAGCGATTATATCAAGTTAGAACACTCAAAATTAACTTGATCAACAGGGGAAACAAGATGGAGGGTTTAATATTAATAGGATGGTAGATACCTGGAGCCAAGCACCAGGAGCACAACCAAGGTCAAGGACAGAGGAGCCAGGGGATATCAGCTTGTATTGCTTTTGCATCTGAAGAAGCTGTTCCATTGCAACCAACCCCAGTGCAAAAGAGCAGGCAATGATAAAAGACAATGAATGAAATGGTTTCGTTGATATTATTAACGAATGAGGTCAGGGGCGTAGAGCAAAGTCACCTTGAAAGCAGAACGAGCTACATAGCCAAGGCGCTGAGCTTCTCTGTAAAAGAAATCCGGAGATCCTGCTCCTCCTCCACCACTCATGTTTCTTCCTTTTCTGCTGCCACTCCCACCCCCACCCAGCAACCAGGCAGGCTAGGGTTTTTGCCTATGTTTAATTATTATTATTATTATTATTATTATTATTTACACAGCTTAATTTAGCTCGTTTAATATCTGGAGCTATTTCTAATGCTATATAATCAATAAATAGACATACCCATGAACCTCAAACATTAATCAACCTATAAGGTTAAACACAAAAAAGAATACTGTTCTTGTACAACAAACTAAAAAAAATAAAAAAATAAAAAATGGTTAATTTGTCCGGTGCTTCAATCATTTATTGAATTAGTATCATCGTGCATTGGCCAATTCCAATTTTCATCAAATAGTAATTCCATCCTATATGTCATTCGAAACAAATAAAATATAAATTAAATTTAAGATATATAACATATTTTATAAATCTGCAAACAACAAAACTATTATACCCTTTTGAGAATGTTGAATAATGCACAATATAACTATTTGACCCTTTTTAGGAAATAGAGAAATAAATTATAAAAGTACAAAAAATAAATATAAATTAATTATTATGTATCACGTTGATAAATTAGTAACTTATATATATATATATATATATATATATAATGAAATAAAATATTATATAAATTTTTGAATTGAAAAATAAAAAACGAAAGATGCTCTCCTCTAATATGTTTAGAATATTGCAGGTAAATTGCATTCCATGCATAAAAAGCTTTGAAGTTGTCTTCCATTTTTGAAATTTGAAAACTCAACCTCTGGGACGTTTTTGTTCTGAAGCTCTCACTTGTGAGATTCAAGAAAAATGAAACAAAGAAAGAGACGGAAATTTTATTTTAACTGTTTTTTTTTTTTAAACTGAGTCAAAACAATTTAATATAAAAATGAAATAAAAAATAATAATAATTAGTATTTTTGCGGTGAATTATTTTGACCCATCCAACGAATAAAAAAAAAAGAATTAAAATAGAAAGTACAAGACCTTAAAGTTGAGCTATATTACATATTTGTCATAAAAGTTAAAGTTTGCATCAAAATTATATTATCTGTTTATGGTACGTTTTTGCTTTTAAATGGATTGTCACAGGGCTGCTCCATAGAGAGAGAGAGAGAGAGAGAGAGAGAGAGAGAGAGAGCATAAATAATATTATAAGTAGAAAATATTATTTTACTGTTTTATGTATCTAAATAAATAAATGTTATTACGTTGTAGCGCATTAAAAAATAAAAAAATAAAAAAAGGAGAAAAGTGATAACTGCCTTAATTCAAGGTTTATTATGGACTTTGAGAATAATCAATCAAATCTTTGTATTATAGTCTGTAACATCCAAGTACGTATCATACAAGCTATAAGCACTTTATAAAGTAATAAGAGTCAAAAGTGCCTCAACATATATACATGGAATTGGCATACATGTGCATGACCATGGCCATAGAAGCTCTTTATTCTCCACCGCAGAACAGAAGAAGACGAGCAGATGGCCCAACACAAAAGCAGATGCCCAACACAAAAGCTTCAAGCTAAATGACTGACAACCATGTATTGTGTGTACCATGAACGGTTTTTGCTTGTGGACTATGAAAGGACAGAAAAAAGGTTGCACCCCCACACGTCTTCAGACAGAAGAAAGAACACGACAGAAATCTTGACCATCAACTGGAAGGTTGGTGGATACCCATTTCAAGTAAATGCCAAAAAGAATAACAAAACTCTGTGCGGAAGGACTGCTTAAAAAATATCAGCGCCGCTGTGACCAGTTAATACAACATCTTGATAACTTGATATACAAGAAGAGCATTGGGCAACATTGACCTGCAGTTATTTTTCTTCTTCTTGTTTTTTTTTTTTCTTTTCCCTAAAAATGGTTTGTTTTTTTGGGGGGGGTGGGGGTGGTGGTGGTTAACCAAAGTATAGCAGGTGCCATGGAATAACAGGATATCTTTCTCTTAAATTCTCCCAAATCAGTGACTTCTGGTTGCTCTTTGCACCCAAATCAAAGGCCTCTGCAGCACCACACAAGCAGCACTCAACAATCTGTTACAGACTATCAGATGGCCAAATAACAACATGATATTGTTAGCTTTAAATTCCCATGCTGGCCAAGGAAAAATGTTGGAGCAGATGGGCAGGAAAATGAGGATAAGGTGCATCCAATGAACTTGCCCATCAATGAGAAAAGAGCACCTTTAAGATTTAACAATCAGGCGTCCAGGAAGAGAGGGCATAAACAATTCGGCCCTTCCATCCTTGGAGCAGCCACTGGCTGTCTTCATCAATTACAAAATCGTTGTGGTAGAGCTGGTTCACCCTCTCTTGTACTGTCGTCAAGATCTCCTCGTTCAAAGGTAGCTGCCTAAAGCCGGCCCTTAGGACCCGAGCATGCCACTGCTTGTACGTTTCTGGCCTCTCTAACCGCTCAGCACCTTCACATGCAATGACATTCATTGCCTCCCGCCCAAAAATTTCTCTCTCGATCAGCGTCCTTTCTGGAATTTCACGAGGAACGTTAGTTTCCAGCATATCAAACAAAGTAGAGTAGTGAAACAGAGCTTCCCGGAATCGCGTGATAAAGAATGGAGCGGCATAGGCTCCATTCACAACCCCTAGTATGAAGACGTTTGGACTCATCTTCCTGATCAGATTGAGAACAACGTTTCTTGGACTTTCCACGACAACAGTCTCGTCCAGTAAGTTTCGTAACCTAAACACAGAGTTTACGACAAGAACATCATCTCTATCAATCTTGAGATCCTCAATCTGAATGGTATCCCACTTCTGCGCTATAGCATTGAACTCAAAGGGAACATTGAAAGTTTTAGCATAGTTTGCTAAGCGGCGTCCTGTTTCCTCAACCCTCTCTGCTGGTCGGAAACCTGGATGCGGGAAATCAATCCCAGTTATCCGAACCTTGGGAGGTCCACCTGGCCTAGATGAGAGACGATGTATGAGGCAAGGCCATTGAAAGCCATACAAAATGCCAAAATCAACAATATGAACCTTTGTCGCACGTTCACATAGATTCATAACTGTTTTATTTGAGAAAAAATTTGACAGCTTCCTGAAAGGACATGCAGAAAGGAAAAGATGGTAAGCTTTCAAGACATCAGCAGCTGAAGTTGGATGGGAAATAAGTGATTGGTATATCTGGGTTCCAGAGCCAGCCAACCGCGCTTCAAGGCCATCAGCACAAACGAGGGCCAGCCTCTGCATCCCATCCCCTGTTGCAGAAGCGTGCTTTCTGATTTGCAACAACAGATTGTTTGCCCTCCTCCGGTCATCAGCTGAAACAGCTTGTGCACAAAGGGTCAAGAGAGTTCTCAAATCCACCACATTCCTTTGACCTCCCTGCTTCTTACCTCGAGCCTTTCCGCTGTTTGAACTTTTTATCTGTCCATTCTGCCGACCATCCCTACTCTTCCCATTCTGCAAAGCTTGATGAAAGGCAAATTCTTGTCCACAGTTGAGCAATACATAGTCAAAATCGGCCGAACTCAACGGAGATTCAGTGTAAACTGCTGACTGTTTGTTGCTTCTAGCTTCCTCCAGAATCAAATCCTCGGGATGGGGATTCTTTTTTCCCCTGAAGCCATCTGGAGAGTGCCCATTCTCTTGCTTGTCCAGCGCCTTGACTACCACATCCTTGGCCTCTCTGATCGGATCTTTATGAGAGATACCACCACTCTCCAAATCAATCAGCGCACTGCCATTTGGGATGAACTTACTCGCCTCCTCAAACCCTTTCTTAAACTGCATAACAGACGCTCTATCGTTAAATATCGCAGAAACTGTTAAAGTACTCTCTGGAGAATCAGAAAGACCATCAATACTAGTACCCACGCTGTTAGCTGAGCTATATGATGATTGTGAAGCAGACTGTGAAGGATACGTCAAGGACCTATTCTCACTGAAATAACAATCCCAACCATGATCGGCTAAGTTGCAACCACTGCTGCTGGCCGTACTACGAGTACTATTCGTGAAACTCAACTCGTGGTGTTCACATGTGCTTTCATGGTGTCGTTGATCAGAGTAAGGTGCCCGCTGATAATCAGATAAAGGAGGATATTTCTCCCCTATAAGCTCATATAATGACTTCTCAGCAGCTTGAAGTGCTGCAGAAGACTCTTGAAACATACATGCCTTCTCTTCCATATCCTCCTCCAAGAGAATCTGTCTAATGAACTTAAGAGCTGCGTCGCTAACATCAAAATCATCACGCGAATCTCCCTCTTGGCTCAACGACACTGTGGAATCAGTCGGGCTTGGATCAGGTGGCAACGGAGGTATATTTTCATGACTTTGTCCAACAAAATTCTTATCCAATCTAAGGTTGTTAGAGAGATTCTGATGCCCAAAAGCAGAAAAATTTTCACAACCGAGTTTCAAACCATTGAGAGAACCATATGACCCCGACAAAGATTGATCCATGACCATCTATATTGCAAAAGGTGTGCACAAAAACAGACACCCAGAATCCCAACTCTGACGAGCACACCAAATCCAACCAACCACTTAGAACCCGAATTTTCCAAACTGTCAGAGAATTTCAACACACTACAATTCAAGGCCAATCAGTAACTGCTTCCCTATTGAAATTTAGCCTTCCACAGTACTGGCTTCTCAGCAAGAATCTATTGAGTTCAGAATAAATGACATAAAAATCGAAAAAAAAAAAGAAAAAGGAACGTGTCAGAAAAAAAAAACAAAAAACAACAGAAATCTTGCAGAGATATATTATTGAACAGTGGACACAAAAGCATAAACAGGATCAAAAGATCAAAAAAAAAAAAAAGTTTAACAATTTAATGTTGGGGTGAAGCCAAAAAAAAAAAAACGACAAGTTTAGATAAGAATCTTTTAAATGAACCAAAGGAGCTTATACAAAAACTATTGAACTAATAGCAAGCCGAGAGCGAAGAACAAGGCACCTGAGCCATAACAGAGGCACAGGCGCAGAGAAAGAGAGAGAGAGAGAGAGAGAGAGTAGCAATTTTAGAGCTTTTATCTCATTCTTGCAGTGGCGGAAGTTGTACACACCTAACATTATAGCATGAAAGGGCGCTTACCATTTACTTTTATGGCAAGTTCCAAAAATGAAAATCAAAAGGCATACACCCACAAAAATGCAAGCCCTCGTTATATTCCTTCCTCCAACGCCCCATGATGATTATCCCATCTCGTCCGCAACGCATTTACATCTACGAATCACCAACACTTTCAAAAATGATTCGCGTTTGTACCTATCATACAGACCCTATCCTCATTTGATGTTTTTCCAATTTATGTGGAATATTCTAAAACATATTTAATAAAAGAATTAAAGTAAAAAAAAAAATTAGATATATTGTGCCAGAGATATTTATAATTTTGTATGAACATTTTATTGATACGAAAGTATATAATGTTGAGATTTAAAAAAAAAAAAAAAAAACAGGTGAGTGATATATTCAATTTTTAAAAAATTATACACATTATAACTTTTTCGACAAACTGCGGGAAAGAAATAATAATTAATAAATATTTTTCATTCTTATAATTATATTAAATACTCTAATTTATAATTTTTTCAATATATTCTTTGAAAATTTTTAATAAATGATTAATTATAATATAAAATAATATAATAATTATTATAAAAATATATATATATATATATATATATATATATTTATTTATTTATTTATTTTTATTTTTATTTTTATTTTTGTATTGCATCTTGTCGATGTCTTGTGCTTGTGTCCATACATCATAAATTTACGAACTTCGGTTGCCTCGGAACCGTGTGAAACCGAATATGTACCCCTGTTTGTGAGTGTGAGTGTTTGTATTGTCTTTTTTTCTTTTTTTCTGTCTTTTTAATATGAGAAATTCAAGTTTTATACAATTATTATATCAAAATGATGGTGGGATCATGTTGATGCAGGAAAAAAAAAAATGGTCCCACACGTTCTATCAACTCTTTCTATAAAATTTATAAATTTGAATTACATAGATAAAAAATAATAAATTAATATATATATATAAATAATTTTTATATTATATTTAAAATATTTTGTATTATATATAAAACATTAAAGTATAATATAAAAACACCTTAAATATAGTATAAAGATTATTTATATTCAACTGAGTCTAATTTTTCTTGAGTTTACTTAAATTTTTCTAAAATTCATTTATATCTGAAATTCTTTGCCCGTTGGTATATTTAGGTACCCTTGTCATACATGTAAATGTATGAAACGCTTTGTACAAAGAGTATTCTCATTAAAAAAAAAAAAAATTGAGATTTGCATGGGCTCAATAATTTTGAAAAGATTTCATAAATTTAATATAAGAGCCCAATTCACGACTAACATAATCCTTTTTTTTTTTTTTTTGAGTCTGTGAGCCATCACGCAGTTTTTCCACATTATTGACAAAAAAGAGAGAGAGAGAGAGAGAGTCATTTCTTATCAATCAAAAAACTAGATTTACTTTTTGGACGATAAAAATGATAGAAAACCAGATAATAATTAAGGAAGAAGTTATATAAACACCATTTTATTGAACATATTATACATATTTAATAAAAATTTATAAACCAAAATTTATAATTAAAAGATAATTTTTTAAAAAATAAATATTATAATACATGTTATTATTTATTAATAAGATATTTATTTTATCAACTGTGAATGATAAATTTAACAAAAAAAATGTACAAAATAAATATTTATAAATACACATACAACCTAATCATTAAATAGAGAAAGGAATTTATAAACTCGACCATCTATTTAAGAAAAATTATTTGATAACAAATAAATAAATGATACTAATTATTTTGAATTATATTATTATGAATATTCTTATTATAATCATTATTATTGTATTATAATTATTCAACACTAATACTTATTATTATAATAATAATAATAATAATAATAATTTATACATATAACATTTTATATATAATATAACTTTTTTTTTAATCTACAAGATTGTGTACTCACAAAAACTTGTGTTCATAAACAAATAACTAACACAAATGTAGAGAAAAAAAGAGAGAGAGAGAGAGAGAGAGAGAGAGAGAGAGAGAGAGAGAGAGAGAGAGAGAGAGAGAGAGAGAGAGAGAAACTTAATGAGGCAGTAGGAGAACCAACAAGGATCTCCTGGATTTGTTAAATTAATTGACACAAGTAGCTCTTGTTATTTAAAGTATGACCAAATATAAAAGGTCTAATATGATGGTCGATTGGGTATAACAGTAATTTGGGTCATTGGATTTAAAATCTCTCCACTCTCCCTATTTAAAGATAACGGTTATAGGAAAAGAGGGGTAACTTCATCATTACGATTTTTTTTTCTTTTCTCCACCATTAGAGAAACCAAAAATAGAACAAGGGAAGAGTAAGAGAAATTTATCAAGAGCAAAACCAGAAAAAGATTCTCATCTTCACAATAGAAACTCAACATTATGGACAACAGTATGTCAAATTCATTACGATTTGTATATTAGTATTCATATAAAAAAAAGATCCTGTATCGTAGAAATAAGAATTTTAAGAAAAAGAAAAAAAAATTCTTTTTTACAATTGGTATCAGAGTGGGTTTACGAATACTGTAATTTGCTATGAAATTAAAGATGTTCTTGTCCATGGTACATTTGCTTTCATTCATTGAATTTCTGTCACATTGAGATCTTGATCAAATATGGAGAATATCATTTCAATGTTCTTGTTTCTAAATTGAAGAAACAACCATAATGGATTCATGTTTTATGAACATAATATGCACCATGTGTGATATTCATGTCGTTTCAATGGTCAACTTCATAGAAAAATGAATCAAAGCAAATTAGATGAATGTTTTCAAACATTGCCAGTGTACAAACAAACATTTACGAACACAGTATAAATATCATATTGCAAACTTGTTTTCCGCATCATTGATAGTTTATTGATATTTTGTTAAATTGAATGATCTTAATAATTGAAGATTTTGAAGTTTATTGAGATCATATTAACATGAATCAAATGTTGAAAGCTTGTTAGTTACCAAAGTGGTCTAGCTTGAAAGGATTTAAATATTTAATTGTGAATTTCAATTGTTCATTTCTTTAGATGCTAATAAAATGTTGTATAGCTTTGAAATGAACAATTGTGGTTGTTAATTATAAGGTTAGGAGATCATCCAAAGATGGATCATTGCTTATAATTAATGATACTAAAAGGATTCATTGATATACTAGGTAAATATGATTGCATATCCAAAGATAACATTCATGTTAACTCTAGTATGATTGATTAATCTATCAAAGTATATCTAAATTAGCATCATCATTGATCAAAGTTATGTATTTGAGGATCACCCAATGGTGAACTTAAATACATAATCAAAGTTTGTAATGCATGTATCTGAATCCATTTGAGTTTATTCAAAGCATGTGTAAATTTGGATTATGTTTAAAGCTTCCAACAATATATTCGCCTTAGGCAATGCGATGATCAAATTCAATGGGTTGAATTATGCGGAATGGTCTGAGCATATTCAGTTTCATTTAGGTGTTTTGGGTTTGGACTTAGCAGTCATCTTGGATGAAAAGCTCGCAGTCATTACTGAGACCAGTGCAGAATCTGATAAGTCTATTCATGAGGTTTGGGAATGGTCTAATAGGCTGAGTTTGAATTTGATGCAAATGACGATAGCTGAAAATGTCAAGCCATCGATGCCTAAGACGGAAAATGCAAGGGAATTTATGATGAGAATTAAGGAATACTCTCAATCAAATATAGTTGATAAATCCATTGTATGAAGCCTAATGAGTGAGCTAATGACTAAGAAATTTGATTGGTCATAGCCTATTCATGATCATGTGACTAGTATGGCTAATGTAGCAGCAAAGTTGAAGATAATAGGCATGGATGTGAGTGAATCTTTTTTGGTTTAATTCATCATCAACTCACTGCATCCTGAATTTGGTCAGTTCCAAGTGAATTATAACACTATCAAAGAGAAATGAAACCTTCAAGAAATTAAGGCAATGTTAGTTCAAGAAGAAGGGAGATTAAAGAAGATTAATGATCACTCTATTCATCTTACTGTTCATAATGATGCTAGCAGTAACAAGTTTAAACCATATAAAAAAAATAAGAAGAATGACAAAATTTCTATGAAAGTCATTACAAGTCAAATCTAAAAGGATAAAAAATGCTTCTTCTGTAAAAAGATTGGTCACTTCAAGAAAGATTGTCCAAAGAGAAAAACTTGATTCAAAAAGAAAGGTATGTATTGTATATCAGTATGTTTTGAATCAAATGTAATTAAAATACCTAATAATACTTGGTAGTTAGACTCTGAAGCTACTATTCATATGTCACATATTATGCAGGGATTCCTTTCAATCCAGCCTATAACAGAAATTAAGAAGTTCCTTCATATGGGAAACATAATGAAGGCACAAATAGAAGGAATTAGGATGTAAAAATTGATTTTGGATACTAGATGTCACCTGGATCTAGAAAAGTGTCTCTATGTTCCTGAATGTACTAGGAATTTAGTTTTTGTTGCAAAGTTGGATGAAGTAGGATTTAACCTTAAGATTGGAAATGGTGTATTTTCATTGTATAGACATTTATACTATTATGGATTTGGTACTTTGGTTGATAGTTTATACCGTTTTAATCTTGATGTTATGTATGCTGATTTTTTATTTCTTGTTGAGCATAATATAGGTAACAAACGCAATGCACATAATGATAGTTCTGTTTTCTTATGGCATCGAAGATTATGTCATATATCCAAATAAAGGATATTGAGGTTGGTGAAAGGTGATGTCTTGCCTCAATTGGATTTTACTGATTAAGAGGTATGTGTTGACTGTATAAAAGGGAAACAAACAAGACATACATCAAAGAACCCAGCCATAAGAAGTAATGAACCTTTAGAATTGATACATACTGATATTTGTGGCCCCTTTGATATTTCAATATGGGGTGATGAGAAATATTTCATCACGTTTATAGATAACTACTCATGATATTATTATTTATATCTACTATATGAAAAGTCTCAGTCAGTAAACACCCTGAAGGTGTTTATTAATGAAATGGAAAGGCAGTTAGATAGAAAAGTGAAAGTGATTAAGTCAGATAGGGGTGGTGAATATTATGGTAAATTCAATGAAAGTGGACAATGTCTTGGTCCATTTGCAAAACTTTTTGAAAGTCGAGGCATATATGCACAGTATGTAATGTCTAGTACACCATAATAGAATGATGTAGCGGAAAGGCAGAATCGCACACTTATAGATATGGTTAAGAGCATGTTAAGTTACAATACTGTACCTTTATCCTTATGGATGCATGCATTAAAAACTATTGTATATCTGCTGAACAGGGTTCCTAGTAAGGTTGTCCCTAAAACTCCTTATGAGTTATGGACAAGTAGGAAACTCAGTTTAAGACACCTTCATATTTAGGGTTGTGCAGCAGAAGTAAGGATATATAATCCACATGAAAGAAAACTTGATGCAAGAACCATTAGTGGTTACTTCATTAGCTATCATAAAAAGTTCAAAGGGTATAGGTTCTATCGTCCTAACCATAGTACTAGAACAATTGAATCTGGTAATGCTCAGTTCATTGAAAATGGTCAATTTAGTGGGAATGGAGAATCACGAAGAGTAGATATTAGAGAATTACAAAATAAAATATCCATAGTAAGCACTTCTACTCAAGTTATTATCCCCACACCTGGTGTTTCTACTCAAGTTGTTATTCCTTTTGTTGCATCGCAGTTACGCGACATGTAAAGACAACAAATTGATATTCGAAACACATAAAGTGAATACATAAGAGATGAACCAAGTGACAATGTGCAAGTTACAAATGAGCAAGTGATACCACAAGAAATGACATTATAGAGGTCTATAAGACAGAAAAGACCAGCTATATCGAATGATTATGTGGTTTACTTACTTGAACATGAATCTGAATTAAGCATTAATAAAGATTCAGTCTTATTTAAACAAGTCATGGAATGTAATGATTCTGAAAAGTGGTTTAATGTCACGAAGGAAGAGATAAAATCGATGAATGTAAATCAAGTCTGAGAACTAATAGAGTTGCTTGAAAGATCAAAACAAATTGGCTGTAAGTAGGTCTTTAAGACCAAGAAAGACTCAAAAGGTAACATCGAAAGGTATAAAGGTAGACTTGTTGCCAAAAGTTACACTAAAAAAGATGGTATTGACTATAAGGAGACTTTCTCTCCGGTCTCTAAGAAAGACTCCTTAAGAATTATTATGGCTTTGGTGGCTCACAATGACTTAGAGCTCCACCAAATGGATGTAAAGACAACCTTTTTAAATGGTGACTTAGAAAAGGAAGTGTATATGGACCAACCTGAAGGTTTCGTAACCACAAGGCAAGAAAATTTGGGGTGTAAATTAAAGAAATCGATATATGGACTCAAACAAGCCTCTCGACAATGGTATATTAAGTTCAATAATACCATTACATCATATAGTTTTGTAGAGAATACCGTTGATCGATGTATCTATATGAAGGTCAGTGAGAGCAAGTTCATTATATTAGTCTTATATGTCGATGACATTCTTTTGGCTGTTAATGACATAGGTTTGTTACATGATGTCAAGAAATTTCTCTCTGAAACTTTTGAAATGAAAGATATGAATGAGGCATCCTATGTGATAGGAATAGAAATATTTTGTAATAGATCACAAGAATTGTTAAGATTTTCTCAGAAAGGCTATATCAATAAAGTATTAGAGAGATTTAGAATGGAAAATTGCTCTACAAGAATAGTCCCAATTCAGAAAGGGGATAAGTTCAATGAATTGTAATGTCCAAAGAATGATTTGGAATGAAAATCAATAGAATCCATTCCCTATGCATCACTGGTTGGAAGTTTGATGTATGCTCAAACATGCACTCGGCGAGATATTAGTTTCACTGTTGGAATATTAGGTCGATATCAAAGTAATCTTGGAATAAATCATTGGAAAGCTGGAAAGAAAGTACTTAGGTACTTACAAGGCACTAAGGATTATATGCTTACTTATAAAAGATCAAGTCATCTTGAAGTAGTAGGCTACTCGGATTCAGATTATGCTGGATGTGTAGACTCGAGGAAATCTACATTTAGTTATATGTTTCTGTTGGCTGGAGGAGTAGTTTCATGGAAAAATGGAAAGCAGTCTATCATTGCTACTTCCACTATGAAGGCTAAATTTGTAGCATGCTTTAAGGCTACTGTTCATGCATTGTGGTTGCGGAATTTTATCTTAAGACTTGGTTTGGTCGACAATATAGAAAGGTCGTTAAGAATTTATTGTGATAATTCTGCAGCTGTTTTCTTCTCTAAGAATGATAGGTATTCTAAAGGTGCGAAACACATGGATTTGAAATACTTATCTGTTAAGGAAGAAGTGCAAATCCAAAGAGTATCCACTGAACATATTGGTACTGAATTGATAATAACGGACCTGTTAACTAAAAGTTTGCTACCGAAAATATTTACTGGACATGTTGAATGGATGAGCATTTTGAATAAGTCCTCATTCTCTTGAAAGTTAATATTTTGTATTGCTCATATTATTGTAACACTTATGAATTCAATTAAGGTTATGGTTTTGTCTGTACTTTTGATATCTACATTAAGTTATATACAGTTATAGTTTATGAGATAACTAATAGCATATTTGGAAATGACAATTTGAAATCTCAATGTTCCTCAATTAAGTTATTATGAATTATGATGATTATGTGATACATGGAAGGAATTATATCAGTAAAAGATATGTGGTTGCCATGATCCAATCATTTTAATTCAGTCAAATATTGTGGTTTGATAATCTCTAAGTATGGTGCACACTTATTTGTTATTGATTTATCATATCATAACATGAGTTAAGTGGGAGATTATTAAATTAATTGATACAAATGACCCTTATTATTTAAAGTATGACCAAATATAAAAAATCTAATATAATGGTCGGTTAGGTATAACGGTAATTTGAGTTTAAAATTTCTTCACTCTTCCTATTTAAAAATAACAATTACAAGAAAAGAGGGGTAACTTCATCATTATAGTTTTTTTTTTCTTTTTTCCATTGTCAGATAAACCAAAAATAGAACAAGGGAAGAGTAGGAAAATTTTATTAAGAGCAAAATCAGAAGAAAATTTTCATTTTTATAATAGGAACTCAACATTATGGACAATGGTATGTCAAATTTATTTTAATTTGTATATTAGTATTTACATAAATAAAGAAAAAGATCGTAGAAATAAAAATTTTAAGAAAAAAAAAAAAAATCTTTACAGGACTCTCTCTCGCAGGAGTGAGTGCAGATTGCAACCATGAGTTTGCGACTTTGGGAAGCACGTGAGATGAAGACTGTCGTGGCTAGAAGACAAATGCTCAGCCAGTTGCAGACCTTTTGTAAGGTACTGAATTAATGACCCTACAGTCAGCCACCGACACGATGCGGAATCAATCTTATATTGAAGAGTTTCGACGAGCTTCACTATGGACATCTTCTTCAATAGAGCAACAAGTTAATATACATACATATATATATATATGTGTGTGTGTGTGTGTGTGTGTGTGTGTGTGTGAGAAAAAAAAAAGGGTCAAAAAGGTTAAGGTCCACGGCGAAGAGAGTGCGAACCACACCGTGGTCGACATGCTTAATCCCATTCGATGGCTCAGAGCCTACCAAGCTGCTCGAAAGTGAAACTCAATGTGTGATTATGGGCCCAAGACTTCCGAGCAGTCGCGACTTGTGGATAAGATAAAAAGGTGAATTTTAGACCCCACAAAATAAAAAAAAAAAAGAAAAAAGAGAAAAAGGGTAACCTCCTGCCCACTCTATCCATGATTTAGACCTGAGAAGGATTGGGCCAATTGCACCCGAGTACTCGAGGGACTGATTCTTGTACGATTATTCGTAATTATATTTTAGTAAATAAAATTTTAAAAAATTAATATAAAATTTATAAAAATAAAATAAATTATTCTTATTATATAATTTACAACTCAGTAAAATTTTTAATAATAATAATTAAAAAAAAAAAAAAGAGCACTCGGCGCAGCCTAAACAAAAGGACCCTCACCCTAAGTCAGGTGTTCGATCCCTTAAAACACCATTTGAACTTTATAACAGCAGAGAGATTATCTCGTTAGATCACCGCTACTTTGTCAGGAGCAAACGATGGTGCAAAGGGATATATCCAAATGCACCCATGTAAACAACTGATCAATACCTCAATCAATTGATTTACATCCCTTAACACTATATATCACTCGTAGCTTAGTTCTTAATAGTATATGTGGTACTAAATTTTAGCTTAAATTATGTTTACCAAAATATCAACAACATATGTAACGTAAAGTAATAATAATTTCTTATTTTCTTGTTTACTGATTTCACTCGCGTGAATTTATTATTGAAATATTGACATGAAAATTTTTCAATTATAAAATTTCCTAAGAAAAATCGCGATAAAAATTTCTAGTATGAATAGCATTATTCCCAGCCTAATGGTTTGGACGGATATGTACTCTGAACCTCCTCGTCGTTCTAGTTTCGTTTGAGGCCGTCTGGGAAGCTTATCCTGGGAGACGGCACATATATTGGGCTTCAGTCTCTCAAACCCAATCTACGTACTCCTCGACCCCAGACTAGACAGACGGAAGATGGCTAACAACCCATCTAACAAGTTTTTTTTTTTTTTTTTTAGATTTTTAAATTTTTATTTTTAGAATTTTAATTTTGAGAAAGAGGGTGTGAGATTTTTAAGTACCGCATTATTTTTATGTCTATCCTTTCTTTTTATGAAAAGTTATTACCACATTAGCTTAATCTTCTTCTTGTGTTTTTTTTTTTTTTATTAGCAGCCAAGATTCCTTAGGATGCACTTTTCTTAATAACAAGAAACCATCCGGATGAACTTTGAGAACTAACAATTATGCAGTACCCAGTACCATGTAATTTTTTTGTGCCGAATAGAAAAGGGGGTCCAAGATGTATTCAGTTTTCTCGTCGATTTTACCATTGAACCTATCCTGTATGGCCCATTTTGTCATAAAGTCCTATGAACCCGTGGTGCCAACCTTCGTTTCTTTTCTCTTTCGTCGTCCTTCTAAATTTAGAACACGCATTACTTTGAGAAACCTGTGCAAGAAAGCAAATATTCAAGAGGAGGAGAGGAAGAAGAATACAAAAATTTGACAGATTGGTTCGTGTTGGCGTAACATGTGACGAGCACGAGCACTTGCCTGTGAATGAATTTCTTGTAAAACAAAGCATTCCATGCTGGCAACTGGTTGTTGCCGTTTGGTGGTGTTAATTGGCTTTGTTATTAAGCATGAAGCATTGGACCGTACGAAACCTATGGTAATAACTCTGGATCCCGAAAAAGCTCTCCACTTTCACGTGGGGGTGACGTACAAGGAACGAAGTATGACCGGTGTAGTCAAACGTGCATTACTCTCCGAATGATGCCAAACGTGCCTTTCAAGTTAAAGAAGTAATTGGCAGCGATACCAAACGTGCCTTTCAAGGTAAAGCAGCAATTGCCAGTACTATACGGCTGTTCGGTTCGGCTGCCAGCCACCAGCATGTAAATGCTTTACCAAATGTAATTTAATCCAACGTGTCTACAAGTACAAATTGGCAAAGAGCAGAATTATCTTCCGCCTTTTTGGGGCTCGAGGCCTCATGGAAAGAAATTGCAAGTGCAGTTGTTTTGTTGAGTAAATATGCACATCCAGGCCACATGGATTCGCAGCGCACCAGGTTACGAATTCCAGGGCGTATCGGCAGTCAGAAGAATATTCAGAGTCGTTCTTTAATCACTAGCACTGATTTTACATTATCTCATTTCATCCATACAAATATGAAAGTGCGTCAGCAATGAGATGACTTCCAAAACTTAAGTCTAGTTTAAAGGTGATCTTTATTGCTTTGATAATGATAAGAAATAACGCAGAACCAAAAGATTGGATTACATTAACTCTCTAGATTAATTCTCCTGTTCTGTCCCTTCTGAACAGTACGTTTTACAACTATTATATCAATGAATTGAAAGAAAGAAAAACACGGAAAAATCAGTTAGAATTACATTTATTACAGGTGCCAACCTCTTTGGACCGACGTGGTAAGAATGAATCGTGTGAGTATGAAAATCACATTAAATTGAATAATTTGTACAATTGTTCTTGTTCCCTGTTCCTGTTGACGCTTTCCTTTCTCTTTACATCGCAATGGGCATACCTTCAATTCCATTTCCGACAGCCGAGGCATCTGTAATCCTCAGAATGGCAGCTTGGTTCTTGGCATGCTGCTTCGGTGGATGCTGGGACCAGTAAGCATGAGCAGCCAGGACTCTGTCCAAGAGCTCCTGTGGCACGGGCTCACCCCTTCTTTGCTGAGGCGCGATCTTAGCTGTATGGACCAAGGTCTTCCATTTATCCTGCAAAAATGTAAACTCTCAGGTACCAATAAAAGAATGACGGCAAGAACAATTCATGTGCCATAGAACTCATATATCCATGACCATGAGGACCATCTGAGGCAATACAAGCCACGCCCCTTGAAGGGCATACGATCAATTTATCAACCTTCAAGTAAGCTGCACCTCGTTTGTTTACTACACCAAACTGATTAATGCCATACTCTATCAAAAGAAAATGAATCTTACCTTCAAGTCCACATAGGTCCGATGGCTGGCATTTTCAAAAGAACACAACTTAACATCGCGCCACCTGCAAAATTCTGACCATACTAAGTCTCGGATGAACAGATGAACACAACACATAATGTACAGGTGAAATAAGCAGTAAATAACAGTAATACCATACCTTCCGGTTCCAAGCTCCTCAACTGCATGTACCAGTGCTTCTACTTCTGATACAGAGAATGGTCTCCTAGTTCTTCGCTGTACAAATTCAGATCGCCTAGGTTTCCGGCTTACAGGAACCATTGCAAGTGCCTCAGGTCTCATCGGCGACACTGAAACCAGAGCTTTAGGTAGCGTGTCAGTATGAGAGGAAACCGATTCAGGTAGCGTGTCAGTATGAGAGGAAACCGATTCAGGATTATTTCCAATATTTCTTTCTGAATTAGTCAGTGAAGGAAAGTCAGTTGACATGTCAGAAAATCCAGAATCCAAAACAGGAGGGACTGGGGATCTGCAAAGAAAGTAAAATAGATCGAGTGTCACTGTGACTAAAAATCATTTGAGCGAAGATGGATAACATTGTAATTTCAACATTCCATATACAATACAAACTTAATGTGATAAGAAAGCAAAGGCCAACATCAGAATCAAACTGCAACAGTTCACACACACGTCCCACAAGTGAAGTACGGACGGTATAAAGGCCAGCAGGAATGATGAATAAAGGATTCTCTGGAATTTTCTCTTAAAAGCTGCAAATCAATAGGGTGAACCAAAATTTAACTTTCAGAAAAGCCAATGTCAAAATTAGTTTCTGAATTACCTTGGTATGGGTTGAGAAGTGTTAGATGGTTGTAGGGCAGGAGGATCTTCAGTGCATGCAAGAGGAGAAGCTTGCAAAAGACTAGGCTCCAACATGAAACCCAGAGTATTAAGATTTTCCTCACAAGTAATACCGTTTTGCAACAGGGTTCTGTTGTCATCTCGAATCTTCTTGCCATGAAAAAGCATCCCAACATGTAAACCACCTCCAAGTATAGCAGTCATAGCCTCCACGACTGTCCTCTATGGAAAGTCATATAACGACATAAAACAAAACAAAGAGATAAATCAGCAATCACCAACAGTTGGTGGCAACTACTGCAATAATGCTAAAGTAAAAGGACAATAAAACCAATGACCCAATTACTGCATTTAAACATCACTTATTATTTACTGCTGAATAAAAGAGATAGTTGGGTAAACAAAGATCCTGATATTGCCAATCCATACACACTTGATGAGCACTGATATTTGCTGGCAACATGTGAAAATTGAACCGCTAGAGAGGAAATAAATCAGGCATGTAAGAATGCTACCACCTATGATGTTGTATGACAGCCAATATTTACCAAAAGAAAAGGGAAGAATCAGGTATATACCTTAAGACAACCAACGGTAGCAGTTTCGGGAACCTCAATAAAAAGCTCAGGTACCCTGAAGGACTTGATACTGAACCTTACTGTGAAAAGCATAAATTATATATAAGAATCCTGAAAAAAAAACAAATTGAAATCATAGGGCCATGATCTACAAATTCAACAGCAGCTCTAGTACCATGAGAATTCTTTTTGTGGAAAGATGATTGATGACCCATAAATGAGGCTGAAACCCCATTCGCTGCATATATGAACACCACTATTTAGCAAAGAAGAAGCAACAGACAATGCCAACCTCAAGGAGTTACATGGGTAGCATAGAAAGCTGGAATACCTCCATCAAACATTTCAACTGAGCCATTCTTCTCTCCATTTGTGCCATTTTCAGGTGAATTGCAGGCACTTTCACCGCTGAAACCCCCGTTGGAAGTCACAATTAGGCTACAGTCAGAAAACTTTCTCCTCTTATAAAGAGGTTCATGTTGATATCTTTTGTGATTGTAACTGAATTTCCTCTTGTGATAAAGAGGCTTTATCCCCTCATCTAGTGCTGCCAAACCATAAACTTGAATCTCAGAACAGTCAAATTGCAAACATATGAATAGAGATATACTCTAGATGCTAAGATATTGTGCAGACAAGCTGTCAACAAACTGCTTACCAACTCTGGGAAGTTCACAATCCTTTAGTTTTGGAGCTTTTTTCCAATATTTGGATGTCAGTAACTTCCGTATTCTTTGGTCACCAATTTGTGATGGAGGCCTAAAAGATGTTGGTTTGGCCATTGGTTTATTACAACTAGAAAATTTTTCATCATCTCTACTACCTAAGTTAGGATCATTCTTATGTCTACTAGGGTCCTTGCAAGATGAAGCACTAACATTATTTTCTGGATTGTCCAAGGTAGGAAATTTGATACACAATTCCACAGGATCCTTTGAACTGCAGGTACTATTATTAGTCAAACCCCGGGCACCCAGCCCACCAGCCCCCTTCTGTCTACTAAATACATTCTCTACATGACCAACTCCAAGATCAGGAGAGCCTCTCTCTACCATGGACTTTACATCATGACAGACTCTCTCTGAGGAATCAGAGTTGGTGATTATTAAAGAAGGCTTCAGCATAAAGTCACCCGCAGCACCTGGGGATTCCTTTAAAACACACATTTTGTTGCTATTTTGTGAAGGAACACCAGGGATATATACACTTTCTTCACAGCTTTCCTGGTCAAAACGCTCTGTTCTGTGCATCTTATCTTCATCTGGCTCTTGCTTAATAACATCATTACCGACAGTGGGCTGATCATCTGCTTCAGATGCATTGCTAGATGCAGAAGAACTTTCACTCTCCTGCAAAAGCTTTCCTGCTAAAGAAGCAAGTAACTCAATTGCGCAGATATGATTATCCTCAATTTTCTGTTTGTGCAGGCCCCTTCCCTGGAATCACAAACTCAGACAAGTTAGGCTTTTGAAGAAAGCAACAGGGACAAAAACTGAAAAGCACGGAAAAACTTCAAATTGCATTTGATACTTACTCTAGCTGACCTGGGAGCCCTTGGGAATGATGGGACTTGGAAGCCACCGAAGCCATAATATTTACTCTTCCTCAGCACCATATCTTAATCATGCATGACATAACAAGTCATCAAACAACGAGTGTCATCTCAGTTTACTTCTCTGTCATCAAATTCATACAAAAGAAACAACCAAATTAGGCATGTATAAGTGCAATATAACTGCACAGAACAAGAAAAGAGCAATACAGTCCTATTAAGCCACCATGCCAATGTGATTTGAAAAATTGGCATTTTCTTTGGACAGATCAAAAGAGAGATGACTGAGACAATTGAAATAGCTAATTTACAAGCAAACCACTGAAATGCGTGGAGCACTCCAGAGCAGTGCCTAAATTATATTCTTGCGAGCAAGATTTAGAAAGATGCAAGGCAAATAACCAGATCAAGTCACTAACAGATAAAACTTTCAACAAGATCCAGATAAATAATCCAAAAAAGATTTAAGAAAAAAGAAAATTTCTCGGTTTCATTCATCACATTCGCGTTGAGATCCAGAGACATCAACTATACCCATTCAGACAATTAGAGGCAGATGGCAATTGCTTGCGGGGAACGAAATTATATCAAACAGAACTCAGGATGCTGATTTTAAAATCTAGAATTGGATTTAGCTACACAAAGAGAAAGAACTCAGAAATGGATTTGAATCTACAGAAAACCACGCAAGAATAGAAAAAAAAAAAAAAAAACAGAAAACGAACCATAACCGAATTCCTCAAAATGAAATAAACATAAAAAAATTTTTAAAAAAGATGCTAAGTTTTCTGTTATGCTGTAGAGATTTCAATTCCCGCTCAAAAAGTTATCAGATCACGATATCAAATGCCCAAAGCGTTTATCTAAAGGCGTAAAACACTTTCACAATTATCCAGATTCTTCGAGTTTTTTCAAATATCAAAACTAATAATAATAATAATTAAAAAAAATTTCACAAACAAAGAAACAAAGAGAAATGAAGGAAAGTGAATTCTACAAGAAATCTAATTACTCACCGAATCGTGACGGTCTTCCGTTTCAGAATCTACACAAATGTCTACAGGAAGAATGAGATTTTACCGCAGTAACAGACAAACGAACAACTGCTTTCAGAATTGCAAGAATATCCACAGGAGCAATCAAGATCGAAGCGACCACAAAACGAACGCTGCAACCAAGTTCATGAACAAGAAAGAAAAAAAAATAATAAAAAAACAGAGAATTGAAACACGAAAGCCTCTGCTCTCTCTCTCTCTCTCTCTCTCTCTATCTGTCTTTGTCTCTCTGTTTTTTTCTCCCTCAAAACCAAAAACCACCAAAAACCAGTGGCTTAAACCTCCCCGTTGAAATCTTTTATAAGTCTTTGACCACAAGACCGAACCAGCCGGTAAACTGGCATTAATGTCCGGGCAATAGCAGGTTACCATAAACCCCACCCACTCACACGCACGCCCACGCGCACACACACACGCTCTCTCTCTCTCTCCACGAATGGTTCGTGAAAAATATGGGTTTTGCCACGTGGCAGGTCGTTGGGTGTACCGGTCCACGTCATATTTCTAAATTTTTGGGATAAGGGAATAAAGAGTATAGTTACTTGGACACGGAACCGAATCTTGGCAAAATAATTTGCTGTGGGCACTCTCACGCTTGACATTTGTAGAACTTTCCCTTTTCTTTTCTTCTTCTTTTTTTTTTTTTTAAAATATTTGTAGCTAGAAGGCTCGTATTTCTTTTTGGTGATAAAAGCTTGCAGTATTTCTAAACGAAATGTCTGAGACATTTGCTAGACAAATGCTTTTTCTTTTTTTTTTTTTCTGGGTTACCTCGGAAGTTGTCAAATACACTGTTAAGGGGACTAGCTTTTGCTTTAACATCCATCTTCTGGCGAATGTGCCAGCCTCACACATTTCCCTTTCCCACTTCAGCTCACCCATGCACATGTCGTTGCACCCACAAGCCATCACATGCGGATTTTAATCACTTTTTTCTATGAACTCACATGGTTTCTCCCCGTAGATAGTATGATTGTCATGTGAATGTCTATATATATATATGTCAACCCGCTCTACATCACATTTTTATACCTAATTATTTCATGTTTCAGATTTAGAAATATCGAAATGAATTATCAAATGAAATTTTGATTACTTTATTTAAGATTTGAGTCATTTTTTAGTAAAATTACTTGTAAGTAAAGTAACATTTATATCATTTTAAGTTCAAATTAACTCGTTAAGTCAACAAATTATTATTTAAAAATTAATTTTTTTATTTTTCACACATCATTATATAAAAGTTATTGTTGTAGTTTTATGGTGACTGTAAACCACCACCTCACAGGCATATTGCGTAATTCAACGTAGCGGTGGAGATAACAGTGTTTTTATAATTATTGCTATATAGTCCTTTATGTTGCTCTTTTTAAAGGGAGACAACAGTTTTTTTTTTTTTTTTGAGGATTGCATGTATTTGTGTGTATATAGGCAACACTTATATGCGACAATTAAGAATCGTTACTACAATAGAGCGAGATATCGATTTTTAAAGCACTGCGAGTTTAGGTAGCAAGGCTTGTCGATCTGCGCTTTCGCTTTCGCTTTAAAGAAAGAATCGCTGAAGACAGATTTTATCGGTTGAGTAAGGATGAATTTATCCTCTCTGCTTTCCCTTCTTCTTCTGTAAGACCGATAGTTAATAGCTCTAGCTAAAGCTTTTGGAGATGGTAATTCTATTGGGTTCATCTACGACCAAACCTCAAGCAGAAGTAGTTCTATGGATTCTGTTTGCGAAAGTGCCTTCTGGGTTTCTTCAAATGTTGGTCACTGAGGCGTTCATTCTTGCGTTTTCCCGCTTTGAACTCGGAAATGTCATGAACACCGAGCGGGATCAAAGAAACTAGTGGACTGATCACTGAGTAGATACAAAATGGTGCAAATTCTGGCATCGCGACAGCCCACTTGTTTCTCTCGCTCCTTTCTCGCGGAGCGGCATAATTCTTGGGAGATGGTCATGTCCTTCAATCGTATGAAGAAGTAATGGGAAAGAAAGACTGCAAGTGGCACAATTCTCGGAGCCACACCACTAACAATTGCGTAGTATTATTATGGTGGTATGCATACCAGCCGCCTTTCTCTGAAACTTTCAGTTCCAATCAAAGCATATAGATCCGTAAATAGATATATATATATATATAGCCACTTCAGTCGTGTTTGCCCTCTCTCGAAAGTATCTCCTTTTACTCAATAGTTCATGTACTGCGGATTCTCGAACAAGAACAGCAGATTCAATAGCAGTGGAGAACTAGGAGATATGCCCCCTTATATATCGACAGGAAAGAAGCAGCTGCAAATGCTATCAGTGGTTCTTCCTTCCTGTCTCGTCCATCTCTAATAAGACTGGACTAAGTTCGGGTAGATCGAAGTCTCATTAATTGTTGCGACGGTTAGAAACTGTCACCTAAATATTCTTTACATGCACTGATTTATGAGTTTTATATTGTCGATTATATTTTTATTTTTTAAAATTCTGAATTTTAAAATATTAATAAATAATTTAAAATCTTCACTTTTTTTTTAACTAAATTAAAACTAGAACTCTCATTATTTTTTTTATTGCTCGATCTCTCTTATTTTCATTATCATTACAATTTTTTATATCATTTAATTGTATAAAAATATTTTAATTAGTGTTTTTTTTTAATCTCACTAAGTTCTTATCAAAAGTTCACATTGAAATTTTTTTCTAATTGTATGCATCTTCATTAATTTATAATTTCAATTTTGATTATTTGAAGAAGTTTTTAAATTTTAGAGGTTTTTTTATATTTAATTGTAATTTTTAGAATTTTTTGATTTTTTAGTATGTAATTTTAATTATTTGAAAAAAAAACTTTTGAATTTTAGATTTTAAGATTTTATTTACTTCATATTTGATTTCGTTCATACTTAAATTGGGTTTTTTTTTTTAAAATTTTTTGCTTCAATTTCACTTTGATTGGTTGGTGAATTGTTGATTTCATTGTTATATGTCAAAGTTTCAAATATGTTGATTTGGTAATTTGATGTTTTTTGTACTTTCATTTCAAATAGAGTAAAAAAAAACATTTCACTCTATTTTCTCTCCTTAAGTTTTTTTTTTATTTTTTTTTAATTTTCTTATACATTCTCGTTAAGCTATATAATCTTTGTATCTGCTGCATTGATGGTGGTGGTTGTATTCTGATTTTTTTTTCTACATTTTTCCTCTTTGCTTTTAAGTTCTTGATAGTAGCATTTAACAACAAAAACAAATACTCTCTTAAGGATGGGTCACCCCAGCATTGTAATTTTTTCATCCATAAATGATATAATAGATTTTAATCATATATTTGTCTGTCAAAAAGACTTTTTTTTTTTTGATTTTTTTTCAACAAGCTATGGAAAAAAGCTTGAATTGCATCATGCGGTTTGAAAATGCATAGCTCCTTTGATTATTTCCTTCCCACTTGACCTTGCACGCCCTCCTATTCAAGTTTAGAATATTCCCCAATCCCGATAAGGATAAACCTTCAATGGATTGCATTCACCATTTCAGCTTTTTCAATTTTGGACTTCTCATGGCGGGCCCACGTTGAGTACATCCATACGAAGGTTCTTGCATAGGTGCTGATCGTCACCCTACCCCACCACTTCAATCTAAACCAAAACCATTAAACCGTTGAAAAATAGATTCAATGTGATGTTATTAAAGAAACCTGTGACTTACAGTTTAGCTTTAGATATAATTATTAAAATGTGCAATTAAATCAAATTAAATTATTATCAATATTTATGTAATACATTGTTTTATATAAATATAATCAATTCAATGTATTTTGATTATACATTTATACTATATTATTATATAATAATATAATGCATAGATTTGTGTCCAAAATACATTTCTTTTATTGTTTCTAACTAATTTTTTTTTTCTTTGTCTTTGATAATGTTATACTCATAGTAACTTTTCTAAATTTTCGTTTTAAAATTTTTACTTTTATGTAATTATTATTGTAGTTTTTCCTTCACGTTTGTACATTCAATGTGGTTATGATCAGGCTGTCAATCTATCAACTGAAACCACAACCGATTATAACGAGTTATCACTATCCGTTAAGATTTTAAAATTTGTTAAACGGCTATCATTAATTTGATTTTAGCACGAGGACACTTAACTTATATTATATACCCCACCGAACACAATTAAAGAGTCATTTATGGCCGACTACACGCACATATACAAGTGGTATACTACTCTCTGTAACCTTTCATTATGTGAATATATGATTTAAAATTAAATAATCCAATAAATATAATTGTCTGCGTTTTTTATAAATTCTATCCATTTATAAGTGTTATTTTGTCCATATTGTCACAACATGAACAAAATAACATAAAAAATTAATTTTTTAAAGTAGAAACTAAATTAACTTGATGAAGGGATAATCAAATAATATATTGTCACATATCTTAGAGTGTAGGAACTCGTACAACCCATTGTTCCAAAAATTTTGGATTGTGAAAATGGAAAAAAAAAAAAACTTAAAAGAGAGACAATTTAAGCTTATTAGTTTCCTCTTTTGTGGTCAACTTCATCCAGAAAACTAGTCAAATTTCCTAATAAAATCATTAATTTTAATATTATTTTTTTAGCTTATTCTAAAGAATTTCTTTTTTTAATAAAAGCATTGGATAACTTTTTTCTTACACACACCTCTCTACTGTATTCATAATTCTAATTCCTATCTCTACTTGTGTAAACATTTTCTCTTTCATACTGTTCATATAATTTTCAATAATTCAATTTTGAAATGTGAAAAAATATTAGACAAATCTAATGTGTTAGTTATCATTTAGTTTGACTTGTGATTATAATATAATTTTGATCTAACAAATAATTGCTTCATTAGATTTTCTATTTACTTTACAAATTAGTATATATATTGTATGGGTTAAACAAATCTAATGCTTGGTGGTTGAAACAAATAAGTATAGATGGTATTACCAAATCGATTTTTTATAATACTAACAAAGGCGATAAGGACAGTATTACTGTGTTAATATTATCATATGATAATTACAAATAACTCGCATGTTAAATGTCTACTAAAGGCTCACAGTATCATGTTTCTAGTCACTGACCTAAAACTGACACCACGAAGATAATGGATAAATTGAACAACAAGTATGATGTTAATGTGTCATGGTATTAATGAATTTGTTGTTATTTACATATATAATAAATATTTTGTGCATTTAATTCAAAAAAAGTTTATAAAATAAATACATTTTTATAAAAATAATTATGATTGGATCATAATTATGATAAGATTATAACTATGATATATTTATTATATCTAAGTATTATTTTTAAATATTTGTAATTGATAAATTACCAAGATTAAATATTGATAGATTATGAGAATAACATATATTATATTTTTTTTATGAAAAAAACAATCAATCTCAAATATCGAAATGTAATTAAATAAATATATAGATACATGTTAGATGAATAAGTTCACTAAATTGAACAACTATGACAGTTTCTAAGCAAAATATTATTTGTATTTGTAAAATTGTTCATATGATAATTGTGTAAGTGATCTATAGGTTTGAGATCATTAAGATATCTAATATAAAAAATATTATATTTTGATTTGCTTTTGAGTTGTTCTAATAAAAAATCACTTGTGAGGATTTGCATTATATATAATACAAATTATATGAAAATAAATAAATAATTAATAAAAGATTCATTACTCTGAAGTAATTATGAAAGAATATTTGTCATTATCAAGAGATATTAATTTAGAAAATTCCCCAGTGATGGTGAAATTAGTGTGTATAAAAAATTATAATTTTGTTCATGGAATCAATGTTTATATTTGGGAAATAATATAATTAGATAAAATAGAGTAAATACTAATTTTATATTTTATATTTAATTAAAATATTAGTATGATGAAAATAGCTGAGTATATTTAATTAGAATATTATATGAAAATAATTGAGTAATTAATAAAATATTCATTATTTTAAAGTAATTATGAAAGAAGGTTTTGCTATTTTCAATAAATATTGATTTGGAAAATTCCTTAGTAAAGGTGAAATTAGTATTTATAAGTAATTATAATTTTATTCATAAAATCAATGATTTATATTTAAGAAAGAACACAATTAGATAAAATAAAATAGACATTAATTTTATATTCTATATTTAATTGAAATATTAGTATAATAAAAATAATTTCATGATCAATAAAAGATTTATTATTCTGAAATAACTATGAGCAAATTTTTTGTTATTCTTAATAGATATTAATTTAGAAAATTTTTTAATGAAGGTGAAATTAATATGTACAAAAAATTATGATTTTGTTCAAGAAATCAATGGTTTATATTTAAGAAAAAATATAATTAAATAAAATAGATTAAACACTAATTTTATTTTTTATACATAACTAAAATATTAATATGATGAAAAAATTAAATTACATTGAGAGATTGTACATTCAAGGAATATGTTAAACCACTTTTCAACAGTTTTAACATTTGAATAGTCACGACATGTAGTTAGATGTTAATCATGATATATAAATATACATTAATTAATTGATAAATTAAAAGAGTTTAATTTATCTAATTCTTTGAAATTATAATTCATATTCATTATCAAAATATTAAGATACTAATAAGTGACATATATAAAGACAATTGTAAAAATATAAAATAAAAATTAAATTAAATTTGATTGAAAAATTTAAGAAACTTTTACACATTATTTACCCTTCATGTTATTTGTTTGTAAAAAAGAAAAATTGAAAATATTAGTTACATAAAAAAAGTGAATATTTACTAAATAATAAAATTAAAAATTTACAAATTAAATTGTAACATGCCAATAAATTGAAAATATGTTTCTACCTTTAATTATTTGCATTCATCTAATTCTAAAATATGCCATTAAATTTTGAATTTTCATTAAATTGTTCATTTTTTTCAAATTATATAATATTTGTTTGTAGGTCAAGTATAGTTCTTGGTGTGTTTTTTATTATCCAAGTAGTCTATTTATTATATATAGGAGATCTTACATTTTACCTAAATTTATAAGACTTTTCCCAAAATAATGATGAAAGTCATATTATACCAGTTTAAATCAACATGGTATCTTGTAAATCTTTGCTATTTTTTTAGCAATATTAAATAAGTCTTAAGGAATCTATTTCATCACATAAAAAATGTCTTTCTTAATTGGATCCCTAACATAAAATACTTTCCCATTCTTATAATTGACACATTTATATATGTTAAATGCATAACTTTGAGGTTGTTTAACATCTTTCAATATGTTAAGCATTTTCAGAGGGAATAAATTGAAACTCTTTTCTTATAACTATATCTTGAAAATCAAATTGAGATTTTAATATGATCATTTGTTTTGTTAAGAATATCTAATAGTATCCTAATAATATTATTACAAATATTCTTCTTAATATGCACCATATCTAAATTATAATGACATTTATTATTAGACCAATATAACAAATAAAAGAATGTAGATTGTTTCTTCTATGGGCCATTAAACTCACTTTTTTGTTTTTTTTATCAAATTGATTATCAAAATTAGATAAATTTGATAAAATTTTAGTTACATCTAAAAGAGTAAAAGCAATTCTAAACTCAATTTGACCATTAAAAATTTGTTTATCTTGTCTCTAAAAATAGTTTGGATCTAAAAACTTACGATGGTCCATATAACAAGTTTTCTTATTATGGTGCAAATATTAGGAATGAGTGTCATAATTACAAATATAACATGCTAACTTACCTTTTATACTCCACACTAATAGTATTGCATAAATTGAAAAATCACTCATAATCCATAATAGGGTTATATGCATTTGGAAAGAATGCTTGTTATATACATCATAAGTGTCATAACCAAATTCTTATAGTTTTTTCAATTATTGAATTAAGGGTTATAAGAATACATTTATATTCCTTTTTGATGAATTAAGGTATAAAATAATCATAGATAGTATCATATATTTTAGTTTTATACATAACTATAGTGCCAAGTTGTAATTAATGACAACAAATGGTCATGTGTTATGAGAAATGCTCTTGGTTCTAAAAAGATTAAATCCATTACAGGCTAAACCTAATATCATATTGTAAAGATCCTTTGCAAATTCTAGATATAATAAATCAAAATCATTTTAAGTTTGACCATCAATAAAATGTCTAATATTATTATACTTAGGTTAATACTTTGCATGCCAAATCATACCATTAACCGTTTTTGGATATATGAAAATTCGTTAAAGTCTTGATTTTAGAGAAGAAAAAATCTTATAATTTTGGTTAAAACTTTATGGCTAGTTGAGGACAAAGAAGTGACATTACTTCCTTCGGAATCCTTAATTTTTTCTTTTTTCCATTTAGAGGTCCCTACAAACATCATAGACTTGTGCCCACTCATACTTGTCCCAAAATATAATACAATTATTAGGACATATATGAATTTTTTTGTATTCAAACTCTAGATCTTTCACCATACTTTTGTCTTCATTAAAATAACTAGGTATTTTTGCTTTAGGAAATATCTCTTTTATTAACTTTAAAATATCTACAAATGCAATATTACTAGGTCCATGGAAACACTTAAAGAGATACAATCTATTTAGGAAACACAATTTAGAAAAAATCTTACAACTAAGATATAATATTTGTTGTCTTTCTTCAACTAGTTTGTAAAACTTTTAACCTTTATATTGTCCCTCCTTAACATTATCTAACTTTTGTTGCTCACTTGTATTCTTAAAAGTGTCATGTAATAGCCCATCAATATCATCGTTCACATCAACTTTAAGTTTATCATTATTTACCCCTTCTGTGTTGTGTTCAAAACAACACAACGCATGACATAAACATTTGTGAACGAAGGTTATGTTTGACTGGATTGTAAATTTGACAATTCAAGTCTCTGTGCATCAATTTTATTTTTTAACAATGAACCACTTTTTAACATCCTATATTATATTTCTAACATTGTACAAACAGTCAAGCTACTTAAATTCTCCACTTTTATTTCTGACTCTCTCCACAGGAGTAGCATACTTGTACCATCCGCTGTTTTTCAAATGCAATTTCATATGGCCGGCGAAAGTTGGTTCACGGCGGCATCGGTGACTGGAAGCCAACTACTCGACGCCGTGGACCTCGAATCTGACGATCAAGAAACCCAACCCAAGTACAATTCCCCGAACGATTTCTTCTCTGCTTTGAGATCGGGTCTCCTTATCCTCATCACCCACCGTCTCCTCTGGCTCCCTGCCAATCCTCCCAAACCCAATAAATATTTTGTACATATAATATCCAACATCGCTGAATAATATTTAGAATTTCCAAATTATGACAGTTTACTTGCATGTGACATGTTTTCCCAAAGGCCGCCCTTGATGATCCATTGGGCTGCTGCTCGGCTTTAATCAACGTAAATAATGTTGGTTATTTTGGTACATCAACAAGATTCAAGAGTATGCATGCCATGTCACATGGAATAGTAACTGCTTATTGCATGAATGTGATGATGGCAGTGATTTATAACCTACGCTAACGCATTTTGAAAAGGAAAAAGGTTGATGATCCAAATTAATTGGCA
Source organism: Bruguiera gymnorhiza (assembly GCA_020883675.1). Classification (NCBI taxonomy): domain Eukaryota; kingdom Viridiplantae; phylum Streptophyta; class Magnoliopsida; order Malpighiales; family Rhizophoraceae; genus Bruguiera; species Bruguiera gymnorhiza. The sequence goes on from JAIRCJ010001050.1 coordinate 3,177,528, forward strand.
ATTTATTAGATAAAATTTACGATTTGATGTATGCAGAAGATGGTTTTCACCACCTTTATCTACAGTTTGCCAAGTAAACCTGCAAAAACATGTCTAAAGTCTCGATATCTCAGCTGTCCAAAGCTTACTAAGAACCCAAGCCAATAAAATAAACTTATTCTAGAGAGGGAGAGTTGTCAGCAGATGGATGGTCTTGGCTCTTAACACCAGATTCTAAAGCATAGTAGGAATTACATAAAGTAATACTCACACCATCCCCTGTTAATGGTCCAAGCCACGAAAAGAGTTCTTCTCAGGTCATATTCTACAAGAACCAATGAACCATCACAGAGAGAGAGTTTCAGTCGGATGCTAACCAGGCATTAAAGGGCTTCCAGCACCCGTCCTTGGCAGCAACAAGTTCATAACAAGTCTAGATAAGCGGCTACCATGTTTGCCATACATGAAACCGGGTTACCTCTTATAACTCCACCTAGTATCACGATAACATATTTGCAAACATTAGAGGAGAATATACTGATTTAAAGGAGAATAGTTGCAGTATAATATCACTACTAGGATGTAATAAATATTGCGGTTTCTGTGTCACCATCAAAAAGGTTAGCAGCCAAATTTTACAAATGCCAAGTTGAGGGGGGATGGAGCATACAGCTTTATGGTCTTTTTTAATATTTCTAATGGAAATTAAAAGATAATTGGTTGCCGGTGACTGAGGGGTCCCGTGACACTTTCCCTGAGCCTCCACAATGAAGGGGTTCCTGAGCTCTTGTCGAAGAGAGACAAGACTGTTTTCAAGCGAGTAGTAAGGGAAAAAACAAGGCAATAAAAATATGCTCGTCAATTGACATTGTTAAGTACAATAATACAAATGAACCAATTTCTGGATGTCAGGATACGTAAGTTACACAAATTTTACGTACATTGACAAGCTGGCAATACCATTAAGGCACTCTTTTACGCTTGCGAACCTTCAATTGCTTGATCACATACTGCATGATTTCTTTCAAACTGGCTCTCCTCCCTTCCTTTTTGTCCAGATTACAGGGACTACATACCTCCCACTAGGATGCTACTCGTTCAGTTCCAATAAGGCAGTCTTTATGGCATCATACACAAGCTCACCATATTCATTTCTCAATCCTTTCAACTTTTCATCATCATCATCATCTGCTATTTCCTATTCAGTAATTTCAGAAGTTACGAAGAATATCAGAGTAAAAAAGTCGTTTGCTACAAACCCTTGAAAACAATGCAGATTTTAATGCATTATGACCAGAACCAACATGGATATCAAATACACTGCCATCAGATTCCAATATAACTACTGCCACATAATAGCTGAACCAGGCAATGAACAAACGAAACTTAGGTCCAGCAGAAAATCTCAAAACATTGATTTGGAGAATATGCTTTCAAGCAAATGAATCAAGAGCAAAGCAATTTTCTTAAAAAGAAGGCATCAGAAGTGTCAACTCATGATCCTTAAAATCATTAGTAGAAAGTGAAGATGCATGTTATAAATTCATTACTGGAAAGGCAATAACATAATCAAGGTGCAATATCAGAGTATGTACCTGAATTGCTTAAACGAATGTAGCATGTTGACTTTTCCTACAAGAATCCAAGCAACTATTGACCACTTATTCTTGATTTTCTTAAGTTACATACTAAAGTGGCAAAAGACACAGAATAATCCAGGAAAGATATAAACTTACTCGCAGCTGGCCTTTGACAATCTCATTCTTGAAAGGATGCCACTGCCCATTCTTCAAATATTCTTGCCATAATGAGCACAACTCAGCAGTTTTTGCCTCCCAGTCCTCATTAAAGAACTGTAGAAGGCATGCCTCTTTAAAAGCTTTATCATTGATTTCCCCCTTTCTTTTAATTGCAAGTGATGTTCAATTGCTCACTATGTCTTGTAAACCCTACAAGAATAAAAGCCAAACTAGTTCATTAAGTATCTTGTATTTCTTGAGTTTGTTTATGGATGCAAGTTAGAAAATTCACTTTCATCTTTAGGGCATCCCAATACACAAGGCTCCCATATTTGTAGAGGATTAGGGGAAGGTCCCACGTGTCCAAAAATAGTCTTATTAGGAAAATGGAAAAAAGTGCATAAATTAAGAATAAAACTGAGTGAAAAGGTATATGTTCTACGCTTATTGATTCTTTGCAAGAATCACGCAGTTCTTAATTGCTAATAGCTTCTCTGTTAATAATATTGCCGATTAGGATTTCCATGTCGTCCAATGCTTCTTCTTTTTCCTTCAGCTCTTTTCTCAGTGAATCTACCTCAGCATTTAAATTGTTTGAACTTCACATAAGGTCCCGAGTTTGCAAGTTTCCTTTCAACTGCATCAATTATACGTGATGACATGCCAACAATATGGTCACAATATCAGGCCAAATGCAATTGAAAGCATTCATTTAGTTTTGCAGTTCATGGATATTATTAAGAAGACATTACAAATGGTTAAAGAAGGGCATGTGCTACTCTTCCAACTGACAATGAAAGCTAGGTCAAGCCATATTGAAACATTGAATGTAAGTGCGTCTGTCCATCAGGACTGTCACATACATGTTAATAAGCACAAAATTTAGAAGGCAGAATTGGGAGGAGAAAGAAACTAAGTTGATCGTTACCATCTAGCAATGTAGGAAGATTTCCCCTTTTTTCTCATGTGTTACAAGATAAAATTAAATTAACTATTATGTAAAAATATGCCAGAAAACCAATTGGGCAGAAAAAGGAAGGGAGAAAGAACGCATACAAAAGAAAGAATTATCGACAGTGATGATGAGCAAAAGAGGCATGCAACACAATCAAAAGATGATAAAGTAAAAACCATAGATTAGGAAGCCCAAAGCAATATGATATGGATGATAATGGAATCTAAGCCCCCTTTTATGAGCTGCAAAATAACATCACTAGTTTTATTGGCAAGTTGAGTCATTTTTGCCAAGCATAGTGTTTTGAAACGGCCAAAAAAAGTCAATGTTGAAGTGTATATATCATTAGAGACTTCAAATACTTTGTAGGAATGTGTACTTACCTTCTCCATCTCATTCATCAAACTTTCTCTCTCCAATCTATGCTGAGTTGCACACTCCTCCAATTCCTTAGCTAGCATCTTGAGCTGTTTCTTTTGGTATTCCATCTTGTCCATTAGTTTGGTATTTGCAGACTCTAAATTTCTAATCTCTAGTTGTGCCCAAGTTTTGCACAAAACAATCACAGCAAATTCAGACAGATAGCATCTTAGGATCCATGTGCTTGGCATGGGTAGCATAAATTTCACGCAATCCTCATATCAGATACTCTAGCAGTAAAATATTCATCAAAAAAGGACTTGCTTTTCCCTATGGATCATAATGTAAGATGAAAAGAGAACCATAGAAAATTACAGTGAACCAATAATAGGCAAAAAAAGTATAGCCTTTACTTTTCCAAAAATCCAAGTTCTGTAAGCAACGATTAATGCCAAGAATTATCACACATAATATTTCTGCTAGGCCACAGTTTTTCCTACCATTAAGACATGTTCAGTAAAACCTCTCAAACAGTTTATTCCTTTGTTTTAAAGAATATGATCTGCTCTATGGACTAAAAGCATGATTTGTCTCACCAACAAATGAGAAATGTAAGACAAGAAGCAATCAACAATGGTTGCAGAGACCTTTGAGGAAGCTTGTTTCTCTAATATCGTACAGGATATAAAGTATGACAACATGGCCATATTAGATGCCATAAGTTCTCAGGCATTTAGGCTCACTGTTCTCAAAACCATCTAACTAGGGCTTTTCCTTGTTTAACACACTCCTTTCGACAAAAAATTCTGTGTGATGCTGATTTATTGCTATATAAAACATACCCTTGCCAAATCCTTGGCGCAGAACGGCCTTCTCCTCAGTCAACCATCTCACAATTGCAAATCTTTCTCGATACCTCTGAGACAGTTCCAACAAACTTCCGTCTCTATTATTAATCTCTCCTCTAAGTATATGCATTGTACCTTTAATGTACAATTCCATCTCATACAACACGTGATTTTTGTGATCAATCTCCTCAAGCCAAAGTCTTAATGAGCTCATTTGCCTTCTCTAGCTCCTCTTCAACATTCTTACTCTTCATTGAAATGGAACGCATAGGTGCCTAAAAGAGCAAGAAGTATGTCTTTCAAAAAGCAAGTTTTAAGTAGCTTGTCACCCCAATGCACATTTTTCTTGTCAAAACTGGAGCAAAATCATGCATCAAGAAAGACTTTAATGTTGTAATTTAGATTAGTAGTAGCAAACAAGAAAAAGTTCAACTGAAAGGAGTTGTTGCTAAAATATTCAAATAAAACATACCAAGAGCCAGCAGATCAATTGATGAGGCAGCTTAATCCAATGGAGCGTTGGTGTTACTTTAAGAAAATTACTATGAAAACAGGAACAGTCAAAATCTTCAGAAAATCACGAAGTAAAAGCTCCTGAATGCAATTAAATCAGGTTTACGTAAATGAAAAACCCAACAAAACCTTTGGATGCAATGTAAGACGATTCATTATAAAATATCTGTAAGTACTAACAAACAACACCGGAAAAGAAAAGGAAAGTGGAGACGCACAAGAGTGGGTTTCGGACATGATCTCTCCTTGACATGATATAAGAAGGCCCGCTACTCGTAACGCAATCATTGTGTAACGGCCCGTAGCTAAGAACAAAGAGTGAAAGAGGGAGAAGAAGAGAGTAAGAGAGAGTAAGAGAGATAAATTAGAATTGGAAACAGAAAGAAGAGAGAAATCAGGATTTCGTTCATTCCATATCTATCTCTCACACATGTGATGCTTCTTATAGATAGACATTCCCGTTTGTTCTCAACAGAAATCATAAACATCCTCTAGAATTTGCAAATCGGCTTTTATAGGTCTAGACTGGACTTACACTAATATTGGGCCTAACTTCCTTGTGCTCCAACGGATCCTCACAATTCCCCCACCATACCAAATCCTTGGCCTCAAGGATTTTCAAAGTCGAAATTTGGAAATTGCAACTTCATGAACATCAAATCCTCCCAAGTCACTTCTTCTGGGAAAAGATTGATGCACTGCACTAGGACATGTGTTGCAGCTGAATTCTTTTTCTTGATTATGCGGCATCCTAGTATTACTTGTGGTTCAACTTTAATTTGCCTATTGTCACCCACCAAGGAAAGCTGCTGGGATACCATCGTCTTGAGACCCCACGGCCTTCTTGAGCAGAGACACAAGAAAAATAGGGTATACCACCCCTCCGCCAACGGCAGTCACTTAGTCCATCTCCGAGGCTTCATAAAGCACATACAGCGGAGATATCCTTCCAGACAACGATTAAGGCGTTCCGTTTGGCTGTCAGTTTGCGGATGGTATGTCGAGCTGAGGTGAGGAGTCATTCCCTCCAACTTGAACAATTCTTGCCAGAAGTGACTCGTAAAGAGCTTGTCTCGGTCTAAGACTATCGATTGCGACACCCCATGAAGCCTAAAGATTTGCTCATAGAACACTCTGACTAACATAGGGGCAGTGAAGGGGTGGCTGAGCTCTATGAAATGGGCTAACTTGATGAAGCAGTCAACCACCACCCAGATGATATTTTTCCCTTCTGAGCAAGGAAGACCCTCTATGAAGTCCATCGCTATGTGTCTACATGCTTGTTCCGGCACCGACAGTGACTGTAATAAACTTGGGGTAGAGAAGATTTTCGGTTTTGCATCACTGACAGATCTCACAAGCTTATACTGACTTCTTCATACCTGGCCAGTAGAAATGTTGTTTCAATCTAGCATAAGTGGCGTGAACTCGTGAGTGGCCTCTTATTGTTGAATCATGTAAAGTTTTAATCAATAAAGCTCGAAGATTTCCCCTGCTGCCAACATAAATTCACCTCTTGCATTGTAGTACTCCCTGCAAATACTTGTATTTGGAATTGGCAGAGCTTCTCCTAATGGCAGTCTGAATTAGCTCCGTAATCATCTCATCCCCATCATAACTCCCTGTAATCTCCTCCATCCATGTTGGAACCGCTATAGAAATAGCATAGCATTCAACCTTTGTTTGTCGTGACAGTTCATTGGCCGCTTTGTTTTCTAATCCATTTTTGTAGTGTGTAACATAATCAAGACCAAGTAATCTTGTGATGCCTTTCTGTTGCATATACATTATCAGCCTTTATTATTGTAGCAAGTGTTTTAGGCTCTCGTGGTCCATCTTGATTATGAATCACCGTTCTTCCAAATAATGTCGCCACTTAATTACCTCCATAATCCCAGCTAAGAACTCTTTCTCAATATATGGAGGGTCCCTTGTTTCTTAAGTTGAACCGTTTATTAAGGTAAGCTAATAGATGGTCGTCTTACATTACGCCAGCACCCACCCATTCTGGCATCACTTGCGTCAATTTCAAGCACAGAGGTCTTCTAGAAATCTGGAAGTGTAAACATCGGGGCGTGGCACGCGACTTCTTTCAAAGTCTTGAATGCTTGCTCTGCCTCTTGATTCCAATGGAAATTATCCTTCCTGAGCAAATCCGTTAAAGGCTTGTTAAGAATTCCATATTTTTTAATGAATTTTTGGTGATACCCTATCAATCTAAGGAACTCACGCAAGCTCTTAATAGTGGTTGGTTATCGGCCAAGTCTTCCTGGCCTCTACCTTCGATGGGTTCGTCGATACTCTTTCCACTGTGATAACATGATCTGAGTACTTGATTTGTGTCTAACCGAATGCACGCTTAGACAATTTCACAAAGAGCCAATGCTAGCGTAGAATACCCAATATTTCCTTAAGGTGCTGCTTGTGTGTATCCAAATCGAAACTGTACGCCAGTATATCATTGAAGAATGCCAAGACACATTCATGTAGAAGTGGGGACTCGAATGACATTACTTGGAATTCGTAGTGCCTTTGATGAGTTCGAAATGCCGTTTTTGCAATATCCTTATCCTTTACTCTGATTTGATGATATCCTGTTTGAAGATCTAGCTTCAAGAAATAATGAGACCTGTGTAATTTATCGAGCAAGTCATCGATGATGAGTATTAGACTTTTGTCTTTCACTGTAAATCCCATTCAAGTGCCTATAGTCAACGTAAAATCATCATGACTCGTCGTTTGTCCTAACCAATAATACTGGAGACGCAAATGGGCTACTGCTATTATGGATCAACTCTGAATTCTGCATACTTTGCTTCTTAATTTCAGTTTTGAGGTAATAAAGGTAACGGTGTAGCTGCACGTTCAATTATTGGGTACGAAATTGGACCACAATTCCCTCTATCATTAGTTCACCCAATTATGGTCTCCTAAGAGTAGACCTCAGTTGATTGATTTGGATAATGAGTTTTTCTTTGGGAAAGTTTGAGAATCTAGAGGATTACAAGTTTGTTCCTCATAGGAGTGTGCATGGGTGATGGCTGGCTGGTCACTACTTGATGGCAAGCCAGACTTTGATCCAGAAGAGGCAGGCATTGATCTGCTTGTAGTTATCTGTCAATAGAATATTACAGTTCACAAGCCTTGCGGAAGCCAGGGAATAGGGTAAGGTAAACCTTTGAAGGTTTGACAGGACCACTGAGGATGTCTCAACAGGAAATTGATTTAAAAACAATTACCTTTCATCCTCTTAAACAAAAGGATCCAACGTATCCACAAAAGTAAGTTTATTTATTTATTGTTCCTTTTTCGGCTGTTCTTCTCTCTCTCTCTATTAGTTTAATTGCAACTTGTGTGCAATTAAGCTTCGAGTCCGGCTTCAATCAACGTTTCCTTTTTGTATTAAGAAAAACAAATCATACAAATTTTTATTTTTTTATTTTTTATTTTCCCTTGATGGTACTACATATTGCTGGGCAAAACAATGATTCAAAAATCAAAATTACCCTGTGAGGGAGGAGAAAGAAATTGGTTACTTCTCTTGATTATCAATATATAATTATTACAAAATTGATCTCTACGTTTTTTTCACCTGCTACAATAGGTTAAGTTACACGTTATATTATTTTAGCCTTTCTGCAATCCATACAAACTATTTTCTTTTTCGCCCAAAAAGAAAGAAAGAGACCCATTATCGATCTGTTTCAATAATACACCTTAGAGCATTTGATAAATGTTGGCTTAATGAAGAGGGGTAAAAGTGTTTTTTTTTTTTCTTTTTGGGTTGATTATTTCTGTCAAATTTCACTCACTTTTGTTAGTCCGAATATATATATATATATATATATATATATATATATTTTTTTTTTTTTTGGTTACACCTATAAAAATATGAAATATAAATTGTAGGTATCTCAAAATGTAGATTTAGGTCTGCTAAAAATGCGACAACTGATGTGATCTGCTAATCACATAAGGCCAAAAAAAAAACTCGGGTCAAAAATTGGACCGACCCGTTTCGTCAATCTCGGATCTATTCGAGTGAATCTTCCTCTCTGGGATCCTTTCTAATCACCAAAAAAACTGTACTCTAAAGCGGCAATCTAGACAGATAGAGAAAAACCATGTTCCCTCAATTCGGCGCGACGGCAGAGACGCTGAGCAAGGCGTCGACGATCGTGTTCCGGATCGGCACCGACGCCCACTTGTACGACGATCCCGAGGACGTTAACATCGCGCCTTTGCTCGATAGCAAGTTCGACTCCGAGAAATGCGAGGCTCTCAAGCGCCTCCTCGCTCTCATCGCTCAGGGCTTCGACGTCTCCAGTTTCTTCCCTCAGGTCCGTTTTATTGTGTTTTTCGACTTCAGTATCATTTTGAATGTCTTCAACAGCAAGAGAGAAGCTGATATGAGTTTAAACTAAATATTCCTTGCAAAGTGCCGAACGAATCTCGAATATATTTACGGAAAATTGAATTCTGTTGATAAAATATCTTTTGGACTTGCTATAGAATAGAACTAAGATTTGGCTCCGGGCCGGGACTGTGTCGGTTTGTTTGTTGATTGAGGAACGGCGAGTTCTTCCGTAAGATTGAATTTTGATCAAGGGACTTGCAGGTGGTTAAAAATGTGGCATCACAGTCGTTGGAAGTAAAGAAGCTGGTTTACGTGTACCTCCTGCATTATGCTGAAAGGTACGTGAGAGATCTAATACGCAAACGACCGAATAATTCTTCCAGGAGGATTGGAAACATTGGGCATTTATGGCAAGAACATGTTGTGAAATCGAATGTTGTGCTCAAATATGCTTTACAGAGTTGAATGCGGTGTTGCATAAGCATCCATACCCTGCATAAACCGTGGTAGGATGGGGTAAAACAAAATAGAAGAGGAATTGCTTTTGGCTGGCTGCTTCTAGGAGTATGTTCTAATACAAATGCCTATCCAATTTTCCTGTTGAACTTATTTAAATAGTGATAACATTGAACGATCCACAGTTTCTAGGATTGCAGTTGTCTAACGTGGAGTTCAAGCTACATACCCCTTTTTGTACCTTTTGCATTTTATGGTACACATTGAACTTGGTTTTAGGTTGGTTTATCCCATCACATGACACGTGAGGCGTAAGAAACTTTTTGGTATTACTTACATCCATCTTTTTCTATGCTCCATTTAAGGCATCCAAATGAGGCATTGCTATCAATCAATTCCTTCCAGAAGGACTTGGGAGATCCAAACCCCTTGGTAAGGGCATGGGCACTTCGAACCATGGCAGGAATCCGACTGCACGTAATTGCACCTCTTGTTCTTGTGGCAGTGGGCAAGTGTGCTAGAGATCCATCTGTTTATGTCAGAAAATGTGCTGCCAATGCTCTTCCCAAGTTGAACGATTTGCCTTTAGAGGAAAATTCCTCAACAATTATTGAGGTTTGGTCAATTTATTCGCAGGCACTATTTTGAAAATTGTTTGCATTTTTTAGTTCAAGAATTTAATGATTAAACCTTTTTTCCTTGGTCCTGGAAGATATATGAATTGTTCTGTTTTGGGCAAGAGATAGTTTTTCTCTTATTGTTTATGATGTACGATATTTATTCCCCCACACAGGATATATAATAGATAACACATTCTTCTCCGAAGCTGGTCTAAAGATGTGCCTGCTGTGTCTTTGCACAGAAACATGAGTTATTGGAGTTGCTTGAACAAGTTTAGTGTTCAGAATCTCATTGTAATTGGTCAAGTGCACATCCCATCTCAGTATGGCTACATGTATGGAGATGCAATTGTTGATGCTTCCTGTGTTTTTTGTTTGCATTGCTTAGTTTTTTTTTTTTATAATTTGCAACATATGTGTTTTTTTGAAGTTACTTAGTTTATAAAGTAGGAGTCTGTGATATGCATGCCTTAACTCATCACAACTTTCAGAGTTCATGTACATGATGTGTACCTTTGGATATTATGGGTATCAATATCAGTCATTCTGGCACATTTATTAGCTGTTATTCTATACAGACTGTTGGAATATTGTTAGGTGACCATTCGCCTGGAGTAGTTGGAGCTGCTGCTGCTGCATTTATTTCTATTTGTCCAACCAATTACTCTTTAATCGGAAAAAATTACAGAAGGTTATGTGAGATCCTTCCTGATGTAGAAGAGTGGGGTCAGATAGTCTTAATCGATATGCTTCTGCGTTACATAATAGCAAGGCACGGCTTAGCAAAAGAATCCATAATGTTCTCCTTACATGGGAAAGAAAGCTCTCATTCTGAAACAGATGGTTCAGATATTGACTGTTCATTGGAAAATGACATCAGTGACATGAGTGGAAAATATGACATTGAATTGGCCAGCATGGTCTCTAGGTGTTATATTGAAAGCCCTGATGAATATTTGTTACGCTCAAGTTGTAACAAGAAGATTTCTGTTGAATTCAGCAGCAAGAGATTTGTGTCTGGCAAAAGTAATAGTGACATGAAGATCCTACTTCAGTGTACATCTCCATTGTTATGGAGCAACAACAGTGCTGTAGTGCTAGCTGCAGCTGGTGTACACTGGATCATGGGACCAATGGAAGATCTCAAGAAAATTGTTAAGCCCCTTCTTTTTTTGATGAGATCATCCAGTGCTTCACAATATGTGGTACTTTACATTCCTTCTTATTGTTCAGTTTGATACATGTGACAATAACAATATATTTTGACCTTTTTATATATTGTATAGGTACTATGTATACTGAGAGAAGGTAATATACCTTTAATGCAAATTTTTCTGCTTCTTGCCTTCTGAATACACTCAAGTAATCATCACTTCTAGGAGCTGATGCATGACATGTGAATGAGTTCCTGATGAAGGACCTTCATGCTGATGCCTTGGGTGGTTTTCTGTTTGGAAATCAGTTGATTATTTGGATTGAAAAAAATAGAGTCTTGAATTTACAAAGAAAATAGTATCTCTTTAAAAGAAATTCATAAAAGAATATTTTTTGGATCTTCAGCTACTATTTAAAGGAGGAGATAAAAACATATAGACTCTTAAATTTATCTATTTACCTTTGCAGGTTCTTTGCAACATTCAAGTACTTGCTAAAGCAATGCCTTCTCTTTTTTCGTCCCATTTTGATGACTTCTTCACAGTTTCTTCAGATTCATATCAGATAAAATCCTTGAAGCTCGAGATCCTTTGTTGTATTGCCACAGATTCGTCAATTTCATTTATCTTCAAAGAGTTCCTGGTACTGCTATACTTACTTCCTACGTCTAATTCATAGGTTCCTTTTATTAGGAATTTTGCCATAGACCATAATGACAATCACTATTGCTAGTCATGCTTTTTGAATTTATTGTTGCTTCACCTTAGAACATCCTGTTTCCATCTCATTTGAATGAAAATGGATGGCACATCGGGCATTCGCCAATTGGTGTGCTATGCAGTTTAGTTATGGTGGCTGATGTTGGCTTTTTCTTTTTTGGCTAATAAGGCAGTTTTAAATAATGCAAGGTGCCCAATCAAAGTGACGGTAAAATAAAACCAATTTGGGCCTAAGCTTTCACAGAAAAAGCCTTGAGTCAAGCTAATTGAAGGTATATTGTACCGGATAGAAATATTTGGATTGGTATTAACTGAAATGCTTCTGAAATGTTAGAGAACATTATAATAATTGTTTTGTTAGTGTAAAAACTTAGAAATGTGTTGACTTATTTGCTTCTAAACCTTTTTATTTATAAAAAATTTTGGCACACATCAATGTCACTCGAAAATGGTGTTTTTGAAATGACAAGCAGTATCGATTTTGGAACAAATGATTCATTTTTCCTCTAGGTAGAATAATGTGAGCGCATGCATTAGGCACATTTGTTTGATTGTGTAACTGTCTTTTCTGTTGTGTACCCCAAATCCACTCTCTCTCTCTCTCTCTCTCTCTCTCTCTCTCGCTTTCTCTGTGCTACTCTTTTTGGTATTGTTTTTCGTATCATCTCTATGGACCTAGTATCTAAGTGCATGAATTTATGCTTATCTTTTAGTTTACTACTAGGATTATATTAGAGATCCAGACAGGAGATTTGCAGCCGACACTGTTGCTGCTATTGGCTTATGTGCGCAGAGACTTCCCAAAATGGCTAATATGTGCTTGGAAGGGTTGTTGTCTCTGATCAGACAAGGTCTGTTTTCAGTTGCATCTTTTCTTTTTAGTGGAAAAGGAAAATCAAGTTTCTGAATGCGGTATTCTTTGCAGAATTTTTGACTAGTGACTCTGAGCACGGGGAAGGGGGTGTTCTAGTTCAAGCAATAATGTCAGTGAAAACAATTGTAAAGCAGGATCCTCCCAGTCATGAAAAGGTATACTCTGTTCTCATATGCTCTTCCTAATTTTCCATACATGTTTCTGCTGTTCTCTTGTTTCCTATGGTGGTTCAAATGTTGGGGATATTTTGATAACTTGGATGTGAAAATCATGTAAAATTTTGAATTCAGAACCCAGTTATATGAACCAAAATTTGGATAGAACTCAGGTTAAGGTTTTTCTGCCATAACATGAAAAGTTTAATAGTTTATCAATTTAATTTGGTAGAAAAAGAAAATGTGTGGAAGAAGCATGAATATGTCAGTGCAATTGCTAATGCCGTATTAATTATGTTGATAAATGCCTTTTGCATCCCTGTCCATGGTATATTATAACTAAATTATTGTCTGCTAATTTTTCCAACTGAAGGGCCCTATTTACTCCCCTACTTTACTCAAATTTTCTTCTTATTGTTATTACCAATTTTGGCAAATTTACGGTAAAAGTTTCTATCTCCAAGTCACTGTCTTCATGCAAAATGCTCTGGCAGTATCATGGGTTAGTATGAACTACAACCTATGGTTATTGCATATTACAAGTGCTTGATGTTACCATAGTCATTCATTTAAAACATTGGTCCTGTATTTATTGGTTGGACACTTGCAGTTGCATTTGATACACTCCATTTCTATTTGCAAAGGTCGTGATACAGTTGGTTCGTAGCTTGGATTCAATCAAGGTTCCTATAGCCCGTGCAATAATAATCTGGATGATGGGGGAGTATTGTGATCTAGGGGAGATAATCCCGAGGATGTTACCCACTGTGCTCAGCTATCTTGCTTGGAGCTTTACTTTTGAAGCATTGGAATCAAAGCTTCAGGTTCTCAATACTACTGTGAAGGTACATGAAAGAACCTTCCATTACTTTCCTAAGAATCTATTGAGTTAATGTGGTTAGAGTGTGAGGCAACCAAATTGTCCAATAATGTATTTGGGATAAATTGCCAGGCAAGATATTACATAATAAATCAGTATGGACCATTTCTTTTCTTACTTTTTACTACCATTTGTTGACACTTTGCGGTAATGCTATTTATTTTCCCATTATATTTTTGTGATTTAGAAAAAGAAAAAAGCTTTCTATGAGTAGCTTGTTCTGCAGGTGCTCTTAGGTGCAAAAGATGGTGGCTTTGGGACATTGAGAAAAGTAGCCAGCTTTGTGCTTGAACTGGCAGAATGTGATTTGAATTATGATGTTCGTGACAGGGCTCTTTTTTTGAAGAAGCTCCTGTCTTGCAACCTGGGTTTTCAAGCACCAGAGGAAGGCACAAAATGTCTGCCCCATAGTGAGGACCTCCCACATGTGCTTGCAAAGAATATGTTCCAGGGACAAGTAAAGCAAATTTCAGCAGAACCCATTAATCATCGGATCTATCTTCCTGGATCTCTGTCCCTTATAGTTCTTCATGCAGCTCCTGGATATGAACCTCTTCCAAAACCCTGTAGCGTGCTTCATGAGGAGCCAGGCCTGTTAAATGATACTCGAGGAACAGATGTCATAGGGGAGGGTGCTGATGATTCTGATACATTATCTGGATCATTGGATGAGGAAAGAGACTCTGACTATAGCTCTGAGCATTCTAGTACAATTTCAAGTGGAAATGGTGGCAGTAATGGGATGGGTTCTACAAGTGACAGTGATGATGATGTTGCAGATCAACTGATTCATGTCTCAGATTCTGGTGGTTTGCATAAGAACCAGAATGGAGCTCCTCAGTCTTCTTCTACTGAATTTGAGGAACTGATATCAAAGAGAGCTCTAGACTCATGGTTGGATGAGCAACCTGGTTTGTCAAGTCTGAGGACATCAGAACAAAGTCAAATCCATAGATCTTCAGCAAGAATCTCCATTAGAGATATTGGAAGCCGGGTCGAGCCTAAATCCTACAGGCTCTTAGATCCAGCAAATGGAAATGGCTTGAAGGTGGATTATTCATTCTCTTCTGAAAGTACAAACATATCTCCTCTACTTGTGAGGATAGAAGTTTTCTTTGAGAATTGTTCCACTGAGACCATTTCGGAAGTCACTTTGGCGGAGGAAGAATCAAATAGAACTCCCGATTCAATTGAGGGGTGAGTTTACTAAAATTCCTTACCTTTCTTGTTACTTTAATAATGCTGCATATACTACATTGCCCAGACCAAACTATGGCATATATCTGTTGAAAAAGTAGTTCTAAGACCCAGACCAGTTTTTGAGTTGGACAAAGAGCTAGGACATATCCAACTGGTGACTCTGTGGTTGGACCATTAGGTCAATTCTTATTTATTTTTTAATAGCTAGTACTAGTGTATTAGATAAAATCCAACTAAATATATTAAAATAATTTTAATCATGCAAGTACGAGTTATATTTATAAAATATATTTGATCAAATATATTTTTTCTCAACAAATGTAATTTATTTTCAAAACATGAAATACAAAATTTTGGCAAAACCCAGCAGTGTCATTGGGTTGCCTGGGTCACTCTAGCCAGGTCAGCCAGTTTTTTGGGGTCAATTCCTAGTTTGGTTCAAAGGGCAAGCTTGGTGTAATAGTAAGGTTATTTTATTGTGACTTGGGAATATCTAATCATTGCTAGACCCAGTAGTGTGAGCACCTTGTGTACTAGGTATATCCCTTTTGACCTTGTGGTTTGGTTCAACAATAAAACTGGACAAGAACTATGAATGGTTCACGAGTCCGACCATCCGTACCGGTCTAGTTTTTAAAGCTATGGTTGAAAGCCAAAATTCAAGTGTAATTGGAGGATTTTTGGCCTCTCTATTTACAGATATCTGATATCCTATACTTTTAGTTGGCAGCCTTCCCTATTCCTATCAAAACTAAGGATTCTGGCTGGAGAGAACGTGATTTCAGATTGATGTCTCCTTATATGTCAATCTGTACTTGTATGTTACTCAGCTCTTAGCCACCAAGTCCTTTTACTGGCTTTTCTCTGGATGTTGCAGCTCCGTGACATCTCTGACTGATGTGCCAACACTGGTTCCCATGGAAGACGTTGTCACCTCTCTTGAGCCTGGTGAGACAAAAACAAGAATACTCCATGTCCGTTTCCAACACCACTTATTGCCTTTGAAGCTGGCCTTGTATTCTAGTGGCAAGAAGCTACCCGTTAAGTTGTGGCCTGACATTGGGTACTTTGTCAAACCACTTCCAATGGACACTGAATCCTTCATTGACAAGGAATCTCACCTTAGAGGAATGTTTGAATATGTAAGAAGGTGGGTTACTGTAAACCCTTTACCGCTTTTTGTAAAGTTCATTTAAGTGTAAGTTTGCATAATTATGAGTTCAATTTTTCTCTCTCTTCATTTCCCCCAATACTAATGATTTGTCCGATTTTTTTGGGGGTGGTTTTTTGGCTTTTGTGCCCCCACCCACCGTGGGGGGGGGGGGGGATGGGGATTCAAGGAGACATCTTGTCTTTTTCATGAACGAGAGTTCAAGGAGGTGTTTCTTTTCATATGTGCAACTTTTTCAATTGAAGCAATTATAGAAGACACATACTTAAATGGAATATTTTTTGATGTAGAGAATTCTTAATCCAATGATATTGGGATTTCATCTATTTTTTCCATTCAAATTTTCTTCATAGCTTTTCTTTTTCATCTATGTGTGGTAGTCTTAATTGTTTGCCCTTTTTTTAATTTTTTCCCCTTTTTGGTGGTACCAGTTGCACGTTCACTGATCACATTGGGGAGCTTAGAAAGGACAAGCGTGATGTGCTAATGGGAGACAAGTTTCTCTTGGTTTGTGAGAGCCTCGCACTAAGGATGCTTAGCAATGCAAATCTTTTTCTTGTATCTATCGACACACCAATTGCTGCCAACCTTGATGATGCATCTGGTTTGTGTTTACGTTTCAGCAGCGAAATTCTGAGCAACTCAATTCCCTGCTTAATTACTGTTACTGCTGAAGGTAAATGCTTTGAACCATTAAGTCTGTCAGTAAAGGTCAACTGTGAGGAAACTGTATTTGGGTTAAATCTGTTGAATAAGATTGTAGGCTTCCTTAGTTGAGCCCTTTTCCAGTTTGTAGTTGTTTATTGTGGTGAAAGACCATCCAGTGTATCACTGATTAGGAAGAGAACAGTTGAAATATCTGATAATGTGTTGAATGACATTTTGTGACACTAACAGCATTTTTCATTGATACCTTTGACTCGTATTGATGGGAATTTTACTTCACGAGAATTGAACAAAAAGATATTTATTCTATATACTCCACATTTCACAGCTGTCGAATATCAATGTAATTTGGATTCCATTGGACCTCTGCATCGGTTTTGTTGAAGTTGAACTTTTCTGGAGATTCCTCCATATTGTCTCTTGAATTGTATTGTTTGTTACTATTTCCTATAGAAGAGGGACTTGTTGCATGGGTTAGGCCAGTTATCTTCCTGTTAGAAAATTTTCAAATTTAAAAATCAATTCCTAACTAATTATGATGACCAATTATACGACTGCTGCTTTTGTTTGTTGGTAATGATGTTTTCATTACACGAATTAGCTTCTTGTATTAGCAGGCTAGTCAGGTTACGCCTGTTTAAGCTCTTCTCTTGTTCAACAAATGAATTCTTGTTCTGTTCCAAATGGGAACACATTTCATAGAATTTACATGTAAGGTCAGATGGTGAGAAATTTTTGAAAGTTGAGACTGGGTTCTGTAGTGTTGTTTTCCATCCATCCATGATTCGCCTGGATCTTCAAGGTATTAGGTGCTGCTGCTACAGCCTCTCTGTGAAGCAAGCATCTGACTCTAGACCCCACAATATAGGAATCTTGAGCATTGATAGTGTACAGAAACTGAAATAAGAGCTCATTTTAATTAAAAAATTAATGTTGAAACAAGAGAATTAATGGTTAGGGTTTAGAAAAAATTATTGTTTTTATTTCAATAAAATAGGAAATTTGTAAAATTTGTTTGTAATTAAATTTATTTATACAAAAGTGATAAAATTAAATACTAATTCACAAAGAAATAAAATTTTATCTAATTTTAGTTATTTATTTATTAAAATAATTAAATGTTAATTACATAATTTTTAATTAAAATAAATAACTAGAATAAAATAAATTAACAAAAGAATAAAGACACTATTGTGTCATTCTTTTTAGATATTGAATAAATTCATCTCAAATGTGAAAACTCTAAAAAGGTTCATTATAAACATCAAGATCAATTTTTTTAAATTTATTTTTTATGATTCAAATATTTTAAATTTTCTAACCTTTTAACTAGAAATCTCTTATATTAATTATCTCATCACCATTTCTCTTTCTTGATATTTAACACCTTTTTAATGACTTTTAATTAAACCTTTGGCCTTTAACTCATAATTTTCAATTTAGAAAAACTCTTCTCAAATTTACAAAAAATTGAAATTTTTTAATTCTTCAGAACAAATAATTTAAATAATATGACTTTTTTTTTTAATTTGTAATTGCACTTTTAAACATGACATTAGCTTAACAATTCATACCAATAAGGATTTCAAATTAAAATTAAAGTTTTTTTCTCTAATAAAATTAACATAATTTGACACAAAATAAAAAATTTATAAGATTTTGAAATAGTTCAACATCAAAATTATTAGGACCTATTAAAACATTGTTTTTATTATCTTCTTGGTTTGCCATAATACATGATTACATACTAATTACTTGTTATTTATTGACATACTTATTAGTAACAATGTGGTTATGTACATAGTCAATAATTAACACGTAAGAAATCATCTTACTCAATCACAACATGGTCAATAATTATTATTTTCTCTTTTTGTAACTTATTTCTTTGTCATCCTCTTTAATCCTAATAATTGATGTTTTTTTTTAATTAATCTATCTTTACTTAATCAAAAGTTAGTGATTAATTAACACTTTGACTATAAGATTTTTTAATTTTTAACTTCATAATTATAATTTCAATCAAAATAAAATAAGAATTAAATTATCTTTTTTCTATTTCTAATATCTCATTAAATATATCATTACTATATAATTTAGATTTTAATAATTTCTTCATATTAATTAAATTATTGACTTATTAAATTTAAATTAGTAGTATTAAACATAATTATAAACATTGACTTTGATAAAAGATTGAGTTATTGAGTCAATAAGTCAATAGTTAGCTTAGTCAAGTTATTCTAAAGGGTTATATATTCTCCAATTTTCCTCTTACCATTACAAGGCACGAGGAAACAAAATTACCAATAAAAAGTAATCCAAATTATTTTATATTATAGAGTTTATATTTTAAACCCAAAGAAACTTAAATTTGAAAATAATCTAGTACAATATAATATATTAATTTGTCTCATATTATGAATATTAAATTTCAAACCTATAAAGAAAGTCCTTAAATTTCACTATTTTGATCATAAGCATTAGCATCATCACTCTTAAAATTCATTTCTTATAACTTGATAGACAACATCAAATTCATGACTAATGTTATCATCCTTTATATAATCAATATCAACCTCTATGTCTTATAAGTTCAAATCAACTATATATCAAGATAAAATGAACATTAATAGTAATGCAAGAAATTACAAAGAAAGAAAATTATAATACTAAAGTAGAGAATGAATAATGTTTTAATTAGTACCATTATTAGAATTATTTTAAATATTACATGATGTCGTCTTTTGATGAAAATTCTAACTCATCTTTGCTTTAAACTAGTGGTTTTATCTTTTATACTCAATCTTCATTTGTTTTAAATTCTTCAAAATTAATAGGGTCATAATTTTGACCTTCGAAAAGATTCCTACATCATAATTAATCAATATATTAATAAACTTTATTAAGAAAAATAGCAAACAAAATAAACAAAGTACTTATCTTATAATTCTTTATTTAGACAATGAATAAAATGAAACATTAATAAAAAAAAACCTTCATACCAAATTTAGCTAAAATCATTCCATTCAAAAAAACGAGTTTACAAAAATTAGGAACATCCAGCAAGGCAATTTATAGCCAGTAAGTCACTTTGAATGGTTTAAACAAAGTAATTTAACTTAGTATCATCAGATAAATCCTAGTTTTGTGATTATTTGTACAAAGCAAGCAAAGTTACTAATCTTTCTAAGTTTTATGATTATTACCTTTGTTGTAATCTTAAATTATAATAAGTATAAGCATGATCATTGAGTTTTTGGTGTTCCAATCTATTGCATTTCTTTAAATGAACATACTCAAAAATACTCCAATTACGTTAACAACTTAAAGCACTACAAGTTTGACTTAAAACTCAAATGACTAACTTCTTCAAATTGGGTGCACTATTTTTATAAGTGGACCATCATTCCTCTGCAATAGTCATTATCAATATAAATAACTTATTTAATGAAAGAAATTATAAAAGAAAGTAATGAATTAATAAAATTATTAGGAGGCATGATATTGTGATCAATTAGCAAAATTATGTCTAAAGTCCCCTTCTGTATGGGTGAAAATCTTCATTTCACTTGTTAGCTTGTGCATCGATGATTCATTTTCATAAGAATACCTTTATAGAATATCCAAAAATGAAGAAACAACTAAATGATGTTTCTCAATCAATGCAATATCATATTAACACCTAAGATTAAACCAAAACCCAACATAAAGATTCTTATGTAATGAGTGGTCTCATCAAGTATCAATTATGATTGAAAAGGCTTTAATTCTTGTCTTTTTCTTTCGAAATCTCCTCACAATTTTTGCTTTAGTCGTATGAATAATCTCATATAGATACCCTATCGTAAGTCTCTCATCATTATCAACTCATAAAACACAAATTAAAAGCTTAGTAATATGTATTATGAAGGCACATTCTCTCCAAAATCCAAAGTCTAATACATCATCGACAAACATCTTTCCTTTGACTTCTTTAACATATGTATATATAGCCTAATCTTTAAATATTACCATAACTTTTAGTGTATCTCTTTTAGCCAAAATACTTTGTAAGGCAATAAAGTTACTAACAAACTAAATTGGTGCAAGACAAACTATTTTTCTTCCATTAGTAAACTTTCTCGTGAGGTACAAAGGATAATAATAATTATAAATGTACTTTGAAATTTTAGAAGTATGATAAACAATTTCACTAACCTTTGTCATGTTACTTATATTATGAAGAATCAAATTAATATAATAAGTTGCACAAAGAGACCAAAATAATGTCCTAAATTTGTTCTCTAATAATCTACTAATAGCTACATAATTAGATACATTATTAGTCACCATATAAACCATATTTTTAACACTAATAAACAATATAACTTCTTTAAACAATTTATATAATGTTTGAGCTATCTTAATTGATTCTGAAGCATCGATTGACTTGAAAAAAAAAAAACAATTCCTTTGGGCCAATAAACCAAGAAATTTATCAAAATTCTATAATTTTGATTTATCCACCCATTAGCTATTAATGTATAACCAATCTTACTCTATGTGGGTAATAGCTTTTCATAAAATTCTTTATTCTTTAACATTTTTGGTCAACAAATGACCACGATAATTATGAAAAGATGATGCCTTATAACTTAGTCCCACATTAGCTATGGCATTAATAATTAGTTAATAGTAAATTGAATTTGCAATATTAAAAGGTATGAAAGTATTAGTCATCTATATAGATACAACAACATCACTCCTTTCTAACATAGCTTTGTTTTGCAATACACTTTCTGAAGTTGATTGGGCACTAGGGCCTATCCTTGATATAAAAATAGACACAATTTCTCCTAACTTGTTAACTCATTTTTCTTTAGTTTAAAATAGTTTGTTTTTTCTTTTAAAGTTAGGATGGGAAGATGGAATTAAAGGTGGTGGAACTTCTTGAATATTAGTATCAAAATAATAATATCGTTGCTTTTCATAGGCCCTATATCCCAATTTATCTAATGTTTCTTGTACTTTTATTTTCTTTAAAAAATAATCCTTAAGATTTTACTTCATTTAATGTTGAATATCAGTTGACACCTTTCAACAATAATTTGCTTCCCTTTTCATTTTTGCCAAATGTTGCTTAACTCAATTAATACTGCCCTTAGAAAAGATCTTTATGCAACATAAAGAGATTAATTTCTTTCACTACTTACTCTTTCATCAACTTCCTTATAATGGCCTTGTGCTAAATCAATTTTTTGTTCAATATTACTTCTTATAATTTTTGTAAGAGATGCACTTTCAGAAGAACTAATGACTAATGGAGTGAAAGCTTTAGTAGTAGGCGGAGTGTTATCATCTCCCGTTGAAGAAATCCTACGACAAGAATACAATATAAACATGAACTATAATAAATTTCATAAGACTAGCAAAAGGCCCTAACCAAGAACTAAGAACAATGGAAAATAAAAAAAATTAAAATTAAAATTTAAAGGAAAACTAAGATAATCTATCAAAATATACTTTATTATCAATATTAAGATGTAATATGACATAATGTCAAAATGGGCATTTGTTATGAAGTCATAGTACCTTAAATGCAAATACTCTAGTGTGATAGCTAATTTTCCATAGATTTGTTAGACCTCATTAAGCCAATTTCCCAATATCAGGATGAAACCTTGGCATAAACTAATCTAAAATTTTGGTAAAAGTCACTTATAAAATAAAAGGAAAAACTTCTAATGACCTTGATATTACCATATTGGTAAATTGTGTGTTTATGTTGCATGCGTATACATCTTTGTTAATTGTAAACTGGAACATTGATTACTTGTAAATTGTGTGTTTATATTGATGACCTTATGGGTTGCAAGCATGAGTAAAGTAAAACCATAGACTGCAACAATGATTACTTGTAGTGCATCTTCCCATGCTAAGTTATATCTCATTGGTAGGAACGTGAATTATATGCACAGTTAATGTAAGGAAGGGAAAGAGCAAATCTAAGGGAGAAAAAAAGAGAGAGAGAGAGAGAGAGAGAGAGGGACCGGTTAAATGCTGTTACCACACTTCCAAGTGTAGTGTACACATCACTGAATTCTAGACCAATACAGCCACTTCTAACAATGGCAATCCAATCAAGGACAAACTCCAATTTAAATGCATGATTGCTTGTAATTACAGTCTTCCCTGCATACCATTACGTGAGAGTTTGAATTTCTAGGAGCATGAAAACATAATATTGCAAAAAACTGAAGAAAAGGGTTTTCGATGAATAACAAGAAATAGACTTATACATTAATTTCCAAGGAGAGTGCGTAGAATACATGCTTTCGTTGAGTTGTGTCATCAGCCAGGTAGCTTATAAACGATTCTTACAAAGATAAGCACACAAGAGTTCAAAGCTATTGACCAAAACATCCAAATATTGAGAGCATTACCTCTTTGACAGTTACATGCTTTCATCTACCTATCTGCCTAAATGTACCCTTATTCTTCGGAAGATTTAACTTTTCGCACATAACATTAAGCATAAGCAACAAAGATAATGACACTATATTTTTCATGATTTTAATACTCTTTGTTAAAACAGATGTAAGATATTCATCTTTGTGCAATGATGAGAAAACAGAACAATGCATTTACCTTTAATTTCAATGCCTTTGGGGACAAAAGGGATAGAACCAATAGCACTGATTATATCGTTTGCAATAACAAAACTGAATATTAAGCCTAACTTTATGACCTTCCTCTATCGATAGTGTGTCAAAAACATGACGACTTAAAAACTACAGGGAACTAGGAGTAAATTCACTGTGAAGGGAGTTCTTATTTAGGAGAAAACAACCAAGATCAATGAAAGCAAACAAAATCTATCAATCAATTACAAAACCTTGAATAGCTGAATTCCCACAAAAGCAAAAATTTTCAAGGTTAATACCCATATCCCAATGGAACCCTAATGGGGGAAGTTTGGTACTCATAAAAATTGAACTTTTGACTCACAAAATTTGTAGCAACACCAATCAAAATATCAACATCCACTGCCCTGAAAGAATTTCTCAAATTATTGTGATTTCTTGTGGTCAGATTATTTTCGCGGTCAATAACTCCCTGTCTGCTGTACCCTGCAACTGTAACCTATCAGAATCAACAACAAACATATCATTGACCTGAAATCGCAATCTCCAGCATCCGTCAATCTGTTGTCATTACTTATCCGTTCAATTTTTTAGTGAAAAGTGAAATCGCAATAATAGAATCATAGTAAAAACAAGAGAAAAACCGAGATTGAGGCTAAGGTTTGTCTAGGCGAGAGAAGAAACCCAGACTCCGGATCACCTAGAGAGAGAAGAAAATTAAAACTCTAAGATTGAAGTTAAAACGTTGTCATTTAAAAGCCAAATAAAAAAATAAAAAAATAAAAAAATAAAAAGACTCGGTTCAATTCATCTAGTTCTCTAGGTCATCCGGGTTCCAAACAACCAACTGGGTCAACCGGGTTTTAAAAAACCAACCGAGTTTTCTCGGTTCAATGTATAAACCAGAAAACTAGAAACAGAAGGATGAACAGAAGGAACAAAGCAAGAAACTTTTATAATATTGATGAGAAAAGCTCAAAAAACTTCATTAATCATTAGACCTCTTTTATAAGAGGTTTTCGTACATTACAAAAGTTAAACATAAACTCAATTTACTAACCTTCAAATTTAAAATAGGGGTTTCAAATGATTAGAAAGTTGCATCGCTTCTATTCAAAATAATGCTAATTAAATTACATAAAGGAACAACCTTTAGCAACTAGCGCAACTGTCATTAACCGAAATTCAAAAATTCTGTTGTAACTTCCCGCAGAAGAAGCCACCAGACTCCATGAAGCAAAAGTGCAGCACCATGGTTCTCTGGTTTTCAATTTGGAACAATGGAAGATACTTCTGATGCCTGATTTTAGATCAAGAAATACATTTGGCATCTGATTAGCTCTTTAGGGAGTTCATTCTGTTTCTCGATGCACCTTTCTTTAGCGATATGGTCTTCTTTTTTTGTTCTTTCCGTATGCCTCCTCGATTTTTCATCTTCTGCTCACTAGAAAACACAGGAAAGACATTGCAGAAAGGCTAATTTGTGCACCGTGGTTTTATGCAACAATATTCTTTTGAGGGAAATTTGAAGCTTACTAGTGGAATCTCGGGACAATGTGCTTAACATTTCAGCTGCGGAACCCACAGAGGCTCTTATTGTCCTCTGACCTTCCTATGCTGCTGCTTCTTCAATTTCCATTCCTTGGTCTGTATCGTCTCCTGGCACAGGCCAAGTTTCAGCTCATCAACTTTTCCCTTTAGCCATGTGATCTCGTCCTCCACCATTATGAGTTCAGCCAGAAGGCCCTAAACCTGGAAATGAAGTGTTCCCCTCTATAGAATTAATCCCTAAAAGTTTAATTAATCTTGTACCTTAATTACAGGCTAGTTACCACCAGCAACTTGTCACTACCAGCAACTTGTCACTAAATTTCCATATGAAATAGAAAATTTGAGGGGTATATATGATTTGAAGTTCTAAACCTCCTCTTCAAGATCGAGTCTTTTCTGATTGTCATCACCCGGTTGCATTAGATAATCTTCAAATTTCATTGTTCAAGCTGGAACAACAAAACAGGAATAAAAAGAAAGGGTTTACTTGGACGATCGTGGATGGATGCCATTAAATTGTTAGAAGAGAGGAAAGGTTGGACCGAGAATGGAAAAGTGGACAGGAAGGAAGGAAGGATCAGTGAGAATGTTTGGTGGAATAACCTTTTTGAGTGTCTGATTGATGGGGGTGGAGTGGGAGAGATGGTTGTTATTAGTGAAGTGCATGGCTATTCCATGAACTTCTGTTGTAGATAACATTAAAGAGTTGATTTTGATTTTCGAGTTTCAACAATTGTAAAGGGGGTGATACTAGAATTGAAAAATTCACGGTAACTAGTATGTGAAAAAAATAAGATTATAAACAACTAATTTCTTGAACAATAAGAATATAAGTAAATAATCCAAATTACATTACTAAAATAAATGTTGAAATTAGAGAAAAATGAGAATCATTGAGAGAAAGTGAGAGAATGAGAAGAAATAGAAATTAAGTGTAAAGAAAAATAAAATGGAAAAAGGGTATATATAAGTTAAATTTGAGGGTGAAAAAAGAAACAGTTTGGAGAACAGTAGTCATTGAATCGTCGTTTTTATTTATTTATGTTTTATTTTTTGGAGAGCTACTGATTTCTGGTTGGATTCTAGGACCTGTTATAATTACAGTCACATTTTGATTTCGGGAAGAATGAACCCTAAGCGCATTGCCTCCCCTATGATTCTAGTTCCAAGTCCTGTTCCCAATAGGTCTAGTTTCGGACATCCTGTGCAATCTTGTACCATAAATAGAAATTACACTATGCAATCTTGTAGCACGAATAATAATTTAATAGAACATCCTCGGATCCGTGGTAACTCCAATTCGAGTTAGAATTCTACTGCATTCCTTCCTTTTTTTTTCCGGACGGTCCAATTTAAATATTCATTGTGATATATACTGCGACGAATTTGACTCCAAATTGCACGCCAAAAGAAATGTCTTCCCCATTTTTCCCTCTGTTTCTTCTGGTGCATATTCTTATTTAAGGAGGGGTTAACAAGTACTTGTCTAAAACGCTGATATTCCGTAACCGCCATGTCTCCACGACCCCATCTAGTGTGGATGTTGGAATTCGACTCCACATTGTATGCCAAAAGTATCTTCTACATGACCGTTTCA
This sequence comes from Bruguiera gymnorhiza, assembly GCA_020883675.1. NCBI lineage: Eukaryota > Viridiplantae > Streptophyta > Magnoliopsida > Malpighiales > Rhizophoraceae > Bruguiera > Bruguiera gymnorhiza. The sequence goes on from JAIRCJ010001050.1 coordinate 3,203,949, forward strand.
TCTTTCTTTCTTGTGTATTATTATCTTTTCTTTGTTTTTTTTATTTCGAAGCATTATCTTTTTATCTCCAAGACTACGTTCTTTCGAGGAGAGGTTGGTGACCCATGATCTTGACAAAGTATTATGGGGTGAATAGGAGATGAAGGCATTAGAAACATTGACGGGATTGATGTCATGAATAGGTTTAGCTAAATGGTTTTCCATATTGGCACACCTGCAACGTTCGATGAGTCATTGCACTTCTCTTGTTTTCATCCCAAGACAATATCACCGATGTCTTGCGCATATCCCTTGCCCACCAGTTTCTCGAACTCAGTAGCATGCAAAGTATATTAACCGACATCGCGGTTGGTCCGAAAGCTGCTCCCCTGGGAGAGAGACCTGTACTCTAATAACAATTAATGCACTTTGAAACGACATCTAATCACAATTGGGGAGAAACGAGAGGAATATCATCTTCTACCATCAATGCCAACTTTGTCAATGATGTCTCTGCAATGTCCTGTACTCCCCGCCCGTTCAACCCATCGCCGACTATATAAGGAAAGATCAGTAGCTTCTTAATTGGATGATAATTGCTACACGAGAATGGTTCCTGAATAATGGTTTCCATGAACATTGCACACATGGGTCAGGTGGTGATAGCCAAGCAACATGCTGCCCCTCCAATGGCAACTGCTAGGAAAAGGTGCTTAGCAGTAAAAGCCGCGAGATCTAACCCTTCTTGACTGTCGGGGCTACAGCATCCGAACCATGCAGATTTTTTTCGTAAAAAAAAAAAAAAAAAAAAAAAAACGAGGTGAAACCTATGCTTCTGTGATTTGCAGACTATGATATGTTCAGAAATGTCAAGAATGTACGATGACATAGGATTGTGATTGGGCCTTGATACTAGAAATCAAGACTGCAGTACCAAAGAGTAGGTGTTTGCAGTTTCTAACACTTCAGATACAAAAGTTGGAAGTTCAGAAATGAAGAAATCAAACGAAGCAAGGATGTTCAGAAGAGCTTAGGAAGACTATATATTACATTCTGATTTGTCCACCAGAATCAACTCAAGCAAGTTACCATAACTTCCCCCCATCTGCCGGATAAAAAGGATACAAAAAAAATCATGTTATAATTTACTTGATCAAACTAACATTGTCAAACACAATATTTTAAAATGTAATCTTTGCACTCACCTTCCCTTGTCTGCTTTGCCTGGCTCACGAGTCAGCAGATCTAGATCTAGATCCTGAGGGTGATCTTGATGCCCTGCCCGGTGAAGATCTCCAGGCTTGTACTTCCTCATAATCATAAGCAGATTTTCTGTAGCGCATATGACATCTTAGTCAAACACATGGATGACAAAAGAATATTCAAACCCCTCACAAAGCTTTGATCCTCTAAGACAACCATACCCTTCCTCACAATCATCTCCAGATTCTTCCCACATTGCATCCTTAGAATGACATATCATCTTTAACTTCTTGAAAAACCATAACACATCTTCATACAGTGGAAATACTACAGGTTTTACCTCTTAAAATCTTGACAATATTTATATGCTCATTTTAACATGTGCCAAAAGCTAGAATTAGTTCTTGGTGAAAGCCCAATGGCATGAGTTGCACAGGCTGATACAGCAAAAATAAACTGAGGTGATGAATAAGGTAGATTCGCTTACTTGTCGTACCGACTGCCATTTTCGTGCAGATTTTTAGCATCGTCATAACCTGGAGAATACAATCTTGGAGAATACAATCTACCATTATGGTCACCATCTCTATCTGGTGGAGGACCTCTAGGAGATCGCGAATAGTCTGCATGTCTTCCAACAGGAGAAGCAGAGTAGTCTCGCAGCCCTGGGGCAGGAGAGTATGACCTGCCACAATTAACATACATATCCATCAATGTTGCTGCATACAAAGGCAAGATGATACCAGTTTGTAAAAGATGAAGGCTTACCTAGAGCGGTATCTAGACCTAGAACCTGGATAATGCCGAGGAGAGCGTGAACGGGATAGAGAGCGTGACCGGGAATGTCCTGAAACATATTGGACAAAACAGTAAATAATGTGTTGGAAGCCGACTGAAGAAGCAAAATGATTTAAGGACCAATATAATCCAAGTAAATCTGAATTTTACATACATGAAACACTGCTACAGCAAGTTCACCCACAATTTCAAGGACTTCAGTTCAGACCCTCCAGGAATAAGCTTTTACTTAGAAAAAAAAGGCATAGGCAATGAAAAAAAAAAAATTTATCAAAAAGTATCAACTTCGTGTCTGATCTGTTTAATCATTGAGGATTTGAGTTATCAATGTACAAGACATGAGAGAAACCAAACTATGAAATTATAATCTAAAATGAAGCCCCCCAACTTGAGAGAGATTTGCAGAATAACGTTGTTTCTCCAGCCAAGCTTACCAGAGAAATATAAAAAACAGGTTTGCCCTCCACCACCCCCAACCCCCCCCCCAACACCCCCAGGAGGAGAAAACAAAGAGCATGGAGCATGAATCTTAATTTCTTAGCAGAACAAGGAAACTTAGTATAAAAACGGGGCCCACAATTTAAAAATAAAAATAAAAATATATATAAAAAATACATCATACCATGGTAAGATGATCGCCCTCCATAGCCTGATGGTCCTCTGCATAACATAAAAAATTTAACATGAGATATATGGAGTAGTAGACAAACATCTAGAAAATTTTAAAACTAAAATAGCAAAGTTGCATGGAGAATGGAGTGGGAATGGACTACCTAACCCTAGCTCTATAACGCATCTCCTCAGGCCTTTTTCGTGTCTCTGCTGCTACAACAACAGAAATCTCTCTCCCAGCAACAATCTGACCATTCATCCTATGCTGAGCTTCCAAGGCATCATATGGATCCACAAACTGCACAAATGCAAATCCTCGAGGTTCCCTGCATATAAGACACAGAAAAGTATCAATGAAGTATGGAAGTTGAGTTGAACAACATATCATCAGAAAATGATCACATTACAAAGATTAGATTGCCTAGATTCTGTCTTGATACAATTACCTATCTGCACCTCAACATTTTAGCTCCTGGGAATTACGCTTGTTGACATAAAATTTGCATAAAGTAGGCTTAGTCGCTGACCTTTTCCTTTAACAGTCAAGTATGAAAGGCAACTTCAAAAGAGCCAAGTGACTTGAAAATTCTTCACATCCTTGAAAATAAAAGACGACTTGACATCTACGTTTCCATACTTAAAATCTCCTCAACTTGCCTTCAATTGGCCAAGAAACAATCTTCGTCCTCTTCAAAACTTCTAGTGATTGTGTAATTATAAATTTTCTCTTCATAATGGAACATTCTTCACAAATTTTTGCTTCATAAAGGAACAATCTTCATTTGAACATTACTCTTGAGACCAATATGTTAGGAAGTGATATTCAGTAGGCCTTCATCAATTGTGGGGCTTGGTCTTGATTTTAACTTCAAACCAACATCCCCCCTGACAAACCAGTTCAAAGTTTAATTTTCTGTGAAGAGCTAAAGAGATGAATGCCTCAATAGTCCTTTCAAATGTAAATCATATGTAATTTTTTCATCAAATAATTTATAAGGTAACTGAAAACTAAGATGGAAATTAATAACATGGAACCAGCAGGAAACATATTCTCAGTGAACTGTTACCACTGCATACAACTTGCATGTAACTTCAATCAAATGTAGATATCTGGTGGAAATTATGCATCCAGATGTAAACATTCACTCTCAGCTTGTTAAGCTCCAATCCATCAACTGGTAAAATCTATTTTCCCCATGCTTAGTTTCAACCTTGATTTCTTGAAAGCAAGACTTCAGGCTTAAGTTAGCTGTATTTCAGTTATGATGACTACCAAAAACTTGATGAAAACGAGCTACTAGAAAAGATTATTTGAAATGCAAAACAAAGTAATAAATATTACCACACCACTGCGAACACAATGTCTCATTTGGAATCAGCAAACTTAGGATAAATTGAATTCAAAATAGCCCATTCCCTAGCCTCTAGACCAAGCTTGAACTTAACTGACATAACTGCAACCACAGCTTCAAAGTAGCTGGTTGAACTTAGGTGGCACACAAACTTAAATCATGTTTGTGTAGTTTGAACCCTTTGAACCTCTCTTCCTGGAGTAAAATAACCTTTTGTACAAACAACTACTACAAAGAAGTATCAAACACTGAACCAAAATTGCTAAATAAAATCATGAGAAAATTGCAGCAATGGATTACTCAATAACTAAATTACTAACCCTGTGTAATAATCCTTTGGGATGTAAACATCCCTTACAAGTCCAAATCTCTCAAATGGGATGCGAAGTTCTTCTGGTCTGCAAATAACAATAAACACACAATCAACAAGAAAAAAGAAAAAAACTTAAGGGAAAAAAAAAAAAAACACTAACCAAAATATTAGACAAAAAGGGTCCAAAGATTTTACCGGCAGTCAAGAGGAATGTTTCGAACTAGGAGGCTTCCGTGATTCTGATCCTTGCGCCTCCCAGGGCCACCACCTCCATATCCTCTCCTGGGCGGGCTCCTCCCACGGCCACCATATCCTCTTCTTGGAGGACTGTAATACGGTGGACTATACCTCCTCATGTTATCTACTAACAGTAAATGTGTAATCAAGTTCAGTATAGCACAATTTTAACAGAAAAAAACTGAAATTACTTCCCCATTACAAGTTTCTTTCTGTAGTTCACATTTACGAGAGTATATAAGCACGGGATTATTTCACCCAAAAAGAAAAATTTCCGATCCCAAATTGATCAACATAAAAATAAAAAAACTAAAAAAGAAAATCAATTATTACACAGAATACAACTTCAAAATCCCCAATCTGTTCTTTTATTGGTAAAGAAAATCCACATCAAAAATCAAATCTTCATTCGAATTTTAATCGTCAAGACAGAAACCCACAAGTCAACTAAGACTAACTAAGCTGTTTTGACTCGATTGACTTGGCAATAATAACCTAAAGATTCATTCTTTTTGCCCCGAAAAGAAAAGAGCAAGATCGCACGAAAGTGCAAGAAAATTAAACAGAACCCCGAATGGCACAGAAAATTTGAACCTCGATCCCCTCTTATTAGAGACCAGAGGAAGAGAAGATTAGGGTTCTTGGGTCTATTACTCGAAACGCGACGACCCAAACACAGAAACCCAAAAGGCAAAACAATACTTGAAGGTTTATGGCTTCATATTACCTGCACAACAATGACTTCGACGGAGAGACAGAGGACTATCTGAGAGAAGCGATGCGACGATCTCAAGGGTGCTGTAGAGTCAATGGTACTGCCCGACGTCCGTTCGTGCAAATGCAGCGGTGGGTCTAGCGTTTATAGGTTAAATCGATTTATACCCCCGCGTATCAAGTAAGTTTTGAATATTAAAATAATAAAATGATTGATTTGGATATTTAATTTGTATTATCGTGTTATATTAATAAAATTATTTTTAATTTTTATAATTTAAATTTTTAGAATAGATATCCTAGAACTAATATGAAAATTTTTCTTGTTTAGTTTTCAACTTTTAGAAAGATATTATTAATGTTCATGAGATAGTGAAAAAATATATATAATTTTAGACATACTTTTATAAGTGATAATATTAATAAAAATTTAAAATAAAATATATTATTTTGAAGTTGTAAAAGAAGAAAGAAGATATCATATATTCATGAAATAGAGATACAAACATAATGGATGTGACAAGTGAAAAAACTAATAAAATAGTATGAAAATTTTCTTAGAAGGTTAATTGAGTCTATGGAAATTATTTTTATATATTAAGAAGTGAAAAGCATCTCAAACGAATTTTCAAATTACTTTTCAAGCAACTGTTGTTAGAGGGTTATATATATATATATATATATATATATATATATATATATATATATATATAAAAGAGTAAATCTCAGCAACAATATCAAAAAGAAATTACTGAAAACTTTTAGGATTACCATGGATAGTTAATCAACAAATAATAGTATTTAAAAGTTAAAACCAAATATTTTCTTAGTGGGTTAGACTTAACCTATATATATATAGCTTGGACTTGCAATTTAGTGGCCTAATTCGGCCCAAATTGAGGTGTTAACTCAAATGTTTAATTATGTTTTTGTGCTTATCTCCCTCTTCTTCTTTTTTTTTTTTTGTGTCATGTCAGCTCGCTGTATTTTGCGTTAGTAGGACATGACATAGGCTTCGACTCGAGTAAAAAATTTTACTGGACAAGTTTTGTTATTTTTGAAAAATCAGGAAAGATTTGTTGAAATTTGCAAAGCTTGGAATTTATTTATAACCCTTGTTGCTTTTATGAAAATTTTCATGTCTTTTGCCCTTTGCGTTGGCGTGGGTGTGGGCTAAATTCCTATACCCATTTCTCTCAACTAGGTGCACTAATCATTCTTGTCCAAAGAGAGACCCGGATAGAGGTTCAAATTCTATTTCTTTTGTCTTCTCCAGCATCTGCGCCCTGTGCCCCAAACATTATCCAAGTTCAAACTTTTATGCAATGGCTCCTAACTGTGGAATTAGACAAATCCGTACTAGTCCTAAGTGAAGTTGGTTTGAGCGATAGACGGTCACAATTGCCTTTTTTTTTTTCTGTTACTGATTGTGGTAGTAGTTACTGGACTCCAGTTGTCCTTGTTCCCAATATCATAATCGAAAGGATTGTTTGCCGAATGGATTCACCAGACCAAGAATCATAGAAATATTTCTTTCTTTCGTTTTCGACAGGATTCAGGAAGACCCTTTTTTGGATGCAACTTGCGGGATGTGTGGCGTTACCATACATGTATTAATCCGCTTTAGTCATTACACGCCATTTACCTCGGTCTCAAGAGTCATGCTAACAACCGTGGACACCATCACGATCCACGAGATTTGAAACCTTCAGTCAAAACTAGGATACAGAAAGAATTCATCAAACGGATGGCAGGCTTACATGACATAAATATTGAAGCAGCTGTACATTGACTCCGGGGGAGGGGGGGTTGTCTTATTTCACATTCTAATATACATGGTACAAAGTGAACCCAGATGCGATATTCAACTCTCAGCGCCTAAATTAATGCAAACAAAGCTTGTTTTTCTATCTTTTCTCTTTCATGCATGGAGAGGAGAAGTAGGTAGCCTTGGAAAAGAGGAAGGTTTTCCATTGCAAACTCCGTTGACATTTTTCATGCGACTCCTAGGATTTTTGCTTGATTTGTGATGGACTTTTCCAGGATTTTGATGCTGTGATGATCCCTTAAGCTCTGCAGTTTCATTGGCATCATGCAGTTCTTCCAATGCTTTTACCACTTGTTCCATGTTTGGCCTCAGTCTGGGTTCCGTTGATAGGCATTGGATTGCAAGGTCAGTTGCTTTTTGAGCACTACTCAAAGAATATTGCCCTTCAATGCGAGCATCCAAAACTTGAAGAAATCTCCGCTTGCTACTAAGGTAAGGCATTGCCCATTCAACCAAATTTTGTTCCCTGGAAGGGCGGTTTTTGTCTATAGCTCGTCTGCCGGATAACATTTCTAGGAGAAGAACTCCAAAACTGTATACATCACTCTTTCTGGTTAGATGGCCTGCATCACAAACAAACAGACTTGCAATTAGAAAAAAAGAACTTGATAGAACACAGCAGAAGTCTTATTCAAAAGGAAGATACAATGCAGCATAGAGGAGATACCTGTAGCCATATATTCGGGAGCTGCATACCCATAGGTACCCATGACCCTCGTTGAGACATAGCTTTTACTCCCTGTTGGTCCATCTTTGGCCAAACCAAAATCAGAGAGTTTGGCATTATAGTTCTGTCGTTTCACACAAAAAAGAGTGGTGTATCAGATGGTCAAGAACTCAAAGTCCAATAACTATATTCAGCAATCAACATTTTCACCTACCGAGTCAAGCAGGATATTGGATGCCTTCAAGTCCCGATATATCACCCTTGCCTGGTCACTGTGAAGAAAAGCCAGACCCTTGGCAGCATCGAGGGCAACCTTCAAACGTACAGCCCAGGAGAGTGGTTGAAAGTAAGTAGCCCCTGTTCCAAATATCTCATTTGGTCAGAGAAAAAAATGGTTTTATTCTAATATGATTTTCTTATAAAGTTTTCGCCCTGTGAGTTCAAGCTTGATAAAGCCAATAGAAGAAGAGATCGGTTAACTCACTTCTAAATAGATGATTTTCCAGGCTTCCCCTGGGCATAAACTCGTACACCAGAAGGCGGTGGTCATCCTCTAAGCAGTAACCAATCAGTTTCACTAGATTTGGATGAATAAGCTGCCCCAAGTAATTTATTTCCGTCTATGAACAATGAATCACCAGAAATCTTTCAGTCTCACTAAGTTATTATGCACCAAAAAGTATGCAAAGCATAATTTCAAGACATCCTCATAAATGTATCAGAACTGTAATTAGTTGAGTGAGAACCTAGAAAGGTACTTTTCAGCATTGCATGCTACTGAATGGAATATTTACATGTATTTAAGTTGTATAATCATATGTAAAGAATGCACAAAGGGTGACTGAAAGCTTCAAAAAACAAGCAGATACCAAAAGGCAACAAGAGGACACTCACCAACCACTCCTGGTGACCCTGGAAACTCTCTTGGTGGAGCCTTTTCACGGCAATGACCATGCCCATCCCAGGCTTAACAGCCGTTAATGAATGTTCATCCATCCACCCTTTGAAGACACAACCAAAGCCACCTTCACCCAAAACACTATCTGGCCGGAAATTCCTCGTGGCTGCTTTTAGCTCAATGAAGCTAAAGCTCTTCAAATTGGGGGACTGCAAGATTTCACCCTCTGTCCGGGTGGTTGAAGGAACTCTCCCAGATGGCACCTTGCTGCTTGACTCACTCTTATCGTTTCCACTGTTGCTAGCATACTTTGAATTCAGGCCTACACATTTAAATACCGTCATCAATCACAGTACTTACAGAATGTCAACGACCATAAACTTAAGCATTGAAGAAAGAATCCAAAAAAAAAAAAAGGTGACAATCTGCATAAAAACTAGCCAATATTGCAAAAGAATTGAGGGAAAACGAGAATTGCAGTAGTGCCTTGTACGCTGGGCCTAGAAGCAGAAGCTATATTCGATATTGAAATTAGCTATAATCAAAAGTCTGAGAATCAAGATTCTTGCTCCTTTTTCTTATCTTTTTTTTTCTTTTCTTTTCTTTTCATCAGCAATCGAACAGAACCAATACATTAAGATTAGCCCCGAAAACTAAATATCAAAAAGAGTCCTACATACTTAACCTTTTGAAGAAAATAAAGCTAAAGAGGCCCTTATTCGTGTTTGATCATCGAAACTAGGCAGCCCCGCTTTCTGCAACCTCAGAAAAAGACGTAATTTTTAGCAAAAGTATAAACCCAAACATACCATTGTGAAAAGAGCTCTCAGCTTTAATTCTTGCACTTAGGCAGGACCCCATGGGACATAAAGCGATTAAAGGTCTTCACTCTTCTGGCCAACTCCCCAAACAGCCAAAAATTGAAAGAACCGTAGGAAAGCAGTTCAAGAAAAATGCTTTTATCTCTTGACAAAAAGTAAGCAAAGAAGAAGCCTTAAAGAGTCCGTGTTGGAAACGAAGGATTAGGCAGTGTGAAACCAGAGCTTGTCGACGTAAAAGTCAGTCAGCTGTGACCCACCATGTCTACCGTCCGATTGCAGTCTTTGACTGATAAAATACGGAAAAAAATTAAAAAAAATAATAAAATAAAGTAAAATAAAAAATATTAAATTTTAAGTAAATATAAATAATTTTTATATAATTTATATTATATATAAATATTATTGTAATATAAAATAATAGATATATAATACAAAATTAATTATTTGTTAATTAAATTTATTATTTTTAAATTTACTTAAATTTTCTTTAAAAAAAAAAAAGGACAAAAGGAAAGGCAAGCGGACAGATTGGCTTAGACTTCGGCGGTTTCTCTCCGTTTGTCTTGTCGGAAAGTTCTATTTATTGCACCTCCGTTGGGGACACGCTCTCGTCAACTTGCCAGCTTGTCCTTTGACCGTGTTCCGTTATCCTTCGCCGTTGGAGTTTTATAACTTTTTCAAATAAATAGTATCACACTTAGTTGTATGTACTAATACCAATCACTACTTTTTAATGGCAAGAACCCTTTTTTATGAAATACAATCTATATATATATTTATTATTATTATTTCCATATATATGTGAAGTTTGTTTAACGGCGTAGACAGGCGGTTATAGGGTGTTTGCTCAGCAATTATGGGTTAATTTTTATGAAAAATTAATTAACTATCTAATTTTTATTGATTATTATGAGTCACCAATCATTCTCTAGCTGCTGAACATATATATCTGTACATGGTGGACGGGTTGATAACGTTCAATCTTTACACACCCCCATGGCTGCCCTTCTTCGTCTCTGCCTGTTTCACGTAGAAAAGTCAAGAACACGCGGCCATTGAATTGGAATGTGGGTCAACTCTGATACAATAATTGATGTTCATCTCCCTCTGCATCTGCACCAATAAAGCCGTCAGCGTATTGTTAATGAATCAAATACTCAGTTATATAATTCAAAATTTTAAATTATATTTAATTTATCCGTATTTCAAATATAAATTATTCGTATCATACAGCTGGGGTTCCTGAGGGCTCAACCATTTAAAACCGAAGTGTTACCTTTTCAGATTTACATCTTTTTTTTTTCTGGCGATGGTTTTAGATTGACACTTGACTTCACGTACACGATACTAAAAATGTGAACATAATCGTTAAACAGGACTTTTCCCTAAGCTCGTCGGATGATTCTTCCATCGTCATCATATCATCACATCATTTGATGTTGCGTTATCGAAAATATAATAAATAAAAAAAATGGACCGTCGTGTTTTTTGGTCCATTAGAATCAAAGACTCCATCTCACGTCTCAAGAATCACCTCTTATTTTATATAATCTAAAATATCAGATTTCTTCTTCTTCTTCTTTTTTTTTTTTTCATGAAGAAACTAATGGGGTCATGTGTTATGGGTATGCATTTTTTTATTTTAAGTTTTTATAATTATATTTTAAATATTTCATATTTTTATTTGAGTATTAGAGTTTCAAATTTTTTTACAAATTTGTCATTCAATGAAAAAGGAATGATTAAGTTACTAAAAATATATATCAATAAAATAAAAATTATTAAAAAAACAAAAAAAAAAAACCAAACACATTAGTCAACTCCTCCTCCTTAGAAAGTCTATTTCTCCTCCCTCAAAGGTCTCCTCCTCACATTTTAACTTCCTCTCCTACTCCTCCTCCTCGCCTTCCCCATGAGATGTTTGGGCTAGTGGAAGAGTAATTTTTGAATTCTAAATTAGCTTTTTTATAAATATTTTTTTAAAATTTTTTTTGGATTTTTTTGTTTGAAATTTTATTTTTTTTATATTAAAGGGAGAAATATGCCCCCACATATGTATTTGTAATTTTTTAATATTTTTCATTTGGTCAATATTTATTTTTTAATAGATTGGACAAATTTTATTGATGGAAAGATAGGTTTTTAGAAAATCTTGGAGATTTAGAACTCAAATAAATAAAAAAAATAATTAAAACTCAATTATGAAAAGTCCTAAAAGTTTAAGAGTGACTATTTTCTGTTTTGTGAATTCCACACGTTCTTCTTAAGATTTAAATAAATGACCTCTAAAATACATATTCCTGATTTTAACTATTAAGTATTCAACTATTGGATAGTCCAATCGAAGATATCTTGCTAAAAGAAGTAATCAAACTCCTCATTGTGCTTTAGTTAAAAATATAGAGCCGACAGAGATTGATCCTATAGTATTTTCTTTAATGTAGGCTAGTTTTTTGTAAAATTTTGAAATTTTAATACAGAAGATTGAAGTTTTTCTTATGATTTGTTGCTGCCAGGTTTCAATCATTGCTCGCTAGAAGATTCAATTTTTTTTAGTCACATACCAAACAATTATTTTCATAGGTCCGAGTTTAATAAATACAATACAACTCCGAGTGAGAACTCATTAATGGTTAAATTTCTCTCTCCTACTCTAACTAGATAAAAAAAATAAATGAAATATACAAGTTATCTTTTTCAATACCAGTTACATTAATAAAAAAAGAAAAAACAAGTGACATAAAAGCAACTTCAATAGCAATTCACATTTTCTGTTTTTTTTTTTAAAATTTTTTTGGTGCACCGAAAAATTCATATTTTCTTTGAAATATATAAAGAATATAAAAATTGAAGTTAATATATGAAAAATTTTGATTAGAAATACAAAACTTATAAAGAAGTCATACAACTTATGAAATAACTAGGGGTTATATCATGTAATAACTAACGGTATTGACAAACAATACTTATAAAGAAGTCTCACAAGATATTTCCCACCGAGGATGTATCAATGGAAGAGAATTCGAACAATGGAGAGGTTGAGGTTGAAGAAAAAAATTGCTTAGAAAGTCGAGTTTAAGTCCTCAATTCTCAATTCAATTTTTTAATCCAATTGCCAACACGCCATTTTCTTTTTGGTGGTGGGGGGGGGGGGTGGTTGTAAAATCCACCTACCGTCTTCTTCCCCCACGGAACTTACTTATGACCTCACCATTAAAAGGCACCATGACGAGAGAACAAAGTCATAGATTGGTTTCAAAACGCGTCACCACTTCTATTATAGAGGCTAAAATAACCAAATGTATAAGCAAAGCATCATGTTCTTCGCTCTAGGTTTAACATTTAGCAGTCATTGACTTCAATGCATGTGATCCTATCAGCTCGTGCAGACTTCTCAGTTCTCACTTCTTTTTGTCGGCCCGGCAATCCCTCTTTCAAGATTCAACAGCCTGGAAGGGGTATTCCCATGACGATCAGGATATTGTTATAGAAAAGTGGGAGTTTCATATGTTCGGAGGGAGAAAAAAAAAAAAGAAAAAAGTGAAAAACAACCCAACGGAAATGGATACAATAAATGTTCACAATGGGCGAGTGGTTTCATATCCAACCTACGGACAACCCAAGAAATTAATTCTAACCTCACCAAATGCTTGAAGTATAAAATCATGCAGAATGATTGGATTTATATATTAGTTGGATCGTGTTAAGCACAAAGAATTTCGGTGAAAGAAAAAGTTCCCAATTCTTTACTTGACCCTGACGCCCTGTCGGTTGACTTCTAAACCCACTGGGGTCCCCATGCTGGGAACAGACTACCACGCCAAGCTACAAGTTAAATCGTTGAAATCTATTCGTGTGGAAGCGGAAGGGTCAATAACTAATGAATGGCTTATCCAGAAAGAACCTGTTCCGGCCTTCTCCACATTTTGGCGAAAGCAAAGGCATCCAGGTGGGAAGAATTGCCGGTGTCTCTAAATGCAGCTACGAGGACGGAATGTCTACATCTCTAAGTGACCAGAAATCTATTTAATTTTAAATTTTTAAAAATTAACATTTAATAATAATAATATTTTTATTAAAAAATTTAATAAATTGTATTAGAATATGTATTTTAAAATTAAATATTATATATATAAAATAATGAAATATATACCAAAATTAACCTTCTTTTTTGTCCTCGCTTATGCCGCATATTGCTTAAAGCGGTAATGGAATTACTAATTCCATCTTAATGATGACATGTAGTGAGTAAAAAGGAAAATTGTGTAAATTAACAAAACATCGGCCATATAATTTAAGAAATTATAAATTTATTGCTTAAGAACGGATAATTGCCCCTGTAAGGAATAATCAATTCCTTATTCCTTTACCGCCACAAAGAATCATCAATTCTTTATTTAAGAGTTATCGAATAGTGGCTATATTATGAAAAAGAAAAACAAAAAAGAATAAGAAAGGCATTTAGTTTACGCTGCCGAAGGAATTGCCAACTCCTTTTCATGTTGGAAGGTCGTCGCCAAGCTTAAGCATTTCCTTATTAATTAATAAAAGAAAAAAAGGAAGTTTGTAATTAATATGTGTCAAACCAATAATTACTTACATTTTATTAAAAATAAATAAAAAAAATTCAAAATTAACAAGTTAATTGTCTATCCTTTATTGCTTTTAGAGGTAAAAGTTTGCAGACTCACTAAATTGAGTCATGTAGAAATTAAATTTATGTTAGAATGATTTTATTAATTAAAGGTAGAATCAGTAATAAATTATAATATATAATAACCAACACTATTATCTAATTATTAATAAATAATAAATTATTTTTGTAGTTTATATATATATATATATTAAAATTATAATTTATTAGTCACTAAAATAACTAAATTAATATATTTAACATCATACATATATTATAATTATAATAAATTAATATATGTACATTATTATTATAATCAAATTAGTATATTTAACAACATTTATAAATAGGTTATTTATCTATAATTTTAATAAAATACTATAAATAAAAATAATTAAATAAATTGATATTATTAATTATTAGAATTTCAAAACTTATACAAAGATAAATTATTATTCTATTATTAATAATATAATTGACATCTATTAATATTTTTATTAAATATATTTATTTATCAAAAAATATAAAATATATTTAGTTAAAAATATTTAATTTACTTAATAAAGTTAACATATGGTATTATTTATAAAAGTGTTTTGTTTGATTTTTTAAAAGAGAAATTATTTTATTGAAGTTTTGATTAATTATAGGTATTTGCAATCATATAACTAGTTTGATATACTTGTATATTATATCTATTATTTTATTTATTGAATTAAACTTGTTAGAATGAAATAAACAAGTTAATTTTATTTAAATGTTATAAATATTTACTTGTATTATTAGTGAGTAAGCTTATTACTATTATAAATTTAAGTAGTAAGTGAGACAAATTATACCAATAAGTTTGGAAATAAAATAATAAATTAAATATATATTTTTAAAAGTGAATATTACTAACAAAAATAAAAAAAATTATTTTACAAATAAAAAGTGTAAAAAAATATTTTCAATTTGTTAAAAAATAGTTCTACTTTAAAGGCAAGTCATTTATTAATACTTTTATAATAAAACTCATAACTATAAAATTTATTGGATTATAAATTATATAAGAGCATATTATTGAAATTATTAATATTCATTTTCAACTTATTATCTCTTAAGGATGAACTATTTTAGATTTATTATAACATTATAAAAAATAAAAAAATTAATAAATTAAACAACATCATTTTTTAAGAGAAAACAAAATAGAAAAATTAAATGAGTTATTTTATTAATTTCATGAATAAAATAACTGAAAAATAAATAAAAGTAAAAGTCAACCAATTTAAGAAATTGAAGAGCATACTTATAATCCTCAAACTTAAAAAAAGAAATAAAAATAAGTGTTTAAAAATTTAGACAATATTGGAAAAATTATTAACAATGAAAAATTTAATTCAAAAAATAAGAGATAAATTAAATATCTTAGTACATTTTGAATAAAATTTAATTAATATTCCTTATAATTTGGTAACTTGATTTCAATGATATTATTCATGTATCCTTAATAATATAAAAATTTATTATGGTATGATTGTTTCAATTGATATAAAAATATAAATATTTTTTAATTGTATTTTTGTTATTATTTTATGTCAATTGAAGCATGATAAGATTTAAAAAAATCCTTATTTATTATATATTATAATATTAAAATTAAGCATAAATGATGAACGAAAATACAACTTATTGGTGGTATAAATATTTAGGTAATATATTCAAAGAAATGCTAATGAGATTAATTAATAATATTATTATTTTAAATATAGTTTTTGCTAATCTTGAAATGTATTTGAATTGTATTAAATGTGAAGGAAACCAAATAAAGTATGAAAGAAGTGACAATAAGCACTTAGTTTTTTAAAATTATATATATTAATATTTGCAAACTTTTTGATATTGTAATTTTTAATAAAAAATTATATTTTATCACTTTTATTAATATTTTTTCAAGTTATAATTATATCTATTTATTTTATGAACATCTCAATCATTAAATACACTTAATCTATCAGTTTTAGAAATAAAACTCTTAATAGCACTGAAATTGTCTCTAGCACCACCACCGAAGATATAATTCTAATTTTGAGCCAAATAGCCCAAAAAAAACCAAAACAAAAAAAAGGAAAAAGGAAAATTCTTGGAGACGAAGCGTTTTTCGTTTTAACTTTTATCAAAACATGAATTGTGCTTGTTGGTGGGTTATGATATGGGGTAAAAAAGAAGGGGTCGTCCTTTTATTTTTCAACTTCAATCCCTTGGGCCGGACCCAGAATTGCCCAATGGGCTCGTAGGCCCAACTGGCATCGATGCCTGCTAATTATAGTCAAATTTTTGGCGCCTTTCAAGACCGGAAAAAACAATTTTTGGCGCCGAAAATCCCTAAAAAGCACAAGCGGACGAAGAAACCCGAAATCGAAATGCCCAAATGTGAATAAAAGGAAGCTTCTTGCTACATCTAGGGTTAGTCCCATTTTCAGTTCCAACTTATAGTTATAGTTCTCTAATTTCACCTGAAAGCGCTTAATATTCGCAGAAATGGCTGGTCAATCTGATTATCAACTCTCTCTATTTTCTCCGGAAGAGGTCTTTCTCTGTCTCTCCAGCACGCGACTACTATGGTTACTTTGTTTTTAGGTTTTTTTTTTTTTAAATTTTTATTTAATTTCCTTCGTAAACGCTTACAGCTTGTGTTGCTTAGATGGAGTTTATGGCCGAGGATGAACTGGTGGAGATTGTTCCAAATCTTAGAATGGATTCGCTGAATTTTATCTGTGTATCTCTCTCTCTCTCTCTTTCTCTCTCTCTATTATGTATGAATGGATGATCTTTTCGGCACAAATTTATGTGCTAATGTGCTAAATATATATTGATTTGGGATAATTTCAGGGCGACTATGGTCCATTTTATCCACAAATATCCACTCAAGTGCCATTGTGGTTAGCGGTGGCTTTGAAAAAGCGAGGGAAATGCATAATTCTGCCTCCCCAGTGGATGTCAATTGGTGGGTTGCTATGCACGGCGTGCATATAAGTACAAAATAGAACCTTAATTTTAGCTGAATATGACCTTTTTTTTTTTCTTTTTACCCGGGTTTTGTCTTTGTGGTTTTACAACTTGAAGCTAAGATTGTCTACCCTTGCCTGAATGAAAGTTAGGTTAGAATGGGTACTTGGCCTTCTAATGAAAGTCAAAATTAGAAATAGGTTAGAATGGGTACTTTTTACTTGAAGAAGAGGGAATTATTGTAGCCGAGTGGAAGCGAAGGAGCAAACTATTGGTCTACAATATGTCAAACAACATTGTTATTCTACTGCCATCTGTCTACTCAGACAATATCTTCAGTTAAACCATGTTCCCAAATCTTCTAATACATTTTTAAAATAGGAATTACTTGAAATAATTTAATTACCAAGTGCCAATTCCCGAATGATTTCTTTAGTTTAGTAGCCTTTTCATGCTGTTATTATTTTGACATTAGGCACAATGGTAGGTCTCCTCGCAATATGCACTTCATTTCGAATATCATTATAACAACATGCTGCTTGGAACTTTGACCATCTTATTTTCCCTTTTGGTTTCAATCAGCAGCAGTTTGTTATAGCAATGCTATTCAAAATTATGGGCTTTGTTCATCTGTGTTCTACTACTCAATACACTAGTATGCTAATCAGAGTATGTGAAGCTTATGATATCCTTGTTATGTTCATCTTCTTGGAGTTAATCTGATTGCCGTATAGAGAGTGCCTTTTTTTTTCCTGTATGGTTAACAGGATTTTACCAGTCTTTGTTGTGCCAGTTAGGATAAAAATTGTAGACTGCTGTCATTGTAACTATCTGTTGCTGGATGTTTTAGAAAACTTGACTCAGGTTCTGGAAGGGGAACGGGATTCTCATGCATTTCAGCTATTGCCTTTTCATTATGTGGAAATCTCGAGACTCCTTTTTGACCAGTAACTACCAAGCCATTGTCATTTGATACTATATTTAATTACTGAACAGCACTGAATGCCAACTGTTGTTCTCTTGATAACAGTGCACATGATGACATTCCTGACATATACATGGTGAGCTTGAAGGTTCATTTGAGTTTGTCCAGTGCATATATGTGTTTTTCTGTGATTCCTTGTTATTATCTT
Organism: Bruguiera gymnorhiza; assembly: GCA_020883675.1. NCBI lineage: Eukaryota > Viridiplantae > Streptophyta > Magnoliopsida > Malpighiales > Rhizophoraceae > Bruguiera > Bruguiera gymnorhiza. The sequence goes on from JAIRCJ010001050.1 coordinate 3,222,128, forward strand.
TACAGGTGAGGTCACTTATTGAGGACATCAGGGATGTGAGATTTCATAAAGTGGAGACTAATTTAGAAAAATTTACTGCATCTTCAGTGACAGTATGTTTTTCTACTTCCCCCCTGCCCTGAACACACACAAAATTGCTGACATTGATCACAATGTAGTTTCTACATTTGTCTCACAAATTTTATCAGCCTGGTTCATGTCAAAATCAAAAATACTCTAGTGCAGAATGTGACAGTAGGTAAATTTAATTAAACTCCTCAGCTAACTGGCAGTGTTTAAAGATGATATGTATGTCAACTTCTTATCATATGATCCATTCTTAGGGATCTGTGATAATTTGAGCAAGAAACATTTGTCCACAATATTGGTCTTTGGAGTGCAACTAATCATTAATGACATAGACACTAAATCCTGACTTCTTTTCAAAAGGCTTTTTGCTTCTGAGTCTGTGAGTTGATAAGAGCATGGGTAGTGGGAGTTTACTTATTAGCTGAGCTATGTAGATTGATTTTTCTGTCTTGTGTTATGGCATGAGGTATCCTATTTTATCTTGCATTGAGTTGCTTTGCTGGCAATATCAGCATCACTTTAGCTCCTTTTCTTCCCATTAAATTGTCCTTTTTATTGGATTATGTATCCAGTTGAAATTGCTTATTTCTGGTTTTTGGTTTTTACACCAGTGATCTCTTGAATTTGTTATTGCAGTGTAAAAATATGTCTGCAATGGAAGTGAATATTATTCGTCCATTTGCTGGGAGAACCTTGGAAGCATTTTATAAGCATGAAAATGGACTGCTAATGTCAGATACTGATAGAAGTCATGATAGGCAACTGCAACTACCTAATGACAAGCCAAAAGTATGTTCTTGTTTAAATCCTTTGCAAAACCCCTACCCCAACCCCAACCCTAACCCTTCTGCATGCAGGTGGTCTCTTTTTAATTCTTTTTCTCTGGAAGTAGACAAATGTAATGGCATGTCTAAGCACCACTCTGACAGATGGTGTATTGTTTCTTTTGTGCAAAATTTACATTCATTCTCTGCCTATTGATTCTCATTTTGTGTGTAATGGTAGACGAAGAGTTTGTTAGGTTTTTATTTTGAGATAACTGTTTTTAATGGACTATATATTATGTATTTAGCCATCCTTTTTTTTTTTATTTTTTTTGCAGCGAAATTTGAGGCCTCGATGACAATGTCATCTACTCTAGTCCACTTCTTATGTCGAGTGAAAACGGTAATTTATGCAACCGACAATAAAAGTTAGTTTAATTTTAATTGGAATCCTTGCTCAATATTTTTCTGTTCTCTTGTTTTGTTTTGTTTTGGAGTCACTTTAAGCGCACTGTAAGATGTTATTTAGGTTTCCTGGCAAATCATATATATATATCTTGATTTTGGACTCTTCCATTGTTTTAAATAAATTGGCTCAATGTCTGAATTTGGGTTTTGATGTAGCATTGGGTCCTTGTAGTTCATAGTCCTCTACAGTTCATATCCCATGTCTACAAAGACAATGCGCATACCAGATAAAGTCACTACGTGTTGCTGTTATTTTCTCCTGTAGGCAATTTGTACCAAGTAATGCATGTCTTGACACACGGTAGCCCTTCGCCCTTAATGTTCACATTTTGTAGTTTTCGAGGATTCGAGCAGATTAATGAAAACTAGAAAAAGCAAGAGATCCTGTCATTTCCCCCTTTTAGTTACCGTCAAATGTTCGGCCTATGCAGCTGAAACCAACATGAAGAGTTTTTCTAGTATTTAGGACCACAGCCAGGCTGTGTTTACCCAGAGTGATGGCGGCTTTTAAGTAGTCTTTTGCACATGCCATGGGTCAATTCCGTCCTTTTTTTAATTGTAAATATTCCCGTCAGCTGTAGATCCTGGATGAATAGTTAGTAATCCTACAACTTAGTTGTCATTGCAGAGGCTCTAAAGTTGCTTGAACAATTTAATGCGACCGAGGTGCTGCATATTGGTTTGATTCATGTTGGAGAGAGAGTTGGGATAAGCCAAAGCTCGGTGAAATTGCGACCTGACACTTAGGAACTCTTTTTTGGCTTAAAAATGGTCATTTGTCAGGATATATGTATATATATATATATTCACTCTTAGTATAAATTTTATTATATTTATTTAAATAAATAAATATATATATATATATAGTTTTATTTTATTTAAATTAAAAAATAAAATATGACAATTTTTTTTTTAAAATAAGGTCAATTTGAAAAATTTCTCTTTATAAAAATAAAAAAGAGGAATTTACAATTTTTTGTTTATAAATTATTTTTTAATTATTTTCATTATGAGTAGTTGTATTATATGAATTTTAAAAATGTGAAAATTATTAGCATGAAATCATATTGCAAAAAAAAAATAATTATTATTAATGTGTAAGTAAATAAATTAAATATATATTAAAATATTAATTTTATTAAAATATAAAAAATATTATAAATTAAATATTTAAATATTTTTAAAATTAAACAAATGTGGTTATATATATGTTTTCGATTTGTAGATTAGATAATTTATGTGATACTGGTTTTGCGCAGTTACTGTCAATTCTTTTACAAATGGTTCTTTGGTTGTTAAACCAGTGCAATAGTTTATATTAATTAATGTTTCTGAAGCCTACATTTGTTGGCATGTGTTTGCCTGACAAGACTCAGTTCAACACCGTAACACAACGACTTCGAGATTAAGACAGTATTATTATGGTTGAAGCATACACCTGAAAGGAAGGGGTGAACCGATCAAATTTGGTTAAATGGACCACCAATTACAGCGAATCATAATGTGAACAACCTGTGTTTATGGGCTTTACGCCTCGTGAATTAACTTCGACGATTCTCTTGGGTCTTAATCGGCCGACATCCTTTTATAAAAATAAAAGGCAGCCGAGGGGTGGTCAATTTTAGGCCCGTGATTAATTGTAGAGGTTAGGAGATGTAGTCATTATTAGCTTGCGAGCATGTGGTCCAACCATGGCTGAGCGTTCTGCTCCTTCTCTCTAGATATTTTTCAAATAATACTTATCTATATTAAAAACATATATTAAATATAATATTTATTTAATATTTTAATATATATTAAAATCTATCGATAATATTAGTAAATGATGTAATAATAAAAAATAAATATTTTTATTTTATCAATTATATTAAGAGTTATAATTTTTTTAAATATTATATATGCGATATACTTTTTAAATAACATTTTTAATAAGATTTTAGTTATAATGTAAAATAATATTATAATTATTATGACTTATAAGTTGAGAAAAATATTAATATTATTAAAAATAGTGTAAGTGTTCTTGACTTATTTTTTTAAAAGTTGGGGTATCATGACATCCATATTGTATTGTATTTGTGTTATTGTTTTAACACTTCTTAGCTTCCAATTTTATCAACTTGTTTGTTTAATTTTGATTTTGGTGTTGGTAAAAATTTAAAATAAGCTGCATAAAATGAAGAAATTTAAAAATAAGAATAACAGGAAAAGTCCAAAATTAGTGTTAAATTTTATAATATTTTTCAATATTGTCTTATTATTTATTATTTTTTCATTTGAGTCTTTATTTTTATAATATAAAAAGAATATTATAACAATACTAATGCTTACTTTTGAAGGTTTAAGTTAAAGATCAATCATTGATATTTTGATTTAATTTTTTTATAAGAAAAATTCATTATTTGAATAGTAATACTTTCAAATAAGATTTCTTTGCATTTAATTTTGATATATTAAATTTATAGTTTGATAATATGTTAATTATAAATTCTTATAATTTCCTTGAAATTAGGAGGGAATGTTGCTCGATTCTTATTAGAGTTTTAAATCTTTATATTTTGTTTATGTATTTTTTTATTTTTGGATAAAATTAGTCAATTGGTGAGAAAAAGTATTTAACTAGATAGAAAATGCTCAAAAAAATTCAAATGCCATTTAAAAATAGACTCAAGTTGAATAAAATATAAAATTATAAGATTGAAATAAAAAATGAACAATAATAGGATTACATTGCAAAAATTTATAAAGTCATAATTCATTAGTAGTTAAGATAAGTTCTTGAAAAGTTTTAAGCATTTAAAACTTATTACAAATGAGTTCCTAATTTTTTAAAAATTTTAAATTAATTTTAAAATTTTAATGTTTATTTCATATAAATCCCTATTTTTGACAAAAATTAATCAAATTATTATATAGTAGTTTATCTTAATAAATATCCTTCAAAAAGAGATATAAAAATAGATAATTACATTCACATGCATATTTTATTAAATTTATTACATTTTTCTTCTATATAAAAGACTAAAACCTTAAATTCTCTCTTCACAAATTTGAGAAAAATAGAAAAAAAAATTAGAATTTATGTTTTTTATATGTGAGAAAGGAAAAAATTAACAAAAAATATATATAAATATGTTTTTGTCTTTTAAGTTAAATTATAGTATCTAATAGTTTTACTAATGAATATTTAGAAAAATACTTATATATAATGAAAGTTAAAAATTTAAGATTAATTTAAAATTTCAAAAAAATTTAAAACTCAATTATATAAATTATAAAAAATTTAGGACTTATTAATAGTTTTGTTGCATTGGTGGCTTATCCCTAAGAACTTGGGAAACGATAACAAAACAACGAAAGGAAAGCGTGTAATAAGGGAAAATTAGCCGGTGAGCTTAGTACCAAAATATGATCACTCGGTAAAATTTCACTTATTTATATTATATTTTATTATAAATTAATCATTTTAATGTAAAATATGAATATGTATCATAAGACATCCAATATAATAATTATTTATTTAATTAAAATTTTAATTTAATATTTAAAATATTTTAACTTTAGATTTAATTATATTTAGTAATAAAATATTTTATTAAAAATGTTAAATAAAAAACTAATTAAAAAAATAAAGATTATTTTTGCTTATAAAAAATTTACTTGAGTTAAATTAAGACATTATTTGGTAATCCAAAAAATCAGATTGGTCTAAATTTTATAATAATGGTATGAAGTTTGTGAAATTAGAAATAAATCAGTTAGCAAAATTTTTATTTATAAGATTTGAATATGTTCATGTTTTGGAAAGATCATCAGAATTTTATTTAAGCGAGATGTTTGGCCATCAATATAATAATTTAGGAAAATAGTTGATAGGATGTAGGCACACATGCTTTTTAAATGGTTGAATTGACATACATTTTTTTTTTTATATAATGATTAATAAATTTTAATTTATAAATATAATAATTAATAAATTAATAATACATTTTTTTTTTAATTCATCTTCAACGTTGACGTTGACGGCAGGGCGGCTTTTGTTATCCCAGCATTTAACGTGCGAAATCCAAGTCACCAGTCAAATCAGGCCACCCAATGTGTCCGTGAAATCATCCGTCATCTTCTTCTTCCACTTGGCCAGCTCTAAGAATGTCCCCTTCTGTTTTAGAGGGACTTACCCCCCCCCCCCGAAGGACGACAAATCAAAATTCCTACGCGTTTGTGAATTATCATATTCCGCATGCCTTTTACGTTCTTTTCTAAATAATGGTGCCGAAGAAGCAAATGAACTTACCTTATTTTTTCTTCACTTTTGAATTCTTTAGGATATGACGCGATTGTTCCTGTTCAACCGTTGCTGAATTGCTCTCGAATTAAAAAAAGAGAAAGAAAAAGAAAAGCTCCTTACCGAGTTTCCCTTGTAAAGATGAAAATTAATTAGCATTTTTTATAAGTAAAGTTTAGAGTTCGAATTTCAGAATTTATCCTAAAATTACAATCGAATATTTTGAATAGCATTAAGGGTGGCAATTCTAATCTTGGCTCTCTATCCGGTTAACTTACGACCGTTAATTTGGATGCTTCCCCAAACCACTCCATTTATTCTTTGCAAGAATATCGCAACAGAAGAAGGAAAAAATAATAATAAAATTCAGAAAACAATAAAATTCATTGAATTAATTTTCTGGGCAATTTTGTCATTTAACACACGTTCGCCTCCCATCCAAAAGCTCTTAAGCCCATTCTATATGAAATGAGATGGTGAGCTGGGCTCTTGCCGTTGTTTTCAGCTTCCATCCCTCTGCGGGCATTTCTTCGCTTCAGAGATAAAAATAGAGAAACCTCTTTTCATTTCATATCGATTTTTCTTCTCCGCCCCCCCAACCCGGCTCTGCCTCCGCCCACCGGTTCAAAACGACAATAAAAACACGCTCAAAGCGTTTCCGGGAAGAAATATAAGAAGAAGAAAAAAAATAAAAAAAACATATCATAACATCGCCAGAGACCATTCGAATTTTACGTTGACCAAAGTCCCCAACAGAGTTTTGATCCCGAAACGCGTCACGTTAAGAAAACGGAGGGCATGCGACGCATTTCGAGTGAAGGACGCCGGTGACTGCGACGTCCTTTTTCTTTTTTCTTTTTTGTGTTTTTTTGTTTTTATTTTTTGGGGTGGCACACATGAGCGCCGCTACGGTAGCGGAGGACTGGTGGGCGAGGGGGATAGTGGGGCAGATCGGAGGGGGTTTCAGCCACGATAGCGATCACGACCTGGCTCTCATGGTCAGCGATTTCCTAGAGAACGGCTGCAGCAGCGGCGCCGACTCTTTGTGCAGCAGCGACGGTGAATCCGGTCTCTCCGATCTTCATCACCTCGCCGACAAGATTTCGGTAATTGAATTTTTTCGTTTTTTTTTTTTTGTTTTTTCTTTGTCATCTTTTCACCATCTTCCCTCTATTTGTCTATGCGTAGAATGCTCTGGAATTGGATTGTTCGTAGAACCCTAGTTATTAGAAGAGAACTGGGGAAGACGAGAGGGAAGGAATTCGAATTTTTTCAGTTGCTATTATGATAGTCTCCTTTTGGTATTGCCCTCTAATCAATGGCAATCTAATAATCGATTTTGTGATGCTAAATAATTTTACGAGCTTTGTCCGATATTATCGTGGTTTTTAATCACCATAATCCATTGCTGGATTTTCTTCAGATTCCAGGCGGCCGGCACTAGAATAGCAATCAAACTACGTGGTTTTTGTTTCTTTTTTCGTTTTTTGAGTTGTCTCATTGAGCATGCAGTATCAACCTGATTTCCTTGCAGTCTTTAATGCCTTCGTTTATATGGCATGCTGCTCATTGTGCCATTCAGACCTGTAAATCCCCAGCAGGCCCTGTACTTGTCGAGGTTCTGCTTTAACAAATTCGCTGGATCATTTTGATTCAGCTTACCCTTTTTTTTTTCTTTTCCATCAGTGAGATTGGGATTCCCCTGCACTGTTCAAGCATTTTCTTGCTTTTATCTAGTCACCAAGATTTTACATCTATGTATAACCTCCTGTTATCTTGACGCCCGGCCAAACTTTGGATAGGTTACCACAAGTTGTTTGATTGTTTTAATTCAGTTTTTCATTTGAAGATAATTTTTTTTCTTTTTTTCATTTACTTAAAAAATTCTTCTATGTTCTCTGAGTATTTCTTACATTGCAGTTTTACAAGCACTCGGTACCTCAGCCTGAGAGTGACTTGTTGACGTTGGTTCATTCCCTTATGCAATCTATTAAGGATGCAGAACTTGGTCTTGTCAAGTCAGGTCCATGTAATGCAAGCTGCATCAGGTTTTCTTTGGCAAAGCTCTTGAGACTTTCTGGTCAAGATGCTGCTGTGTGTGTGTCCAGGTGGCAGGGTAGTGGCAAGGTTCCTGGAGGTACACGTTCAAAACTTAAGTTGTTTTCTCTTTTTGGGAGGGAGGAGAGTGGTTTCTGGCATTGACCTGATTTAGGGAGAAAATCTTTTGGACCTGGGATTCGATTCAGTTGCAGTTCTTGAAGCTCCATAACTTTTTGAACAAAATGAAGGTTTTCTTTTTAGTTAAACCATTTAACTAATTGAATATCAACTTTTTTTTTTTAATCAGAGTGAATGGAAAGTTACCTTTAATTTAGGAGATGTAGTCCTTTGCTTCTATTGCCTATGTGTGCATCTAGAATTTCCTTTTGTGGTCGACCAGTGCTTTCTCTTGATCTGCTGACCATCAGTTTCTAGCATTTAATGTGCTGCCCATGAAATGTTTCTACCTGCATGCTACTTTCTGATGAGTGAATTTGTTCAAATACTCTGTCTATATGCAGGTGATCATGAATACATTGATGTGATTGACTACAAAAATGCTGTAAGCTCTGAGCGACTGATTATTGATATTGACTTCCGAAGCCATTTTGAAATAGCCAGGGCTGTTGACTCCTATGATAGAATACTAAAGTCCCTTCCAGTTGTTTTTGTGGGCTCGATGACTAGGTTGAAACAGTATCTTCAGGTCATGGTTGAAGCTGCTAAAACTTCTCTAAAGCAGAACTCAATGCCTCTTCCTCCATGGAGATCTCTTGCTTACTTGCAAGCAAAGTGGCACTCGCCCTACCAGAGACAGCTTCGTTCAAATGAACACAACTTTGGCTGCATTAATTCTTCAGATCATATGCAGTGCAGTAGACATTTGAAGAGGCTGCAATTGTTGCTCCGATCTGAAGCAGAAGATGAACGATTCTTGAAGGCAATAAATAGTGATACTAATTGGAGGGTGAAACTTGAGAGGCGGAGACACTCCTTATTGAGGGGTCTTTAAAATGTAGAGAGTTTTTTGGGTTGGAAGTACAATTTCCACTTTCGAGAGGCCCATTGTAATGCGGCTATGGTTTGGTATTCTTTCTTCTTCCTTTCGATTAATAAGTGGCAACCAGAGTGAGTTATAATTTAGTAGAGGACACAAACAGCAATGACACGTCATACAGGAAATTTAGACCTTTTTTTATATAATCTCAAGTTGGGGACCTAACCATTGTCAGCAAGGCTGGTTTCTGGCGATTGGTAGGATTGGTTATTATTGGCAGCACATCCAACGAAGTCGATTTGGTAGTTGCTTCACCAAGGTGTATTCCTTCGGCGGGTGGTTTTTGGTTTTTCATTTTTGGCTCTAGTTTTTTATTGTGTTCCTTGCCTTGTATTTTATGGTAAAGGAAGTTTTTGTTCTTTGTATCTTTTCTTCAATATCTTTAATTCCTTCATATGTTGAGTTAGGTATGATGTCGAGCATGCATTCAAAAGTTGGATAAACGATGTACACGACAATGTAATGATAGAGTTACTGCTGATAGTTATACATCGGCTGCTCTTTGTTTTCTTCTCTCTTGCTCCGTTGCTTTGATCTTTTGCAACCTGCAAGGCAGAACATGTATGCTTCTCCGACATATTTCATGTTCTGTTTTCTATGCTGCATGATAGTGTTTAGATGGGGCTTGGCCTCATCTTGGAGAGAGTGTCCTATTGGAAGCTTCTCAAGGGTTGTTTTGTTTTTTTCTTTTGGGGGAGGTTTTGATTTAGTTTTGTAAACTCCAATAAGCAACACAGAGAAGATTTTTTATCCCTGTTGTTGGAGGCACGGAAAGTCATTGGATAATTACTGGATTTTTTATTATTAATTACCGTTAAGCTCTCTTTTCCACGACGGACGATAGTTTCTTATGGGGTAGCCCGTAATTGGGGGAGACGACGAGAGAATGCTGTTTAGGATGGTTTAGACATGTTTGGCGTTTGAAATAAATATTTCTTTTGGTAAGTTGTTTTTGAGCCAAATATAGTTGCAACTAGAGATGCCCAAAAATCTCGTAGTATATGTTAAAATTATATTGTTGCCTTTTTAATATAATTGACTTATATTTATTATCTTTTTATTTTTATTATAAATAAATAAAATTATGCATAAATATGTTTAAAAAGAATTTAGAGAGATAGTTAAAATTACATATTATGTGAATTTAGGATATATATAATTTCAATGAGATATAAATTGAAATACATCGATATAATTTTTGTATATAAAATGATTTATTTTCAATGAGATATTATATTTTCAATGATATATATTTGGTAAAAATATAGATATAGCTTTTTAACATGCATTTTTATCAAAACAAGTTGTTGCTTTTTTAAAATTATTTTTGAAAATTAATTCTATAACTTATAACTAAAAATATATAATTCAAAGATTAATTATTATATTATTGAAATTTGTTGTAACATATATTTTACTGTATAGCAATTCAATCGTAAAATACTGTTATTTATGAGTTTGACTTTTTAAATTTTTTTTGATCTATTATATTTTCAATTTTTTGAAAATGATAGAAAATTATTAGTATATTTTCAAAATTTATAAAAACACCAAAAAGTAATTACTTAGAAGTTAAGAAAAGATCTCATTTAATGAAAAAATATATTAAAAAGGTGTAACTCTTAAGTTTTTACATAAATTACGACTTTTTTTAAATTAGAAGATAAATTTTCTTATATAATTTTACTGCAAAATTTTTTTTAATAATTTAGTAAAATAATTTTATAAATAAAAAACTTTTTTTATAAATTTGATTCTCAATAATGTAAATTATAATTATATATTTTTTATTTTATTTTATAAAAAAATTTATAAAATCTCGATTAAATAACAATGATAGTGAATTTTACTTTGAAATAAGTGTCTTTCTGACACAATTTGAAGCAACTCTTCAATTTTCAAATAGTCCAACTTTGGGTTGTAACATTGGATTCTCTAGCCCAAGATGTATAAAAAATAAGACTAGTCCATACCAATGAGATAACAATCCTTCGCGGTATCGTACTTGGTGTGCATATGTATTAAAGGCATGGTGACCATAGGTTAGTGGATAATTTGATTTCTGGGACCTATTTATGCTTCATTGGTGTGCATATGGACATACTTTTCAGTCTCCATGAACTTGCTCATGCTTCTGTCTTGCTTGCCTTTCCACCCAAACCCAAATTTACAAAGCAAGTCAGAAGAGACTAGGTCGGGTTCCCATTCCCTTATTTGTGTTACTGCTAAAAAAAGCTAAAAGAGAAAAAAGAAGTGGGTGGTGGATGACCCCCTCATCTGTTTGAAAATCTATTGAATTTTCACTTTATTTGAATAAAAAAGTATGAGAGTGGAAGATTGCTAAAAGGGGGAGTGTAAAGATTGAAAAGTAGAAAATATGAATTTTTTTCTCTCTCTCTCTCTCTATATTTAGAGAAGTGAAAAGGGTGAGGAAGGAAAATTTAAGTTCCTTTCTTAAAAAAGACAAATTGGAGATGATAAAATTTCTTTTTTATCTTTACAAAAAGGATAAGTATACAAATTAACTTTGACTTTTTTTTTTTGGTGAGGAATGGTCAACGTTTCTTCCAAAATGGAAGGAAATCTTATGTTGGGCATGAGAGGAAAAGTAGAAAATTCTTCTTCTCTCCTCCCCATCATACGAACACTTCTCGAACACAAAAAAATTCTGGTTTCGTTGCAATTTTTCTTTCACTTAACATGTTTTTCACTTTCCCAAACACGTTAGTTGGTTAGCTTTGGCATATTCCCCCAGTAACAATTTTGCAATCGTTCGGGAACAAAACCACTGAGGGGTCAAAGTATTCAACACTTACCTCCTTTCCTTTGTTTGACTTTTTAAACAGAAGTAGATTATTTCACAAATAAATGCATTAAAACAATAACACATTCGCGGATCTCAAGTAGATTTCCATTTTTTTTTTTTTGCTGGTCTATCTTCAAGCCACATTTTGCACTTTTCAAATTACCGTTGATTACATGAACTGTTTTATGTTAGTTAAATAGACCCCAGTCATCTTCTCCCTAGACACATGATTCTCCTTACTCTCTGCCACACATTCTGAAAAAGTGCTAAATTAATTGAGTTTATTCTGTTTCTATTTTCTCACTCGTCAATACACACTATCGGGAAACACGTTATAATTTTTTATTAATTCGTTGTTGTTCCATTCATATGATTCTCATTCGTGAGTCTCTAACATTGGAGACTCGCTATTGGGCTATTGCTGTTTTCTAAACAAGATTTTTTGCAATGATTTGTCACACGTATTATGTTATCATTTAACTTCCCTTGAATTAAACACTAATGGTTCCTGAAATTTTCGGACAAGTCCATGGCCAAACTTCACCTGAGACACAGAATTTAATGATAGTTTGGAGTTCTCAATTTTATCAATGTGACTTCTTCGTTTTGAAATAGGGAAAATAGGCCGTGCTTCCCGTCGTGTTGACTCAAATCTTTGCATCTGTGCCTGTTTAATTACATTTAATTATAAATAATTAGAAGAGAAAGCACCTCGGCTATACAAAATAGCCACAAAATTCATCTAGATTGCATGATTTGCTACCATCTTAGTATTGACCTCTTTTTTTTTGTTTGCGTTTTGTTTTCTATTAACCAAAAGCAAAGTATTTCATACCAACCCACAAAAGGAACTCTATTAGAACACACACACACACACACACACACACACACACACACACACACACACACACACACGTAGGCAGTGAGGCAACGAAATAAAGTTTAACAACCTACTGTATTGAATTTTTGATTACGTGCCAACTTTACGTATCAAAACAAAAACCGGACAAAGACTAGATCTTCCTGTAATGGAGGCTTGAAACCGTGATGCTTCTTTTGGCTTGCAACACAGATGAATGATATCTCCTGTATACTTTTAACCCTTATCATTACTTTTCGAGAAGTATCATCCCGGATTGTTCCCAGGCAAGGAGAACTTCATTCTGGGTCCTGTACGAATGCCCAGATGGATCATAGTAATACTGCACAAGCACAGTAATAATGCAGTAATCTGATGAGTTCTCATGATTATCGATGATCCGATGCTTAAATAGTTTATAAGGGCTATATATAAGACCAAAAGAAACTTCTTGTAATCGGTCTTAATCACCTTGTAGAGGCGGCCAGAAGGCATAAGTCGTTCTTCGGCCAGCCATCCTGGAAGCAACCAGTTATAAGCGGGGGAAGTATTATCATGAAAGGTGCAGAGGCACCCCAACTGTTGTCTAGGCCCACGGCGGCTCTTTTGATGAATCTTATCTAAAGTTTGCATTGTCAATGGGCTGTCGGAGTAAGTGCCCGCATGACGTTGGTTTCCTTCGCCCTCCATCTGTCTCTCCCACTCCCAGATAGTGACCTAGCTCTCTCTCTCTCTCTCTCTCTCTCTCTCTCTGTTTTTAATGTTTGCTAAGCAAAATGGTCTTGTGCATATGCTCAGTGACAAAGGCTTAAATAATCGGAAACAGCCCCACACCCCACGCCCCCTCTTGGTCCTTTTCATCGTCCACCCATTGATTTCTTCTGATTCAAAATTGCAGGAAGGAATTTTAAGATTATGTTCATTTGAGTCCTTACCGTATAATTTCTAGAGTTACTTAGACTAATATTGATCTATTGCCAATATTAAGAAAGTTGTAAAACAGATGACATCCGACTTGAAATCCAACATCACATATAGTAATATCAATATCTAAAAGGAGAAAAATTCTACAGTATTTTATTTTCCAAAAATTATCTTTCAAGTTTTTAAAAATATTTTCTATCGTCACGTGTATCAAACAATAAATTTTAATATATTTTTGCTTCTAAAAACTCATCAAAACATAAATTGTTATATTTTATAAATATTTGATTATATATATCCAAAGGATGAATTTGGATTTCAAAATGTTAATTAATAGAGAAAACACTTTCATTAAGATTAATTTTGATTAAAAAAATACTTTTCCATTTGGTTTACCATAAAAGTGGACGATAGTGAGCATAACTTATTGTTGGTGGGCTTTAAGACGAATGTAAAAAGCTGAAGGACTTTTCCATCAAGTTGAAAGAGATATTGCCATAACAAATTGGTCAAAGACGAACTTAAGGGCTATTAAATGGAGGGATTTGCTGGTAGGCTATTCTAGATTCTCTCGTAATAATTATATAATACCTATATGGAAACAAATCCAGTAAAATGCTAAGAGAGTAAGGCACTGCACGACACACTATTATCCAGTAAAATGCAACAGAGCCATTGTGGGACAACTGCGAGGGTATGCATTGAATGTCGAGGCTAAGGTTGGGTGACAAAAATGTTAGATTTTGTTAAATAAAAATATTGTTATTAAATATTGATTTTAAATTTAAAAATTGAATAATTTCATATAAATAATATATTTTAATTTGTGATTTGTGAAAAGTGAAACAATTGATGTATCTATACAGGTCGTTTTAATTTGATAATTAATTTTTTTGTTTTAATCTTTTATTATTATTATTATATATTTTTAAATGAAATTTTTATATGTATTAGGAAGAAAGATAACTAATTATTTATATAATTTCATAATTTAAATTAAATAATTCCATCAAAATATTATTGTTTCTAATAATGTAATAATGTTTATAGTTATTTCTCATTAATTAGATTGTATTATAATTAAATTTTTAGTCAAAATATTATTTAAAAATATTTTACTATTATTAATTAAAAAATTTTAATATGCTTATATTTGATCTGATTAGAATTTATGATATTAATTGTTATGTATAAATGATAAAAATAATAATTTCTCACAATTCTATTATAATAATATAATATAATAAACTATCAAGTTTAAATTATGACTATTATATCTTATTTATTCAAAACGTTATATTCCATTTACTACAACATTTACCATTCATTATATAAGGTCCATAAGGTGTGTGTATATATATATATAAAATATAATTTCATAATAATTCACAATAATATTTCATAAAAATTTCTCTACTTACTTTAAAATAATAATGTATCTAAAATTATAAGATAAGAAATACATAACATATATCTAAAATGCATTAGTGAATTGAAAATATCATTTATATCATTAATTATTGTTAATATAATTAAAACTCATTTTGAGAATATGTTCTTTACATAATGTTGATTGTACATTTTTATATTAATATGCAATCATAGGATTAATTTTATTAAACTTATTAGACACCTTTTAATCTTGAATTTTCTTTTTAATGACAAAATAGTTTAATTATCATAAATTTGGTATTTTTTAAATATTTGTTATTTTTGAAGACAAATACTACTATGGAAATGTTACATAAAATTTCAATGATTTGGTAATGACATGGACAATCCTAAGTCTTTAAATAAAATTTCATAACCCTAATACATGAATTATGACTTTAAATTATGTCACAAACTCTATTTTTATAATAGATGAAATAATAATAGATAAAATTTCATTATTCCATGATATTGCTTATTTTCTTAATAAGAAGAAATAATCATAAGTGGATGCCTCTAGTAAAATCTAAATTTGAATATCAAATCACTTCTAAAAGATTATATTTTTTATATATAAGTATATAATTCTTTATTTTGTACAAGTATCTTATCACTTTCTTTGTAACTTTATAATGATTCATTTTAGGATTACTTTGACATTTGTCTAACATTTCAATTGTATAATTGATATTTGGTCTAATACAAGTTTGTAAATAGATCAAACTACCAATAATTGAGGCATATATAATTGATTTCATTTCCTTAAATTTTATATCATTATTGTAATATTACATAAGACTAAATTTATCACCTTTATGTATAAGAACAACTGTAAGTGTACAATTATTCATATTAAATTTTTCTAAAATTTTCTCAATATAAGAATTTTAAAAGAATTTTCATTTATTGTGATTTATCATAGAATATTTCTATTCTTATCATATAGAATACTTTTATCATATTTTTCGTTATAAAATTCTTTCCAAAAGATCTTTAATCTTACGTAATATATTGAAATTATTAGTATCAAGTAATATGTCGTCAACATATAAGATTAGAAAAACACTCACTAATATTATGATATATATATTGATCATTGGTGTTTTCTTTAAATTAAAAAAAATCATTAAACTTAATATACCATTTTTTGGGAAGCTTGTTTCACTTCCTATTTTTGACTTCTTTAGTCTGTATACCAATTGGTCTTTACCTTTTATGACAGAACCTTTAAGTTATTCATATAACCTTTCTTTTTAAGATTTTCATTAAAAAAAAAAAGACGCATAGGTTTCACATTCATTTAATATAACTTAAGTCATATTAAGCTACCAATATCGCAACTAAACATAATATTTTTATGGTTACAATGGTGAAACTGAATCTTTATTAATTCTAATGTCAAATCTTAACTCTTATAAATAAACCTTATAATCATTCAGAATAATTAATATCCTTTCTCTTTGAGATTATCATAATGTTATCTTTTGTGGTGTATTTATATTAGTTAGTTGTGAGTTAGCTTTTCAAGGAGTGTTTCTTGATTCAAATGTTTTTCAATTTCTAAAATAACATTTTGTGTCATAGTAGAAGAAAAAACTATTATGGATAGAGAAATATTTACTATACTTTTCTTTAGGTCCACATTTAGATGTTCATTATTCTCATTAAATCTTACATTGTTAATTTCTACAATTTTCAAATTATGGTTATACTTTTCAAATTTCCCTTGGTATCTAACAAAGTAAAAATTAATTCTTTAAAAGTATAATTTCTTTTTATGTAAATTCTAACTTTTACTGGGCAAACCCAAATTTTCAAGTACCTTAAATTAGATTTATTTTATATTCACATTTCAATAATAGTACTTTAAACTATCTTTCTAAAAACTCTATTTAGCGAATAATTTGTAGTTTTGAGCATATACATTTACAAAAATTTGGTTAAAGAGGAGTTACTCATTATGCTCTTAACTATATCCATTAATGTCAAATTACGTCATTTTGTCACATTTTTGCTAAGGTTTACTCATTATAGTTTACCATATATATATCCCATGAATTTTGAGGAATTTTGTAAACAAACTTGGATACTACCTCGATTTATTATATTTGTCATAATATTTACTATCATTATCAGATCCTACGATTTTTATCTTTTTGTATAATTGTTTTTCAATCTTCTTTATATATATCTCAAGGTTATTTAATGATTGAGATTTTCATGAAGCAAATATATACAATTAGAACATGAAATATCATTTATAAAGAAGATAACATACTTTTCTCCATTAAGGGGTAGAGTGTTAAAAAGTTTACAAATATCAATGTGTATAATTTCAAAAAATTGAGTGCTTTTTATGACTTTTTTTAATACTTTATTTGGTTTACTTACACTTAAAACAATCCATACATGTTTTGAGATTAATGAAATTTAGATTCAAAAGAATCTTATTATTGACCAATTTAACTAATCTTTTTTTAGATGTATAATCTAAACATTTATATGACAATTGAGTTTCCATTCATTATGCTATGCTTAAATATAATATTATGATATATAGTAAGCAATGATTTTTTCAAATTTTAATATATTTCATTTTACATAAAACATTAACAAGAATAAATTAACTAATAATGTTCATATTCTTATATTAATTAAAACAATTAGATCATAATGAATTTTTATATCATCTTAGATACATGGATAGTAGTATTGGAATTAAGTCACCAATTATTATAAGATCCTTTAATTATGTTTGGTATGAAATATAATAAGGCATTTCATTTACTTTTCTTTTTAAACCAAATCTTATACTTTGGGTAATTTTTTTGATGATATTCAACCTTTTTTTATAGAAATAACACTTATCACTTTTTCATTTCCTTTTTTCAATATGAGTATTATAAATAGACTTTTTACTTTCTTAAATTAATTAACTTTTACTTTCATTTCTTTCCTAACCTTCTTGCCCAAAAGATTAATAGAGTGACTTTTTTGATTTTTTAATCTTATTTCCTCCTAAACAAACATACTAGCAAATTTATTAACATTTCACTTTTCTTTTATAGTATTACAATACATATGAAATAACCTATATTTAGGAGGTAGTGAGTTCAAAATAAATTCTACCAAAAAATAATCATTTATTATTGTTCCTAAAGTCTTAAGTTTTACTGCAAAATTAATTATATCAATAATATTCTCTTACATAATTTATAACCTAATAAACCTCATAGTCATGAGTTTTGTTATAAGAATATCAGTGAGTGACTTGTCTTTAAAATGAAACTATTTTTTTTTATAAACTATAAATATTCTTTTGCACTTTTTGTTTATGAAATAGTTTTTTTTATTTTAAATATTGTTGATAATAATCACTTTTTATAAATATATAACTTTCATTCTTATGTTTATAATGTAACTTCTATTTCTCACAACTTAAATATATAATAGTAGTAAACTTGCTTATTAATAGTACAAATCAACATTCGTAACAGCTAAGTGAAAATTAACTTGTTTATGTCATTTTGAAAGTTCAATCAATTAAATAAATAATAAATTTAACATGCAAATGAATTAAATTAATTGCATAATCATAAATGTTTATAATTAATCATAAGTAAGATAAAATAATTAGAGTATATTATAGTTATATTTTAAGAAATCTTACAATATACTATTATAAGTAATATCATCAATTTTGATAGGTAATTAAATATTTTCAATCAAATATATTTGATTTTTTTAGATAAGCAAGTATATTTAATAAAACATATTAATATACTTCAATTATATTACTAATTATGGAATAATAATTTATCTTTGAATAAATCTTAAAATTTCAATGATTAATAATATCAATTTATCTAATTAATTTTATTTATAAGTATGCCATTAAAATAATGGATTAATGACTATTTATACATATGATTAAACATACTAGTTCGACCACTTTTGTTACTAACAAATTATAATAATAATGCATACACACCATTCAAATATTCTTATTTGGTCACCTTGGTAACAATCAAGCTGTAACCATAATATATGCACAAACATTCTATTTTAGTCACTTTAATGTTTATCAAACTATAACAATTAAATATGCATATGATACATTAAATTATTCATAAAATAACATATTATTATAAATTAAATTTTATTTAAAATAACAATTAAATATAACATCACTTAATAAGACAACAATTCAATAACAGTGTTCATGTAAATGACAACACCTTACTTCAATGATAAGTCAAAGAATTTACAATTTCTTAGACACAAAACTTTAGGACCACCATGTTTTCACAGAAAGTGCTATAGGTTAGAATTACATATTAGTAAACTATAACACATCAAAAAGTTTTTTTTTTTAACCAATAAAGGAATTGATTTTTCCAATTCTTTAGGCAAACCAAGAATTTCAAATTCCTTAGTCCATAATCTTTTATTGGCTGTCACATATCATAATCTAAAGCTAAAAATGTAATTTTGTGACCTAAATTGATTTTTGTTGTGCAGTTTTTATGGTTGTGGCAATTAAGGTCCCTTGTTTTTTGTTTCATATAAAAGTTGGACAAAACTCACTTTAGTTTTGAAGAACAAAATATAAATTCTTATTATTTTATTTGGTAAAAGAACAATCATAAATTAAGTAACTATATACTTTATCATTAAATAATAAATATTCATCTTGTAAAATGAATGTTTTGATACCATTTATTAATAAACATTAATTTCAAATCTTAAAACTGAATAATTTTATGTAAATAAAACTATAAATAACACACTTGAATTTGAAAAAATTGAAACCATTGATGCTTTTAGAGAGTTTGTCTTAATTCAATAATCAATTTCTCTCACTAGACCTTTTACCATTATCATAGGCTTTTAGATGAAGTTTTCATGTTAGGAAGAGAGATGACTGATTATATATAGACAAAATTTCATAATTTAAATTAAACATATCCATCAATGTGTGAATCATGTTTAAGATTACAATCCTTAATAGGGCAATAATATTTATATTTGTTTCACATTAATCAAGCTATATTATGATTGAGTCCTTAATAAGAATATTGTTCAAGAATATTTAATATTATTAATTGACAAATTATAGCAAAATAAGCTAAAAGTACAAGTTACAAGAATAATGTGGGTATGACTAAGTGCTTCATTGGCCTTACTAAATAAAGGGGCCGAGGGTCCAACTTTGATAAAGTCTGACTAATTCTTAATGACAGAGGTTGAATCTTAAAAACTAATTGATGAATGAGAATTTATTTATTTATTTCCTTTTACATACAATTATTTTTAATATGTTTTATACATATTTAAGTTGATTAATATATGTTTTGTGATTTAGGTATATTTTAGGAAAGTTTTGAGAGTTTGTACTTTTAATAGGTAAAATTCTAACATTTCATTATTATGACATTTGCTATTTATTTTAAATTTTTCACTAACATAAAGGTTTAGATTGAAATTACGATTTTCAATATAATTGTAGTAGATATTTCAAATTTTCTAGATTGGGGTTGTGAGGCTAAATTTGAGTTTGTTTAGGCGTTGAGACATTGCTTAAAAAATGAGGCAGAAAACTAAAGTCTAAATCCTAATTGAAATAGGATTCTTATCTAGGTACTGAGTATTTAAATAAGCATAACTCAAACTTCAACATCTAAATTGGGTGATTCAAAAACCTAAATTAAAGTTCACAATTAAGCTTACAATTATTGTGAAGATACCCAAGCCTAAAGTAGTTGTTTAATGGTTTAAATATAACAAAGAAGTCATTGCAAAATCTATCACAAGTTGGACTAAGTCAATCTTGGTTTTTAACTCATATCTATTCGGGAATTGGTTTGGAACTCATTATAGGAATTCTATTAAAATTAAGGAAACAAATTTATTGTAATGTTGAGAACTTAGGAATTTATTATTATTATTTTTTTGTTGTGTCATAAGGTTTTCTTGTGCCTGCTATGTACTTTCTCTATAGTATAAATAAAGACTTTTTTTTTTTTTTTAAGTAAAGGAAGGAGATGAACACATAAAGAAGGCGACAAACATAACTTTAGTAAGCATTTAAGTTTTTTAGTATGAGTAGTTAGGGTTTTTGAACAATTTTAGGAGATTTCAAAAAGTTTGGTATTTTAATAGAATAGATTATTTTGTTATGTTATTATTATTTTTATTGGAATTGTTTGAGTTATTTTGACTAAATTGAATGATTGTTATTTTAATTTATTTGTTTAAACCTACTAAATTGATAAAGTAATGGTCTATTGCTAGAATTAGGGATTGTGACTTATATTTATACTATTTTTAATCACTTAGTAGCAATTAACAATAAGGGATTATAAATAGGTTTTGTTTTTCTTATCATTATGAATAACTTAACACAAGTTAAACAATTCAAGATTATGTGATTATTGCTTGAATTAACATATTTTCCTAATTTTTAAGGTTATTAGTTTATAATTCTAGAGAGCTTATTCTAAGAATAAAAACATTAAAGTCTAAGTAAAGAATTTATTTTACTTAGTGAACATCTAAGGGAGAAATCAAACAACAGAGTTTATTGTTATCTAAGGTTAATAGTTCTAACAAAATTAAGACAATATTATGGATAATTGAAAGTATCAAATATCATAATGACGAATGAATTTGAAACTAAAATTTTATTAATTGGTATTTTTATAAATTATTTTGTTTAATTGAGTCATTTACTTTAATTATCATAAGGTCAAAATTCAATGTTACCCCTCTTATTTATATTAGTATTTTTAAATTTTAATTATCTAGTATTGAATTGATAGTACTCTTTATGAAATTAACCCTTATTCA
Source organism: Bruguiera gymnorhiza (assembly GCA_020883675.1). NCBI lineage: Eukaryota > Viridiplantae > Streptophyta > Magnoliopsida > Malpighiales > Rhizophoraceae > Bruguiera > Bruguiera gymnorhiza. The sequence continues at coordinate 3,243,680 of JAIRCJ010001050.1, forward strand.
CATTATTTACCATTGCATGATCAAAGTAAAGTATTTATATCTTTTTGTAACTTTAACTACAACTACCACTAACAATACATTATGATAATGTTACCTAGTCCCAAGTATTAATGATATAAGTACCTTGGAAACAACTTATCCTTGTAGAACAATCATAATTGTGAAAAAGTATACTTCCACCAACCTTAACACTTGCCAACAATAAGGAAAAGTCACATGGATAGGTACATAAAGATAGTTAAAATCATTGGTCTATAAAAGAAATAAGATGATTAAAAAACAAGAAATGATCCCATATCTAAAAACCTTTGTAAAAGAAAATATCTTTATCAATATATTCCTTTTCCTTTAATAAGCATTACTTTTTGTTTTAGTCTAGCTTAACTTATTCCAGTCTTTAGATAGTATTCTTTCACTTTCTTTAAATCAAGTCCATCCTCTTCCATTTTTTTGGGTCTCAAAAAATTAATCCATTCATATGTTAAATGAGTTGGGTCTTACATTGATTACTTTTAGACTTCACCCCCTATGTTAGGCATACTCACCTCTCTAAGGGAATTGACTAAAGATAACAATTGTAGTACTTTAATGAGTTGTAATAGTACCCTTGATAATTAATATAATCTTGTAAGCATTAACATATGACTCTATCTACTAAGTAAAACATACATACATACAAAAAAAGTTTGCATTTTTTAATTGTTAAGCATAAGAGATATGGCTATAAATTATAAATAGAAATTTAAAGTACCTTTTGGGGTTAATCTATATGTGAATCGCCTAATTAATTCTCTTTTATAAATTCAACAAAGGCCACAAAAGCTTGATCTTGAGCGATAGAGAATGAATCGACTTTAGTAGGGGCTATAAAGGCTTGGTATTGGTGGAGAGGACTTTACTCATACAAGGGCTATAAAGGCTTGATCTCAAGAGAGAATTAAGTGATTGGGCTTTCCCCTATTGGTTTTGAGCTTGCTCATAGAAGTTTTAACTTGTTGGGGGAAAATTTTTTGATAATTTTGTTCTTTACGAATATGTTGGAAAAGTTTGGGGATTTATAAGAAGATAAATTTGGAGAGATAATTTTGTATGGATTTAAGGTTCATTAGTACTTAGGTTTTTCATTGAAGGGATCCATGTTAGTAGAAACTAAAAGGCATCATCCCCTTTTCTTAGGTCATTAAGAGACCCATTGGGTTATAAACTACATAATAAATATAGTTTTTGCCATTTTTATACATCTCATATCCCTTCCTAAGATTAAAACCTGAGATTTCAAAAATAAAGGTATAAGTTCTAAATAACTAGAGTGTCTCTTGAGAGATAGAGCATCATATCTTAAGTACTAAATGGGTCCATGAATTGATTAGAGATATATTAAGGACATCTTAGGGATTTATAAGCTCTAAAAAGGTTAGGCTTGGTTTGGTGGGAAAGATAAAAGTATTTTGAGTTTTTTTTTTAACTTTTTAAAAAGCCTTTACAATGCTTACAAGGCTTAAAGGTTTGATGCCTCTATCGAATGCTTCTAGTTCCTTTTCATTGTTACAGTTGTCAGCTTGCTATTTGCAAATGCTTGTAAGAAATGGTTACTGGCCTCTTTTACATGTTGATTAGCGTCATTTGAAAAATATGATGTAGAGGGATTATGATTGGTATGTTAAAGAAAATGAAACTACCTTTTATTATTATTATTATTTTGCTTACAAATGCATGCAAGTTGAGTGTAAGTTTAATTGTTATCATTTACGAAATATGGTGTAGAAGGATTATGGTTAATGGGCTAAAGAGAAATTGAAACCACATATTTTTATATTTATAAATACTCTCACTTCAAGGCTTAGTGAGGGCGAAACTTATGACATGATTTGAACCAAAGGTTGAAGTCTAGCATATTATGACCTACTTAGGAATGATCCAACAAATATAAAATGATGGATTGTGGTGAAAACTTCTCTTGCCATTACGACATATATAGCTGATGGAGTAAAGATCTGAATGGAGTAAGGTTGAGAAGGGTTTGGGTGTAAAAGCAAGGACCAAATTGAATTTATGATCTACAAAACAAATAGAGGCTAAAAGGAACGAGGTAGAGACTCGATGTTAGCACTTTGATGCTTAAGTTGATAAAGGTGTGATGGGATAACAGTTGACAAATAAGGGAATCATTAATGTGTACCTTTGTGTTGACATTTATGGGGTAGTTATAACAAGTTTTGATGTTGCCATATGGTCAAAGGAATAATCTAAGTAGGGAATGTATCTGAGGCCTATGAGCTAATGTGTTTATCATAAAAGGTAAAGTTTTTATTAGGCTAAGTTAAGGAGAGATGTGTTAGGTATTATTGGACTAAATTGGAGTCTATTGGTGACTTATAGGAATTATCCTTATCAACAGCCTAATAAGAGACATGATGTTTAAGGTGTCAAAAGTTGGGCTTCAAGGGCTTTAGGTCCTCGTGATTTGCTCACACATGCTATAACTTGTAGATAAGAATGACTTTATTACCTAATTAGCAACTTCTAGAAGTACATTTATGGCTATATATCACCTAAATAGAGTAATGAAGCAATTAAGATGACAAGCTATTTTTGCTTTTTTTTTATTTTTTATATAAGTTATACATAATAATTAGCTTGTCAATTGTTTTCTTGTCTCAAAGCTCCCTATAAGTTTAAGTACATAACAATCAATGTTATGGATAAAATTGGCAACCACTCCAACAAGGCTACAAGCCTTTTCTCCAAAAAGCAAGATCAATCCATATAATGTTACCTTTCTTCCTAATTTGAGGGCAATATAAATTTAAATGTTTCATTTGCCCATATTATTCCCATTAAGCACTATAAAGACAAGTAAGGGGTTTTGAGTGTACTTTTTGCGCTTTAGGTTACAAGGATATGTATAGTTAAAAGGGCCACTCGTTTTTATCTCATTTTATTGCTATAGTCAAAGAGGCAAGTGGTTGACATATATCATAAAAGCCAAGATAATATGATGTGTTGAAAAACTTGTAGACATAATAACACATCCTTTTTAGCAGTTCAGGAACTCTTATTAAGGCTTTTACTTTTTTTTTTCTCTTGTTTTTTCTATTGTTTGAGACAAGGTAACAACCAATTCTAATCAAGAAGGAGATTTTCCTAAGCCCTAATTGTCATTGATTGATTAACATAGCCATAGTTTGAGCTCTAAGTCAATTAAGACAGTGATCTGATTTCATTAATTGATCATATGGGTCTAAACTTGAGCTTAAAGTTAATTATGTCATTAATCAAAGTGCTCAAGACAATGCCATTGTTGAACTTCATCTATAAGTAGGGGACTCTATTAATGTTGTTAAGGTTAACTAAAAAGAAGGGAAGAGTCCCCCCTTTTATTTTATGACAGAAAAAGTTTGCTTCATTTCCTTTAGCATAAAGTTCACCTCCATCTAAATCTTTTCCCAACATCAAAGAGCTCGTATGATAACAAGTCATACTTTGATTGTTAGTACACATTCATGTTAATGCTAGTTAAAATGGCTTTAAGGAACAATTTTTATGACTATAATGGAGGGAAACTATTGTTGGTGAGGTTAATAATAGGGATGATGGTGATAATGACAATATAAGATGTTGCAAAATGATAGTTATTTAGGCTAACTTTTCTCTATGCTTTAGTTTTGGAATAAAAAATGTGCACTCTTTACCTTAATTACATCATACTTTGGTAATCGTGAGGTAAGTTGATAAATTTGTAATGGTGAGAGATAAATATATTTATTGTTACAGTATACCTTTTCCAAAATTGGCAACTGCTTTGACTTCAGCTTTCACCTAGTTTATGACAACTTCTCATTCTCCATATTTTGATGTTTCTTAATTGATTTCATATTTCTTGTTTCTTAAGGAAGAAACAAAAGTCTTATGAGTAAGAGTTAAAGAGATAAATGTGGCGAGTATGGAGAGGGCAGGCTAAATTGATGATACAAATCTTTATTTTTAATCTAAATCCCTCATTTTTAATTATTATTGAAAATTCACAATTTAAATTCTTGTGAATTAAAAGTTTTTTTTTTTTAAGTAAGTCATTCATAGTTTATATTTTACAAGTTAAGAGTATTGATGTAGAATATGTTCCAAACCAAAGAATAAATTTAAAAGAATAAACACAAGAATTTGCACTAAAAAATTAGTACCTAAAATACAAACGAGAATAAACATTTGTTGTAAAACTCAATATTAATATCAATTATCAATTATCATAAGTAGTCTCTTGTGAAAATAACATAACTTTGCTCTATTTATAGAACTAAACTAACTAAACAGAATAAGAGTATAATTTTAAATAAGAATTTAAAACTAACTAAAAGACTAATAACTTGATAGAAGTCTAATAAAATAAAATATCTAACCAATGATTACATACTTGATTAACACAAATATAACTTACCAATAAACTCTTGAATAATAAATATGTGTCCTCTTCATTCCTTATCATTTTGTCCTAATTAAAAAAAATTTGAACTTGAATTTTGAAGTATTGGAGAATGATAAATGACTTGCTTCACATTTGATTTTTTTTTTTCAACAATATAAACTCTATGAACTCTATCTAGAAAATTAGGGAGCTGAAACTCCTTAAGAATAACAAAATCAACTTCTATGATATATGTAATATCATTACTCACATTTGGCTTGATGAAATTTCTTGCATTGACTAGAACTAATGTTGAAGACTAAGTGGTGATAATATTGTCATCCATCAAATCAACTTTTGTAAGCAAAGTCATGTTTGTCACCATCTCTATATCAATATCAATTGATTCATCTACCAGTTCTAACTACATGATGTCTAGCACATTTTTAGCAAGAACATAAAAATTGTTAGACATCATTCCTAAACTTTGGCATTGATGCATTTATTTGCATGTTGAATTAACTTACTAAATTACCTTATTTAGATTGGTAGATAATCTTTAACTTTATTTTTAACTACATAAACGTGAATCTTTACTTCAATACCAAACATATCTTGGCATATTGTAATAACTACATCACAATAATCATGCAAAGATGTACCAAAAATTTCCAAACATAAAAATTTCTCATTTTCTTGCAAATTTTCTCTCCCTTACACATTTTTCATGTTCATGTTAGAGCCTATTCGGTTACGTTATCAATTTTTTATAATTGTTTTTATTTGTTGTCTGTTGCTTTCATTTTAATGTTTGCTGTTAATTTTATATTATTTGTTGTCTTTTTTTTATCCTAATAACTATTTTATTATTTTTTGGAAGAAAAAATATAAAATATATTAATAATAAATTACACATATCACATTATATTTTGAAATGGAATAAAAATAAAAAATATACATCAATAAAAAAAGTTTATAGTTATAATAATAACTATTATATTAGTACTAACTATTATATTGTTGTCATAAGATTGAGTAATTTCATTTCAAACTCAATTCATCTCAAATAATAAGCGACAAGTAATATTAATCACCTCATGAACCTTTGAAGTATTATTTTCATTATTTTCTCTAACATCTACATTTTCATTAGCATATTTAAAAAAAAATTAATTGTCTTTACATTTTGATAAAATTATTAAACACATAACAAGTAAAAATATCGTATTTTTACTTTTTAAACTCATATAAGATCATATAAGAAAAAATCAAAAATCTTACTTTTAATATCCTAAAGATTACATTGCATAACTAGGAATATATGTAATTAAATAATTCCTCTTGACCTTAAAGTTTTCATCTCTGATATATAGTCAAACAAGTGGTAACGATCTCCGTAATAAAAGGTAAGAAGATAAGAAATAAACATTAAAAAAAATGAATAACAATGTAATTTTTTTAAGACGGCTTATATCACAACAATGATGAATCAACAATTCAAACATTTAAATGACAAACATGAATGTAACCCATATTGTTTATTTCAAAATTCGAAATTATGAAATTCAAACGAAAACAAATGAAAATCTATATTTTTGTATTAAAGATTACAAAATTAAGTAACCCCTTCTTGGTTCTTGCATGTATTTAGGTCTGGCTAATTATTGTTCCTCTGTTGTAGTTTTGGCTTTCTACAGGAATATTTTTCAACCTGTACGAAGAGCTAAAGTTTGAACTGCTGAGCGCTATTGGTTTTAAGGGAAGGAATGGTGACCAAACAATTTTTTGGCTCGTCGAGTCATACATATACATATAATTTCTGGATGACTGTTGCAAGTCGTGCATCAATGGTTGAAAATTAATATTGATGTGATTCTGAGACCTACAATTATCACTTTTGTATCCAATTCCAGTTTCAGACTTTTCACCTTTATGCGTATTAGTTTGTTGGCATGGGTTGTCTATATATTAGAATTGTTGGCATGAGTTTTCTGTATGTTGTAATTATTATATTAATTTCTTATAAGAATTTAATTAGTTAAACAATCTTGTGTATTAAATGTAAAAATATTTAGTTTACTTGAAATACAATTGTTTCTTATTTTTTACGATATAATTATGTCTATGTATTGGTCTAATTTGGCGAAAACAATTGAATCAAAAAATTATTATAGACACCATTGTCTAACATGGTATCATAGCGATTCCGATCTTAAGAGAACTACATAACACAAATCAAATTTCGTATTCTGAAGCTCATATCTGAAAATCACCATCACAAGCTTTTCTTCTCCATCTGCAACTAGACGGCGGATGTCAATCCCATTGTCCCAACTGTAACAAACAACCTAACACCACCAATTATTATCCACCAAGACAATTCTACGTTCTCTACCAGTATCATACTAGATGAGATCGTGGTCTCAACTTATGGAGATGCGTATTGGTACTTGGAACAAAGCTGAATATCTCACCGGAGAAACGAAAAAGGCGGCACCCGAAGATCTCTAATTTTGGAACATGGATTACCAAAAATCACAGAATAAGAAGCTGGCTTATTGACTCAATGAGTCCATCACTGATGCCGCGGTTTATTCGTCTTTCCATAGCCAAGGAAATATGGGAGGCGATGTAAAAAACCTTCTATGATGGATTGGAAGAAACCTGTCTCCTTGAATTGAATCAAAAATCCTTTTCTACCACACAAGATGGTAGACCATTGTCAACATACTGTAATGAATTCATTGCTATTTTTCGGGAAACTGATTACAGGACTACCTCTTAGGAAGGAATAGTTGAAGGGGTGGTCCAGTTAAATCCTGCAATGGCTAGGCTTCCAGTTCACATTTTTCTGAGTGGACTCGATTCTGAATTTGATCCGGTTCGTGGAGAAATCTTTAGAAAAGACCTAAAACTTGATTTAGAGAGCACATATTCATATATGAGGAGAGAATATCAACAAAGACAAACAATGGGAGGCTCTTGCTCAATCTCTGAGAATTCGGCTATGCTGGCTAACCAAACACGACAAGGACTATCATCTAGCTCGGCGAAGATTCGAAATAATCAATCAACTGGAAAATCTAACACCCTTGTATACAGTCATTGTGGTGAAACAAGCCATTTGAAACAGCGATGTTATGAAATCATTGGCTATCCTTAGTGGTGACACTTCTCAAAAAAAAAAAAAAAAAAACCAAGAAAGAAGATAGCAGGGAAATTTATTGAGACATCTACCAAGGAAGCCCGATCAAATGTGGAAGACAAATTGTAGCCTGCAACAAATGTTGCTCACCCAGGTATTGTTGGTAAGACGAATGTATTTTCTGCAACTGTTAAGAATACTACCTGAATTATTGATATAGGTGCATCCGATCATATGACTAGGGACTCTAGCCAGTTACAATCCATTCATCCATCGTCCCAATCTGTTATATCTACAGCTAATGGAGAAGGATCTGTCATCTTGTATAGTACCATGCGGTCCTAGTTGTTTCGTCCCTTGAATATAACCTTTTGTATGTCAGCCAAATTACCTCCACTCTTGCTTGCACAGTAACCTTTTGGCCCTCTTTTTGTGTCTTTCAGGACATTCTGACTCGTAAGATTCTTGGTTATGGTGTTAAATGGGGCAAACTCTATTACTTGGAATTAACAGAGAATGGGGGATAGAAATTCAGTCATACATATCAAACTAGTAAGAAGAAAAAGCTCGAGTAACTAAGTGGTTATGGCACCGAAGATTGGGACATCTTTCTTTTGGATCTTTTAAAAAATTACCACCACGTCTTTTTTTCGTTTTTAAATGATTCGAAATTTCGTTGTGATACTCGTGAACTGGCCAAAAGCCATCGCATTCCCTATTTACCGACTTTGAATAGAAATTCAGAACCTTCTAAATGATTCGAATTTTCATTGTTATACACTCTCATATTTGGGGTCTTGCGAAACTTTCTTCTATTTCTAAAGCTGGTTACTTTGTTACATATACTGATGAATGTACAAGAATGACTTGGGTGTCTTTGCTTCATAAAAAGAGTGATGTTTGTACAACATTTCAAGAATTTCATGGCATGGCGTGTACTCAGTATCAGCAGCAAATTCGTTTGTGGCAATCTAACAATGTGATGGAGTTCATAGATGTATCCTTTGAAAAATTTCTGAGCCAACGTGGGATTTAACATCAGACTTCTTGCCCTTACACTCCACAACAGAATGACTCGGCGGAGAGGAAAAATAGACAGATAATAGAGGTGGTCCATGCCTCTCCTTTTGGCATGAACATACCTTAATTCTATTGGGGAGAAGCTGTGAAATCCGCTGTTTACCTAATCAATCGGACACCTTCCCGAGTGATAGACTTTCAAACCCCTTAATAAAAGATGCAATCTTTACTTCCATTTCCTCATCTTCTGAATCTTGAACCAAGAGTCTTTGGTTGTATGGTATACGTTCACATTCCCAAAACTTTGCGAAATAAACTTGATCCATGTGCAAAGTGATGTGTCTTTGTTGGCTATTCTGACTTCCAGAAGGGATATAGGTGCAATGATCCTCAAGCCCAGAAATTACCCGTGACCTTGGATGCCTCTTTTCATGAATCAGAACCTTATTATTCAGGGCGAGTCTCAATAACTTCTCTTCAGGGAGAGAATTCTAGTAAAAAAAATGTGTTACAAGAAGGTAGCAGAGGAGATGATTTTTAAAGCTCGAAGAGGTGAATGAAATGTTTGGACGAAATGGTCAGCAAAATTTTAATACTATTTCTGAAATTGTGAATAGGGTGTTAGTTCCTTCCGAAAATAACTCAGAATCATTAATGGCTACAGAGTTGCCCTCGTTAACACCATTAACTGAAGAATTAATCCAGAGTGCTCCTCCTCCTAACACAAATATTCTTCCTAAAAAGTTGACTCCAAGGCATCCACAAAGATCAAATAAAGGTGTCCCCAAAAAACAATATGACCCTGACCCTTAAGTTAATGTGCAATATCCAATTAGTAGTTATATTTTCTCTCATAGATTGTCTGAATCATATGGACTTACTATTAATCAATTATCCAAGGTATCTATTCCTAGTACTGTGCAGGAAGCATTGGCAGATCCAAAATGGACAAAGGCGACCAACGAAGAGATGGAGGCTTTGCAAAAGTCTTCTACGGGGGAACTTGTTTTATTACCTAAACGAAAGAAGGCGATCGAATGTAGATGGGTGTTCATCGTGGAACTTAAAGCAGATTGAAGCATTGATAAATATAAAGCAAAGTAAGTTGCAAAGAAGTATACAAGAAATTATGGAATGGATTACTAAGAGACTTTTGTAACAATAGCTAAGCTCAACACAATTTGCATTCTCATATTTATAACAGCAAATCAAGAGTGGCCTCTGCAACAATTTGATGTTAAGAACATTTTTCTCAATGGAGATTTAGAGGAGGAAATCTACATGGAGCTGTCACTAAGAGTTAAACGACGTTCTTAGTGGAGAAATGAAGTCTGTAAATTTAAAAAAATAAAAAATCATTGTATGAACTTAAACAGTCACCTAGAGCTTAGTTTGGGAGGTTATCTTCTACAATGAAGGCCCTTGATTATAAGTAGATTAATTCAGATCATACTTTGTTTATAAAATGCAAACAAGGGAAGGTAATAGTTTTAATCATAGATGTTGATGCTATGGTCTTAACAGGAGATGATCCATATGAAATGAAGTTGTTACAGGAACATTTGGCTACTAAGTTCGAAATGAAGCATTTGGGACAACTTAAATATTTCTTAGGAATTGAAATAGTAAGATCAAAATGAGGAATTTTTCTTTCACAGTAGAAATACGTACTAGATTTTTTGACTGAAACAAGAATGCTTGATAGAAAACCTATTGTGAGGCCTAGCTTCTTTATTGTTCAAGCTTTCAATGCTAAGGGAAAAGAAGAAGAATCAGAAGCTAAGTTATAGCATGAGAGTCATAATGACTTTAGCTACAAGGAATGGAAGGTTCTTTTTGTTTATGTGCAATGTTCTTTTGTAATGAAACCTTTAAGTATGTTTGGTTAATGAAACTAAGTATTAGTTGTGTGGTAATGAGTTAAAGTTAGCAACTGTTAAATCATTAGAACCTTCTATTAGTGGGGTTAGGTGACAGTTTAAGGACACTAAGTTAAGCTAGTTTGATGAGCAAGGTAGCGAGGATGGATAGCATGTCTCTTGATCATTATGATTGCACTTGAACCTTGTGTAAAGAACCTTTATAAGGGCACTTGATTAATGGAAAAATGTTGTCGTGATGTTACAACCAAAATTGAAATGAAATCTTTCCCTGCCTTCCTTGTCATAATCTTCATCTTTTTCCTCTTTCTCTTTTCCCTCTTTCTTCTATTATAAGTTGCTACTCCTCAACATCAACAAAAACACTATCAAAGCCTTCCTGATCTTATAAGACCCGTGTTCCAATATTTGTGAGAGAAACAAAGACAAAAAAAAAAAAAAATTAGAGTGACACCTTACTTAAAAGACCTCCATACACTTGAGAAACAGAAATGACTTCCAACAACTCATTTCCGACTTTTGTTCTACCAATATTTTCTAGTGACAATTATCCTAGATGGGCTATTAAAATAAAGGCCTATTTGAGGTCTCTTGATCTTTGGAAGATAGTTAGAAATGGAGATCAAGTCCCAAGACTGTTTAATAATCAACTCAAGCATCCAAGTGAGGAGATAGTCAAGTTGTGCAAAGCACTAACATACATTCATTCTAGTGTGGCATATAACATTTTCACTAGAATAATGATATGTGAGAGTGCAAAAGAAGACTGGGAAAAGCTAAATAAAGGAGTTTTACGATAGTGATAAAACAAAGGTATACAAGCCCTAAACTTAAGAAAAAAATCTGAGTCTCTCAAAATGAAGGACACTAAGTCTGTCAAGAAGTTTGCAAATAAACTTACGGAAACTGTTAACAAAATCAGATTGCTGGGAGAGGACCTCATTAACCAAAGAATTGTTAAAAAGGTCTTGGTGTGTTTACTAGAGAAATATAAGTCTAAAGTCTCTTCTCAGGAGGACTCCAAGGATCTAACTGAGTTTACATTTACTGAAATGGTTAATGCTTTGTAAGCTCTAGAATTGAGAAGGGCAATTAGACAAAATGACTCTTTAGAAGTTGTTTTGATGGCAAGAAGTAGAGATAAACCATCATTAAGCTCAAGGAGGCAATATGATGATAAAATGTTTTGGTGAATAGAAGTGTCAAATTTGATCAAAATGCTAATTGGAACTAGGACAAGGCTCAATCAGATAGTGAAGTCCAAAACTTTACCAACAATCAAACTTCTTTACAATCTGATATTCCTGTAGATGATAAAGTAGCTAAATTTGATGATGAGCTAGTGAGAGGAAGCAGATCATTGGTTAAGGTATACGAAAAGAGTAATGTGGTTTCTTTAAAGTTAGCTAATCATGCAGAAGCCTTCAATTCTCCCGTATAGCTAAAGACCATGGAAGTTGAAATTGAAATGAGAAAACAATACTTGAAAATTGATTTAGAAACCAAGGCACAAACATTGGTGTTAAATTGGTCTTTAAAGCTAAAATGAATGCAAATGACACTCTTAACAAACACAAATTTAGACTAGTTGTTAAAAGTTATTCACAACAATTTGGAGTAAAATGCTTTGAAACCTTTGCACCAGTCAGCAGACTTGATACAATTAGGCTTCTCCTTGCATTTGCAGAACAAAAAGGTTGGTTGGTACTTCAGCTTGATGTAAGGTTAGCCTTCCTGAATGGGCTATTGAAAGAAAAGATATACATTAAGCAGCCAGAAATTTTTGTGAAAAAAAGTTAGGATGATAAGGTCTATTTACTGCAAAGAGCTCTCTCTATGGTCTTAAACAAGCTCTTAGGGCTTGGAATGGCGGGCTTGATGAGCACTTAATGCAACAAGGATTAGTGAGAAGCAATAATGAAGCTACTTTGTATATAAAGACTACTTCTACTGATTGATCTGTTAGTTGTCACAGTCTACATAAATAATTTGTTGATCACTTGAAGCTACAATGACTTCATTAACAAGTTTAAAGTTGATATAAAGAAGATTTTTAAAATGACAGACCTGGAATTAATGTCCTACTTTCTTGGGATATAGGTTATACAAACTCATGAAGGCATACCCATCAACTAGACCAAGTATGTAACTAAGGTCCTACGGAGGTTTAAGATGCAAAATTGTAAGCCAATCTCTACACCACTTAAATGAAAAGTTCAGCAAAAAAGATGGATCTGAGAAAGCAGATGGAAGTTTGTGGAGAAGTTTAATTGATTGCTTACTGCACTTGACAGCAACTAAGTCTGATATCATGTTTGCAACTAGTCTGCTTTCTAGATTCATGCAAAATTTTAGTTATTCGTATTTTCAAGCTGTCAAAAGGATACTCAGATATGAAAAGAGTACAGTTGACACTGGATTGAGGTATTGTAAGAAAGCAGAGCCGGTACTGAAAGGTTACTCAAATAATGACTGAGTTGACTCTTATGAAGACATGAAGAGCACTTCAAGTTACCTTTTGTTTCTAGGCTCAGCTCTAATAACTTGGAAAAGCAAGAAGCAGATGGCTGTGGCATGATCAAGAGTAGAAGCTGAATTCCGAGGTATAGCTTATGGTGTGTGTGAACTGTTCTAAAGTCGGAGTATTATAAAAGATTTGGGGATTGAATACCGTAAACCTACGAATTTTCATTGTGAACAAGAGTAAGTCTGTTGTTTACTTCACTGGAAGATTCTTTGATTCCTTAAAGTTTTACCTTTTGAATATGTCTTCTCATTTGTTGTGTGATTAAAGATTGACAGAAGCCACAAATGGAGATCTAAGGCCGCCGGATACACGTATTATGGGTGTAATTCCAGGCAGCCTTTTAAGTTAATTACTGGACAGCAGTTGTAACGTTACTTCAACAGATTTTAGCTTCACCTTTCTTTCTTGCGATTTCATACAGGACTCTGCTGATTAGAATAGCGCTAACCCATGGGCCTCTGAGAGTTGCAAATGAGTTTCATGGTGATAAAGTTGTCATTAAGGAGATGGAATGCTTTCAATACGTGGACGAGAGGGGGGTTTCCTAGCTGCACCAATGTCATACTTTCCAAATTTAATTTCCTAGCGGGAATTTCCAGATTTCTATTTTTTTTTTCGCAGATTCGATTGGGGCTTGAGCGTTAGAAACTTGTCCGAGAAAGTATTGAATCTCATTGAAGATGGGCTGTTTGTCAAAGAAAAGAGCTAAATGTCACGAATGATAATAATGACCCGTGACATAGAGCTCCCAATTTAACACGAGGAATCCAAGGATTTGGCAGCTTTTCCCAACGAGCATCTTCAGAAAACGAAAGCTTCAAAAGCTTAGGCCATGGATAACCTGAAAGATGTAATAATTCCAACTATACTAGCAACCCACATAATCAAGAAAATACAGCTTTAAACCCAAAACGGAAGATTTTGATGAGAGAAAAAAGAACCGGGAAGAAAAAAAAGTTCGAGGGACCAACACCCCATCACTTGAAAACCAAGAAAAGATTGGTGGAGATGGATCCATCCAAGAAGACCACCCATTTTCTCACAAGGATGATCACACAACAGCACCTCTTCTTTCACGCCTAACATAATATGTTCTATGTTCCATCTCTTTTCTGCCTTTCAGATAGTGAGATGCAAATCAGATGAGAAGTGAGACTAATGTCCGTAGAATAAGAGTATCTCTCATGGAAGGCATTGTGTGTGCATTGTTTCTGTAACAGCCAATCTATTCGCATCCAAAACTCACTCAGAGTGGTCAAAATGAGATGTGAACGAACCCTTTCCCCAACCTGTGAGCAACTTTTGCTAAATGGGGTGTGCATTGTAGTAAAAAATTTCTCAGAAAACAAAAATGAAATAGTTGGACCAATTTGGCAATAAAATCCTCACCTTTGCAAAGTAATCACTCCAACAGCACAATAAACATTCTGGATAACAATGCTAAAATGAAAAGGGTGAAAAGCTGAACCACTTCTTTCGGAGAAATAGAACAGTTTTTTGACAACCCTGTTCCTGATATGTTTAGAAGCATTTCCGGTGCACAATTGATGGCCCAGATTCATCATACTCTGCCTTGGCAATCCACATCTGTGCAGGGGGATAAAAAAAGTCAGAAAAGTGTCTGAAAATATTAAGTTCCCCATGTGAAACCACTCGTGCATTTCTGTGCATGCATCTGAACTAACCTGCTGGAAGGTGCTAAGGGATGCCAGGATGGAGCCACCAATCCAGACACTGTACTTCCTCTCTGGTGGCGCAACCACCTTGATTTTCATGCTGCTAGGTGCTAGTGCAGAGATTTCCTTGCTCATTCTGTCAGCAATGCCTGGGAACATGGTTGAACCACCACTGAGGACAATATTTCCATACAAATCCTTCCTGATATCAACATCGCATTTCATGATGGAGTTGTATGTGGTCTCATGAATGCCTGCTGCTTCCATTCCTATCAAGGATGGCTGGAAGAGGACTTCTGGGCAACGGAAACGCTCAGCACCAATGGTGATGACCTGTCCATCAGGCAATTCATAGCTCTTCTCAACTGCTGAGCTTGTTTTGGAGGTCTCCATCTCTTGCTCATAGTCAAGAGCAATATAAGCAAGCTTTTCCTTCATGTCCCTCACAATTTCACGTTCTGCTGTGGTGGTGAAAGAATATCCACGCTCAGTGAGTATCTTCATCAAGTGATCAGTGAGGTCACGGCCAGCCAAGTCAAGACGGAGGATGGCATGTGGGAGGGCATACCCCTCATATATTGGGACTGTATGGCTGACACCATCACCAGAGTCCAGCACAATACCTATCCAGCAAACCCACAACCATCAGACTGAATACTACAAAGAAAAAGGACAGTCAAACAGAAATCAAAATTAGCTAATCTTGCAAACAAATTTAGGCAATTAGATACAGCAACAAAGTCATAAAAAATTTTCTTAGTAGCATAACAACTCTCAGACTGGAGAATATTCCATTAACTGTGACACAAGCTAAATCAACCTCATCATAAAAAGACTTACCAGTTGTACGACCACTAGCATACAAGGATAGAACAGCCTGAATGGCAACGTACATAGCAGGAGTGTTGAAGGTTTCAAACATAATTTGGGTCATCTTCTCACGATTAGCTTTGGGGTTCAGAGGAGCCTCAGTAAGAAGTACTGGGTGCTCTTCCGGAGCAACACGGAGCTCATTGTAGAAGGTATGATGCCAGATCTTTTCCATGTCATCCCAGTTGCTTACAATTCCGTGCTCAATTGGGTATTTCAAAGTCAAAATACCTCTCTTGGACTGAGCCTCGTCGCCAACATATGCATCTTTCTGACCCATTCCTACCATCACACCGGTGTGACGAGGACGACCAACAATGCTGGGGAAAACAGCTCTTGGAGCATCATCTCCAGCAAATCCCGCCTAAGAGCAAACAAAGATATTACTTCTCCAAATACAATCCACAAATATTATAAGTTAAGACATTTCACAATAATTCATCATCTTGGATATCATCACCAGAAAATCTAGCCCAAGAGCAAATGATGAGACTTCTCCAAAACCAATGGTATAACTTAAGAGGGAAGCTAAACGAATACTCCCCCCCCCCAACAAAAAAAAAAAGAAAAATCACCAACATAACCAATTGGCAATCATCAACATCATTACAAATTATTGGGTCTGTTTAGATTCAGGCTGTAGAAAAGGAATTTTAATCTATAAGACATGAAACTGTTGCAGATAACATGAGAATTATTTCTTCTGAGAGCAAACAATTTCTTTCTCTAGCAAAAAAATACGATGACAGTAACTTCCATTTCTCATTCCCAAAAGAAGTATACGAGGAAAACTTCTGAAAACTTGATACACACCTTGACCATTCCCGTTCCATTATCGCAAACAAGTGGCTGAATGTCCTCAGCTTCTGCCATCTTCTACTGCCTGCCATAGCACGTTGTGGTCAACCAAAACAACATCATTTCTCAATTTTGTCACTTTAATCATGGGGCATCATAATCACTTTGAAACAGGTAAACAAGTCCAATTACTCAACAACAAAACAATCGGCACCATAGAAGATGTCAGATAAAAATACGATCATAAAATTGAATCCCGTATCAGAAAATAAAAAGAAAATTAGAATTACAAAGGGGTGTAGATGTTGCCACCCAGGCATACTCACATCTCTTACTACGTGCAATCCCAAACAACGAAGAACCAAATATTAAAAAGAATTAAAGGAAAAGAAAAACAAAACTTACCTCCATTTTTCAATATCAAGTACCTATGTCTTTTATTTATTTTCTTTTTTTTTTCATTTTTCATTCAACTAATTACTTAAAAATCAGACGACTACATTTTAGATCCAATCAAATGATGCACAAAAAAAAAAAAAAAAAAACTCATGCTCGACCAGGCAAAAGAAATTCGAATTACCTCACAATTCTTCAGAAAATAAACACAAAGATACACCAATCAAAACGAAGATTCTATTTCTCCTGAGTGTTCGACACATCCAGTAAACAAAGAAAAAAAAAAGGATAAAAAAAAATTATTATTTTTTTGAAAGAAACAAAAGGATCTCCGATCTCATTCCACCAATCGGAGTTCCAAATCCGGCTAACCAAAAATCGAAAACAAAACGCCCAACTTTAAAATCGAACAACCAGATCCAAGCGATGTTTGGCAGATCGGACAGAAAGAATTACAAGATCGAGAACAGAGGAAGAGGCCGTCACCTTAATGGAAGGTAGGAAAGAGGGAATCTGTGAGACGGAGAGGCAGAGAGTGAGAGGCTCTCCGATAATTCGTTCTCTCTTTCAAATGAAGATGGGAGTGGTCATTATATGGGAGCCCCATATGTAATGTGGGCCGTCGGATTCCCTTTTTTTCCGTTCCCTTTCCTTTTGCATTTTTTTTTTTTTGGGTGGCTAAATATATTTAAATTAAATATTACTTTGTGGGGTTACAGAGAGGAGCGCGTCATGGGCTCGCGGCCGCCCCTCTGGCACTGTGTGGTTGTCCTGCTTGCTGCGTCCAGCTCCTTCCGATTTTCCAGTCTTTTTAATTTCTTTCCTTCGCTTTCTTCTTTTTCTATTTTAGCCTTTCGTCTTTCTTTAGTAATTACTATTTAATTAATCAATCCATCATAATTAGTGGGATATATATATATATATATATATATATATATATATATAGATTAAGCCTACGACAAAAGATTATCACATAACTATCTTCTTGAAAGTTTTTGCCCCTTTTTTTACATGATATTTTTTATTTTTTAAAAAATAATTAATTGTATCATTTATATGAATATTATGTGAAATTATATCATAATTACTAATATTATTTTAAAAAAAAATAAAAAAATATTTTATAACTATAATTCAATTAATTATTTTTTTAATTAATATCATCAGAAATTATATATTATAATTATAAATATTATAGAAGATGATAAATTTTATAGTAATTATGATTGAAGTTTTCTATATATTGATGTCCCTTCCATTTATCATTTTATGCTGTCACGTCCGTTTCTAGTCGTTTCTTCCGATTCCTTTCATCATTTTACCTTGCATTTTTTTTTTTTTTTTGTTGTTGCAATGGATATTTAGTTTTCTTTTTTGTTTTAATAAGATGAAGTAATTTTGTTTTTTTAATAAAAATTTATTATTATCTTATTTAATAGTTATTCATTCATTAATTTATATTTTAAGTATTGGATTGCTAGATTAAACAAGACTCGGTACAATGTCTTTTGATTTCATTGTCCACTTGGTATTGTAAATCAGTTGTTCGTTGGTTTATCTCAATGTTGAATTGAAAATCATTTCTTATGATAATTATTAATGTCATTTTCACGTTCTCTTGGTTCCTTCTATATTGTTTGTGTTTTGACCTTTTTCGTGCATTGAAAGAGAAGCCAAAAACCAGAGAACCATTTTATGTTTTCCTTAAATAAGACAACTGAGAAAACGAGAAGAGTTTGAAATTAATAACGGCATCAAAAGTAATTTTGACGATGAGCCAAGTTCACGTAGATGCAATTGATTTTTATTATTATTATTTTTTTTTTTTTTGTCTTAAGAAAATCTATTAGTATGCCCAACTTTTTTTTTTTCGTTTTTCATGCATATTTAATTATTTTATAAACAAATTTTAACACCAAAAAATAAAATAAAATAAAAATCTACAAGTGTAGTGCGGATAATAAAGCTAACTAGAGATGTGAATATTATGTTTAATTATTTGATCATCACTGTCAATTGTCATCGGCGAAGTTACTTCACCCTAATATTATATACGAAATGTAAATATATTCTTCCTTTTTCTTTTTCTTTTTTTTTATTCACAGGAGAAAGCAAATTAAAGAGTTTAAAAATGGTCGTTTTCCATTACGTTGTGTAAAATATAAATTATATGTGATTTCGAAGACTAAAATGTAGTATTTTCTTTTATACCAGTTAGTTTTCTTCTTCTTTTTTTTTAATGGTAAAGAGTCCGTATTTTTTTTAGGGAATATACTAAAATTAAGTTCCAAATTTTTATAATTGAATTTCTAATTTTTTTATATCATTATTTAAGTGATATAGTTTTTAAATCCATTCTAAATAGGTCCCTTTTTTTTATGAAAAATGATCAAATTATTAATAATTTTTGTTTAATTAATATATAATTTTTAAAATAATTTTAGTCATTTTTTATTTAAAAAAATTAATTCAAAAGATATATAATTCAAATTAAAAAAGTAATAAAGTTTATAATTTAATTATAAAAATTCAAGAAACTTTAAATTTAACTTTTCGCAATGAAAATTTACTCCAATTGTTATCTTAAATGAATTTTAAGAGAGATGGTTTGAATAAATTATTCTTTTTTTGGCAAGATAATACATTATGTTGGTAGATTAATAATTGTTAAGGAAGGAGTAGAGACTTGTGGATCAAGTCCCTCTTAACTCTTTTATTAAGGGGCAACAAATAACCACTTAAACTCAATCACATTTTAATTATAAGGAGGTTGTTTATTATTAGACCAAAAATTCTGAATTTTAAATTTTGTCAAAATATTTAATAAAATTATACATATATATATATATATATATATAAATAAAAAGACGAAACCTAGATGATTAGGATAAATTATTTGGGTAGGTTCTAAGAAAAGGAATATTAATAAGTGTCAATTATTATGCCTATGCTTAAGTAGTTCTCATTCCACCGATTATCGGAACCACGTTGGCGTTGCACATGTCACGTGCGTCGCCACTGACTTTTCCATTTCTTCAACAAAAGAAGGAAGAAAAAAAAGGAATTGAAAGATGCCTTGTTGGATGAATAATGTGATGCTGATCACGCATGGACTTTTTGATTCAGAATGCGTTGCCAAACGAGTCAGGCCAGCTTTTTCCAACACGTGGCAGTGGCTATACCCACTTCTTGTGGAGGCCAAAACCATATTTTAATTCTTGAAAATTTGAACTAATTTTGATTTAATCCGAAATTTTACGCACAAGGTTCCAACATAATTTCTATTTCCCTTAAATCGAAATTTTACAGTCAGAAATTTATAACAAATTTTACGCATAAAAATGTGATTTTTTTTACAAAAATTTTCAAATTTTGCCATCTAAATAAGTTATGAAATTTTAAATGATCATTTATATTATGTCATTATTGTTAAAATTAAAAGAAAATTGATAATTTTAAACAATTTTTTCAATTTTTATACTATAAAATTCATTATATTTAACTTATATTATTATTTCTTTATATTCTCTCTAAGAAAATTATTCAATTTTAAATATTAAATCCAAAGAATTATTTATAAAAATTTGTATCTATAAATGATTATAATAATATTATTAATTAAAATTTTGATAATTAAATTAGTTACAATTGATATGTAATAATGAAATTTATTCCAATTTTCAATTAATTACTCAATTTTAATTTTATTTGATCCATCGAATATAAATTTAAATTTAAAAACTTATAAATTAATTAAGATACTAATCATATTCAATAATCAAATTAATTTCAAATTTATTTAACTATTATTTTTAAATTTAAATAAAAAGATAGATTAATTTAAATAATTATTATTAGAAGTGTGATTTAAATTCTATTATTTTAACATATTTTATTAAATATTTAGAATTTGTACAACATGTAAATCTAAACTTAATATATCAATAAAAAGAAAAAAGAATTATATTTCAATTCCATGGATTCATATTATCATTGTACCACGATGAGTCGTCTAAACTAGGCATATAAAAATAAAAAAAATCCGTTGTATGTTGGGCAAAATAATAAGTTCGTGACAAACTAAAACATGTGACAAGCAGATGCTTAAACGTAACATGTACATTAATTTCATTCTGAAACGTTATCCAAATATTAGAGATATTGGTTTAAATTAATCCTGGAAATGCCCCTCCTAAATAAAATAACATACAGACATGAAAAAACTCATTACAGAGAGTTTACTGGAATTTCAAGAACAAATCTAGTATTACTGGTCAACGCATCTCCTAAAACAGAGAGTTTTCTGTTTTATTTGCAATCATATTATTATTATTATTATTAGTTCAGTAAGAATTATTGATTTCACCCTGTAATTTTGGTTTTATTTATTGATTCCCATAATAGGCCACAGAAAAAATATTTCACTTATGGACATCTATTTTAATTGTTATCATGTTCAATGCGCAGGAATTCATGATATTTGCATAAAAACCATTTAATCAAATTCTGCACAAAAAAGATATAGTACATTATTCTGTATATTTCAGTCTGTAATTTTGGTTTTATTTATTGATTCTCACGATAGATCACAACAATACGCAAAATGAGCCACATGATTTGTTTCAACGCGTGGATGATTGGTACAAATATTTCAGTCATGGAGCAGAGTACTTTCACGAGGCGAATCTAAATTTATTTGAGGAGAATGCGGGCGTTCATTGAATCAGGCTTGTCCTGATTTTACCCCATACTTGATTTTCAAAGCTGCTTTTGATAAAGCATTAGAAATGATTGAATCTAGTAGTCATAAAATTAGCAAAAGAGTTGGTAAGAAAAAAAAAGAAATTATCTCCTTCTGTCATTTGTACAAATTATTATGAATTTCCAAAGATATGTTTGATATATATATAAAAAAATGTCTTCTTATATTTTCATGTGCATGTGATTTAAAATTTTGATAAATAAAAAAATTAGAAACATTTTGGCTAATTCATCTTTTTATATTTGTATAACTTGTTATTTATTTCACAAAAATAAATTCGATTTTCAAATAAAATACCATAAGATTATTCTAATTCCCTAAATAAGAATTGCATTTGTATATATTTTTCATTATTTATCATTATTTTCAAAAGAATAATAAATCTTTTACAATTTTTTATGATGCTTAGTAAAATTGTTCTAATATATTACATAACAATTCAAATTTCTTTACTTTTTGATAACAAAATTATAAAATTTTGGAGCAAGAATTACAATTTCTGATATTTGTGCCATTTATTTTGAATTTTTAGAGGGAAAACTAATTTTTAGACTTTTTTTTTTTTGTATAATGCTGCAAATTATAATTTAAGATTCAGAATAATAGATGACAAAATTTAAAAAACTATTGTCACAAGAAGTATACTTTCTGATATTTGTATAACTTTATTATAAATTTTTAAATGTAGATTTAATTTCAAGTTGTTTTGCGATTTTTTCTTCTTTTTGACTTTTTTTTAATGAGTTCTGGAAACTCCCATCATATACTTTTGGGATCGAGATCTTTTCGAAACACCGTGTATAAATTTTCTGGCCAAATCAGAATGTTTGGAACTTGAAGACTATATCAAAACCAACTCCATATTTCTATGGAACAGATCATGGTTTCGCTGGTGACTTCTGTGGACAAATGTTGAACAGCCTTATCTAGCACTTTTATATTAAAATGTACAATTTTGACTCGATTAAACACACCTATATTCCTCCATGTCCGATAGCAATGCCAACGATCCTCTCCATTGGCATAGCAATCTATAATAAATAAATAATCATCCAAGTTGAATATCTGAACCACGAGACAGCTAGGCTTTCCAAGTTGTTTGTTAACACGGGCAAAAGTGGAAGAACATCTTTGATATTATTCCATTGACGAAACAATGTAACCCCATTAATCCAATTTTTATTGGGTTTTCTTCATCGATGAATGCTGCATTAGCACATTTCTGGATGTTTACGCAACTAATGTGCATCACAGCCTGCCATGTGCCACGATTATTTGTAATATCATACCAAATATAGCAGCAGAACTCTATCTTAGCAAGACGATTTCCATCATGTCATAGTTCAGTAGCTCAGCATTTTTTAGTGTTTTGTATCCTGAGCATGAGCGTGATAGCATACGGCCATCATTTATCACTTACCAGTCAAAACTATCCAAAGTTGCAAGCTGGAATATGCCAATGCAGCTATGTCAGATCCACACCAACAATTTATAATTTGATTGTGAATGGAGGAAAAAAATAACTTGAGATATATCAAAGATCGGAAAGGAGACACAATTCAACAGATTAATCCAGGTGCTGAAATTAAAGTCCCCCAGATTATTCCACAGACTGGAAGAGGTAAAAGGTTTTAACAGGATAGTCCTGAGGAGTCACTGTTTGGTCTGTCTACATATAACGTCTATCGTCTCCAAGCCACTGGGTGAAAACAGGATCTCCACTTTGTGTCTGTCGAAGGAGATCATAATCCAGTATTGATGCTGCTGAAGTACCATCAATTCACAGGAAAGGAGGAAGAATAACCCACCGGCTTGGATATTTAGGTCGTCCATCCTTGCCATCAAAGAGCTACAGGAAACAAGAGGAAAGGTAAAGCAGAAAATGGTTGTAGCAGAATGAGAAAACATAAAAAAAAACCAAATCTTCCCTTTTATCCCGTTGACATTAGCTTGTCAAAAGTGACAGAAATGCCAACCAAAAAGTTCAGAAAATTAGAAAAAGGCCTCCATTTTAAGTAAGTTTTCACCATGCCAACAAATTTGGCACGTTGACATCTCATTAGTCTGTGATTAGGCCGTAATAGTATGATTCAAATTCAAATGGAATTCCTAATAAGAAGATTGGAGCAGAAATAACTGAAATCAGTGCAAACTTTATCTTGGTAATTGTCATATATAATGATCTTGACAGAAACTTCAACTCAACTGGGAACTGATAGGCATTGATCAGACATGCAGTGCAAGCATAATAAGTATATATTCCTCCCTTTTATGCGGTAGACCACAGTTATGTTAGTTGAATGCTAGACTGCCAAGTGATCTAACCAAACACAAACCGACATAACACATGTTTGTAAAGTCCTATTGCCACTTAGGTTTGTGTATTGATATACAAAATGCGAAGCTAAAAATCAAGCTTGAACTGAGGTCAGCTTATATGGATATGGGATCCATGGTTTCCAAATCTTTATATTAAAAATGCAAAAATATGAAGCTTCTATCATGGGTGAAAAAAAAACAGGGTTTACCTTCTTCAAACGGCGGTGCTTTGTTAGGGCCCAATTGGTCATAATGCCAGCAGCAACCACTAGAAAGACATATCCTGCAACAGTCTGTGTTGCAATGTTGAAACCAACCCATTGATAAATCTCTGTGGTGTAATTTGCACAGGTCACAACATTAAAGAGAAACCCACGAGGGATTTGATACCCTCCACTCCCATCTGGACTCCGAAGATTCCTCAGAATCAAATGGCAGTATAAATTTGAAACTTGACAAAGTAAACCAAAGCCAACGCCAATTTTCATCTGAAGATCACTAACAGGGGTGTAAAGTGGATGGTTCATGTAATAAGCAATGTAGGAGCCAAAAGTCCAATAGTAAGCACAATTCCGGAACACATTTGAAAGAGGTGAAGTGGCATGGCTAAATCGGTGCACAAAAAACGTTTCCATGATACGCTTGAAGTAGTGGAAGCACCAATAGTACAAAGCATATGTTTGGAAAGGGTGGATGACCCGCTTCCCCTTATAACCAAAGTATTGGTATACAGGGAAGTAGTAGAAGACAGGGTAAATGACCAAAGGACCCAAGTACTCCCAGAAAAAAAGTATCTGATAGGAGACTTGTGGACCCAAGTCCTTGAAAACTACGGTTAAGTTATCCAAATTGCTATCACAGTATTCCTTAAGACTCTTCTTGTAGTTAAGGAGAACAGGCCTCTCCTTTGATCCCGGTGGAAGAGGAAGGGTTAACCGCTGTCTTGAAGGATAGAATTTCCTGGCTGTTGAAGTAAGGTATGTAAATCAGGTTGTAGAAACCAAATAAGATCTTATCTATTCTTTTACTTCACACAAAAGTATGAGGTATTTGACTCATTGTTTCTTTAGCTACGCAGCACGGGTTCAAAATCAAAACAAATCAAACAATGGACACACATGCACGCATGCACAGATTCATATTCAAGGAAAGCAACAGGCTCCAAATGAAGAATTAGAGACACTCAATTTCCCGGTTTTCTTCCCTCAAAAGAAAACTAACAGCTTTGCCAATAATATTTTAGCACTGATCCATTCTTTTGAAAATGAGATAATCTCCATTCTCCCAGGCTTTTGCCCCTCCCGTCCTTCTTCTTCACTGGCCACCAGTCACCACCCAAGGTACGCTCCCCAGAAAGGAAATGAAATAATGAGCAAATGCTGTTCAGGGATTTATCATTCATGAGTCCTTTACTGTAAATATGTAGATGTATTAAATCCTTCCAATGGAAATACCATCCTAATTATCTCAAAGAGAAAAGAATTTCATCTCAACCAAATTCATCAATTCAATTATGACATGGGACTACTTTCACTCGAATTTAAACTTACTCAAACACAAAAGCGGCCAAGAAATTAAATTCTGCACCGAAATTTCAGTATCTTTGACACAAGATGTGAGAATACAAGACCAAACAAGGAAGGAAAAATCACGTAAATTGAACTTACTCCGACGGAAAATTGCCTCCTGCAGATCAGTCACCTTCGCCTACAAAACAACCCCCCCAAAAAAAGGGTGAGACACAGAGTTAACAATCCCAAACATAGTCGCTTCTGCAGGGATTTTCGGAAAAGGAAATGCAAAACGAAAAAGAAAAATTTACTTTCCCGTATGCAGAATAATCAAGGAGTTTACTTAAAAAAAAAAAAAGAAAAAGAACAAGCCAATAATTTTATTTTATTGTTCTTTTCTTTTGTTTTTCTATCTCCATTATTCTCAGCCACAAAAGCATACTGAAGCAAGGATCCAGAAAAGGAGAGTACCGAATCACTGAGCTCAAGGCCTCCTTTGACGACCTCTCTGCCGCTTCGAGAAACCACAGTGACCTTCATTATCGAGATCTAATTCAAACTCAGAGACGGGCTTTCGAGTTTGAATTGCGAGAGTGAAAGGCCGCTGGTGGAGATTTATAGGATAGAAAAAGGCCTCGGAAATGGCAGTATCGAGGGTGGAGGCGGTTAGCTCAGCGAGATCTAAAGCAAGAGACGGACACGGCAACGTTTGGACTTTCGGGCCCACCGGAGGCGGTTGGGGAAGCAATAACTTAATTTTAAGGCGGATGGTTGGGGGTAGGAGAGCTGCTCATCGTGGGATTGATAAACCTGCACACCTCCCTCAATTAACTACCCTGGACCTCCACTTTGTTTCTCTTGTTTTGTGATGCGATGCAATGCCGTTGTTCGTTGGCAGGAATCGGACACATCACGTTATTATCATAACTTTATGTGCCTCGGCTAAAATAATTAATAAAATAATATAACATTTTAATAAAAATAAATTAATAAAAAATACTACACTTAAAATATATAAAATATTATTTTTAAAAATAATTTTTATTTTATATATAAATTATCACATTATAATAAATTATATCAATTATCTTTTTAAAATACTAACAAATATTTTTATTATTATACATTTCATATAATGAAATAACATAAATATCTCAATTTTTTTGATTAATTTAATAGTAAGTTATAAATTATTATGAGTAATATTCTCACTAAGAAAAAACAAAAATTATTTATAACAATTTATAAAATAATATAATATTAAATAAAAATTTAAATAATAATAAATAATCAACGTTATTATGATTAATAATAATAACAAGTACATAATAATTAATTTAATAATTATATAATAGCAAGTTGAATAGTTATAAAATTATTAGTTTAATGACCTTAAACATTTAGTTCACTAAGTCTGAAAATAGAGTAATTAACTTTTAAAAATACATTAATTTACTATAATCCCTCATTATTTTGAAAGATCAATTATGTTAGATTAAATAATAAAAATATAAAATATCATCTTTGTTACATCACAAACTATGAACCAAAGATTAGGATGTAAAACTATGAACCAAAGATTAGGGTGTAAAAGTTTTTGATATTCATAATGATGGTAAAATAAAAATTTTTGTAAATTATGACTTCTTAATGAATAATAGTAAATTTGCCTTTAAATTATATTTTTTAAGATCATATTATTTGACGCAATTTAGCATGTTAGGCTTTGTGATTGCCAAATTTATTTTCATGAGAGCTCTTGAGATTTTACTTAAAATCTCATATGAGTAGTCTCACTCCACTCTCATGTAGTTAAATTTATTAAGTATATATTTTAGTAACACATCACTTATAAAAGTTATAAAATTCATTAAAAGTATAATTCAATCTCAAATATTAAAATTATTGCATTATCTACACCATAATAAAGGAGGAATTTATAATTTTGATAATATACATAAAGTTAATTAGTGCGTTATTATTATCCATATGAGCTTATTTCAATAAATCTCTTATCACATATATTAGATTTTCATCATTCTTGACCATTTGCTATTGATATTAGTCTTATTTTTCTTGATATAATTTTCACTAACTTTTGTATTTAGTGGTTTAGTTAGAAAATTATTCAAAATCATCTCCAAGCTCACAAAATCAAGTGATCACTTTATTGCTTAGTAATTTGCTTTACCAATTTATAAGTTGGATAAATATGTTTAGTTTTTAAATTATATGACTTGCTCTTGGTATAAGCAATAAAGACTTGACTATCATGATATATTAATACTAATAGTGTTGATTTCACCTATAATAAAATATCTATCAAAATATTTTTTTAGCCAACTTGTCTCCAAACTATCTTTAAGGATATAAACTTGAAATCCAAGGTATATCAAGTAATAATTATTTGTTTATTAGACTTTTAAACTACTATATGACCTTTAAAGGTGAACAAATCTCATTTAAATAATAAAACTAGTTAATATCATTATATTCTTTCAATACAACAAAATTCTCTATAAAATATCTTATAATTAGTTATAAGTATGAAACTTATGATTTAAACTAATGCCCCTTTATTTAGGCTATTGAAGGTTGATCAATATTTCCTTGCCAATAACTTTAATATATTGCCTTGTAATAGTATTAGATGGTTCCCATAAGTGCATATCATAGATCCAAAAATGTCCTTAGTATAATTCTTTATACATGGTTTCAAGAACAACTATTAAAGTACTAACAATAATGTTCTTCTACAAGTAAAATTATAATTAACAATAAAGAAGAAACTATATGGTTATGACTGATTTGGTCAATAATCTCTAACCTTACATGACATCATTAAGTGAGCAGATGCTAGGAATATAATAATGTAAAAAATATATATATATTTATCTACTATATAACAATTAGGTGTTTTTACTTGAATTGCACCAAAACCTTAAACATGCATATCTTAAAGCACATAAAGATATATACAAAATGACTTATATCTTGAGCATGGAAAATGTTTTAAGGGCTTAACTTTCCAAGTCATGTAAATTAGTATTACACAAAAAGACCAAAGTTTACATCTATAGTAACAAAATAGGGTAACAACTATCAAATTTAAGAGGAAAGATAATCAATTTGAAACTTTTAACCTTAGTAGTAACCAATTTCTTATATTTTAACATTTAAATGATGTAGGAAACTTGCAGTAGAAACTTTAATTTAACTTTTTTCAAAATTTTTCATCCCTTAATATTAAAATTGTGTTGTTAAGCAAAGAGCATTATATCATAACAATGGTAAAAGAAATTAACACAATAATTTCGTTTGACATAAAAGATGTAGATTATGCATATATGATAAAAAAAAAACTATCCTTAATATTGTAAAAAATAATTAATAAAATAACATAATGTTACAATAAAAATAAATTAATAAAAAGATATTATGTTTAAAACATACTCAACACTTTTTTTAAGGATAATTTTTACTCTTATAAACAAATTGTTATAGTACAGTAGGTCATAATCGTTATTTTACCAAAATACTATAACTATTTTTATTAGTGTGCACTCCACATAGTAAGATAATAGAAATATCTCAATCTTTTAATTAATTTAGTAATAAGTCATATATTGCCATGAATAACATCTTTTACTAAGAAAGAAAAAAAATTTATAATAATTCTAATTTAATAACATATAAAGTAATATAATGTTGAACATAAATTCCAATAGTAATAATTTGTAATGTTATTATGATTAATAACAATTAGTAAGACACATAATGTACATATAAGGGTTAGTCCAACGATTGTAAAATAGTTAACCCAACAATCATAAAATAACTAGTAAATTAAGTCTAAAAACATGGTAATTAGTTTTTAAAACTATACTAATTTACAACAACTTTCTATCATATACTATCTAATTTACCCAATTGAATGCCATATGGACCTAATAGACTTGATGAACTCAATTTGTCATCCCTTAGTTGGGAACGACCAATTGCCAAAAATATTTTAGTAACAAACTAAAACTCTCTCTCTCTCTCTTTCTCTCTATATGTGTGTGTGTGTGTGTGTTTTGTCTCCTGTAACTCCTTGGTGAGAAATGTTCCAACGCTCTTTAGTTTCTTAGGATCCTTGCCTTTTGTCTCCTGTAACTCCATTTCTATCATCACATATGTTGTGGTTGGTTCATCTAACATTTGTATATAATTAACATGATAAAATTAACTACTGAGCAATAAACAATAAACTAAGCAGGAATTAGCTGTAAATCAACATTATTTCCCTTTTCCATTTTTCTGTATATGGAAATCAATTGTAAGTAAATGGTAAACCAAGTGGGACTTAGTTGTGGCAGGCTTGAAGCTGACTGCAACGTTGTCGCGCAGATTGGCTAACAAATGAGAACTTAACGATGCAATTGACCATACTAAATCAGACCACAACAGATAAGACTCATGAAAGACAACCTTGACAATCATTTTGACAAACACTAAAAAGTTCCATGAGAGAGAGAGAGAGAGATAGAGCTTAAGAGTGGAGGTTAGCCCACCAATGGTGACATCTAAAGAGGAAAGACTAGGGTTTCGTCTTTAAGAGGGGATGATTGATTTTTGATCTTCGGATGGGCTTCTATCAGGTTTGTTAGGTTCAAGTCTTTGAGAGTTAATGAGCACTGATGTGCTTTAATTTTGGATAGGGGCTGTGGCTTTAATAAATTGACATCATTATATCTTAAAATAAACAAAGATCCACATTTGGCATTGGTGGCTCTCGCTTATGCAGTGGCACTTAAAGCCATTCTTATCGCAACATTGCTTTTGGCACATCCGCCAATACCGTCATAGCTTCTGTAGAGCTTTCACTTCAATTTAATTAGTGATTGCTTTTATTGTCAGAAACCCGTTTTTCGTCAGTTGTCTATCTTTTTTTATTAGTTGGATAATTACATATTAGAGTTCAAAAAAATTAAGTGTTTTCACTCAAAAGCTATTAGATATGGTTGTATGAAATATAAATTATTTATTTATTTACTTGGACAAATCAAGGGAGGATTGCAAGAGAATTATCAAGTTAGAGAGTTCATTGGTGTTTCTTTTTCATATGGGCCAAGGCCAGTGTCTTTTACATACATGGGTACAAGATTGTTAGCCTACTAGAGTGAGTTTATCTATGGGCTAAACAACATCATATTCAATACAACATTAATAACTTAATTGGCAGCCGAATTTAATTTATCTAAAATTTAATATTTGTTAATACCTTTTTATGGTACAAAATCTCAGCTAAACATCTACAGCCATGGATGTGGCAAACTCATATTGATCAATTGATTCATAATTGAATTCATGAAAATTCATACATACCCAACAAACTCTTCTCTTATAGCTTTTGTTTGGATTTAAAGTGGAGTTTGAAAGAAAGTTGTGAAAAAAAAAATGGAAAGAAAATAAGTTTCTTATTAGTTGTTTTGGTAATTTAGGAAAAAGTGAGAAAGAAAATGAATATAGAGTGAATTTTTTATTTAGATATTTTGAGAAAGTAGAGAGGTTGAAAATTTATATATATATATAAAATAATCAATATGACTTTTATGTAAAAATTAATTATAATTTTGGGATTTTTTTTATTTTGTAACCGATCAAAATTTTATTAATTTCATTTATTCAGACCAATTTATCTTAATAAATATGAAATTATTATTTTGGATTTAAATTATTGATTGTTTTATCCAGCCTTCTATGTTGATGAAAGCAAATCCATTTTTTTATCCATCCACCAGTACTACACACTGCATGAAAATGGCGGGCCCCCACAATAATCTGACAATCCGAATTGGCTTAAAAGGTATTAAGGTTACTTAATAGTATGGTATGCTTTAGAAGAAGCTTGTCCATAGTTGCCCATGATAATAAAACAATAACCTGTTTTCTCACAAGGATCCACCCTTTATCGCCAATTGACAAAACAGTCTATTTTTCTTTCTTCCACTCTGCAACGTTTATCCGTCATGTGGTGGGGTATTGAGGGTCATTTAGTATTTTCAAAATTAAACATCTTGTTGGATCAAACTTTCTCACTGATTTGATGAGACAGGTCTTCGTAGGGGGCTCATAATAAATTTTCCCATCTCTTTCTAACTATTTTCTTTCCTACCAACCATCCAAATAGGCAATTATTCTCTCTTACATTAATTTTCTTTCTAATTGCTTTCTTTTCCTCCCTTTTCTAATAAACCAAACAAACTAGTAGTCTTGTTCTTTTTACCGACATACTAAACAAACTGACTTAAGGGTTACATGATGATTCATATTCTAGCATTACACTCGCAATTCTTCTTAACCAAACTAATTTTTGAAGCAATGAAGATTTGAAAATTCTCCTAAGACCTATTTCTGTTCAAGTTCCCTAGGGAAGTAAGAAAAGTTCATTCTCATTAAAGAGAGTTCATTATTTGCCACTTCACTTGAGACAATGCTTGAGAGAAGTTAGAAATCAAGGGTATTGCCATTTTATCAAAAATCTTAAGAGCATTTTAAAAAATAAATATAGAAATAAAAAGACCACAGAAAGATGGATAAAGAAAGGGATTACTAAGTTAGGTTTAAGATGTTTTGGATAATAGAGGTGTCTATAAGAAACAAAACAATGAGAACTATGCATGTCCAGGCCAGCCAATCATGGGGTGGCCACTAGTTGCCTCTCTTTTCCAAAATTCTTATTCACTTCAAGGACCGTAATAAACTAGACACTAGAAATGACAATGGTTCCAACCCCTACCGGGGGGGGGACCTACGTGGCCCCTTCCCAATGGGGACATGTTCAAAGAGAATTGATGAGGTATCGGGTGGTAGATTTGCGATCTAAATATTTTAACGAGGGCAGGCCTGGACATGCATAGTTCCTCTTGATCTCATCTCTTTACCGTCTGCCTCCCACACCCTTAATCTATGATTTGTTGTATGGGCTAAGAAAGTCATATAGGGAGACTAGTAGCCGAGAGGAGCCTCTTCTTAATGTGATTTACCCTTTAAAAATCCATTCTATGCTCTCTGCAGTTCTTTTATGAGCTTTTATATCAATCTTTCTGGTGCTTTTCTTATCTATTGATTTGTAAATAAAATATGATATATGTCTGGCCATTTGTTCTCCTAGGTATAATCTTGTACCATCATCATGGCTTTGTGTCATTGTTTTGCCATAATGTTTAGGCAACCATATTGAAATTTGTATTGGAATAAATTTTCTAAATGCAAAAGGTGGCAGAAATGGGGTTTAAGATATTTTTATGCATTCCTTGGTTAATTTGGTAGATTTTAAGAACAAAGTTCTAATCTCTTGTATATGGTGCATGGTTGAGGATCTCCGATCCCTGCTTAGGATAAAGATGGGAGAAAGGAAGCTCCTCCCCATCGGGCATCGGGAGCAAAGATGGAGAGATATTCAAATTTGGGGATGGAGATTGAGATGATGTTTTTTAACCCCGTTCCATTCTCCTACCATTCCTATTGGATGCCCCATTATTCTACTTCTTCCAAGACCTCAAAATATTAAGAAATATGATTTCTCTCGCCAACAACCATGTCTTGGACACCCGTAAAAGAAAGTAGTTCGAGTTCATCATTTAATTGATCAAAACAAGATTCAACCAATTAAACCGAGACTTAATAATAGATGTATAAAAAAAGTTTAATATAGTTATATGATACTAACATTTATAATTATATAAGAAAATTAAGTTGTGATTATACTGTAATTAAACGTTTAGGTTTTAATTTTATTTTTATGTTGATTTTAATTTTGGTTCTTAAACAATTTTCATTTTTTTTATTAAGTTTTAGTCTTTGTTTAATTTCAATTTTAAAGGGTGTTTTTGAAAAATTTATTAAACATTTTTAAATGTTGATATAAAAACTTTAATCTAGATGTCATTAATGATAAAATAATAAAAAAATAGTACAAGTCAAGATATGAGCCTAAAAATAAATTATAA
The DNA here is from genome assembly GCA_020883675.1 of Bruguiera gymnorhiza. Lineage (NCBI taxonomy): Eukaryota > Viridiplantae > Streptophyta > Magnoliopsida > Malpighiales > Rhizophoraceae > Bruguiera > Bruguiera gymnorhiza. The sequence goes on from JAIRCJ010001050.1 coordinate 3,276,980, forward strand.
ATAAGAATAATATATTAATTTATTATCATATTTTTCACATTTTAACAAATTTAATCTTACCTTTAAAAATTAACAACTTATGTCTCATTTTTTTTTTTTTTTACAAATGTAGTCTACCGCTATAATCATTAACAAAAAAAACATTAGAAACAATGATATAATATGCTTATACAATAAAGAAATGTCACGTGCATAAAAGACAAAATCTGATCCGTCATCTGAACGAAACCATTTAAAAATTTCGGCCAAGTTGACTTTATGACCCAAACCCAAACATAAATAACAAAATGAGATAAGAAAAACAAAAATAATTGTCTATATTTATATTTAAAAAAATAAAATAAATGTATAATTAAAATACGAAATAATATTAATTTTTCAAATTACTAAAAATCTTAAATTTTCTGTATTAGCGTAAGAATATAGTAGATTTAATATCAAGATCACTACCTCTTTGAGACTGTAACATTCACGTCTTCTCATTGGAAAGCAATATTAGATTCTAAGAAAAAGATATTCTCAAATCTAATCTAAAGCAAAACTAAAACTCTCTCAAGAGCAACCCCGAAATACAGCCTTCAAGTTTTCTGCCTTGAAAGTCCTGCGCTTAAGCTCGAGGAAGCCCACAAGTCGTCCACCATCAGCGGTGGCGGTGGCTATCCTTCGTTCTGCTCCATCTTATGGGATCACCAGGTCCGCCATTTTGTCACGACCCTCTTGTCATTTCTTGCCAGCCTAAGTTCTCCACCACCACTGCGATGGCGTCATGGCACTAGCAACTTAGCCTTAACTTCTCCATATGCCTCACCTTCGGATCTATTGATCAATCCATCAAGCTCTACAAGTTTCCAAGTTCTTCTACTCTTTCTTTATTTTCCTCTTTTCTTTTTGTTTTCCCTATAAATTGAAAAGCTTTTTCTTTATTTCTTTATTTATTATCTTGCTTGAAATTTGATTTCCCTACGTTGATATGGGGCATGGAATATTGTAAGGTAACTTTAAGAATGCTTCTATTGTATTAAATTGAGGATGATTTGCCCAAAAAAAAAAAAAAGAATTGAATATAAGTTCAAATCTAAGGGCTAAATATTTTTGTTTTTAGTGTTTAATTTATTGTCTTTAATTATAGATTTTTGAAAATTATTTTGTTTTTCTTTTCTAATTTGATTATTTAAGTTATTTTAACACTTGGATTGTAAAGACCAATTAGCCCAAATGCTTAGGTGGCCTACCCTATATGCCACATCAAATTTTGTCTTTTGTACATGTGACATTTTTCATGTTGGGTAAGTGGTGTGTTATTTTTTTAAAGTAATTTTGGTGATAGACTAGATTTGCGTAAAAAGAAAAAAAAAACATTTTCAAGGCTTAATTTGTTAATTTAAAAAGGTGAGACTAAATTTGTTAAGATGTAAAAAATTAAAAATAAATTTGTATATTAATTCTTTTAAATAAATAAAGAGTTTCAGTGTAATTCTTAATTAATTAAATAACTGACATATCATCTTAAATTTAAAAGAATCAAAATTCAAATATTCAAGGAGTTAGAATTTAAAAAATTGGTGTGAAAATAACATAGAATAATATATTTACAAACTCTAAATTTAAAAAAAAAAGTTGAAAATTTGTTGGATCATCAGGCAACAATAATCAAAACCAATTTATTTATTTTTTTATATATAAAATTGCACTTTTTGGTTTTGCTTTACTATCCATATGGTTTATGGTTTGATTTTTTAAAGGAATAGATTGTAACTAAATTGTCCCTTTTATAGTTCTAGCTAGAATTGAAACTACAAAATTGATTCCCATCCTCCTTTTAATTCCTAGATGATTAATTTACAACTTGATTTTAATTCAAACCAAAATTATGGCTAGTTTATATACATGTGTGTGTGCACGCACATGCGTGTATTTATATTTATATAACTATCCTTGAAATATTGGATTTTAATCTTAATAAATAGAGAGTGGAATTTATGGGATTTTCCACATATGTAATTTATGGCCTAATAAGCTCCTTAATAGGGAGAAAAAAGTACCTTATAATATTATATAATATATAACATATAATTTGATTTTTTAATGTAAATAAGTGTTATGAGAGTTCAAAACCCATAAACACTTTGTATTTTAAATTTTAGCAAATTTTCTTTATGACATGACTTGTTCCACTTTATGGACACTCCAAATTGAAAAAATGTGATTGTTTTACAATTAAATCATTTGGTTCAATGATTTTTAGAAGTCTTGGTTTAAGAACTTTGAACCAAAGCTACTTTGGCCCAATTTTAAAAACGACGATGATCCTTGTCGTAACTAAATGAAAATGAGGTCAAAAGAATTTAATCAAAAATCAAGATGAGGAAATCAATACTAATTCTTGATTTTTTTTTTTTAATGGGAACAAAGATGGAGATAGTCTTTAAAGTCTCCATTCTATCATGATTAATAATTTACTATTTTATCTTCTATATAACAATAATCTAATACTTTTTAGATGGTAACTTAGTAATTTTGTAATAACAACATCCATCCTAATTGACCTTCGAAATCTTGAACAACTCTTCTATCGTTTGGTCTTTCTCCACTATTGATACTCTCTCTCTAATAGTGATATAGTTGGGCTAATTTGTTAGTTTATCTATCATTTTCAATTTATTCTGTCTTAGCTCCACCTTAACTTAACCTATTGTTGTTGCTTTTTTCTTTTTTCCAATATTCATCTTCTCTAGTAATCATAAGATGTTTAAAGCAATTTCTGTTTCTAATGTCAAAATGTGCATATGATATGAGTTTCAAATGAACACTTATGTGTCCCACAAGTTCTGATGTAGATACGTAACCCTCACCTTTTCATACCAAATAATTAAATCTTTGATTAGATACCTATGATTTTCATATGTTGTATGGTGACATGATTGCTTTTTCTTAAGTACCTATATTATAGTACTAGGAGGGGTTCAAGATTAAGAAACACTTCAAAAGATGTTTAAGGACTGTTTGGTCCATGTTTTACAATTAGAATTAGAATGGGAATTAAAATTAATATGTTTGGTTTACTTTATAACCAAAAAGCCTATTCATCATTATAAAATCAAGCATATAGATTTAAGACATCATTATATTTGAGATCAAGTGTTCAAACATGATGTCATTCTTGAGTTTATGGGAATAAATAATCATCTTGATAATATTTTTACGAAGCCATTGACTGAAGATAAGTTCTTGATCATTAGAGAGTGTTTGGATATGGTAGATGCATTATAGACTCTTAATTTGAATTTTATGTGTTTTTATATATATTTGCTCATTTGATTGATGTTTAAGACATACTTTGAATGTTTTTGATTGATTTTGTGTGTAAATATACTTGTTTCAAAACATTCTGTCCAAAGAAAATATTTTGTTTGTTCTTATGACCGATCAACCCAATTTCTCATTATAGTCAATTAGGTCAATTTTTTGGCTTGATTGATTAATATGTATCATAAGACAAACTCTTTCCCTTTTTAAACCTAGTTGATTATATCCTTTTAAATCCCTTCCTTGTTCAAAATTTTTCCAAAATGACAAAACCCAAAATTTCTCTTAAATAAATTACCAGCCACTATCTACCTCAAGAGCCTCCAAAATCTTTCCAAATTAACCCAATTTCCTTCCTTAATTCATTAATCTCACTCATAAATCACAACACTTAACCTTTAATTTCATTAATCTTCCTTCCTTAAGGCAAGATAAAGAGAAATAGGTAAGTTGCAAAAAAGACTTCGCCAAAAGGAGTTGACATTGTCACTAACGTCGAGCAAATCACTATCACTGGAGCTGAAGAAGGACGCTTCACCATCACCAAAAAGCAACCTAGCCTCTTTCTTACTCCTTGGACAAGTGAGACTTAATTTGTCATTACCACTGTTAAACTTGACGTCAACGTTGCCCTCTTTCTCATAAGAGAAGTTATGGTCATCTTTACCTTTACTTAGATTAAAACCCTCCTTACATAATGTAAGTTTGGAGGAGCCACTGGTTGAAGAATTTAAGGACTCCTATAATGAAGTAAACTCACTATTGAGGTACTTTTCTTTTTAATTTGCTTATAAGCTTACTTATATAAAGTATAAAGATGATTTCAAGTTTAGAGAAGTATTGAATGGGAGACTTACTGAGGTTTCTTTGAAAAATCTATTTATTGATCAAAGTTTTCTAGATGAGTTCATTATGCAAAGTTGGTTCAATTTCATTAATCTAAATTGTGAGTAGTATCATAATATAATGAAACTATTTTGCACCAATATTAAAGAATGCTCTAATGAAAGTATAATTTCATATGTAAATGGGACAAATGTGGTTCTAACACCTAAGGTTATTGAGTTAAATTCAACAAAGATTAGATTATGAAAATTTATTTCTATAATTGAATAATTAAAAGTTGTATTTGATAACCAAGTTGATGAATAGGAATATTTCAATAAATTGATTTGTTGAAAAAATGCCTATAGGTCACAAACTTGAAAAAGTTAGCTTGTTACTTATTAAGGCCCTTATTTTGTAGAGGATTATTATGGGTATTATCTCTTTAAGATGTTGGCACATGAATTACTTGTCTTATTTTGATATGTATCTTTTAATTTATGTTATCAAAAGGAAGCTATTTAATCTTCTAAAACACATCATAAAGGTAATTAAGTATGCTTTTTGAAAAACTCACTTTTTATCCTTATAGGATGGCTTTGTCTAAGATACTTAGATAATTATCTTTATTGGATGGAAATAAGTTGCCCACATATGTGTTTAGCTTAACTTTGATGAATACTCAAACTTTAGTTTAAATGGATCTTTTGATGGTAAATGTAGTTTATCAAAAAATGATTCTATGGATGGTTAGGAGATCCACCAAAGGTCAATGGTCACAAGTTTCAAAAACCATCAAAATGCAAATAGCTATTAAAATCTTACAAGAGAATGTCACTGTGACACATAGCATTGGAGGATATTAATGTTACAAAGCAAGCATTCCAAGTTGATTTCTCTTTCTTGCTTAAGATGATTTGTGATAAAGCTTTGATTTCCAAGTAGCTAAGCTTGTCCAATTTTTTTTAATGATGAAAAAGGAGAACTATGATTGATTCCATTCCATTTCCACCAACCTTAAGCCATTCTTTCCCCTTTTTAGCTTTTAGACAACTTGTTTCATTATTATCAATTATCATATTATTATTAGTTTTGGATAACTGTATTGTTATGATCAAATATTTTTTATTAGTATACTTTTGATTTATACTCTGATACTTTTATTTTATAATCTTAATATATTTTTTTTTTCGAAGCAAGGTTTTAGGGGAAGCATTCATATTAGAATCAATTATGTTGATAGAATAAAAAAAGAAAAACCAAAAGGAGAATGTTAGATCATGTATTCATTTATTTGATTTTAATTGTCAACATAAATTATTCTTTGTTTCTTGTTGAAATTATTGTATGGAGTCATTTATGCTTGTCTAGTTTTTTTGATTGAGATTATTCTTGATTATTATGCCATATATGCTTTAAAGTTTTTGAATTTATATACTTTTATGGCAAAAGGATTATATGTGCATTAATATTTATTTTTCCTTAGTCTTGCACAGTAAGATGAACTTGGTAGTCCACGTGTTGTACACAACAAAATGCACTAGCGATTTTGAATTTTCATTCTCGTATGATAAGCTGAAAATTTCCTTGAAAACTATTTTGGTGTACATGAGCTAGTGTTATTTGAATTTATTCATCTTCACATGGTAAGGTTGGCTATAAAGGTTTAAGATTTTCATATACTATTAACTTATTTGATTATGATTTTAAAGCTATTATTTTACTCCAAACAAGAAAGTATTTTTGAAAGAGCAAGGAGTAAAAAGAAAGTTTTTATGTTTAAGATGTAGCTAACACAATTCTTATGCAAAAAATTTTTTTCAGCTAACAAGATTTGATTGTTTTTCTTTACATAAAAATTATTTTTGTTGAAATTTTCATCTTCCTTAAAAAGGAAAGACTTATAGCCAAAGTTCTTAAGATTTACCATTATTTCAAAAGTCTTTGCTAAATAATAAACATGCGGAAACATTTTTAAAATCCAAGCAACAAATTTGAAAGTTTTTTAAATCATGGCAGATTGGATGTATTTATTGTAATGATCAATTAATGTTAAAAATAGAAATAATTATGCAAACATTTTAGAAGTTTTACTTAATCTTAATGGCTAAAAGGCTTCCAGGTTGTATAAAACTTGTGTTATACAATCATCAAAATATCTCTTTTCAATTGTATTGAGTATTTGTAAGGATTAAAAAGAAGAAAAGAGAAAATTCTTTGTAAGAGTGAGTGTTGCTTTAAGTGAAAGTGAAGAAAGTTTAAACGTTTTGAGTGTGTAGAATGAGAACTTGTGTGTGAGATGTGAGCGTATGTGCTCATAGTGTTGTGAGAAAGATTAAAAACCTTTTTGTGTGTTAGTCTCCTATTAGTTAAAGAGTTCAATAGTATAGTTAAAATTCTTAAAGTAGATTCTTTAAAGAGAGAATGTAAAATCAAAAGATCCAAACCTCTATAACTCATTGTATCCTACTTCTCTCTCCTTTAAACTCGTTTATTGTTATTTACATTCACATGCAATAACAAGTTGTTATTAGCCTTATGTTTGAGTATTCTTGTTGCACGTGTTACATACATAGATTATTATTACTATTTATATTGAAATTATTTTTATTTTTTCACATCATATGTTTCTTAGACATATGTCCTTGATAACAAAAGTCACTCCTACTTTGGGGTATTTTTAGGACCAAATATAACTCATCAAAATAAATTTATACAAACTAGTTGTTTATTTCTTTATTATAGTGTAATTTTTTTTTCTAGTAAAATAAATCATGTAGTGTTAGGATGTTGGAATTACACCATAGAATGATGCAATTCATGCAATAACTAAGGAGACAAAAACTAAGAATCTTAAATTCTATTTTATATATGCCATATGGAAAAAGTATTTTTTTTTCTTTAAAATTGACTACCTATCATCTATCCTAAATAACCTTTATTCAGATTCTATCAAAGTTTAGTAGTTAGCTTTATAAGTAGTAATTGTTGAGTGATGTTCAGTTGTTATTTTGTGTAGAAAAAAATGTTACAATTTCTGCAAAGCACTATGTGGATGATAGTAGAACAACAAATGGAATAAAAGAGAATAATCCAATAATAAATAGATTTGACTTGCTCAAAATCCATATGCTAAGTTATTATACTTCGATTATTAATAGTTGGTTAATCATCATGGCACAAAATTTTCTCTATACATACAAAATAAGGTTTAATTAAAAGCTAGATATATCCTTTTTTCAAAAAATTTTGACAACATAAACAAAAAATTTGGTTAAAAGGTACCATAGATGGAAGTTACGCAAAAACAAAAGACTTAAGTGAGAAGGAGAATATCTGAAAGGGGATTGGATTAGTTACCACAACTTGGCAAGGACAATATCATATAGAAGAATCAATTCATAATATACAACTCCCTGCCTAAATATCAAAAACCCAAGTGCTACTAATTAGTATTGTTAGATTTGTAACTATTGGCTTAAGATTCAATTAAGAATGTAATTTTGCAATTTGTCCATATCTGTCATAGTCCTTAACCCTACCATTCCTCAACATCAACACTTTTTCTTTACCCAACACTATAAAGAGTTCTCAGTTTCATAGGTTGTGGTTGAGTTCTCAATTTCATGGCTTTTCATTAACCTTTTTCCTTTATTGAGTATGTTGTGGAAGTAGTTGTAGGTTATGAAAATGATTAATGAATTGTATATAGAAATCATGATTCTTGTAAAGATAGGAATTTCATTTCCCTCTCTAAGAGAATGAGATTTTTTTTTTCTCTAAAACAAACATTGAAAATAAGAATTAAAATAGCTTATTCTCATTCTTATATTAGTTCTATATAAAACAAACAACCCCTTAATGTTGCTTCTTTGGGCCTTAGGCTATTGGGCAATCAATGATGTAGTTATCTAATCAGTTGCCTCTTCTTACTATTATGCAAATTCATAAATCTAATTATCTTAGATCTAAGTTTCATATTTGTCATCTTTAATTTTGGAGAAAAGTTTACTCTTTACTGTGCTAATTTTCACCCGCTGTTTAATCTTATTCTTGGTTTCATTGAAATTTGAATCAACAAAACCAATGTTTAACAATAAATAAATATTTATAAAATTAATTAAAATAATAATTATTATATACAATATATTTTCACTAAAAATTATTTTCAATTGTTAAATTCAAATGATTTTAACAAAAAAAAAACAAAAAGAAAAGAATTGATTTTATATTAATTTTTTAATTTTAATAACTAAGTTAAAAATTTAGATAAAATTTATAATTAAATTGAAATTTGAATTGAATTTAAGAATCAATTATAATTTAAATAAAAATTTAAAGTTAAATTATAATTTTTGATATTTGTGATTTAAATTGATTTGATCATAAATTAGACCGACTTTTTTTTTTAGTTTTTTTAGACAATTTTGATCGATTTTTAACCAGTTGGAATTCTACCCAATTTTTAATATCAAACTGAAGTGATAATTTAATCAATTTATAGTTGAACCACTCCGATTAGCCGGTCTAATCTGTTTTTAATAGCACTGCTCGGAAGTGTACAGCTAAACTAGCACGTAGTTATCAGGTAGGGGGTGCCGTTGGGCTGTTTGCGAGGCATGGGCGAATTGCGTTTGACTATTGGTTTGGAGAAAGACGATGGGATAGAATATTTATCACGGCCCAACGCAAATTATGCAAGGCCCAAAGAAAATAAACGTGATATCTGGATTTTCATCTCGTTGCTTAAACAGTTATGTCGCCAAGCAAAGAAAGATCTCCACAATGCACTCGTGTCTATCTATGAAGAGTTTCCTTTCTCAAGATCTAAATCAAATATAATATATATATATATATATATAATTTCTTGTGAAAAATGATTAGATGTACAAATAATTATTTTTGATACGTAATAAGACCACTTTGAATGCGTAATAAGCTATTAAAAAATTTAGTAACATTTTATTACGCATTTGAAGCGATTATATTGTACATTCAAAGCGTTTGTGTTACAGATTCAAAGTAATTGTTTACCCATCCAATCATTTTTCCTAGAAAGTTTAAATTTTTTAGTTGCCGATTTGACGCTCGTTCCAGGCACCTGCCCTCATTAGATAATTAGATAAAAACCGAATTAGTCGCTCTTAAAGGAAAATCTCAAGGATCCAAGATTAATAGACTATAACATTACAAGCCCACACAGCGTGGACGCCTGTTTGAGTTTTGAATACAAATGTCTAGAGCGAACACAACATAATGAGTTTGAGGGTGAGTCCTGCTAAACACACTCAGCCCTCACTGTTCGGTTTGCCCAGAAGCTTAAGATTCTGTGGTCCAATTCAATGAACGACTCAAAAGTGGATAAAAAGTGTAAAAAGGAACTCGGCTTCTCACGTTTGCTTTGGGGGTACTGCTGCCATTTGAACCCTTTTATGCCCTTTGCAAGGCTTCCATATCTGATGCCACCATCGAGTGAATTAATTTGCAGGCTTTCTCTTTAGCATGGAGCCAGCGCCCCTTTTCTCGTTGCCCCACTGAATTTTTTATCGCCCCCATAAACTCTCTTAAAAACTAACAAAGCGATCTCAATTAATTATTATTATTATTTTTGCTTGAACACTTTTATGTTATACAAATTTAATGAAAAAAAAGGGAAATTTTCCACATTATAACAAAGTGTATTCATCATTATATGAAAAAAAAAAAAGAAAAATATTTCTCTTCTATTAATTACCTTATGATAGTCAGCCAAAAAGGAATAATAGCGTTAAAGGGCTACAAAATAATTGAATACAAAGAAATGATTCTCTCAACATAAACTTTTAGTCTAAAAGAAATTAATGAGTGTTCTTTTATTATTCTTCCAAAGAATAATTATTAGAAACATAAATATAGCAAAAAAGAAAAAAAATTTTTGACAACACTACTCAAAATTGTGAAAACATATAAAAATTCAAAATAGCAATCTAAGTAAAATATGTCTAATTTGAATGTTGGAATTTTAGAACATATTTTGTTGCTTTGTGAACAAGTAAAATTAGACCTACTTTGCAGTGAAAAGTGTTGAGGACTTGAAATGCAACTTTTGACAATTGAAAGGCGGCATAGCTGCTGGAATTGGGATACCTTGCAAAAGATCACAGATCATAAGTTTGATCGTCATGTTCTATGTCACAAACACAACTGGTTCTTTTTTCTCTTCCAACTTTACATAACCAACGAGCAACCAAGTGTTGATTAATTATTTTCCTGAAATTATAAATTCATTTATTCAAAACTGTGCATTGACCTCATCAATTAGTAAATTACGTATCAAAAAAATCTTATAAAATATATTGTTGAATTTGTATTTAACTTCTTAGCCACCTTTCGTCGCAATTAAGTAAAACATGATCAATGGAGAGAGAGTCAGAGATTCTTAACCATTTTTAGTTTTTCGCCAACTAGCTTTTTGACCCGCACTACCCTCGAATCTACGTTAAATTTGATCTTAAAAAGAAGAAAATATCATGTTAATATTAAAATAATTGTGAACACAAATTTATACAAATAAGAGTTTATTTTAATAAAGTGGTAAAATATATTATATTTATATTTATGCTGCACAGTTTTTTATTTGTTAAATTGATAATAATATTTAAATTTCTTACTTTTATAAAAAAAAATAAGTTCTATTTTTATAATAAAATCGACTATGCAATAAGTGTTCAAAGAATTTAAGTTATTATTTTTTATTACTTTTTTTAAGAAAATAAAAATAAAAAAAAAGAATTTATAATATTTCTTTTCTTCTCTTCTCTTTTTGAGAAAACTGTAAAGTAATTTTTGTCATTTTTAAAAGAAAATAGGTAAATGTGAGATTTTTTTTATTTTTTATTTTTTAAATACGATGATTTGATAGTAGCCTTTTCTTCTTCTTTTGTTCCTTTTATTTTCTTTTTTAAAAAAACTTATAATTATAAAAATTAAATTATAATTAAAGTTATGAATTAATAAAATTGTTATTTGATTATAATTAAATCTATATTAATTAATTTATAAAATTTTACTTCGATAATAATTAAATTTTTATAATTATAAGATTTTTTAATATACTTAATTTATGAATTTATGAGAAATAGTCATATAAACAAAAATTAAGATTTTTTTTCAACAAAATATACTTCCAGATAGATAAATTTATATTCCAACCCTAATAGCCTCTTATAACTAAAGTATGACATGACACAATTTGCTGATAAGGAAAAAAAAAATTAGAAAGGGCATTTGAAAAAAGAGGTAAACAATTAACTAGGACCCTGATGTTGTAGTGATCGACAAAACAAACCAAATAAGTAATTAGAATTACAAACACTAATTATACCCAAAAAAAAAAAAACAGAAGAATTACAAACAATAAGGATTAACATGGCAAGTGAACTAGGTATCTTCTCCACTTTATTTCAAAACCCATTTGAGTCGCAGTAATGTAGTTCTTCGTATAAGTTTCCTAGTTTTAATATTGATATCCTATTCTTGATTAAATTAAAAGTAATCTTATTTCCATACGTAATAACTGATATATAATATTACCAACAATATAAACAACATCAAATTCATCAAAATTAAGACAATCATAATGGTTCTCTCTCATGAGTGTTGGAGTTTGTAGTTTAAATGGTAACTTTAGTTTGTTAAAGGAAGAATGAAGTAGTTTGGAAAGAAACAAGCCAGATTACCAGGGGATATTTCATGCATAGTGTATAAGTAATCTTAGACTTATGATCTTACAAATATCTCATATAAAAATTATTATATTTTCATCTTACTTTTGTTTTTAGTTTAAACTAATCAAAGATTGTTTAAAAGAACAAATTGCAGGCATAACATGAAATACACAAAGGTAGCTTTGAATAATTGGTACAAGACTTTTCATTTTGAAACAAGGAGGGAAGAATATTGTATTGTTCTCCATATATATTAATTCAAGTTGTCTTTGTATAAGTTGAAATGAGTATATATAAGAAGTTGTGATTTCATTTATGAGATTGGTAGTTATGTGAATATTTTTGAACTATCTAATTACATAAAAAAATTATATTTAATTAAAATATTAGTATGATATAAAAATTAAATTATATTAAGAGACTTTTTGCATAAAAGTTATGACAAACTATTTTGATAATCCAAGGCTTGAGTAGTTATGACAAGTGATTAAATATATATTAATTTTGATAAATAAATATAAATTGATTAATTAAAAAATTAATAATAAATTTAAAAATTTTAATTTGTGTAATTATTTTTAAATTATAATTAATATTTATTGACTATATATTGGGATCTTAATAGCTCACACATAAGGATAACTAATGGAAACTTGTAATGAAGATTAAGTTGAACCTAATTAAGAAAATTTTAAAAATAAAATATATAAAAATATAAAAATTAAATTACAATTTATTGAAAAATAACACAAATATCCGAATTATCATGTTCCAATGTTTTCAAAAACCATATGACTGTGGTTTTCAAATTGGTCGCAAGGCTATGGTCTTGGCAGGAAGCCAAGGTTCGAGGTCCCACTTTCCAAAAATCGTGCAAAAGGAAGACTTTCTCCTTTCATATTGAAAAAAAAAAAAAAAGGAAAAGAAAAAATTATTTTCAAAAGCCAGTTACTTACGTTTGCCATATTGCAGACACCAACCCCCCGGAACAATATGTAGAGAGCATAAAAAGTTTGCTATGAAATCGCTTGTTTTTTTTTTTCTTTTCTTTTTTTTTCTCCAGTTTAATGGAGGGAATCGATGACTTTTGATTATTATTCCTAGGATGCACCCAAAACAAAGTGGGGATTCGATTGTCACAAACTGAATGCAATACTCGGATATGCTATCAGAACACGTGGTGGATACTGATGTCGTTTATCAACAGCAACAAAACCACCTTGAGGAACAAAAACTGCGCATTATGAAAAATAAAAGAATTATTTTATTATATAATTTACAATTTAATAAGCATTTTAATAAGCAAAAAGTATTTTGCAGTTTATTGAAGTTGGTTTTCAATTTAGTCTTCATATGTTTAAATTGGACTGGGTTTCTTGTGTCAGTATTTATAAAGGTGTCAAATCTTTAATTACATTAATTGGGGAGTGTCTCTTTAAATATTCATTAAATGGAAAATCTTCTTTTACATCGTTATTTCATGATGAATCAATAGATATAAAATATTATTATTTATACTATTTTTAATGTATTTTGTTTACTTTTTTTTTAATCTTTTTAAATTTATTTTTGCTATTTTTTGAATATTTTATTTATGTTTGATATTTGGTATTTCTATATTTGTTTGATTTCGCACTAAATTGCATGCTCTTATATTTATTTTAATGTATCAACCATAAATGCTAAATATTACATAAAACTTTCGGAGCTCTCAAACCATAAATATTATTTATGCTAATTAACCATAAATATAAAGAATTTCTGCTAATTATAACAAAAAAAATATTAAAATAGTATACGATGGTGATAAATACAATCAATCACTTCTAAATTTTTGGATGGATAGGTAGACATTCTCTGCAGTCAGTTACCTACCAATCTTTTATTATTTATTGTTTAATGAGAGTCACAATCACCCTAAGAGGACCAATTATAAGTGCTAATAAAAATTTTTTTGGGAGCAAATTAAGGTATATTCTATGTCTCAAGAAAAAAGAAAAAAAAAAGGTAAAGGGGTCGCATTTTATCTTTTTAAAAATGCAATACATTTCTTGAATGCAACATGCTATTTTATTGATTGATATGAACACGTTAAGACATATGGAAGTCCTTTCTACATGAACAACATAAGATAAATTTTGAAAATAATGTTAACATTTAAAACATAAATGTGTGAATGTATCTGAAAGTACTGCTTCTTTCTAATTTTAATAAAACCTGACTAATCATTAAAAAATCCCACGCATAAATCAAAGTGATTTTGTCGGATATTATTTATTTTTAAAGGACTAAGCGTTATCCTTCTGAATTGCACTTTTTTTTTTTTGTTTTATTTCCCTTCTCTCTCTCTCTCTCTCTCTCGCTGTGCAGCCTATAAAAGCAAATGCAATAACGGATGGTGCATAATTCCTGGATAGGTGTCTAGGAATGACCAAGAATCTAATACAATGCATAATTGAGCACATTAGGAACAACGTGAGTACCGGAGCCATTGAATCAAACACTAGCGCATCAAATGGAGAGAGAGAGAGAGAGAGAGAGAGAGAGAGAGAGAGAGAGAGAGAGAGAGAGAGATAACAATGACACCTAAAATAAATTTTTAAAAATTGAATTGGACCACGTCCATATTATTAAATTTTAATTATCAATTACAATTGGTTTACGAAAGGATGCATCAATTTAAGGAACACACACAAATGAGCACGCCTAAGAGTATTCAAATCTTAGATGTCACAGCCTTGCTATTGCTTGGATTTCCGAGCTTTCTCCTTCAAATCTTCTTCTTTCTTTTCCTTTTTCACTTCCTTTTTCCTCTTCGACATGTACTTGATTTCCGCGGACAATTTTTTGGGATCGCTATTTGATCATCCCTACCTTACGTTAACAAGGGACCAGCAGAACAGGAAAAACGCACCGCATAGGGAAAGCGAGCGAGAGAGAGAGAGAGAGAGAGAGAGAGAGAGAGAGAGAGAGAGAGAGATTTAGAGATAGATAAAGAGGGATGCTCTTCTGACAGTTTAGACATAGCTTTATTCCTTGTCGGTAAAACAGCCTTAGCGATTGCAAAAGCAGATCCTAAGTTTAGATTCGTCTCTCGTATAAAACTGCAAACCCACAAACGATTGACAATAATATATGAGAACCGTTAGGTAACAAGAGCAACATTATACTAATAAAAAATGTAAACTAATTGCATATTTCATTTAATCTCAAAAATAATAATAAAATTAAATATAAAAAGATTATTGTATTACCCTTTTATATGTTGTTGGCACGCAATCCTTTTTTTTTTTTTTTACTCCCTTTTGTTATGCTAATTTCTCGGCGGAACTTTCTCTAGTTAATTTAAGAAAAGTAGGGAACCAGAATCAAAAACTGCAGCAGTTTTCATTTTTATGTGCACATTCTTGTAACGCTTTTGACTATACGAGCAAAGTGATGTCTTACATTGGATTTTGCTTTAACGAAATTGGAGTATCCTATAATAGTAAGAGCCATCTTCGCATGGATCTGAGTGAAAATTTGGCGTTTCTTTGGCTTCTTGTCGTCACTTGTCCATACATTCCCTCAATCTCAGTCTTGTAATAACTTGCGTATACAACAAACGAGTACTTGTTGTTGTGGTCAATATCGTGTAATTTGGATAATCTTTTTTTTCTTTCTTTTAATCTCCGAATGGAAACCAAACGAACGAGCAAACCCGAAATCATAATTCCACAGGGGTTTTTAACTCTCTCGCGTTCATCAGAGTCTAAATTAGAAAGGGCCGCAAAAGTTATTGGATTCGTACGCGAGGCCTTTCTGTCTGTGTGAAGAATAACTATTACTCCTTGGTAAATTTTGGAGAAAATGAGGGATCAAGAGAGTTGTTGGATCTTGCAATTGCTAAAATGGGTGATTGTTTGTGGTACTGTCTTAGTTCAACTCTTCATGGGCAGGACCCGTGATTAGTTAATCCCCACACCGGGCTTTTGTTTGGATGGAGGTAGGATGACTATGGAGGGAGGGAAAGAAAGAAGCTTGGATTCAAATAACCAGTCAATTGTCTAGTTAATTGGCCATTGTGTCTGATAAAAGCAAAAGTGCGATTGCAAGGAAGCAATAGGCAAGTCAATGACGCAAGGAGGTAATGCAATGAGGAGATCGTGTAATAAATTGTTCTTTCAACCAGGCGATGACAGTCCTCCACTTGGTTGCAACAAAAAACATGGTAGCCAGACCATTGTCACATACCATTTCGAAAAACGAATACACAGAGTACAGTGAACTTAAGCTTTTGCAACAATTAGCCGTTCCGGTCTGATATCCAATCCAATGAACAAAGGGTCCTAGGTATTTCTATGAAGATGCCAATAAAGTACCAACAAAAGCAAATTATTTTTCAAACAAATTTGAAGACTCTATACGTACCATTTCTAAGTGGCTAACTGCTTGGATTAGACAATTACGTTGATCCGTAACCTCCAGAGTTTGCATTGATCACTTCAGACTTTCGGCATTGTAAACACGTGAAGCTAGGATCATTGGCTTGAAAGTCTTCATCTTTGACACGATGTGTCTTCAATGGAACTTGCAGTAGTTCATCACAAAACAGCGAGATTGAGATCATATATAGTTTGGGATTAATTTTAGGGCATTGAGGAGTAATTATGACCCCGTCAAACTCACAGGAGGTGGCTTGTAGAAGATGAAGTAAAACCAGGAAGATCGGTCCATGCATTGCCACCCCAGTATTGATCATCATTCCCCGAGAGTCCCATAAAATTCTTAGGAGAAATCAACCCTTCATTTTCTTCCATGTTCACAGTCGATGGCTGAGTAATTGCAGCACCCAATGGCTTAGAACTAAGTTGGGCTACGTGATCCCGAGGCTGATCAACCCCTCCTACCTCAAAGGGATATAGCCCAGTTGGTGGTTCCAAATTAGCAAAGAAGGGGAATTGCTGGACTTGCAGCCGCAATCTCCACTGCTGATCAACGGGTCCACTGGATAAGAGAGATCCGGTATCGCTCCTTGAGCTAGTACCACCCATCTGAAATTCGGCACCTTCTCCACCACTGCCTGTGTCCACTACCGGAGGCTGGATTCCGCCAAAATTTGAACCAATAACCGAGGAATTATAGTCACCAAGATGATGTGAAGGCGGCCAGAATGGTAATTGTGGCGGCTGAGGCAGTATGTGCCCCATTACATCTGTTGTACAATTATTGGAAGCAAGTCCACCGCAGGAGCTAGAGCCAGCTTTCATTGGAGATTTCGATCTACTGCTTCTTTTGCTTCTTTTGTTCCTCCTACAACCACCACCAACAGGCACGTTCCTTAGTGCACCTCCTCTGGTCCAATATCGCCTGCAGGTCTTACAAAAGTGCCGAGGCTGCGTGAGGCTGTAATTATTGAAGTAGCAAAACTTAGTGTTCGTTGATTCACATCTTGGACATTTCAGGGCTGCCTCCGGTTGCGGTATCTTGGCTAGCCTGGCTCGTTCAGCCATCAAGCCAGGCTTGATTGGACCCGCGCTGCCACCACCTCCTCCAGATGGGGGTGGCGACGGCGGCGGCGTTGGAAGTAGACGCTTTCCACCAACTGCAGCAGCTCCTGGTCGTTGATTAGATTGCTGCAAAATCCAAAGTGAACAAAGGGAAAAACGAAATCAAATATTTGGTATATTCATGATGGGAGAACAAGAAAAGAAAGATGTATTAGAATATTATTCAACATAAGCAAAGAAAGATGAATTAGAATATTATTTAACTTTTGATTGGCCCCCTTTTGGGAGGGGAGAGGAAGCTCCATAGCCAGTAAAGAGAAAATTTTGAGAGAGAATTATATTACCTCTTGCCAGTTGGGTGGATCTAAGTAGACTGGAACGGATGAGAAGGCCATGGTGTGCTTGAGCTTTAATTTTTCTCTTTTGTAAAGGTTGATGGGTTTTTCCTTTTTTTCTCTTATTTGGGAGGTAAGGTGGAGAATCACATCAATAAGAGAGAGTTCCAGACCAAGAGGAGAAGATGGAAAGATAAAGGAGGTCCTTGTTTCATTTTTTTTGTTATTTGCTCACTCATATGCACCCCGCCCCCCAAAAGAAGCCCCCACCTCTCCACTCACGCTTTTTGTTTTATTGAATTTTTAGGGTTTGAACTTAGAAAGGAATGAAGTGAATAATTTTCTTTCTTAACCTTTAAGCTTCTTTCAATATACTGTTTTACGGTGTCCCTCGAAAAAGTGATCAGCAGCCATGCAGGTAGAGAGAGAAAAGCGGCAGTGGAGTCGAATATTCATCATAATTGGCTAAACATAATAGAAGATAAGAAACCAGGTGAGTCTTGGGTGGATGTATTCCAGGTGGAAATGGCCTTATATGGCATCTACGTTTCTTTCATCGGCTTCGTTCCCTAGCCAATTAAGGTGGCTTTACTGCTTATTGACTCTGAAAAAGTTAGAGAAATACCGAATTTAAATATAAAATAGATACTAACACATTATAATCGTTCAGTTAATACGCCTTTTTATCTACAAAATGGAAAATTATAATATATCAGTGTTTATTTATAGTGTCTACTTAATATAACTCTATTTACTCTTTTAAGCTAAAATTAAAAGCTCCTGCTTAAAGAGATTTATAAGATAGTGAAGAGGTAACTCTGTCAAATAATTTGCATTTCTTCTTTTTTTCTTTTTGATGAGGGAGTTTTTTAGGAGAAATGAAGTGCATTGGAAGTTCAATATTCTAATAGGCAATTTCGCCATTTGGAGTTCGGCCTCACTCATCATACAAGGCATATAAGGGATGAAGCCAACCCTTTTCAATGTTTTGCCAATCAAACTTAATGACATTATTTTAAAGAGTACCAGTACATAATAATATATAGGAGTAACATGAGAGCGATAAGAAGATAGTATAATAATTTTTTTTTATATATTTAGTTTTATTTATTTGTAAAATTAAATGAGATGTATTTAACCTAAATTTTTTATTTCTTCCTAAGTATTGCTATCTAGTTTTTCTCGATTTTAAATTTGAGTCTTTCGAAACAATATAGTTGTTATGGGCAATAAGATAGGTAACTATTGAATGCACAGGACGAGTATAGCGATGCACCCCTTTTTATTTTATTCAACGAAAGGAAATACCATTCAGTAAGTTCTTCTCAATAAATGCAAATACGCCTCGGCATGGAATTTCTATGCTTAAATCAAGAGAACAAAAATATCTGGATTGATGGGGTTGGTCTTTTAAGATGATGATGACAACGAACAATAACTGATGATGAAATATGGTCCTTTCCGAGTCATTAACTACTAGGAGCAAGTAAACAAATTGAATATTATGTGCTACTCCACCATCCTCATCAACAATACTAAGTCCGAATTCAACACCAAAGCTCCAGGTGCGGTTTGATTCCTAAATCCCAATTTAGTTTCTACTGCTTGAAATGCACAAAAACTTAACATATATGCTGGCACTTTACGATGTATAATTTTGCATACAAGGGATATAATTTTTATTGCTCTGTAAACCTAAACATAATTAAGATTAAGAACTCGACGCGTGCTGAGATATCATTCCTTGTACAAGCAATATATATCGTTCCTACTACAAAATCTTGCAAATAAATCAAGAAACATTGCTTGAAATAAATGATTTAGTCTATTGTTGGTTATCAAAACAGAATCGGTGAATCTATTATTACACGATTGTAAGTCTAGTTTGTATTAAAGTAGTTTTCCCTTTGGCATGCATTATTGTAGGTCAAAACCCTACGAAAAATTTTCGCTGACCAGTTGCTCAGCAACGTTGAGAATTTGAACTTTCAGTTTAGTAAGCCTTTAAGCGCAAATCATTAAATATGATGAGAGAGGATTTATATGATACGATATTATGCAAATCATACTCCATTAGACCTTTTAATGGAGCGACAAAATTTTATATTGAAAGGAACAATTTATTAATAATTAAAAATTTAAATTTAAAGTTTCAAAATTTTAATTCTCGGGAGAATGAATACAAGATTCATGAGGAAGAAAAAATTAGTTCCTATCATGTAGTTGATGATTCAGGTCCTCCTAATTTGAAAAAAAAAAAAGAAAAAGAAAAAGAAAAATTAATTAATTAAAAGAAAAGAAAAGAAAAGAAAAGAAAATCCCAATTGGAGCTAAGAATGGAAAAGGAAGTTCTGGTGGCAGTGGGGGCCAAGCCTCCGGACGTGGGTTGGAAAGAGTAGTCGCCATCGGATGCTTATAGTCGGAGGATCGCTACGTTTCCTAAGTGCCACGCCAGATCTCACGGGTCCCACCTGTGTCTATGCGCTGTCGAAAATGTATAAGCCACTTTCGTTTAACCCAATATACCTGGCCCTATTCTCCCATCTTGGTCGGTGAAAATGTTCGGTCTCACCTGCCCCCACCTCGGGGAGGTCCCCGCACACGACGAGGCCGAGATCAGTGGATTTATTCACATTCATTATGCATCATCCAAATGTGCATCTAATCTGGTTTTGGTAGATGAAATTTCCTCCATTGATTCCGCGATTCTACTTCTCCAATTTCGAGGAATATTATTCGATCGGTAGGGCCAACAGCTGCGATACCATCACCGTTCTTCATAGCGAAGCATGTACGCTGAACTTGGAGGTATTTGTTTGTGATCATAACGACTATAAATTACATCAAAGGCGTACATTCCTTTGTTCCATGAGATTGTCCGTACTAAAGTTTGATACCAAGTTACCATAAAAGCCCTTTTCTTTTCTTTTTTTCCCCCGTCATTGAAGATATTCATTGGACAAAGCGTTACAGGATATGAGATGGCGTTCTCTTTTTTCATAAATATCACAATGGGGCATCCTTTGGGATTGAGTTTCTGTTCTGGAAACCCACGTTTCAGATCAAAACGCAATAAATGAGTGTTTGGTAAATGGTCAAACTCAAGAGAGCGCGCCGGCAAAAGGACCCGAAAGATAAGTTTCCGAGGTGGAGTAAAATGCTCCAGCCTCCAAACGCTGATATTATCAGGGAAGAGCACTACAATTTCCTAAATTTCTAGGATAAAAATACCAATCACTTTTAAAAATTGTGCGTTCTTCTAAGGCAAACCCTTTTAGATTTTTACCAAACAGCCAATTGCATTTACTTACAATAGATTTTTGGACCATTAGTTTAGCAATTATAACAAAATTCAATAGCAATCCTAAACAGACCTTTAATCATTAGGGTATTCTCTTAGGTTGACAACAACGCTATTATAAAACCACTGGGTTGGTGGAAAAAAAATTCTTTCAGTATGCTTTCGAGAATACATGTGCTTCACTGATGCAGTTTTCCAAATAAATTTTTTCGATTCATAAAAAAATGCATCACAACTAAATTCTCCAAGTGTACCATCCTATCAGAAAACAGAGTCCAATATAGTACATTTAAATAGGTCATTTAGTGTATTTTAAACCATAAACTAAACCATACCATATCGTTTCGTTTGGTAATTCCAAAAAAAAAAAAAACAAAAAGAAAAAACAATTTGATTTGCAATTTCTAAATTTAATTATAGATTGTGGGTTACAATTGAAAGATTCAATCTTGGTGTTCCAAAAAGGTTATGTTCTATTGTGACTTGGAAACATGTGTTTGGGTCAAGGAGATGGTGCCTATGATAAAAATAATAATTATTATTATATATATCTAATACTTCTCCAAAACTCACAACTAAAAAACCCCTTTTTATTATGGGTTGCAATCCTTGACTTGAATATGTAATATATATCTTTCCTTTTTATTCAAGTATGGTATCTCCCACGTATTATGTGAGCCTGAATATTTATATGTAAGGTCAAGGCTCATGATTATTTTCGTTGCTAATTTGATCACCAAAAAGATGATGAGATCAAGAACCATATCAAGAATTGCTTTGTGATATGAAGTTATATTTATGGGAATACATGATAGTTTAAAAAAAGTGCCAAAATAATTTATTTTTTTTCTTTTAACTTTATTTATTTATGTTAACAAAAAAGATATAATTGACTCACCTTTTTTTTTTTTTTGTTTTTTGTCTATCATATGTTCACCTAATTTTTTTCTTATATGTAAGGTCAAGGCTCATGATTATTTTTGTTAATGCGATCACAAAAAATATGATGAGATCAAGATCTAGAAAAAAGGATTGCTTGGCCATACGCTTTATCATGCACTGATTGGCTATCCGCTTTCATCTTTGCCCGCCGTGACCGTCATGCATCTGCTTTGGAATGTTTATGTCAGTAGAACATCGTTGTCAAAATTTTCGAAAAATTCAAAACCTAGGGAAGAAGGGAAAGAAACGTAGTGTCTGGTCGAAGCATGCGCGTCCCACTTCCGGTGCATCTATGCATGAATTATTATTTGTGCTGCACAACAGCTATAAAACAGTGACAGGCACTAATTAATTTTAATAGGCATTGGTGATGGGAGGTCGGGCACGTGTGGCACATGTAAGGAAGTGACATCAGATCAATTCAGTCGAGGTTGATCAAAGGATGAGGACTCTCTAACGATGGTTGGATGCTCTGGCCGTGACTTTAGAGATACCACATGGGGGAGGGGGCACTTGGGTAATGTCCCAAGACCTCGCTATGTCTAGTCCAGACACGCTCCATCAGCTTGGTGGAAGCTCAAATCATATTCAAGTCAACATTTCTCACCTAAAAATGAATTTAGCTCGCAAGCTTCCCCAAAAATGGAAAAGAAGCGTCAACCCTTTCTCATCCTTTCAAAGATCATATGTAAATGAAGTGTGTGTTATATTCATTTTGTTTTAAATATAATTTACTTGTAATTTTATACAATATAAATTTATTTTTTTATTTTAAACAAAGCATATATATATATTTTATAAATGTAAGATCAAATTATATTCGCATAAAAAAAATCAAAATAAAAATTCCCTGTGAATCAGGTCTCTGAGCTTTTGTTTGGATTTCTCATTCAGGTACAACTATTTGATATCTTAGCATAGGAAGCTTTCTCGAGGGTCAATTGTTGTTTTCTAAATACGTGGTAGAAATTAACCAAAAGGATTTCTATGACATGAGAGGAACTCAATTCCTTCATCGTCTTGTGTTAAAACAAGAAAAAAAAATTAAAAAAAAAGAAAGAAAGAAAAGAAAAACAAGAGAGGTGAAGGGGTGTGTGGGGGGGGGTGGTCCGCGGAACCAATACCATGAAATATACCAAATATTTATATAATCTCATTAATTTCTTAATATTGTTCTTAACACAACTGTAAAAACATTAAATCAGTTATTTTTGACAGTTTTTATTCTTAAATATAATTGAATCCATGGTAATTGAGTCTACCACAAGTGAGACTCAAACCTTTAACTTCTTAGATTCCTTTTTGAGTTATTTATCGGCAAACCAACTCATTGCTGAACAAAAAAAAAAAAAAAAAAGTAACTAAAACATTCTTAATTAATTATTCTTTGTTGAAATGATAGTTAAATTTCCTATTGGAGGAAGGATTGACATTCCTTCCGGCGTATTGTAAGTTTATTCTTCTTCTCTTTGATCGTCTGGGGAGTCATTATCGTTCGATACCCCATTGCTCTTCACATTTCATATTTTGATTGCAACCCATACTATGACTTATTGCAGCTAATAGTGACTGTAAAGTGTACAAACCCAATTTGATTACGCCTTAAAATGGTGCTTCCCGACGAATTCTAAGAACTCGAGTCTATTTCCACAAGTCGCGTGCGTGGCCTCATTCTAAGAGGACACGTTTTAACTTCATTTCAGAAAATATCAAGAGCCACGTCCAAATTAGTCGGCTGCAGAAGGCAGAGAGTGAGGGGAACTTTTTTCTTTTTCATTATTTTTCATTAGGGTTAAGGCTACATATTTCATGAATTTTAGCTGTACATTGGTTACAGGTTAGGACATATTATAAATAAGTGAATTTGATTAGTAATTGAATTGAAAATTTTGATTTATATCGGTTTGATTAACTAATTATTCCATTAATCAAAATTTTGATTTGATTCAATTTAATTTCATTAGCTAATCTAACAAATTTAGAAAAAATTGTTGAAATTGTTATTAAAAAAATTAAATATGAAAAGTTTTTATATATATCTAAATTTAAGGTGAAGTAGCGAGGAGAAATTAGAAAGTATAAATATTATACTAAGATATATTTTATATCTTAAAAGGTAGAATTGTATCAATTAAATATTTTTATTTATAAATTAAGGGAATCATTTATTATAGAGTAAGAATTAAAGGGAAACTTTCTGATATTAGATCATTAATATGGGATTGTCTAGTATCAATCATATGATGCAATTCCATTTGAACTAGAATTAATATTAGTGAATTATTATGTCTATTTTGTGCCTTAAAATAAAGATTTGAATCAAATTCTCTTGTTTGACATAAAATTTTAAGTGATGGCATTTAATTGTTTTTGCAAATTTATAATACAGCATTAGCATAAGTTTATAGCCACTTGGGTTAGCATAAATGGCCATCAAACCTTTGGGCTTGGAATGAAGTTATGGGATCCAAACTCAGCACATTAAATTTCACCATCTTCTCCAACCTCTCACATTAAGTGGAATTCAGGGTGATAAGAAACTCCATCACTGGTCAAAAGGCCTATATAAACCTCCTATTCACTAACAACTTACATTTAACTAACTTCAAAAACAAATTAATATATGTTTAGATAAGGAAATATTTTTAATAAAAAAAAATTACACCAGGGTCTCCCCTGCTGAATTGAACTCTCAATCTCCCATCAAGCTGAAAAAAAAAAGAAAAAAAAAAAATATATATATATATCAATTGGACAAAGCATTTAAATTTGAAGAATGAAATTGCATGAATTGGCTTCTGCCATACCAAGCGATTAAAAAAAAAAACAGCAAATAAAATCTAACTAAATTGAAGTGAATTAAATTTTTTGAATTTTTTCTACAATATACAAAACAAGTTATAAAAGAGTAAGAAAAGTTGATGGAAGGGTTAGGGCTATAAAACGAGCGGAACCACTAAACTTTTAACGAACGTGTCAGCTTGCTTACTTAAGAGTATACTAATTATTATTTTTGTTCCGGTATAATAGAATGTAATGAGCTAGATAAACGAAACATATTGCTAGAGTGTAAGAAAGTGCAATGGCAGTATGTGTCATATAGTGATTAACTACGTTGTCAATTCCAATGCAATTAAAAAAGAGAGAGAGAGAAGTGAGTAAATGCTTTTAGAAAAACTGAAATTCAATACTGTTTGCATTTCGTATATAATCAATTCAAATTCATAAATGAATCGAAAGCAAAAACGGGTCCAAAAATTCCCATTTATTTTCGTCAACGTTTCCAGCTATAAACAAAGCGACCCCAAAATAAATGGCACCGGTATTACAACAGAAAAAAAAAAAAAAAAACAAGAATAAATGGCATCCCTTTGCTGTCAAAACAATACAGAGCAACATAAAGGGACACGATCGAAACTAAAGGGGCAGAGGGCAGTGGCAACGGGGGTACGTTGTTTGTTTAAATCAAACGCGAACGTGCATGCAACTATTGCATCGTAGATCAAATCCTAATCGTCAAGCTTGATACTGGTAATTTGCTTGCAGCCATGGGATTCTGCCGAAAGAAAGATAAAAAGATCACATAAAACTGAAATGGTGGCGAGTGGTGGCGGAATCCAATCCCTTTATCTAATCAATGTTTCTTTCACTCATTTTCATGCAAAAAAGCAGCTCTTCTTGCGTAGGACATGGTTGGAAAGGAAGTCTATTTTGCAGCTTTTGCCACCCCACCACATTATTTTGTTCGCTTGCTGTCCCCCGCTACACATGGGTGGGAAGGCGCGCTCTCCCTGTAGAAAAGATTAAACAACTCTTTGTTTAGTGTGATTAGTAACTAAAACAAGGAACTATGCACCTATCCTTTCTTCTCATTTGCATGTGTTCACTTGTTACGGGAGAAATTAATTGGCAGATGGGAGATCAACCAGAAATACAAGGCGCGGACAATTTTCACTCTGATTTGTGTTCACGTGCTAATCTCGCCAAGATGCTGATTGTAGATTCCTTCTTCTTTTTTTTTGACAGAAATTCCAAATTATTATTTTTAGACTGTTAAAATATTTAGTTTATCTGTCTTAAAAAATATAATTATAGCCATAAACATAGAGTTCCTCTCTTCTTTTCTTTTCTTTTTTCTATGTTTTCATCTCTTATATTTTGATATTCATATGCTGCATTTGTTTTTCCAATAATTGGTTAATGCCCAATTGAGCCACTAATTTTCCCAATTAAATGACATATATTATTATTATTATTATTATTATTATTGATTTAATTGGCGTCGACTGAGGATAACTCTAATAGCTCGTTGGTTAAATGACATTTTGTGTTGCATCGATGGCAAAGCGAAGTCGTTGGGCCTGTTTACTGGATTCTTTCAGGCCAGTAAGGCCTATGTTCCCAGTAGCACCCTTATGCTGGACATATAGTATAGTGGCACTGATATGGGCCTGCTGAATAATCGGCCTAAGAGAACCCACCTATACCTGCTCAAAGAATTTGACTGCCGGGACCCATACTTGATCCTGAACTTTCGCTGGTGAATCTAGGGAAACAAAATGACCAGGAGTGCTGGTTTCCATCGACCATGGCCCAATGGGCTACCAAGTTGTCCCCAAAAGCATTAAAACAATAAAATAATATATATATATATATATATATATTTTTAAATCTAAAGATTATATATCTATATATATGTATATATTGTTAAAATTGAAAAAAAAAATTCAGTTTTTACTTATACAATGACTCTTTATAAATTTACAAGTTAAGAATATTAGAATACTTTATAATTATAAAATTTTGATCATAATTAAAATACAATGTTAAAATTAAATAATATAAATTTAATTGTAATCAAATAAAAATTTTATTGATTTATAAAATTTTATTTTAATTATAATTAAATCTTTATAATTATATAATTTTTTAACAAAAGAAAATAAACTCTTAAATCCTCCATTTTTATTTTCTTAAAAGGAAAACAAAAATTTTTCTTTTTGTTTTTTAAAAAAATGAAAAAAAAAATTCTCTTAAAATCAATTTAATTTCATGAATGGTTTTTTTGAATTTAATTAACTATAAAAAATAAATTTAGCTTAAACTAAATTTTGAGAGGAAAAAATTATTGTTAATTTTTTAATTAAAAATGATATTTAATATTTTAGTGTATTTTTATATTTTTAAATAAAATAAAAATAAAAATAAATTTATTAATAAATATGATTAAATTATTGCATCATATTAATTTAATATATATATATATATATATATATATATATATACACATACAAATAATCTCATTTTTACATATTTTGAAGGATAACTTGCTTGAGCAAAGGCTAATTGGTTTTCAAAACAAGTTAACTAGTATTTTGCAGTCCCATTCACAAATTGCCACTGGTGGCCGGAGAGTGGGGACAAACAATAGTGGAAACAAACGGTATTTTGGAGCCATCAGGTCTCATCGGTGACAAACTCTGTTTTCAGTTTTGTTTTTTGTGCAACTTAACCCTGACAAACTCATTATATACTCTCTTGTCCTTTCAATCTCGTCGTATACTCCTGCAAACACTCTTCATTTTTCGCTTCCCATATTTTATTTTATTTTTTATTTATATCATCACAAAGAAATCTTGAATACTATTTCGTGTCAATGAGAACAAAAAGGAAAAAACAAAAGAAAAATTATTTGAGAACGCTACTCTACTCTACTCTGCTATGTTCAATAAAGACAAAAGAAGTATCACTATAGTTTTTAACTAGTTTTTTATCCCGCGCATTTAATAATTTTAAAGATTGGTAACAACACATTGACTTCAAGATAATAAAAAAAACAAAAATGATAGCAACACGGGTTTAACTATATTTTATAATAAGTTCTATGTACATCTTATGCATTGTAAACTTCAAAATTATTTGACGAAAGTTCTTGTAGGGATACATAGAGATGCCAACTGTTTTTTTTGCTTGTTGGGAACAACCCATTTATGTCAAATCTAAGAGAAGATTTTTCTAGCTATGGATCTTCCATGAAAGTTATTAATGTATGATATAAATAAGTCAAACGATAGAACAAAAGAATAATGCGAGCATTCATCCAAAATTACAAATTAATGCAAAAATTTATTCAAAAACTAGGTACAATAATTAAGAGTGATTTTAATATTTGACAGATTAAATTAAATACAAATATAATTTTAATTA
This sequence comes from Bruguiera gymnorhiza, assembly GCA_020883675.1. NCBI lineage: Eukaryota > Viridiplantae > Streptophyta > Magnoliopsida > Malpighiales > Rhizophoraceae > Bruguiera > Bruguiera gymnorhiza. The sequence continues at coordinate 3,305,091 of JAIRCJ010001050.1, forward strand.
AAAAAATATTTAATTAAAAAATTATAACATAATTTTTAAGTAAAATATTATTATAAATATAAAATATTAATAAAATTTTAAATAATAAAAATCTTTTCTTTTTATTCTCTTTATCATTTTTCTCTAGTTGAAAAAATTAAATCTCAAATTTTAAAATGTTAAAAAATGACAAATAATTGACATTACAGTAGAAAAAATTTATCTTTAAAAATCAAATTTGATGGAACAAAGCAAGTATTAGAAACTCAACTAAAAAAATTGAGAACCGAAACTCTAAAGGAATGACAAAATCAATTACTTCCACAATTTTTGGACTATCAAATATCATAATAGACATGATAGATTATCACCAATCAGGAGAATTGGTTTAAACAAAAGCACTTTTTATCAATGTTGCCTCATTCGATCGAACAATAGTATTGTGTCACAAGTCCAAAAGGGGTCAATTGAAATATACAATATTTATATTTATATAATTCAAAATCAATTTTTTTTTATACAATGTAAGAATCAGGTTGTACTTATTCGTCCGTGACATTTTTTTTCATCAAATCTATCAAAGTTTTTGTTAAGAATCAGATACTTTCCTACTTACTCTCTTCACATGAAACATTTAACGGGAAATATCGTAATTAGGGTCAGACTATTTCTAATACCATTTGTTATTAGTCATTACTTTCTTTTTAAAAAATAATCTATTAAAGTGTATAATACTTATACTTATATAACCCAAAATCTTTTTCTTATTATCTAATATAAAAGTCGGGTCATACTTACTAATCCATTACAATTGTGTACTAATGATTTTAATTGCACAGTATATTTAACACGTCTTTAGTGGAAAGAGAAAGATCACTGAACGTCGAATCCAAAATTTTGGTAATTGTAAATTCATCGACACGTTGGATTAACTTATTAGATTGACTTGAACTGACATATTCTCTTCAACCTTATTGTTATCAACGCGAAGATCAGAATGCTCAACAATATCAAATATATCTTGGCACAATGTAACATCTACATCGTTAGTTTCATTCAAAGATACATTAAATATGTACCAAATGAGGTTTAATCTTAGAAGTATATAACATATCTTTCTCCCAACTTGTAAGTAACAGGGAATACCTTTGCACGAGATTTTTTTCACACTAATTAATAGTAGGAAAAGTAAATCATGGAAGATATATGCACAATATCTAAGCACGAATCATGATTTCTTCCGAGAACATAAAAAAACTCATCGCGGATAGTAATTCCTTATACCAAGGAAGAAGCGATGAATCATTTCAACCGTTAATGCATCACTTCCAATGGCCAACATCATATAGTAAGATTATATCTTTGCAAAAGTTTCCAAAATTGAGATGTACTTACAATATGAGTGATTGACTTCATCAAATAATTCATCAAATTGTAATGCAATCGACTGAAAAATATCCCTCTTCACATTATCAGAAACGAAAAAACTTGTAGCAGTTATCCACATAACCATAAAATAACTGAAAGTTTTACGTTAGCATTTTATGACCAATGAATGCATTTATTGATGGATATAAGGCAACTAGCTTCATCCTCGACAGATAATATTCAACTTGATTAAGAAGAGAGGAAATCCTCAGTACAAACGGGAGGATGTTTTAGCCTTTGTTTAGTATACCAAATTTGCTTTTCTAAAGTAGTAGATATCTTTTTTTTTTTTTTTTTGCTTTTTTTTATCTCTCAAAACAAACTTAAAAAAAAATTGATTGACACTTTTTTTTTCCTTCATCCAAATAACAAGATCTAAAAACTAAGAAGACAGACGAACATTTTTTTTTTTTTTGGATTTTTTGAACTCTTTTTTTTGGCTAATAGAAAATAAATTTTCTAAAATATCAAAAATACCTAAAATACTAAAAGAGGGGACACTGGTTATGTAACATGTATTGCCGCAACTTTTAGCTCGACAAAGGAGAAGTTGGACATCAATGATTTGTATTGGCAATTGGAGATGGCAGATCAGAAGAAGACATTTTTGGTGCTATGGATTTCATCAAATAAAAGGTAAACAATCGTCGATGCACGACAGTGTATGTGGCAGTTGGAGGCAATTGTTCGTCAAGACAATGACAGCAGTGGTGAAAACAGATTTGAAGGCTTTTGGTGTAAGGTTTTCAGATCGAATTGTGACTCTAACTTGCAGAGAGAGGTGTGAAAGTGGTGCCGAAAATAAGATCAAGATGCTTTGTGTGATGTTTTTGGATCAAAATTTTCTCTAATACCAAAATTGACGTAACACAAACAAAAAAACTAGAAAATAATGTGAGAAGGCACCCGAAGACTAAACTCAATATTCAAGAATGATTTTAATATTCATTCTTAACAAGTTGTCACTCAAAATAGCATAATAGAAACCTTATTTATAGAACTAGACTGAGTAAACTAACTGTAAGTATAATTCTAAATAGGAAAATATCTAAATGGAAGAATATAACAAGATCTCTTGCTAAAATATTATCATAAATACAAAATATTAGTAAAATCCTAAATCATAAGAATCTTCTCTCTTTATTCTCCATTGGTTATATTTAGGGAAGCAATGCCATGGACTGAAAATTTATTTGCAAAAAAGTTTGCATAAATGTATTAAACTTTAGAACTTCTCGTTTAAGTTTCTTGCTAATATTGTTTTCTACTACAAACCTTATCTACCCTTCAAATGCATCTACCATACTAAAGCAAAACATAAGAGTAAGCAACTGAAAGAGCTAATATTTTGATTCTAAGAATAGCCATATGGTGGTTGTAGGGGCTACTATCTCTTATACAAATTCCAAGACAAAAAACGAAAAGAAAGCAAAAATTAATCTCAAGCAATCTGATTGTTATTTTGAATATAATAACTTTGTAATTATAATTCAATTTGTGTTGTTTAAATGAGGTAAACTAATTCAATTGAAACAAATAATCTATGTAAAAAGAAGACAAAATGGAAAATTAAACTGCACTGCGAGAGCTTGTACATGATTCTTGGAAGAGATGATGACAGAGGCAGCAGCACTAGAGGTAATAAATGGATTGCAGCCTGGTTTCATACCTCAAGTTTCCTTTTTAAACCCAAGGTCAACAAACATTAAAATTGTCTCTTTGAAATTCTTGAATTTATTAAACTAAAATAACAATATCCATATCAATAAGAAAACATAGTTGAACTTGTGTTTCTACTCAAAGAAAAGTAATGTTTATAGAGGTCTATTTCAATGGAACATTTGATACATACAATTTATGTCTTCAATTTTGCTGTAATTCTTTCTTTAAGGGTGGGTGCCCAACGTTTTATACATTTTGATCCATTTGATATTTGTAGCTAAAGCTTGATGAATCATTTTTCCGAAATTGATTACGTAAGGCTGTGATGAAGAGCTTGGTGATGCTTCTTAAGAATAAACTATAAAAATTTAGTCCATGCAAATTTAAAAGAATAATTGTCACATCTAGAATTAAGTATCAATGATATATTCCTCGTGAATGATTGTGGCGATATTCTAAATATTGCTAGAAATTTTAAAAAAATCGAGTAGTTAATGACCATTAAAAAAATTAAGCAGTAGAAAATTTAACCTAAAAACAATTTTTTTGGTACATTTGGAAATGGACAAATCAACATGTAAAATGGTTAATTTCTCGTTAAAAATTGTTGATTTTGGCAAATTTAGCACTCTAAACTTAGCCTTTATCATGTCAAGTGCTTCATTTTCCATTTGTTGCTTTATATATTCATAACTTTTCTTTCTTCTAACAATATTACGGTTTATGGATTAGCAATAAAGCATAGAGACTATAACCCAAACTTATAGGCAAGAAACTAGGCTTGTACAAAACTAATAAATGAGGTTATAAAATATAGATGACAATGAGGCAATAAAAGGCAAAACAATGATTAAGAGCATCCTATATTCATGGTTTAGAAAAAAAAAAACAATAAGAATTGAAAAGGTATTCTAAGAGGATATTATGTCCTATGACAATGGAGAAAGAATTATGAAACATATTTAGTTAGTAAAACATACTTATAACTGTGAGAGAAGGAAGGAGTTTTATTTTGGTTAAAGATATATTGTATAAGTGGAATTGTAAAGGATATGCAAGAAAGAATTTAAATATAAACAAAATACTTAAATATGCTTCATGTCAATAAAGAAAGAATTATGAAACACAATTAACCATTAAATTGTACCTATAAGAGTGAGAGTTGATTGGGGATAAATTCTATGGTGGAATTAAAGAGAATATGTAAGAAAGAAATTAAATGTAAACAAAATACTTAAATAAATTTGTAGTGAACTAATAATAATTCAATAAGCAATGGTATAGATACATATTCTTTGTGATTTAGGTCATTTTAATAGACAATAATACAAATATATGTTCTTTGTTGTTTTTATCATATTCTTTAATACAATCATTGTTGAGTTTTGTATGTTTGTTAAAATTAGTTAAAATTGTTGTGATTAATAAAAAAATTACTAAAATCAGAGATATCATACTCTATTACTCTATATGTTGATGCGTCTTATATAGTTGATTGATATGATTACTTGTTAAATAAATATTATCTTTATTTGAATAGTATTTATTTGATTTAAACCTATTATAAAAAAATTTTTGAAACTTGAATTTGATTTGAGCTAAGAACAATACAAAAATCTTGGTTTTTGTCAAATATCTATTTTTAAGGAGATACTGACATTAAGAGTGATCTCGATAAAAGATAAAAAGAAATTGTGAAAATTCAAAATTGATAGAAATATAAGATAAGTTGACTTATGGAATCGACCAAAAAAAAAATATAATAAAAAATTGGGATCGATTAACCTATGACACTGACCAATTAATCAATGAATAATGAAAAGTGGGAAGAAATAGAAAATTTGGGTTAGTTGATTAGAATTATGGTTGTAGTTAATTAGACACCAAAAAAGTCGCAAAGAAAAGAAACTAAAAAATTAAGTCAATCGACTAGAGCATGCAATCAATTGGACGCTAACAAAGTAGGGAAAGAAAAGTTATAAAAATTTATCCAAAGGAAATTTAAAAGTTATAAGTTCTAAAGTTATAAAGATTCTAGGTTGATTAACCTAATTAATATTTACAGTTGACTAATGAGACTGATCAAACTGAAAGCATAAAAACTCAAGAAAGTTACATAGATTTTAAATTAGTTGACCAACACAAGTGTTACATTCCACTAATGTCTTAAAGAGAAAGTTTCCTATTTTGAAAATTTATTTTCTTTAAGGAAAGAAGTCAATATCTGATGATTAGTTTGTTATATTTGTATATAAAAAAATTGTGAAACTCTTTTGTAAAGTGTGAAAAGTATAGAAAAGGTGTGAAAAATGTAGAAATATATTAAATACTTTATATTTAGCAATAGTGATAGATTAAAGAAAGAAAAAAACTTTAGAATGAAAAGTTAAGATTATGAAAAAAAAATAAAAATAATCAAGTTATGATTATGAAAAGAGTAAGAGTATTTTAGCGAAAAGTAATAAAACATAAGTTTCTAAGTCATGAAAAATCATTGATTTTTACAAAAAAATTTGCGAAAGTTTTGCTATGGTTTAATTTAAGGTGACATAATAAGAAGAGTTGTTTTCACCTCACAAAACAAAAAGAGTTAATGAAATTAAACTTTTAAGGAACAGATTTTAAGGTGTGAATATAAATTTTCGATTTGAGTCAAATTACTATAAATTATAATGCATATTTTCTATTTTCTCATCTTATTTATTTTTAATTATTTGTATTACTTATATGTTATTTATTATTATTATTAGTTATCTTATTATTGTTATTTGGAATTAAAATTAAATATAAATTGAACAATAAAATTGCATCAACACAATTCACTTCTTTCTTGAACTGTCATGAAAACCAACTATTGTCTATGGTTGTAAGTCTATTTGATTACAATTCTAGGTGCAGAAAATAACTTCATATAAGCACAAAGTTTAATGTAAGCACAAAGGAACTTTGACATGGAATATATTTTATCAAGAATTTATCAAAATCGGCCTAAAATTTTCCTCCTATCAAAAAGATCTCCATTCAAAATAAACTTGTAGCATGTTAGGAATACTTAATTTTCTATAACTTTTTTTCAAATAAAAAAAAAAGAATTGAAGACTAAATTGAGAATTTTTAGTTATACAGATATTGCCACCGGTTATACAATACTTTTTAATATTTTTTTTAACAAATTTTGCTAAATCAGAGGATTTTATCACATAAATAAAAATAATTATTATCAAAATAAAGCAATAATTTTCTCTCACTTAGTCAAATACTATATTATATATAAATAGATGTAGAGTTTTTTTTTTTAATCTTTGAATAAGAAAAAAAAAAAAGTTGTAATGCAAAGATGTTGGTAGATATCTCTTATAAGTCCTCGTTTAACCATTTCTATAAAGGCGACCCACTACATGAGAGGAACCAACGAGGCTCAGTTAAAGTGTATTGATGCAGAAAATTGAAATTAAGATTACGTACATAAAAATATATATATATACTGATTTTACCACTAACTTATATTTGGGGAGATAAGTAGAGTTTCGGAAAACTTATTTTATATACAAAAAGATTTATAAACATGCAGCGAATTAATTAATTGACCAATCATTTTCATACTGCACGTACGTTTTAGTGAAATTCAATAACCGACTCGTCGCTCGGTCGTGGGGGAACCGGACCAAACCAAACCAAACCAAACGTTTGCAGGTCGCCGAGCAGTAGCCCACTTCTTCGAAAGGTTCCGCTTGAGAGTCGAGAAGCCAATGCGTGTGGAGGTCGACTCGGTCAAGAAGTCCTTCCCTATTAAGGAGAAACCTCCATCACCGCAATTTTTTGGCAGGGGGAGAACAAATCCAAACAGTCCGCGAAAACTGAAATCAACGACCCAGATACTCCGAGATCTCTCCAGAGCATTCTAGAACCGAGTCCAAACGGTCGGCTATATATACTCTCTCCCCGCACTCACCCCTTGCTTCACGCGGACGAGAGATAACGAAAAGGGAAACTACTCCTTTTTGGTCTTTCTTATACATATTTTAAGCTTTCAGTCGCATTGTCGTATTATTGCGAAACTTGACGGGCGATCCACAATGTCTGGTAAAGGAGAGGGACCGGCGATCGGGATCGATCTAGGGACGACGTACTCGTGCGTCGGCGTCTGGCAACACGACAGGGTGGAGATCATAGCCAACGATCAAGGGAACAGGACGACGCCCTCTTATGTCGCCTTCACTGATACGGAGCGTTTGATCGGTGACGCTGCCAAGAACCAGGTCGCCATGAATCCCTTGAACACCGTGTTCGGTACGTCCACTTGTCCCTTTCTATTCGCCCGAAATTGAGATACGCTCTGAATTTCAGATTACGATTGTGTTTTCTGTCTCTTCGGGATCTGCGTTTTTGAGGTTTTATTTATGTTATGGGCTGTCTCCGATAAATACGTGACGTTGGCACGTTTTAATAATCCAATTTTTTTCTCTCTGTTTTTTCTTTTTTGGTTTTTCTGAACGATTAATAATCCAAGTTTTAGGCAATAGATCAATCAGAAATAATGAGTAGATTGACTTGTCCTTTGTATTAACAGCATGTTCATGTATAAAGGAGCCCTTTTTTTTTTTGGGTGCCGTATGATATTGTATGTCTGGTTTGCTGCGTTTCGCTTTCTAATTGTGTTGTTTTGTTGCAGATGCGAAGCGGCTTATTGGGAGGAGGTATAGTGACTCTTCGGTTCAGGGCGATATAAAGCTCTGGCCTTTCAAGGTCATTGCAGGTCCTGGTGACAAGCCTATGATCGTGGTCAATTACAAGGGCGAGGAGAAGCAGTTTGCTGCGGAAGAAATCTCTTCAATGGTCCTCGCCAAGATGCGTGAGATCGCTGAGGCCTACCTCGGCACGACCATGAAGAATGCTGTTGTGACCGTTCCTGCTTACTTCAATGATTCTCAGCGTCAGGCAACCAAGGACGCCGGGGTTATTGCTGGCCTCAATGTTATGCGTATCATTAATGAGCCTACTGCTGCAGCTATCGCTTATGGCCTCGACAAAAAGGCAAGCGGCAGTGTTGGGGAGAAGAATGTGTTGATATTTGATTTGGGAGGCGGGACTTTTGATGTGTCACTGCTTACCATCGAAGAAGGTATCTTTGAAGTGAAGGCCACGGCCGGTGACACCCATCTTGGTGGGGAGGACTTTGATAACAGAATGGTCAACCATTTTGTTCAAGAATTTAAACGTAAGCACAAGAAGGATATCTCTGGCCACCCCAGAGCTCTTAGGAGGTTGAGGACTGCCTGTGAGAGGGCCAAGAGGACTCTTTCATCCACTGCTCAGACCACCATTGAGATCGATTCTTTATACGAGGGGGTTGATTTTTATTCGACGATTACCCGTGCCAGATTTGAGGAACTCAACATGGATCTTTTTAGGAAATGTATGGAACCTGTGGAGAAATGTTTGAGGGATGCTAAGATGGACAAGAGATCCGTTCATGATGTCGTTCTTGTCGGAGGTTCAACTAGAATTCCAAAGGTACAGCAGCTGTTGCAAGACTTCTTCAATGGGAAGGAGCTCTGCAAGAGCATTAACCCTGATGAGGCTGTTGCCTATGGTGCTGCTGTTCAGGCTGCAATTTTGAGCGGTGAAGGCAATGAAAAGGTGCAGGATCTTCTGCTTTTGGATGTTACCCCTCTATCCCTGGGGCTGGAAACTGCTGGTGGTGTTATGACTGTATTGATCCCCAGGAACACAACTATCCCCACCAAGAAAGAACAAGTTTTCTCCACCTACTCAGACAATCAACCTGGTGTCCTAATCCAGGTGTATGAGGGTGAGAGAACCAGAACTAGGGACAACAATTTGCTTGGCAAATTTGAGCTCTCTGGAATTCCACCAGCGCCCAGAGGGGTCCCTCAGATCACTGTGTGCTTTGACATTGATGCTAATGGCATCTTGAATGTGTCAGCTGAGGACAAGACCACTGGTCAGAAGAACAAGATTACAATAACCAATGACAAGGGCCGGCTGTCCAAGGAAGATATTGAAAAGATGGTCCAGGAGGCCGAGAAGTACAAGGCTGAAGACGAGGAGCACAAGAAAAAAGTTGAAGCCAAGAATGCTTTAGAGAACTATGCCTACAACATGAGAAACACTGTTAGAGATGAGAAGATCAGTTCGAAGCTGTCTGCAGATGACAAGAAAAAGATTGATGATGCAATTGATCAAGCAATTCAGTGGCTAGATGGAAACCAGCTAGCAGAAGCAGATGAGTTTGAGGACAAAATGAAGGAACTAGAGAGCATCTGCAATCCCATCATTGCTAAGATGTACCAGGGTGCTGGTGCTGATGTTGGTGGTGCTGGTGGTGGCATGGATGATGATGATGCTCCTCCAGCTGGTGGCAGTGGTGCAGGTCCTAAGATTGAGGAAGTTGATTAAGAGCCCACTGATAATGAGGCGGCGATGGTTCTCCGTGGAGTTGCAAGAAATTTTTGGTTTTTTTTTTTGACCACTCGACTACAATGCCATAGCTTGAAGAAATTTCTGGGTGTTTTTGTGTTTTTCTTTCTTTTTTTATTTTTTGGCTTAGCTCTATGCCACATGTTTGAACTTTTTTCTTCGGTTAGCTTCTTGCTGTTCATTTAAACGACAGTTGGCTTTCAAAACGGCTGAAATTTCATCCCCGCGTGTTTGAATGCTCTCCCAACATTACAACCTCCACAGTGCTATTCCGTAGCCTGCATATTCGGCGCAGTGCTCATGTGATGCAGGTGGCGAACCTCTAAAACCTGCATACTTTGCTGCCTCCTCTTCTTACAGAGGCAGAGTGACTTCTCTGCAAGCCAATCCAAAAATACATGAGCCCTTGAAAACAAAAGGTAGGGATTTATTCTCGTTTCTAAGAGGAAAATTTCATCTAGTCAAAGTTTGAAATTGAACGGTATAAAATGTAAATGTAATCCTAACATTAGCACCTACCTATGGGAACTATCCCAAAACTGGCAATAAGGTTTCTCCTGATTGGTTCTCTCATTACAGAAGGCCAAAAACGAATTAGAAATGAAAAATGCAGGCTTCACACTTGAAAAGTTCATGATGACTTTATGCATTGTTCTGGATCCACTGGCTTCAAGCATATCGATTGATTCCTACCATCAGCAATTTAATTTCATGCTAAACCACTGTTACTTGAAACTTTATAGACAGCTTCTTCTTCCATTTCCACAAGACGATGACAAAAAGTTTCAATATCATGTGCTTCTTCCTTAAATGTGAACCTGAATTCTTTCCACTGGTATTCACCGGTTCCTTCATTCATCACTGGACCATGAACCTTCCCCAGCACATCAAATCCCTTACGATCAACAGATAGCATATATGCATCCTGGACGATATGTAGCATAAAGGTCAATGCCCTCAGAAGAGGGACGGAAGTCTGGAGATAGCAGCCTATGGAAGAATAGACAACATAAATGCTAAACCTTATAATAGGAGCCAATCATAATAACCCTCTGGTCCAAGTACAATCTTATGATAATGATAAATTAGCCAGCATTTCAGTTATATTAATTGAAGTTATGTAGAGAAGTAATCTCACTCTTGCATTTGCTTTCAAATATGTCAAACAAAACAGTATCAGGGCCCTACGCCTTTCTTCGCTTTGATTGATGCCATCAATTAGATTAGCAGAAAAAGATGCTGCACAAAGAGCAACCTTGAATGTTATTTGACAAGCATAGACTAAAAAAAAATTGATTTACTTCAATGATAAAACCATGCATGCCTTAGACAAATGAAAGTGACGACAATCTTACCAAATAGGTCCGCTTTAGATCTTTCAATATCTTCTGGATCCACTTCATGCGTACGTCCATAACCATCAATAAACATGTATGAGCTGGACTAAAAAAAATTATTTAATGACCATTTGATAAGATCAGCAACAAACGCACTGGAGATGGGGATAAATTTACTTGTTAAAATTACTGATTTATTAACCCAACAATCTCCACAATTAACCATCCCAAGCATAGCACAAAATAAAAATTTTCGAACACCTAGATCAAAAAGTTTCAGCAACATATCAGACAAGGCAAAAAAAACTGTTGAATATTTTTCTATATGCATAAGTGAAACATGCACTTCTCATTATGTTTAGAATTCATTTTCCAGAATTGTCAGAACACTGGACATAATAGATTAGGTAACACACAATGATAGTGACAATCCTGGAATTTTGTTAAATGGATAATGCAACCAAAGTTTCTACCTCGGATTGAATCTATAGATATGGAATTTTTCTCCTCCATCAACCAGCTCCTTAAGGTTTTCTCTTCGTGATGTAGTAAAAACATTAGAAGAACTTAAAACACCAGAAACCGAATAGGAGGATTCACTAAGAACTCTTTGTTCAATTCGCAAGACTTCCTTTAGACTTTCTGCAACCAGCTTAGCCTATGAAAAGGACAAGAAAGTAGTCAATGTCAGATTCCATTCCGTATTTTCTTTCATCAGACTCAACAATAACAGCTATATATGAAATTGGTGTCAGAACATAGAGTCTGAACCCTGAATTTGCCAGTTTCATACTAACAAAGAATAGGGTGTCCCATTGCACTAAGATGCCCTTTTGCCTCTCTCCAATGGTTATGGTTATTAGGTGCAAATATAGATATATGCATAGAGCACAATCCCATAAGTAATACACAGTTCCAGAAGTAATAATGGTTCTCTTATTTGAAGCAGTATTTTCTCACACCATGACTGTGTCAGGCAATATAGGGTTACACGAACTAGTATTGTACATTCAGGATTCAGCCAATGTATCCTGGTCAGAACATTCCTCAGGCCTCCATAATCAACTCTGCAGTCATCTAAAACCTCTATCTAATTCACATTGGGAAAAAAAAAAAAAACCAAAATGTCAGTATCATGCAATTGTGGATTTGTTCAAAATATACAGGAATCAACATCGTTAAAAAATAACAGTATACAGATAATAGATCAGCTGCATATTTGCCCGAAATGACTGATGACCTTACCCACTTATTTGAATATACTGTCACCTATATAAAAAGATCCTTTATTTGAATCTAATGAAGATGTGAAAGCATACAGTTTAGTATTACATTATAAACTCGTGGGCAAATCCAAAGCTGAATCATTAAACATAGGGCCAAACCTTTTCATCTTGAATAGCCATGACATCCCCGGTGAGAGCAACTCGAGCTGGTAACTGGAGGGAAACATTGATTGTGTTAGTTTTTAGTGCACTCCGCATCCTTACTTTCATGCAACATCCTACCAGACAATTTATGATGGATGGGAAAGTAGTTGTTGCATAGAAGTTTCAAGTAAAGCAGCTCAACAACAAAAAGAGCCCAACTCCAATCCAGCACTAACCCTTTTCACTGAGCTAAGTAATTTTGCCAGGGGGCCCGGGAAGGGACTAGAAATAGCCAATGAAGCGCGCTCATCAATTATTATGTTCTACACGAGAAACAGGTAAAGTAATCAATGACTGTAGTTTGAAGACAAGGAGGTAAGTCAGCTGGCAAAAAGTAAGAAATTTATTAGACAATATGCAAATGACGATAAAAATCAGGACACTGGGGATCTGGTGACACCGGTGAGAAACATACCAAATTATGCATGTCCTTTTCAGGTACCCAAATATAAGGCTTCCCCTTCTTCAGTATGTACTTAGCTTTTGAAGAGTATACGTCCTCCTTACTAACATGAATGGTAAAAGAGTGAGAAAAACAAGCCATTGATGTTCCTTTTTCCAATTCTCACACCTACCTCAATCAACCAAAATACTTAGAACGCAGGTGGGGTACCTTCCTTTACCATCTGCTTTGATGGTATTAAGTTGAGCTTGCCAATTTGAAGCCACAATATTCTGCATTAAACCCACAACACCGTATTCAATATAAATCGATAGCCATGAGGTTTGTGATCAAAAGAAAAAAAAAAAGAAGAAGAAGAAGAAGATGATGATGATGAAAGAGATATCAACCTTGCATTTCTCAGCAAGTGTCAAGGCAGTGGCCTTGCTGCCCCTCATGATTTTGCCGGTCTCTGCCGCTCTTGCGCCCCAATTGTTCGATGAAATTACTCTTTCAAAGAGTTTGGGGATGTGTCGACCAGGTCGGTTTCACGAAGATAGCCGCTCGCCCAAGTTGGGGGGGGGGGACGATTGGTCTTCAACTCTTCACTCCTTAGGGATGGTATGGTAATTCCCCTCTTTAAAGGGACAAATGTGGTTATTTATTTATTTTGTCTTTTAGAATTTTAATTGTAGTTTTATCATTTATGCGTTTCATAAATGTGTTTATGTTGAAAAAAAAAAGAAGATAAAATAACATTAAGAATATTAAATTTTTTACTACAAAATTTTTATTAAGTATATATATTATTTTGTGATCTGACTTGTATTGTCTTATAATTAGATGAAAAATGACACAAGTTTTATGAAAAAAAAAAAGACATTAGTGACTTTGTAAATAACGAAAATATGTGGGAAAAAAAAACCATCCAAAGTGAAGTAACAAATTAATTAGTCTCTAGTGAAATTTGCCTCTAGTTCAATTTTCAATTAAAATTAATTAGTTAATACAAAAAAAAGTTAAGTTGTTATTGTTAAAAGAATTTAAAATCATACTAAGTCAGTCTCATATTCTTTGGTAATCAAAGTTTTGGTTTTATTATTTAGATTTTGAGAATCCTTTTGGGTTACATTATCATTTTTGTGAGTAACAAATTATTAATGCATATTTTAATAAATGATTTAGGACATGGACAGATTTTCATGAAAGTTTTTTATTCTTTTTTTTTTTCCGTTTTTCTATGAATAACAATGGACTTGCTCCCTTTGCGATGCTCAATACGTTTGAGGCTTAATGGAACCGACGAATATTAGTAAAATGCTTTAAAATATGGAATTATGGTAGTAAAATAATTTCTGTCGATAATTTTATATGCTTAGGAAACATAATTAGGCTAGAGTTGAATTTTCCCAAACACAGAAGTTTAAAGAAAAGTTTATAACCCGTATAAGAAGTACAAATTCATAGAAATGAAAATTAAAGACATAGAAAAAAAAAGAAGAAGAAGAAGAAGAAGAAGAATTTATGAAAGAAAGCATCGTTTGAGCACGTACTACATTAGAATGGACACCCTATAATGATTACACTGGTACCATGCTATTAAAAACTTTTAATTTTTGTTCACCATACTCTTCTTTAATTTCAGAGCTAAAAATAACTGATGCGGCAAATTTTCTAAAAATTAGGGTTTTTAGGTTTTTAATTATCTTGTTTTGGATCATAAGAGAAATCTCAAGTCTAATCCAAATTCAGTAACCAAAGTTTACTTGAACCCTCTCAAATATATTCAACAAGAATATTATAACACCCAAATTCTAATTTTTAATATTTTTTTTTTCCTTGACACAAGACCTACAAAATGATGGGATGCTCTTTAAGAACCGCGATGACATTTCCATGACTTTTGTGAGAGGCTACCCCCACATCAGTCTCTCAAAGTTGAAGAGAAAGGCAATTCGAGAGAAATGGTGGAATTCGCTCATTGTGAACCTTCGAAGATGCTCAATTGGCTACACTTATCTTTGCAATTGTCTTGAAATCCTATGGAAATCGAAGAGGGGTGTTGCGTCTCGTGGACCTGCGTAAAGAGTACTTTAATAATATTAAGTTTTCTTGTGCAGAGGATTATTATACTGCTTTTTGCGAAGAATTTTGATTAATCTTAGAGTACTATTATCTAGTAGTTTAGGAATAGATTCCATATTTCTGTCCCTCCCATACTACCATTAGTTCTACGAAAGTGTGAGCTCGATTTCCTAAAAGTTTAGTTGAGTACTACAACAACAATATTCTAAATACTATCAGTGGTCCCGTTGGGAGAATTGTTAAAGTTGACAACTCTACACTGGGGTTCGAGGGGAAAGTTTGCATGTCTGTGTGTTCAAATTAATTTGAGTAAACCATTACTCTCTAAGCTTCGGATTGAGGTGCTATTTCTTACTGTTGAGCATGAAGCTCTTTCAGAAATTTGCTTATAGTATGGCTAAGCTAATGATACTAAAGAAGCATGTCCAAAACTTACAGGGGCATCTGATGCTGTCTCAAATGTGAAGGAAAGGCATCAACTGCCTATGATGGAAGTTGCTATTCTGAATCCGCATGCTGACAAATTTGTTCCTAGGATGCATGCACATAAGTGTAGACGACGGGCTGTTTAGAAGGGTCAGGCCGGTTAGCCACCGGGAAAGGAAACAGATTTTAAGGAATCTAATCTGCCAAAACCGTCGGCTACTCTGCCAAAACTGTCGGCTAACTCTAAGGAGAAGTGAACTGCTAATCAGCCTAGCAAAGATCATCCAAGATCCCAAGAATCTAGGGGTGATGCTACCCCAAGAATATAAGATCACCGATCACAGCAGAATCCCACAGGCTCTCCGCGGAGGAATATTACAAAATTAACGAAGAACTCGTTGTCAAGTCAAAGGGTTATTCCGCCTAATAATGGGCCTACTCCTGCTATTCCAGACCTTGAGGCTCTTTTTGCAGAGGCTTTTCAACAGCCCAACCATGATGTAAATTTGAGTCCAAGTCTACTGCCGCCGAAAACACTTGACCCACCTGAGAGCTCTTCAGTCGTAGCCTTTGGTATGGAGTCACGTAAAAAGAAACTCATTAAATCTAACTGTGTTCATCCATATTTGCCCCTTACTGCTGCTGCTCACGGTTTTACAAGCACGTAGGAGAAGATTGGAGATCTTAATATGGATAATGTGGGAAATTCCTAAGGTTCACCCTCGGTCTCAGAAGATGGGAGCTCGACCTTTGTCCCTTATTCCCAATGAATATTCTGACCTAGAATGTGCGTGGTGTGGGGAAGAAAAGAATAACCCATAAATTAGAGACTTCATGGCTTAATATAAGCTAAGCATAGTATCTACTTTGGAACCTCAGATTAAAGAATGAGAAAGCAGCTAAGGGTGATTGAAGAATTGAATTTCACAAGGGCTTATGGGGTTGGATCTAATGAGTTATTTTGGAGTCTGGCTGCTCTGGGACAGTGACAGGATGCGACTTGAGGTAATTCACCATTCCTTTCAGGCCATTCATGCCATAATTTTATGGAACAACTAGCCTTCTTGGATTCTTTCATGTGTTTATGTTCATATGAATGATTTGTTACGAGATAAGATTGGGAAGAATTTCAAGACAATAGTTGATTCAACTCTTCTTCCTTGGGCTCTCACTAGCGACTTTAATGATATGTTTGACCCTTTAGAAAAGAGTAGTGGATTTCCTAAGACAGCATTGTATATTTCATGAGCATGTAAAGTCTTGCAACTTGATTGATTTGGGGTTTAGTGATCCTAAATTCAAATGGTGGAATGGCAGTAATGGAGCTCAGATTATAAGAGAAAGAATCGATAAAGCCTTTTTTCTGGAGTCTTGTCAAATTGAATTTCAGTAAGCGCGACTTCCGTCACCCTCCTGGAATTAATCTGGATCATCGCCCCTTCTTGCTCCAGCTACATGATTAGCTTCCCCAAAATATAAGAAAACATCCTTTTTCTACTTTGAAGCCATGTGGATGGTTCATTAGGAGTTCGAAAATCTAATACAACAACGTTGGAATCCAAGGCCCTCTTTGGTGCAAGTTGCCCTTGGTAGAATTAGAGGGGCAGCTGTTGAATGGAACAAAACCACTTTCACTAATTTTTTTTGGAAAAAGAAAAGAAAAAAAAAAGAGACAACTTTTGGTCATGCTGAAAAGAATTCAACAACACATTCTCATCTAGGACTCTGTGTGGAATGTGCAATTTGAAGCTCATTTGATTGAGCAATATAATGAGATTTCGGATCAGGATGAACTCTTTTGGTTTCAAAAGTTTTGGAAGAATAAAATTCTGTTTGATATCGTAATACCAAGTTTTTCCACTCTTCTACGATTCAACGGCAGCGGCGACGGATTCCAGAAAAAGCACTAAGAAATGATGATGGTCTTTGGGTGGAAGATCAGGAGAGCTCAAAATGTTTAGCCAGAAATTTCTACTTTAAGCTGTTTTTAGGCCATATGGATTGTCAACCGAGCATAGCTAATGCCCCATGGTCGTTGCTTTATCCAAGCTATGTGGAAAAATTATGGGAATTACCATCGGTGGATAAGGTCTATGGTGTCCTCAAATCCATGGGAGCTTATAAAACGTCAGGACCAGATATTTTTCAAACTATTTTCTTTTAGTGATATTGGCAGATTGTGGGTGATGCCATTATATGTTCTTGTAAGATATTGTTTTTTGGCAAGTAACCATCGGAGGGAATCAATGAAACACTTCTTACCCTTATACAGAAGGTTGAGCACCCAGACAAGATGAATTAATTCAAGCCTATATCCCTATGTAATGTTGTGTATAAGCTTCTTGCGAAAGTGATCGCTCTTTGATTGGTTCTTTGATTAGCCATTTGCAAGCTAACTTTACTCTTCGACGTGCTTCTTATGATAATATCATTGTGACGTAGGAATGTTAAATTTCTTAATAAATATATCATTATAAATTCTAATTTTTAAAATTTTAAAATTAAATATATTCATATAAATAAAATTATAAATGATATTATTGAATTCGTAAAAATAAAAAATTATTAATATATTTAAAAATTTTATTTTAACTTAATAATTAATTTTTTTCTCCTAACATTTATTTTAATTACAACATTTTAATAGAATTTTTCATATAAGAGTGTATATATATATATCATTTGATATATCAATTAATACTCAAATCATATTTGAAATTAATTACTAATCATTTGAAAGTCTAATCTCTTTTCATATTGATTATAAATTTTTACTTGAGTAACTTTAAACACTCGAGAGTCTTAAATTAGTTTTTTTTTTTGTCACATTTATAGTTTAATAAAAGTACTTTGAACTACCTTATTAGGAATCTTATTTAATAGATAATGTACATAATTTAGATAGGGAGAAATTATTCATTGTATTCTTAACTATATTCATTAATGTCTAATTTTAACTTTTTATCACATATTTTACTAAGATGTATTTAATATAATTTATTGTATACATATATCATGACTTTCGAATAATTTCATAAATAGACCTGATCATTACTCTAAATTATTAGATTTTCTATAATATTCACCACTACTATCCAATCTTACAATTTTTACTTTTTTATCTAATCGTTATGACCTCTTTTATATATACCTTAAGGTTATTTGATGATTGAGTTTTCATTAAATAAATAAATAAAATTATAATGTGAAAAATATTTATAAAAGTGATTAAAGGCTACAACATCAAAAAATTTGCAAATATTGGTATATATAATTTTATAAGCTAATTACTTCTTGTGGCTTCTTTCATACAATATTTGGTTTACTTAGACTTAATGCAATTGATAGATATTATGAGATTAGTAAAATTTAGATTCAAAAAGAAATCTTATGACCAATCTCACTAATTTTTGTTTAAATATGTGATCTAATTATTTATGTTACAAGTAAAATTTTTATTTATTGTATTATACTTAATTTTAATATTATGATAAATAATAAGCAACAGTTATTCTAAATTTTTTCATATTTTAATTGATATAAAATATTAATAAAAATATATTGAAAAAATGTTTGCATTTTTATATCAATTGAAATAATCATATTATAATGAATCCTTATATCATTATGGATACATGAATACTAATACTATATGACTTGTCAAAATTGAGCTTGATTTATTTATTTTTAAAGTTAATTTTTATTGAATTTTAAGAATTAAGAAGATGACTGAGTAATCATTTGACCCTAGAAGGCGGGGAAAGAATAAAAAAAAAGAAACCTCAATATCAAATTTAATTGCGTTCACGTACATAAATCTTTTTTCCTGTTATCCATTTTTATTATGAATTAAGTATGGTAAAGGATATGATTTTTCAATCATCGAGGGTTCACCAGGTTGTGGGAAAATAATTCTCATCGAGTTCTCTGTTCAAAAGCCAATTTTCGGCAAGATTTTCTTCCTTCATATTTTTTAGACGGAAGAATTAGGATCACAGTACATTGGAATTGGCCTTGCGATTTGCACAAAGTATCTGAGGCTCAAATGACCAGATACACAAGCAGGAGCATAGCATGATGCATTTTAATTGCTATTATATGGCCATCGTGCACGGGGGAGGAGGAGGAGGGTGGCCATCTCGAATTGAATTCTCAAAAGCTATGCAAATCTAATGCCGATCAATTATCAAAAAGGTTCAAATTCTGTAATGCATGCAAATTCTTATACAAGGTTTCATTGCCATGCCACCCCACGCCACGCAACACTTTGGGGGTCCGCAGTCTCTCTCGACAACTACCCAAAAAAAAAAATAAATAAATAAAATAAAAAAAATGAAAATCTTACTCCATCACGTTACCCCTCGATTTACAACGGCAACGTTTTGGGACACACCTGAATTATGGTACGTTCCTGATCCACGGGGATTGAAATCGGTGGTGGTGTGCGACAAACCTTGTGGAGTGGACATGACACCGGTCCGACACACGGGGCAACTGGAGTGCCAGTGGAGCCACATATCAATGCATGGTGCGTGGTAGGAATGCAAACACTCTGGCAAGGTGCGGACTTCCTCGCCGTCTTGAAATTCGCCCAAGCAAATGGCACAAGTACCTCCATCATCACCCATCAAGCCCAAACCCCTTACGTACTTATAGGCCGGGATGAGTTGGGCAGCGGAAATTTCTATGCTGCTCTGCGGCGTCTCTACATTTCCGGGCCTCGGCCGTTGCAAGGAGTATAAATCCCGGCGGCGATTCCTGATGCAATGGTAAATTGTCACCATAAGAGCCGCTAGAACAACCCCAATCAGGATGACAAATATTTCGGATTGGAGATCATCGTTAGCATTATCTGACATAATTGACTGATTGCAGTTTCTGAACTGCATGGTGCTTAGGATAGGCAGATTCAAGTTAAAAACTAAAGGGCACGGCGGAAATTACAAGTTCAGTGCCAAGTTTTCAATTTGTCCATGCATGGCCGGCTTGTCTAAGTTCTAAAGCCTGGTCCATGGCTAATGCCTACTATAACCAAGACCAAAATGAGTTGACTACCTTGAAATCAGCCACTCACATAGATCATGACGCTCTTGTCCTTTTTTTGTGGTGGCGGTGGGGGTCCTAATAAAAGTTGTTGTGGTTTAATGTATGCAATAAGGCGCAATCAGTTTTTTTTTTTTTTAATGCCATATAGTTTTCATCTCTCCCTCAAAATCATTTAAAACTTTGAATTGAAATTGCCAATTACATATTTAAGTTTTTAGTTGAGTGAGATGTTTGTACGCTCCTTAAGCACATGAATGATGATCTCGTAGTTCCTCGATGTACCCAAGAATTAAAAAAGAAAAAAGGATAATAAATACCATTGAAATGTTATGCAAAAAGGTTTACAAACAAAATTCGATAAAAAATGTTCACCATATTCCTTTTCCCGGAGAAATACAACACTGGCCCAAGAAAATTAAGAGGTATTTGTAAGACAAATAATGTTCCAAATGATATTTAAGGATATTTTATCAAATATTAATTTATTTGATTAAATTATAAATAATTTAATAAAAAAATTAAATACTTAATTTTATTGGTTAATGAAGAAACATGAATATTAATGAAATTTTGTATTTGATTACTTTACTACAAATTTCCAAACACACAATCTTAAGAAGTTAACAAGTAGTATCAAAACTACCTTTGATCTTAAAAGGACCTAAAATTCATTGTTACTTACAAACAAAATTAAATAAAATTAAAATTTAATTATTTATCATGTCTACTTCATTAAACTGAGCTTCAAAAAACTCAATATTCTCATTAATTATCTCTTCATCCCTTAGTATCTATAATTAGTGTATCATTTTTTGCTCTGCTCACATTCATAAGAGAGAATTATAATTATTGTGTTGCTAGGATTAGGGCTTTTTTGACAACATATGACTTATAGAAATAATAAAAACAGTTTATACTCCTCTAGTTGCAACATCACATCTTATAGATGAGCTAAATATACAAAATAAAGAAAGAAGTGCAAGTGACATACTAGATAATGAATTTTAAGTTTTAAAGAGAGCTATAACATTTAAATTACAAACTTTGAGAAGATAGTTTGAGAATTCAAAAATGAAAAGTAATGAAGTTATGAAAGATTATTATGGTGGAATACTAGAATTGGTGCATCAAATTAAGTTATATGGAGAAGATTTAGGAGACAAGAGAATTGTGGAAAAGGTCTTAAAAAGCTCATGAAAAAGGTTTGATATTATGATTACTTTTATAAGGCAATTAATTGATGTGTAGAAATCTCTTGAATAAAGAATTTTTAGAAAAATAATAATAATAATAATAATAAGCATGTTAAAAGCACTTTTCAAGAAAAATATAAATAAAGACTATCTTATTATAAAGGTAGTACCAATAAGCTATTTCTTAACAATAAAGTTAAAAATTACAATGCCTTAGAAAGCAATAAAAACTTTAATGGTAAGAAGTATAAATTCTCACCATCAAAGATATGTAAGAAGACGAATCACTATTCATGAGAAGGCCTTAGGAATAAACAAAGAAAGTAACAAAACCAATCATTATTACAATAAGGACAACCTCACTAAAGACAATTTCAACAGAAATAGCAGCATTCCAATGTAGTAAATACTAGAACAAGTGAAGATCACTTATTTCTTACTTGCTATGAAGGAGATGATGAAAACAATGAGACATGACTCTCAGACACAAGTTCTTCCAACCACATAACAAAAAAAATATAGATTTCTACTGATTTTTATCTAGTTTCAAAGGTAAAATTAAAATGAAAAATGGAGTGCATGTGGAAATTTTAAGTAAAGGCACAATTGTAATTTAGACTCATAAAGGTACCAATTATATCTTTGGTATTTGTTAATGTTTAAACTATATCATAATCTTTTAAATGTTGGACAAATGATTCAAAAGGGTTATCCTCTTTACTTTACACATAATACTTGTAGAATCTATGACCTCAATGATGTAAAAATGGTAGAGATAACTATAATTAATAAAAGCTTTCCATTAATATGGAAATATACTAATGAAAAAAGTATATTAGTGACAATGGATGAAATAGATTTGTGGTATAAGAGATATTGGCATTATAATGCAGAATAACTAAAGTTCTTACAATCAAAGAACATAATGAAAGACTTGCCTCCTTTATATGATATGACCTATGTTTACAAGTCATGTTATATGGGAAAGTAATATAAAAAACCTTTTTATTCATCACTATAAGAATGGAGAGAATAAGAAATGTTAGAACTTGTACTTATTGATATTTGTGATCCTATAAGGACTAGTTGTCTAAGTAGCAAAAGTTACTTTGTCCTTTTTATAGATGATTTAACATGGATGACATGTTTATTTTTTGAGTCAAAAATCATATTTATTTGTAGCATTAAAAAGTTCAAAACTATTGCAAAAATCAAAGTGGTTATAATATTAACATTTTAAGATCTGATAGAGGAAATGAATACACTTCCTTATAATTTGATTGTTAAAGAAGGACTAAGCATCAATATACAATAGATTGCATTTTATATTAGAATATGGTATGCAAAAAGAAAACTAGGACAATTTTATAAAGATAACTACATGTAAATTAGCTAAAAAGAACTTGCTTAAGAGATTTTGATTAAGGTAGTTAATACTGTTATTTATCTCCCCAATAAACTATCTATTAAAATAATAAAAAACAAGAACTTACTTGAAACTTAAAGTTGTAAGTTTAAAATTAAACATTAAAAGGTGTTTGGATTTATTTATCATATTTGTAAACTAAATACAAAAAAAGCATAAGTTAAAAAAGAAGTCTTTCAAAGGCATATTCCTTATTTATTGCTTATGACTAAGGATTTAAAGTATTTGATCTCAAAATTGAAAGGATAATTATTAGTAGATATGTAAAAGTTGATGAATAAGCTATTTATAATCAAGAAAGGTCATAAGTTGAATCAAAGTAACTCTTGGTCAGTCATAACAATATTGATTAGCAAACAACTTAGAGGCATCATAACAACTCAAAAATTAAAGGTGATCACACTTTAAAATTTTGGTGGCACTTCTAGCTTATAAGTAGCTCATCTATTAAAGTTCCACCACTATCACTAAGAAGAAGTTCGTCGCTTAAACCACCAATAAAAAAGAGTTAAATCTTTGTTAAAGATGTACCCTTATAATGTTGCTTTGTTATAGCCTTACATTTATGAAAAAGTAACAAAGAATGAAGAATGATAATATGAAATATCAGAGGAGATGGATATGATTCAAAAAAATAAAACTTGGGATTTTGTACATAGGGGAACAAAATAAAAAGTAATTAGTGTAAAGTGAATTTTTAAGGTCAAATTGAATATAGATAGGACTCATAACCAAAAAAAAAAAAACCTAACTTTGTTGTCAAAGGCTACTTATAATAAAAAATATATTTCATTAAAACTTTTACTCCAATAACAAGGTTATACATAATCAAAATTCTTTTAGCATTTACGGGTTAAAGGAGTTGGAGAATTCACCAGTAAGATATCAAATAAGCAATTCTCAATGGTTATTTATTTACTAACCTAAAAAGATTTACTTACAGAGAAAAACAAGATTGAGTTTATAGGAAGTACAAAGTTTTGTATAAGTAAAAGTAAGCCCTAAGGGCATAATACAATATAATAGATCTATATTTCACTAATCATGGTTCTAAGAAGAGTCCTAGTAAGTATACATTTTATGTAAAGTAGCATGAAAAGATAAAAAAATGTTAATTAGGTCTCTCTTTGTCGATGACTTGCTTGTAATAAGTAGCAATGCAAATGCAATAAAGAAGTGTAACCTAAAGATTATGTAAAAAATAAAGCAAGATTAAACAAGAATCTTCATCTCTTAGCATAAGTATGCAGAAGACATTCTAAAAAAGTTTATAATAGAGAAACACAAACCTTCTACTACTCCTTTGCTCATGAATTTAAAGACTTCTAAGTCAAATGGCAAAGCACTAATAGATGCAAGCCAATATAAAAGTTTAGCTAGTTATCTTCTTTTCTTAACTACAACTAGGTTAGATTGGATGTATGCTTGAAGTATGCATTCTAGGTATATACAAACCCCAATAAATGTGCATTTTGAAATTTTAAAAAGACTTTTGAGGTATTTAAATGAAACAGTTGATCATGAAATCAAGTATAAAGTTGAAAATGGAGTAATTTTGCACAAATTTATAGATTTCGATTGGTCAAGATGCATTGATTACATAAAAAGTATTTTAAGGTATTGTTTTAAACTATTGTTTTTACTTTGATCTAAGTGTTATTACATGGAATTCCAAAAGCCAAGAAATAATAGCTCAATCCATAACAAAAGCAAACTATATAATAGCTTCAATAATAGTTAACTAAGCAATTTGGTTAAGAAAAATTTAGTAGACCTAAAAAAGAAAACAACAGAGTTAATTAAGATATATTGTGATAAGAAATTGCTAATTGTCAAAAACCTTGTCAGCAATCGAAGAATAAAACATCTAAAAGTGAAATTTTATTTCATTTAAGAAATTAAATAATCTCGCCAAATCAATATTTTGCATTGCAATAGAGATGAGCATGTAATAGATATCTTCACTAAACCACTTCCTTATGACTTATTGAATTTATTCAAAGTTAGACTTAGAGTTTCAATGTTTAACTTTCAAGAGGAATGTTATAGCATAACTGAATTTGAGCTTGAAGAATTCAAATTGGTTAAATTAATTCTAGCATAAGCACTTACTCCAACTTCATCAAAATATATGCAACAACTTCTCCTTGGCAATGATGCATCAAAATCAACAATGAAGTCAAAATAGAGACTACAAATTTAGCTATCATCATTTTTGCATTAACAACAACTTATAACAAGCAATGTTAATATCAAAGTGTGAAATTTTTGAAAAATGTTTATATAGATATTAGCATTGCCTTGTTAAAGGAAAAAAAAAAACTAATCAATTGAAAGGATATGTTTATTCTAAAGAATTATGTTTTCTTATAAGGTTTGTCTTATATTAAAGAGTTAATTTATTTTAAAAGATGATGACTTTTCATATGTTAGTTTATTTTAAAAAGTAATAACTTTTTATACGAGTTAATTTCTTTTGAAAATTTATAAATTTTTAATTATAAAGGTATAAGTATAGGTTATGTATTTTCAAAAGAGTTAGTTACTTTTCAAAAGTAATAACTTTTAATTGTAAAAATGCAACTATCCATTTAAATCCATAAAATATGACTTTTTAATTGTAAAAATATAATTTTTCAATTATGAAAAGATGCAACCCTTTAATTCTGTAAAGGTATGACTCTTCAATTAAAAAGTTGTGACTTTTAACATATGACTCTTTAAAGTCTATAAATAAGTAGTTCATTTGACTCTTATACTCATTCTTTTATGGAATGACTTTTAAGTTCTTTTTTTTTTCTACAACTACAAAAATTTTATAAGGGAGTTTAAAGAAATTGTTATTTGTAAACTCAAAATTTTGTAAATTTTGAAATGATTCATCATAAACCTTATAATAATTTGAGAGGGGATAAACATCAATTTAAAGAGAGTGACTTTTCACAATATAAGGATTTTAAGATGAGTGTAATACTCTTAACGGATAATAACAAGTTATTGACACATTATGACAACATTGAATTAATGTGATTTATTTATATTTAATGCTAAAAGGATTTAAGGATAAGTGTAATACTCTTAATGAAGTTGGAATTACATAAATATAAAACTCACCTATATAAGTATAATAAATTGTATCACTTCTAACAAAATTTTGAGGGTTTAATTTTTGTAAATATTCATGAATTTGAGATAACAACACATGATAGACATGTTGAGATAATATAATGAATTTCTTATTAAATAAAGAAGAACACATGTGTAGTATTTTCAATTTTAACACACAAAAAAAAATCTTGTTTTAAGTGTATATGACACTTTCAATTTCACTAAAATACATATATCACACTTTGATTTCATTGAAATCTTGAATTACTAAGCAAAGGTTTAAGTTAAAAGACACATTTTGTATGTGTGAGTTTTATAACACATAATATTGATATCTAAGTGGAAAATTGTTATAAAATATTATTCTAAATAATTATATTTCTTTAGAAAGGTTATTTTTTTATTAAAGAATTAATTTTTCTTTTTAAAGATAATAACTTTTCATAAGTTAGTATCTTTTAAGAGGTAATAACCTTCTATAAGAATTAGTTTCTTTTAAAGAGTAATAACTCTTTAATTGTAAAGATGTAACTAAAGGTTGCAAATTTTCATAAGAGTTAGTTACTTTCAAAAAGTAATGCTATTTAATTGTAAAGATGCAACTATTCATTTAAGTTTATAGAATATGATTTTTTTTAATTATAAAAAAATGCATCCTTTTAATTTTGTAAAGTTATGACTCTTTAACTAAAAAGTTGTAACTTTTAATATATGATTTTTCAAAGCTTATAAATAAGATATCCATTTGACTCTTATACTTATTCATTCACGAAATGACTTTCAAGTTCTTTTCTTTTTATACAAGTAGAGAAATTCTATAAGAGGGTTTAGAGAAATTGTTATCTATAAACTTAAGGCTTTGCAAATTTTGAAGTGATTCATCATAAAACCTATAGTGATTTGAGAGGGACGAACATCATTTTAAAGATAGTGACTTTTTAAGATACAAAGTCTACTTAATTCCTTTTTTACTTGCTTTTTTTTTTTCTCTCTTCTTTAATAAAAGCTTCTATCATACAATTAAGTACCAAAAACCTTGAAAACTAGCTAGTACTAATAACAACACCGTAATATATATTTTCTTCTTTAGGTGATGGAAAATGTATTATATTTATGTAATTTGATTATATTGATTAAAGGACTTGATAAATAGGTAGACTCATTTCAAATAATTTTATTCAATTAATTAATGTACTTGATAAATAATTAGATTTATCTTATAATGGACACAATAAATAATAGACTTCTAAATAATATCAAGACTTATTACATGTACATTAGTGTCTTTTTATAATTTCTTAATAAAATGTATTTTTTTATTTATAAGGACTAGGAATTGAATTTTAGACATAAAAATAAGAGTTAGAATGACTCTACTATTAAACTTTATGGCTAATGGCCCTTATAAAACATTCTTGATATATGTTAATTAATACTTAATAGTAAAAAGTGAAGAATATATATATTTTTAGAAAAAAAATTCTAGTTTCTTAATGAGAAATCTTAGTTAGGTTTAGAGTTATAATCATCGAAAAAAAGTAAGATATATATTAATCTTAGTATTCATAAAAATTTAAATATGAAAACCAATTAAATAGGATAAGCATTATAAATATTTTGTTGTAAATTTTTGATAAATTCATAGAGTAATTTATATTTTTTTTCAATTATTTTTAGACATATAATGGATTTTTTTATTTCTTTTGACAAAAAAAATATGATGCTTATTTTTTTTAGTTATTTCCAAATAAGTGTTTTTTATGAACTATATAATTTGACAATTGTATATTCATAATAACTAGCTAAAAGGCCTAACTATGAAATTGATAATACAAACTTCTCAAGATGAGTCTATTTCATATATTCTAATTCCAATAAGAAGGCAAAGAAACAAAAGAGTCATTTTGCACTTCGTTTTGCTACGTGATCAATCATTAGTTTATAAAGATAGAATTTTTTGAAAGATTTCTCCTTTATACATTATATATATCAATAGATAATTGTTTTTTTTTTTTTGTAAAGATCAAAGGTCATATAAAGAGAAGGGGATGAAGGAGATGAGATTTGAACTCCCACCTTTTCCTTTAGCCAAAGGGCTGATGACTAGCAGTTGGTTATTAATTGGTTAGCATATGATTACCACCTCTCCCCTTATCACTTTTATTTACTTCAAATTAAGGACCAAGAAAATAAATCCTTATAAATAAAAGAAAATAACTTAAATCTTGCAAAGTAACTGCAACTTGAGCCCCACAAAAGCGCATGTACAAGGGTGTTTATGAGAGAGAGAACATTTATACATGACCAAATATTCAAAATTATTAACACTAAAAAAAATAAGGATGATATATATAGTTAAACTACCTATATTTGTTTGAAAAGGGAAACAAAAGATTAGCCTTGAATTACTTAATGTTGTTGTCATAATTTAATAATGATGTAATAACTTCATTTAATAAGATGAATAAATTCATATACAACAAATTTTTCAACAAACATCCCACATAATAAAATTTATTACTTAATGATTAATTACATTTTAGAAACAATTTCTTTATAAAAACAAAGTTAAAACTATGAACATTTGATTTTTTTTTTCCAAATTGTAAGAGTCTAAAGTATAGCAGTAAAATTTAAGATTTGAATCTCAAACCTTAATCATAAAAAATATTTCATTCCCCGATCAAATTAAAAGAACAAAAAATACTATTTTTATTGATTAATTAAAATTGCACTTCTTTTAATTTTTTTTTTCTCAACTGGAAAGTAAAAGAACAACATAAACATTGTTGTAGATTGATTTGCATCCGTCTAAAAAAAAATCACATGAATATAACTCAAAAATGACTTGACCTAAAAATGACCTAAATTAGAAATAATCCAAAAATTTAAGATCAAACTTGACCTAACTCACAATGACCTGAAAGAGCTAAATTTTTCTTTTCTTTCAGAAGAACGAAAAAGGTAAACTAAAAGATATATATGTATATATATATTAATTTATAAAGACTAAAGATTAAAATTTAGACTTAAAATTAAGATTATAATATTTAAATAACATATTTTATATAAAAAAAAATAAATTTTCACCATTTTTATTTATTATTTCTTTTATATATATAAGCATATACTCATCTCACATACATATTAATTTATTTATATATATTATACAAATATATATTATATTCAATTTACATAATTTTTAATCCATTATGTATATTAATTATTTTATATTAATATTATTTTATTTATTTTATATAATTATTTATTTTTTCATACTTATAATATTTTAAAAATTGTATACATATAAAAATATAGAAATATATATATATATATATATATATATATATATATAATATGCTTGTAGATATTTTACAAAAAATAATAAATAAATAATAATATGTTTTTATTTATTGAAATAAAT
This sequence comes from Bruguiera gymnorhiza, assembly GCA_020883675.1. Taxonomy (NCBI): domain Eukaryota; kingdom Viridiplantae; phylum Streptophyta; class Magnoliopsida; order Malpighiales; family Rhizophoraceae; genus Bruguiera; species Bruguiera gymnorhiza. The sequence goes on from JAIRCJ010001050.1 coordinate 3,334,458, forward strand.
ATAAAAATAATGAATAAACATACGAATTAAATTCAAATAATAAAATAAAAATTATTAAAAAAATTATATTTTTGAATACAAATTAATTTTAAAATATTAATTTGTTGATTTATGTGAGTTGATTTTGAAAATAATTTAAATGCAATTTGAGCGATAAGTAACCTAATTAAAAAGAATATGAACCTAAAGTAACCCGAACCAACCATTGGAAAACTTTGGGCTTTGTTTGTTAGTTGAAAAAATAATAGATATTAATTTTAAAAAAGTATTACGATGGAGACATTTTAAGAAATTTATTTTACTTTTTTTTTTCTCTTTAATTGGAAGCAATTTTTCCAAATGTTAAAATACTGTAACTCAGAATGCAAATATCCAGAGAATGGGGAGAGAGGTCTTATCAAAAAATAAACATACGATGCGTTCGATATCAACACAATCAAGGAGAAAATGACAGAAATTTGCCCGAATATTGAATATTATTGGGGGAGGGGGGGCGCGGGGGGAAGGTTTTCGTACTCTCGAGGATGAGATGGGCAGAGTTTCAGTATCACACATTGAAATATCGAATCCAGATGAGGCTCGACGACGAGAAACGTCCGCTAGTCAAATGCCTTGCCAGAATACGAGAGACGCCTCTTTTGACCTCGTCTCCGTCACCGTTACTTAACGACGTCCATCACCACCAAGTGGCGGCGTTTACCGATGCATCTCTCTGCCTCGCTCTCTCCCTCTCTCTTTCTCTCTCTGTTAAATGGTGATGGAATGCGAACGGGGAAGTTTTGGGTGGGGATTGGAAGCCGTCTGGTCTCTTTTTTAGGTAATTCTCGAATCTCTTCGATTTTTTTTTTTTTTTTATCTTTCTCCACTGAGTCACTTTTTGAGCCTTAGGGTTCTATTTTTTGTGGATTTTTGGATCGTTTTGAATATGCTTTTTTTTTTTTTTTAAATCTGCCGTTTTTTTCGGAGATTGTTATGAGATGCTTAGGGGGGGTTCTCGACTGTTTGGTCACTGAGAAAAGTTCTGAGAAACACGTGCAGAATTTAAAATTATGAAGCTGATGGTGTCTCTTTCATGTGGGGTTTCTTTAAAATCTGGAAGCTCCCTCCCATTTTCATCTGGAGGTGAATATGCTATCTTTTTAATAAATGGATTGGGATTTTACTTTCTTTGAATGTTTTTATGTTCCAGATTATGTCAGTGATGGTTAATTTTGCTATTGGGTTTTCCACGGCTATCTTTGTTATTGAATTTTCTGGAGAAATGGCAGATGGTAAGATCAGCTGCAAGCCTAGAATTTACATTTTATGTTGGTTGATCTCTTGTTTTTTTGTTTCTTTATTTTTTTTTTTACAGGTCTGTGATGCGATAATGATATCCATGTCATTGTATGCTGTTTTCTGGGTTTGTTGATGAATCTCTCTGTATTGCCGTTGTTTGAAGTTCTGGAGATTTGAATGATGAAGATATTTATGAGTTGCTTATTCGGTTTTGTCGGTTGATTAAGAGCTCAATAGATATTTGTAGCTTTTATTTGTATCGATAAAGATGTTACCAAGCTTTTAACAGCGGTGGGTGGGATTGCAAATCAAAACTCTGCACAAAATAAAAGAGAAGAAATAAGGGGGAAGGAAAGCATGGGGGAAGCTCTCTTGACAACACTGTCCATGGAGAATTATCACCCATCTACATTCTTATCCATGGATTCAGGTGCCATCACTCACGATGATCTAGAGAGGGAGATGAATCGTTCAGTCATTCTTTCACGCCCTCCTGATATCAATCTCCCACTGTCATACGAACCAAGCCCTCCTCCCTTGGCTTGGAATGATCCATGTGACATCTTTGATGTGGGCCTTGGACCTCAAAATTATGAGGCTGACACAGTGATCAATATTCCCAAAGCTGGAAAGAAATGCACAAAGCGGCTCGATAGTGTTTGGGGTGCCTGGTTCTTCTTTAGCTTCTATTTCAAGCCCGTTTTGAATGAGAAATCAAAGTGCAAGATCATAAGGGACAACAACGGTGTTTCTGGTTATGACAAAACAGATTTGCAACTTGATGCTTTCTTGGTTCAGCATGACATGGAGAACATGTACATGTGGGTTTTTAAAGAAAGGCCTGAAAATGCTTTGGGGAAGATGCAGCTGCGGAGTTACATGAATGGGCACTCTCGACAAGGGGAGCGCCCTTTCCCATTCAGCTCTGATAAGGGCTTTGTCCGATCTCATAGGATGCAGAGGAAGCATTACCGGGGTCTCTCCAATCCTCAGTGTGTTCATGGTATTGAAGTTGTTCGATCGCCCAATCTTATGAATGTTGATGAGGAAGAGAGGAAGAGGTGGATGGATCTTACAGGCCGAGACATAAATTTCACAATTCCTCCTGAAGCTAGTGATTTTGGTTCTTGGAGGAATCTTCCAAATACAGAATTTGAGCTTGAGCATCCCTTGCCTGCATTAAAGAGTAATGGTAATTCAAATCCAAGAAAATTGCTTAATGGTACCAGTTTAAATCTGTCTTCTCAGTCATCAGACCACAGTAATGGGGATTGTGTGGACCTTTTGCCTGTCTGTAATAAACGGAAGAAGGACTATTTGCCCCACAGAAATGACGATGAATGCTTGCCCTGTAACCTACATTGTGACAGAGTTGATATGAATATCTATCCAGTCGAGTCAGCATGGCTGAATGAGTTCAGTGGAGTAATGAAGAATGTGTGTGGACCTGTTACAGCAGCGAAAACAATATATGAAGATGATGAAGCCTTTTTAATTATCATCAGCTTGCCTTTTGCAGATCTTCACAGGGTGAAAGTAACTTGGAGAAATACTAACTCACATGGAATTGTGAAGATATCTTGTATAAGTACAGCCTGTATGCCATTTATTAAGAGACATGATAGGACATTTAGGCTAACAGATCCAACACCAGAGCACTGCCCTCCTGGGGAATTTATTAGGGAAATTCCCCTTCCAAACCGCATTCCAGATGATGCTAAACTGGAAGCATATCGTGACGAGACAGGAACGATGCTTGAAATTATTGTGCCCAAACATCGTGCAGGACCAGAAGAACATGAAGTCCGGGTATGCCTCCGTCCCTCTCCCTGGAGCAAAAGACCATTTGTTGACCTGAAAGAGACATTAGTTTGAAGAAGTAAGAATGGTTAGGAATGGTTGGTGCTGCATTATTTACTAACCTCATTCTGAAGGGAAATCTAAGAAATGATATTTGCATTTCTTTCTCCAAATATTATATGGCTTTTGTATTCACAAATACATATCTGCAATTCTTTTTTTGGACCAGTGGGAAATATTATGTTGGTCCAGTTTGTTTTTTACACCAACTAGATGGTGGAAGAATAGGTAAAAAGGAAACGGGACCATGGATTGAATCCTTATTATGTTGGCATGCATCAGTAGCTAATATTTGTTTTAAGAATTTTATTTCTCTGGCCATGTTCCGGCTGCCGTGCATGGACTTATTTGCCCTTATTTTTGTGCCTTTCCCTGTGTTTTTCTTTTTTTGTCAAGGAATAGTTATGGTACAGCATGTGCTGCTAGCTGTAAAAGGACGTGCATTATGAAGTATTAGATTCATAGTTTTCTTGATTTTTCACTGTTCTTTTGTGCAATTTAGCCTGGAAGCTGAATAGCAGTTTTTTATCTACAACTGATGCAGTTGCTAAGTTGCACGGTCGTGGCTACTAGATTAAGATGTTTGCTTCTGGATAAGTCAAACTGCATGCTCCTGAAATACATCTCCCCACCATCCCTGTTTCGAGGGTGTTGTGTTGGTTATTCCCTTCTCTCTCTCCATCCCTGTTTCAATGGTGTTCTAGTGTTGCAGAAAGTAGTTACACTTATTCTATAAGCTATAGTTTTTACAACGATGCATTAGATACTTATGGAGGTGCATTCAGGTAGTGTTAAATGTTTGTGTTGGTGCATTCAAGCATCAAATATGACAGCTTATTGTTAGCTAGTTGAAGCGTATTGGAGACCTCTCCTTTTTTGTTCTCTTCGAACCAATTGCTGGAAATCAAATCAGAAAGCAGTTAATTGTCATCATTTCCTGTCCAGGGACCTCGCTCTTCTAATGACCGTGGCTTGAGTGCAGAGCAAAGCCTCCCTCTGCTTGGGCACGCATGCGTTTGATCACCTGCGAAGGTCTGCTCTTATCTTGGTTGTTTAATTTAAAAAGCAGTTGAGTTGTTAGCAGATTACATTTCCAGTTTTTCTCTGTTGTAGACCGTGAAAGTTACTCCGCTATGTTCTTTCACGAGAGCCTGCCAGAGGCTCAGAGTTGTTCCAACTCGCAGTTCGATTAGGTGGGTCGATTCCGTCCATCCGAACTCTGATTCCTAAATTCAGCTTACTCGGCCAGAAACTTGGTAAACTACAGCTATGTAACCTAACCCATTATAGATCGGATGGCCATTTGGAAATTATAGTTAAACAAAATTCGTGCGAAAATGATGAATTTCAAGATGTGAAACTGACCATTAAAGCAAAGCGGTCAAGGGAAAACATTAAGAACACCCTTCTGCAGAAGGAAACATGGTTTAAAGGCCTCTCAAAATACCATACATGATATATAAAAGCAAGATTATCCCAAAGGGGGCAAACCTAAAGCTGTGTTCTCAATCAACTTCCTCAATCGTAGGACCTGCTCCACTGCCACCTGCTGGAGGAATGTCTTCATCCATGCTACCACCCATGTCTGGACCAGCACCCCCCTGGTACACTTTAGCGATGATGGGATTGCATATGCCCTCCAGCTCTTTCATTTTGTCCTCAAACTCATCTGCCTCAGCAAGCTGGTTGCTGTCGAGCCACTGAATGGCTTGGTCAATAGCGTCCTCAATTTTCTTCTTGTCTGCTGGAGCTAGCTTGGAACTGATCTTTTCGTCTTTTACGGTATTCCTCATGTTGTAGGCATAGTTCTCCAATGCATTCTTTGCTTCGACTTTCTTCTTGTGTTCCTCATCTTCAGCCTTGTATCTCTCCGCCTCTTGAACCATCTTCTCGATCTCTTCCTTTGACAACCTTCCCTTGTCATTTGTGATTGTGATCTTGTTCTTCTGCCCAGTGGTTTTGTCCTCAGCTGACACATTCAGGATACCATTTGCATCAATGTCAAAGCACACATTAATTTGAGGGACGCCCCTAGGGGCAGGAGGAATGCCAGATAGCTCGAATTTTCCCAACAGGTTGTTGTCCTTGGTTCTTGCCCTCTCACCCTCGTACACCTGGATTAAGACACCAGGTTGATTGTCTGAGTAGGTGGAGAACACCTGCTCCTTTTTCGTAGGAATTGTTGTGTTCCTTGGGATCAAAACAGTCATAACACCTCCAGCAGTTTCCAACCCAAGAGACAGTGGGGTCACATCCAAAAGCAGCAGATCCTGCACCTTCTCATTGCCTTCTCCGCTCAAAATAGCAGCCTGAACAGCGGCACCATAGGCAACAGCTTCATCAGGATTAATGCTCTTGCAGAGATCCTTTCCATTGAAGAAGTCTTGCAACAGCTGCTGCACCTTAGGAATTCTAGTTGAACCGCCAACAAGAACAACATCATGGACGCTTCTCTTGTCCATCTTGGCATCCCTCAAACACTTCTCTACTGGCTCCATACACTTCCTAAAGAGATCCATATTGAGTTCCTCAAATCTGGCACGGGTGATGGTGGAATAGAAGTCTACTCCCTCGTAAAGAGAGTCAATTTCGATGGTGGTCTGGGCAGTGGATGATAGAGTCCTCTTAGCCCTCTCACACGCAGTTCTCAGCCTCCTAAGGGCTCTGGGGTTTCCGCTGATGTCCTTTTTGTTTTTACGCTTGAATTCTTGGACAAAATGGTTCACCATTCTGTTATCAAAGTCCTCACCACCAAGGTGGGTATCTCCAGCCGTGGCCTTCACTTCAAAGATACCCTCTTCGATGGTAAGCAGAGAGACATCAAAGGTACCACCGCCCAGATCAAAGATCAACACATTCTTCTCGCCGACACTGCCAGCTTTCTTGTCAAGGCCGTAAGCAATAGCTGCAGCGGTCGGCTCATTAATAATACGCATAACATTGAGACCAGCAATAACACCAGCATCCTTGGTTGCCTGACGCTGGGAGTCATTGAAGTAGGCAGGAACAGTCACAACAGCATTCTTCACTGTTGTACCCAGATAAGCCTCAGCAATCTCACGCATCTTTGTAAGAACCATGGAAGAGATCTCTTCGGCGGCGAACTGCTTATCTTCGCCCTTATAATTGACGACAATCATGGGCTTGTCGCCAGGACCAGCAATGACTTTGAAGGGCCAGAGCTTTATGTCGCCCTGTACCGAATAATCGCTGTATCTCCTACCAATCAACCGCTTTGCATCTGTGAATCATACACAAGATAACCCATCACATCGCACATCAGTGACCAGATATTCACATCCCAGCCCATGACCATAAAACTCTAAAAAAAAAAGTAATGTACGTCTAATTGACTTAATTTACCACACTCGTCTCCTCCCAAGCTAGTTTTCTAATGTGAAACCACAAAACTTTAGAAGAAGAAAGCTTCATCATTAAACGACTAGTTTCCAAAACTGGTCAATCAAACAAATGGCTTCATCGCTCAATCTCGCATCTAGTTACTAATTTGACAGAGTAAATAATACTAATTTCAGAGCGCGCACACATTGAGCAATGTACTAGCAATTACGTTACCAACCACCCCCCACCAAAAACAAATTAAAAAAAAAAAAAAAGAACAGATCCCAATTTGACCAGAGTAGAGATCTCAGAAGCTGAAAGCGCTAACTTTTACTCTGAAATCAAAAGGGAAGAACGCAATTAAGGAGCACGAATACTCACCGAAGACGGTGTTGAGGGGGTTCATGGCGACCTGGTTCTTGGCCGCATCTCCGATCAAACGCTCGGTGTCGGTAAAAGCGACATAAGACGGCGTCGTTCGGTTCCCCTGATCGTTGGCGATAATCTCTACTCTGTCATGCTGCCAGACGCCCACGCAAGAGTAGGTGGTGCCAAGATCAATGCCTATGGCCGGACCCTCCCCCTTTGCCATCGCTCCCAGACGCTAACAGTTCACAACAAACAAGATAGACACAAAAACAACAACAAAATAGAGAAGAGAAGAAGAAAAAAAAAGGCTAAAATAATGGAAAGCTAAACAATACGACGACTTCTCTCAAGCCTGCTGTTTGGACGCAGCGTTCACTTCAGATGACTAACAACTGACAAATAGGGACTTCATCTACATATATATCTATGTGTGGGTATATCTATACGTAGGGGCAGGGATTCCAGAAGCTTCGACTGGGGACATCGCAGCCGTTGGATTGGTGCGCGCCGTGTGCGGTCCGGCTGGTGGGCCTTTCGGTGGTTATTCGTAACTGGGTCGGACACTTCCTTCCGCACGGTTCCAGAAGAATCCGCTATTTATTTATTTTCATCGTTTAATAATTGGACGGAGAAAGCCAACAAAATTACAATTGTGATTTGATCTGATTGGACAGCTGCGCGCTCCTCCAACCAACTAAACATGACATAATTATAATTTACGTTAAATATTTTATACTTTCATGTATAACCATATTAAAAGATTTTTTTATAATTTGATTAATTATATTTGTTAAAATAAATGTTTTTGTTTCATTTAACTTTTATTTATGCTAAAGAATTTGATGTTATTCTTTTTTGTTTTCTTTTTAACATTATAATTTTAATTAATGGAATTGTGGTTTGTTTTTTTCTCTTTTTTTTTTTTTTCCTTTTCTTTAGATGAGTACAGAAATAATATTCAATAATTCTGTCAAAAAAAAAGAAAAAAGAAAAGGGGAAACATCCAGTTTGCAAAGTTTCAGCACAAATCAAACGCTGCCGTTTAGGTTGCGGCTAAATGATATCTTCTTTGCAGGTTGCTTGCATTGTTCAACCCAGCCCCTGCTCTTCCCTTCCTTGACATTTCCCTGCGCCTCGCGATGGAAATGGATTCCCTCCCTAACGGAAACTCAGCTACGGCCGGCAGCCCCGCCGCAACCGCCCCGGCAACCGCCGCACCCGGCACAGCACCGTCGTCGAAGCTGGCCCAATTAACGGAATCTTTAAAACTGGAGCACCAATTCTTGCGTGTCCCTTTCGAGCACTACAAGAAAACTATCCGAGCCAACCAACGTGCTGTCGAAAAGGAAGTCTCCTCCGTCATCTCCGGCGTCGCCGACGCTGCCGACTCTGAAATGTCCAAGGACGACGCCGTTCAGCACCTTACCTCCCTCGTCTCCAGATTGCAAGGCCTCAAGAGAAAGGTAGCTCCTCCTTCTGCAAAAAGAAATTAGCGATTTCCCCTTGATTTCGTTTTTTTTTTTTTGTTTTTTTTTATTTTTTTTGGCTTTGATTTTGATCGTGCGGTTCTTGAATCTCAGCTAATTGTAATGATTTCGCGATGTTGATGATTTAGTTGGAAGAAGGGAGCCGGACGGAGAATCTGCAGGCACAAAAGTGTCGAGCTCGACTCGCACATTTAGAGTCAGCAGATGCAGAGAATCTATCGGAGTGGAGCGGCATGCGTTTAAAGCGGATTCTCGCGGACTACATGCTTCGAATGTCCTACTATGAGACCGGAACGAAGCTTGCTGAATGTAGCAACATGCTGGTATTTTTATGATTTGTCCACTTCCAATTCTATTTTTGCTGCTGCTGCTACTATGCATTCGGGGGTTGCTTGAATTTTGGGAATGGGTTTTGGGAGCTTGATGCATTGTTTTATCATTCCACTCCTGTGACCTTCGTAAGCTATTTTATTGATTCTATCACGTTGAAGTCCCAAGTTATTGTTTTACTTTTCTTATTTGTTGTACTTTTCTGGCATTAGTTTTTTCTTTTCTTTGTGTGCTGATGATATAGTAAATTGAAAATGTTAGGATCTTGTTGATATTGATGTGTTCAAAGATGCAAAAAAGGTTATTGATGCTCTTCAAAATAGAGATGTAGCACCTGCTTTGGCCTGGTGTGCTGATAACAAATCACGGTTGAAGAAGTCAAAGGTAAGTCCCAGTCATTCCTTAAGACACTTTTTTATGCATTTGATGTTCAATCTGTGAGACTCTTCCTTAACTGACAATGTGAGTGAAAACGTAGACAAAGTGTGAGGGATGCACAAGTTTCATGAACTCCCAGGAATCAAACATCTTTGTCTAAACTGAAATGAGTGTGAAAGCTCTGGGATTTTTATTTTAAAATAAAGGATTTGGTAATAGATCAGCATTTTAGATCAATTAAATTCCTGCAAAGTTGGTTGGTTTAAAAGCGTTTAATCTTCTTCAGGTACTTGTCCGAAAAATGGGTACTGGAATGTGCGGGGATGATTTTGCACAAATGGTGTTGCTATTATTAAAGCTTACTTGAAACTTTATTGCTTTTCTTGATTAACAAGGCCATTGGAGTGCACGAAGCTCCCAAATTATGGGGTTTGGGGAAGCGTCAAACGTACACAGCCTTCCGACTATTCATGCAGAGCAAATTCTTACTCAAAACTTTACTCTTTTGTTGATTACAGAGCAAATTTGAATTCCAGTTGAGACTCCAAGGGTTCATTGAGTTGGTACGAGCTGAAAGCTTCTCGCATGCCATTGCATATGCTCGGAAATATCTAGCACCATGGGCAGCTACACACATGAATGAATTCCAGCGAGTCATAGCAACATTGGCTTTTAAAAGTACCACTGAATGTGCAACATACACGGTATCTATTTATCTGCAATTAGTGGCAACCATGTTACTGCAAACAAGATTAACTTTTCCCATGAGTTTTGACTAAATGACAAGCTTTCTGTGATCTTTCTCCTGAATCAGCTGTTTCTCGTCTATGAGAAATTCTATCACTGGAATTTGGGCTGTTCTTAGTCATTTCTGTTTTGCTGCAACTCTTACCCTTGTCTGGCTTGACAGTAGTATTGGGCAGGCTTCTTGTTTTATTGTAGGAGTGAATGACTTGATCTCATGTTTTCCATCTAGGTCTTGTTTGAGCCTAAGCAGTGGGACTACTTGGTGGATCAGTTTAAGCAAGAATTCTGCAAATTATATGGCATGACCCTAGAGCCATTGCTGAATATTTATCTACAGGCAGGCTTATCTGCACTGAAAACTCCGTATCCAAATTTCAGTGACTTATTTGCTGGAGTCTTCTTATCTCACTTAATCTCATCCCCAACCCCCCCTCCCTGCACACTCTGCTCGTGTGCAAGGTTGGGTGTTTCCAAAGCTTTGACAGAGATGGTCAAGCAGCAGGAAAGAATAAATCCTTGGGCAGGTCCTGAGGGGTTGGCTGATCAATAGTAGTGACTAAACTAATTGTCTGACCTATACATATTAGTCCGGGAATGTTTTGTATTGTTTCTTTAATGCAAATAACATTTATCTGGATAATATTGCTGCACAGATCACAGTAGAAAAACAAAAGAAAAGTGATGCTGAGCCTTTGCATCAGGCTAGTCATGCTTAATGGAGGAAACACATGGGGAAAACAAAAAAAGTTCGACTCGGTAGTTTTCCTCATGGTTCGGGCTGTACTTTTGTCCACAAGGCAGGGGTCTGTTGTAGAATTAGTAGTTGAAATGATGCGAGTATTTTTTTTCCCCTTGACTATCTAAGATACTGTTATGAAGATGATTGCACCAAGGAGGATCCCCTGTCACAGGAGAGCTTCTGGAAGTTGGCATTGCCTTTGCCATACTCTAAGCAACATCATTCAAAGCTTGTCTGCTACATAACTAAAGAGCTAATGGACACAGAGAACCCACCACAAGTCTTGCCCAATGGCTATGTCTACAGCACACAGGTTCCTGTTACTATTTTAGTAAATAAGCAAAGGCCGTATGGTTAATTTAGGCTGACATCCATTTAAATGGCTATGCAGGCACTTGAAGAAATGGCCAAGAGAAACAATGGTAAAATAACCTGCCCAAGGACAGGTTTTGTATGCAATTATTCAGAGTTGGTCAAGGCATATATATCATAAATCTCCACATTGAAGAAGAATGGAGAAATTTGGGGAAAAAGGGAATCCTTCTATGCTGTGGGCTCTTGAAGCAATTGAGATTCAAGCATAACCGTGAATAGTATTGATACGGTAATTTGCATCTAACACTGGAATGATTTGCCCCGGATGATTCCTGCTGCACCTTGATATGGTGCAAGGCCTGGATACTTGCCACATGTATATATTGTTAAATCTTTCCTAACATTGTGTGCATATGTATTCTCAGTTCTAAATGAAGAAAACTGAAGCTGATTTGTTACCATTGGATTGTTTACATATGATTGTCTTGCCTTTTATGGCCACTATGAAGTCTTGCTTTCAGCAGTCTATAGGTAAGTATGCAAAGCCCCGAGCCCCCAGAAGCTTTGTACCGGAATCATAGTGTGGGATCTGTCAGTCATTTTCCCACTGCCTACGTTGGATTTTGGGATATAGTTTTATTTGAATTTTGATGAGAGGTTCTATAGAATCCACATTTTTTCAATGAAAATAGATGAAAATTTCTCACAATTTGGACTTTCTGGTCTGGATCATTTCTGGAATGATCAGAAGCAATGGAGACAAATTTTCTTGCCGTAATTCCTTGGACTACAATTTCATTCTGTTAGGAGACCTATTTTTAGTCTTTTTTTTCTCCTTGTATTCTCCACTTCGACAGATCAAACTGTGGGAAGCCAGGTACGAAGACCATTTGGCTTCTCATGGTCAGTGATGGCAATGCTTGGAGGCTTAAGGGAAAGAATAAAACAAAACGGGTTAAAGAACAAGTTTTGTACACTGGTGCTTTTAAAGCAGTCCTCTCTGTCTCGTGCAACTCGCTGTTTAGCATGCCTGAATGATTGATGAAAAGTGCCTGTTGGCTGTGTCGGGCAATTGTTCTTTGTTTTCCTCCCTCGTGCTAACAGGAGTAAACTTGTGTTTCACATGCATGGAATGCTCTCATTGCAAGGGACGTCCTATATAGCTAAATCTTTCCAGTCATGTTGGGATTCGATGAATGTAACACATTACATGAACAATATCTGTTCTATAGGATATTTTTTGTTTTCTGAAAAAAATTAATGACCACTTCGTTTAACTGACTATATGAATGATATAGTTGTTTGGTGTGCTTATAAGGTTGGAGCAACTTTGTACAAAGTTAACCATTTATATGTCGTGAAGCATAGATTCCACTAAAGGCATCATGGATCCTTCTATTTTCTTTAAGAGATTGTATGAATGTGTTAGGCAGCCCGAAATGACTTATATTATTAATATAATATAACGAGGAACTCGGCTTAACTGAGTAGTTTGAGACATTTGCCACATAGAGAGCGACGAGACCTACATCTCTACTTTCATCCTCTCTCTCTCTCTCCTTTCGATTTAAACCCTCGCTGTAAACCAAATATATATATATATATATAGAGAGAGAGAGAGAGAGAAAGGATTTCTTTAAAAAAAATATACATGTAAATATAATCTTTTACTTGTATTTAAAAAAATATTATTTACATAATTCAATTTTATAGTCATTATAATATAATAAAATAAATTTTCATTTATATCAAAACTTATTCTTTTAAAAGAAATAAAAAATAAATTTAATCTTATTTTTCTGAAAAATTTATTTTTATAACTCAAACATCTAAACTCTATATTACAATAAATTAATATTATCATTATATTAACATCATGTTTACAAGTAAAAAAAAAATTCTCTAAATAAAAAAATAAAATATAATTATAATTAAAAATATCTAAATAATCTAATAAAAATAATTTTCCCTAATTTTGTTAAATTCATTTCTCTCAATTTTGAGAGAAGAGTTATCCATTGATTATAAAATGATCATTTTACCCATCAATTTTAATATTAAAGAAAAAAAATTAAAACTATAACAAGTTATATTTCTTCTCACTTTTTTACTCTATTTCAAACAAAAAAAACTTTAATAAACATCCATTCCATTTCTTTCCCTTAGGGAAATCAACAAAACATATCTATGTACCACATCAAATTGTTGGTCAATTTGGAAATTCGAATCTTATCTGAATTTCCCTGCAGTTTTTCATTAAGTATATACAAAGACACCGGTATCTGATTCTATATTTGCTTGTTCAGACTTGAACGCTTCCATGACCAACGCCACTATTATGGACGGCAGTCTGCTATGACAAGGTTGCACAGTAATTCTTCAGCCATGCCGATGCAGATTCAAGGACGCGAAGCTCCCCCAAGAGAAGGTCTAGAGCCATTTGCTTTCTGAGGGCAAATTTTTCAGAAGCAGGGGTAGAACAGACAGGCAGCAATAACTGCACATTACATACAGAAGCTTTAAGCAAATGAAGACCTTTTTCAGACAAAATAGACAACGTCCAACCGATCTCTTTGTTGGTCCTGAAAGTGCTACTCGCAAGCAATAACCTAACAAAGAGGTGCAGATTTTTGCCATAACCTATTATCTAAAGCCAAGGGTAAATCGAGCCGATTGTCCACTTCATACAAAAACATTGTGGTGAAGTTTCCAGCCTTCTATTCTTGTATCATAATTGCACAATTATATTACTGAATCAGGAAATGCATCAAATATTGTGAAGTATTTCTATTAGCTTAGGCAATGTTTTTTCGCACAAGTCAACTAATAAGTATGAGACAAAAAGGCAAAGCCCAATGCCAATAAAATTATTGTTATCAATTCCAGAGCTTTAACAGCCAATCCAGCCCTTATGGCTACCCTTTCTGAGACACAACTAAGCAACGAGGGGAAAATACTGTGTGTCCTTACCTCAATGGACTTCTTACGTTTCTCAATTAGTTGAGTAAAATATGACAACAGGATCTCATGCGCTAGGATCTCCTTGCTGCTATCTTTCAGAGGACATCTTGCCAAACGGCCATCTTTTTGTGAAGCTTGTACTATCAAATCTCTTAAATCTGGATATTCAAATAACCAGAGGAAGGATCATACAACCCTAATACTAGCTCAAAAAAATGTCATTTCATACAAAGAGCACCATGTGAGTTGAAGCACACCTTGTGGAGAGGTGCAAGTTTGAACACGAGCAAATGCACGAAGTGACTGTGGCAAACCCTTCCCTTTTCCCCCAGCAGATCTCACTTCCCTGCATGGTGTTGTCGTCAAAAAGTCCTCAGTGGTCAACATAATTCTCATGGAACTCTTTGTGACAGCTGTGAACCAACATGCTTTAAGCCAAAATACTCTTGAAGCCAAACTACAAAATTACTAAGTTTTCAGACCCAAGATAGTACTAGACGAAGTAGATAAATCTGAAACAAAAGGCTATGGACAAAAATGTCATCAGATGAAATCTAGAATAAAGGGCTACAAGGAAATACACATAATCCTAGCACTTGCAGCAACATTTGACAAAGTACAATAATTTTAATGTGGTGAATTGAAGCAAAGAGAGCTCAATGACTGAATGCAACAAGATCTTTTATTTCTTTAGACAGTGCCCAGAAAAAAAAAAGTACCCAGCTTAGCTAGGGAAATGATTTTGGGATGATGGTCCTCTTTTTTTGAGTGCATAGAGGATCAATAGTGCAACAAAATATATTTTAGATGGAGATTATTAAGACCAGAATCAGAATTGCATCATGTCAGCAAAGTTGCTTGCCTTGAGAACTAAGTTATATCTTAGGGCAGATTAGAGAGACAAGGATTGAGTTCAGATGATGTGTTTCTTGCAATATATTCAATACTTAGAGGAATCAGTAAGTTGATTACACGGGTGAATAGCCAGCTTATGAGACTGGAACTCTGAAAATAGGTCTCTGCAATCAGGCCCAACAAATTCCTCATTGGAAGTATAGGATATATTTTAATCAATTCTTTTGTTATATTATGATATATTACAATTCAATGTCTAATTGCAAACCAATACTAAGTACTAACTTAATTAGGAAGGACTCCCCAGAAAGCTTGTCATTGGTATCTTTGATTGCTGGCAAATGATGTCTTTGCAAAATTTCCATCTTTGTTTCGCGCAGAAGATCATGATCTGGCAGATTAATCTGGATCTGGACCTGGAATCACCACCATCATTCTTAAAAGATATTGCCACGGTAATGAACACTAACCTACAACACTAATGATACATGAAAATGTAATGCAGTATCAAGTAGCAATATAGGTAATTTGGAAAGACAGTTAAATATTAATTATAATTTATAACACATAAAGAGATATCTAACATAGGCAGTAACAAAGACACTGGTTCAGCTCAATATCTAAGTTGTATAATGTCAACCCAGTGAAAATTACCATTAGGTGACTGTTTTTTTATCACGAAGAATCCTTTTCAGGCAAATTTTGGGTTTGGGTTTGCTAGCACAGCCCCCACTGCTCTTACCCCCACTTCATGGAATGCAGCTAGAAAGACTCGAACTTGAGACCGTGCATCTAACCCACACAATCCCAAGATTGTCCTTACCACTAGGCTAAACATGGGTGGTTAAGAAATGTAACATGGGCAACTGGTAAACTTGAAATTTAAGACTGACCTGGTCATGCATGTTATTAGAAAGCGTAAACCCAAATTCCAACAGCAGGGTGGCATTTGAAAATTTTCCATATCTAATTAATACCTGCGCAGTTAAATCAAATTGCTGTAAGCTGAAAGATGCGAATTACAGCACACAATCCCAGAACAAAAGAAGATAAGCTATTGCTACGTAGCATCTGCAAAACCCAAACATTAAATGAGATGGGCACAAAACATGGGACCATTTGCATCAATGATATTCGTAGAAAATTCAAGAATAGCATCAACATGAATAGTACAACCGTAAGCTTTGACAGAATCCTATGTTCTACTTTTAGTTAGCATCCAACACTATAACATTTCAAGTTTCATGAGCCAATCTTCTCTAACCTTAGCATTTACTGTTTGGCCATCAATCCTAATTATCTTGTACAGACGAAGGTTGATAGATGAGACTTGTCTATAGGAAAAAAAATAAAAAATAAAAAAGGCATACCCGTGCACAAGGCTCTCACATTGTGGGGAACTTATTAAAGATATCGCATGTTGCTCAATTTTGGAAATATAAAGTCCAGAACAAATTCCTGGACCTGAAAACAATCATCTATGGTAAAGAAAATTAGCTATGTTATTGTCTGACCTCTTCATGAGGAGCATAGTTGCGATCAGAAATAACCTGCAGAAATTGATTCAAAAAATTAACCTAAAGATGGATGTGATAAATCTATCTTGAAGATATATCAGGTCCAACAAAAACAAACAATTGTAAATTATAGATCATCCAATAAGAAAAGAGAAGTCTGGTCAATGGTAGAAGGACATATGATGACTATTGTACTGCCAGCTTCTTGAAAAGTTGAAATCATAATTGGACATAACAAAAAATTTCGCATAAATAAAAGAAGAGTGTATACCTCTGAGACCTGTCTGTCATCATCATTCAAAACAAATGCTTCAGAAACACCATCATGGTTCAAAAAATCTGCAAAAGGAATTTAAGGAATAATCTAATAACTCCAACAACTATTAATGGGAGGAACATTTCAGAAGTGAATATTAATAAGACAGCAGTACCAGAGATGCACCCTTTGAGCTTCCCCAGGCTCGAGAAACAACTGTCATATCCAGAATAAAAAATTCATGACATTTGTACAGATTCTAAACTTTGGGAATCACTGTTAACAACTAAACATCTGACAAAACTAAAGAAGAAATTTTTAAACTTTGAGTCTTTAGTCATAATGTCAAAATATCCCACAATGGCAACAAAGAACTCAGGACCATCAGAAACTACAGTGAACCATCAAAATTGTAATGATAGTCCATCTTGGTTTTCTTGATACCAGAGGACACATCAAAACAATTGCCCACCTAAAGCATATGCATGCATGAAATCCTTTAAAGTGATACTTCCTTGAATCTCGGGGATGCACTCAAGAGCCTGCAAAAGAAAAAACAGACCAGAAACAGCCAATCTATTTGAGTAAACTGCTGCTAAGATTTACTTCCCAAGTAATTGGCTCCCATCAGCTAGCACACACTGCAGGTTACTTGATGATCAGCATACGCCTCTAGCTAAGAAGCTAATGGGAGGTCAAATATGCAAAAATACATGAGATAGAGGCATAGACTTCTTCTTCTCAAAATAATCAAGTATGCAAAGGTCCTCTTAGTCCTTAATAATGTCAAACGAATGCATAACTTGTTGAAATGAATAATAATACAGGAGAAATAAAAAACAAGTTGGATCAGAGCATTCTTCTCTACTCACTTAAGATCTAAGATCAGATCCAATTTTTCCATCCATCAAGTACGTCTTTGATAATTATTGTGAACCAGTGGTATATTTTGAATACAAAAGCACACTCTAAATTTCAAGAAATGTAAAATTTTTTTCAGGAGAATTTGTCTTGTCCTAGTCTCGTATATGTTCATTTGATATCACACATCTTCCAAGAAAGTGAAAGCAGCAACATTGTAGCAGTTTAAAGATGTGCAGGCAAATGAAAACAAATACAAATTGTTGCAAGAACACTCACAATTCATGAATATACAAGCTCACAGATCACCAGAGAAAGCAAAGTACACCTGCTTAATTATCAAAAAGTCTTTTTCAATTTGAGCTTTTTGCCTGATTGTTTCCTGGTATACTGAGCTTTGATGAATCATGTCCAACTCACATTCACTCCAGAATATCTGCAGCAATTCAATAAGGATAAAGGACCATATTTAAGTATTAAAACTGGTTACATCTAAGTTGGTTATATATTATAAAAGTTATCCAAACAATTAAATCTGGTTTTATCATTAAACATATAATTATGCCCAGTACAAAAGATGCAACCCCTTGCACAACTATCAAAGGGGCTAAAGACAAAAGAACAAAAGACATTGGCAGACAAGAACTGAGAGGCCAAATATGGTTAGCAAATGCCATATGCTCCTTAAACTTGTTGCTCATTCCTGAGATTTGCCTCCTGCACACCAACTACTCCAGGAGCTTCAGTTTGTGTTCCACCAGTAATTTTTGAGCAAAAAAAATTTAACATCAAGTGCTGAATTTCATGCAGCAAAAACTTCATGACTAGTTCAATAAAATGAAATAGCCATTAGATTTCTGATATTGAGAATGAAAAATAACATCACTCATTGCTAATTTTCTGAAGGTAGATAGCAGAGTCATCAGTGAATAAGCAAAATAAGCACATCAAATCATCTCAAGTGTCATAGACTGGAACTTCAGATTAGGAGCTACAGAAAGACTACTGAACTTCAAACCTCAAATCCAGTATTTTGCTTGATCAGTACAATATGGGACAAAGCAGCAATATGCTTGACCTATTATGGCATTATAATCTAAGTGCTAAAAGACCAGTTCTAAACTAAATTTCTTTAGAAATCCAAGAGCTCCCAATACACTTTTTTCTCCCAATTTCCACTTGCTTTTGACCCTGGATTATCACAAAAAACAACTTTGTGAGGCATCATGTGATAGAGTGTACCTGCTGTTCTGTCAGGTAAAGAGACTAATTTGAATTGAGTGACTAACAACTGAAATTATCATTGGCCTTGCATAGGCAGAGGTAAGTTTGGAAGACGTAAGAGAGAAGCCAATTTCAGTCTATCTTCAAGTCAGTATATCACATTGTAAGTTTTTTGTAATTCATCCTTTTCTTTTCCAATTAGTTCTCCGTCAGGTGAGTGACAAAACTCCTTCCTATTGAGTCAATCTTCTGAGGCATATTTCCATGCATGAAATCAGGCTAGAGTGAAACAAGAGATTGCTTTTCACTGTGCTCTGATTTGTTATAAGAACACAAAGAAGAATTTATCAAAGTAGAAAATGAGTTTATAAAAGTTAACAAAACACAAAATAATTTACTGTGCTATGCATTTCCGGCCACTGAGGAAGGCAGCTGATGTAAGGGGCCCATTCGGATTCCTGCCATAAAACATTAGTAAATTTTGTCAGTCCCAATATCTCCTCACATTTACTATGATGACAAGGAAAGCATGCCAAAATTATTCTTTTTTTTTTTAATTAAAGTTATTCATAAATAATGAGACATGTACCCTTGGCAAAATATTCCTTGGTAGAAACTTAAATGTGTATCAGAAGCATTATGAGACAAAATAATATTACCTGGCCAATTTTCTGCTCAACCAAAATGACAACAGCAAGCTTTGCAACATTGTCAACTTCATTGTCTAACAATTTTCTCAGATTTGGAAATAAGCAGTCTGGTGCTATTTGCTAAAAAATGAAGTGAGAAAATTATTATCAGAGTTAAACATTTCCCATATAGCCAAAGTGTCTGACAACAGTAACAATAATATAGATTAAGCGTAATTTACCACATTGTACGGAACTTTCAATATGCAGTCTCCAGTTTGGATACTTTTAGAAGCAAACAGTGATCTGCTTTTAAACACATTCATGGTTGAAATCAGAAAATGAAAGATGATAATCTACACCATGCATCTGTTCCTTAAAAAATAATACGAGATCAAAGTTCTAGTTACTTGCTATAGCACAATTAAGGCCTTCCCATTCTAAATCTATCTCCTCACTGATAGTGTCCAAAGATAATACTTCATTTTCTTAGGTGTCTAAGTATCAGAATTCATCATCAAGAACAGGATTTATCTAATGTGTAACATGTTTAAGATATAAAAGGCCTCACCAGCATTTAGAGATACCAAACTTGAACCAAACAGTCGGGGCATGGCTTAGTTGCAACATATAGAAAAGCTTATGTTATACTAAAAGCATTTTCTTTCCATGTAACAGCACAAATCCAGTTTAGAAGAAAAGTGTGCCCTGGATTGCTAAATTCCTCTTACCCAGAAGTTGAGAGTGAGACACAACAATCAATGGTAATTGCATTGCCAGAGCAAGACTCATAGCCATTCCTTTGCAATACGCTAGTTTACACTTCAAACAACTAATCCATAGGTGACAGGTCACATCTACAAGGATAGCACATCCATTAACCCCAGTGTAAAAAGCCATCATCTCCAGAACAACAACCAGTGACATCTTTGATCAAGCAATGACAATGAGATGGAGGACTGGAATTGCTTCGGAGAGTAAAGCCAAACTTATAAATAAGCTCATAGCAGGCAATAAAGTGATCATACTGGTACTTCTTTTGGATCTGCATATCCATCTCAAGTGCATTATAAGAAAATCAAAATGTGGAAACACCATAATAGCCGTGGGGGATGGATTCTTGTTTTTTTTTTTTTTTTTTTTTCCTCTAAATCTCTGAAACTTCAAAGAAAGCATGCAAGTCTATGTCTCGTAGAGCAGTCCATTTTGAGCATCCATATATCATACAAGTCGCATGCAGTTCCCACTCCGGGAAGCCATCCAAACTGGCTCACTGCCAAAGACCATTAAGGCATCTCATAATATCACTCCTCCGTGGAGGAACTAGTCAAAAACTGAATCACAGCAAATCGACCATGTCAAATGAATCACAACGAATTTCAAAAGCTGCACAAAAAGAATCACACTAGCTGCGCATTTTAAGCTCCTTAGCCCACCCACAGCCAAGCCCATTGAAACAAACGCAAAAGCACCTTTCCTTGGTCCCTTTTGAAACTTCCACTCCATCTCACGATGAACCGCCCTATTTATTTGGGTTTGGGCTTCTTTGTTGTAGTGCCGCGAATAAATAGATCCAATTTTCCAAGAAAAGAAGAAAAAAAAAAAAAAAGGAGAAAAGCAAGTCAGACCTGCCATAGGCGGATCTCCCAATGTAAAGCATATTAGACGAAATCTGGACTCCAGCTTTCCTCTCCAGCCACGGCAAGAAACCTTCACATTCTCGGTCCACACGATTCACCACCTAATCCAAAGACTGAGGATGACTCGACAAGAAGTTCGGAAACCCAATAATTAAAAACTAAGAATTAAACATAGGAGTTTTGAGATAAACAAGAAAGGGCGAACGCATCTTTTCCGCTGTTGAAGCTCGGGCGGGTAATATCCTATGTCGTTCTTTCTATTTTTTTAAAAAGGTTATTGAATGAATCGAACCTTGGATGAGGAGAATTGTTGTTTGGCTGGGAAAGGCGGAGGCGCCGCAGTGGACGACTGACGCAGTCGAGGCCAACCGAAGGAAAAGAGCAGCACCTGGCAGGGCTTCTTCTGCTGATATAAAGTCATTAACAAGGTCATGGTTTGCCGTGCCATTCATAAACTTCACGCAGCTCCGGCCAATCCCTGTCTACGTCGACCGGGGAAAGCCAACTCGGTACTAGGATAACGTTCAAAAAGAACTCGGTCTGCGTCCGCCTCCCGTCTTATCCCGCCCGCAATACACATCCTTGCCATACGTAACATACAGTCGATGTCCTCTCCTAATCATAGAAAAAAAGGGAAATTGAGGTAAGAGTAACCTCCTTATGCAGGCGGAGCGGTAATTTTTATTTTTGATATTGAGATAAGCTAAGCATTAACTGTAAATAAAATTATAATAATCTTGTGCAATTAATGTTGTGTTTGAAATTGTAATTATAGTTTAGAAACCTGCACTTTAAATCTGATGTAATTTTATTAATATTTGATAACTGTCAAATTTGTATTTGACAAAAATGCACCACAATTTTAACTTATATTTGAAAAATGTAGCACTTTGGTGTAGTAAATTTTGAAAATGCAGCATTTTGATGAAGTGAAAAAATATAAATAATATTTTATATTTTAATAATTTTTTAAAATAATAATGTTATTATTATATAAAATAATTATAATTTAATTATATTATTTTTTTATTTTTTTATTTTTTTTTTCAAAAATAACAATTTATTACTAAATACTCAATTACTTTTATTAATAATAAGTTTCCCAATTATGGATTTGTCAACCACAATAACAAAAATAAACTGCAATTCCAAATATATTCTACAAAGTAAACAACTAAAAGATAAAATCTTTCCAAATACACTTATTTACCATTTACTATTACATCACAAGTCTTAGCTAGACAACTATATTCTCATGTTTACCATCATGTTGAATTTGAAAAGTAGTATAGGTGGAAGAATTACTTCTTATATCTATTTAACTACTTAAAAATTTAAGAATTACTATAAAAAGTATATCAAATTTCACTTCTCTTAAATCAAAATTCACCTTTATTATTATATAATAAAGTTTATGTGAATTTTTTCATATAATAAAATTTAATATATTTTATTACAATTTACACTATTTAAATCAAACTCTTAAAAAATTTATAGTGTCTTAGGATTGTTTTTCTAAGAAAATCAATTTTCTACATCATGTTAATTATTGTAACACACATATATAAAATCCTAAAGGTCACTTATTTAAGAAAAAATATTTCTTGAACTTAATAGATACAAAATTTGATGTATTGTCTATACATAACTACTAAATAAACAATTTTTAGTATTTTTATTTAATTTTGACAATGTATCAATAATCTTTATTATTTTCAAAATATTGAAAATATAATGAATTTTCAATAATTTAAAAAATCAAATACATAAAATAAAGGCATCTTATGATTTAAACCATTACTTAA
Source organism: Bruguiera gymnorhiza (assembly GCA_020883675.1). Lineage (NCBI taxonomy): Eukaryota > Viridiplantae > Streptophyta > Magnoliopsida > Malpighiales > Rhizophoraceae > Bruguiera > Bruguiera gymnorhiza. The sequence continues at coordinate 3,357,051 of JAIRCJ010001050.1, forward strand.
TGAAATATTCATTACTACAAATCTAAATAATATGATAAATAGTTTTGAACTACTTATTTTTGTTGATAAATTGTACAAAGATTTCACACAAATGACTTTATAAACAACCAATTTCTCATTTTACACATTTAATGTCCTGTATACATATCCTTTTTATAAATATTTTAAAGCTAATCCTTTTAATTTAGTGGAATGATCCACATTTCACATTTATATAAATAGTCTAAGTGCACTACCATAAAGCACTTTGTCAAGTTGTGAATTTTAAAGGTTCATCCACCCTTTATATTATGCAAATACCAAATATTTAGTGAAAATAACTAAGTATAGTGTTTCAATGACACCAATGATGTATTTTGGCTTATCGAACTTAAGATTAATATTATATCAAATGTTAAGTTAAGTTTTTATTGTAAGTGATCAATATATATGAACTTAAGATCTATCTCCTTTGATGTTTTATTTATCAAATCTCTTATCAATTCTTTAATTTTGGTTAATTAATTAATTAATGTGTATATAAGAGTCTTTTGTATATAATTACCGTTAAGTGTGCTTGGTCTAACAATTAGGAATCCACCTTTTTAATAGAATAAACGTAAGTTCAAAATTCATTGGATGTAACTCTTTTTTTTCATGATTTTAATAACAAAAAACATATGTATAAAAGTTACATTTAATAACTATCACAAAATTGCATTTGATTTAATAGTTATTGTATGCCTTTTTATTATATGCATCTTGGGTTCAAAACTTAAAAGTTACAACATTGTTATTTTTTGTTACATGATAGTGTCACATATATTACCCATCAGGCCTAAAATTAACCATCATAATAGTTTAGTCTAGAAATTGCAAGCTTTAAAAATAAAAAAAATTGTGAATTTAAAACTTATCAATCATAATTCATAGATCCTTTTATAATTTATTTTACATTCGAGGCCTCTTATTTAACTTTCCTTTAGTCATTACTCTCTTGGTAAGGAATTATATAATTCTTTTTTTTTTCATAACTTACTAATAGTTATATATGACAATAACTATTAATAATTTAATTGATTAAAGCAAAGAATAATGCTTTATGGCCTCTTTTCATTTTGTGTAAAATATATATCAAACACTTTTTTTAATAAACCAAAAGTTATATGTATATATATATATATGCATATAACTACGATGTAAACTATCATATAGTCTATGTAAACCATTATTCACATATACATTAATGTATAAATAACTATCATGTTAACCATTATGTGTGTTTATGCAAGCCCTCATTCGCGTATATATGTGTGTGCAAATAACCATCATACATGCATAATTGTCTTAACAATAATATCACTTTTTTTTTTCAATTACTAATTCACCCTTTACTTTTAATTAGTAAAGAGTTGTCACTTCCTTAGTCAATTAACACCTTTCTTTTCAAAATAAACTAACAACTTTTTTTATTTTCATAATGATCATACGAGGCTAATTCATTACACTTAAAGAGTTAATGATTTCTTTCTATTTTAAAGAATCAACAATTTATGTCCATTTAATAGAAAACACCTTTTTTTATGGCTTTTTTTTTTCCTTTTAATTTTCTTATACCTCAATCATGATCCCAAAAGAATTTGTATCATCATATGATTTGTTACTATGTTAATGTAAAATTAAAAATAATTATTCTTAACTATAATCCACAAAAGTCATGTCAACCATAATAATTGTTCAAACATGTAAACAAAAACAATGACATCCCAAAAACATAAATAATCCAAAAAAACTTGTAATACATTATTACATGTCATATGCCACATATAAAATATGCTTATATTTATGCATGAACAATTATATATAAAATTATAAATATCATAGACCTTAGAACTTTATGTTTTCTATATAATTAGGAAGAAATATGTATCTTAATCCATTTCAAATTTACTTAATCATTTCATGAAGTTGGAAATCAATTTCTTTAAAATTTCATTTGTTTCAAGTTTACCATAAAATTATTAAAATCAAAGTTGAGTTATATAAAATTGAAAAATTACTTCAAGTTTTGTATCAAATATTACTTTAAGTTTTGTATCAAATATTACTTTCTTTAAGGCAAAATATACTCTTAGTATTATGCAACAAAGGTTATATGAATTCTCTTGTAAGATAAAATGAAATATATTTAATTGTAACTTATTTTACTGAAATCAAATCTTTAAAATGCTTATAGTTTTTAAGAATTATGTTACTAAGAAAACCATTTTTTCTATATTATGTGAATAATTATAACACACACACATATATAAATTTTATGGGTTAATTGGCCAAAAGAGACACCTCTTAAACCTAATAAACATAACCTTATAATGTGTCTTTATGTTAAAGAACATTTATGCATAATTATAAAGTAAATACTCTTTGGTATCCTCATTTAATTTTAAAAATGTACCAACATCTATCATTAACTAATGTTTTTAGGGTAGTCTTAAGATTTGACTTTTTCATAACTTGAACAATATGTAAATGATTATATTTAATCACTATATTAGCTAAGGATAGGGAGGCAACAAGTTAAATACTTAACTAAATGGCTATTAATTCAGGAACATTAACATCATATCTCCCACAAAAAAGTCTTAGATATAGTAAATCAAACTCATCCATTATAATCTTGAATGACAATGCCTATAATTAATGGAATCCAAGTTGTTATAGTACAAATTTGTGTTGCAAAAGTAGAGCAATCGAGTTATTATTAAAAAAGAAAATAAAGAAAAGTGTCATGTCAACTACATAATATGGAGAACATTTTTTATGTTCAAACAACCTTAGATTTTAAGCCTTCTATATAACTTATGCCAACATCAATACTGAGTTAAAATGTTCTTTATCTAGTTGGTTAGATATATTCTTAAGCTAGATATGGAAATCTTCCTTTAAGTTTATCCTTTATTCAAAATTTTAAACTTGGTCCATTCTTAGCTTAGTTTAGAAATAAATAGATAACTACCCATATTTTTGATTTATATCAATTTAACACTTAATCCCTTTAAGTTACCAAGTGAAGGTGCAACTATGAACTCCTTTTTTGATTTTTAATAACATGTACAATTGTCTATCCTTGTAAATAAAATAGAGAAATAAGAAAAAATATTGCATTTTGAACTTTTTTTTGGTTTTATTTTTTTTTCCTTTCCTTATCCTATTTTAAGCTTGAAATTTTATAAGTAAATATATTTTATATATTTCTAAAATCTGAGTTAAGAAGTGAAATTTTTAGTCATTACTTGTCATTTTTGCTTAGGATGAAAAAATATTAATAATAAAAATATGATGAAAAAATAATCATTTAATTATAACAAAATAAAATGATCTATAATAAGAAATGATTTCTTAGATCGAGTCAAAATAGGACATGACCAATATTGAAATGTATTTTGTTAGTAGTTAGGTGGAAAGCAAAAATGGCAATTTCAATATTTCTTTTGGTTTAATTACATTTTCTATATTAGTACTCTAAATAAGTTAATTTATCTTTATGCACAAAGTAAAGTATAACATCTAATTATTTTAAATCATTTTTAATTAGAAATTTTCAAATTAACTTAATTCTTATTTTATCTTTTTTTCATAATTTACTTTGAATGGTGTAAAAAATTTATATAATTGGTTTCAATTAAATTCAAGATTAAGAATTTATTATTATTTGTTAATAAATGAATTAGTTGTTAAGTCTACAAGTTGTTTACAAATATCTTATTTAACTTTATAATATTAATAAAATAATTAAAATAATAAATATTTATAGTTATAAATAACATTAAAATGATTAAACATTTATTAAAAATAAAAGACTCAACATTTTTATTTTTATTATAAGAACCACAAATTTTTATAGGTATCATAAAATTTTTACTGAATTATTAGTATAAAATTAAATAATAAAATTTCTTTTCATAAAGCAATTAAATGATAAGCATTGAATTGGAATATTAATTATATATATATATATATATCAAAATTAACAGTGAGTTTTTAAATAATTTTATAAAAAAATTATTTAACAAAATTTAGAGAAATTATTTAAGAGATTTTTTGTTTAAATTTAGCTTATTTATTAAGTGAACTTTGGATTTAAAATTGAAAGTCTTTTGTGAAAAACCAATTTAAAGAAGCTTTTATTGAAATTAACTATTAAGTATTGATTTGATATTATAGTTGAGTTTTATTATTACATTTAATAAATTGATTGTGTCAAATTTTGTTGTCAAAAATATAATTAATTCTTTAGTATTTAGTTTTTAGATTTAATAAAACAAAAGTTTTTTAATAAAATAAAAAATAATTATAAATTTTTTTATATAATTAAGTTATAATTATTTTTTTATAATAATAATAATTATTATTTTAAAAAATTATTACTTTGAATTATAATTTTTGTTTTTTTTTCTATATCAAAACATTTTCAATTTTAAATACAAATTTAAATTATAGTGTATTTTAACCAAACATAAATTTCACAAATTATATTCTACACAAAATACAAAATTTTAAATTATAACTACAACTCCAAAGACAATTGTGTTTTAGCCAAGAACTCCAAACCCAACTTCAAAGTATTTAGAGATTAGCGAACAGGATGTTTCTTGACCCCTCCCCCCCCCCACCCCCCAAAAAAGACTGTCCTTTAGCGAGAAAGTGATTGGTAGGGCCGGCCGAATGTGCGGCAGTGATGAGTGGGAACCAATTCAGATTGAAAATGACGAATCTGTATACACGTGGCAGCAATGGGTCTGGACCGTGTGGGCCCCTCCCCTCACAAGCGTGACAGTAACTTCCACGAGTTATTAATCAATCAATAGGCGAAGTCAAATATAATAATGCAACTACCACAATAAAAAAAATAAAAAAATAAAAAAAAAAGAAGGCGGCGATTATTATTGGGGAGCCCAACCCTAATCACGTTCTACGAAGCTTCCTTTGGCATCTCTGTTCTAAATTATCTTCGCTCTCTACATATTCATCCTGCCGTCCGACGCTCCTTCCTAGTCTTTGCTGAGAAACTCGATTTCTTCTACACTCTTCCCCTTCTTTGAAAATTGTTTCACTCTGTCAGCAGGTAACCAGCCCTTCTTGTGTGTTTATTGTTTGATCAATCTGCCCTTCGATTTCCTTTTCGGGTCAAGTCGCCTTGCCCGTGGGTTTCTTGTTTTTTTTTTTGATTCCAGGCGGCCCTTCCCCCATATAGTCTTTTCCGTCTCCTTTGCTTTGATTTTCTCAAATATGAATTAAAAACTTTGCTTTTTTTTTTTTTTGGTTTTTAATGTTCTGTGCGTATTAGATGAAATAAAGATTACTTTTTTTTTTAATTTTATTTTTTCATGCCTTGTTCATGATGAATCTGTGTGGATGTTCAGATTTTTCTTTGCCGATAAAGCAACTTCTAAGAAGTCTAGTCAAGGTGGGTTTCGAAATACTTTAAAATTGGTCGCGATCGAGCTGTGGATTTAAGTTGTGTTTGGATTTGGAAAAGTGATTCTTCTTATAAATGGTAGGATTTGGATTTATTTGGTGATCTCTGCAGATTTCTGTGTTTTGATCTTTTCGTAAGCTGCTTGCTTTTCAGTGGGTCATCTGTCCTTTATTAGTGTGGTGGGTCACTTATGATTGGTTTTGATTGTAAGTTACTCTCTCTTGTTGTGAGTGATATATATGTAGTTTTTCAGATATATTGATTGGCTACACTTGTTTGTTGATTAGTACATCTTTGTTCAGTTCATGCTTGTATTGAACGTGTTAATTGGTCTTTGAAAAATCTCTTTGAAAGACACGATAATTTTTCAGTTTTCTGCAGGTGCTTTTTTAACTATTCTATCGTGTTTACTGAAAATTTTCAGAAACTGCCTGATCTTGATTAGCAAACAGAATACGTATGCACCATTTTACCACTGAATCTCTCGGTGCTAACCTTGACTATGTCTTCAAGGAATTGATGTTCAATTGTTTTTGATAGGGCGGTGAGAAGGGGTATACAAGTGCAAACTTTGAAGCCATGCCTGTTTCAGGGAATGAAGAGGTGTTAATTTCCTTACTGAGTTACTGCTAACTAGGATGAGAAAATTTTAAAATTGTTTGTATTCTTGATGTTGATTAATTAATTGGTCTTCTTTTGGCAGACTGGGGCTAAACACCTTACCCGGCAGTCTAGTATTGATATTGCAGGTGTTCCTATCAAGAAAAGAAGGTTTTTCCGGCCTCCTTCTCCTTTACCTGAAGAACAATCTTCACTTCATGTGGAAGATGTTTCTCTACAGAAAGAAGAGGACAATCCATCTCAGGACTCAGGTCCTTCAAATTCTTCTTTTTCCCAATCTTATGGCTTATCTGATGTCAACAAGAATTTTGTTTCTGAAGAAAATATAGACTGTCCAGAAAAATTTGTGCAGACTGACACTACCAACCACTCAAGAGGTATGAGTGGGGGATCAAACGATAAAACTGAGTCTAAGTCTTTTTCTACGCTCGACAACGAAGATAAGCCTGTGGTCGCTGAAAATTCTACTAATATCCCGATAAAATCTGCAGAATCTGAGTTGAATTTAGTACCGAATGAAGATTCCACATTGAAGGTTGATGAAGAGTTGCCTAGCCATCAGTTAGCAGAGGAAGTGTGTAATTCAGAGATATCTAATATCTCTGAGAATACTGAACTGTCCTTAGGTCTAAAAGAACATGTTTTGGTTTCGGGAGATCATGGTGCTGATGAGAGCTGTCAGAACGAGAATATCTTAGAACCTAGTGCATTGAATTTGCCTTCAAGCAAGGTTGAGACCAGCAACCAGTGCAAAATGAATGATGTGAAGTTGGATGCTGACAGGGCTGATATACATTCTAACAGATCGAACTGGGATTTGAATACGACAATGGATGCATGGGAAGCTTGTATGAATGATGTTGGTGCAGATAAACTAACTACTGATGCAGGTCAAGTGACTACTGATGGATTGAACAAATTGAAAGGCGATATAAAGCCTTTCATATCCTTGACAGGGATGTCTGGAACAGGTATTGCTACTGAAAATAAACTCCTTGAAGAGAGTGGGCACAAGTCTAATCTTACTGGAACAGCTTCTCAATGCACTCAGCTATGTAATTCCGAGGATTCACTTCATTTACGCTTGGCTCCTTTTCTCTCTCTTAACCTTAGTCGGGAACCTTCCACTTCATCTGCCACCAAAGACTCCATCAGGCTTATTCCTATAAGTATTCTGCCTAAGGAAGCTTTGCCAGTTGCCAGTAAAAGCAGCGCTTTATGTAGCACCGTAAAATCAGAACCATTTGATGAGAGCTTCAAACATGGTGATGTTAGGGTCTTTCAAGCCAATGATGCAGAACTATTACATATCAAAGCAGTGAAACATGAATCAGCGGAGATGTCTGGTCAAGAAGCTAACATGTTATCAAATACTAGTGCTTTGAAATCTGTTTTGCAAGGAATTGTAAAATCTGAACCACAGCATGAGGTTCATACGGTACAACTCAATAAAGTAGATGCGATTCTTCATCAATCTGACAAAGAGGTGCTTGAGCAGAATATTTCTACCCAAATTACTTGCTCAACAAATAAACAATCTCTGCAAGTTTCAGACATGAGGGAACAGCCTTCTGGTTCAACTCATGCACAGCTGCTCCAAGGTCAGGATGTCATAGATAAGTCTATTTGTTCAACAGAGTTCTCAGAAAATAGCAAAGCATCAGACCATTTGAAACCTTGCGGGCTTGGAGGCCACATTAGCCAGGAGATGCCTAAAGAAAAATGTGCAAGTTCTGGGCAGGCTGCTTCAGTTGAGGCTTCATGTTCTGTGGGCCGTGGTGACAATGATTTGAATGCTTTTGGTGACGTAGATGGTGCAGCAACAGAGAATAAAATTCTAGATAACTCGGAGGAGTGTAAATTGAAATCAATGGAAGACGTCCCAACAGAATCACAAGGAAATGATGAGGGTCCCATATGCGATGAGGAAAAGATTAGTCTGTCAGGCGATGTGGTTGAAGAGGTTTCATATGACTCTGAATATGAGTCTGATGGAAATTCCATGTCCATGGATATCGAAGAAAATTGCAGGGAACAAGATGGTTTGGAAGACGGTGAATGTCGAGACCCAGAGCCGCATGGTGCAGTAGAGAGTCCCACCTGTGTGGAAAGAGTGAACCTTAGATGTGATGAGTCTGAGGGCTACTGTGCAGAACTTCCGGGTGATGGAATTTCTACTCCAATCAATGTGATAGAAAAGGTCACTCAGATGGAACGTGATGCTGACACTATTGGATATGCAGTCAAAGAATGCATTGACACTGTTCTTGAAGTGAAAACCATTCATGATGCTTGTGATGGTGCATCTGAGATACCTACTGGTAGAGCTGAGGAAGAGAAGGCAATCAAGGCTATTCAACAAAGCACACTTGACACATTGGGGAAGAAAGATGATCTGAATGGCCAGGTGATGGAACAATCATCTGATCAGACCACTAGTGGGAGTCAAGGAAATTTTGCAACTGTTGCTCAATGTTCAAACAATGACATTGAAGTGAATGTTGCACAAAAGAATGATTTAGCATTGTCTAAGGGAGAAGCAAATTGTGATGACACAGTTAAGGTTGGCAACACTGGAAGTAATAGGAGTAGAATTATAAACTTGTCTCGAGCTTCTAATTTTTCTTCTTCTGGTAAAATCATCTCCATACCAGGCAAGCCATCACATCCTGAAAGAGAACGGTTACCTGATGTGCCACTTGAGCGAGACAAACTACATGTTCGAGGGAGGTGATTATTTGTTAATTTTACTTTTCACTTATTCTTGCATCCACTTTTCAATGTGCAAACAATGCATTGACATCTGATTTTCTTCCTTGATAACTTGTTTCAGGGATGATATTTGTGGAGATGGTTCCTACATATTCTCAAGAAAGAGGCACCAAGATCAGTCATCAAGACACTCCAGATTGAATTTTGTCCGAGGTAGAGGGAGGGTTTTGAGTAGGATTGACACTCTACATGGTGATAGGGATTCTGAACGAGACTTTGCACCAGAAGTTTACAATGGTTCATCTGGTATCAGTGTTTCTAGACATAAATATGTGTCTTCCATCCCTGAAACAGGTAGTGAATTCATTAATTATAACAGTGGACAAGATAGCACACTTGTTGGTACTCTTCGGGGAGGGAAAAAGATATTGGATGATGACTTTCGTCATCTTCCCTCAAGATTGCGATCTCCTGGGGGAAGAGATGGGCTTGCTGCACGGGGTCTTCAAATGGGTCGTAGAGTTCCAAGAAACATTGGTGAAGAGGGTTCTGAAGTTGTTGGAATGAGACATAACGATAAGATGGTGAGGGGCCTGCCAGATGACAGCACAGATAATGAATTTGCACAGCCTCAACCTCCATATGAGGGATTAGAGGGTCATTTTGCCCAGGGAACTAGGAACTTTCCGTCTTTTCAGCGAAGAGCTCATCCTCAAATTCGATCTAAATCTCCTATAAGATCTCATTCTCCTGATCTATGGTCATCTTCCAGGAGAAGATCTCCAGAAGGTTTTGGTGGTCGCCCAGAATTGTCTCACCGAAGGTCACCTCCTATTTACAGGATGGGGAGAATGAGATCTCCAGATCATCCTGGTTTTCCTGGAGAAATGGTGGTTAGGAGACATGGTTCTCCGCTATATATGTCCCAACCAAATGATCTAAGGGAAATAGATCCTAGCAGGAATCCTGGTCATCCAAGGTCAATGATCTCTAACAGGAGCCCAACTGGACAGGTTTTACTGAGGAACAATAGGAGATTTGGAGTCATGGATCCTCGGGAAAGGACAGATGGTGATGGCTTTTTTGGTGGCCCCATGCATTCAGTTCAATTTCGTGAGCTTGGTGGGGATGGAAATGGGGAAGAGAGAAGAAGATTTGGTGAAAGGCGGCACCCTGTCCGATCCTTTAGGCCTCCTTTCGATGGTGCTAATGGGGAAAATTTTCATCTAAATACAGAGGATGGCCCTCGGCCTTTTCGATACTTACCAGAGGATAATCCAGCATTCCATCAACGAGGAAATTTGAGGGAAAGGGATTTTGATAGACGGATTAGGAGTCGTCCTGTAAATCTACCTAGAAGACCACGAGGAATTGAAGACCAGGATGGAAACTACAGGCATGGTGGGAAGGCATTGTATGATGATGGGTTTGATGATATGTCACGAGTGAAGCGAAAAAGATTTTGACCAGGCCAGTTTGTATCTGCAACAAGCCAGTACCCAGGACAAGTTATTTTGAGTGATAGACGTGATTAGCACGAAGAGTTAGATTTGATTACTTATAGCTGGATTGGGAACATTGTTTATAAATGAAGTTCATATCAAGTTATCAAGTTGCTGTTCTGATTTGGTTCTCAATCAAGTTGTGAGTGTTTCATCAGATGCTAGCGTGTGCTAAGCCTGGATGCATCCAACCTTTCATTGAATGGTCTATTATGTACAATTGTACATAATTTGGTCTTCCGAGGACTCTTATCTACCAGTTAATTATATGCTCATTCTGGATGTTAGCTGCAGTTTTTCAGTATCATTTTAGCAAGTTTTGTTCTGCCAGATTTATGTTGGAAGTCTATATTCTCTGAGGGTTATTTCAGTTGAGTTTCCCTATACTCTTTGGCAGAGATCTTCAAATTTATAGTATCTTCACTTTTACTATTTTGCTCAGTGGGCCAGAGTCAGTATGCCGGAAGTTTTTGAACTTTAAACTATTTTCAAGCCTTCAAGGGAACTTCAATTGGATCATTATTTCATTTGTAATGTGTTTTGTTTGTCTACATTCTTCATGTCTCGTTGTGTGTGAATCCACAAGTCATGTAACCAGGCTTGTGAAGTTGCCTGGTCCATTTTCTGTGGGGGTGCTGAAGCTTTTATAAGGTATGGAGGTTTCTTTTTTGATATGCTTTATCTGACATGAAATAATTGCAGGTCTGCATAGGATTATGTTCTTCTGTAGGGCAGCTTATTAGGTTCCGGTGATGTCCAGAGGGCAGATGTTGAGTTCTGGAGAGACTGTGCTTCAAGTTATGGGCTTTAGTTTTTCACCTAATAGTGGATTCCTGTGCTCCTTAGTGATTAGCTTGCTGAAACAATTCTAGTCATTACCTTAGAAACTGATATTCTCATTGGCTATGTTGGTCGCTTCGCTAATTGTTGGATGTCTCCTGCATTTTTTAATGATCATGTCCTGAGGTAATCTACAGATTCTTAACAGTGTCCTAGCTTTTAGGCATTTTATGTTGAGGGTTAAAAGACCTATGTGCCTCCTTGTTATTGCTAGTTCTCATTGAGAAGATGTGTGAATGCCTGCTGTATTGGTTGGTTGCCTGCTGTCTTCTGTATAACAATTTCTGGATTGCTTGCCATACCTTGGACGCTGTCTGCTGCATGAATGTTGTAGTGAAGAAACTGTGGGAACTTTTAGGAAGAATGCTCTGAATATAAGGATCAACCTACCTTCTTGGTAGGTTGAGAAGTTGAGGCGTTCAGAATGTTGGGCCTTGCTGGGACAGTTAGAATTAGCTGTGGAGATAAGCCTTTTTGTGGAAAGAAACCAAGGTTGAGTTGGGATCATGACCTTTGATGTTGCCTTCATCATGAAGCTAGTTTTCTCTTCTGTTCTCAATCTCTTACCTCAACACTGATACTGGGGCATAGTGGTCAACTGCTAAATGAAAGAGATTCCTTTGTTTATGTCCAAGTGAATGCTGACTATTCCTCGTTTTTTTATTTTGAGGATCATGTTTTTACAGTTAATTGGTTTTTGGCATCTTTGCCATTCGTTTTACCGTTATGTTGTGAAATATGATGATGGCCACAGGTCAGCTTCTGAACACGCACAGTGATCATTTTTACCATGCCAGATGGTTTGGGACATGGGGGCCAACATGATTTATGGAACCTCATTTGGGGGCTATGGTTGAGACATATGTATTTCACTAGCAACCAAGGTGATTTCTTGAATTTGGTTGTTAACCTTGCTACAATTGTTACTTGAATGATTGCTGACATAGCATTTTCTCTGAGTTGAATCTATGCAAACTGAGTATTTATCTGGAGTTCGGTTGTTGTCAGGGGGCCAATAATTGCTAATTGCCTTGCAATGCAAGGGTTGCTGATATTGACTGGAAGGCGAAGTTACGATAACTGACCATAGGAATTAGAATTGCTGAAAGTTCCAACCTTGACAGTCTGTTGACCAGAACCTGCACCTTTTATGGTCCTAACAGTGTATCTGCAACATGCAGGCATGTTCCTATATGATTAGTGCTTGTGCTTTTTGTTCGATTGGTGGGATCGTGGGGCCACTATCCAGATAAAGGGGTACTCAAATTGATCTGCTGTGGGGTCCAGTCGTGATTCCCTAATAAATTCAGTTCCATGTTGTACTTGTGGGGCCAAATCTTGGCTTAGCCTCCGGGTGCTAAGGAATATCAAGGTAGCGGGATGCCATAGAAGTGCTTGTAGAGCTTTGCATGCCACCGTGAAATCCTGAAAGTTTTACAAGTTTATTGAGAAGACCTTGGTTGTTTGGATTTGGTTTTAGACATCAGCTGCAGCCTGGCTTGGTTTACAATTGCTTTACCTAGTAACATTCCCCCTAATTCTTTCGCGGCGCATCTCTTTTCATATTGGAGAAATTAGAAGGCCAATAATTCCAGGTTGTGAGGACCTTATGTTTTGAGTTGGACTTTCAACTGGAAACCTTGAAACACCTCGGTCCGTTGTTGCGTGCTGCTGGAAGGCCTTATATCACACCGAGAATGATCTCTAAATAAGGACGAACACATAATTTAGGGTCAAATACAGGATTATGTACAATTGAAAAACAGAAGAAAAACCATATTCACGGTCTACCAATCAAGTGAACGACAGCAACTCACGGTCATATCGCGTGGCTCAAGAGTTGTTCACACCGTTTCTATCACTTTTAACACGCAGATTCCACGGACTGAAATTCGGTAGTCATGGAGAAAAATAAGAAGCGGCCGGAATTGATATAAAGAATGCAAATGATTAACATGTTATGATTTCTAATAAGAGCATCTCGGTGGGGGTCTCCACAGTTGCCAATGTATATTGTAAATAATGAGTGTAGAATCCATAAGGTAACAGGGTCGAAAAACAATTAGCATCAAGTTTTCGAGATAACAGAATTTTGGATCATGATTTTCTTCATTTCTGGGGTGTTTCCTCACTAGATCGAAGTCGTCCAAGAGGGATATTTTTTAGCCCTTTCAATCATGATTCCATTATTGAGTACTCATATGCTAAAATTTTGAATGTAACCAGCGGCGGATCCAGGAATTTTGTGTCTTGCCCGTCCCAAAGGAGTAAAGATATCATTCATGTTTGGAGCAAATGTATTATGCTCTTCAACAACTTCATTGAGTAAAAAATCCTATCCACTGTCTCTCATTGTTTGTAGCTGTCTTTTGGACACCTTTACTAATGTTATATTGATGATATCGCGAATTCTTAATCATTCCTTTATAGTGCTTGAGACAATTCATTTGTACTATCCATTATGCTCTTCGTCAAGTACAAATTAAAAACAAACCCTTGATTGAAAATAACAAAACATGTGCTCTGGCCCTTTGCTTTGAAGTTATATCATATTCTTTGTTAGGATCGTAACAAAAAGAAATGAAATCTGTGAATAGATTGCGTGAGAAAGAAGAAAGAGAAAAGGAGAGAGAGAGAGAGAAGGGGAGAAAGCAATCAAAAGAATAAAATAAAATTTGAAGAAAAGGAGAGAAAGATGAAAAAAAAAGATAAATTAATTAAATGAAAGAAATAATATTTTTAAATTAATTTATTATTTATTCATCTATTTTGTATTAATATTTATATATGTAAATTTATAGTGAGTTCTTATTATATATTATTTAACTAATTATTTTATACTCTTAGACTATTTTCATCACTGATAATGGATTTAGAGTATAAATCCTAACACTTTCCTTAACTCAAAATCGTCCTTATCCTCAAGAATTTAGTAATCCTTAAACAGTGGATGAGTGGATGAGTGGTTGGGGTGTCACTTTCAACCGCTTTACCTTCCTGTGCATGAAACAACTTTTAGGAGTATTAATGACCATGTGTATACTTGTCATTGCATTGATAGTACATTTCAACTCTCTTCAATTCATCCCATAACAAATAATCTGAGGTTTTCATGGATAGGTCCTAAACTCCCTTAATGGTTGCATCCATTTGTATCTCGATTACTCTATTTTGAGTACTTTATTTTCCCTTTTTTCCAGTACTACTCATGACTACCTTATAAGGCTATAAACTTGAAAGCCTTCTCGAGTGTGGTTGGTCAGAGTATTTTCACCATTGACCAAATCTCATCATCAAGCCCACTGAAAAAGTTTGAAATGAAAAAATAATTCAGTAAGCAAAAGATTTTTAGTCAATAATAAATAATAGAACTCCTCAAAACACTTTTAGTATGCTTTCACCCCTGCTATCTGTTATAACTTATAAAATTCCTTAATGGTGTTTAATTGCGATGGATCCTTAAAATGACAACAAAGGTTTTACTTGAACAGGGCCTACATCCCATTGGATTTAACTGCTAACCATCCCTATAGCCAAATATTAGCCTTACCATTCATATGCATGACCACAATTTCTATCCTTTCATCCTTTGACACGCCATGGGATAGAAAATAACAATTGCTCTTACTCAACCACACATATGGATTCTCACCAACAAAGTTTGGCAATTTTAAATTCCTAACATATGACGATCTTTTAACAAAACTTCCCTCACCTTAGTTCGAGGTTTGAATTTTAGGAGACGAAAAGATACCTAGCCCAACAGAATTATTTAACATTTATGCCACCCCTTCCTTGTTTGTGTATTGAATGGGTGCTCGCGGGGTGAGAGCTCCACCATCTGCTACATTATGGCTTTAGTTTCCGCTTAAACACTTTCAATAAGCTACCTTTTTAGTAGTTGTACTTGGTCAAATAGAGACTCCAATAGTTGAAACTTCTCAACTAGTAACTGTATTAATTGCTTATATTGTCAAAGTTACTCATCCACTGTCTTGAGTCTCGTGTTCTCCACCATATATGGATTACGCTTCCTTGCTAAAGTTGAAGTAACACCTAGAGTCAGTGTTTTGATACCAATTTGTTAAAATTGTAATAAAAAAGAATGAAATCTATGAATAGATTGTTTGATATAGAAGAAAGAAAGAAGAAGAGAGAAATAAAGAAAGTAATAGAGAGAAGAAAATAGGGTTTGAAGAAAAAGAAAGAAGGATAGAGAAAAAAAAGAGAAAACAATTGAACAAAAAAATAAAGTTTTTAAATTTATTTATTATCTGCTTATTTACTATATATTAGTATTTATATATATAAATCTTTAGTGAATTTTCATTATGTATTATTCAATTTATTATTTTATATTATTAAATTATTCTTATCATTAACAATAGATTTAGGATATAGATACTAATATTTTTTAACATATTTAAGGATTTTAATTATGAAAGAGAACATAATGGTTAATGGCAATATAACAATATAATGTGAACCCCATCGTGTATTTTTAGGACATTTTAGATTTGTCTCTTGGTCCAAACTACGGTCACTTGAAATTTCACCATTTTCTAATATTCTAACAATCTTGCTAATTTGTTTTTCTCGAAGAATATCATGTCTGGTAAAGGAAGAACCAACAATATTTAACAAATTAGCAATTACAATGAGCATTGAAGCAATTTATACTTGTCTTTTTGCCACATGTACAAGAGCCAATTAAAATTGATATGCAAAACAATGAGCATAAATAGCACACTTATTTTCATTCAAAATCAAGCTCTTAAGGCCATTGAATTCACCTTGCATATTGCTTGCTCCATCATAATCTTGTCCTCACATTCCCATCAAACTCAATCCATACCTTATAAATAAAAAATCTAAACCTAGTGACATGAACAAGATTAAGAAAACACTCAATTGCACATCCTTCCTTGTTCACATAACATATAACTATGGCCATTTGCACTTAAACAAATCTATTGCTACGTTTCTAATTATCAATTTAAAGTGCCATATAAAGTAATAAAATAACAAAGAAGTCAAAAATAACTTGGGCCTCTTTCATGGATATACATCAGGAGAATATATATGGGCCTTTTCCTCATTTTGTCCCGCTGCTTCATATACACACGAATCCCAGCTGTAATAAATAATAATTATAATGATAAAGGCATATAGCTAATATCACAAGACAAATAATGAAACCTAAACATCAATCATTGATCTCAAATTAATTCAGGGCACCCCTTATCAAGTAAACTTTCGGTCTGAAAATTAGAAATAAATCAAGAAGTACAAGAAACGAACAATTTCAAATAACCAGTGCAGTGACAAGGAATTTCAAACACAGAGCTAAAACGACCCAAGAATCAGAAGGAAAGAAAAAGAACAGCCAAATCCATTAACCATCAAAAAAGAGAAAAAAAAAATCAAAATTATAAGCCAAACCCAGTAACAAAAAGACAACAAAGAAATCAAAGTAAAAAAAAAAAAACTAAAAATTTAATTCATGTTTAGCAGAGAAAAATTAGGAGCTGAACATAATGATTGGGCAAAGGAGATTAAAGGCAAAAAAATTCTTACTTTCACAGAAATTGAAGGCAGAAGACAATGAGTAATGGACTTGGATTGGATTTGGAGGAAGCTATTCAAATATTTAAGAGTTAATTAGAATAAGGGCAAGGGAGTGAGAGCAAAACATAAAATACAGAATTCAGTTTTGACAAAATATAAATTTCAGTGACGACAATGGTCAATCAAACCCATCTGGGGCAGCAGTCCCAACCTTTTTCTCCGCCACTGAACGTCACAAGTCGATGTGGGGGAGTACGTGCTTAGCACTTTCTTTGGATTTGAAGTGAAAAGTAAGAGAAAATTGTTAAAAAAACGTAGGAAAAAATCATTTTTTGTTATTAATTATTCTTTTACGTTGTAAATGATGACAAAAGAAAAAAAGTAAGATGAACATAAAATATTAGATAAATTGAATGCAAAGAAAATCTGTACGTGTAATTATCTTTGTGTCCTTATTAACGAGTGAAGAGAAAAAACTAATAAATGACTATTAAAATAAAGACAATTTAGTTATTAATCAGCAAATATTGATATTTTTATCCTATTTTTTAATATTTTCTCATAATCGTGGTGAAAAGAAAAGAAAAGGTGGAGATTTCATTTAAATTTTCTCTTCATTTTCTAAACTTTCTTTTTTTCTCTATCCCTCCCAAGTAAAAGAATATTCTTTTGTATGTCTCTTTTCTTTCTTTTTATTTTCTTTCTTATCCTTTTTTAACACTCTAAATACATTGCAAGTTTTTGTTTGGTTTGTGAGAAAATCTAAGGAAGGAAAATGTTGTAAAAGGGAATGAAAATAAAAATTTCCTTTGTTGGGATACTATACAGGAAAGAAAAATTTATGAAAATAGACAAGAATTACCTATGGGACCCATCATTTAACTTTTTCGTAAAATTAGTGAGAAAGTGAAAGGAAGCTGATTTATTCCAATCTTTTGAGGAACTGACCACATTGTCTGTAATTTATGACTTTTAAATGTTTTATTCGATAATAGGTAGTATATATGGGTAAAAGTGTAATTTTAAAAATCAAAATTTTCTTTCTCCAATTTCTCACTGTATGCAAACAAAACGTACACTTCATATCTTTTTCTCTTTTCACTATGTTCATCTGATCCAAATTAGAGAAATTATTTTCTTTCTTTTTCACTATTCTCTTTCTCTTAATTTTCCTTCATCAGACTTTGTGTCCAGATAAAGTGTAAGATCTTTCTTAAGAGGGATTTAGTCTTAATGGACATACCATAAAAATAAAAAATTGCTTTCCTATTTTCAGAAAATAGAAAAAATCATCTTTTAATTTATAGGTTTGGACAACCAAGTATATTGTATTGTCTTCATTTTTTTTTGTTTTATGAGAAAATCATCCAAATTGTCTTCTTTGAACAAGTTGTATTCTCTATTCCAATTTTTTTTTCTCTTAAATATTATGCAAATAAAGATTAAGTTGCGAGATTATTTGATAAAAAATGGTAAATTTTTGGTAAATAGTATTTTAATTAGAGTTACACACCTATAAATAGTATATTTGGACAACTAAGTATATTTTGTTGTCTTCATTTTTGTTTTAAGAGAAAACCATCAAAATTTTCTTCTTTGAACAAGTTGTACTTTTTATTTCAATTTTTTTAATTTTTTTCTCTCTCTTAAATACTATGCAAATAAAAAATTAAGTTATTAAATTATTTGATGAAAGATGATAAATGTTTTTGATAAATAGTATTTTAGTTAGAGTTAGACACCTATAAAATATTAAAACTACAATACTATACAATTTTAAGTTAGAATTTAGTATTAATATTATGATATTTAAGTAAAATGATGATCAAAGAAAGGTAGAGAAAAAGGGTGAGGAGGAGGAAGTTTTATGGGGTTCCCTGAAATCTATAGGGTCCATAGTAAACGTTTATTGGTTGGTATGGAGTGTACAACATGACTGTCACACGGGGAATGCTTTTCGGCTATTAGTCGAGGATCTGCCCTTTTGACAAATTCTAGGGCGATTGAAGCGACAACAAGTGAGATATGTGTTAACCTACAGCATGAGTACCTGAATATTGTTACGTTGCAATGCGTTGGTACATGATGCAATTACTTGATATGACGGTGAGGAGGGAAGCTTATAGGCATTCGAGGGAGATCTTGCCTCCACCAAGGTGCTAGGTTACATGGGTTAACTTTCCAGGACTACAAACATCTAAGCCCTGCTTCTTAGTGCATTATGATGTACGTTGAGGTGAGTATAAGCTATTTTCAATCGAAACACAACCAAAAGAGGATTTGGTGTACTTTTAAAATCTGTGTTTTACAAATTTACACTCCTCACAAGCAGGGTTTTGAAAATTACGCAAAACTTTTTTCTTAAATAGACAAAAATATTCTTCATACTCACGAAATTTTATATTTTTGCCACCATGGAGCTCTCTCTCTCTTTTTTTTTTTCTTTTTTTCTTTTTTCCTGACGACTCCTCCTTTTGGGCCAATTCACATTCTTAGCATCATGCAGCCACCATCCTCCCTCGTCTTCGTCTCATGTGAATTGAAAGTGCACTCCACTAATGTTGTCTTGAGTGATTTATGATCAAGCAAATTTCAACAATCAACCCCAACTCTATTACTTCCCTAAGCTGGCACTGCCATGCGTCTTCTCCCTCTCTCTCCTCCTCCTCCTCCGAACGTTGGTCGTTTGCTTCGACAAATCCCCCTTTTCCCTGTTGCTGACCATTGCCGAGTCGACCTCCGTTGACACCCCAGCTGAATCGGCTCACTCAGTCGAGTTTCTGGCATCCTGGGCTACCACTGCCCAACCAGTAGGGGAAGAGGACATTTAATCGTGCCACCGTAACATCCTGACCTCCACACATTTAAAGAGAACCTGGCCCATTTTCGATCTTTTTACTCGTAAATTTCTTTAATCTTGGCCCTCTTCTCAAATCTTCCCTATTAACCTTCCTCCTGTCTCTTCTTTACATTTTTTTTTCATTGATATTTGTCGAGTGCTTTTTTCTACATAAAAAGTTGCACAAAGCTCAACCTTGGCTTTTCTTTATCTTCTATTGAATCTATTTTTCCCTTGAACGCAGTGAATTCTACTAGAAGGTCTTGAAGAACAATTGGCGATACATGAAAATAACGTTAGGTTTATTGTGTAGTTGTGGAAGGTGAAATCATTATGAACAACAAAAGCAGAAAGGATCTGTTCACAGAGCCTACAACATAAAGGGTTCGCCCCTTTCCCGAAAAAAAAACTTAAAAGTTGTAGAAGCTATTAATGGGGCAATTGATGATGCTAAAGAAACGAAAGATAACTCTGAGACTACTATGGGTATTTACTCTCCATGGCCATTGGAATCTTGACCCTTGAGAAGATCGAGCAGCTATATATATGTTCTGATAGGGATAAAGCCAACGAGGAGTTTGACAATTTAAGGGAAACAACTCCAGAGGATATGTGGCTGGAAGACTTAAATGCTCTTGAGAAGGAACTTGATGTATGGACAATAAATTAATGCTTCTAATACTATTTAATTAATCATCATCGTGCCGTATACCTATATATTTGTAATTGCATTGCATGAATAGTCCTTTCTGTTTCTATTTTGGATATTTGAGCTTGGATTCAGGTGGTGGAGAAAATTTGAATATGCCAAAGTAGAGGAGGAAAGAAAGAGAGAAATTACCAAGGGAACTAGTTGGCAATGGAGGCTGCAAGGTTTCTAGGCAAGCACAAGAAATTCCAAGGAATCAAAGTGAAAATCTACCAATACAGAAGAAGCTGCCGTTTTTGGCATTTTGTAGGATAAGCATCGTCACTCTTGAGTTCTTGACCTATCTGTAAACATCTGGGCATGCCGTATTGTGAGGCAGATGGTGCTCGTGGACCCTGAGGCAATCGTGATGCAAGAGCAGAACAAGTCAAAAGAGCAAAAAGGCAAATTGTGGGTCAAATGGTTTTTGACCGATACATCACTTGGGAATTATACAATTTATTTTCTTAATTACCAAGAAAAAATCTATTTTCTTATTATGAATATATATATATATATATATATATATATATATATATATATATATATGGTGACAATAAATGTGGAAAATGAACATTAAAATTCATGAGTTTTAGGTCCAATATTAAATATACAAGTTGAAATATGAAATTAATATTTAGATTTTTAAGAATAAAGTAAATTATTAATTATATCCTTTTATAATTATTTTATATACTAACATCTATTTTAACAGTATTTTTACCAACCATTTCAAATTTGTTTAGATTTTGCTCGTACACTATAGTCAAACAACTAATAAATTTGAGCGATAATGCTTTTCATCTCAACACTTGTATTCACAATACTTCACAACATTGTCAAATAGGACTTTAATCTCACTTTTGTCAATAGTCTTGTAAGTTATAACCATTTCTTTCAAAATTATTAATTACCATTGGTGTTCCATAAGATAGTACAAGTAAACTACCAAAAACAAAAATGAAGAAGCAAATGATTAGTTCCCAATAACTTACTAAAAGGATTCTCTTGAAGTCTCAATTTTTAATTGTGTTCGATTAATCACTTGTACTTTTCTTTTCTTGATTACCATATTTAATTTTGTTGTCTACATCTTTAATCCATATATATGTATCCATACTAATCATTCGATATAGGGCTGCCACTATGTGTATATATATATATATATATATATCAGCACAATTAAAATCAGAATTTACTTAAATCCATACGTAACGCAGGTAAAAATTAGTTTATAATTATACAAATTTCAATAATTGGGACATACAAGAAAAGTTCAAGAGTTAAAACGAATATTTTTGCCAACTTCAAGGGAAGAATTCCGCTTATAGCAAAAATAGATTAGGAAAATCGAGGCAGCGAGCTTCATCAACAACAATAATTTTTTTAAATTAAAAATTTAAATAATAATATTTAAAAAATAACATAAAATTTTAATTAATTATATTTTATTTAATTTTATAAATAAATAAAATTAAAAATAAAAATTATTATATTGCTTTTTAATTATTTTTATATTATTTTCTTTGCGTTCCATTTTAGTGACGCTCTTTTTTTATTTCTTATTTTGGATTGGGTGGGGTGGGGGGGCGAAAATCCAACTGTGACGCTCGGTTTGTCTTTTGTGTCCGATTAGCCAATATGCATTTTGCACGTGTTAGAAAGGAAATAAATGGGCCACAAAGCCGTAGAGATTGGATTGTGTTGTGGCGTTCGAGCGACTAAGCGTTGGTCTCAAGCCCAACTGGTTCCTACTCTAGAAGAGAAATTCCAGCAGGCGAGGATCAATGGGAACACACGAGCCATCAGTCAAAATCCCCAAAAAGGCCATCGAAGACCCAATTGACTCACTCATATATATATATATATATATATATATATATATATATATATATATATATATATTTTTTTTTTTTTTTAAAATTTTTTTTTGGTTTTCAATTATTAGGGAGGTTTTTCTTGCAAACAGTCCCACAGCGCTCTCTCTCTTTCTAATTTTATCGTACTCTCTACCATCCGATTATTTGTTTCTGAAGTATTTGTTAGACGCAGAAAGCGCAAATTCATTGCTTGGAATTGTATTTTGTTTTGTATTTTTTATTTTACTTTACTTTTTTGTTCTGTATTTGCCGATCTCACCATCATCCAATCGCGCCCCGAGCGGCAGTTGTTTTGCGTGGAGGTTAGAGAGTTTATGCTGTTTCGTCCTTTCTCAGTTAGGGTTTTCTTTTGTGTGCGTTGTCCGAATCGCGGTTGAACTAATTGTTTTTTGTTTTGGTGAATTTAGGATGTTTGTGAAATGATGAATCAAGGACCTAATACCCAAACTATAACTACCGCGGATTCCAATTCGTTTGAGGTATGGTTTTCACTAAACCTATAGTCCTATTTTTCTTGGGGAAATTTTTATTTCTTTTTTGTGTTTATGTGGAGGATATCGTTGGAGAAGTAGAAAGATGTTGATGTAGTGTTTGATCTGGTTTGACGTGGATCGTTGTTGTTTCTAGCGCTGTTGGCTGGAGACAACATTGTTTTTGGTGAATGTTGTATTTAGCTTTAATACTTTGCTTGATAGTACAAGTTTAACTTGGTTTTCAGAATGGGTAATTGGGCAAATTAGTATTGGCTGAGTTAATCTGTCGCTGAAACTCTTTGCCCCCTTCAAAATTGAATAGGTTACCATGAGTTCTCCTAAGTGAAGGAGTGCTTGTTTCCTTGCGCTTGTTAAGAAATAAGACACGTGAACTTTTGCCTCGATGTGCAAAATGAATCCCAATGTACAAGGTTAATCTCTCATTCAAATGTACATGACAATGGGTGTAGGGAAATGAAATCGAGTTTTCTTGCCAAATTAGTCGTCACCAAGCATGGAAAGTAACTTGTCACTCTTTTGAAAGACCTACTAGAAAGCTTTAGGCCTTACCTCCATGTGCTAGAGATATTGCCGTTATCATAATTTTCTTGATGAAGCACCTATTTAGACCAGTATGACACTTTATCAAGAAACACCACAAATAGTTAGAATGTAGATCGAGATTCCATTCTAGACTGGTTGCATTGGCTTGTTAGCTTATCACTATTTTTACCATGAGACACTTATCCCTTCTATGTGCTGCTTTCAATATGTTCATATTTGAGATGCATGCCCTCAAGTCTTATATATGTCACTTGATTGTTGCTATTATACGAAGATTTGAGATCTAATTGTAATTGTTAACATTTCAGAGTGGCTATGCTATCAATGCAAGCCAAGGGCAGACAACATCATATTTTTCTTCAACAAATGGGCCTGAAGTTGGAGCTTGGCCCACACATAGGGTGGAAGATCACTCTGCAGAAAATGGAAGTCTCTCAAGCTCCACACGTGACCATGGTCAGCAAACAGTGCCACCAACAAGAAATATTCATGATGGTGTGAGTGCAACTGCAACAGCAATTGCTAACTCATCAACCTATGGAGCAGCATATGCTGCACAAGACTACCCTAACTGTACATCATATTCAAATGCTACAGACCCATACAGTTACAGGAGCACTGCATACACAAGTTACTATGGTGGCTATCAGCAACAACCCACCCATTCATACTCTCAGCAGCACCCAACCCATTCATATCCTCAGCAGCAACCGACCCATTCATACTCTCAGCAACAAGCCAACCATTCATACCCTCAGCAGCAAGCTGAACATTCCTACTCTCAACCTGTAGGAGCATATCAAAACACAGGTGCTCCTTATCAGCCTCTTTCCTCATTTCAGAATACAGGGTCTTATGCTGGCACTGCCAGTTATTCAACCACTTACTACAATCCTGGTGATTATCAGACAGCTGGAGGTTATCAAAGCAGCGGATATGGTAACCAGACTAACTTGTGGAATGAGGGCAACTATACAAATTATGCAACTAATCACCATCCAAACTACTACTCGGGCGCCACAAATACTTATGGTACGGGTACTGCAGCTGCAACCTCAATAGATTATCAACAGCACTACAAGCAATGGGCAGATTACTACAGTCAAACAGAAGTTAGTTGTGCTCCTGGTACAGAACACTTGTTTGTAACTAGTATGTCTAATCAGGGCAGTGCAGTTCCTGGTGTTACTGGTGCCAACTCAACTCCCAGTGGTCAGCTTCCCCAGTCTATCACCCCATCTTGGAAACCTGAACCCCCTTCAGCTGAGATGCCTTCTTTGCAGGTTTGGCATTTCTTTTTCGCTCAGTGTCCAGAGAAACTTGGATGCTCCCATGAACTTCATAAGCGTTGTTATTATCTGTGCATGTCCATTGTATAACTGTTTTGTATTCCTTGAGATTTCAGCATTCAGTCCATAATATAAATCTTAAGTGACTTAAGTTGAACTTCTGATAAAGGGTTGGATACACTCAACATTGGTGATTAGATACTGGAATCTGATATCCATGATTACTGACAAGTACTCTGCTGGATCGGCAATTAAATGTGCTGGGATTGATTCAGTTAGTATGAATTTTGGGAGGTTACTGTTTGGAAAATGTTACATTGCTCTAGACCTTTATTTACTTATACTATTTTTGCTTTTGCCATTTGGACTCTTTTGATCTATGCAAGCCCTCATGTTGTGTCATCAATGCATGCTTGCGAGAGATTAGCAGAGATGATTTACAAACCATGAAACTCAAGATTTTCTTAAAAAAAGATGGGAGTTGGTGGAGTCTCAAGGAAATGGAATTGCAGTTCCTCTCTAAATGAAACTTCAAAAAGATCATTTGAAATAAGAAATTGCATTCATATTTTTAGATTCTCCTTTGAAACTTTATATCTGCACTGTTGGCCTATTTTTAGTTGGAAAGTGAGACTATGAGGGGATACCTGGTTTATTTGATAAATAACAAACTTACTGTTTTGTCAAAGCAGGTCCCCTTGATTCCTTTTATCTTATCCAATTCATACATCTTTAAATATTGAAATGTTAGCATTAGGTATTATACTAGTTTTCCTACACATCATGTTCCTAGCTTCAAAATGTTGTTCTTGAGATTCTACCAGGTTTACTTCTAAGTAGTCTGCAAACTGTGATTATAGTTGCAATTTATCCTTGAGATCTTCACTTTGCTCTGTTGGTTTCATATTGTTTGTCACATGCCTTATTTGGTTGGCTGAGTACCTATCTATTTGACAGCTGCAATTTGGTTGGTCTAGTAAACTCTCTATTTTTCTGTTCTCCTGATCAGGCTGATGCAGCAACTAGTGGTGCTCAAGACAGTTACTGGAAACATGTGACTGCGAGTTTTCAACATCAAAATGCTAGTCCTATGCAATCGCACTTTCAAAAATCTTTGGATTTAAAAACTTCTTATGATAATTTTCAGGATCAACAAAAGACTGCTCCTCAAGGTCCTAATTCCCAGTATCCTGGTGCTCATCAGGTTCCACAGAGTTACCAACAACCTGTGCAAACTGTTCCACCACTAGAAACACGAAGGGTAAGCAAGTTGCAGATTCCAACAAATCCTAGAATTGCTTCAAATTTGCCTTTGGGTTTATCAAAATCCAATAAGGATGGCTCTACAGCCGGTGCAGCAGCAAAACCTGCTTACATTAGTGTGTCAGTGCCAAAGCCAAATGAAAAAGTATTGTCTGAAGATGCAGATGATCCCATACATAAGGTTAGCTTGTTTACCTGTGGATTTGTGCGTGCATACATGCATATAGACATCAAGCTTTTGGGATTACTTATGTGTTCAGTGTTTTTTTTTTCCCTTTTTTCTTTGTTTGTCTATTAGGGGCAACATGGTGTAGTCTATTATTGAATGTCTGTGCATGATTTCATGTTTGCCAACTTGTTCTTTCTTACTATTGATCACAAATTTCTTACAGCATTGTTAATTTTCTTTCTGTTACAGCCTGGCATGTTCCCCAAGTCCCTACAAGGCTATTGTGAAAGGGCTTTTGCACGCTGTAAAGATGACACACAAATGCTGACAGCTAGTCAAGCTGTTATGAAGGAGGTGAATTGATGATCTAGACACTATTTGTAGTTAGTTTATTGAGCTTCTCTGCATCATCTTTGATGCATGTATGATACAGCATTTTCTACATATTGTCACTATGTGATATTATAGAACATTTTTTGTGATTTTATCTAGTTTTTCTCTGCCATTTTTTTTCTAGATAATTGCTAAAGCAAAAGCTAATGGTACACTTTACATGCGCGACTGGGATACTGAGACTCTATTTCCATTGCCAAATGCTGATGTAGTCAATAAAGAGTATCACTCTCTTTCTCTCTCTTTTCCCATATACTGTGGCTTGAATTGTCTTGATCCACCAGCTTATAAAATTGTAGGATGAAGGATAATTTATTGTAACAAAGAGTTGCTGGTTCCAGGAATTTACAGTCTTCTACTCCTTCATCTTCATTACCAAAGTTCAACAAGAGTCCAGGTAGACGATCCAAAAGTAGGTGGGAGCCTTTACCTGAGGAGAAGCCAGTTGACAAGCTTGCTTCTGTTAGTATTGTTGCAGCAAAATATGGTGGTTGGGATGAAAAGGTATGGGTCTTGTTTTACCTTTCTCTTGTCTTCTATTATATTATTGTAGTCTGATTGTAGCTTATGTTTGTTGCTGATTTATTAGTTCTTGTAATGACTTGGGAACTCTATTTGCCCATGCAGACCTTTGGTAGAAATTCTGAGAGCAAGGATAATTCTTTGAATAATTTGATACCAGATCAGAGAGTTCCAAGTAAAGGTGCTCAGAAACCCGCTAAGAGGCAGCGCCTTGCTGATGGTCTCAATGCCACTGATAATGGTGATGCATCAAGTGACAGTGATAAAGAACAGAGTTTAGCAGCTTATTATTCTGGTGCAATGGCCCTTTCAAACTCACCGGAGGAAAAAAAGAGACGTGAAAGCCGATCAAGGCGTTTTGAAAGGGGGCAAGGACATCGACCTGAAATCAATTTCTTCAGACCAAAAAATGCTGGAGCTGGCAACCTGTATGGTAGACGGACTGTTGCCTTTATGCTGGGCAAAAATTTTGATGATGGTGTAAGTAGGGCTGTTGAAGACATAGACTGGGATTCACTTACTGTTAAGGGGACTTGCCAGGAAATTGAGAAACGTTATTTGCGCCTCACTTCTGCACCTGATCCTGCCACTGTAATTGTCCAGTGTTTTATCTGTTATAGTTTTATGTTCTCTGAAATTTGGTGGTAGAATATGTATGAATTCATAACTAACATGATAATTCGGCTTGAATCCTTGCTGCTTTATAGGTGAGGCCAGAAGATGTGCTAGAGAAAGCTTTGCTGATGGTACAAAATTCTCAGAAGAACTACCTTTATAAATGTGATCAGTTGAAGTCTATTCGCCAAGATCTAACTGTACAACGAATTTGTAATCAACTAACAGTCAAGGTTTGTTTCATAATTATTTCTGTGTGATGTTAAAACCCTTTGTCGTGGCATTAGAGCTATGTTGAGTGTTTAGAAATGTGCATTTTATCATATTTGATGCTGATTGTTACTTTGTGCCCAGGTGTATGAAACTCATGCTAGATTAGCACTGGAAGCCGGGGACTTGCCTGAGTACAATCAGGTTGGTGGCCTTACTACCATGACTCGATGCAACTTTAGTTTACAATTTTTTTCCTGGCTTTTGGACAATGTACCTGTTCCTGTTGAGTTGGGGCTCATGTGTCATGATCTTGTTTCTGATGGAGGCTATTTTTTTCTCTGACAATTCATTTCCAATGTCAACATAATAGCCAACACTGGAAATGAAGCTTCAAGACAGTCTCAGAATGCTGCACTTTGTATAATTCTACTCAACATGATATAGAGAATACACTGAATGTCATTTTACTGTTTTCTTTAATGTCCATGCATGTTAAACTAATTATTGAATAACTTAAAATTGATAAATGTGTCTGTGGTTGCTCTTAAATAAAAAGAATACTATTGTAATTAAACAATCATGCAGTTGTTCATTAAATGGGATGTTAAATTGTTTTAGGATTTAGTAATGTGATAAAATGATAATTGTTTATATGGTTTTTTCGATTCAGTGCCAGTCCCAGTTGAAAACTCTCTATGCTGAAGGAATTGAAGGATGCCATTTGGAGTTTGCAGCTTATAACTTACTTTGTGTCATCTTGCACTCTAGTAACAACAGAGACCTCCTATCTTCAATGTCAAGGTTAGTGACAGTTGCAGAATAATTTTGTGGTCATTTGCTTTGTGTCTTTTTTGTTGCTTAAATTCCTTTACTCCATTGTTTCATGATCTGATGTTCCAGATGTCTTAAGGTGGTAGTGCCCTTGCTTAGGTTTGTGAGTACAATTTGGAAGTCATTTTTTTTTTAATTTTTGAGTTGTCAATGTATGAATCTGAGATTCTTCTCTATCACTGTTTGTAAGAATTGTGTAATCTTGTTGAGTATTAGTTTGAAAATGTCCTTATTTTGTTTATAAAAATGCCAGTGAGTTCAATTAGCAGATTGCTGAGTTCATTATTGATCCAACATTAACGTGTTCCTTTTCCATTCGTACCATTTACAATTGTTCTGAATGCTGATATGAATTTGATTGAGTTGCCAGATTGACAGAGGAAGCAAAGAAGGATCAAGCTGTTAAACATGCACTTGCAGTTCGTGCAGCAGTCACTTCAGGAAACTATGTTATGTTCTTTAGACTGTACAAAACGGCACCTAACTTGAGCAGTTGTCTTATGGGTGTGTATAGTTCATGTGCAACTCTCTCCCTGTTCTTTTCAAATAATAACTGTTTTACTTCTCTCTTTTAGCCAATTAAATGAATGATATAAAGTGGTTCTTACTTTGATCTCTGCAGATCTGTGTGTTGAAAAAATTCGGTACAAGGCAGTGAGCTGCATGTCCCGGTCATATCGCCCTACATTACCTGTTTCATACATTGCACAGGTTCTGGGCTTCTCTGGTACTAGAGAAGGAAAAGATGAAAAGGACTTGGATGGATTAGAAGAGTGTGTAGACTGGTTAAAGGCTCATGGTGCTTGCCTTGTGGCAGACAGCACTGGAGAGATGCAGCTTGATACAAAGGTATTTGCTCTTCAATGCCTTTTTTTTTTGCAATGATAAAAATTAATTACCAAGAATTGAATATTTTGGTTTTAACTTTCATTTGTGTCAGATCCAAAGTTTCTCAATGATATGCACATTTGAATTTGCTGTTGTTTGGGGGCACAAGGCAACCAGTTATCATGTTTATCAGGACATGAGTCCTGGAGAGACTTGGTGGAATCTTAATATAGCCATTAGGCATCCGTATCAAATGACAGAAATAAATTCCTTTTCTCTTTTCGTCCCTGGCTTCTCTCACACACACACGCGCGCGCGCGTATTCGAAAGCATTTGCATAACCTTGCCACTGGTTTCAGAAACAACATTTGAATAGATGGTGTCAGTGTGCTTCAAAGTAAGTGATCTTGGAGCCTATGGGCAGCTAACTGCAACTTAAACTTTACCCATAAAAAGTAAGGGTCGAAATCTAACGGTCCATGTATTCAATGGACCAAATGTGGCATAAGCTTTAGATACTTAGCTTTACGTAGCTTATGGCATATTGGTTATTTTGACTTGCCTGCCATTCACCGTTTAATTACTCGCAGCTTCTGTGGCACCAGTCTCGTGTGAGTTTTACTCATTTTCCTTAACTATGACCTAATGTGGGATGCATATATATATATATATTGTTTTTCTTGGGTGCAGGCTTCATCTTCTAGTCTTTACATTCCGGAACCTGAAGATGCGGTGTCCCACGGAGATGCTAGTCTGGCTGTGAATGATTTTCTGACAGGGGCATCCTTACAGCGAAGCTGAGTTTATTTAGCAAGAAAAACAAAAAATCATGTGTACTGCCCTCAACAAGACGTTGTACATCCACAAGAAGGATATATAAGTGAGAGGAGATCCATGGGTCGGAGCGTATTGGGTCTTCGGCATGTAGTTTTTGAGAAGGCAGATGATAGATGTACAAATTGTAACCAGACATGACATTGGGAAACAGATGCTCGGTAGAGATGCCCCAGGCCCGAGCCAGGATTGCGGAGGGGATAGAGCGGGGGGCACCGCAATGTATTATTCGTTGTTACTCGGGGAAGACCCAAACAAGCAAAGACTGGAGAAAATAAGGAAATTTAACTTGTATGTTACTGTAGTGGAAAGAATGATTTTTTTCTTTTTTTCAGGGCAACAGTTCGCAATCGCCGGTGAACAAAGATCTATGAATTCAATCATATTGCTCAAACATGGTAAAGACTTTTTGAGGAGTTGCTTTTTCATGACAGTATAATTAGAAGAAAGCCAACGGAATGCCTGAAAAATAATCATATAAATAAAACTCAGCTTTCCTCAGTTCATTCCTTAGAAGGTAAAGATGACTGTGGCCAAACACTGACTTTCTCTTTCTCATACTTAACGTACAAGGCCGTAACAGCTGCTACGAAATAGATCTGAATCAACACGATGGCAGGCGTGTGATAATTTATTACGCTTTCACCCGTCGCCAGCTCCACCAGTATCAAAGCGGCCAGTCCGAGAATCGCGATCCGCCCGTTTACCCTCTCGCCATATGGGCTAAACCCGAACTCTACCTTCAATCCGCCCGACACCGGCTCTTTTAATGGTACCGGAGGGAGGTACATTCCCGGTCCAGATTTGGAGACTCCCTTTCTGGACTTGCGGAGCTCCGCTTTCTTGCCTGTTCCGCTGCGGTAGCGGAATCGGACTTGCGATAGGCGGGATTCGAACGGGTCAGGATCTGTCGCGGATTGAGTCGGGGATTTGGATTCTGCGGATGACTCGGTGTTATCGTCAGTGGTGGCGCGGACAGTGGAGGAGCGCTTGGGCAGTGGAGAAGTGGCGCGTGAGGGAGGGAACGAGGTGGTGGAGAGCTGGGGAGATGGCGAGGCTGCTATAGTCGCCATTAACATTTTTGGGTTTGCCATTCAGACCAAGCGTGTCCAGGTGCGTCTTCTCGTTTTGGATGAGGTCCCCCCTTTCTCCTGATGATGTTCTGTTATCCGTTTCTTTTTTTTTCCGTTTTTGGCCTTGCACTTGATTTTTAAATTATTATGATAATCCTATTGCTATGAATTTACTTTTGTTAGTGTGACTCTACGGTGGAACACTTGTCTAAGGAAATTGAATACGTGTTTATGTGGGGCGGGGGGGGGGTGGTGGGTATCTGCGGAAGCGAGTGGAGTAGGGATGGGAGACGTGTCTTCACTCAGTCTTCAGTGGACTGACTGAACATCTTTCTAGTTGAAGGCGTTGCTAATTGGGCCCTACCATTAGACACGACTACAATTGGACTCTTTCGGAGGAACTTGGGCTTAAGTTTTGATGACTTTGGAAGCTAATTTCGTGCGTGTTTGGTACTCGGGATCCCGCTGAGGGGACACAATTTTGTTAACATGGTTGGTGATTAAGAACACTTAGAGGATCAACCTTATCATATCAAGGATGCTGGTGCATTAGTGGAATCATTTACATTAATGACGCTTCAAATTATGAAGGGCAGATCATGAAAGACCTGCCTCCAACATGGAATGAACCGACTTTCAATGGGAGATGGTCGGTTGTTTCCGTTTTAACTAGTTTCTACAGACGTCTATTCTACTGGGTGAAGGGCAATGGCAGGTTAATTCACATCACTCCCTTGTGTCGCTCCACTGTTCACCGATTCACGGCTCATAGATTCCTAGATCAGATGGCCAAGAATGCGAACCAATCGAGAGTGACATTCATGCTTCCATGTTTTAAAAGTTTGGCTTATTTCTTAGAATGAACATTCCTCGTATCCACCTGTTTAATTATAAGGCAGGCATCCAAAATTTGAAGTAAACAAAGATTTACCTTAACTCTTACTTTTAAATTTAATCTTTAATCTTTAATCTCTACAAATTAAAAAGAAATGAACAAAAAAACTCTGGGAGGAATGCTGTGAGAAACTGGAGTTCCTGCATGTTCCTGCATATTCCTTTCTGTGGTAGAGGTTAAACTTGTATATCTCATATGTGAAGTTGTAATATTCAACTTTGGAGCTCCTGGGAAAATGTCTAAAATGGATTAATTTTGCTGCTCTAGCTAGCTAGCTAGCTAGCTAGCTGGAACCATTTGAATAATTACATTGAGATATATCCTATTTTGTGTTGGGCCTTTTATCCCAATAAATTAACTTCCTAAAAGTACTAATTTGTGCACACTCAATGAGAGATTTGAATAAAAAAGCATATGGATGCATGATTTTGTTTTGTTATTGTTATTTTAATTATGATTAATATATATATTTATTTATAATTTTTTTTGTGTAATCATAAACTTAATTTCTACTTGTATAAATAATAATTTAGTAATTTTAATAATTTTTCAATAACAAATCTAATCAATCGTTAAGTTGAGAAAACAAATTTGTTAATTCAATTAACATGTCCAATTGAGATGAAAGAAAAATTGATGCGTAAATAAAGACAAAACAAGAACAATGTGTGTTATATAGGATGGAGGGCTTGTTGAGCCTAATTTAACTCATATAAAGCTCAAAAAAAGTTCAAAGTATTAATATTATTTAATATTTAAAGAATAAATAAAGAAAAAAAATTAAGATTAAATTAAGTAAAATTAAGTCGAGATATGCTTTTGTACGAAAAAAAAATCATTGTCTTTTCAATAATAAATAAAATACAAAATTAGAAATTCTAGTTCTGACCTTCAGACTACACCCTCAAATGTCAGTAGTATGTTTCTTTATCTTTGGCTTCTTATTGCTTTGACTACACCATAATATCTAAACAAAATCCCGATTGTTTTAACCTAAAATTGTTATGTTTATAACCTTAATCCACAAAATGGATGGATTAGGGTTAATTATCATTTGATAAACCCTACCTTGCGAAAGCCTAATCTTTAATTTAACAAGTCATAATCTAATAAATCACACAAAATAGTTTTACATATAACATAGTTCTAAAAAAAAAAAAAACAAAAATATTTATTACAAGAGCATTGTAAATACTTTTTCACTTTAATTTCAGAATAGGTGGGCTCCCTTTGTTTTTAGAATTGTTTTTAACAACCTTTCTCTGTTGCTACTTTCTATCAACAAACTTCATCCCTTCATAGAACGAAACAACAATTACTCTCCATTTTCCTCTAATTTTGAAACTAGTGAGCTCCCCTCAAACGTTTTCTCTCTCTCTCTTTCTCTTTCTTTGTAAAGGTTTCCTTCTCTCTCTTAATCTCATAAAATATTTTTTCTCTTTTTGCTTTTAATTAGATTTAACTTGTTTTTTATTTATTTTTTAAATTTTAAATAATAATATTAATATGAAATTTCAATGGATCTTTATGCGGTTTGGTTAGATTCAATAATTCTTTAATTTTATGTGACACTTTACTGTCATTTTCTCCTTATTTACACTTTAACTTTCCTTCTATTTTAGTTAGACACGTGAATTGAATTAATAAATCTATCTTCTTAATTTAATGATTGATTAAATTTGTTATTAAAAAAATTACCAAGATTATTAAACTATTAATTTTATAAGCACATGCTACATTTGTATTTATGCAAATAATTGCGAATAAATATGTATATTAACTTTTTAAATTAGTAGACAATTTATTGGATCACAAATTTCATAATAACGAGGCGTAATTTTCAATTGGCTGAAATCTGCAAGAACAATGATTTCCTATAGCTCGGGGATACACAAAACTCCACGTGACACTTTTAACGTGCAACCAAATCTAATAATTGAACTTAAATCAAATTATCTATTTATTTTTGTTAAGATGTATCTTCTTTCTCTTTTTAATATTTCCTATGATCTGATAGACGAACAGCACACTCCCTTGTAGGAACTTCTTCAATCCAAATTACAACAAATTATTCTTTTAATGTCTTAATGATCAACACGTAATAGGTGAGCGAACTATTCAACGTATTATGATAATGCTAAGGCAACCCGAAACCCTGGACAAGTTGGTCTTAATTCATGAAAGGCAATGCCATCGTTTCCATAAAATAGAAGCTTCATGACAGAAAACTAAACCTAACTGGCGACTTATGATTTGGTTGGCAAGCAAAATCTTGCCATAACCTCCTATTTAAACGATAATAAAGCCACCCCATTTGCCGTTAGCGTGTAACTCTCCTACTCTTTGATGGAGCATACGTACCAAATTCACCTCCTCTCCAGATCGAGGTGCCTTAACCATCCCAGCTAACGCAATGCTGTCTTGACTAGTATTTTAAAACTCAATGATACTTCCACGCGTTTGTCTGTAAGATGTTATATATGTTAACAATCAATGGCAAACTTGGGAGAGAAACTAATGGAAAGAGGAAGAGTGGAAGTAAATGCAACGAATCGATCAAAAAGACCCCAACTTTCAAATTCTACTGCGACCGTCTAGTTTTTCTTTTCTTCCCCTGATTATTATGCGTCGAAGTGCACAAGCAAACCATCGGTTAGGTCACCAACCTAGAAAACGACTACGTGTTAGCATAATTAATTGTTTTCTAGCCACGGTCAAATTAGCATGCATGAGAGTCTTAGGTTACCAGTCCCTCGACATCTTTGTACATGTGATAACGATGTGAAGCACTCATGCCAGCCAACTATCAATCTATGTATGTGTATGGCCCCTCCCCTCCGTTTCTTTTCTTTTCACATTTGCAGGAGGGTCTCTTGCATGCCTGGTCTATGAAACTACTTGCTAATCCAATGAAGTTGTTTCAGACATTACTTCGGTTAAATTTCTGTGCGATATCCCATTTGTAAATTCCCTTTTGCCCCAAGGTATTTCCTTTTACTAATATTATTGGTATAAATGCTCCAAACAACATTTCACTCGGATATAACTTTCCATGGTTGGCTTAATAATAAAGGCAATTTTGAAATTATAAGGCTAAGCATTCGGTTCCAAATCTCTCCGTACATTTATGGTGCAAGAGTCGCGTGGATCAAACTGCGTCCATGATTCGGAATTTACCCTGAAAGCAAATCTTCGTAATAAAAAAATGGAAAAAAAAACAAAAAGTATATGGATGGGACTATGGGACGAGGGCAGAGGAGGAAGGACCGCATGGGTTCTTCTTCTTTCCTTTTTTTTTTTAATTTTTTTAATTTGCACAAAAAGACATATTATGTGCAAATGGTTTGTTGTATACACGAGTAAAATGATAGAGTCTGTATATATATTATTAAAAAAATTTATTTACATATTTATTTTGTATGTTTATATTTTACAAAAGAAAATGAAAAAGAGAAGCGTGGAGCTCGCGCCTTCTGCAGCACCGCTCGAGAGTAATGGGTTCCTACATACAGAATTTGGGGTGTCGGGTAGAGAAAGCTGTGAGTCCTAGTTGTTTCGTGGAGAATGGAAATAACAATGTCAAGATACTCACGAACAACGATATATACTTTTATAATTTTATTTTGATGGAAAAAATATTTTATTCACGAAAAAAAAAAGAATTTAGACTTCAAATTTATGTTTAAAAAAGAAAAAGAAAAAAAGAAGACATTTTAATAGTAGGTCTCTGCATTTAACATGTCAGAATCTCCTTCACTGCGAGTCTAACGGTGGGCGCACTTGCCTTTTTGTGTTCAATTAAATCTATCATACAACAAACTAGCACGACCGAAGGCAGTTAAAATGAATTAGTTGAACCACATTCATACACGGCTGCGGTGCATCAGGACTAGGCGTCTGTGTACCTTAATCCGGCAATTGACCTCTCATTGCATGACCTATCTTATGCATGCATAAGTTCACTCTGGGAAAACAACTGAGAAAAAGGGAATATAAAGGAACGTTTAGGTTTTCCATCCTCCTAAACTCAATCTTACTGACATTTAAGCATCTAACGACTAGGTGGTTTCCACAGAAATGTTTCTAGGAGATAAAGAAATAAATAATTGAAGAGAGGAACTGAGTTAGAGTTGTTGGTTACAACAACTAGCATCCATAGCATATATATCTATCACTTACTTCACCCATCTAAAAGGATATTTATTATTAATCGATCTACAATTTTATTACCACCAGGACCACAAACTTACAGTACAGTAAGTACGCACGTTTAGTTCTGAAAGAAATTCAAAAGCAAATTACAGAGAGTCCAATGTCCGTCTTCCTCCCGCCACAGCAAACCGCCAGCCCCCGTCGGCTCGTATGATTATGATTATTATTATTATTACTTACCTTCTCTTGTTCTTGCTTCCCAGCAACAAACAGAAGTAAAAGAGAATCCTGAAAAGGAAACCCCAGGCCACAGTGACCCAAAGGCAATTCCACTTGCTTAAGTCAGTGATCCCTTGTTGCTTCAATACATCTGCCCCCGTCGTCAGGCAAGAGGAGCTTGTAATTTGCACCCCCAGTGTACTGCTTACTGTGCCCAGCAATCGCACCTTCAATGGGGTCGGCACATTCCCAAGCGGAGTGTTGTCGAAGATTTGAACACCCCTTACAAAACACTCGCTAGGATCTTGGAATTCATTTTGCAGAACGCCTTCGTAGGGGTACTTCACAAGGGACATGTAGTGAAACCAAATCCAGTAAGACGGGATTCGGTCGCGAGTGATAAAGAACCCACTGAAGAGTAGGAAATAAGCTAGGATTGCAACCACGATAGTGTAGCCAAGCATAACATGCGGCACAACACCGGATAGGAATGTAACGAAGGAATTCCCGGCCCAAAACGAGGCCAAGATGACCAAGAAGAAGAACAAGAAGCCACTGAAGCCGCCGTCGAGCCCCACCGCCCAAAACGTTGTCGTGGAGAAGGCAAGAGACAGGATAACCAAGGATGGCAATGAGATTAGTGCGTGAGACAAGACATAGGACGATCTCCGATAGGCATTGTAAGCAGTTTCTCTCATGAAGATGTATCTCTCTTGGAGAAAAACCGGGAGGGCGTCTGCGCAGGTGTAGAACGTTGTTGACATTGCGAACGCGAAGAACCCTAGTCTCTCCTGCACCCCTTTCGGCGAATTATCCAGCTGCCAGAACATTGTTGCCAAGATAAATCCGGTCACCAAGACTGCACCCAATCGGATGCCGAACAATTCAGGCATTCTTCGCGCATTGGTCACCGATCTTCTCGACAACACTGTCATTTCCTTCCAAAATGGGTTGGCGAAAATTGGCACCATTGAGGCAGGAGTAGCGCTGTCATTAGTGGCAGCACCGGAGACCAGTTTTCCTTTGGAAATGCTGGCGCTTATGGCTTCCTTAAGCGACAATCCGTGGCGGTCCGGCTCCGAATTTCGGGTCTGCTTCATCTCCTGCCACGATTTGTTGAACTCCACCAGGCTTTTGGTCCCTCCCGGCGAACCCTCGAGATCTCGGATCAAGTCCAGCGCGAACTCCGTCCTGTTCTCCTTTTCCGGGATTGGATGGCCGAATTCGGCGAAAAATAGCGGCAGGTTCGTCGGCGAGCCGCTGTAAACAGTCTGCCCGCGTGACAAAAATATCAACCTGTCTAGCAAGCCGAGAATGCGATAGCTGGGCTGGTGTACGGTCATGACTACGATGCTCCCGCTCTGAGCTATCCTCTGCAAGACTTTCACCACCATGAAAGCGCTGGTGGAGTCCAATCCGGAGGTCGGTTCGTCCAGGAGGAGTAAAATAGGGTCGTGAATTATGTCAATTCCTATCGAAACACGACGCCGTTCTCCTCCCGAGACTCCTCGGTGACCTTCGTCTCCGATGACTGTCTTGGCCGCGTTTCGCAGGCCAAGCTGGTCAATCAGCGCTTGGACTCGCATTTTCTTCTTCGATTTCGATAAGCATCTCGGTAACCGAAACTCCGCGGCGAACATGAGAGTTTCCTCGACGGTGAGCATCGGGAATAAGAGGTCGTCCTGCATGACGTAGGCTGATATCACTTTTAGCATCCGAGACTCTAAGGCTTCGCCGTTCAGCGTTATCTTTCCTTTGAGGCTTCCTTTGGCAATTCTGTTGGCCAATGCATCGATGAGAGTTGATTTCCCCGATCCGCTAGCGCCGAGCACTGCCAGGATCTCGCCGTCTCGGGCCTCTCCGGAGATATCGTTGAGGAGAGTCTTTGTTCTGGTGAAGAGCCTCTCTCCAGCCACCGCATCCTCAGTCGCTTCCGAAGCTCCGATGTGGCGCCACCGCCCAGGGAGTAGCTGGGGTAATTTCATTCTGCGACGCACTTTGACGCTGTAAGTCAGGTTGTTGAAGGAAAGGATGAAAGGTATGGACCGCGGAGCCTCGGGATTCGAGTCGCCCATCTCAAGAACTTGGTGGACCGGCGTTTCGCTGCCATCTCCAGTGGCCTCCTTCTGCACATCGCCAACGCGCTTCAGGAGCTGGCCGAGAGTGCGGGACGCGCCGGCCGGGGGGGCGGCGTGTGGCGCGAAGACGTCGAGCTCCAGAGATGTAGGGTAAGCGTAAAACGGCACAGTATCCCTAGTCGGGGAGGGATTATCCGCTACAACGCGAGACATTATAGCCCGAACTTTGCTGAATGAAGGTCCGAAAATCGTTCTGGCGGAGCGGGGGATATGATATCTAACAGAGAGAGAGAGAGTCGAGTCTTACAGTAGAGATAGGGGATAACGTTGACGGCGTGATGGACAAGATGGCATGTTCACAAGGCGAGTAGTGCGGGGGGTAACGGCGGTTTAACCGGCGTTTGTTGCGGGGATTGCGGGGCCGGCCGTTGGTTTCCACAGAGTCGATATTTTAGGGATAGAGAGAGAGAGAGAGAGGTTTGGAGCACAAGGTTGGTGTTGTGTTGATTTTGAGCTTGAGACTTGAGAGGGATGAGATGGCTACCTATTCCCTTATATTTATAGAATTTTGAAATTTACAAAAATAAAAATAAAAAAAAAAAGGCGGAGAGTGCTTCGGGACTTTAGGGGGGGGGAGTTCTAATTTTTGATCTTTTGAGGTTTTTTTTTTAATTTTTTTTAATTCTTTTTTGGTTTAACGGACTTTTTGGGGTTCTCTGGTCTTTTAGATCTTCTCAATTCAGTCACTGTTGTAATGTGTGAGGGTGGTGAGAAAAAGGTGACCTAAATCCTCCTAATCTGCTGTCGTCCATACATCCCCCTTTTCTTGGGTGGACTGAGTTCGATTGCGGCTGGGGTATTGACATTTGCCCTAATGCTATTGGCTATTGATCTGGGGTTTCATTTGATGTACTGTTTGCTTCCCACCCCACCCCCCGATCGATTGATCAATGTCTGTGTGCTGGTGCCAATGGCACATGGGTGAGCGGGGAATGAGCTGTGTTCCCAATGTCTTAAACCTCAAAGATCAAAAATAAAAGGAAGGAGTTACACGAATTCAATATTTCTTTTTTTTTTTTTAATTTTTTTTCCTCTTCCTTAACTCAATTTATATTTATATTGTTTTATTAATTACATCTAACTGTCTTTGTCGCTCAAATTTATGTGCCTAGAAAATACATTGCAAAACAAAAATGTGTCAGCGGCCATGGCTATTGTCAATTGTACGAACCTAGTCCCCATCTTTGAAATGTCAACGGGCTGGTCTCTCTTGAGGAAATTACAAAGGAAAATCACTTTTACCAATCGAATCAGCGTTCAGTTCAGTTCTACATATAGACGATGAATAACTATATACATATTCATAGATACAGTAAATGATTTACTTTAATATGGTTACTTGAGGAGGTTCAAGTAATTCTAAACCATTTAGAAAGAAACTTTTTGAATGCCTATTTATCAGTCATCTAAATGAAAAATGGAACCTAATGTTATCTTTCGATTAGTTTAAAATTCATTTTTTTTTCGATATTTCCATATTTTCGTCATCTCTCTCCCCCCCTCTCTCTCTCTCTCTCTCTACTACACTTGTAATACATAAATAAAAAAAGTAATATTATTGGTCTCTGTTCCCATCGACACACCATAAAAAGCAGACAAAAAATCAAGATTTTATGGGATGTCTGAATTCAGAAAAGGCTATAGGCAAGCGAGAGGGGAGAGAGATTGAGAGAGAGAGAGAAGGGAATTTTTATTTTTTGGAATTTCTAATTTTTTTTTGGATTTTTTCACTTTTGTAAAAGTTTTAGGTTTTTCCGGAAATGTTCGGATTTTCCAAAATTTTTTGAATTTTACTTGAATTTATAGGATTTTTCTAGAACTTTCGGATGTTTTTATAATTTTAAATTTTTTTTGAAAATTTTAAGTTGTTTGAAATTTTATGAACTTTTTGAAATTTTCAGACTTTCTTATTTTTCAATTAACTGCTAAATTTGTTTCAAAAATTTACCACATCGTCATTTTAATGACGTGATAACTGAGTCAGAATAGATCAAACACCTGGTAGCCACCTATAGGAGCTAAAGGAAAAATGGTGTTAAATACAAATTTTCATATCTATGCTTCAAACAAAAAACAAAAAAAAATATATATGTTTTTCAGTAAATCTAAGTGTTACAATTAAATTCCAATATATAAAATACTTTTTTTAAAAGAATTACTCAATAAATATTTTATACAGACAAATTATTTTTTAAAAAATAAGTCAAATCTTAATTTTAATAATTTTTTATTTTTAAAAATTCTCCCCTAATTCTAAAATCTTGAATTAATTAAAGTGGACTGGCTAGCACTAAGTAATGTCCAAATTACAATAACATGACACTTTTTTTTTTCTTTTTTTTTAGCAGTACAATAACATGTCACTGAATTGGTGAAATGTATTACATTTATTTTGCACCTTGGAGATTCTTTCATTCTGTTTAAATCTTTTCACATGTTGCTTAAATCCCGTTTTAGTTGGATTCAAATTGGAATCCCGAGATATATGTTTAACTTACTATTAAATGGGTTACAATTGGGTGGAGGATTCAAATTGAAATAAGGGTTGGGACCCCATCACATTCCAAAGGTTTGTTGATTTTATCATGTCCCAGCTGGGCAAGGGTTTGACAAGAAGGACTGCTGGGGTGTTTCCGGCCTTAGATAAACAATTTTAATAATTAAACTAGAAATCAACACTCTAAGATTCTTATGTCCAAGGCGAATATGCCTAGACTTGCTATTATAGATGTAAATATATATGCTCCAGACATTGTGACCTCACCATCACAGTGCAATGAAATGGATGGCTCGGTTACAACTACCAGAGCAATGAACTCTGGTTCTATATAGTTGACTGAGTCATTTGCTTCCTGTAAGCCCAACTAACAGCACTACTACTAAGAGTAAAAAATTTGATCTCACATAAATTTTTTATTTCTTTTACATATAAAAGTGAGTTAATTTGATTCAAGTTTTTTGATAAATCAATTAAAAATTCACACTTACTCTTTTTTTTTTTATTTAAAGAGTATAAGCTCATAAATTTTAACTAAACTATTTCTTTTTTATTTCAATTGAGTCACTTAAATTTTTTGTTTTCTCTCACATAAATCCAACTTAAAATGTACTTGTTATCACTAATGCATCTTATCTAACTAGTGTCTGAGTAGCCTTCTAGCACTCCTGGGTAATTCAAGTGCTTTAGTTCTGGACATTAGAACTCTTCCTATTGCCTTCTAACGGTCAAAACTAGGCTTGCTAGTGTGCGTTGAAAGTTTGCACACAGCAAAAAGCAATTTCTACTCTTGCAAGTCTATCGCATACATCAAGGTTGCTATTAATTTATAACATTAATTTTTACTCTCTTTTTTACAAAGAAAAAAAATAAGAATTTTAAATTTCTAACATTCATATTAAAAATATTTTACATAGATCTTTTGTTTTAAGATTTTTTATAAGTTTTACATTTTAAATATTGTTGAAAATTCTTTTTGTTATATTTATGTATCTAATAATCATTTTGTAGCTCTTCAACATAATTGTTGTTTTTCTATTTCCTATTATAAGGTAGGAGAAGATAGATTGTTTCCTTTTCACATTCATAATTAGTACCAATCTTTTCTTTTTTTGTTTTTCTTTTCACTGAGAAAAGTTTCCAAGTTTT
Source organism: Bruguiera gymnorhiza (assembly GCA_020883675.1). NCBI lineage: Eukaryota > Viridiplantae > Streptophyta > Magnoliopsida > Malpighiales > Rhizophoraceae > Bruguiera > Bruguiera gymnorhiza. Next base: position 3,399,276 of record JAIRCJ010001050.1, read on the forward strand.
TAAAAATAAATAGGGGCAAAAGGAAATTTTTAGTGGGTCATCATTAAAAATTATAACTAAATTGTGATCTTAGATTTTGATTTCAGTGGGGCCCACGATACGGCAAGTACATCAGCCACCCTAATATTTTTGGCTCTTAGTTTTCTCTGAGACAACTTTTTTTTTTTTTTTTAATTTTTATATATTTTTTAATAATTAATTTTAATTAAAATTTAAATTTTGAAGCATTTAATTTTAAAAATAAATTCAGTACAATTTTCCAAAAAGGTAAAACTTATGGGTGAAGAAGTAACAAATTAAAAACTAAACATAATAAAAACCTCTTTACTAATAAGTTAAATAAATTTTAATACGTATATAAAATACAGAGGAGAGGATTGCCTTTAATTTGGTATGACCTAATGTCACCGGGTTAGGTTTCGTGTGTATTAATCCGTGCGACACTTAATCAATCAAGGTATCCTTGTGATACTAAGCTCGGATCACCTAATTAATATGTTGATTGGCAGGCTTCAATTAAGTGCACCGCGTCCGTATGTTCTCTCCCAGGCTGGTGGCCAGGCAAGGGACTTTTGTCTGCGCTTATATTTTATTTATCGGTCCAAGTGTGCCCCGGAGAAGAAAGCAACTGAATGTGTTAGATATCGTGTTTCATACTTCTAATTTAATCTTATTGTAAGAGTGGCTGCGCCTCTTATTGTTCAACGTACGAAATTTCTGGAGCTAGGATTTCTTTTGTTGCTGAACAAATTTAAGAAGAAAAGTCATGCTAATTAAAAAAAAAAAAGGAAACAAATCAAAATCAATGATAATAAAATAAAAATTAAATTAAAAGAAGAGCACGCATTGAGTCAAAGGACGTGTCCGGCATAGTACTAGATTGATTTATTATCAATAATTGGCAGGCGCAAAGGTGAAGTTTCGCAATATCATATTTAACTTCGGAAATTCCATTTGATTAAAAAGAAAAAAAAAAAAAGGAAAAAATTATTTCACAGAAGATTGATGAGTCGGTCCCTGTTACTCTAGAAGGCACAAGGCTACGGATTCCATACTAGAAACGCAAGTGGAATGAGAGTTAATAAACAACAAACTAGAAGTAAACAGCACGACACTTTGTGTAAATGAGACGCAGGTAGTTGATGTAGATAGGCTACCACTGCTTACCAAATCGGAAGCTAACCTGCACCCGTAAAATTAAAGGTTATGGAAAATCTCCAGAAGTCAAAAACTAGAAATGGGGCACCGGCATGTGAAATCTAATGGCTCGTTTCTTCATTTCTTTTGGTCTATTTACGTGAAAGTCCTTAATCATCCGTCCGCAGGTGGAAGTTACACATACAGGAAATCGTCTTTATCTCACATGCCTCGACCTGCAGAACAAGACCATTTTCCCTCTTTTTTCTAACCAAAAAAAAAAAAAAAAAACAGAACTCGTAGGAAAGCAATGTTTGCCCACCTTCCATGTGGAGTAGGGTCCGGTTTGAATCATACAATTGACTAGTTAATTAGGTGTCACGTGGATAAGTTCAGCCCATTTAGATTAAGTGTCGTGTTGATTAACACACACAAAACATAATTCCGTGACATAGCCCTGTCCTTCTTTTGCCTTTCCTGACTTTAAAAGTGGATGCACTGGAAGTCTGGACCCGACCAAATCTATCCATCATAGACTCGCGAGATGAGGTGGGCCTGACTTGCATCTCGCTTGTGCAATAGAACTCATTCTCTCTACCCCACAAGATCATCTAACCATGAACTTGGAGATTAAGGTGCACATTGGAAAAAGTCATCCGAAGGCTCATGTTCAGTTCGAAACGCACCCAGAATAGTCTAAAAGCAAGCAAAGCTAGCCAAGTTAATTGAATCCTGGCTTTTCGCCCACATTTCTTTTATGGTTAGATTAAATTCAAGGATGAGCAGTAAAAACTCAACTTCTTTTATCTTTTTTTTTTGAGGGAGAAGACTGTGAAGCAGAGATGAAAATTTAAACTTGATTGCCTGTCCTTCATACGAATTTCGACGACAAGGGATCGCTTACCCCAAAAAGCTACTATAATTCTCTTTGCTTTCTGGAAATTAGATCTTCCTTGCCTTGGCATTGTTTCCCCAGATATTAACCATTTTTTTTTCTTTTTTTTCTTTTCTTTTTTCCTCTTTGTAAAATCCCCAGATATAACGATAAAAAACAAGAAATGATCTAAATCATGGGCAGTAGTACAACAGCCATATTAAGGATACACATGCATGCCTCCCCGGAAGAAGAATAGCCCCGCTCTCTAGCCAACCAATGCCATTGATCATCTGACCGAGAACGAACGAGTCGAGAGTCCAGAGAGCCTTCCCAGAACGGTGAACGCGACAGCCATCCCCACTTACGACCTTGTGACTATTCATATTATAACGAATGAATGGGAGGAGCCCAGGTCAATTTGCATGAGTTTTGCTGGTCGTACATGGATCATTGTGGTTCATAGTCGGACGGGTCTTGTTTCTTTTATCTTTAGTAGTTAAAAAACGCCTCTTTCAACTTCCAACTATAAACCTCGTTCAAAGAGAGTTCTGACTATGGACGTCTTGAGAGAACAAAAACATGAAATTGTTTGGATTCGAGGCAAAACCCTTCTCCGCCTCTAATAACGTTATTTGCACGCAATCATGTCAATGGTAAAAATTATGCAAACTCATTAATGTCTAAAACATCGCGAGCAAATTTCATTCGGTCCCCACATTATTGCAGCTGAATGAAAGTACAACGGAGTAGGTATTAAGATAAATCGTCTACAAACAAATAAATTTCAGAATAAATAAATAAATATACTATAAAATGAAATTTCCCATTACCCTCAAAACCGAGAACAATTTAGTGTTCAAATTATCAATGCATTATCGGCCTAAAGCCCATATAATGACACAAGCACATCGGATCAAATTAAGGATAACCTGTGCAGCAATAAATTGTCTGCACATGGGCAGCGTTGTTTTTTGGGGGAAATGACCACGAAACACGCTCATCCAAAAGGGCCACTCACATTGGATCATCAGAGACGTTAACTGCAAGACCCCAGTACTGCACAACGCCAGCATCGGCAAAAACTTTTCGAGGAGCAGCTTCAGTCACACATTCGTGTACAGAGAACTTGTTGAAGTTTGGTTTGGCAACACTCCCCTGCCACACTAACACACCCTTGTTCAATGGTTTCTCATTGTCATCTCCTTCTTCTACAGCCTCAGCCCAGTTTATGCGCTTCAACGTTAACTTCACATATCTTTTGATAGGTTTGCTTCCTTCTTCGACCACCACAACATTGATTCCCTCAGCAATCACACAGCAGCCTGTCAATGCTCGGTTCTCGTGAGCATTGACATCAACCTTGAAGCGGGTCATTTTGTGACAGAGGTCATTGATTCTGTAAACTGAAACCATTGTTTCCATAGTACTTCGATCATCAAAGAACTTTCTCTCCTTCTTTTCATGGCGCTCAGCAGGAGTAAGTTTGCGTGCAATATTCCTGCCAATGTGAGCCCGTTCACGCTCAGCAGCCGCAGTGCGGATTTCTTTTTCAAGCCTAGTAGGATCTCGCGTTGCTTCAGAGCCAAGCACTTTCATTAGATTGCTCATTTTAACTTTTGGTTTTGGCGGTTCAATCAGCCCTTGCCTAATCATCTCCTGTCCATCTTTCTCTGGAGCCAAAGGACGCTGAGTTTGCAGTTTCTTCTGCTCTTTCTTAGATAGCTTCAAAGGTTGAGGTGGTGGAGGAGCTGCCTCAGCGGGGGGCTCAATGGGAAGAGGGTGTTCGACATATATGGTGACTTTTTTCAAGTTCAATTCGGACTCAGTTATAACTCCATTCATCATTTCACCATAAGCAGCAGTGCACAGAAGAACCTTGTCGCTAAAATCCAGTGCCATCAATCAGTAAGGAGAAATTCACCAAGAAATCTAGAAACTCAATGAGAGCAAAAACAATTAAAAATGCCAAAATAGCTGGCATGAATCATCTCGATACCGTGAATTGCGAACATTGCAAATTTTGGTAGAAAGGTTTACCCCTTTGCGATTGAAACGAGGCCAAGATTGTGAAGCAAGATCATAATGAAAGGCCTCTCTTTCTTTGGCGATGACCCTCTATGATACCTTAACAAAATTTATAACTAACAAAGTAACAAGAAAATATCAAGTTATTATCAACCTACCACCACTCAATTTTGGGAATTGAGTCTTTAGGCTTTTCTTTGGTTATGACCCTCTCCGATATATCAATCAAATTAGGATTAATGTCAGGGGCTGCTCTGCCAGGCATTTCTCAGCTATCTCTCTTAACTTCTTCAATGATTCTGACCCTATTTGGCCTTCCAAAAGAGGGTCTACAATTTCCTCCTACTGTTCTCTCCTTTGACATTTTGATGCCCATTCCAGTAAGTTAACCTTTTCTCTTGGAAGTGACGGATCAATAACGGGTCTGCCAGAAAGTACTTCAAACATAACAACTCCAAATGAATAAACATCAGATTTTTCGGCCAATTGTTGCCTTACCATGTACTCTGGATCAAGATATCCAAAGCTCGATTTCACGGCAGTGCCAACATGCGTTCGATCAATCTCAGGGTCAGTCTTTGAAAGCCCAAATCAGCAACTTTGGCTGTTAACTCATCATCTAGGAGTATGTTTGCGGATTTAACATCACGATGAATAATTGCCTTTGCAGGGCCAGTGTGAAGATAATGTAATCCTTTCGCTGCTCCTATGCAAATTTCAAGTCTTTGCCTGCAACTTATGATGGGATGATCAGAGCCATAAAGATAATCTTCCATGTCCCATTTTTCATGTACTCATATATAATGATCATTTCATTCCTTTCATCACAGTATCCGATCAAAGAGACCAAATGGCGATGTCTGAATTGAGAAAGCATTTCGATCTCAGTCCGGAATTCTGCAACCCCTTGTGAGTCAGAAGTTCCCCTTTTCACTGCCACCATTGTTCCATCTCTTAGAATTCCCTTGTATACGTTCCCAAAGCCACCAACGCCAAGAAGTAAACTTTCACTGAAGTCATCAGTGGCCTCTTGGATTGCCACAAAAGGGAAGCGATGACCATGCTTAGATGACAAAAACGTGGAACTCTCATACGAGTCCATGTCGCGTTCACCATTCATGGGGAAGTGATCCTTTGACTTTAAATGCCAAATATGTGCAAGTTTCCTTTCTCTCCGCAGCACGACAGGGACTGAACCTAAAACAATGGTGATAAATATCCATATAGCAATTCCAGCAATTAGAATGACATTGACCTCGGAACTTTTTGAGGAAACGGAGTTCAAGGCATCGAGGTGTCCCTGGAATTGCTTATTTTCATGATCTCCAACCCATTAAGAATGGCAAAGGGGTATTTGTTGTCTAAAACAGAGAGACAAACACTTACCCTCAGTATGCCATCCCCACTTACACTAGTTATTGCATTCATGAAGTAAGGAGCACCCGAGATGCCTTGCGTGACATTAAGAAGGTTAAGATTTTGGTAGACTAATGAGGATCCAAGGTAAACATTGAAGTAGAACCGTGGAAAAGGATTAGCCGATATATCACAAAAAATGGAACCGAACCAAATACTCAAAACCAGGATCAACAGAAAAAAGCCAGGTGACATTGGCATTAATAGTGGGATCATACTCTAAATTCAACCTCGTAGCTGTTCCATAAACCGAGAGAGGAGCAATATCCTCCATTTGGCCTCCTAATGTAAGATTTGCTGGATTTATTGGTCGTTCCTATATCAATATATAACCCAAATATTTTAGTATTGCAACCTAAAATAATTAAAATGGGCCCCTTTTGTAGAAAAACAAAGAAAAAACTTAGAAGAAAAGGAGAGAGTTGGTCGGCCGTGAGAAAAGAAAAATAGGGCTGCTGAAAGGGAGAGAAAAAGAAGGAGGCCGCAGTAAGAGAAGAATTAAAAGTTAGTGTTCTTTAATCTTACGTTTAGAAAAGATATTGGTATTTGATCAGTTTAAAACTTAGATAGTTGATAGAGAGCATTTGTTTCTTATTTCGAAACGGTGGAGATTGGGTTTCGAGTACAGTAAGTCTCGCTTCTCTTCAGTTTTTCGTAGGTCTATACTCTAGACAATTTTTTGTGTGCAGTTTTGATCAACTGTATAATCGGAAAATTTTTTGTGGTCCAATCAAACTGATTTTTGGTCAGTAGTTGGAGGACACATAGATCTTCTTTGTAGATGGTTGGATTGGGTTTCTGTGAACTGCAAGGGCAGGTTTTCCATTCGAACCGAAGTCTCTCAATTCTGGTAACTCTCTGCTCTCTCATTTGTGTCAGAATTGGTCAACTGTGTGGATGATTATTAACCCGTGGTCTGATTGAACTGAAATTTGGACAGTTGGTAGGGAACATCTAGGGGTTCATCTTGAACGGTTGGATTACTACCTTGAGGTCTACTTGTTGAGTTATAGTTGACAGTACGTGGTTGACTTGTCTTGCTTAACTCATTAGTCTCTCGTTTAGTTCAAATTGAATTTTGTTCAATTTGTTTGATGTAATTGAGGTTGTATACCTCTATTGTACTTACTTAATTCTAGTAAAGTTGACCTTTAGTTTGGAGTATCCGTGGTTTTTTTCCCTTTTAATTTGAAGGGGTTTTTCACGTAAAATTGATGTGTTATCTTCTATGGTTTATTTGCATTGCCATTTTTGTTATTCAATCATTTCCTCACAAATTCAAGCAAGTGGGAGAAGTTTCTTGGGCTATTTATACTCCGCTGCTGCCCCTTCTCCCATCAGGATTGACACCTTTAATGGTTGACAAGAACAGTGCTAGATTTTTTTTGTTTAAGAGATGTGTTGTCAAGCACCAAAAGTCACCAGAGAGGATCATTTTGGGGAGACACAGTCAGATTTCCCATGTTGACCCTCTGGACTATCTCCAATGCTGGCTTCTATGGATTTTGGTAATTGCCCTGAGGGCTTTCACTCTTGGCACCTTCAGGAATGAGCTTATCAAGAAGTGAGAAAATTTCCATGGCATCTACAAACGCAAATGAATTTGAGGGAGTGAAAGTGAGAATGAGCCTATCAATGATTACATTAATAGAGTATTCCTTAACATAAGAACCCATCTTTAACCGATATTCCTTGAAAAGGGTAAAATTTTGGGCAAATACAGAGAATGTCGCTGTGCTCAAATTGTGTTAGGATCCATACTCTAAGTTTATTATCAATAATAAGGTAATCTAATAATATAAAATAAGAAGTTAGATAATATGTAATAAATATATATATACTAATACATAAAAAGGCATAAATAATGAATTAATTCTTTTTTTTTTGGGTTAATTGCTTTCTCTATTTTTCTCTTTCCTTCTCTTCTTTTCTCTAAATTCTAATTTCTTCTCTCAATTGCTTTCTTTATTCTCTCTTCTTCTGTCTTTCTTCTCTCTCACATAATTTATCTACAGATTCCATTCTTTTCTGTTATGATCTTAACAAATTGTAGGTTCCATACACAAAAGGGAAGAAGTGGAGGCAAATCCAGTGCGACCATGTTTGGTGATTAGAAAGGTGTGTTAGGAGGTTCCATTAAATATTCTTGCAATTTGAGAAAGAACAGAATCATACGTGGAAGAAACAAAACTTGAATTAGTTGCATTGGCAAAATTATCAGATAGGGTTGAAAGGATATTGACATAAAACCTGTCAGCCATGAACTCATAATTCCCCACAGAATTATGGGTGGAGGATCCATGATCTATCAAGTAATTATCTATAGGAGTATATCCCAATGAAACACCATTTAAACATAAAATAGAAGAAAACAAGATGAGCATATTATAGCTCCAAATATTCATCATGACATAAGCTGAGGGAGAGAGAGAGAGACCGTGATATAAAGTTGGAGTTACAAAACTATATTTAACATAAAACACCTTAGGTAATAATGGATGACAACAAAACGAACTGTTATAAAGCAAAGATCAGAATTGATAATGTAACGGAAAAAGTGTTGGCAAACTTAAATTCTTTGTTGTTCAAGCCATCCTTACTTTGCCTATAGAAGGAGTTGCTGTTATTGGTGTTGTTGTAGCTATTGATTGGAACTTTAGGATTGCAGTAAGAAGAATGGTAGTAACCTATAACAAACCATTAAAGTAAAGGCTGTATTAGATAAAATCAAAATTGTTTTAATTACATTTTGATGATTAAGTTGTAATTCAACCAAATAAGTTTAATTGGTTGATTAGATCATGAGAGTAGGTAGAATTGCAAGTTTAACCATTATGGATTGCAGTGCTAGACCATTTTTTGTTGCTTAACTTGTAAGTTTCATCCAGTAAGGTCAACCACTCCTATAGTTATTCATTATGCAGTAATCAAGTGATTGTAATGATTGAAATTGAGTCTATATAAAGACTTTGAAAGGTTAATAAAAAACAATCTCAATTCTGCAAAGTCTTTTGCTCCTTGTTTACTGGTTGGTTTAACTTCCCTTGCATATATCTGTTTCTTTTAGTGGTATTAGAGCAATTTGAGGTCATCAAGGGACCCGAGACTAGAGAGAAAACAAGTGAGTTGAGTGTTTAACACTAAACCAAACACCTAAATAGCAAGACCTTATGAAAAATGACTACTAATAGCTTTCCTTCATCTGTACCTCTTATGTTCTTAAAGGAGAATTACCCCATCTGGGTAGTTAAAATGAAAGTTTATCTTAAAACTTTTGATCTTTGGAAGATTGTGGAAGTAGGAGATTGAGTCCAGGAGCTTCCACAGAATCTTACACTTGTTCAGATTAGACATCATAGTGAGGAGATTGCCAAAGTCTTTAAGATCATTTTCTGCATTCACTCATCTGTTTTAGACATAATTTTTACGACGATTATGACTTGTGAATCAACTAAACAGGCCTAGGATAAACTCAAAGAGGAGTACCATGACAGTAACAAGATAAGGTACATTCAAGTTCTCAATTTAAGAAGGAAATTTGAAGTCTAAAAAATAAAGGAGTCAGAAACTGTGAAATAATTCACAGATAGATTGATGAAGGTGGTGAATCAGATCAGACTTTTAGGAGAGGAGCTGACTGATCATAAGGTTGTGGAAAAGGTGTTGATGTGTCTTTTAGAGAGGTGTGAGTCAAAGATATCTTCTCTAGAGGACCTAAAAGACCTTAGCACCTTCTCCCTAGCTAAGCTTGTTAATGCCTAGCAAGCATTTGAGGTTAAAAGGCAAATCAAGTAAGAAGAGACTGTAGATGCTACCTTGCTAGCTTAAGGCAAAGAAAAGGGTTAAACAAGTGGCTCAAAAGCTGACAATGAAAGACCAAATTATAAGAAACTAGAGGGCAAAAAAAAAAAAAAAAGGATCAAGCAAAAGGAAGAAGTTTGGTCTTTGCAAGCATTGTAAGAAAACCAATCATCAGGAGAAGTATTGCTAGTTTTGGCTAGGTGTTCGATATAACTCCTGCAATAAAATAACGCATATAGCAAGGGTTTGTAAAAATAAGCAGATCAGTTAAGCCAATGCACCAAATCAAGCTCAAATAGTTGAAGAGTAAGATAAAGAGTTACTATTTGTTGTAGCTTGTAAAGCATTAGAAAAAACCATAGACACATGACTTATTGATAATGGAAACACACATCACATGACCAATGATGCTAAAAAATTCCAGGTGTTGGATCAAACCTTCCAATCTAAAGTTAGCATCAGGAATAAAGAGCATTTAGAAGTGAAAGGGAAATGGGCTATTATTCTAAGCACCCTAATAGGTACAAAGTAGTTAACTAATGTGTTTTATGTTTTGAAAATAAACCAAAACTTGTTAAGTGTAGGTCAATTAATGAAAAAGAATTATACTTTGTCATTTAGCAATAAGAAAAGCAAAATCATTGATCCAAAAAGACTTGAATTTGTAGTTGTTAGAATGAAAAACAAAAGTTTTTATATTAATTGGAATGAGAATAATAAGCTAGCTTATCTTGCTACTTTTGATATAAATGAATTATGACATAAAAGATTAGGTCATTCCAACTATTTCTTTGTAAAACAAATACATAAATTGTCTCGAGATGTACTTATATTGTTTGTAAATGATCCAATATGTGAGACTTGTCAGAAAGGGATGTAGACCAAATAACCCTTTCCTTAAGCATCAATCTGGAGAGCAACTAAAAGCTGCAACTGCTCCATACAAACTTATGTCAACCAATGAGCATTCCTTCCTTGAATGGTAGTAAATACTTCATCACTTTCATTAATGATGCAACTAGATACACCTAGATATATTTTCTAAAACTCAAAGCAAAGGTCTCACACTTATTTCTCAAATTCAAAACCTAAATTGAGAAACAAGCTGACTATAACATAACAACCATCAGGTTAGACAATAATGAAGAGTACACAGGTAGTAACTTTAACAAATTCTATGAAGAATTAGGCATACATCATTAGTTTACCGTGTCATATAATCCATAACAAAATAGAGTTAGTGAAAGAAAGAATAGGACCTTAATGAAGATCTCCAGGTGCTTGTTGTTTGAGAAGAAGCTTCCAAAGTATTTCTAGACAAAAGCCATTAACACAGCTAACTATCATCAAAATAGGCTTCCTACAAAAGTAGTGAAAGGAATGACTCCATATAAGGCTTGGCATGGAGTCAAACCTTCATTATAACATTTGAGGGTCTTTGGATATGTCTGTTATATTCACATCCCAGTAGAAAAAAGGGGTAAGTTTGATGAGAGAGCTCAAACTTGTGTTTTTCTTAGATATAACAGTCAATCTAAGGCTTACAAGATCTATGGTCTTAAGACCTATAAAGTGATAACAAGTAAAAGCATAAAGTTTGACGAGGAAGCTCGTTGGGATTGGAGTAAAAGCTAAATTGTAGAAAGGTAGGAAGCATCCAACTCAAACTCTAACCCCTTTAATGTAGATGTTGATCCACCACTAAGCTAAATGACAAAATTTGATAATGAACCTGTAAGGGGAATAAGGTCACTAGCAGATATTTATGCTAGAGGACATATGACCATGTTAGAACCCTCTAACTTCACAGAAGCATAAGAAATGTAAGCTTGGCATAATGCAATGGAGGAACTGAGCATGATAAGAAAGAATTAGACATGAAAGCTTGTCAATAAACCTGTAAACAGAAAAGTAATTGGTATGAAATGAATATACAAAGTGAAGCTTAATGCAAATAGCTCAGTCAATAAACTTAAAGCTAGATTGGGGGTAAAGGGATACTCCTAGTAACATGGAACAGATTACATTAAGACATTTGCTTCAGTTGCAAGACATGACACAATCAGATTGTTACTATCCTTATTTGCCTCCAAAGGCTAAAAAGTGATCCAACTAAATGTCAAATCAACCTTCTTGAATAGAATCCTTAAAGAAAACATTTACATAAAATAGCCTGAAGGATTTCAAACCAAAAGTGTTAAACATAAGTTATACTTGTTGAAGAAGGCATTATATGTGTTAAAACAGACTCCTCAGGCTTGGTATAACAAGGTGGATGCTCATTTGCTCAATTTTGGGTTTGTTAGAAGCCAAAGTGAACCCACCATGTATACCAAAGTTAAGGAGACCGAGGTACTGATCATTTTAATTTATGTGGATGACATGTTAGTGACTGACATCAGTGAATCCTTGATCAATGAATTCAAACAGGAGATGAAACTTATGTTTGAAATGATTGATCTTGGAATGATGACCTTCTTCCTAAGAATAGAGGTTAAGTAGTCAATTAAAGACATCTTTATCAATCAAATAAAGTATGCAAATGAACTACTAAAGAAATATCAAATGACTGTATGCAAGCCTATTCTTACTTTATTAAATTGTGCAGAGAAGCTTTGTAAGCAAGATGGCTCCAAAAAGATTAATTGTACAACTTTTAGATGCTTGATTGAAAGCTTGTTGTATTTAATAGCAATTAGACTAGATTTGATGCATGCCATAAGCATTCTATCTAGATATATGTAAACACCAAATGAAATTCATTTTAGAGCAGCCACAAGATCCTGAGATATGTTAAAGGAACTCGCAACTACGAGATTTGGTTTAAAAAGACAACAAACATCAAGTTGTTTGGCTTCTTAGACAGTGATTAGGTAGGCAGCAAGGATGACATGGAGAGCACCTCATGATATCTATTTTCTCTTAGCTTTGGAGTCTTTACATGGAGTTTAAGTAAGTAAAAAGTGATAGCTCAATCTACTATAGAAACATAATACTTTGCTGTTGCTGCAACAATGGATCAAGCACTTTGGCTGAGAAAGCTGCTGTCAGATATAAAGTAAGAGTAGCATGAAGTCATAGAGATTAGAATTGACAATTAATCAACCATTGTAATCTCTAAGAATCTTGTCTTCCATGGTAGAACAAAGTATTTCAAAATTAAATTTCATTTCATCCCAGAAATGCAATAGGAAGGAGAAGTAAAACTGTTGCATTACAGCTCTTAAGACCAATTAGTTGATATTTTGACCAAATCCTTAAATAAGAGCAAATTTGAATATCTTAGAAAGCAAATAGGCATGAACATCAGGGAATTTAAGGAGGAGTTGTTGGCAAACTTAAATTTTTTGTTGTTCAAGCCATCTTGACTTTACTTGCAGAAAGGGTTGCTACTACTGATGGGGTTATTGCTACAAATTGGAACTCTAGGATTGCGTAAGAAGAATGGCAACAACCTACAGTAAACCATTGAAGTAAAGGCTGCATTGGATAAAATCAAATTTATTTTGGTTACATTTTGATGATTAAGTTGTAATTTAACCAAATTAGTTTAATTGGTTGATTAAATAGTGGGAGTAGGTAAGATTACAGGTTTAACCATCATAGATTATAGTGTTGGACCATTTTCTGTTGCTTAACTTGTAAGTTTTATCAAGTAAGGTCAACCACTCCTATAGTCATTCCTTATGCAGTAATTAAGTGATTGTAATAATTGAAATTGAGTCTATATAAAGACCTTGAAAGGTTAATGAAAAACAATCCCAATTCTGCAAAGTCTTTTGTTCCCTGCTTATTGGTTGGTTTAGCTTTCTTTGCACACATTTGTTTTTTTCAAAAGGCCCAACTAAGATTGTTATGGAATAAATAAGATTGGAATAGGCAACTGCTGGATTATTTGAAGGGTCAAGATCAACCAGAGAAATTGAGAAAGATCAACTATCCAGGCCAAGAAGCTATTTTAAATTTTCAAAAGAATTCAATGGCTAAAATTATGGGCAGAACTTGCAACTAAAATGACAAAGTTGGGACTCTCACAAATCGAGAAGAATGAGATAAAAATAAATGTTGAAATTTCTTCACTAGTAATCAATACCACCCTCCGACTACGAAGAACTGATTACTTGAAATCAATAAAGGAAATGAACAAACAAAATAACCACCCTCAAAATCATTTAATCATCGATGAATAAGAATCCAGAAGTTCATTGGTAGAGTGACCTTTCCGCTTTAACCATACAAACATAAAACAAACAAATAAAAAGTAGCATATATTTATAAAATAGATACCTCTTCTTGTGAACAGATGACAAGGATTTCTTACATATTTATTCTTTTATTGTGGATATTGTTGTATTTTGTCCGTTCTATTTATTCATTCTTGTGCAAGATTAGTTTAATAAACTTAGAAGGTAAATTGTTATTTGAATGAAAAAAAATCAATAAATTAACAAGAAAATTAATAAAAGGAATGAAAAAAGAAAAAAATAATAATTAAATTGATGTTAATATTCTATATATAATTAAAAATTCAATATACAATTTATATTTCATTCTTAAAAAGAGATTGACAGAGAAGAGTGTAATGGGGAAAAATAGTATTGTTAGGCTTTAAAAAACACCTTTTCTTATATTTCATTTATATATAATGTAGATTACAAAAGTACATACATAAGGACCTAATAACCATATCTTTTAGACTATAATTTGTACTTGAATAGTAACAATACCAAATCTACAAGCAAACACCATACTTAACAGATTTTGGTTAACAACCTAACATAAGAGACATTAAACAAATGGTGTCTCATACTTAGATCTAAACTAAGCTAACAAAATAACTTGGAAGACAAAAACAAGTGAGTTAGAAGATTGCAAAAGAACATCAGCTTGTTGGAGAATCTTGTAATTGTCACAACTAGCTTTTGAATGGCATGCTTGACTCTAAAGTTACAATGCTCAATTTCAGTCTTCTTTACTACTTAACAAAGGAGATTGGTGACTAGGAGTTCGATGAGCTTGGAAGGGAATTAAGATGTGATGATAAAGCTGAAAGTAAATAAGAAAGCAACTCTTCTGATATGGTGATTGCTTTAATTATAACCTACATAAACAGCCTGTCAATTTACGTGACATCCATACCTCTATCCCAAAAAGCTAAATTCCAAATCACAAGCTTTTGTACCATATGGATTAAGTCCAAATTTGTTAATATTTTGTTAAATTCTAGAATTTGAACAAAAACTCAATAAACAAATTAATGAAGTATATGCTTAAATGTAAGTGCTGATGTTCAATAATATCATAGACAAATGTTCACTGGTATCAATGGGTGCAATATGAACTATTTAAGAGACTTTTTGCAACATAAATCTCCCGCTAAAAGGAGCATGAATTTGATAAGTTGCTTAGCCATATGTGTTATGCTTTTAAGTTGCAATGACCCATCTAACTTTAGCAGTAGCCCTTATGCTTCTTGCAAAGGGTCGTTGAAACTAGAATAGAGAATGTGAAGGTGATGTGAATTTCCAAAAGATGAATTGCCAATAGGTTTCGTGATCAAAAAGTTTGTGATTTTTTTTTTTAATCTCTAGAATAACACCATCATTTTGTAGGGCCTTGTATGTTCTCAACCCAAGAGTACAGAACCAAATGGCTTGACATCTCCCAGTGGAGATTTCTACTAAAAAAATGGCAATAAAATGACTACCTAAAAGGGGCTGTGAAGCTGGCAAAGTAACTCACCATGGTGCTGCAGGATTGCATCTACTGCCAATGGATTGGATGCCAAGTTACTGGATTACATGGCAAGACACGTGATGAGGCTCTTCTGCTCCATGTTGTTCTTTTGTCCTTTTGAATTATCTATTCCAACAATTGCTTAATGACGTGGCAAGTGATCTCTAGAAGCATTTTTTGGACTCAAGCTACTAAACTTAGGCATTACCTAAGTCTTTTTGTTTCAAATTTCAAATTTGATGTAAAAGTTGGGTTAAATCATTTTTTTTAATCCCAAAGCTTTAATTTGAATTATTTTGAATACATAATTCAAATTTGTAATGATGTTTACATTCAAATCTTCATATATAATGAAGATTAGAAAGCTAATGAATTAGTTTTGTGTTTTCATTAATCACAGAAGGGTGCTCTGTTTCTCTGCCTTATCTTTTCCCTCATTTTGTAACTTTAGTTTGCAGGGTTCTATTATATTAACCTTCTGTCTTCTAATAAAACTTCACTTGATATCAAAGTAGAAACAATCAATAGGAGGACCTACAGAATGTGAGTTAAGAAAGAAAATAAAACCTACAGAGAGCAAAAGTGCCTGAGAGAGATCCTACCAAAAATCTGCACAAACCAACTATGGCATCTTTAAGTTTTCACCCCTGTCTCCACCAAAATTTAATGGAGACAATTATATATAATGGTCTATTACGATGAAGGCATATCTTAGAGCATTTGACTTGCGGGAGGTCACTGAAATATGAGCACAACCTAATCCTCTTCCTCCTAATTCGACCATGGCTCAGATCAAACATTATAGTGAGTAAGTTTCAAGGCAATACAAAGCCTTAACTTGCATTCACTTAGTTGTGGCAGAAAGCATCTTTAATAGGATCATGGCTTGTAACACTGCTAAAGATGCATAGGAAAGGTTGAAGGAGGAGTTTAATGGCAGCTTGAAAACCAGAAACATACTGCTACTAAACCATAGAAAGGATTTTGAGTTGCTGAGGATAAAGGAATCTGAGACTATCAAAGAATACAGTGACAGGCTACTTAAGATTGTGAATCAAATAAGGCTCTTAGGTGATGACTTTCCAAATAAATTTGTTGTTTAAAAGGTTCTGGTTAGCATCTCGGAAAGATTTGAAGTAAAGATCTCATCCTTAGAGAATTCTAGAGACTTGAATACCATATCCTTGGCAGAGCTGATAAATGCATTGCAGGCTCAAGAGCAAAGGAGACTTATGAGACAAGAAGATGCTGATGATGGTGTCTTATAAGCCAAGCAACAACAAAGAAAACAACAAAAGAAGAAGCAAGGGAAAAAGATTGGAAACCAGGTAAAAGGGAAGAAATAGTATGTACCCTGTGAACACTGTAGTAGGACAAACCATTTCTCAAAATTCTACTGGAGGAGACTTGAAATTGTGTGCAACTTTTGCAAGAAGAAGGGGCACTCAGAAAGGATCTATAGAAAGAAATCCAACCAGCCACAATAGGATTAACTTGATAACTTGACAATGACCAACCACCAGAAAAGCAATTGTTTGCTACAGGCAATATCTCTTCTGATCTAGTTTGTTGGTGGACAGTGTATGCACAAACCACATGTCCCTAGACCTTGATGTTTTCAGATCCTTGGATTATTCCTATACTTCTAAAGTGAAGATAGGAAATGGTCAATTTCTCCAAGTCAAAGGGAAAGGCACAACAGAGATCAACACGACAGCAGGTACAAAATTACTCTTTGATGTATTGTATGTCCTTGATATTAATCAAAACCTCTTAAGTGTTGGTCAGCTACTTAAAAGAGGATGTACTCTTACTTTCAAGGATAGGAAATGTGTAATCTATGGTCCCAATGACAGTGTTATTGCCTTTATTCCCATGAAAGGGAAAAGTTTCCATCTGTGTTGGCCAATAACTCTCCATGAGGCTTAACTTGCCTCTACTGATGAGTCAGTTTTATGGCATAGGAGACTTGGACATTTTCATTACTCTGGCATTCAAACCTTAGCCAAGAAGGCCCCTGCTATTAATATTCCTGAAATTCATGTTCCTAATGACTTATGTGATGTGTGTTAATATGTCAAGCAAACCAGACTACCATTTACTGCAAGCAAATCATAGAAAGCCAAGGAGAAACTCCAACTAATCCATACTAACTTATATGGACCCATACTAACTTATACTAACTTACTAGATTCTGTTGGGCTTATTTCTTAAAGCACAAAACTGAAGTTTCCTCAATCTTTAAAAGGTTTAAGACTTGGATTGAAAATCACTCAAGTCTCAAACTAAAAGCCATCAGATTTGATAATGGCTCTAAGTTCACTTCAGAGACCTTCAAAACCATATGTGCTAGTGTTGGGATCCAACAACAATTTATTGCTCCATATACTCCACAACAAAATGGAGTAAGTGAAAGGAAAAATAGAAGTATCATGTCAATGGCCAGATGTATGCTAATAGAAAGGAAGCTTCCCAAAAGCTTTTAGGCAGAAGCTGTGGTAACCTCAGTTTATCTTCTAAACAAATTACCTAGCAAAACTCTTGTTGATCAAACACCTTTTGAGGCCTAGTTTCAACACAAGCCCTCCTTGTAACATCTTAAGATCTTTGGTTGCTTATGCTTTGTGCATATACTTGACTAGAAGAGGGGTAAGCTGGATTCAAGAGTTGTTACAATTCTTATTGGATATTTAGAGACAACTTGCAATTATAAGGTGTATATCATTCATTCTGCCAAAGTCTTGATCTCCAAACACATTAAATTCACATTAAATTCAATGAGAATCAGCACTAGAACTAGGACAAGGCTAAAATTGAGACAACTCAGATTCATTTTGAGGAACCTCCAAGCAATTTGGGTCCAAAAAGTAAAGCCTTATATGGGGATGATGAGGATTTCCCAATTCGAGGAACCAGAAGGCTCTCTGATCTCTATGAAAGAGCTTATCAAGTTATCTCAGAACCTGCTGACTATGAGGAAGCCTTAACTAATCTTAATTAAAAAAAGGCTATGATGGAGGAACTGCAGGCAATTGAAAGAAATGAGACAGGGATTTTGATCTTTAAACTAGAAGGGAAATTTGTCATTAGAGTAAAATGGATCTTCAAAGTCAAATGTCATTCTAATGGTAAAATCAGTAAACTCAAGGCAAGATTGGTAGCGAAAGGATACTCACAGCAATTGGGAGTGGATTACTGTGAAACCTTTGCACCAGTAGCTAAAATGGACACCATTAAGTTGCTTATAGCTATTGTAGCACAAAAGTGTTTCCTGATACACCATTTTGATATGAAATCTACTTTCCTCAATAATATGCTGTAGGAAGAAATTCTAGTGGAGCAGCCTCTTGGATTCATTGAGCCTAGACAAGAAAATATGGTTTACTTGTTAAGAAAGACTTTGTATGGCTTAAAGTAGGCTTTAAGGGCCTGATATAGTAAAATAAATGAGCATCTACTGGAACTTGGCTTCAACAAGAGCCAATCTGAACCTACCTTGTACATCAAGTCACAACATGGTCAAGTTGTGTATGTCTCACTCTATGTTGATGACTTGTTGATCATTAGCAGTTGTCCTAAGCTAGTTTATTAGTTTAGAGTTGAGATGAAACTAGTTTTTGATATGACAAACCTAGGAGTTATGTCCTACTTCTTTGGTCTGGAATTGCAGCAATCAAAGTATGGAATTTTTCTATGCCAAACCAAGTATGTCAAAGAGATCCTTAAAAAGTTTAGTATGCATGATTGCATAAGTATATCAACACCTTTGGCAGTTGGTGAAAGACTTTAGAAGGATGATTAAGTTAGGAAAATTAATGTTTCAAAATATAAAAGTCTTATTGGATGTTTGTTGTATCTCTTTGTCACACGGCCAGACATCATGTATGCTGCAAGTCTTCTCTCCAGATTTATGCACTCTCTAAGTGAATTTCATTACAAAGCTGCAAAAAGGGTCCTAAGGTACATTCAAATAACATCAGATCTTGGGATCGTGTATTCCAACTCTTTAAAATTGAAGTTAGCTACTTATACAGATAGTGATTGGGCTGGTTCTCTAGAAGACATGAGAAGTACTTCAGGGTATGCATTTACTTTTAGAGGTGGCTTCTTTTGCTGGAACTCAAAGAAGTAGTCCACAGTAGCTCAATCAATAGCTAAGACTGAATACATTGCAACTACTTCAGCGGTCAATCAAATCATTTGGCTTAAGAAGTTGCTACTTGACCTGGAGTTGAAGCAATTTGGTGTAACTCCAATTTACTGTGATAATCAATCCTCAATTGCAATTTCAAAATCCTATTCTTCATGGGAAAACCAAACACTTCAAAATCAGATTATATTTTATTAGAAAAGTGTAGGAAAGTAACGAAGTGGAATTGATTTATTGCAGTATAGCTGAACAGCTTATTGATATATTCACCAAGTGTTTACCAAAGCAGAGATTTGAAACCTTAAAGAGGAAATTTGGGCTACAATCCTATGGCACCAAGGAGGAGAATTGAAGCTAGTAAAGCAGCTCACCATAGTGCTGCAGGATTGCATCTACTGCCAATGAATTGGATGCCAAGTTACTGAATTGCATGGCAAGACACGTGATAAGGCTCCTCTGCTACATGTTGTTCTTTTGTCCTTTTGAATTATCTGCTCCAGCAATTGCTTAATGACGTGGCAAGTGATATCTGGAAGTATTTTTTAGACTCAACCTACTGAACTTAGGTATTAGTTAGGTTCTTTTGTTTCAAATTTTAAATTTGATATAAAAGTTGAGTTAAATCAATTTTTTTTTTAATTTCAAAGTTTTAATGTGAATTATTTTGAGTATAATTCAAATTTGTAATGATATTTACATTCAAATTTTCATATATAATGAAAATTAGAAAGTTAATAAACTAGTTTTGTATTTTTATTAATCACAGAAGGGTGCTCTGCTTCTCTGCCTTATCTTCGCTCTCATTATGTAACTCTAGTTTGCAAGGTTCTGCCATATTAACCTTCTGATAAAACTTCAGGTTGTCTTCTACGGGTTCGTGGCTGCTGCAATTTCTACTGTTGTTTGGTGCCGGTGAGATACCCGGCAATTGAAACCAGCCTAGTTCCAATTGTCGATTATGAGACGACCGCAGCATTCTTATTTTCCGGGTGTTGAGTCGTCCGGATGGAGACAACTATGGTCATCTTTTACTTGCACTTTTTCACAATTCACCGCGGAATCTATGTTCTGTCTCCGAGAGAAAGAGAAGAAATATGTTAATTGATATGATGTTCAACTAAAGGGATGTGGTGAACATCGCATTACCATATGGCTGACAAGGAAAGGGATTGAAAATACATTTGATCAAACTGGAAAACAGAATTAATGATGCAAGAACAGCTTTCATGTTGAAAGAAAAGGCATAACTGGTGTCTACTACTGACATTTACTAATGGCACTGTTAGAGGTAGCAAAAATTAAATCAACCTGAATAAACCCGATTTAATTTACATGAAATTGGATTCAATCTTACCTTTTTGACAAAAAAAGTCAATAACCCTGTAATATAAAATGTTCAAAATCGAAAAGATCTGAAATCCAAGCTAAAAATCATGACCGATAAAGCCCGACTCAATTGTATCCTGCCTCTAGGCATTTTATGCAATTGATGGAGTTCGACAGGGGTAGGATTATCAATTATTTGTCAAATGACCAATGTGTTTTTTCTGCCATATTCAAAACCCAGTAGGCCTGCAGCATTTACGGACTGGATAGGCTAATAGCTTGCTCCCGACAGTACACATGATGGTACCTTGAATATGGCTAAAAGACCTACAAGAACTGCCAAGAGACGAGTTGGGTGTTTGCCATTTTTTCTTTCTTTGTTTTTTATTTTATGGTTGGTTCCATTCCCTAACAGCTATAACAAACTACTTGAATTCTGGAAAAGCATAGGTGATCAGGCTCCAGGAGAACTTACCAATTTTATTTTAGAGTTAAAAGACAAAAAAGAGAGGGAGAGAGAGCTTAAAGTGGGGAATTGTGTTACAAGGAAAGAAAACAAAAGTCTCGAGATTGGCAGCTATTTCATCCGCCGTTTCCTCTGCCTCCACCACAAAATGTCGGGCAATGTGTCATTTTCTTGGTAAAACTAACTACTCTATTCTCCTAAAGTCTTCTCTTCTCCTGTCATTTCAACGTAATTAAACAGCCTAAACATAACCATGGACAAAAAGAATGGGAAAAAAAAATGCCCACAGGCATGAATTGTACATCCGTGTGAGAGGGAACGTTATGAAGCTCGTGCAAAATTTGCCAACAAGAAACAGTTTTGAGAGAAACAAACCCTGGAATCCTGTAAAAGTAAAGAATTGAAGTGACACTGTGATTCCGAGTATTTTATTACTCTGCCAAGTAACTTTTTCGAAGGTTCCTTATTACAGGTTAGAAACCAATGAATTATTAACATAATACATTCATACAATATTGTGAAAGCATGACAAAAAACACAGTTTGAAATTCCAACTACTTTGAAGCAGATTGAAAGAGTATAACCTAAGACTAAATATCAAATAATTTTCACAAGCGTGCCATTGATTTAAGAGTAATTCATTAATAAAATCTTAATAGCAATTAAGGCTTCTAATTCAAAACTTTTACTCCCACTCAGGTATGGAGGCGGCAAAAACTGACATAACTTGATTAACCCGATTTAAATCATCCAAAACTTAACTCAACTCGATTTACTTTAACTAAAAAAGTCAATCACTTATAATTCAACTTAATTTAAAATCAAAATAACTCAAAATTTGAATAAATCTCTAAACAAAAATGAAATCCAAATAACTTAAAATTGATATCACCCAAAATCCAAATCTAAATAACGTAAATCTTGCAAGAACCTAAATTAATGAAAACTAAATCTATTTAGAAATTTTAATTTATTTTAATAAAAAATAATTTTGAATTAATTTTTAACTAAAAATATTTTTTATTTGAATTAGCATATACACTAATATCTAATATTTAATTTAAATTTTTTAATAACAAATCTAAGATAAAATCAAGGGAATGTAAAACTACAATATGTGATTTTATTCCATGGATAAAACAAATTTAAGATAAAATTTAAAATTTACAATATGTTATTAATCAAAATCATTATAACCAAAATAAATATATAAAATTACATTCTTAATATCTATGTATTTAATCCTAACATTTCAAAAACACAATATTTATATTCTTTTTTGAATTCATGTTTTTTCTCTTCTCAATATACTATATAATATATTATTTTTTAATTTTACAAACATAATGTTTTTATTTGTCTTTTGAGTTCAATTTTTTTTATAAACTATCACATATTATTTAAAAAAAAACACTTACCTCACTATATAATTTATTTTATTTGCATAGAAATAATAACACATTATTATTAAAAATTATTTTTTTATTTTTTTATCAAAGAAGAGGAATAAATTTGTTATATTAGTTTACAAATAGAGAAAATATGTTTATAGATAGAAATAATAAAAATTATCTCAATTTGAATAATTCAACTTATTATTCTTAAAAGTCAACTAAATTTAACTTGAATTAACTAAAAATTTAATAATTTATAGTATAACTCGATTTAAAATTGAAATAATTTAAAATTTAAATAATTTAGAATATAAAACACATAAAAGCTAATGAATACAAAATTCAAATGATTTGAAATTTGAGATACCCAAAATTTTAATGACAATAGATCCAAACAACTTAAGATAAAAATAACCAAAATTCAAAATAACATGACTCAACCAATTCAACCTAAGGATTTGCCACTTCTACTCAAGCATGACAAATAATGTGGTCACTTCGATCTGAATTCTAGTTGTTAAAACCTATTTTAAGAACATCTTAGAACTTCTCATTACGTAACTTGTGAGATTATTCCTCAAAATGGAAGCACAGTTATTATCGAACATGCGATGAGTTATTGCCTTCCAAAATTTTCTTCAAAATACAAAATTTGAGGGGGAGAGAGATCCTCCCACTGGCGATGACAATTATGCCACAAAATATCCGTTAAGGAAAAAAGTCAAGGTGCACTAGACTCTTGCCATTGTAGAGTTTGGAGAAATGTCTGGATCATAATGCTTTGAATTTTATATTCAGTAACATTATAAGTCTACAGATTTGTTTTGTTTTTATCAAATAAATGTACAAAATTATGACAATTGTGTGTGATTGTATTATATTCTTGACTTAGAGCATCACCTTAGACTTTTAAATTGTGCACTTCCCTTAATTCCTCCACACCACCACCCTACCCTGAACAAACACGCGTACCTGAACTCAGAGAGGGAGAGAGAAAGAGAAAGAGAGAGAGGACTACCTTGGTTTTAATACAGTTGGTCGCTAAAAATGGTATTGAACCACCAATTGTATGACCAAGCAGAAGATGACTATATTGACATGGAAGTCAACTCATACTCCAACTTCTTCTGCCATTCCCTTGGCTCTCCACCCCACCCAAGAGAGTTTGAGTTTCAGATGTCTTCGGCTTCAGCAGAAAAAGAGCTCACATCCCCAGCTGACGAGCTCTTTTACAAAGGAAAGCTCCTTCCCTTTCACCTCCCACCACGCTTAGAGATGGTTGAAAAGCTCTTGGAAAACTCCAACGCTGTCTACAATTGTAAAAACGATACCTTTGAACAATTCTATGGTACCCCATTAATGACAACAACGGCAACACCAACAACCAGTACCCCATTTGAGTCCTGCAATGTTTCACCTTCAGAATCATGTTATGTAAGCAGAGAGCTAACTCCAGAAGAGTGCTTCTTTGTATATCCATCTGAAGTCTCTGCTTTCAATGACAATAACCGTAAGGAGTCCTGGACCAGGAAGTTCAAGCTAATCAAGCAGACTTCTTTTGTTTCAAGGCTGAAAGCTTCCCGATCTTACCTCAGGTCTTTGTTCAATAAGTCGGGTTGCTTAGCTCATTCCTGCACCGTTGCAGGTGAAAGAACAATTTCACAAGCAAAAGAAGCCCTGAAAAAATATTCTAAGGCAGCAAGGAAAAAATTCCCTGGGGATGGCAGCAGCCAACTTCACAGAAGATCATTCTCAATGGCTATCAAAACGCATTCAATAAACGAGTTTTCATTGTCTTCATCAACTGGCTCTTCTTCATCTTCAATCTCAAGCAATTCAAACAGTTGTTCTGGTTTTCCATTTCTGAAGAGAAGCAGCAGTACAAATTCAGAGATTGAGAATCCCATTGAAGGGGCAATTGCACATTGCAAAAAATCTCAGCAGCTGTTCCAACCAATAAAAACGGTAAGTGAAGTTGGGTTTTACTCATTGTCAGCTTCCAAAATCAATGTCTGTGAAAGCCAAGAAAGATTTGATGTTTGCAGAGGCTGAGCTCTAGAAGAAAAGGTGGGGAAACGAAGCATAAAATTTGGACTAGTTTCTGATGTGCCCTTGTTTTTTTCCTCCCCCTTTCATTATCCTATTATCTTCATGTTTTAATGGCATTTCTGGAAAGAAATCTAACTCTCAAATGAGCATGTGCTCAACAGACTCAATTGCGTGCTATCATCTGTCTTTTCCTCCATTTCTTATTGGATATGTAGCAGTCGCAGTCATTTTCCCGGACAACACAACAAGTAAATAAATGGTCCATTTATATGATACCCAGTCTGGGAATTCACCCACGTAAATTGTCTGGCCTGTTCTAATGTTCTTTGTATCGATGATTCCCGCCCAACAAAACTATACTTTTGAGATCATTATCAGGGCTGCGACATTCAGCTTTCACGGTAAATGGTATGGACAAAAGAACAACCGCATAGAACAGCGAACAATCTGCTTTGACGTAAATTTCAGATTTTTAGGTGTAAGTGCCTCTTGGGGGTTTGAACAACTAATCCCTGGATCTATTAGCAAGTCCATATTTGTATCATAATCTCATAATGGCAAATCAGGAAATCGAACACATTCAAAGGTCTGTGCCCAAAATAACTGCAAAAATCCAGCTGACGATCAAGCTCATGTGTTTTCTCAATCCTCCGCGGCGCTGTTGCTAAACGATTTCGAATAAATCACATGCGACGGACCCATCTCCAACACAAATGACCCAATGGCTATGGAAGCCCGCTACTTCTTTGCTGTCAAGTCCAACATAAAATCTTTTGCACTGTTGCTTCATAATTTCTGTACGAGTTCATTAATAAACCACTCTTTCTGTCCAACAGCCTTTCTATTGCATCCTTTCTATTCCTTGTATTTGAATGGTATGCACACTCTCTCTCTCTTTCTCTCTCTCTATAATATATATATATATATATATATTATTTAAAAAAAAAAATTTTTTTTCAGTTAATGGGTTTCGACTTAGTTTCAAGCTGAAGATCTTCAATCCTAAAGACGATCTTAGTACCAGACCTCGTTGGTATAGACTCCCTATTATATATAAACACATGATACAAAATAGGCTTGTCATGCAAAACCCGGTCCCGGAATGGAATGAAGAACGTGACATATGTTAAGATTTTTTAATAAATTTATCATTACAAATTTTAATTTTTAAAATTTTAAAATTAAATAAATTCATATAAATAATATATTTAAATTCATGTAAATATAAATTATGTATGTATTTAGATAATTTGTTTTAATCTAATAATTAATTTTTTTATTTTAACTTTTACTGTAGATACTCACTTTAAAATAAACTTTTTGGATATTTTAAGAAAAAAGAAGATCAATTATATATATACATTATTTCAAAATTTAAATTAGGTATATCATTTAATATTTGAATTATATTCGAAATTATAATTTTTAATAGTATAATAACAAATAAAATTATTTTTATTAATTAGATCATATTATAATTAAGTTCTTACTAATTATGATTGATGATAATAAATTGTTCGATGTAAATTATAATAGTTATACTTTATTTATTTAGAATATTTATTTTATATACTACAATATTTACAATATACTAAATAAAACTCATAAAATATATATAATTTTATAATAGTTTATAATAATATCTTATAAAAACTTTCCTATTAATTTTAAAATAATAATATATACAAAATTATAATAAAAAATACGTAATATATATTAAAAATACATTAAAGAATTTAAAGTATCATTACATTATATATCATCAATCATAATTAGCACAATTAAAATTTATTTCGAGAATACGTTTTCTATATAATAATGGCTGTGGATTTATATATTAATTTACAATTATAAAATTAATTAGTATTTTATAAATACTTTTTATTTTTAAACTTTCTCTTTAATAATAAAATATTTCAATTCTCATTAAATTTGATACTCTTTAAGTATTTTTTATTCTTGGAAAAGAATACTACTATGAAATTATTACATAAAGTTTGAACAACTTGATAATAATATTGACAACATAAAATCTTAAAATAAAATTTTACAGTTATAATATATAAATTATAATTTTAAACCACATCATAAATTTTACTTTTATAATGAATGAAATAATAATAGATAATTTTTCATTATTCCACAAAATTGCTCCTTCTCTCAATAAGAACAAATAAGTAAAAATGAATTTCTACTATCCATGCATCCATTAAAGTTTGAATTTGAATATTCAATTATATATAAATGGTTAGATTTTTTATATATGAGTATGTAAAGTCTTAAAATAAAATTTTACAGTTATAATGTATAAATTATAATTTTAAACCATGTTATAAATTTTATTTTTATAATGAATAAAGTAATAATAAATAATTTTTATTATTCTACAAAATTGCTTATTTTCTCAATAAGAACAAATAAGTAAAAATGAATTTATACTATTAATGCATCTATTAAAGTTTGAATTTGATTATTTAATTACATTTAAATGGTTAGATTTTTTTATATATAAGTATGTAATTATTTATTCTTTTAGGCACCTTGATACTTTTTTTGCAGTATTTTAGTGATTTATTATATGATTACTTTTATACTTAACTAACATTTTGACTGTGAAACTAATATCCAATCTAATATAAGTTAGCAAATAAATTAAACAACTAATAATAAAAGCATATGGAATTGATTCCATTTTTTTATATTCACATCATTATTGGAATATTATATAAGATTGAATTTGTCACCTTTTTGTATTGGAATAATTTTAAGTGAATACATAAATATAAAGAATTTTTTTAGAATTTTCTCGATACATCTATTCTGAGAAAATCATCATTCATTGTTATTTGTTACTGAATATTTTTATTCTTATCACAGATAATATCTCTCTTATATCTTTCATTATAAATTTTTTTTAAACAAATTATTTAATTTCACATAATATATATATATATCTATATAATATTAGTAATGAGTAACATATAGGGATTAGAAGATAAATTTACTCTTATTAATCATAACACCAATCAATGATGTTTTTTTTTTTAATTCAAAAGATATTATAATATCATGAAATTTAATATATCATTGTACAACAAGTTGTTTAAATCCATATTTATCCTTTGATTTATACACCATTTCATCCATTTAAATTTTATCCTCAAGATTTTTATTAAGAAAGGGGATTTTCACATCAATTTAGTATGACTTTAAGTTATACTGAGTTATTAATGTCATAATCAAATTCAATATTTTTATGATTATGAAAACGAAATTATATCTTTATTAATTTTAATATTAAAATTTGACTATTACAAATAAACCACATAACTATCTACAATAATTAATTTTATTTCTTTATGAGATCTTCTCAATGCTATTTGTAGTTTATTAATCAGTTGTGAGTTAGTTCTTTTTAAAAATGTATCTTCATCCAAATGTTTTTCAATATTTGAAAAAACATTTGATGTAATAGTAGATAAAGGAACTGTTATAAGTAAAAAAATTATTTACCTTAATTTCTTTTATATCTAACTTTTGATGTTCATTTCTCTCACTAATTTTATTATTCTTAATAAATATTATATTATCAGTTTTTACAATTTTCAAACTATAATTATATTTTTTATACTTTTCTAAGTAACTAATAATTTAATTACTAATCATTTGATAGTCTAATTTCTTTTTATGTCAATTCTTATTTCCATTAAACATCCTCAAATATTTAGATACCTTAAATTAAGTTTCTTTCACATTCACAATTCAATAAGAGTACTTTGAATTGACTTATTAGGAAACTTATTTAACAAATAATATATACATCCACAAAAATTTGGGTTGAGAGAAATTATTCATTATACTCCTGACCATATATGTTAATGTTCAATTATACATTTTTGTCACCTCTTTTACTAAAATGTATCTAATATAGTTTACTGTACATATATGTTATAACTTTTAAGGAATTTCATAAATAAACTTGGACACTGCTCTATATTATTATATTTTTTATAACATTCACCACTATTATAAAATTTCATGATTTTCACTTTTATTTAATTGTTTCTAACCACTTTTATATATACCTCAAAGGTATCAAATGATTGAATTTTCATGAAATAAATAAATATAATTATAACTTAAAATATTTATAAAAGTAATGAAATATAATTCTTCATTAAAAGATAAAACGTCAAAAGATCTACAAATATTGGTGTGTATAATTTTAAAAATCTAAGTACTTTTTACAGGTTCTTTCATATTATATTTGATTTACTTACACTTAATGCAATCTATACATATTTTAAAACTAGTAAAATCTAAATTCGAGCACTTAATTCAATCCATACATATTCTAAATTTAGTAAAATCTAAATTTGAAAAAATCTTATTATTGACCATCTCACTAATATTTCTTGATATGACCCAAACACTTATACCATAAGTAAAAAAAAAAAAAAATTCATTTATCGTGCTATATTTAATTCCAATATTATGCATAACAAATAAAAAGTCTTTTAATTTTTATCATGTTTTAATTAAAATAAAACATTAATAAGAATACATTAGAAAAATATTTGTATTTTATATTAACTAAAACAATAAAATCATAATGAATTCATATACCATTATAAATGTATGAATAATGGCACTGAATGAACCCACAAAATATTATAAAAATTTTAACTAAATTTGATTCAAAACATATTAAGGTATTTAGTTTTCCTTTTTTTTTTTCAAATCAAATCTTATGTTTTGAGTGATCTTTATGATAATATCCAATCTCCTTTATAAAAATCAACATTATCACCCTTTTGGTTCCTTCTATCCAACATGAAAAAAATAAGCAAATTCTTTCCTTTCTTAATTGGTTGACTTTCATTTTTATTCCTTTACCAACTTTTTAGCCTATAAGATTAACCAAATGACTTACATAATTTTTCTATCTCATTTCCTTCTAAATAAACATATTGGTTAATTTGTTAACTTTTCATTTTTTTCTTTTCTTTATAGTATTGTAATGAATTTAAAAACTACTCATACTCAAGAAATAAAAAGGTCAAAATAAACTATATTAGAAAAAAAAACATTTACTATTAATCTTAAAATTTTAAAATTTACCACCAAATGAATCATCTTAATAATGTGCTCTTACATAGTTCACAATCTAATAAACTTCATGGTTAAAATTTTTATTATAAAAGTATTAGCAAATGACTTATCCCTAAAATAAAATTATATTTCCATAAATTGCAAATATTTTTTTTATAATTTTTATTTGTAAAATAGTTTTTTTATTGTTATTGATAACAATTACTTTCAAAAATATAAAATTCAATATGTTATTTCATTCTCAAACTTATTAATGTAACTTATTTTAGCCATTACTTGAATCAATAAGAGTAGCAGACTCACTTATTAATAGCACAAGTCGTTTTAAGAAATTCAATTCTTGAACAAAATAACAATTGAAATATGTAAGTAGATTATAACAATTGTATAACTATAAATATTTATAATTAATTATAAGTTAGATAAAACAATTAGAGTATATTTTAGTTCTTTTTTAAGAAATCCTACAATATATTATTATAAATAATATCATTAATTTTAATAGATAATTAAATATTTTCAATTAAATATATTTGATATCTTTAAATAAATATATATATTTAACCAAAAATATTGATATAGCCTAATTATATTATTAATAATGAAATAATAATTTAGTTTTAGGCAAATCATAAAGTTCTAATAATTAATAATATCAATTTATTTAATCAATTATTTCATTAAAATTATGAATAAATAACTTATTTATATGCCGTTAAATATATTAGTTTAATCACTTTAGTAATTAACAACTTATAACGAAAATTCATACATATCAATTCAAGCATTTTAGTTTGATTACTTTGGTGACAATATAAACTATAATCATAATATTTATATGACATTAAATATACTAACTTAATTATTTTTATAACTAACAAACTGTAATAATTATATATGCATATTAAAGTAACTCATTTTTCATTAACAACAAAATTCATAACGTGGAGATCAATAGAAGACCTAGGCTTAGTGCCTAATGGACACAAATTTAAGTGTCCTCCAACAATTTCTTGGGTCACAAAAATTAAGATTCCTTTTTTAGTTACATAATAGCCACCATTACACAATAACCCTTTTTTTAAAGAAAGAAAATATCAATTAGGTGCTTGCCAATGCAATACTCTATCGTTACTTATTCACACAAAAAAATTAATGATTCTTTTGAATGACGATAACAATTCTTAAATGATGTACAATAGTTTGTTGTGGGCCTTAGACGTTAAGATTTCATACGGTTACACAAATATAAAAACCTTATTATAATTATGAATTATTTATTATTATTATTTTTGAAAATAAAATAAGTACCAGGACATCACCATTCACTTTAATGAAATTGATAATTCCTAATTTTCAAGGTCATAAATTTAAACAAGGAATTCGTAATTCTTTAAAGTCATAATTGCACGAGGTCTTACATTTTGTTATTAAACAATCAATAATCAAATATTTATTATTTATTATATACAGAAAATATTCAAGTTTGAAAACCATGAGTTTTGATACTTCTTATTAGATTTTCTAATAAATTCATCATTATAAATTTTAATTTTTTAGTTTTGAAAATTAAATATATTTATAAAAAATATTATAAATAATATATCTAAATTCATAAAATTTAAAATTATTAATACATTTAAAGAAATTGTCTTAATGTAACAACTAATTTCTCTCTCACAATTTTTACTACAATCATACAAGATTTTATGTGTATTAGATGTACTTAATATAATTTTAAAATTTAAATTAAACATTTTTATCAACATTCAAATTACATTTAAAATTATAATTTTTAATAATACAATAACATACAAAATTATTATTATAATTGAATTATTAATACAAATATTGTTCAAAAATATTCTAATACCATTAATTAAAAAATTATAACAAGACAAGCCTCAGTTTCAACTTCTAATTTCTATCTTTTGAATCAAATGAAACAAGTACAGAAAACAAAAAAAAAAAAAACAACAACAACAACAACATAAAGAACTTTTTCTTTAAACGTTAGAAAAAATGTACATGTTTAGAAAGAGGGGGACCATTGAAGCATATGACTTGGCTTATAATCTGATCAAGCTCTGTTCATCAGAGGAACAGCTAAAATGCTTGAAGAGAAGGAGGAAATAGAAAAAATATCAAACAGATAATTGAAACAGCGAAGAGCAGGAAACGAGAGAATTGACGACAAAGGAAAAGAAAGCAAACTTTTTGGATTGACGAAGCCGCGAAATGGCGATATATGGGCAATCGTTTTGAGTGGGAGATTGGAAACTTGGGAAATTTACACTTTTCACTCTATTTTTAGAATATATTTATTTTTTATATTTTTTAAAAAAATTATAAGAAATATACTAATAATTACTCCGATAACCCCAAAAAAAAAGGAAAAGAAAAAACAAACTTATATTAACTCGCCATTAATAAAAATTATCTTTAATTACAAAAATGTCAGAATAATGACTTCAAGGAACCAAAATACTCTTATAATCACTATTATCTTATTTTCCACCTCAGAACATCTGCTCTCTTTCGTCCTTCACCACCACTTCTACCCACCCACTACTACTATTGTACTTCTCTCATTTTGTTTTCAAGACTTAAATCTATCCTTATCTTAGCTCACTACCCTATTCTCCTTCCGCCGCCACTCTCTCATCTACTCACATCACCTTCTTTTCATTCTCTCTTTAAAACTCCATATGTCTTGATGTCATCTCACTACTTATATTCTTCCTTCTCCTCTATTATCCACTCCACCAACCCGCCATCACCTTTCTCTTATTTTCCTTTTAAATCATCATTTATCTTAATTTTATCTTATCATTCATACTCCTCCACCTTCACCATCATCTTCACCCATTTATTATCACTTTTTTCTCATACTCAACTACAAAAAATTAATGAAGATCGTTAAAAGTGATTTTAAATCTCATAAATCTTCAAGAAACACAAGCAATCAAAAGATTAATGAATTTATGAGGTGACTCCAAAGGCAACAAACAAAATTTCTTTCAAATAAATAAAAATTACGGACTCCAAAATAAAAAATAAAAACATAAAACCAAAAATCCAAACAATAATTAACCTCAAATACAATTTTATTTACGATTTGTAAAAAATGAATACATCCTAAATTTATGACATAAAATACAATTTTCTCTTGAATGTTTGAATGATGTCGCGGGGACGATTTCGTCGGTCAGAGAAGTGACCACGCAATTATAGTAATTTTACTTTTCAATACAAAAAGAAGAAAAGAAAAAAAAAAAAAACAAAAGAGTATCATAAAAATATTAATATTAGTTATTGGCTTAAGTTACAAGTCGCTTGTTAAAGTTTTAAAATAATTTGTTATAAAGAGGACTTACCAACTAGAGTGTGATAGTTTTTAATTGATCTCTTATGCACTCGTTTTTATCAATTATTGAACCTCAGATCCAGAAATTGCTTGCACTTAATGTATTAAATCCTATATATTTTTAGTTTTTAGTCCAATTTTAGGTTTCAAAATAATAACAAGAAGCCCTTGTTGTTATCAACCATTTTCTTTAATTCACTTTTCTTTTCTTTTTTTTCATACTATAATTTTATAGTTCTTTGATACGAAAAGGCGAGCAAAACCAAACGAACTTTTGATTTTCCTAACATCAAGAAACACAGCTAATTAATCCTCTCTAATACATGGTTATTGGAGCCATTTTTGAAATTGAAGATCTCTAATTTAGGTTCAGTTACGACTAATTAACCAAAAAAAAAAATATTAATTTTCTCTATTGAATTTTTGTTTATGAAATTGATAGAAAAGGTAGTGCGAGTTGTACCCGATTGGAAACGTTTATTGGATTGTGAGGTGGATAGCACGCAAGACTTCTGGTGCCATTAATACACTTGCTCGCCCCACAGCGTCCAACCAGCCCTAATTCGAAAGTCGGTGATAACGTCAAACTAGATTAAGACAATTGCAACACTCTATTTGATTTTTGATGAAATGGAATCTTAATCACAAGGAATGCGAGATTTTCTTGACAACTACGTATATGACATGTGGTTCTACTTTGACTAACAGAAATAATAGCGAGTCTTTTTCAAAAGGAAAAAAAAAAAAACAAAAAAGAAAAAGTAGGTAAGAATCCAAAAACAGTAAAATGCAACTTGTGAATTATAGATTTTTACCAAAAAATATGTACAACGGTTTTTTCTTTTTCTTTTCTTTTCTTTTTTTTGGGGGGGGGGGTAATCACTTCTATATGTTACGCAATCATCTATCAATGAATAACCATGAGTCAACGTGAAACATTATTCAGCTGGCGGATAGCTGTTCTTCTTTAAAACAAAAAAAAAAAAAAAAAAAAAACTCAATTTAAATTTTGTCTACGGATAAATATCCAATTTATAGAAATAAACTTGTGTGAAAACTTAGAAAGCAGACCATTATGTGAGTATAAATT
The DNA here is from genome assembly GCA_020883675.1 of Bruguiera gymnorhiza. Lineage (NCBI taxonomy): Eukaryota > Viridiplantae > Streptophyta > Magnoliopsida > Malpighiales > Rhizophoraceae > Bruguiera > Bruguiera gymnorhiza. The sequence goes on from JAIRCJ010001050.1 coordinate 3,433,222, forward strand.
AAGAAGATACAAGCCAAAATAATAATTTTTTAACAAGTTTGATTAGTTATTTTAAGAAAAATAAAAAAATACACAAAGATTTAATTTATTACTTTATATTTATAGTTCTCTATATTTCTTTAAAGTTAAACCAAAGAGTTTTTGTTTCCAAACAAAAATACAACTGCAGAGATGATCATTCCGTGGACAAATAGCGTGCGTTCTTTTTATATTCAGCCTAAAGCCAGAAATTCCATTATGCATAATTCTCGATTCTACTTAATATAGCCGCCACCTGATTGACCCCGTTTCCACGGGAAAGTAACACATCGTGTTGAACTTGCTCTGGTGCAGTCTATATTGAAAAAGCATTTCTAGTATGCTTGCTTAGCCTGTCTCTCAGTCAAGGGAGCATCTCTTAGATCAGGATCCCAGGGACAAGAACAAAAATCAAAGCCGAATACCAACATCTATTATCCAAATAGCGACACTGCTCCAGAGAAGGATCCCTTGTTGGCATATTTTTCATTGTCCTTCCAACTCCATATATGCTCCCCCAATATCATTTCTCTCACACCTAAATGTATCACATTCGACAGGCCGGCCGAATGTTAACGGAAGTACCACATTTATTTAACAGAACAAATTCTCGCCCATTAGTACATAATGCATTCTACAATCTTAGGATTTTCCCCAAGTTACAGGCTCAAGCATTAAAGGGCGTAAATTTTATCAACTTCTGAATTGGAGAGATCAGAGTGATGCCATGAGTTTGATCCACTCCTCTTTGCATGCTTCTCCCTCTTTCTCGTCGAACGTATTCTCTTGGATTTCACCACATAGTAAGTCATGGTGCCAAGGACCCCAGCCATTATCACTCCCCCAACAAGAGTTACCAGAATTGCAGCCCATTCATTTTTACGACCAACCACTATGTATGAGGAGGCAATGAAGGCTACAGAAGTGCACAAGGAAGCCAGCCACATTAACTTGTTAATCACCTCCACTACCCGTTTCTCTGCCTTTGTCTCACCTCTAACCAGTGTAATTTGAACAACCACAACTGCCAATGATGTAAAGAGGGCAATGGCATTGAAGATGAAGAAAATTTTGAAAGAAGCATGTGATACCACCACCGCCATCCCATTGTCTTTGTCCCCACCAGGTACAGTGAATATAGCTGCAAAGGCAACCGTTGCAAATAGCACAGCCACCACAGTCACCGAATTGGTGGCATTGTTGATTCCTTCGCGGTGTAGTTTCCTGAGCTCCTTGGAAATATTATGAACATTCTTGTTGGTCCTCCTGGTTTGCTCAAGCTGGGTGTGAACATCTTTCTTGATCTGTGTCACAGTTTTCCTCAACTCATCCCTAGGTTGGTTGAGTTCGTTAGCTCTAAGAGCACCATATTGAGAAAGACAGTCCTTTATGTCTGAGGATTCCTCAGATAAGGGAAGCCCTTCAGCTATGTCGAGAGGGGTTTTGTGGTCCCTGGTCAGTGCATTCACATTTGTGTCTGGAAGTAATAGCAGCTCATTTACTATCTGCAAACAAAACAAAGTTTTATGTTGAGAAGCTTATTATAACTATTAACTTGACTACAATTATGGACTCACATAGCATCTAAGACTTGAATATGGAAACTACAGAGTTATCCTTGTGCTTCCAGCAACCCATTTAGGCAGGGGCCGTTTCATAATATCACTTAAAATTCTACAATTTGAGCAAGGTGCATAAACTAATAGCCCTGGCCATTTCAAGAACACAACTACAAAAAAAAGATAAAAAAAAATCAGAAATGAAGCTGTTGTGCCAGAGATAATAGTCCTGTCACTAAAAGAGTTAAAAACAACACTTTTATACCTCTGCCCTCTTTTTCCTGGTTGCCACATGTAATGCTGTATTACCGAACTTGTCTGGAAGCATCACAATAGCAGCATCTGCCTCGAGAAGTAATTTAACAACCTCACAGCTCTGCCCTTTCACAGCCATATGCAGTGCAGTCTGCCCTTTCTTGTCTGTCCTTCGTGCTAATTGAGGATCTTTGCTTAGCAAAGCTTTTACAACATCAACATGCCCTTGTCGGACAGCTAAATGCAATGCATTTTTCCCATTGGATCTAGAAATCTCCAATAAACCACTATCCTTTGACAGCAATTCATTGACCACTAAACTGTGCCCCCTTGTAGCTGCAGATACAAGAGGTGTCGCATTGGATGGGCCATTAGTTCGGCTCAAGCTGGGGTCGTGGTCTAGCAGCACCTGGACAATGGCTGCAACAAAAGAATGATTGCAAGTTTATTGGAACAAGAGTTCTACGACCAATAACACATTTGATTGTAAGTTTACTGGAACACAATTTCTCCAACCCATAGCACACACATCAAAGTCAGGTATTCATTTCACGATTTTCAGTAAGTGCTTGAACGGAACAATAATTCTGATGGAACTGCTCCTCAGCGCTAGGCCCAAAGCAGGACATGCCTGGCACTGAAGATTACACAGGATACCAAAACCAAAATCCTTTTGGTGCAAGCCAGATTTGAAGTTGGCAAAACACTTCCGTATGCTTTCTATTTTCCAAAGTGAAGTATTCGATGACTTAAATTGACTGAAAGGAACCAACTAGACTAGCCTAGTTGACCACAAGAGCCAAGTTCTTGTGTTTGCTCTTGTGGGAGGTTTTCCACAAAATTTGGACTTAATTGTGAAGTACCCAAAAGATAAAAAAAAAAAAAAAAGGATGAATGGAAGGCATGTTTGGCTGCTCATCAAACCATCACTTGTGTAGTAAACTGCCCCCAAAACAAATGATGCCATAGTTTTCTTCAATCCAATATTGAATTACTAGCTTATCAACAAAACATGATAAAACAGCTTTAAAGATCACAATCAGATAACAAACACAAAAGCCTGAGAACATTACCATGGTGCCCTTGCAGAGCAGCAATATGCAACGGATCAAATCCGGACTTATTCTTTCTTGAAAGGCACTCCTTACTCGAATACTTCAACAGCTCCGTCACCACCTCAAGATGCCCTTTATCAGCAGCAGTAAACAAAGCCGTCTCTTCCAACTCATTAACCTCATTCACCACAGATGCCCTTATCTCAGCAACCTCGGCATCAAACTCTGACCCCCTCAAAGTCCCAACCATTTGTGAATCAATATCATTGAGAATCTGCCTGACAGCAGCCAAATCGCCGCGCTGAGCTGCCAGGTGCAGTTCGGTATCGTTGTGGCGCCCAGTCACCTGCTTTACATACTTCTTCTTCCCAGCCTGATCGATTCGCTTCCCAGAGTTGGATAAGACTAGAGCCGGAGCTGTGGATGCCGAGGACGGTGACGGCGTTTGTGAGGCCTCCGCTAGTGGGTTGTGGCTCTGTTGTGGCGTCACGAGTCCCTTCTCCAGGTCCCTCTCTCCTCCTACAGATATTCAATGAGTCAAATCTCCTCTCGCTGCGAGCTTGTTAAAATTCAAAAGTAGGGTTTTGTTTTTTTTTTTCCTTTATTTATTTAAATTCTGCAACAATTATTATCTTCAGAGTCAAAATCGAAGATCAATCACAGATTCCCTTGCTAGATTCAGCAGCCGAAGGGCCGTTGATCCAACCAATGTTAGCTAGACTAGACCAAATCATTTTCAAGAAATTAGTAGTTAAGTAAACCACAGTAGAAGGCAGAAAGCAAACGAAAATTCGACTGACACAAGAATCTTGATGCCAATCATATCATAGATCGAAACAGTACCTTCTTCGATCCGCGAGGCCATGATTTCAACTTTGCGTTGTGGCGATGGTGAGTGGCAAGCTTTTTAAAGCAAAAATAGCTCATAAAGCCGCAGAGGGAGAGATGATCGGACGGTCATCAGAAGCTCAGAACAATAGACGACCAAATGGAGTGGACAAGGAAAGTTCGGCGAAGGTTGCTTCTCTTTCTACTTCGTCCTTCCATTCTAGTAAATTACAACTTTTTACTCTAAATCCGAGCCAAAGTCTTTTTTCTTTTTTCTTTTTTCTTTTCTTCTTTTTTTTTTTTTATCTATCTCTTTTTATGCTGTCAAATACGATATTTTATTCATTAAAAATTCATACGGCAATTTGAGATGCATATAATCTAATTATTGGGGCCAAATTAACAACTTGAAGTCCACTCATCGTAGCAAGTTCTACATTTTCCTATACAACTATATAAGCCTTGTTAAAATTTTTCCATTTCGTATTCAAATTGCAGAGACTCTATTATTATTCTTTTATTAAAAAAATTAAAAAAAGAAAAAAAAGAAGAAGACTAATCTTCCATGCATGCCCGATGCCACCACAATTGATAACATTAATCACTATTTCGGAGTTGACCCCATGACACCACTCATATTTATAACCTCACTATATTCACAGGGCATGCTTCTTTTAAGAATTAAAAAATTAAAATTTTATTTCTAAAATTTTAAATTTTGATGTGTTGAATTTATAAAAATAAAAAAATTATTCTCATTTTATAATTTCTAATCTAATAAATTTTTTAATAAATGAAAAAAAAAACACTTCAATATAGTAAGGTGGAGGAGGAGCCCCATAAATTCTATTAAACTATATAAAATGAGAAATATGAGGAATACGCAAGATAAAACAAAGTCAATTTTCGCAAACTAGAAACACTCGCCACATATTTTATGTTATACGGGGGTGAGAAGGGTGACTTGTACACCCCAAAAAGCAAAAGTCATTAATTCATATTTTCGATTTAAAATTTTCAAGCCCAATCATGGATCTTTGACACCGATTAACAACTCAAAATTGCCCACAAAATCAAAACATAATTTAAGGCTTGTGGGTATATGTTAAAACTTCAAATCCATAATTTTAAAGTTAATTCGTTCACTAACTAACATTTTTTATTTGTAAGAATTAATAATTAAATAATATACTTATATTTAAAATTTTAAATAACTTTACTAGTAAATTTTGTTACTTTTAATTAACTAAATAAAATTTAACTCTCAATTGAATTGGCCCAATAAGTTATTGGTGTTCCCGCAGACTTAAGAGTTTATTTACCATAAGTACAATAGCATGTCGTAATTTGACTTTAAAAAAAATAAAAAGAAAAAAAAAGAGAGAGAAAATTTTTTTTATTAAATTTAAAAATTAAAAATTTAAATAAATATAATTAATTTTTATACTATATATTTATTATTTTATACTATTTTAATATTATATAAATTATTTTATATATAATATAAAAATTATTTGTATTTATTTAAATTTTTTATTTTAAAATTTATTAAATAAGATAATAAAAGAGAGAGAGAGAGAGAAAGCCAACATCCTAGATAGACTTGGTGGGTCCCTCCTTAGGCAGAACGTACCTCCTTTTATCCAATAAGAATCTTACGCGGTGGGTTGGACTCCCCAGTCAACACGCGCTTGATCAAAAGGACACCAAAAAAAAAAGAAAAAAGGGTAAAATGTAAGGCACCGACGCGACTCGACTATAAGTAAATCCAAAATGTACAGTAAAAAATCCGGAATTGGACCGGGCCTACCAGATAAAATCAAGAATTGGTTTTGTTTACAATCCGATTATTCCTCAAAATGGCTAGTTGATCGAACCGGCCTCCCAACTCTGGAACAAAAGTTTCCTATACGGACTCATCGCGCAGCCCCCAATCTCCATATTGCTTTATATTTGATTTGTTATTCTTTTTTTTTTCTTTGAAAATTATTCCATTCAATTTGAGTAAGGTTTATTTAATAAATTTTTTTAATTATATTTTATACTTATTCTTTTAATTAAGACTATATTTTTATATTAAAATATTTTCTTTTGTGAAGATTATTTTTAAATAAAAATATATAAATTATAATATATTTTCTTGTTTAATTTATTTGATTTAAATTTTTTATAATTATCAATACAATATATTAATTAATGTTTAACATTACTATCTATTAAATTATAAATTATTTATAATTAAATCTCTTAAATATGATATTTTTAATATATATATATATATATATATATATATATATATATATATATAACACTTATATTTTATATAATATTACATTTTATACATTAATATCATTATATAATACATATAAAAATTAAATTTTTTTATATACTTAAACATATATACAAAATTTTAATAATTTAATTTATACTTAAACTGATTTAAACTAATTAAATTTTGATTTTTCAAATTTTTTGATTTGATAATTAGTTTAATTTTAAGAATTATGATGTACAAGCAGTTGAAATATTTTAATTCAAACTTAATTTTCATCTCTTTTTTTCTATTAATGTTATTAAGAGAGGGGAAAATTAATGTTGCTTCTTAGATCGTTGAATTTATTTCTCCTAAAATTTAGGAGAAAAATATTAATTTCCCTAATTTATAAAATAATCAATTTATTCATATTAACTCTTTTTATTAATATTCATTAATTTTGTTATAAAAATAAAATTATAATTATAACAAATATTATTTTTTCTCTTTCACTTTGTATTTTTTACCAAGCAAAAAATTTAAAATTTTTTTCATCACATCACCCTTTTCTAAACACAAAGAGAATAAAAAATTTTCATGTCTTTGCAATATTCACTCTTCTCAATTTTCCTCTCCCTTTATTTTCATATCCAAACAAAAGGGTTAATCACACAATAGACATAAATAAATTTATTTTAGGCTAATTTTGTTCAATTTATTTGCATATGAATTATCTATTTGATCACAAAACAAATATATTTCGTATAAATAAAAGGGAAAAGCTATTTGACCTCATTTGGTGGGACATATGATGGATATACATGATGCAGTAAATTTGGGTGAAAAAATACTACCAAAAATAGATGAATCTGAAAAGAAAAAAATTAGAAAAATTCTTTCGGTGCTCTCTATTATATGTCTTGTACTTAACATGTATCCTTTTAGGCGTTACCGTATAGTAATACTTTAAATAAAAAATACAATTAGTGGAGGCGTGTAATGAAAAGTTTCACTTTAGTCATCCATTTGACGATCGCTAAAACTCAAGGCAGCATGTATACATATTCACCGAAAGATGAGGAGTTCAAATTGACGAAGCGTCTATATATACCTTTTTACCAAAAATCAGTTCAATTATGAAATTAATTCTCAATGCTGACATTGTTTAAGATAGACAAATACAAATCATTTGCTTGGTGAATGAGCATTAAGCAACAATACTGAGAAAGGACCAAAGTGAATTTGAATATGCTGTCTGGAAGGTCCTTACTCTATAAGAAGGGTCGACCAGAATCCTTGTGAAGAATGATGATGAAAGATAATAGGATAAATTAGGTCACTAATTTTTTTTATCGGACTCAATATGTAAGATTAAAAAAAATAAGATTATAGGTACTCTTTAAAACTTCAAGAAGCTAGTTGCAAATTAATTATTGATAAATTGAATTTTTTTATGATTTAAGTGATATCAACATATTAAATAATATCTTATATATAATCTAATAACCTCTTGTTATGAGAATTAATAAAAAAATATATTTTTTATTTTTTAGAGAGTAAAAGATTGATCCCTTTTCATTCAATTTTGAAAACACCTAAAAAAATGTTTTTATTAATATGGACAATTTTTACACATTTTTATGTAACATGTATCTATAATGGGGAGAGAGTTTTAACTCCTTTCAACTTTTGTTTAATAGGCTGAGTTAATCATTATAGGCGGACCAACCTAATTTAATAATATTCACACCTCTCACTTATATATGATAAGTTGAAATGATTTGAAATTCATACAAACAAATAAATTATGTGACTTATGAGCGCATATGTACTTGAAAGTATATTCTATATATTTGTTAAAAGCATATAATTATTGTAACCATAAAAAAAATGTGAGTCTTAGTATAAAAAAAATGTGTTTTACTATAATTTAAATATATCTTGTCACATCAATTTCAATTCATTATATTCCTTTTACATTAAGTTAGATTTTCTTTTTTTTTTTATATGTATTCATAATTTTATTTCATTCATCATGAATAAATATAATTGGTTAATTGATAAATATACATGAAAGATATCAAACAATAATAGTCTTTCTTTCACACTCATGTTCCTTGATTAAAATACAATCAACTTTCTAAACATATTCCAAAAAAGGTCAAATCATTCTTAATCGTAAGGAATATATTAAAATAGTAAATATCATATTATAGCCTTAAAATAAAGTTAAAAGTCATGTAAGGTATAATTTTTGAGATAATAATACCTCAAAAGACTCATATAATGAACACGTAGGAATTAATTCTTCAATTTTCCTTATTGGTTAAATAACACACGTGAACACATGTTATGATGATTATTCTTTATAAGGAACATATATCATTTCATTCATTTTTCTTGTAACATCATTATACAGATGGTAGTTTGGTCACTTTCAAGCATTTAACCTAAATTCTTTAAGTGATCCCTTTACTTATTAGTGTCAAATTGAGATTTCATATCTAACTTTCAACAAGTTGTATAAAAAGTGAGATTTTATACTAGCTCTTACTCATTTTAACCTTATCTTGATCTTTTCAAGGCAACCATCTCTATATACATAAAATTTTGCTCATATGATAATCTCATCTCTATGTGCTCTTCAACATTATAGGCGATTGTCTATGTGAGTAAGTTAATCTCAACTTATTTGACATACTTTTACTTTTCTTATAAAAGAAAACTTGTGCTAGGATTGATCTCATATCAAACTCATTATATAACAATTAATACTTAAGATGATATTACTAATATGTGGATAACAAGAAACAAACTCTTTAATTATATAACATAACATCACAATGTATCACAACATATTAAATTCTATAAAGTCTTAAAGACTTAACATGTAAATAAAATACATCTCTTGGTATTACTTTAGTTAGTGGATCTACTATTATCCCACATGTTGAAATGTACTGCAAATTCATATCCTTTTGTGGCACATTATCCCTTATAAAGTTGTACTTAGTATCAATGTGTTTAGTTTTATAATAATACTTGGAATCTTTTGTATATATAATAACCACTGACTATCATAATACAATGTGACTACATTTTATTAATCACAACACACTATCAAATGTTCCAAAAATCTTTTAAGTCAAACAATTTCTTGCACTGCAGCTTAGCAAGTTACAAATTTTACCTCTATAATTGATAAGGTAATACAAGTTTGCTTCTCACTACTCTATGATATAATGTCATCATTTAGTAAAAACATATATCTTCTCCTCAGTCAGCATCTAAATAACCAATTAGTTATAAATCATTTCCTTAATAATAGAAAAAATAATCTACAGTGCCTTTGAAATACCAAATTATTCTCTTCACAACTTGCTAATGTGTTTTTCTTAATTTGGATTAATATCAACTCATTAATCCCATAACATAACAAATGTTAAGACATATACACATTATAACATACATTAGGCTACCCATTACATTGAAATATGACACATTTTTCATTTTTTTGTGCTCTTGTTGTGTTTTAGAACACATTTTAAGGCTTAGACCATCACCTTTAGCAATTTAAGTGTTAATAAATTTATGACTTTCCATTTTAGATTACCTAAGGATTTTATAGATGCAAGAACTTTGTGATAGAGTTAAGAGTCTTTTGAAACAATCTCTATAAATCTTTACTCTCAATATATAAATTGCTTCAATTATATCCTTCATTTCAAAATTAAAGGACAATTATTTCTTAATGGTAGTGACATACTCCTTATCATTTCCAGCTAGTAAAATGTTATCTATGTATAGAGATAAAATTACAAACTTATTTCCAAATGTCTTAATGTACACACAATAATCCTCATCAATCATTACAATCTCATATGAGATCATTGTATAATGGAATCTCAATTACCCTTACCTAATCGATTATTTTAGGCCACAAATTGATCTTTAGAGTTTACAAACTTTATTCATTTGGCCTTGAACAATGAAACTTACAAGTTGTTTCATATAAATTTCTTTGTCTAGCTTTCCATTAATAAAATCAGTTTTACATCTATCTAATGTAATTCTAAATCCATATTTGTTAATATAGTTATAATTAGACAAATTAAAGTAAACTTTAATACTGGTGAAAAAGTTTCCTCATAGTTTATACTCTCTTATTGAGTATAACCTTTCGCCATTAAGTGGGTGTCATACCTTTTTATAGATTGGTTTGCCTTACACTTGATTTTGAGAACCCATTTGTTCCTAATAACTTTATGTATTTGGGGCAAATCTACTAAGTTCCAAATTTGGTGAAATTTCATGGATTTCATCTTTTCTTTCATTGCTTTTATCCATTATTCCTTAATAGGGTATAAGAGAGTCTCAATTACTATTTTAAACTCTTTCTCATCATGAAAGACAATTATAAAAATTTTCCCTTCAATCTCAAAAAGATGATGTGAGATACTTTTACAATTGTTTTTATTCAATATGAGTTCTTACAAATTTTGCACAAGTAATGGTATAACACTCCCACTTAAATTAATACCTTAAGGCATTTCCTTATCTATTTGAGTTAATAGGTTTGGTACATTATATTAATCTAGATCACTTATCTCATAGAGTCAAAAATCCTTATCAATATCACCCCTACTAAGAAAATTATTCTTTAATAATGTAACATCACATGATTTTAATTATAAAATACTTTCATTAACTTATTCACCAATAAACACATAACATTTAAAGTGTTCATAGTATCTTATAAAGATATATTATTTTTCTCTTAGACCTAATTTTCCATATTTAAGAGATGAATTATGAACATAAGCTATTGACCTTAATGGTCATAAATTACTCAAGTTAGGTTTTAGTCTTAACCATAGTTCATATAATATGAAAGGAATAGATTTAAAGAGTGCACAGTTAAATACATACATAACTGTCAATAAAACATCACCCTAATAATTTATTAGAAGATTTGCTTGTGTCATCATAAAGTTAACCATCTCTAATAAGGTTTTATTTTTCCTTTCTGCAACAATTTTTTGTTGTAAAGTTTCAAGAATAATAAGTTGTTTAACTATACCCTTTTAATTACATAGTTCTTTAAACTTTTTATAAAAATATTTGCATTCTTAATCAATTCTTATGATTTTAATTCTTTTACCTAATTGATTCTCTACCATAGATAAATATTTTTTAAAACATTCCAATACTTTACATTTATAAGAGATCAGATAAATATAAGTATAATGCATATAAAAATCTATAGAAGTAATGAAATACAAGGCATCATGCCTCACTCTTATACTCATTAGACCACAGATATCAGAATGAACTAATTATAATAGAAATTTGGCTCTAACATCCTCATTAAATCATATTTTTAGTTGCTTTTCTTATTAGACAATGCTGATATATAGACAATTCAATTTTACCTAGTCAGCCTAGAAGGCCCTCTTTAATTAATTTACTCATTCTCTCTTACTATCCAACATGACTTAGTTTAATATGTTAAATATTTATATCTACAACATTATTATTAGTTAATATAATAATAGAAAAACAATTATTATAAATATTAAATACAACATAGTTAATATCTAATATAAATAAATCATCTAATAAATGTTCACAACTAATATAAGAAGTGTCATTTTAAATATTTACAACATGACTTTCAAAAATAAATTGATAGCCTAAACAGGAAAAACATAAATAAGAATAAGATTTTATTGAATTTAAGATACATAAAGAACATTTTGATTAAATAGAGTTTGACTATCTGGCATTTCTAATTTACAAATATTAATCCCTTTGACTTTAACCCAGCGTTGTTTCCAATATAGACTTATCTTGAACCAGCTCCAATTCAATGGAACTCCGTATATGTTTCTTGAAATTTAATTACATGGTCATTAGCCCTGGAGTCTACAATTTACAAAAGATCAAGTTTAATAAGTAATATTAAGTTAACAGCATTAGCTAAATAATGAAAAGTAAGAGTAAAAGATACTTTTTTGACTCATTGCATTTATGAGTAAAATGACTTAATTTGCTATAATTATAGTATGTTATTTTGGTATTTTCCTTTTCTGGCAATTATGTGTCTTGTGACGGTCACTGTTATTCTTCTTCAATGCTTATAATGTCATTTATGTCACCAGTGAGTCCCACAGAAGACATGTCAACGTTTAAATGAGCGAAGTGACGAGTGTCTCGCATAGACAAATTTAAAAATAATATTGGTTTTATTGGAAGAAATTGAATGGTGCTGAAATATTTTGAAAAAAAAAAAAAAGAAATCAAATAGTTAGATACTCAATAGTACGGACGAATTGAAAGTTACTGATCCAATGCAACAAAAAATTAAAAAGTTAGCCACTGGTGAATTTATCCGAAAGACAATCAAGCTCTCTAATATTAATGTGCTTAAGAAACACGTTGGGTATAGTTTGTCACAAATTTAATAGAATTTTATTAGGAAATCATGTGACTTAAATGTAAATAATTAAACATATAAAATTAAACATAATTTTAATTGTTAATTGTAATTGAGCTACTATTGCGTGTTGAATTTTAACAAACCAACGGTTCGGGTCTACAACCAATGACCCAGATCTTGAAATTTGGATTTATCTCATATCATAAGATACCATGTCACCATAGATAGACATAATTTATCTGCCAGCAAAAATTAAAAATTTACCCACAAGGTTTTACGGTTTTTGGATTTGTCCTCACGATGTTTTTGTTTTTAAAAATCGAATTCTATGTTACCTCCTGATTATAAATTAATCATTTTTCGTTATTGTTTTGTTAAGCACCGCCACTTAAATATCACGTGACTGTCACGTTAGATTTCAGGTTGACATGAATGTCACGTCATCAATGATGTGAAAAATTTTATAAAAAATTTGAAAATTCTAACAATTTTTCAAAAATTTCAAAGAAAATTATAAAATTTCAAAAATCTTAAAATTCTTTAAAAATAAAAATATTCCAAAAAAAAGAAAACTACAAAAAGTCCCAAAACTTCTAAATGCAAAAAAATCTGAAAATTCCAAAAGTTAGAAAATTGCAAAAAATAAAAAATAAGAAAAAAATTCTGATTTTTCAGAATATCCAAAATTATTTAGAACTTTGTTTTTTTTTTTTTGAAACTTTTGATTTTTTGGATTTTTTTCGACTTCCAGATTTTTTTTTCATTTTTGAATTATTTTTCATTTTCTGGTTTTTCTTATTTCCGTAGTTTTTAAAATTTTAATTTTGGGGAATTGTATAATTGTTTGGATTTTTTTTTCCAAATAAATGTAATTTTTTTGGAGTTTCGGGATTTGTTTTGGAATTCTTAGAATTATTTGATAATTTGTTTTTTGGAATGTTAGAATTTTTTTTTTGGAATTGTTTTTTGAATTTTTAAAATTTTTCAAATTAATTTTTTGAAAATTGTCATGACATTGGTGCCGTAGCATCCATTTTAACCTGAAATCTGCCAAATGAAGTAATTTAGTGAAGAAGCAATAGAAAAGGGTTAATTTATGTAACAAAAGTTATGTAGATTCGATTTTGTAGAATAAAAATGTTGTGGATACGAACACAAAAACAGCAAAATGCTGCGAGTTAATTTTACATTTTGCTACCATATCTAACCTTTTTCCTGTTTGCAGCAAACATGAACTGCTTTTACTTGGGGGAGCACAGGCCCCATAATTTACAAGCGAGCCATTAAGCTTGGTGTACGAGGGCAATGGCGTTTGGAGGCCTCGGAAAAAGTATGAATTGGTGGGCGAATGACATCCTCCTTTTATAGAAAATATTTCTGTGGGTTACGACCCTTGATGTGTTTTTCGAATCTCCCTGGGATTACGTCCGACGTCAGGATCCGGTACTTTCAAGCTACAGAACCGTACGGACAATCGACCATGTCAGCGAGCGAGCGCAAGACCCACTGCGTTCGTCACCGGTGATTTTCTGGATTTTTGCGTTCGGTGTCAGGGCGGAGTGGGCTACTTTGTTTCGAGAAAGGAAGTTGGTGAAACATTGCCAGAAAAATTGCTTCTTAGAAATATATTAAAAAAGAGAGAGAGAGAGAGAGAGAGAGACAGGGAGAGAGAGAAGGAAAGGAAAAATTACGGGCGGGGGCCGAAGGTAGGACCTAACGAGAAGCAAGACGCTCTGCTCCCTTTCTGTTCTTCTAATCGGGCCTCGTGAAAACAACCGGATATATATAAAAGCTGCTATATGTGTATTGTAATTATTCTTTCTTTAGTTAGGAGCATAAATATCACATTCATTTATGGGATTTTACTCTTTGGTGATGTGATGCATAATAGGTAGGTACCCTAGTTTGGTTGTCTCTTTTCGTGCTTATTAGCTCGATCGAGACGTGCTAAGAGATACAATTTCAGAAATTTAGACCTGTAAACTCACATTATTTTATTAGGGAGTGTTAGATGTAAATTGATAGTCGTCGTAGTTAAATATAATAAATAATACATCAAAATATACAATTAATAATTATAATAATAAATGAGTGTACTAACTGTTATTATCACGAGCTCGTTTAACTCACCAAACCCATTTAACATTTCCTACCATGCGTTGGGTTGTTCTGAGATTTAATGATAATATAAATGCCGCAGGCTAGCGAACGCGGCCTTGTGTGGGTAACAAACGTATATGGATTGGGATGGCACGTACTTCCTTCAAATGCAACAAAAGTCATAACTTCAGGATAACAGAATACCGTGCGGCAGGACCACATCCGAGCTTGCTCGCAACATACTAAGAAGCCAAATACTCTAATTTATTTGCAATAAAATAACATGCCCGTCAAAAATTCTTTTAAGGAAATTTTTTTTTTCTGAGAAAATAAATCATTTTTTGCTTTTTGTTTGTCATATTAAAAATATTTTTAGTGTTGTGTTGTGTGCACATATAAAAACTTTTGAATTTATATGGGATCGAGAAAATTGGGAAATTTATCATGAAAGATGTAATTATCATAATTAAATTCATAAATTTTTAATTATTTAATAAATTTTATTTAAACTTGTAATTTAATTCTTAAAGTTAAAATTTAATATATAATCAAGTCTGTTTACAAGTATTTTTGTCAATAAACTCTTGGCTTCTCCTTTCCTTTGTCCTTCATTGATAAATTTTTGTCTTTTTGGTTTTGGAGTATTACCAATTCTGTATTTGATTCTATAGGAGCTCTAAATTGGTCGAGAATTGATCCAGATTTGAGACACAAAGATTGCATTCGATCCCCCCCATCGTCTCAGAACGGAAACTTTCCATCAAACTTCATGAATTTTTTTGTTTTTTTTTTTAATTGGAATCCTATTTTCTATGCTGAAGGCTTTTATTTGTTCTTTAAACCTTTAAAGTACCTTCCACAGGAATAATTCCTAGTTAGAAAAGGCATAAATAATAAAAGGGTCTTTAAAAATTAAGCGACGGGTTGCAATTCATAAATTTTAGAAAGTTCTATCTGTCAGAACACTCGGCAGTTTGAAAAATTGTTTCATTACATTCATTTAACTATTTTAACATTTTGCACTACAAGCGGAAGGCTCATAACCAAAAACAAATTGAACATCTTCGTTATATGTTAACATTCGACTTTATAAGAACTTTAGGCATTTATGAAAGAAATTTTAAAAAAAAAAAAAAAAAAGACAATGGAAAGCAAGCATGTGATAGTAGAGATAAAAGCTTAGGAAATCTCTAAATTTTAATAAGACAAGTCCATAAATAAACCCATACAATCTTGCATCACTGAGAAAGCAGATTACAATGATAAATTTCTGTCAGATACGCCACTCTTTAATCTTTGCTTGAAAACCTGCAAAATGCAACATAATAATAAGAATAATAATAATAATAAATGTGAAGCAAATGAGAACTTCTGAAGAATGAAAATACAGGAACTCACAACATTGAGGGTTCAAATCTAACAAAGTTCAAATGTTCATCATTGATCCAGCGATACATCTCCTTGAATGGACTGACTAAGGTGGCTGGAGGATAACGGTCTATGCTTTCTTTCCAGACGTTGGCACCATTCAAGTTCTTCATTACTTCCCACACACAGTTATTGCACTTAAAACCTGCTCCCAAGCTGATCATCAGGATCCTATCACCTTTCTTAAGCCTTCTTTTGGCCTCCATGTAGCCTAGAACATACCAGAGGCCCCCAGCTGAAGTGTTGCCAAATCGGTGAAGTGCCATTCTAGCTGGCTCGAGATCGTAGTCATTGAGCCCCAAACCCTTGCCAACTTCCTCGATGACTGCCCTGCTACCAGGGTGTATACAGAAGTGCTGGATTCCAGCCTTGAGATTCAAGCCTGCTTCCGCTGATTCAAGTTTAGGACCGTTGGTTTTATTTCTCCGACGAGACACCAAAATGTACCGAATTAGTTCCCCTAGTGGCAAGATTTTAGGTACTAAGACCCGGAGATTCAATTTCAACACTTGAGCAGCAGCCTTTGTTAGGCTTCTGGTCAGCAGGAAACCTGAATGGCCAAGGTCATCTTCTACTTGTATGCAGCACCCATACGCTTCATCGTTTGCGCCATAATGAGTTCGTACAAGATGGGTCAATTTCAGGATGGCTCGATGCTTCAATGCTCTATTGTTTGTCAAGAGCATGGAGCAGCCTCCTGAACGAAACAGGCAGTTGGAGAGAATCATTGATTTCTCTTTTCCACAATACCAGTTTGTTCCAAGGGTTTCTGTGCTCACAACGATAGCCAATGCGTTGGTGTATGACTTGAACAGTTGCTGCACCAGCTCAATGGCTATAACGCTTGCACTACATCCCATTCCAGAGAGGTTGAAAGTTTTAATGTCTGACCTCATCTTGTAACGATTAATTATGCGAGCAGTCAGAGACGGTGCTGGAGAGAACAGAGAAACATCGACAACAAGAATGTCAATTTCTGATGGAGAAAATCCTGATCTCTCGAATAGCTTGTCAAGTGTGTCAAACACGATATCATCCGTCTCTTGAAATGCATCTTTGAGTGTAGGAGATTCTTCACGGCCCTCAATAATGTTTGTCGGGCCATAAGTCTCTTCACCGAGGCCAGAATTGACCATGGTTTGTAAGAGAAACCTGTACTCTTCCAGGCCCAGACTCTTGTTTCTCATGATTATTTTGGAACAGGATTTAGAGTCAAGCATCCTGTCCTCTGTAGCCTTGTAGCACTCATAGTCCAACATATAGCAGCATTGATGTCTCTTCTGAAAAGTCACTCTAAAGAGCCAAAAAATGCCACAGAAAAGGAGAATAATACAATTTAACAAGAAGGGCTCCATGAAAGATAAAAAAGGGAGAGATTTCTATGTGAGAACTATGGAATTGCTCTGGCTGTGGACGGTATTATATAATGTTTCCCACTCCCACGTTCCGACGTACTGATATTTTCGGCTATTCATTTACATTGCATCACGTGTCCCAGCGGGCCTCCCGAAGTCTAAAATATTTAAAACTACCCGAAGAACTATCCAGCTGCTTCAATGCTTGTAGGTACAAACTCTGAATTTGCTACCAAAGTGGGCGAGAGCCATTAATCGGTTGGTTGACAGTACACCTACAAGTGATGAGAAATCGGAGTCGCCATAACTTCGGCAAGCTGAGACCAGACAAAGCAATAACATAAACAGGAAATGGTAATGGATCTACTTCTGTATTATTATTATTATTATTATTTGAACCTGGAACATTAACCACCAGAGCACGAGAAATGGATCTACTTTAGCGACAAGCATCTGAGCCAAGGATTACCATCTCTCTCACGTCATGTGGGCATTATATCTTCCACACTCGTGTAAGTTTCTTTTTTTTTTCTGTGTGCATGCGCGCTTGTGAGGTATGAAAACCTAATCATATTTGAATGAAAATTCCTGAGGTGGACAGTTTGATCCATCGACGTGTCGCATGCCCAAATGACATTGTATCATGTCTTAAAAATTCGGTGCGGTGACAACTCTGTGAGCTCATCTTGCTGAGTACACACGGGTACACGATGAAGCTTGTTCATCCGAGAATCTGTCGTCAGGGACACACCCAAAGGATTACAAGAATAAGAAATGATTGTGTAGAGAACGGTCTAATGAACTTTCTGTAATAGAAGAAACGAAATGCAAATAAAGCCAAGCAACAAGACGTCCATTCTAAGAGGCAATCAAATGACTATTTGTGTAGTTATGATTCGGACAAATGTAAGGGGAGGGACTGGTACTCTTGTCAGCAAGAAAGCCGGGGCCAGGAGCCATATCATAAGTGTAAGCATAAACCATAGAGGTGGAATTGGAGCTCAAATGTCTTAAGGAAATAAATGAAAATAGAGGGTACAGTGTTTTATTACCACCGAGATCTATAATATTTTATGCTTCTAGTTTAAATTCATCACAGCTGGTTTTTTTCATACTTAATATTAAAATCTAAAATTTTAAAAATAAAATTTTAAATTTCTGATCATTATAATATTCCTGACGCAACTGTAACTGTGAAGCACTTACAGTGGGCCTTGGGACACTTATACGACTTGAAATCGTCATTTAATTATTGGTTTGGATATTAATTCAACAGCCAACGACTACTACCCGCACCCCAACTGACACCAACTAAAATGCTCTGTGTCCCATGCCCAGAATGAAGTACATTTATGTACCAAACCACATGGCAAATTGGAGGGAAACAATTGGAGGAAAGGATGAGGTCAACATATTTTCACATGGTTGAGTCGGGCGTACTATTGAAGCGTAGTTAAAAAGGTAAAGGTAGATCAGATCAGACTTGGGTTAGGTAATTTTGGTCTTAGTTCACTTAAATTTCAAGTTAATAGAAGAAAAGGAATACAAATAAAGCCAAACAAGAAGACGCTCATTGTAGAAGGCAAACAGACGACTATTTGTGTAGTTCTGGTTCGGAGAAATGTAAGGGGAGGGACTAGTACTCTTGTCAACAAGAAAGATGGTGCCATGAGCCATACCATAAACGTCAGCCTAAATCATAAAGGTGGAATTGGGGCTCAAATGTCTACGGAAATAAACGAAATCAGAGGGTACAGTGTTTTATTACCACTGAGAACTATAGTCTTCTATGGATAGTTTGAATTCATTACATCCGTTTTCTTTTTTTCTATTGAGAAGATTGTTAAGTTGTGAATTATATAATGTAATGATTTTTTTTTACTCTTTTAAATTTTACATATTTTTTTCAAAATTATAACCAAAATCTCAATTATAGAAATTGTTAAGATATTTTTAAGAGACAATTGTAATTTTTTTTCTTTTTTTTTTTGTTAAGAAATCCATTGAACTATGAAATACATAATAACTTTCATAAATTTCATATTTCCTACACAAGATTAGAATTTAAAACTTTCAAGATAAAATTTTAATTTCTTGATCACTATAATATTATTGAGAGACACAATAGTTGCTTTTATCTGGTTGCTGTAGTAGTGCTCTTCCTTAGGCCCTTGGGATATTGATACGACAGGAGATCATCTTCTAGTTATTGGTTTGGTTGTTTATTCAATAGCCAACGACTACCAACCCCAGCCCAACTGACGCCAACTAAAATGCTCTTTCTCTCCCATGCCTAGGATGAAGCACATTTATGTACCAAACCACGTGGCAAATTAGAGAGAAAAAATTGGACGAAAGGATGAGGTCAATATATTTTCACATAATTTAGTGTTGAGTTAAGCCTACTATTAATGTTTAGTAAGATTTGGGTTAGATAATTTTAGTCTTAGGTCACTTAAATTTCAAGTTGATTGAGTTTTAAGTAATTAGGTATCGTCTCATTATATTTGGGTAAATTGGGTTCTAGATTTTTTGAATTTTAAATCCCTTTGAGTCGGGAAAATGTTGAGTTAATCCAATAAATTACTTTGGATAGGAAAGTTAGTTGTGTATTTTTTTTTCTATCATATTAACTATTAAATATTAATTCTATTAAAGAATAATTTCATTCAAATATAAACATGCTGAAAATCTGAGATTTGTTAGAATCTTATAAATTTCTATTAGAATTATATTAATTTTAATATAATATTATTTGATTCTAATATATTATTTTATATAAAGTTCATACTCATTGTACAAATATATTTAAATTATATCATAAATATATATAAATATCTTTTTTATATAATTTGGTGAATATATTTAGTATAATTTTATTTGATTTTACTATATTTCCTTATATCAAGTCTAGATTCATTATACGAATATATTCTAATCATGTTAAAGGTATGCATAAATTTCTCTTGACATGATTTAGTCAATATTTCACCAATTGTTTTTGATACTCTTTCCTTTTTTGGTATATTCATTTCTATATAAATAAGTGTAATCCTTTATAGTTCAATATACAAAAATTATTCTTGCATTTTTCCTCACTTCTAACTTTTGTCATAACTTTATTTTTACATAGTATTAAAATGTAGTTTTCTTATGAGGTGTAAACTTTGGCATTATGTTAGTGGAGAAATTATAAGATCAATTGTAACAAAAAAGAATAATCTAAAAAAATTAGCTGAATAAATCAATGAGTGACAAAGCAACAATCACAAGATTCATATGTGGTTTTGCAATACATGTATGCCAATTTTCAAATTTTAGTTTGGTTGACTTGGCATGGCAAAAGAGGTATAAGATTTATTGGTTTCATGATACTTTACTTATGATATTGCACATCAATATCAGTTATTTGATGATCTTTATCATTTGAAACAATAATTGAGTCCGTTCATTAATGCTTTTTTTTCTCAAATGTATCTTATATGGGACCAATTGACATTTTTTAAACTTACATGGAATTATTTTTTTGATGCTGTTAAGTTCTCATAGTACAGAGATATAATAAGAATTATGTAGTTTTTTATGGCTCTCAATGATGATTATGAACTTGTTCAAACTTCTTTGTTTTGTCGTGATCCATTGCCATCATTAGAAAGCGTAGTTATTGAATTACTTTATAAGGAAACTTATCTAGCCACTATAAGGGTTTATTACCTTCTAACACTTATTGATATTGTTTTATTCACCTATTCTCCTCTTGTGTAGTGTAAGGTAAATTATCAATATTGTCATAAATGAAACCATCATATCTCAAAATATAGCAAATTATAGGTTAAACAACAATCTAGCCTCAACAAATAACAGTCTAAACCATTTAGTCTTAATTAGCAAACCAATTTTCAAGATAAATTTCATAAAGTTATTGTTACCACTGCTAACACTAATGGTCCATCCATTGACTTTGAGGTTATCCTAAGCCAAATTGAATTTGACACTTTCAAATAAGTTTTAATTAAATCTATGACTTCCTCTTTTACCCTTTTAGTTATTCCAAGTAAATCTAAATTTTGTGTTTTTTTTGACTCTAGATGTTGTAATCATATGATCTCTAATCAAACATTTTTTCAATTAAAACATGTGACTCTTTATGCATTAGTTATTTATATTGTCGATAATTTTCAAATGCATATTAGTCACATTAATCACATTTATACTTTTAACATGACTATATTTGATACCTTCTTAGTTCTCAATCTTACCTTTTATTTTATTTTTATAAGTCAATTATGTGATTTTGTTCTTGACTTACATTTCTTTTCTATTAATTGTCATGTATAAGATCCACAAACAGCTAAATACTTAGGATTGACTGTAAAGTTAGACGCTTGTTCAAACTTTTCTCCTTAAAACTTCCTAATAAGTCACGTACTCATTCTACTATGTCAATTTCAGATGCATTTTGGCATTCTCATCTTGGTCATATTTCTCACTCTAAATTGAGTCATTTAATTTCTAATGGTTTTTTAGGTTTTGTTAAAAATGTTAAGATTGATTATATTTCATGTCAACTTGCTAAACATCATACTTTACCTTTTAATAATAATGATTCTTTGTCCTTTATACCCTTTGAATTGGTTCCCCTTTTATTGCCACTATAAATGGATTATAATACTTTTTAATATTTTTGGATAATTACTCACATTATACATGACTTTATTTTATGAAGAATCGTTTAGAATTATTTGATATTTATTCTCAATTTGTTGTTATGATTAAAACTTTATTTTTTCAAACAATAAATTTTTTTTGTATTGATTCTATGAAATACAAAAATTCAAAATTTCCATAACTTATTTTCTAGACCAGTACTATTCTTCAACGTTTATATCCTAATACTTCACAACAAAATGGGTGAGTTGAACGAAAATATTGTTACATTCTAGATACAATTTGAGCCTTTATTATTTTTACCTCTTGTCTTGAGTGTTTTTGTGGAGAAGCTACTCTCTTTTTGAGTCTTTAGCTATGCTTGTTTTGTTCTTTTATAACCTCATGAACAAACCAAATTAAACCCGCATGCGCATTTGTATTACTTTTTTAGCTATAAAACTAAATACAATAGTTTTTGGTGTTGGGATCATGTATTTAAATGTCTTCGAGTTTTTTGTCATGTCATTTTTTGGAACCCTAAGATGTTTTCTTCCCTTTCTTCCTTTAGTTAAATATTTCCTTACAATCTTTCTTCACTAATTCTTCTATTAAATTAATGTTAAACATAATGAATTCTAACTTTAATACAAGTTCAACAAGAGTATCATTGGTCAATCTTGAAGTATCTTTCTCATTTGTAAATCAGGTGTCTCTTTTTTAGTCTCCCTCTGAGCCTCCACCTATACGTCATTCTTCTCGAGTAAGTAAAATACCCTATCACTTTTAAGATTTTGTTGTTTACTAAACTTGTGCTTTCTTATATGAATCTCAAATTTATCAAGAAGTTAGTACTAATCCTCTTTAGTTGTAAGTAATGGTAGAAGAATTACAGATCTTATAAATAACTATCACTTGGGATTTGGTTTTGTTACCTCCTAGTAAATTTGTCATTAGGTGCAAGTGAGTTTACAAGATCAAAATGAGATCAGATGGATTTGTTGAGTTATACAAAGCTTAGTTGGTAGTTAAAGGTTATACTTAAGAGTATGTGATTGACTATGATAAGACTTTTGTTCATGTGGTTCAAATCACTATAGTCAAGAGTTTATTGGTAGTTATTGTAGTTCAATAATAGAAGTTATTTTTGATGGACGTTAAAAATGCATTTTTTAATGGTGATCTCATTGAACAGGTCTATATGCACCATCCATTTAGATATGACTATGCACCTAATAGAGTCTATCATCTTTGTTAAGCACTATATGACCTTAAACAGGCACCCTCGAGCATGATTTGTCAAATTCAGTACCATTGTACACCAATTTGATTTTTCTTTAAGTTCTTATGATATTGCTTGTTTGTTTACAAAAGTACTAAAAGAATTATTTTGCTTTTACTTTTATATCGATAATATGATATTACTGAGTATAAGAAGTATCTTTGTCAATAGTTTGAGATAAAAGATCTTAATTTACTCAATTATTTTTTAAGAATAAAAGTTTCTTCTGATCTTATTGGATACTATTTTTCTTAAACCAAATATGCATTAGATTTACTCAATTGAGTAGGGATTGGTAATAACAAAATTTTTTTTACTCCTTTTAAGTACAATGTCAAATTTTCTCTCAATGATAACACATCATTAAAGGATCTTATTTTTTATTAACAACTAGTTAGGAGGCGGTGTATTTCACTATTACTCAAGTAGACATTACTTATGCTATACATATGGTTGGTCAATTCATGGTAATTGTTCGGACTACCTACTTTGTTGTTAATCTTCTTATTCTTCATTATGTTAAGGGAAATATATTTCATAAACTTCATTTTTATACTTGATCATCACTCTAGTTAGCTACATTGTTGTCTTAAGTTTAAGGGAGATGTTAAAATCTTATAGATTTCTTTTTAAATTATATGAATTTTATTATAATATTATTTGATTTTGATATATTGTTTTCTATAGAATTTTTATTTATTTTATAAATATATCTTAGTTATTTTAAAAATATATATAAATTTCTCTTTATATAATTTAATAAATATATTTAGTATAATATTATTTGATTTTAGTATAAGTTTAAATTCATTATACATATATATTTCAATTATATCATTTACCCCTTATTAAAGTCAAAATCTTCGGGAGCCATCTCTCAGAAGACAACAGCTTCAAATCTCTTTACCTCTCATCCCTTTCCCCTGTGTTCGCTGTCTCCAGAAACCCAGCCATCGGTCGATTTCCAAATCGTAGTCTCTCCTCTCCTTACGCCTCCCACTCCCATCGATGCTGCTCCTTCCACCTCTTCTCGGGTATCCTTGAAGTAAATACCGGCCAGAAGGTACAAGAATACGTACTTGTCCAGTCTTGGTCATTATTGTAATTTCAATTGCAACCTTTGCCTTGTAAGTTGCAAAAGCACGTGCTCGTTGGGGGCCAGCAGCAGCATGATTCTGGGATATGTTGATCGACATCTTTTCAGATATTTAATTGTGGGATTTTAGCTGCCCTAAGGTGTAGTACTGGTGTTGGTAAGCTCTGGGATATGTTGATCGACATCTTTTCAGATATTTAATTGTGGGATTTTAGCTGCCCTAAGGTGTAGTACTGGTGTTGGTAAGCTCTACCATTAATTCTGCCCGCCATTTGCTGCCATAAGTTCAAAAACCCAAATATGAATTTGTTAATTTGCTGGTTTTGCGTGAGATGGAGATATGTCTATCTATTTTAACACTTGGTGAATAAATAAATGAAAGTGGAAGAAATGAGATTTACTTTTCTGGCTCCCCATCAGGCCAAAGGAAAGGACCCTTCCTATTTTAAAGAGTTTCGATTCGGAACCATTCCATGTCCGAGTTCCGGTTTTCCTTGTCTGTGTCCGTGTCAACAAACAATTCGAACTATCTCTTGACTTTTTGAATTTTAGAACACGTTTGAGTCATGTAACAGTGATTCGCAACACTTCTCTTTATACTATTTCAAAAACCGAAGGACTTTATTTCGAAAACCCCGGGACTTAATCGCATGGATATGTAAAATACATGATTTCCAATCCTTAATAAGCCAAATATGAATATGGTTAACAGAATGATAACCCCACTCGTTTTTGAAGCGCTGAAACCTGTGTAATCATTGACTCTTCCATTTTTCCTGTTTTGCTTTGATAAAAACACATTCGTACCCTTAACAATGAGAGAAGCTAATTGATACCCTAAACAAATGTCAGTAGTTTTTTCTTTTTTCTTTATTTTCTGGTTACAGGTGAATTATTATTGGATTCATTTTAGAGCGTACTAAATATAAATTTTTACCTTTTTATTGTCAACATAATATACACCATTGGTTGGTAAGAAAAATACTATAAATTTTTGTTGTCAAGGCTTGGAAACTTCATATACAATTAACTACAACGTGATATACTAATACATCTCCTGTTATATGACAACATATTAGGCATCATGTATTTTTGATTCACTATTAACTTTATAGGCATGAAAAAGATTTTTCAATGTCTTATCAAAAGTTAAAAAATTGCCCATCAACGACCAAACCAAGAATCTAACATCATTACTGATATATATATATATATATATCACACGGTTCCGTTAAGAATCTAGACAAAGTGACAGGATAAACTAAGGAAAAGGATAAACCACGGTTTTAGGCAAATATCACTACATTACTCTAACATCATATCATAGTTACACAAGCGCCAACACATGCTAGCTATCATTGCACCAAAATTTCGAGATAAAGAAAAACTTGATTCAATTCATTAATTGCCATGACCCCAACCCTACCTATGTATCAGTGATGATGATTCCCTACTCATTAGCAAATTGTTAAAAGTTTGATGCCTAGCCATTGACTCATTAAACTGGCCATTACAATAATCACCGACCAAAGAGAATTGGAATACGTCTTCTTACTCAATCAAAATCCAACTTTAAAACTTAGTAGACGAAAACATATTGCTAATTCACGACATGAAGATGATCAAAGCCAAAACTTGTCTGGTCAATCAAATAGGATTTTCAAGATACTGAAGTGTGTCTATGTGGTAGATAGTGCCTTACACCTTAATGGCATATTTTCTCATAGGGAAGTACATTTCTCTCTTCTTCTCCCGCTCGGTCTTCAATGATTGCTGCACAAACAATACATTTACATACTAGCTGAGGAACAGCATGTCTAATAAAAGCTTCAAACAAAACCACCCCACAATGTGAGCACCAATATCACTGTATAATCAATTCGTAACAGGCAAAATATGAGCTGAAGGAAACTAAAATGAAACGAGTATGAACTTGACTGAATTGAAGAACACTAAAATGAAACGAGTATGAACTTGACAGATGGAAAACATGAACAAGTATGTGTTTGGGCCCTACCTCAAAGTATGAGCACAAATACAACGGTAAAATCAATTTGTAACAGCCTAAATATGAGCTGAAGGAAAACAAAAAGAGATGAATATGAAGAAAACAGTTCATACAAGTATGGGTGCATTGGCCCTACCCTCCTGGGGTAGGGATATACGTTCTTATACTCTCTTCTGTCAACAATACAAGGCAACATGATTATTGACACCATTACAATGTGTATATGCAAGACAATAGCCTTTTGTTCATTGCACAGCAATTTGTTATTGCCAGAACCCAATTGCACAGCCAGACATACAAAGCAATTGATCACACAAGATAACTAGCAAGAAACATGTTGAACTTGACTGAATTGAAGAACACGAGTTCAGAAGGGAAGCAGTACCTGATGCTTGGTAAGTCTCCTGCGAATGGCTCTGGTCTTCTTGGGGCGCAGATCAAGTGGCAAGAACTTCTTGTTCTTGTATGCCTCTCTCAATGCAGCCTTCTGCTTCTGTGAAATCACAGTCAATACCCGTGCAATGGATAACCTCACGACCTTGCTGCATCCAACACAAATATTGATCAAAAACAGAAAACACAGGAATATCAACATCTCAACAAAGTCTAGGAAAGAAAATCACAGCGGCCGTTTAGGTCACAAGACATAAAATAACTAAAATGGCGCCGTGAGGCATAATTCGAAACAAAGTCCAGAAAATATTCCCATCATAATCCCTTGAAGTCTACGTGAAACATAGGAATTTTGCTTGCTTGGAAATCTGAAACCATTTCCAAGCAAATCTTCGGCTAATGCACGCACTTATACATTAAAAAGTAAACCCACCTTTTACAATTAAAAAACGAGAACGAAGCACTCCCTAAATCCATAAATCGTCTTAACACACATACTTCAACAAGCCAATATATCAATGAAATAAATAAATGCTTACTCGTGTGAAGTGAACCAACCGATTCGTGAATATAAATATGCTTATGCAAGTGTATGTGTCGAGAGAGAGAGAGAGAGAGAGTACATCTTGGAGAGCTTGTTAGGAGCACCGCCGGTGACCTTAGCGACGCGGAGAAGAGCAAGCTCAGCCTTAAGGTCCTTCAGCTGGTTCAAAAGCTCTGCCTTCGTTTTCTGCCTGAGCTCGTGGACCTTGATTCTCGCTGTTCCATTTTCCCCAGAGAAGCACACGGATTTATCATTCTTCCCATTGAAAAACACCAAATGGAATTATTAAAAATCAATCTATGAATTTTCATTTCTCCTGCTTACCCATTGCTTTCCTTCTATCTCCGAGCTGTTGCGCCAACGGCTGCCTGCCTCTGTCCTCGAAACCCTAGAATAGGGAACAGTGTATATATATATATATATATAGTCTGAGTTGGGCTAGATTGGGTGCCTCAGCCCAGTAAGATAGTCCAAGCTGACGAATGGTTATAATCTAGATCTCTAGGCCCAGCCCAATCAAATGATCCTTTTATTTTCTGGTTTATTTCTTGGTCTATGGAAGGAATGCTGTAAAATAAAATAATATATGCTAGATTTCTTGTACGACACTTGTACAACTAACATCTAATTTTTTATTTTATAGAAGTATACTTTACTTATTTATTTATTGTTTACATTTAGTATTAAATTAACTTGATTTAGAGAATTAATTTTAAAAATTTATATATTTCTTATTTCAATTTAAAATATAATATTAAAATGAAAAACAATGATGAGAACTCTTTTGAGATTGACCCTTACATGTGGCATTTTTTTTAATTATTTCCTTATCTTCTATTTTCCTTTTTAAATTATTACAAAATTATTAAGTTTAGGTCATGCAACAAAAGTAATTTTGTTTTATCTAAAAAATTTATTTCATATGATGTATTGAATTTAAACTTTAGGTTCTTGAGTTTTTTATATTAATTTTTTTAGTTTAAATATAAAGAGCATAGTAAAAATATTAGTCACCATTCTTTTAAGTCAAGAAATCACTTATTATCATTTTAATTAAATCTCCTTTATAAAAAGAATCTATTAATTAAGTAGTGATAATTTCAAATTGAGTTCTCTGGCACTTAGTTATTACATATTGAATTTGAAATCTAACAATATCATTAGTTATAAATAAGTTCAATTTCTTTGAAAGTAGGGGATTGGTGTTTAGATGATTCAAACTTAAACCTCAAATTACCATTAGACTCTTATATTGGGTAAAAATATAATTAAGTTTATTAGTTAGTCTTTTCATAAATTTGATTCATACAAATTGAAGAATTTAACTACTTAGACTCAAATTTTATAAACTTATTTGTACACTAGAAAAGAAATTTACTAATATTACAAAAAAGTCAATTTAGGATTTATAGACTCTAGGTAAAAAGAGAGTCAATATTTCAAGTTAGATTAAATAATTCTATGATTCATGTTGGTTTAGATAATAGTAATATAGTAGATATTCAAGTATTAAATTTAAAATGAGAATTTATATTACATGACTTACCTTTAACATAATGAAAGACAATATTATAAAAGATATTGAATGTTTATATAGTTCTAATAATTTTGATAAGGTTAATATTGTAACTATGAAAAAATACTTAGATTTATTCATTTAATTGTTTATTTACAAGTGAAAATAGTCCTGAGGTAATTGAATACATTATTGATTATCTTTAACTATTTATCACTAACTATTTCCATGCCAAAGTTTATGCTAAACTTTAAGTGATAATAATTTTGTCTTTTTATAATTATAAATCTTATATAAAATAATAAAAAGTAGGCAATAGTTTTCTCTAATCTTTTTAACCTAAGTGATTTGATTTAAATATTTTAAAAAAATTTATACCCTGCACTCTTTATTTAGAGTGTGGTAATAAGTTGTAGTCTCATTTTTTTCATACAACAAGTTGCACTTTAATGTTTGATTTCAATAATAGATAACACCTTTCATTAGGTCTCTATTAAAAAAATATTTGACAAAATTATAAAAGTATTGTTATAATTAAGGTAGTTAGACTAAAATACCACTTAATGCATAAAAAAACGACTATATAAACATAAGAACTAATAGATACAAAGAAATGAAAAATAAATTTATATTATATTAATAATATTTTATACAATATATAAAAGATTCATAGTAAACTATTATTCATGTTGTATAAAATAGTGTACATGCTATATAAAATTGTTTTGCATCTATTTGCCTTTATAAATTTGTGTCTATAAAAACTTTTTGTAATATATAGAGTAAAAATATGAAAGTTAGAATTTATATATACTTTATTATTTACATAAGTTAATATATATTATTTCTACTTATTATATTTAATAAAAAATAAGTTTATTATAAAGTAATTATATATTTTTATTAAAACATTTTATCATATTGATCAAAATTTATATATTAACCAAAATTTAAAAAATTATATGAAAAATTGAACAAAAGCATATATAAAAGTTTCAAATCTATATTTTACAAATCATTAAAAATTTAATTGACTTTTAATCTCCTAAAACTTTGAAAAATTCTGATTTTGAATATTATTATTTTGGACACAATATAATTTATAAAATTTAATTATTGAAAAAGTTATTCAAAATTTAGTAATTAATTTATCATTGTGATTAAATATATCTTTGAATTTTTTATGTGAAATAAACTAGTATCTCTACATCAATAATACTATATGAATTAAAAAATATTTTATATTTGAAAAAAAATAAAAACTAGGCTTCCTAAAGGCATTAAAATATATTAGAAAATTAACTTTGGACATTGTTTGTGGTCTTAAAGATACCAAGAGAAGGGTGAATTTGATTGATAAAGGATATGTTCTTATATTGTGTGTAGTGTAAAAAATAAACAAATTGTAACAAATGAAAATTTAATGTGGTATGCAAATAGATTAATGCAATTACAATAATAATAATATTAACTAAAAATAAAAAAATAATAAATTTAATTTTTAAGACTAACAACTAACTTGAAAAAAAATAAAATATTATATTGTAAAAAATTTATTGAATACGTGAATTTGCGTAATAAACATAATTGAAAGTAAAAAAGGTTAGATGCAATAATTTATAGGGATCCTAAATTTTTCTTTCTACATTCTCTCCCCAAGACCATAGTTTTAGGGAATTTGAATCCATTATCAATCTCCCCAACTAAGACCAATCACAATTATACAAAGGGATAACTTTGTTATAACATACTTGTACAAACATGTTTTTCAAATTCTTAATGTCTCAATTTTACAACCTTAAATTCTGCATAAAATTTTCTTTAATTTGTTATTTCTCTTACACGCTAAGCCAAGAGTAAATTGTTGGAATTTCAAAATCATGTCTTGTCGGTCCATTAAAAAGGCAAATGCCATTGGTCTTATTTTCATATCAAGAAACAATGCTTGTTGGTTTTATTTCCATGCCAATAAACAATTTTCCTGTCGGTCCTATTTCTATACCAAGAAACTTTGTTCATTAGTCAATCAAAAAGGCAATTGTCTTGTTGGAATATTTTCATACAAAGAAAATTTGTCCGTTGGTCAAGAAAGCAATTGTCTGTTGGTGCATAAAATTATTGGCAATTATACATATAGAGTAGATTGATATAAGATAATATTCTAATTTGACTAGCATGTACTCTTTCAAGATTTCACTTTTTAAATTTAAGAATAATTATCTCGATACTGCTCTTTCAAATTGAGAATCAATCTATGTATAAGGTACCAAATTGATTATGCAGGCAAGTTTAGGTAGTTATGTAATCACTCAATTATATTGACATATCAAAATTAAATAGAATATAATTTAACATTCTTTCTCTTTTTTATGATAATAATATAACTGATTTTATAAAAGTTCTACGAAAGCTCCCCCCAATCCATGCACTAAAAATAAAAACACACATAATAAATTAATAATACATACACAATAAATTAAGAGTTTTTAGTATTAATCAATAAAGATAGTAAATAAGCAATGACTATGAATAATTTGTCTAAAATTATTAAAGAAAACAAGCTATACAAGAAAAAGTCTATGCAAAGCTAAGTGCACAATACTACTCCCCATTTAACATCATCAAAAGTGAGAGCTTCTATTTAGCCATTTTTTACTTTACAGTAACCCAAGAGGAACATTCGCCGATGAATCTATGCATTTAATCTAAAACCTTGCAAATAATACTTATGTCTTCATGTAAGTATTCAATGACCATTCAAAGATTAGTCATATCTCGAAAGATCAAGCCAATGCTATGTGAAATAGCACAAAGGAATGATTGTGAGTCCTTTATTAGTGAAGAAAGGGAACCAAAAAAGGGTGAAGGGTATTGAAAGGCTCCCACTTGTGGAAAAATTAAGGATGTAAAAAGACTTTTAGCTAGAGATGAAGTTTTCTAAGGCGAGGATAGTGAGTCAATGTCATTGAAAATAAAAATGAGTAAAGGAGTACTAGCTCATTGGTCTAGGGTTTTAAGGGTTTTGTAATTTCTAGCCATAGCGATGAGTTTGCCCATTTCATCCTGTAGCTTCGGGGAGGAGAGAAGATGGATTGATGTGGAGAAGACAACACCTAAAACTAATGTATATATAGATTGATAGGATGGAATTAAATGGGAGAATTTTGGAAAGCAACGTGAAACATTGTGATTAAAAAGGGAAAAGAGTTGACAATTGATGGGATAATTGGTAGTTCTTCAAATTAATAAAGGATGGCCATTAAACTAAGTAGGAACGTGGAAGAGAGTTGGCAACTTTCCAAATAAATCAAGATTGCTGTGAAGCCAAGAAGGAATATGGAAGAGAGTTTGTCACTTTGCAAATGAATTAAGTTGCCCGTGAAACCAAGAAGGAATAGATTTGGACGATTGGCAATTTTCCAATTTGCCACGAGTGAGCTGTTGAAATTTCAAAATCATGTCCCGTTGGTCCATCAACAAGGCAGATGTCGTTGATCCTATTTCCATACCAAGAAACAATGCCCCTTGGTCTTATTTTCATTCCAAAAAACAATTTTCCCGTTGGTCCTATTTCCATACCGAGAAACTTTGTCCGTTGGTCCATCAAGAAGGCAATTGTCTTGTTGGCATATTTCCATACCAAGAAAATTTGTTTGTTGATCCATCAAGAAGACAATTGTCGATGGAAAATTTTCATAACAAGAAAATTTGTCCGTTGGACGCTCTACTGTACACGTATAATTGCTGGCAATTATACATGTAGAGTAGATTTACAAAAGATAAGGCTCTATTTTGACTAACTTGTGCTCTTCCAAGACTCTACTTTCTAAATTCAAGAATATTTGTTCTGATGGTATTCTTTTAAGTTGAGAATCAATATGTCCGTATAAGGCACTAAATTGATTTTTCAAATCAATTAGGGTCAAAATACCAAGAAATCTTCCTTATTAGAAAGAAATTGAATATTGTATAACAAAATAATTCCAACAATGAGATCTTGAGAATAAGAATTTTTTCTTTGGTCTCTTGCAATGTGTATATCCAGTTATAAGTTACAAAAAAAAAAAGAAGAAGAAGAAATTTTGCTAGCGCTAAGAATTGTTAAAAATAAGTTTCATTAGCAGGAACTTATTTAAGTTTGGGTATCGCAGGCTTGTTTAAGTGTCAGCAGCGTGAATTTAATTTTTTTAAAATTAATTGTATCACTTAAGTTTCAATAAATGAATAAATACTTTATAGCATATAATAATAAAATTATACAAACAAGTTGGGACAGTTATGTACTTATTTAATTATATTGACATATCAAAATTAATATGATCTAACAATTTTAACAATATTGAAGAGTTTTACTTATGAAATGACTATGGTTCCTCTAAGTTATTAACTAATTATTTAATAAATAATTATTTTAATTATTTGATTAGTTATTAAATAATCATTTAACTTAAATTAAATAGATTTTCTTTTTCTTTCTTTTCTTTTCTATGTTAAATAAGATAGACATATTGATTCTCCGACGAGATACTAGGTATAATAAGATATTCTTTTGGACAAGTCACAAACAAGCAAGTAGTACTTAGTTTAGTGTTTTATTATTTTAGAATTTTGATTTACGATATATTTCATTCTTTATTTTAGAATTTGGATGTCATGTTAATTGCTTAATCGATTACTATTTTTAGAATATTTAAAAAAGATTTCTCGATTTTATTTTATAAATATATGCCCCGATTAAAATGTTATGAAAATATGGTGGGATTATAATCTATTTATGTTATTCTAAATGATATGTTTACAATTATTTCAAATGTTTTCTTGTGGACACTTGATGAAAAGTGTTATTTGTTATTAGGATCAAACATTAAGGTGTATCTTGTTACACATCGAAGATGAGGGTTCGGCTTATTAGTGCACTCTAACTAAAGGATGTGCAGCATAAATTTTTCAAAATTTTGATCACATATACCGAAATATAGGGGGGTAAAGAAGTAATTTTACAATTTTCATTTGGGTAGGTTGACTCTCGTTAGCTAAGGGGTGTAGTATATTACAAGTGACAAATGGAGGTACGACTTATTATCACACTTTAAATAGAAGGTGCACTAAAAATAATTCTTCTATAATTAGAAATCTTATATATAACAATAATAATGTAGAAGAGAGAAACTCATTTTTTAAGTCCTTTTTGGTATAAGTAATTTGATTTGAATATTTATTTAGGTGTCTGTTGCATACTAAATTGATTATCTCTTTATGTTTAGGTTTTTCGCTCTTTTTCAATTAAGTTTAAGTACAAATCAAATCTCTTAGAAGAGTTTCAAATCAAAGCCCTCCAAATTTCTTCAATATATGGACTTTTAGTTCTAATTAAGTGAAAAGAGGAGAAATTTAATCAAATCAACTCAAGTATCTATTGTATAAAATTTGAAAATTTATATATTATTTAAAAAAAATGCATTGTTTTCTCGATATTCATAATTATTTAAATTAAAATAATTGATAAAATACAACAATGGTCATGCAAGACGCAAGTTATACTTTTTTTATTTCTCTCTGTTTTTTTCGATTCATTAGGAAGCTTATTTATTTGACTATGAACTACAAAATACGGATAAATCTGCTTAGTCTCATAAATATCACACCCCCTTCATAGAATTAAAACCCAATACCCCAAAAGCAAAGATCTAAGTTCTTAATTATTTGAGTGTCTCGAGGAAAACGCAATTAGGAAGATTATAGCTAAGGGTGTTTGCAAATCAAACTAGGTAGTTTAAAGAGAAAGTTTACATCTATACCGCCTATGACAGTTTGTATAAATTTGAATCTATAATCAAACCATAATCCTCAGCAAACTAGCCATAATATCATGTTAGTTGCGGATTGATGGGTTGCACAATAATGCTATGGCATACCCCTAAGATAGTGGTTTTGTAATATGTTAAAAGGCTGAGTCTCTTTTGACGGGAATATTATTGTTTATAGACTAGCCAAAGAAATCTATCAACTATGACATTTGTTTTTAACCCCCAACATGCATGATTACTTTGACAAAATTATGCTCGAATATGTAAATAGAACAAATTCATAACCATGAATTTTGAAAATGAAGTTTTTTTTTTTATGTGCTTGCTATTTTTACTCACATTTTTTTTTATGAGCATAGTACATCCATAACCTTATATCACATAAATTTATTTGATCTTTTCCTTTTTTTAATTTCAATTGGACTCTACTTAAATTTGTTTTTTTTTTTTTACTTACATTTGAAGTTGAGTTAATTTGATTCACATCTTATATGAGTTAAATTGAAAATTCTTTTTTATATACTATTTCTTTATATCTGCAATGCTATAGATCCTTTAGGATAATATTTCAACCAGAGATCGTAAGCTTAGTGGCAGGAGACAGGTTTCAGCCAATTGCTGTACCACTGGCTAAACAAAAAGCTTCAGCTTGTTATACAGCTACCTCCTTTGTTAAAGGCCGAGATAAAATCTATGGCCTAGCCCAATGCAGCAAAAAAGACCCAAAGAGTCACGAAGGGGGTACAAAAGGCTTCTGCAACGAGCTCAAGTCGAGTATTTGAAGCAGAGAGGATCAAATTGGAGAGGTTTTACATATAATTTTAAAATTAATAAATACTAGCAGATAAAATCGATTTTTGACAGTTTTTTATAATGCTCAATCTGCTTCTAAACTGCCCTTAGTGGGTTTTCGTAAAAGAAAATCTGCCAATCTTTATTTTTTCCTACAATTTTGGCATATACAGTTCATAACGGTTTGGATTGAGTGGATTTTCACGGGTTAGACGGATTATGAACACTCCTAACTACAACCACAATACAGATTATCGACGAAGTTAAAAGGCAAATACAAGAAATCAATTTCAAGTGGCTTATCCATAAAGAAAATGAATTTCAAGTGAAACTCCCAACTCATAATGAAGACAGTCTCCATGAGGATTAAGACTTGGAAACTTTGCATGCGTCTTCTTGTAAAAGAAATTATTGTCCTTAGCATGCGTGTCCATAAATAGCCATTAGCATACCCCATTTTTCGATGCGTGCTTTGGAAATTAATAGCCACTAGCTTTGTTACCCTTATGCATGAATATTTTTATTTTATTGTTTTATTTAAAAAATTAAAGGAAAGAAAAAAAAAATCACCATTCGAAGTAAAACTAAAAACCTGCTCCTGTTATTAAAGGAGTCTATGGAAGTAAGAAAAAATCCAATTTGATATAGATACTCACTATAGCAAGTCTAATAATATCTCAAAACTAAAAAGTCATCTACGGTATTGCATTTTATTACCACTTGATATAGAAAAGGAACTCAATCATTTATCAATTTAGTTTTCTAGACAAATTGATCTAAACTTTAATTTAATGTCATTTGAAAAAGTCCTTAAATTCTAGTCATAGCCTATTCAATTAGTAAAATGAGTAGGTACACAAGTAATCCAAATGGCATGCATTGGTATGGAATAAGTAGAATCTTAAAGTACTTAAAGAAAACAAAGAATTATGGTATAAGTTATATTGATTACCACTTCTATTTTAAAAGAATACTTAGATGTTAGTTAGATCACTGATAAAGAGGATCGTACAATGACTAATGGGTGGATATTTATGCTTATTGCATAGTAGATCTTATAATGACTCAGAATTTGTTGCATTAGTTTCAACAAGTAAATAAGCAGAATGGTTAAGGAATTTGTCTTATGAGATTCTTTTGTGGCAAAAACCAGTAGTATCTATTTACATACACTATGATGGTGCTTTGACTCTAACAAGAGCATATGGTCAAGTATATAATGGTAAATCTAGACACATTGAATTTAGATATAGTTGTGTGAGAGACTTGATCATGGATGGAGTGGTCACAGTTGATTTTGTGCAATTAGGTTAGGATCCTTTAAGGATTAATTAGAGCCATCGTGAATAAGACATGAAGAGGGATGAGTCTTAAACCTATAAATACAAATCACCTATGATGGAAATTCAATTCAAAACTTGATATAACATTAAATCTTGAGTTTAATGAAGTCAAAGTACATCATCAGTGTGATTGAAGTATTATATGTAATTTGTTTCATTCCAGGGGCATGTAGTGCTTGGTACCCACAATAAATTGGGAAGATGAGTCTGTAAGACTCATAAAAGACTTGAAAGGATGCTTTATGGTGGGGGCTCTAGTCTACCTATATGAATGTGAAATATTTAGACCATTCCAATAAGTTAAAGGGCTTGATTTTAAAACATTCATGAAAAGGATATGAACACAATAACTTTTAATGTGTCAATTATTTAAGAAAAGAAGTATAATATTATATAGTTATTTGGGTGAATTATTTTTACAATTTATGAATAAGAACAATTGGTTCAAAACTTGTTTACCATATTATTTAGATATATTGTAATGCACTTTTTACTATGTAAAAATTTAATATGTAAGATACTTTTATATATGCATATAACTATTAAAATTATTGAGGATCCTTGATACTTTCACTATTTTGAAAATGATGGAGATTGTTGGGGTTTTTCAAAATAAAAATGAAAAGAAATGTATATGAAAGGTGAAGAATCAAAGTAATGAATTAATACAATTAGTGAATTAGATTTCTCGCAAAATTTGAAAAATAAGAAAAGGTGTAGATCGATTGTGGAACCGGTTAGAGAATCGGTTTGCTAGAAAGATAGTCCAGCACTAGTTTATGAGCTAGTTGGCGAACTAGTTGGACACTAAATGCACAATACGGTGCCATTTTATGAGTTGGTTGGTGAATTAATTGGACATAATTAGAGTTAGTTAAAACTAAAAGTTGTGATTGCTAGATTAAAGGGAAATTACATGGTAGTTAGTAACTAACTACTTAATACAGAAAAGTTGTGTTCTTGGCATTTAAACTCATGATCTTTCAAATGAATAGTCATGTTCTTAACCATTAGGCTAAAGGTGCATATTGACTAAAAGTCGTCACCACTTCTACAGGTACCAAAAGTCTAACATTTGTTCAATAAATCATACAATTTTTTTTTCTCTTAGTATCTCCATAATTTTATCAAGAATCCTTTTGTCTAAAATATTACTACAGAAATATTTTAGACAATTTAGAGAGTGATTTTGAAAATACACCAACTTCTCAAAGACTTGATTTCATACAATTTATAGTTAAGTGTATTTCATTATATTTTGTGAGAAAATTTACATAATTCTCTATTACAAATTAATGAGGGTGAATTTTGCATTAAAGAGAGTAATATGGAATACAAGATTTGAAGTAATTTCTTTAAATTTTTAGTATAACCCAAATATTTACTCCAACATAAAATCCAATTTGATATAAATAATCATTATAGCAAGTCTAAAAATATCTCAAAACTAAAAGTCATCTACGTTATTGCATTTTATTGTCACTTGATATATGAAAAGGAACTCAATCTTTTATCTATTTAGTTTTCCACACAAACTGATCTAAATTTTAATTTAATGTCATTTGAAAAAGTCTTTAAATTCTTTCTTGCAAAGGAAAAAAAAACACAAAAAGAAGATTTCAATAATTATAACAAATCAATAATTGTTGAAAATATTATTATTACTCTTCATCCTCTTTATCATTATAAATTCTTAATATCAACACTATTATAATAAATTTATAATATCAAGAAAACTAAAAATCCTTTAAATTTCTTGTTAAGGAAAAATAGAAGATCTTAAGGATTATAGCAAGTTAATAGTGTTGAAAAGTATTACTATAGCCCTTTACTTTCTTCTGTATCTATGAAAAGTTCATGGAATTACTCCCAAATGAAGATGAGACAACTTACGAGGTAGACATTTGTCATAAAAATAGTATATGTCAAAATAGATATATAACAAAAAAACTAATTAAAAAATGAAAAGCATATAAATAATTAAGTGACCTTTGCATCGTTCCCTTTTCGCTAATTTGAATAGAACCGGTCATCTTTCATAAGCTTCTCCCTATTCATATGCGCATTCACAACTGTAAAAACAAAACAACAAATTATTAGAAATGGAAACAATACAAACACTCTTTTTATGGCAAACATATATCAGATTCTTATACCCTTCGAGACAAATATGTTGCCGGCCGATATGTGTACAGGTGTGTGTGTGTGTGTGTGTGTGTGTGCGAGCCCAAAAAGAAAAAAAGAAAGAAAGAAAATGAAAAGGAATTTACCTTTATGGGACGAGGAGAGAAGTTAATTATATGAGATAAGCGGATGATTGAGTTAGATTGTGGAGCTACTGGATGGAACGGTACAATTGCCATCTAGTGGTACAATTATCAGTGATAGGAATAGTATATATATATATATATATTTATCAAATAAATATGTTGTAGAAACAGAAATTTGAAAACTTGATTCTTATAATTAGATCGATTACTTGTTACCTGTGACTTCAAAACTATGAAACAGAATCCTTGTCAAA
Source organism: Bruguiera gymnorhiza (assembly GCA_020883675.1). Lineage (NCBI taxonomy): Eukaryota > Viridiplantae > Streptophyta > Magnoliopsida > Malpighiales > Rhizophoraceae > Bruguiera > Bruguiera gymnorhiza. Next base: position 3,472,465 of record JAIRCJ010001050.1, read on the forward strand.
GTATTTTTTGACTTTACTTCTTTAGTTATTTCAGAGGGTTGATAAACGGTAATCCACATGGATGATTGAAAAATAATTATTAAAACCTTTTTAAGAAGAGATGAGCGAAAAGCTAATATTTTTGTATTAGGTTTATTTTCTTTTGACTAGTTAGATAAAGGGATATTTATAAAAATTCCCCTCTTCTTATCCTGCTCTCCCTTTCAGTCTCTTCTCCATCTTGACTTTGACATTTATGCTATACTATGCTTCCTGCATCGATGTTGCAATTGCGAACACCTCATTTTAGTTAGAAAAAGAAACTATACTCAATTAATAAAACAGAAAAATCAAGAAGCTTCAAGTGCTACAAAAACTCACAAAAGTGGATCAAAGAGATGGGAAGAGGCCCCTTCCATCCGATGAACCGGAGGAGGAAAAGGAAGATCACATCTTCCGCATCTACTCCGCTCGATCTCAACGAGAAGTGAATGCCATGGTTTCAGTCCTGGCTCATGTCAATGGAAGCAGCCCTCCCAAGAACTCAAAACAGCAAGTGCACCAAAACCCATCAATCACATCACAATCCAACGCGGAACACCATTACCAGCCTTAATCTCTACATGATCAAGGTGCGTATCATCCGACTTAATTGCTGATGGGAATCATAATAAATGTTTTGCTATGCTAGCTTTTGATCCAACAGGATCAAATGGTTATAATACACTTATTGGACTGTATGGGTTGACTGCGAGTGATGAAAACTAATTTCTACCCTTTCCCTTAATTATTTTTCAAGCGCGCTAGTCTCTTCTTGAATTTTCTTTTCAGCAAACTATTATCACCACAACAAGCAGATCGGTGTTAGGTTAAGATTTAGAGCGTGATTTAGACTGAATATCTGAACTTGACGGATTTTGTTTCCTAAAGATCCAATCACAGTTCTATGTTTCTTTTTTTTTTTGTTTGTTTGATAACTTCCGATTAAATTTGGATTTTTTCCCCTATTTTATTCAAGATCTTGTTTGCACAGACTGACTTACCATTTTTGCTGAGATGATACCGATGATCACGAAGAGGAGAACGTGACGCCTGATGATGAAGTCCGTGAAAGCAATCGCTCTTTTTTGCTGGGACCTCGCATAAAATTCAAGTGATAATCTCCACCACTTGAAACGAAAGGTTGATATTGGATGGGATAGATTGGATATGCTTCTTGTGATTGTCGCGGACGAGGAGGGACATTGACTCGGCTCCTGCAGCATGCAAGTCTTGGCAAGCGGTCAAGAAACCTAATTCACTTCTTCCTCGAACTAATTTCTATCCAGTCTATCCTATCCAATATCAACCTTTTGTTTCAAGTGTTGGAGATTATCACTTGAATTATGTTTTGCAAGGTCCCAAGGCCCCAACAACAGAGAGCGATTGCTTTCACGGACTTCATCATCAGGCGTCACGTCCTCCTCTTCGTGATCATCGGTATCATCTCAGCAAAAATGGTAAGTCAGTCTGTGCAAAAAGGATCTTGAATGAAATAGGGGGAAAAATCCAAATTTAATCGGAAGTTATCAAACAAAAAAAAAAAAAAAAGAAACATAAAACTGTGATTGGATCTTTAGAAAACAAAATCCGTCAAGTTCAGATATTCAGTCTAAATCACACTCTAAATCTTAACTTAACACTGATCTGCTTGTTGTGGTGATAATAGTTTGCTGAAAAGAAAATTCAAGAAGAGACTAGTGCACTTAAAAATAATTAAGGGAAAGGATAGAAATTAGTTTTCATCACTCGCAGTCACCCCATACACCCCAATGAGAGTACTCTAATATTTGATCGTGACGGATCAAAAGCTAGCATAGCAAAACATTTATTATGATTCCCATCAACAAATTAAGTCGGATGATACGCACCTTGATCCTGTAGAGATTGAGGCTGGTAATGGTGTTCCGCGTTGGATTGAGATGTGATTGATGGGTTTTGGTGCACTTGCTGTTTTGAGTTCTTGGGAGGGCTGCTTCCAATGACTTGAGCCAGGACTGAAACCATGGCATTCATTTCTCGTTGAGATCGAGCGGAGTAGATGGGGAAGATGTGATCTTCCTTTTTCTCCTCCGGTTCATCAGATGGAAGGGGCCTCTTCCCATCTCTTTGATCCACTTTTGTGAATTTTTGTAGCCCTTGAAGCTTCTTGATTTTTCTGTTTTATTAATTGAGTATAGTTTCCTTTTCTAACTAAAATGAGGTGTTTGCTATTGCTACATCGATGCAGGAAGCATAGCATAGCATAAGTGTCAAGGTCAAGATGGAGAAGAGACTGAACGGGAGCAGGATAAGAGGACGGGAATGAGAAGACGACTTGTATTTACGCTAACGGTAATCTACATGGATGATTGAAAAATAATTTTTAAAACTTTCTCAAGAAGGGATGAGGGGAAAGCCAATATTTTTGTATCATGACCCCAAAAATATTAAGATCCACAAAGATGATTTGCCTTATCTCTTCAATTTATGTTCTTTTTAATGTAATTTAATTTTTTTATTGAATTAATATTTTAATTAAATATAAAATATAGAATTAGTATTTACTTAATTTTATTTAATTATATTCATTTTCAAATATAAGTAGATTATAATTTCATAAATACTCATTGTTTGAGGAAGGAATTTACTAAATCAATATGCATTGATTGTAGTACAACATTTTTTCATGATGAATTTTTTATTCAAGTATTGATTAAAACAATTTAAAGGTTAGCTTAAAGTATAATAATTTTTATTTGAAATAATATAATATATATATATATATATTATAATATATATATTTTTATATTATTTATAATAATATAATATATATATAAACGATACAAAAACTGACATGACTTTATTCATCAATTTGCACAAAAGGCCAAGGATGGAGAATAAAGAAAAAGAATATTTATAATTGGGAAATTTTTTAATATTTTATTATTATGTTAACATAGCATTTAATATTTTACTATTTAAATATTTTCATAATTAGTTATAAATTTTATTTTAAATGACGTTTAAGTTAGTTTTTTTATTAGAAAATTTATTTATGATAATTGATAATTAACATTAATATTACTGTTTATGAATATTAATTTTTTTTTATTTTCAGCTATTAATTCTCGTGTGATCTTATTTTCAAATGTTGATTCTCACTTTTATTCTTTTAATTTTCATTTATTCTTTGATTTTATTAACTTGTCCTACTTCATTTTGGTATGAGGGCTAATTTTCATTTATTCTTTGACCTTTTAATTTGTTGCAATTTATTGTTCTTCTTCACTAGCATAACACTAATCTCACCAATGAGCATAATGTCACTATTCTGCCCTTCACTAATTCGAGTCTTAGGTAATTTCATGTTCTTTTTCTTTTTCATTAATCTGTCCTTTATTGTTTGGTTTAGTGCAAAGATTGTTGGAAAAGTGTTCATTGATGTCTTGTTACCAGTGATATTGCTATTGACTTTGTTCACCCATAATGTGTTACACAATTGGATGATGAGTCCATTTTCATCTATATTTGTTAATATGTTCATTTATAGTCTATGGTTTGATATTCTTCTTTTTGGTTTTGTAAGAGTGTCTATTGGTTCTCCTCTTTGTTTTTTGGTGTTATTCTTGTATTGATATCTTCACCTCTTGCTTTCAAGTTTGTTTTCACAGTAGCTTACAATTATCTTTCTAGGCATTAATAGAATATAAGCCTTTGGTCTTAAAGCTCTCTCATTTTATTTTATTTTATTTTTTTGTTTTACTTAAGTGATATTATTGATTGAGAATAAAAAGTAATTAGTGGATATTATGTTCATGTTTCAAAGTATGTTTGCTGCCTCTTTCCATATTACTAAAGCTGGTAGAATAAGATAATGTTGGCTAAGTATATTGCAACTTATGAGATTACATAAACATTGAGATGAATTTTCTTTATGGTTCCAGTACCCTATATGGTAGAAGAAAATGAAATTTTGATTGGCTTGAGTAATTTGATGGTGTTATCACTAGCAAATTATGTTTTTTTTTCCTTGAAACTTTACAAATCTCTTAGAAATTGTATATTATCGTTTATGTTTTCCAACACTTTTGGAGCAAGTTTGGTGTAATGTTGAGTTATAACAGGCAGAGAGTGATATACATGTTTTTGTTTGATTTGTATTTAACAAGTTATTTTGTGTTACTAGTTGCTATTATTGAATGTTGTGCCTCTAGGTTTTTATTTTGATTAATGGGTTATGTAGTTCTTTTGTTTTTGATTATGAAGGAGCTCAATTCAATGCAACACCTGACTTCTTTTGTAAAGACAATTGTGCTAGTCTTTTTGAGGTGTATCAAAGTCTTGATATCACTGGAATTATTTGAACTTTGTTCATCTGTAACTTAACTTGATAATGAGTATTTGTTTAAGTATATGTTTTATTTTATTAATCTATCCTTTGATTTTAATCTTCTTTTTTGTTTTCTAATGTATTGAATATAATGGTTCTCTCTTTTTCTTGTTAAATTGTTCTTGTTATTGATTTTTGCACTTGTTTCCTTATTGAATCGTCCCTTTCAATTCAATTTTTTGCCTTTGCTGATCTAAAACTTTTTGTCCCATTTTTTAATTTCTTTATTTTTTTAATCTTTAGCACTACTCTTTTGCAATTATGTTTTCACAAAATGATCACTTGGGCATTCATGAGAAGGTCATTAGACATTTATGATATATTTTATTTTATTTTTAATTATATGGAGAATGAATAAGTTGCATGCCAAAATCTGGACAGGTACAACACAATGCATACTTGGATCACAATTTCTTTTTAGTTGCTACATCATTTAATAAGATTGTGTCTGTTGAAGTCTTAAGGTTAATAGCATCAATATTAATTTTGTTGTTTTATAGTTGTCGGGAAAAATCTTCAACCTCTAATTTGAAGATTGAAGCTCTCATATTCATAAGATTGCTTTATATTCTGTTAATTGTTAGCTTTACATTCACCTTTTATCTTCCAGTCTTATATTGAGGTAATATATGATTATGCTCTCTTAATGTCTACCTTTCATTACAAATGTCATGTCATGTTTACTACTTTTTTCCTAAATCCTTGTGGTAGCACTTTTTGTTAGCTCATGGATCTTTAGATCGTCACACTCTTGTAGTTTTGTTTGACATTGTTTCTTGTTATTATGACTAACTTTTAGGCTATATATGACCTAAAAGCCATGACTTATGCTTTTGTTGTGTTATCTTTGATTTAAATTTGGTCGTTGAATATGGAAGATACAAATTACATGAATTTAGACAAATTGAGTAAAGAAGAGTACTTGGATGAGATTGAGATTTTCTTGAATAAGGTTTTTGCTAGGACTATAAGTTGGTGATGAAATCTCATGTCCCTGTAAGAAATGCCAATGTTGGTATTAGTACTCTAGAAATGTTATATTTGAACATTTAATTATTGAAGGATTTATGAAAAGATATGATGACAAGATTTTTCATGATGTAAAACTGACATCAAGAGGAGTAGATGATGATGATAAAGTTGATTTTGGTGCGAACGATGATATTGTTGGGTAATTACATGACACCTTTAGGGGTGTATAATCAACTTGGGGCTAATAATGTTAAAGAAGGGCCAAATGTAGTGGTTAGAAAGTTTTACACATTAGTTGAAGAAAGACAACAAGAATTATATCCTAGTTGTAAGAAGTTTTATAAATTGTCTTTTATAATTAGATTGTATCTTCTTAAGTGTCTCTATAGACTAAGTAATGTAGCATTGGAGATATTTTGGAGTTAATCAAGGAGGCATTCCCTAAGGCAACAGTACCTAGTTCATTTTATAAAGCTAAAATCATGAGAAGAGATTTAGGGTTTGAATACAAAAAGATTCATCCATGTCTTAATGATTGTATGCTATATTGGGACAAGCCTAAGAAGGCATAGACTTGTGATATTTTTGGGGCTTCTAGATGGAAAGGAGTTATTGATTCAGAGGAGAATGATGCCACTTATTTATCCTTTAATGGGCATAAGGTTCTAGCCAAAATTTTGGGATATTTTCCTTTAAAATCAAGGTTTTAAAGAATCTTTATGTGCCTAGAAATAGCTGATGAAATGGTTTGACATGCAAAGCATCAACTTGAGGATGATAATATTAGGCATCCTATTAATGGTAAAGCTTGGAAAGATTTTGATTTGTTATATCTTGAATTTGTAAAGGATCCTCAAAATGTGAGATTAGGTTTGACTAGTGAAGGGTTCAATCCTTTTAGAATCATGAGCATTAGTCATAGCACATGATAAGCTGTTTTCATTAATTATAATTTTGCACTGTGGTTATGTATAAAGCCAAAATACATGATGTTGTTTATGATTATTTTGGGCCCTGATTCACCTAAGGGATATAAATGTGTTCTTATAGCCCTTAATTGAAGAATTAAAAAAGTTATAGGAATTAGGTTATAAAACTTATGATGCATCTAACAAGCAATCCTTCCAAATGTATGTAACCCTGTTATAGACTGTAGGCAACCTTCCAACTAATGCAATGTTGTTGGAGTGGAGTACCAAAGGCAAGTTAGCATGTCTTGTTTGTAATTATGAAATTTGTTCTTAAAATTTGCATTACAGTAAGAAAACTTGTTATATGAAGTATTGTAGGTTCTTGGATCAAAATCACCCTTGGAGATGAGATAGAAAGTCTTTTATTGGTCAAATAAAAAATCATGTTAGATCTTAGCTTCATTTACAAGATATAGGCATAAGAAAATAGTTGTAACCTATTCTTTTTGATGATGGTTGACATTTATTTTTATAAAGAGCATGCTTTTCAATGTCACTAGAAAAGAAAACATTGTTTTGTGAGGTTTTTAAAGGTGCCAAACTCCCTCAAGGTTATGCATTTGATATATCAAGATGTGTTAATCATAAGTAAAGGAAAATTGTTAGGTGTAATAGCCATAATGTACATTTTAGTGACAAAAACAATTCTAAAGCATGTTGTTATGAACTTAATAAGATTAGGATCATTTTTTAAAGCAATATGCAGCAAAACTATGAAAGCATAAGATCTTAATTATTTAGGAAAAGAAATTTGTGAAACACTTTGCTAGTTATAGATGATATTTCCTTTGAGTTTTTTTGATGTTATGATTTAATTACATATTTATCTAGTTAATGAAATTAGACTCAGGGGCCTCTACATTGTCATTGGATGTTTGACATTAAAAGATACTTATGTAAGTTAAAAGCATATGTATGAAATAGGAGTCATCTTGAAAGTTCAATGATAAAAAGGTATTTGGTTAAAGAGTATCTAGTTTTTTACTTAAGATATTTGCATGATGGGGTAAATATTTTATTTACAAAGTACATTAAATAATGTGAAAGTGTTAGATTTGAGAAGACACAACTTTTTCCTCTTAAATGTCTTACAATAAAAGGTAAAAAGAAGAAAAAAGGTAAGGTTTTGACCTTGGACAATCTTTCTTTGGAGCAAGCACATATATATGTATTGTTTAGTTACGGAGATGGAGAAGTTAAAGGCTATATTGAGTAAGCCAATGCTTTTAACAACTTTTACTTGTCATTATCTTCTGTTATTATTGAAATTGAATATTTTAATAATCATATGACATTGCTTATTGCAGAAAATATAAGGAATTGTTAATGGACGTCAAAGAAATACGTGGGCAAATGCACAACATCGTGACCCAAATATTGCAATTTGGTTTCAAAATGAAGTTAGAAATAAGCAAGTTCTTGCTTATATTAAATTGTTATTTAATGGTCTAAATTCAATAGTCATATGTTATGTTGAATATTTTATTAATAGGTATAGATTTCATACTAAGGAACATGATGCAAGGTGTAAAACACAAAATAATGGTGTGCCTCTAAATGCTTTAACAAATAGTTTTGCAAACTTTAAAGACCAAAATCCTACCTTAGGAGATATCCCTTACTATAGGGCAATCACAAAACTTATAAAGCTGGATTATTAGGGTCAATTTGATGTAATTTTGTTTAAATGTGATTGGTTTCATGTTGAGAAAGATGATTATGGGCTTACATGTGTTAATACAACCAAGTTATGTTACCCAAATGGTCCTTTTATACTAACTAGTCAAGTCCATCAAATTTTTTATGTTGAGGATCTAATTAAGAAGGTTGTTATTATATGATTAGATGAATTTGTTAAGATATGACATTGTTAAAAAAAATAGTGAATATTTATAGGACTTATTTTAGGGGGAGTGTTATGAATCTAGCCAAAATATATGATCTCTTATAAGAGGTGAATAGACTACTTGGATAAGAGAAGACATGCCAAGTACTAGACTAGACCTACAAATAAACATTATGCAATTTAAAAATGATAATCAATTTAGTGAAAATTTAGATTTTTATGCCACTCTATAAGATTTGATGGATATAAATGATTAAAGGTAGAATTATATTATCAATTTGTTGGGATGTTACAACAAAAGTATTTCTAACTTTTTATTTTAAATGTTTAGTAAATTTTTAGTTTTTATATATGAAACTAACATCTTTAATTTTTCTATTTTTCTAGAGGATAATATGAAAGGACTAAAAACCTACAGGAAACAAAAAGAAGGTATAATCCAACAATGATGGCAAGCTTAGTGTCTCAAAATTTAAAAGGAAGGCGACAATTATGTAAAGATAAAAGTCTTAAAGAGGAAGGGAGCCTGAGTATAAGAAATGCGTAATAACAAAAAACTAAAATCTCAAATATTTTAGATGACCAAATTGCACTAAAGATGACATGTTTCGAGTTTTCAATCTCTAATGAAGGTATATATACTACTCATTATGAGCCATTTAATGAATGAGAAGAAAATCATTATTATATTAGTCTCTTAGATTTATTTTGTCTTTAGTAAGTTTCTTTATATTTTGTTTTGTTTTTTTTTTTTAACAATTGATTAAAATCTTATAAAATGGATTAAGATTCGATGCTTGAGAGATAAAGTTTGTCTAATGTAAGAGACCAACAACAAATACAAGATCAAATGCAACAACTAATGGAAGAAGGGATTAGTAAAGATACTAACTTGGTTGGATTCAATACATTTTATATTAAGTTACTTTTGTTGGTTATTGGAATTATTTTGAATATCTTAGCATTGTTTAAAGGCAAAAAAAAAAAAGAAAAGAAAAAAGAGGTGGGGACTTACAAAAATAAATGAAGTGCACATAAGAAGTATTGAAGGTTGTAAACCTATATTTCTGAATGCTAATAACCAACCCATTGGTCCTGATGAGATGAAACTGAATGAATTCAGCAATTTTCTTACTACATTGGCTAGAAATCCAAATAAGGTGCTGTTGAATGTGAAGAGTTGGCATAAGATACCAAGAGATAATAAGGATAAAATGTGGGAGTTTGTGTAAGTAATATCATGATTTTATTTTCCCTACACAAATTGACTATTTATAATATATTTCTAACTTATAAATTGTATTCTAAGCATTGCAGAAAAAATATTTGGTTCCTAAAGAAGGGAGAAAATAGGTATTGACAACAATTGCAACAAGTTAGAGATCCTAAAGGTGCCAATTGAAGAGAGAGTACTTCACCAAATACAAAACTAACAAAGTCAAACTAAAGTATTGTCTAAAAGATGTACTTATGGAGCAAGTTCTTAGTTTACTCACATATTAGAACTCAAAAGAATCACAGGTTCACTTTAACCAAAACATGCATATAGTGAATTTGCTATTTTTTTATACAAGAAATAATTTATTTTTATTCTTTTGCATATGTATATATAGACAATGGTGAGAACCAACATAGTGAATTGACAAAAGCAAATGGATATATGTACAGTAGGTCAAAAGAGCTTTGCACACATTTGAGAGCAAATGGTAAGAATAGGCATGTTATTGTAAATAGTGTATTTCATTCTCCTGAATCTTATTTGTTGAAAAATTTCAAAATTTGCAACTTGTATCCATGTATCTTTCATGCATTTTATTTTGGTTGATTTGTTTGAGTTGGTTATGTGATCATTGTCATTATTCAATTATTCATAGAAAAATGCACATTCCAATAAGGAGCCACCTTCTCAAATGGACATGTTTAAGGTTACCCGCACAAAAAACTTGATAGAGTGTACAAGGAATCTATCGAGTCTAGAACTCAAAATATTGTAAATATTAAGTTGTTTTTGAGTACAAAATCAATTTTTATACTTTGATAGTCTTGAACTACATGTTATTATTGTGTTTAAGCTAAAATGGAGGAGATTCAATCAAAAAGCCAAGGAGTTTGCAACCAAATAGTTGATCCTTTTGTTATAGCCATAGGACAGAAGCATCTTAGATGGTTACAACTTTATGTGAGAGGTGCTAACCTTACTTCTTAGAAGGGAAAGGATGTTGTTAAGGATACTGTGAGGGTGCTTGCTGATTTTATGTGATTAATCAAACAAAATATGAAAAATAAAGTGTAAAAGAGGTTGGAAGCTCAAAAACCTGCAATGGCATAAGAAATCTTCAATAAGATTCTCTTAAGCTTACAACAACTCAATCTTAGTTTGAACATCAATGTCAGCTAATCAATTATATTTTCTCTAGTTATTGGTTTGCCTGGAGACTCTTTTAGTGCTCCATGTTTGTATAACCAGTAAAAGAATTGTCAATCTTCAACAAGTGCCTATAGTCCACATAACTAGGTATGCCCATAGACATATGTTATTTGTTTACTTGATTTATGAATTGTGCTTACACAATTTTTATTGATTGGCTATACCTTTAATTTCTAGAACTTATATCTTCATATCTTCAAGCTTCGGGGGGTGTTATTTTCTTTTTTTTGTAGGATGATGACAATGTTGATGATACTTAATGCTTGTTTAGCAAATATGTTGTGGACCCATTTTCTCATTTGATTAGTTGACTTTCTTATAGACTATATTAAATATGTGTTCATAATGATACTATTTTTACAGATTTTATGCTTGTAGACTTTTTATGTTTATTTGGATGATTGGTGAATGAAAAAAGTAGTTATTATTTCAAAAATTGAATGCCAATTGTATGCCATTCAATTTAAAAACACTACTTTAGGCATCAAAATTACTACGTTATGGCTTAACCACTGCTTTAAGCTGCAAAACTATTGCCTTTTTTTATTCAAAACTACTGTTTCTAAGTCTCAAAACCACTGCTTATAGGAAACACAATTGCTGCCACTAGGTCTCAAAAATGCTGTTATCTATTCTAAAAATTGCTGCTTTTAAATTGCAAAATCGTTGCCTTTATGCCCCAAAACTATCTTTAAGTCTTAAAACCACTACCTCTAGGTTACATAACTACTACTTTTGGAAATAAAAACCATTACCTTTAAATCTCAAAATAGCTACTTTTAATACTAAAAACCACTACATTTGTGCCCCAAAACCGCTGTCTTTAAGCACCAAAGTCAGTGCCTTTCTCACTTAAAATCCATACCTTTAAGTTACACAACTATTACTTTTGGATCTAAACACCACTGCCTTGGAATCTTAAAACCGTTGCATTCATGACCCAAAACCACTACATATGCAACGATGAAGTAGTACATAAAATTATGAAAAACCATTGCTATTGATGTCAAGAAATGCTAGGTTAAACTTTTAGTGCAACAATTTTTTTCCACAGTAATAATGTCAGAAACCACTGCATAAAGGCTATTGCAACGCTTATCAAAAGTAGAGCCCAAGAAACCGTTGCCTTATCAAAACATACATTTATAAGATAAATCTCATAATCCCAATGTTTTATTCAGAAATATAACATAAAATCGCTACTTTGTCATAGGGCACAACAAGTGACTTGGTTAATATCTAGTCTAGCTCTTCTCACCCATCTAATGCTTCTCACCTAATCCTTTGTTGTGATCAAATGCCGCCACAGATGGAGGGTGGTCCTTCGCATATTGTTTTAAGCAAGCATTATAGCAAAAGAAGTTACCTTAGCATATAAAAGTGCAATGATCTTCACAATATGTACCAATAACTGGTTCCCAATTTGTTGATATCATGATTGCAACCAAGAATACTAATGCAAATTTTGTAACCATGGCTGCTGTTGAACCTTCCTTTTCTTAATTTTTGTTTCTTTTTTTTTTTATCTTGTTTTTTGATTCTGCATGTTGATATTCTAGTCCATTTTATAACCTCGTCATTAAATGCCTCTTACCCTTTTGGATTACTTAACATTAAATTCAAACACACAAATAAAGGAGAGATGTTTGGTGAATACCCAAAGTTTGAGTATATCCACTTATATCAATGAAACGTTGTGATATAAGCAAATGTTTTAAGGAGATTTCTATTTTGATACTCCTTTCCTATGAGTATAACTCACTCATGATCTTAAATCATATAATAAGTGGGGTGTATTTGAAATAAAAAATAATAAAATAAATTTATGTATTGTAAGATTATTAGTATGTTATACTCACAAAAAAGATGAGTAAACATAGTAAGTATTATGTTTTAAATTCAATCATACAGATAAAGGAAAAATGTTTGGTAAATACCCAAAGTTTAACTATATCCATTTATACCACTAAAACATTGATATTTTAGTCCAATTTTTTTGTCTCCTAATTTTTTTTCTCGTTTAATGTTTATCTGCTTGATTCCTTAGCTTTAAATGCATTAAATGATCCCACATTGCAATATGCAACTTTTTTTTGGTAACACTTAATGAAGTACTTGGAAGACATAAGAAATGTTGACCAATCACATCATTTTTGCTATTACAAATAAATGAAATTTTAAATAGAAAAAAAAAACACTTTATTGCAGTCATGTAGTCCAATATTTATTAATACATAGTGGCAATTTTTTTTAAAAATAAATAAAGATCCTAAAAGATAAAACTTTAATCTTTGATGAAATAGGCATAAAGTTCTATTATGAAGAGATGTAAAATAAATATCAACTCATTTAGATTATTAGTTACAATTACAAAATGACGTGTTAATTACAATTGGCAGTTATAATGAATTGATATTTATGTTGTATCCATTTTAAGTTTCTTTCTAACTTTTAACTAGGCAAATGCTAATCACCTACTATTCAAAAAGCATTAAATGGATTGTTTTTAGCAATCCTAAACCTCATGATCAAAGAATTATTATTATTATTATTTTTTTTTGCTAACATATCTTAAAACAAATTAGCACACATTTTTATAAAATGTCTTCATTTTTATTTTTTGCTTTTATGGACTAAGATTTAAATCCTAAATATGACACAAAAAGAATAATTAAATATTTTCACTAGCATATCTTAAAAGAAATTAACCTGCATATTAAAATGTCTTTTTCTTTTCTTTTTACTTTATAGGAATTAAAATTTGAACTCTAAACCCAAAACTAACATTTTAGATAATTTTGTCACTAGACCTTGTAACTATTAGTATAAAATGTCTTTGATATATATCAAATTGCATAATAGAATTATCATTTTTTTTGTTCTTATGCATAATAGAATTGTTGAAGTTTTACATAACCATTAAATGCTTGTTAAAGAGGTGGCAAATGGATAAGATAAATCTTTGTATCTTGTCCCTATGATGCTAATTGTTTCTTTCAATTTTCATACACTACACTATAAAATACTTATAGTAACAATTTCTTTGTGGCGATTTAAATTTGCCATCAAAATAACATAAGACAACAATTATAATAATCACATAAATAATTTTGCAAAATCTCTGGCAATAATAGCCTTTATATAGTGGTTTCTTAGCTTATGTTGTGGTTTCTTAGTAGTTGTTATAAATTGAAATTGATATATGTTTTGAGTTATTAGTTTGAAATGGTTGAAATAATGGTTTCAATCCTACACTACTTTTGAACAGATGTTTTAAGGCAACGGTTGAAAATCAACATCATATGTGTTTAAATGTAGTAGTTTCAAATAATTTGAGCAACATTGTTTAACCCAAGCTATTTTGAGGTTGAAGTTTTAAGGCAACAAATGAAAATTGATGTCATTTGTATTTTTTATGTAATGGTTTTGAATGAGTTAAGTAGTAACTTTTAACCCACATTACCAACTCTCTAACCAACTAAATATAATTGAAACACCAACTCTATACTCTCTAGATGAAAAAGCAATACCCATTTAAGATTACTTGGCTAAGTTTGATAAGGTAATCTTAAAATTGAAAGATTTTGGTGCTAAATTAAAGATAAAGATCATGTTATCATTTTCCTCTATAAGGTACCTCTGTCTTTTGAAAATTTTTTGATACAATGTTGTTATATTACAGGGATGGTCTTTTCTTGGACATAAAGATATCAAAATTAAAAGGAGTTAAAGAAGACAATGACATAAATGTTCATAGAGAATCAAGCAAATTACTTGGTTGTCAAAGGTAGATTAATTGTAAAGCAACATGTTATCATTGTCAAGAAAAGTGACATATTTGGCATAATTGTCAAAAGCATAAAGACAAGTAAAAGGCTAATAATTCTACTGATGCAATAAATATAACTAACAAAGGAGAAAGGTTTGATGCCAATAATGTTCTAATAGTGTCAACTAATAGCTTAAATGACAAGTAGATTCTTAATTCAAATTATACGTTCCATATGTGTTCAAATAAACATTAGTTTTTGTAAAAAAATCAATTAATAATAGAACAATTTTATTAGGGAATAATAAGGAACTACTTGTTGTCAATGTATGTATTATTTGAATCAAGAAGTAAAAGAGCATTATTAGAATATTAAAAGTTTGGTGTCTTCTAACGCTAAAAAAAAATCTCATGTCATTAACTATTCTTGAAAAACATGAATTTTGATGCTTAATTGAAGGTGAAGTACTTAAAATTTAAGAGGCTTATTGATCATGATAAAAGAAATGTTGGTAAACTATTCTTATTATCTTCATGGAAGTAAAATTTTTGATAATGTGAATATTTCAGTAGCAAATTCGAGTTCTAAGGCTACTCAGATCTAGTTGAGCAAATGAGGCTTTCTTAAAGGTTAAAAACAATTAAGTTAGAGTTTTATAAGTACTGTATCTTTGGAAAATAGATTGGAGTAAAGTTAGTACATTGGTCTGTAAAACCAAAGAAATGGTACATTAATTTGCTCTGTCATGAGACATGCTTTTGTTCCATCTAAAGGCATTAAACGATATCTACTGACATGCACTGATAATTTTTCAAAAGTATAAGTGTATTTTTTTAAACACAAGAGTGAAGTGTTTAACAAATTCAAATAATGAAAAATCTTGATCAAGAAACAAACTGATAAAAGGTTTAAGCATTTGAGTACTAAAAACAATTTGGAATACAATTATGGTGAATATGTAAAGTGTTACAAAAATAAAGGTATAATTAAACATTGCACAGTTAGACAAATGCCACCACAAAAAGGAATTGTAAAACAAATAAACATAATACTTTTAGAGAGAACATGTTGTATGCTCTCGTAAGCGAAACTATTAAAAGATTTTTGCATCGCTAAGTGAATCGATCGCTATTAATGGCTATTTAGATGAAAATTGTAGATGAGTTATAATATAATTCTCCTACTGATTACTTTAATCTTTATGCTTAATTATCCTACTTTTAATCATTAAAAAGAAGGCAAACTTGAGCTATAGGCAAAAAAGTGCATATTCTTTGATTATGTACAATGGACAAAAAGGGCATAAGATAAAGTTACCTAAATTTTATATTAGTAAGAATGTGACCTTTCATGAGTTTATTATGTTTTAGAAAGTAAAAGAGTCTATTATGATTGATGATGACTATGAAGTAAACAAGGAGGTAGACCTAAAGGTGAAAGCTCTAAATTTAGTGTGGAAAGATAGTAAAGTTCAACTCGTAAATAAGGACAAAGCAAAATGTTCCATTAAAAGCTATGAAATCTATACAACATATCAAATCAAAAGTTATAAAGTCTAAAAAGGATACTTAGAATATTGCAACAAGCAAAGGGAGAAGAGAAATTAGACTATCCAAGAGATACATATGTCAAGATGCATTTGCCCTGCCTATAGCTCAAGGTATTCATGATTCAAAACTCAATTCTTATTAAGAAGTTATTTTGAGTCCTAAATCCTCCGAATGACTTATTGTCATAAAGTGTTCTATGCTATGATCTTATTTCCATTCAAGCATTACTTGCAATAGTTGCCTTATTTGCCTTAAAGTTAAAGCGACACATCAAGACAACATTCACGTATAAAAATTTACACGCATTAGCCTGAAAGTTTTGTAGGTCCAACAAAGGAAGACCACTATATCTGTGAAAAAGCCACTTTATAGTTTTAAGCAATTACCTAGGCAATGATATAAGTAATTTGACAATTTTATGATTGATAACTATTACTATAAGAGTAATTATGGCAGCTATGTATATCATAAGAAAATGTTAGATAGTTTGTTCACCTATCTATTGCTCTATGTTATTCAAATGTTGATAACCACAAAGAACATACTAGAAATCAATTAATTGAAGTCTCAATTGGCCAAAGAGTTTGAAATAAGACATTTGGGAGTGGTCAAGAAGATATTAGCCAAGGAGTTTCATAGAAATTGAGGCATAAAAATCTTATTGTCACAGAAAGGATACACTCAAAAGATTTTAGAATTATTTAGTATGTAGATTTAAAAGTCTATGAGCATTTCATTAGCAAATCATTTCAAACTATCTGCTACATAATCACTTCAAATGGAAGAGAGAATGGAACAAATGATTTGTGTTCCATACATTGGTGTAATTGGCACCATCATTATAGTACATCACATGCTCAACCTAACATTTCACACATTATTAACATTATATTTGAATTCATGAAAATCCTTAAAAAGCTCATTAGGAGGCGATAAAATGGATTTTTAAGATGTCTTAAAAGAATCACAGATGTTTGGTATATAGTAAAAGTAGTGACATTGGTAGTAACATAATTGAACTTCTCAACATTAATGATGCTTTAAAGAATTTTAACTATGCATGAGATGTGAACAAGAGGGGTTTCCTAACAAATTACATTTTCATTCATGTTGGCTATACTATTAATTGAGAGATAATTTTACAATTCATAATTACCTTATTTACAATAAAAGTTGAATGCATGACAATTATAAGAATAATAAAAGAAGCCTTATGATTGCCAAATCTCATTTACAATCTAGTTTTACAATAAAATCTTATTATTAGTGTTATAAATCTCATTGTTTGTAACAAAATCCTACTATTATATATTGTAATAACCTAAATTTTACATATTTATTTTTTTAATTAAATATATTATGAAAAAATTAAATATATTTATTTTTTATAAGATCTCATATGTCAGATCATTTTAAAAAGAGACTTATCAATGAAAAAAAGTAATAGAAATAATTTTACATATACAATGATAAAATTTATTTTTATGGTAAATTATTTAAATTTGATTGGTGTTAATAAAATAAAACATATGAGAAAAGATAATTAAAAAAAATTATGAGGACGGTGGCATTATTTAAGTTAAATTAGAGATTTGTTGAAAGCCAATGTCTGGCCATTGGTGCGAGAAGGGTCACGTCTGCTTCACTTATTACTAGAAGTCAAATCAATCAAATAATATGACTTTAATCGTAAGCTTGCACAAAAGGCCAATGACAAGATAAGAACATGCGAGAAATTGAGGCAGTTGAAGGAGGTGACCATGCTGGTGTGATCTGCTAAATATTCACGCATGCCGCATTTAAGGCTTCCTTTCTTTTCTTTTTTCATTTTCTTTTTAATTCAAAGCTTTTATTTGTTCTTCGTTAATTAGCTTGGCTTCAACAACTATTAATAAGAGGTTGCAGTAAAAGCCGAGGCATAGGAGAAGGAAACAATTTCAGGTGCTTTTTAGGAGAAAAATACTGAGAATTGAGTGATATACAATGTATGTTGAGATTTTAAACCGTGTAATATAATAAATAATATAATTTATAATTTTTGTATATTTGATAATAAAAATTCTTTAATCGGTAAATTGTGAGTATAAGTTAAATAGCGAACTAGGTAAAGTTTTATATCTTTCAATGTTGTAGTATTATTGTTTTTATCAAAATTATTATTCTAGTCGGACAGCTCAGTCACACCACTTTTTAATCGAATTGCATGACGTATTTTCTGAAAGGGTCACGCATGGTTGTCTCGTTCACTTGTAATAGTAACACTGACTCTGAACTGCACCACAAAAAAAAAAAAAATTCATGATGATCGCAGACCACGAGACAATTTCCTTTGAGATTACATTTATTTTTGGAATTTCCATCATCTGGCCATCCCATGCATATTTATAAAACTTGGCCCAAACATCGAGCTGGTTAAGAAATTAAAGTCATTAAATCACTGGTTGAACTGACTAGTTAATGATGCTCAATATTTTTATAATATTATGTATACTTTTCTTCTTTTTTTTTTTCTCCGAAGGTATACAAATATATTGTGAGATATTATAAATAAATTAGTTTTGATAAGAATAAAATTTAAATTTGATTTTTTAAATATTTAACTCTAATATAAAATAAATTATTTAAAAAAAAATGTAGTCTGAGTCACTTGATTGATTGGATCAAGTAGTTCGAATGGGTTAATTTTCATGAACAGTTCAACAGAAATGTTTAAAGAATCAAAGTAAATTGAATTTTGTTTCTTACTTTCGACTAATTAACCTGTTCCCGAGTTCTCTATCTAAGATCTTATGGAGTAATCAGACAGCGCATATAACAACATCGATGGCGGATTAAGACCACAGATTAATGTACTTAGGATTTAATTTTGCAAGCATCTTTGGAAAACAATTTACTTTTTTTTTTTTTTTTTGCTATTTCCCGAACTTCTAATTATAAAAATTGAACTCTCATTTTAATAGGATTCCTCAAGATTTAGTTGGAAAAAAAGAATGAAAACTAATTATAATCCTTTTCATCACTCGCAATCAACCCATACTCTCCGATAAGAGTATTATATATAATCATATGGTCCTCCAAATTAAATTTGTTTAATTTATTTTCTATTTTTAGTCAATATATATTATTGTAATTACATTAATTTATTTACATATCACATTAAATTCTTATTTATTGCAATCTTTTTATTTTTCACCCTACACCCATTATAAACAGCTGTTCAGTAGGCTGATCTAGGCAGAAGACATTGTTAGGTGGGGAGTTTAACTGGGGTGGCACGTCTGTTATAAGATAACGTAGGTGTCCTAAAATGAGTTTAACAAGAACAAAAATATCGTGTGGAACAAAAGGGTAAAAACTCATTTGATTCTGATTTTCCTTCAGGCTTTTAGAATTTGAAGTTAAAGGTGTCAGAAAAGTTGTGCTTCATCAATCAAATTCATTTGCCTGTTTGTATCTTTAGGACCAACAATAATCTCTAAAGTTATTTTTTTAGTATAGTTTAATACCTTTAGGATGCATATTTTATATTTTTTCATATATAAAGTATTTTTAACTCGTTTAGTATTATTGATATAGAAATACTAGTTTATTTCTATTAAAATTTTCAAAATATATTTAATCACAATGACAAAATTAGTTACTAAACTTTCAATAAATTTTTCAATAATTTAATTTTATAAATTATAATATTTCCAAAATAATAATATTCAAAATTAAAACTTTTTAAAATTTTATGATATTAAATGTCAATTAAATTGTTAATAATTCGTAAAATATAGATTTAAAACTTTTATATATGCTTTTATTCAAATTCTTATACAATTTTCAAGTTTAGTTAATATATAAATTTTGATTAATATGATAGAACATTTCAATACAAATGTATAGATACTTCAGAATAAATTTATTTTTTATTAAACATAATTTGTAGAAATAATATATATTAACTTATATAAATTCCAACTTTCATATTTTCACTCTTTACCTTATGGAAATTTTTTACAGACACAAATTTTATAGAGGTAAATAGACATAAACAATATTATAAAGTATGTAAATTATTTTATACAAGATCAATAATAGTTTACTATAAATCTTTTATATGCTTTATAAAATATTATTAGTTTAGTATAAAATCATTTTGTGTCTCTTTATATTTATTTGTTTTTGTGTTTATATAGTCATTCTTTATACATTAAGGTCTGCAATTCTTCTACTATTACTTACTCTAAAAAAGGATCAATATTGGCTTCATAATAAGTTTCAGGTTTATATAAGGAAGTATAGGCTAAGTAAACAACAAAGAGGGTAGTTTACTTACTTGAGAAAAATAATGCATAAATAGAATATCAAAGGAAAACTTGAAAAGAGACATTGGAGCTATAAACAAACTTCAGAATTAATTGGTGGTACTTCTGTTGAACTTGTATCCAAACTAGAAGAAAAAGGATTTATTTGAGGAGACTGTAATGAAACTTCAAAATTCACAGTGTCTAACATTAATTTAATAGAAGGATTAGTGAAGAAAGATTGTGAGAAAGTGTTAACTAAAAGTAAGAAAGGAAGAAAACATCAAAAAATTATATGATAAAAAACTTGGAAACATTTAGATACAGGATCCCAACACCGATAACTTTTGTGTTCAATTCCATACCAAGAATGCAACACAAACGTGCACATGAGTCTAACTTGATTTGTTCATAAGGTTGCAAAAAACCAAAGCAAGTATAGTTAAAGACTTAAAGAGATTGATATATAAGCGGTGTATTATAAAGTCACTCAAAAGGAGATATATTATTGATGATAGAGGATGGAATATGATTGGTAATATACCCAAAAATGCTTAAGAAAAGAGGTAGACATAATAAGGGCTCAAATTGTATTTGGAATGTGGTGATATTTTCATTTATCCCACTTATTTCATTGTAAGGTATTAGGACATAACTGTTGAATAATAATACCATTATGGGAACAACAATCATTTGCATATAACTTTTGTTTATTTAAAATTAAGCCTTAAAGATTACATAATCTAATTATAGTGGATATGTACAAAATTCTTTTCAACAACCACCACATCAATCCTCAATCTAATACCATAGTTTCTTCATTTCCACAATTTCAAAGTTCATTTGAAACAATTTGTCTTTTTCATTTTTCTTTTTATCCCATTTTATTCCAAAAAAATAAAAAAAAACTACTCAAGCTTCAAAGCCAGAGTGTTCAGTCACTCATCAAGAGATTGTTTTCAATTCTTAAAGTCAACTACAACACTTAAAGGAGGTATTATTTTGAACCTCCACTCTACTCTACCTTCCCTAACCCCCCACTTTCTTTTTCTTTTCTTTTTTTTTTTGGTCAATTTCATGTGAAAATTAGGTAGTATCGATCATATGGGGTGGCAAATCATAGTTGCCTTTATTAAAACTTGCAAATTTTTTTTAAAAAGACACCACTTTTTCCTCTTAAAGGTCATGCAATAAAAGGTAAAGGGAAGAAAAAAGGTAAGGCTTAGACAATTTTTCTTTGGAGCAAGCACATAGATATGTATTGTTTTATTAAAGATATAGAGAAGTTAAAGGCTATATCAAGCCAATGATTTTACCAACTTTTACTTGTCATTATCTTTTGTTATTATTGAAATTAAATATCTTAACAATCATATGAAATTGCTTATTGTAGAGAACATAAGGAATTTATCAATGGATTTCAAAGAAATAGGTGAGCAAATGCACAAAATTACTGTTAAGATTTTGCAATTTGGCTTCAAAATGAAGTCAAAAATAAGAAAGTTCCTACTTACATTAAATGGTTATCTAATGGTCTAAATTCAATAGTCATACGTTATGTTGAATATTTTATTAATGGGTAAGGATTCCATACTAAGGAAAGTGATGCAAGGTGCAAAAAAAGAAAAATAGTGGTGTGTCTTTAAATACTTTGACAAAAAGTTTTGCAAGCTCTAGAGACCAAAATCCTACCTTGGGAAATATTACATATTATATTTTAGTCACAAACATTATAAAGCTAGACTTTTGAGGTTAATTTAAAGTAATTTTTTTAGATGTAATTAGTTTCATGTCAAGAAAGATGATTATGGGCTTATATGTGCTAACACAACCAAATTGTGTTATCCAAATGATCCTTTTATACTAGTCAGTCAAGTCTATCAAATTTTTTATGTTGAGGATCTAATTAAGAAAGTTTGTTATTATGTAATGAGATAGATTCCTCGAGATTTATATCATATTGTTGAAGAAGATAATGAATATTTACAAGACTCATTTTAGGGAGAGCTTTATGAATCTAGGAAAAAGGTAAGATCTCCTATAAGAGGTGAACAAACCACTTAGATACAAGAAGACATGCCAAGTACTAGACTAAATCTGCAAATAAACATTATGCAATTTAAAAATGATGTTCAGTTTAGTGAATATTTATATTTTAATGTGACTTCATAAGATTGGATGGAAGCAAAAGATTAAAGGTAGACTTATATTATCAATTTGTTGGGATGTTACAACAAAAGTATTTTTAACTTTCTATTTGAAATGTTTAATAAATATTCAGATTTTATATATGAAACTAACATCTTTAATCTTTCCATTTTACTAAAAGATAATATAAAGTTGGATTATTGGGGTCAATTTGATGTAATTTTGTTTAAATGTGATTGGTTTCATATCAAGAAAAAGATGAATAGACTACTTGGATAAGAGAAGGCATGCCAGGTACTAGACTAAACTTACAAATAAACATTATGCAATTTAAAAATGGTGATCAATTTAGTGAAAATTTAGATTTTGATGCCACTTCACAAGATTGGATTGATGCAAATGATGAAAGGTAGAGTTATATTATTAGTTTGTTGAGATGTTACAATAAAAGTATTTCTAACTTTTTATTTTAAATGTTTAGTTTTTATATACGAAACTAACATCTTTAATTTTTCTATTTTTTTGGAGGATAATATGAAGGGACTTAAAACCTACAGGAAATAAAAAAAAGGTATAATCTAAAAATGATGGCAAACTTAATGTCTCAAATTTTGAAAAGAAGGCAATAATTAAGTGAAGATAAGAGTTTTGAAGAGGAAGGGAGCTCGAGTATGAGAAATGGGTAGTAAAAAAAACTAAAATCTTATCTATTTTAGATAGCCAAATTGCACTAAAGATGACATGTTTAGAATTTTTAGTCTTTAATGAAAGTATGTATACTACTCACTATGAGTCATTTAATGAATGAGAATAAAATTAACATTATATTAGTCTCTTAGATTTATTTTGTCTTTATTAAGTTTCTTCATATTTTGTTTTTGTTTTTTTTTTTAACAATTGATTAGGATCTTACAAAATGGATCAAGATTTGATGTCTAAGAGATAAAGTTTGTCTAATGTAAGATACCAACAACCAATACAAGATCAAATGCAATAGTTGGTATAAAAAGGGACTGATGAATGTACTAACTTGGTTGGTTTCAATACATTTTATATTAAGTTACTTTTGTTGGTTATTGTAATTATTTTCAATGTCTTAGTATTTTTTAAAGGCAAAAAAAAAAAAAGTGGTGGGGACTTACAAAAATAATTGAAGTGCACACAAGAAGTATTAAAGGTTGTAAACCTATATTTTTGAATGCTAATAACTAACCTATTGGTCCTGATGAGATGAAACTGATTGAATTCAACAATTTTCTTCATACATTAGCTAGAAATTCAAATAAGGTGCCATTTAATGTGAATAGTTGGCATAGGATACCAAGGGATAATAAGGATAACATGTGGGAGTTTGTGTAAGTAATATCATAATTTTTTTTTTCTCTACACAAGTTGCCTATTTATAATATATTTCTAGCTTATAAATTGTATTCTAAGCATTGTAAAAGAAATATTTGGTTCCTAAATAAAGGAAAAAACATAGGTATTGACAATAATTGCGACAAGGTGGAGATCCTAAAGGTGCCAATTGAAGAGAGAGCACTTCACTAAATACAAAACTAACAAAGTCAGACTAAAGCATCGTCTAAAAAATGTACTTATAAAGCAAGTTCTTAGTTTACTCACATATTAGAACTAAGAAGAATCACAGGCTCACTTTAACCAAAACATGCGTATAGTGAATTTGTTGCTTTTTTATACAAAAACTAATTTATTTTTATTCTTTTGCATATGTATACATAGACGAGGGTAAGAACCAACATAACAAATTGATAAAAGCAAACAGATATGTGTACTGTAGGTTAGAAGAGCTTTGCATGCATTTAAGATCAAATGGTAAGAATAGACATGTTATTGTAAATAATGTAGTTCATTTTCCTGAATCTTATTTGCTGAAAAACTTGTACCCATGTGTCTTTCATGAATTTTATTTTTGGTTGATTTGTTTGAGGTTGTTATATGATCATTGTCATTATTCAATTATTCACAAAAAAATTCACATTCCAATAAGGAGCCACCTTCTCAAATGGACATGTTTAAGGTTACCCACACAAAAGACTTGATAGAGTGTACAAGGAATCTATTAGAGTTTATAAGTCAAAAAATTGTAAGTATTAAGTTGTTTTTAAGTACAAAATCAATTTTTATACTTCAATAGTCTTTAACTACATGTTGTTATTGTGTTTAAGTTGAAATGGAGGAGATTCAATCAAAAAGCCAAAGAGTTTGCAACCAAACTAATGAGAACCGTAGAGATGATGGGTGGAAGGCTTCAATGGATGCAAAAGATTCATTACATATTCTAGAAGACCTAATAACACTAGCTAAAGGTTTAATAGATACAAGAGGTCCATCGCATATTCCAGAAGGCCCAATAGCACGAGCTAGAGTTTCAATCAATGCAAGAGTTCCATTGTACATTCCAAAAGGCTCAATAACACGGGTTAGAGCTAGAAGGATGAAAGAAGCACTAAATGGGCTGATTAAGGATGTTCAGGCCAAACAAGCTTCAAATGGTGCAAATTCAAGTTTGAAAGAGAGTCTAGGCCTTTAATATTATTAGAGTATTTAAACAGTTAGGACTAAGTAATAGCAGTCATTCCAAATTAGGAGTTTATTTTTTGTGTAAGAATTTGTCCCTAAATAGGAATTCCTCCTAAATAAGGAATTGTCCTAAGTAGGAATTTATAACTCTTTAGGATTGCTATTTTAGCCTATAAATAGGCACCCCTTGTAAGTTCTGGAAATCAGACAACTTTGAGTGAAATAGAAAGTAAGGGTTTTTTCTCCCTTGGTTCTTTTGAGAATTAACGAACTTATTAAGAGGTATTTCTTCTTGTGGCATTCCAATTGACTTATCACTCCCAATTTCTTTCTTTTCTAGAGTGTGGCATCCATGTCTTTCTGAAAATACCCTAAGTTTGTATTCCTTCAAATGTTAGGTTTAGAGTTTGTATTATTAAATTCTGATTTAGCTTTCCTGGTTGTTCTTTGATTCCTTGTGTGCGTTGGGTCCCTAAGTAATGTCTCTTTGGGGTTTTCCGCATTAGTTAGTATCAGAGTCTGACTCTAAATTAGGTTGCATCGATTAATTATTTAATTTGCTACCTTGTGATTTATCTATTACCATTCAAACATGCTAATCTGTCTTTTTGCAACCCTTCTTACTTTGCTTGTTTGTTTGGGATCATCATTATAAAAAACGTGCAAATTTCAATACCAATTACTGCCTCTAAGCATTATACTATTATTTTGTGTTGAGAAAGAACAAAAAAACAAACAAAAAAAAAGAAGTATCAACGAAAAAAAAGGAAAAGAAAAAGAAGAAGAAGAAGAAGGAAGAAGAACAAAAGAAAGAAAACATCAAATTCAAGTTATTGATAAAGTTAACAGTTTGGTTTTATTGGCAAGAGTGAAAGTTCATATAAAGAAAAAGCCATAAAAAGTATAAACACGAGGAAGTGCGATACCTTCTTTTGAGTGAAACACGTGAGGGAGTGTTCTGTGAGGTATCTTAATTATTTTGTGTAGAAGTAATACTATGATGTCCAAAGACAAAGGTGTAACTCAGGAGGGAGTTGGTGATATGTCCTTCATGATCAAAGTTATGCAACAACAATTTGAGCACATGAATACCAGATTTGAACGTATGAATACCAGATATGAGGCTCCTAAAGCAAGCAGACAGTTGAAACGTGCCTATGACCATGAAGATGATGATTATATACCATCATTAGAGGGTGAAAGTGATGGAGAGGAGTATACAGTTAATGGAGTAGCTCTTATCACAAGGCAAGCATTGAATGTGTAAGTGAAGGAAGAAAATGAGGTGCAACGAGATAACATCTTTTAGACGAGGTGTTTCATCAAAGATAAGGTATGTAGTATGATTATTGATAGTGGGAGTTGCACTAATGTTGCTAGCATAACTATAGTTGAGAAGCTAAATTTACCTACTATGAAGTATCGTAGGCCATATAAGCTTTAATGGTTGAACGAGAGTGGTGAAATCAAGGTAAATAAGTAAGTGCTCATGTCATTTTCTATCGGAAGGTATCGTGATGAAGTTTTATATGATGTTGTACCTATGCATGTAGGCCATATCCTATTAGGAAGGCCATGACAGTTTGACAGACGAGTTATGCAGGATGGATTCCAGAATCAATATTCCTTTGTAATGAATGAAAAGCCCGTCACTCTTGTACCATTATCACCTTAATAAGCTTATGAGGATCAATTGGGAATTAAAAATGAGAGTGAATAGAAAAGAGAGATTGAAAAAAGAGAAAAGAGAGGAGAGAACGTGAGAACACAAGAGAAAGAGAATAAAACAAAAAGTTTCTATGTAAAAGAAAGTGATGTCAAAAGAGCAAATTTTGCCAAATAACCTATAATCATACTTTTGTACAAAAAGGCTAATTTTAACACTAACAACTTTAAGCCATCTTTGCCTAATGTTGCTGTTACTTTATTGTAGGAGTTTGAAGATGTATTCCTTGATAGTGACCCAAGTGGATTACCACCCAAAAGAGGAATTGAGCATTAAATTGATTTCATCCTTGGTGCATCCATCCCAAACCAATCAACATATAACAGTAATTCTGAGGAGACAAAGGAGATTCAAAGGCAGGTTGAGGAACTTATTTCAAAAGGGTATGTAAGGGAAAGTATAAGTCTTTGTGCAATTCTTGTCCTACTTGTACAAGGAAAGTTGAACAAAAGACATGCCAAGTAGATCAAATTCATTCAGACCTTTCCCTACAACATTAAGTATAAATAAAGTGATGATTCGAGGATGAATCCTTTCGAGGAAAGGGGGAATGATGAGAACCATAGAGATGATGGATGGAAGGCTTCAATGGATGCAAGAGATCCATTGCATATTCCAGAAGGCCCAATAACATGAGCTAGAGGTTCAATAGATGCAAGAGGTCCATTGCACATTCCAGAAGGCCTAATAATATGAGCTAGAGTTTCAATCAATGCAAGAGGTCCATTGCATATTCCAGAAGGTCCAATAACACGGGTTAAAGCCAAAAAGATGAAAGAAGTATTAAATGGGCTGATTAAGGATGTTTAGGCCAAACAAGTTTCAAATGGTGTGAATTCAAGTTTGAAAGAGAGTCCAGACCTTATTAATATTATTAGAGTACTTAAACAGTTAGGACTAAGTAATAGCAGTCACTCCAAATTAGAAGTTTATTTTCTTTGTAAGAATTTGTCCCTAGATAGGAATTCCTCCTAAATAAGGAATTGCCTAAGTAGGAATTTATAACTCTTGAGGATTGCTATCTTAGCCTACAAATAGGCACCTCTTATAAGCTTTGCAAATCAGACAATTTTGAGTGAAGTAAAAAGTAAGGGTTTTTTTTCTCTCGGTTCTTTTGAGAACTAACGAACTTATCAAGAGGTATTTCTTCCTATGACATTTCAATCAACTTATCACTCCCAATTTCTTTCTTTTCTGGAGTATAACATCCATATCCTTCTTAAAATATCCTAAGTTCGTATTCCTTCAAATGTTAGGTCTAGGATTTGTGTTATTAAATTCTGATTTAGCTTTCCTGGTTGTTCTTTGATTCCTTGTGTGTGTTGGGTCCCTAAGCAACATCTCTTTGGGGTTTTCTGCATCACAAATAGTTGATCCTTTTGTTACAACCATAGGATAGGAGCATCGTGGATGTTGTTAAGGATACTGTGAGGGTGCCTGCTGATTTTATGTGATTAATCAAACAAAATATGAAAAATAAAATGCAAAAGAGGTTGGAAGCTCAAAAACCTGTAATGGCATAAGAAATCTTCAATATGATTCTCTCAAGCTTACAATAACTCAATCCTAGTTTGAACATCAATGTTAACTAGTCAACTATATTTTTCTTTAGTTATTGGTTATAACCAGTAAAAGAATTGTCAATCTTCTGCAAGTGTCCATAGTTCACATAACTAGGTATGACCAAAGACATACATTATTTGTTTACTTGATTTATGAATCCTACTTACATAATTTTTATTAATTGGCAATACCTTTAACTTCTAAAACTTATATCTTCATATCTTCAATGTTCAGGGGGTGTTGTTTTCTTTTTTGTAAGATAATGACAATGTTGATGATACTTAATGCTTGTTTAGCAAATATGTTGTGGACTAATTGTCTAATTTTATTAGTTTACTTTCTTGTAGACTATATTAAATATGTGCTCATAATGATACTATTTTTACAGATTTTATATTTGTAAACTTCTCATGTTTATTTGAATGATTGGTGAATGAAAAAGTAGTTATTATTTCAAAAATTGAATGCCGATTGTATGCCATTAAGTTTAAAAACACTGCTTTAGGTATCAAAATTACTACTTTATGGCTTAACCACTGCTTTTAAACTGCAAAACTGTTGCCTTTAATATTCAAAACGATTGTTTTTAAGTCTCAAAACCACAGCTTATAGGAAACACAACTGCTGCCACTAGGTCTCAAAAATGCTGCTGTTTATTCTAAAAATTGCTGCTTTTAAATTGCAAAACCGCTGCCTTTATGCCCCAAAACTACTATCTTTAAGTCTTAAAACTACTACCTTTTGGTTACATAACTACTACGTTTTGAAATAAAAACCATTACCTTTAAATCTCAAAATCGCTACCTTTAATACTAAAACTCACTACATATAAGCCCCAAAACTACTCTTTAAGTACCAAAGCTAGTGCCTTTATTACTTAAAATCCCTACCTTTAAGTTACACAACTGTTACTTTTGGATCTAAACACCGCTGCCTTGTAATCTTAAAATCGTTATGTTAATGACCCAAAACCACTACCTATGCAAGGATGAAGCAGTACATAAAATTATGAAAAACCATTGCTATTGATGTCAAGAACCGCTAGGTTAAACTTTTAGTGCAACGATTTTTTTTTTCCACGGCAATAATGTTAGAAACTGCTGCGTAAAGGGTATTGCAACGCTTATCAAAAGTAGAGCCCAAGAAACCGCTGCCTTAGATCTTAGGCAGCGGTTTGACGACCTTAAGTAGCGGTTTTGAATAGCCACTGTAAGTCTTTTATGGTGAAGTGTATCTGTAACATGAAACTAGAAAACATACATTTATGAGATAAATCTCATGATCCCAATGTTTTATTCAGAATTATTACATAAAATCGCTATTTTGTCACAGGGCATAACAAGTGACTTGGTTAATATCCAGTCTAGCTCTTCTCACGCATCTAATGCTTCTCACCAGATCCTTTGTTGTGATCGAATGCCACCACAGATGGGGGATGGTCCTTCGCACATTGTTTTAAGCAAGCATCATAACAAGAGAAGTTACCTTGGCATACGAAAGTGCAATGATCTTCACAATATGTACCAATAACTGGTTCCCAATTTGTTGATATCATGATTGCAACCAAGAATACTAATGCAAATTTTGTAACCATGGCTGCCATTGAACCTTCCCTTTCTTAATTTTTGTTTTTTTTTTCTTCTTATCTTGTTTTTTGACTCTGCATGTTGATTTTCTAGTCCAATTTATAACCTCGTCTTTGGATAACTTAGCATTAAATTCAATCACACAAATAAAGGAGACATGTATGGATAATACCCAAAGTTTGAGTATATCCATTTATACCAATGAAACGTTGTGATCTAAGCAAATGTCCGAAGGAGATTTCCATTTTGACACTCCTATCCTTCTGAGTATAACTTACTCATGATCTTACATCATATATAATAAGTGGGGTGTACTTGAAATAAAAAATAATAAAATAAATTTGTGTATTGTAAGATTATTAGTATGTTACACTCACAAAAAAGATGAGTAAACATAGCAAGTATTGTGTTTTAAATTCAATCATACAAATAAAGGAAAAATGTTTGGTGAATACCCAAAGTTTAAGTATATCCATTTATACCACCAAAACGTTGATATTCTAGTCCAAAACATTAAATGCCTTTTGCCCATTTGGATTACTTAGCATTATATTCAATCACACAAATAAAGGAGCGATGTTTGGTGAATACCTAAAGTTTGAGTATATCCACTTATCTAAGCAAATGTTTTAAGGAGATTTCTATTTTGATACTCATTTCCTTGTGAGTATAACTCACTCGTGATCACAAATCATATAATAAGTGGGGTGTACTTGAAATAAAAAATAATAAAATAAATTTATGTATTGTAAGATTATTAGTATGTTACCCTCACAAAAAAGATGAGTAAACATAGCAAGTATTGTGTTTTAAATTCAATCATACAGATAAAGAAAAAATGTTTGGCAAATACCCAAAATTTAAGTATATCTATTTATACCTCTAAAGCGTTGATATTCTAGTCCAATTCTTGGGTCTCCTATTTTTTTTTTTCTCGTTAATGTTTATCTGCTTGATTCCTTAGCTTTAAATGCATTAAATGATCCCAAATTGCATATGCAACTTTTTTTTGGTAACACTTATTGAGGTACTTGGAAGACATAAGAAATGTTGACCAATTGTATCATTTTTGCTATTGCACATAAATGAAATTATAAATAGAAAAGAATACTTTATTGCAATCATGTAGTCTAATATTTATTATTATGTGGTGGTACCTTTTTTTCAAATAAATAAAGATCCTAAAGAATAAAACTTTAATCTTTGATGAAATAAACATAGAGTTCTATTACGAAGAGACAAAATAAATATCAACTCATTTAGATCATTAGTTACAATTACAAAATGACGTGTTAATTACAATTAGTAGTTATAACGAATTGATATTTATTTTGTATCCCTTTTAAGTTTCTTTCTAACTTTTAACTAGGCAAATGCTAATCACCTACTATTCAAAAAGCATTAAATGGATTGTTTTTAGCAATCCTAAACCTCATGATCAAAGAATTATTATTATTATTATTATTTTTTGCTAACATATCTTAAAACAAATTAGCACACATTTTTATAAAATGTCTTCTTTTTTATTTTTTTCTTTTATGGACTAATATTTAAATCCTAAACATGACACAAAAAGAATAATTAAATATTTTCACTAGGATATCTTAAAAGAAATTAATATGCATATTAAAATGTCTTTTTCTTTTATTTTTACTTTATAGGAATTAAAATTTGAACTTTAAACCGAAAACTAAGATTTTAGATAATCTTGTCACTAGACCTTGTAACTATTAGCTACAAAATGTCTTTGATATATATCAAATTGCACAATAGAATTATCATTTTCTTTTTGTTCTTATGCATAATAGAATTGTTGAAGTTTTACGTAGACATTAAATGGTTGTTAAAGAGGTGGCAAATGGATAAGACAAATCTTTGTATCTTATCACTACGATGCTAATTGTTTCTTTCAATTTTCATGCACTACACTATAAAATACTCATAGTAACAATTTCTTTGTGGCGATTTAAATTTGTCGTTAAAACAATATAAGACAACAGTTATAATCATCACATAAATAATTTTGTAAAATCTCCAGCAATAGTAGCCTTTATATAGTGGTTTCTCTGCTTATGTTGTGGTTTCTTGGCAGTGGTTATAAACTAACTTGATATATGTTCAGAGGTAGCAATTTGAAATGGTTGTAATAACAGTTTCAATCCTACGCTACTTTCAAGCAGAGGTTTTAAGGCAATGGTTGAAAATCGACTTCATATGTGTTTAAATGCAGTAGTTTCAAATAATTTGAGCAACATTGTTTAACCCAAGCTATTTTAAGGTTGAAATTTTGAGGCAACAAACGAAAATTGATGTCATTTGTATTTTTATGTAGTGGTTTTGAATGAGTTAAGTAGTAACTTTTAACCCATGCTACCAACTCTCTGACCAACTAAATATATTTGAAACACCAACTCTATACTCTCTAGATTTTGGTGTTAAAATTAAAAGATTTTGGTGTTAAAATTAAAGATGAAGATCATATTATCATCTTCCACTATAAGGTACCTTTGTCTTTTGAAAATTTTTTTGATACAATGCTGTTATATTACAAGGATGGTTTTTTCTTGGATGATATAAAGATATCAAAATTGAAGGGAGCTAAAGAAAGGGATGACATAAATGTTCATAGAGAATCAAGCAAATTACTTGGTTGTCAAAGGTAGATCAATTGTAAAGCAACATGTTATCATTGTCAAGAAAAGGGACATATTTGGCATAATTGTCAAAAGCATCAAGACAAGTAAAAAGCTAATAATTCTACTGATGCAATAAATATAACTAACAAAGGAGAAAGGTTTTCTGCCAATAATGTTCTAATAGTGTCAACCAATAGCTTAAATGACAAGTAGATTCTTAATTCAAATTATACGTTCCATGTGTGTTCAAATAAACATTAGTTTTCGTAAAAAAAAGTCAATTAATAGTAGAACAATTTTATTAGGGAATAATAAGGAACTACTTGTTGTCAATGTATGTATTATTTGAATCAAGAAGTAAAAGAGCATTATTAGAATATTAAAAGTTTGGTGTCTTCTAACGCTAAAAAAAAAAAAAAATCTCATGTCATTAACTATTCTTGACAAACATGAATACCGATACTCAATTGAAGGTGAAGTACTTAAAATTTATAGAGGCTTGTTGTTCGTGATGAAAGAAATGTCGGTAAACTATTCTTATTATCTTCAAGGAACTATAATTTTTGATAATGTGAATATTTGAGTAGCAAATTCTAGTTCTAATACTCAAGTGTGAGATATGTGACAAGGCTGCGTGAGTAGCAAGGCATGATCTAGTTGAGCAAATGAGGTTTTCCTGGAGTTTAAAAACAATTGAGTTGGAGTTTTGTGAGTATGGAAAACAGATTGGAGTAAAGTTTAGAACAATGGTCTACAAAACCAAAGAAATGGTAGATATATTTGCTTTGTTATGTAGAGACATGCTTTTGTTCCATCTAAAGGCACTAAACGATATCTATTGACTTTCACTCATAATTTTTCAAGAGTATGGGTGTATTATTCTAAACACAAGAGTGAAGTGTTCCACAAATTCAAACAATGAAAAATCTTGATCAAGAAGCAAACTAACAAAAGGTTTAAGCATTTGAGTACTAAAAACGATTTCGAATACTGTTATGATGAATATGCAAAGTGTTACAAAAATGAAGGTATCATCGAACATTGCACAGTGAGACAAATGCCACAACAAAAAGGAATTGTAGAACAAATAAACATAATACTCATGGAGAGAGCATGTTGTATGCTCTCTTAAGCAAACTATTAAAAGATTTATGCATTGAAGCAATCAATATGACTTAGTGACATGAACAAGAGGAGGTTCTTAACAAATTACAGTTTCATTCATGTTGGTTATACCATTAATTAGGAGACAATTTTACAACTCATAATTACCTAGTTTACAATAAAAGTTCAATGCATGACAATTGTAGGAACAAAAAAAGAAGTCTTGCAATTCCCAAATCTCATTTTTGATCTAATTTTATAATAAAATCTTATTATTAATGTTATAAATTTTGTCGTTTACAATAAAATCTTACTATTATATATTGTGATAATAAAAATTTTACATATTTAATTTTTTAATTAAATATATAATGAAAAGATTAAATATATTTATTTTATATAATATTTTATCTGTAAAATTATTTTAGAAAGAGACTTATCAATGAAAAAATATAGTATAGATAAGTTTATATATATAATGATAAAATTTATTTTTATGGTAAATTATTTAAATTTGATCGGTGTTCATAAAAATTAAGATATGAGAAAAGATAATTAAAATAAATTATGATGACGGTGGCATTATTTAAGTTAAATTAGAGATTTGTTGAAAGCCAAGGTCTTGCTATTGGTGCAAGAAGGGCCACGTCTGCTGCACCTATTACCAGAAGTCAAAATCAATTAAATAATATGACTTTAATCGTAAACTTGCACAAAAGGCCAATGACAAGATTAGAATATGCGAGAAATTGAGGCAGTTGAAGGAGGTGACCATGCTGGTGTGATCTGCTAAATATTCTCGCATGCCGCATTTAAGGCTTCCTTTCTTTTCTTTTTTCATTTTCTTTTTAATTCAAAGCTTTTATTTGTTCTTCGTTAATTAGCTTGGCTTCAACAACTATAAATAAGAGGTTGCAGTCAAAGCCGGGGCATAGGAGAAGGAAACAATTTTAAGTGCTTTTTAAGAGAAAAATACTGAGAATTGAGTGATATAAAATGTATGCGAGATTTTAGATCGTATAATATAATGAATAATATAATTTGTAGTTTCTGTGTATTTGATAATAAATATTCTTTAATCGGTAAACTGTGAGTAGAAGTTAAATATCGAATTAGGTAAACTTTTATATCTTTCAATTTTGTTGTATTATTATTTTTATCAAAATTATTATTCTGGTTGGATAGCTTAGTCACACCACTTTTTAATGGAATTGCATGACGTATTTTTTGAAAGGGTTACGCATGGTTGTCTCATTCACTTGTAGTAGTAACACTAGACTCTGAATTGCACCCAAAAAAAAAAAAAAACAAAAAAAGAAAAGAAGAATACTGTTATCACCTTCTAGATGATGGTTACGCATTTATATTTTTTTCAGCACTACCATATATATATATATATATATATATATATAAAGTAAGTATATTAATTAATCTATTTATAAATTAAGATAAAAAATTAATTATTAATATTTTTATTTTTGTATAAATAAAAATTATTATTTAAATACTGATAAAACTGAGTAGATTTTTTTTTTATATTTTATTTTAGTGTTAACAAATTTAAAGTTTAATATTATATTTTTAATATAAATATTTATTTATTAAAAATTAAATAATAAAAAAATTAAAATCAAGTCAATATATATAAAAAATATAACAAATTACCAATCAAGTTAAAAGTTATGTATAACTTTCTAAGTTGATGGGCAGGAAAAAGGGAAATTATAAATATTTCTCAATTTCAAGCCTCATTTTTAACTTATAAAATAATATGCTTAATTCCAACGCAGCAAAGAAAAAAAGGAAAAAAAAACCTCAGATCGTGTAGTATTTTATTTTATTCTCTATTTGTTCTTGATTACAACGGAAAATAAATCTAAAGCCACAATACGTAGTGACCCTAAGACCTTCTCGGGGTGATCGGGCCGTGGGTTTGTCACCTGGCCTGTCTGTATTTTGTGAATTTGACCGAGACAGATGTCAAGAAACAGGAAATGTTAATTACCTCATCTTAAATTATGTGTTGCTTATATGGTCAGCGGAGTTTAATCAGTTATATTGAATCATCGATTGGACTTGGAGAACTGCTATTAAATTCAAAAAAATTGCAAAATATGGCTATGCAGAATTATCTTTTTGTGTGTGTATATTATTGACAAAGTCTCGTCATATAATATGGATACGATGGTGAAGGCAATGTAGAAGTTGATTGAGGTGAGAAAAGAAAATAAATAAGTAAAGGTTATAGGCAATTGCAAAATATATTGATCCTCCCCCCCCCCCAAAAAAAGGAGAGCTTTTGTCTTGCGAACAAGCAAACTGGGTGTTGCTTCTAGCACGAACAACAATTAAAAACGTTTTTATTCGATTATTGGCAGGGATTAGGCTGGAGAGATCTATTGTCCTTGTTCGATCCAAAGCCAAACACCAAACATGATAGAAAAGCATGAATGCCACGTTCTGTATGCATCTACCCATTTTTATTTCTTGATAATGGTGTTTATTTCTAACAACCTTAAGCAACGGTTTTTAACAACTGTTGTAAGTCCATTATGGTGTAGTGTATCTGTAACAAGAAACTAGAAAACATACATTTATGAGATAAATCTCATAATCCCAATGTTTTATTCAGAATTATAACATAAAATCGCTATTTTGTCACAGGGCATAACAAATGACTTGGTTAATATCCAGTCTTGCTCTTCTCACCCATCTAATGCTTCTCACCAGATCCTTTGTTGTGATCGAATGCCGCCACAGATGGGGGATGGTCCTTCGCACATTGTTTTAAGCAAGCATCATAACAAAAGAAGTTACCTTGGCATACGAAAGTGCAATGATCTTCACAATATGTACCAATAACTGGTTCCCAATTTGTTGATATCATGATTGCAACCAAGAATACTAATGCAAATTTTGTAACCATGGCTGCCATTGAACCTTCCCTTTCTTAATTTTTGTTTTTTTTTTTCTTCTTATCTTGTTTTTTGACTCTGCATTATGATATTCTAGTCCAATTTATAACCTTGTCATTAAATGCCTCTGACCCCTTTGGATAACTTAGCATTAAATTCAATCATACAAATAAAGGAGAGATGTTTGGTGGATACCTAAAGTTTGAGTATATCCAATTATACTAATGAAACGTTGTGATCTAAGCAAATGTTTTAAGGGGATTTCTATTTTGACACTCCTTTCCTTGTGAGTATAACTCACTCATAATCTTACATCATATAATAAGTGGGGTGTACTTGAAATAAAAAATAATAAAATAAATTTGTGTATTGTAAGATTATTAGTATGTTATACTCACAAAAAAGATGAGTAAACATAGCAAGTATTGTGTTTTAATTCAATCATACAAATAAAGGAGAGATGTTTGGTGGATACCTAAATTTTGAGTATATCCAATTATACTAATGAAACGTTGTGATAAGCAAATGTTTTAAAGAGATTTCTATTTTGATCCTCCTTTCTTGGTGAGTATATCTCACTCATGATCTTATATCATATAATAAGTTGGGAATACTTGAAATAAAAAATAATAAAATAAATTTGTGTATTGCAAAAATATTAGTATGTTATACTCATAAAAAAGATAAATAATATTGCAAATACTATGTTTTAAAGTCAATCATACAAATAAGGGAAAAATGTTTGGTGAATACCCAAAGTTTAAGTATATCCACTTATACTACCAAAACGTTGACATTTTAGTTCAATTCTTGTGTCTCCTAATTCTTTTCTAGTAACTGTTTATTTGCTTGATTCCTTAGCTTTAAATGCATTGAATGATCCCAAATTACCGTATGCAACTTTTTTTTGTAACATTTATTGAATTACTTGGAAGACATGTTGACCAATGACATCACTTTTGCTACCATAGATAAATGAAATTATAAACAGAAAAAATTACTTTATAACAGCCATGTACTTGCATGTAACCTATATTTATTACTGCATAGTGGTAAATTTTATTTTAAATAGATAAAAATCCTAAAGGATAAAACTTTAATTTTTAATAAAATAGTCACAGAGTTTTATTACGAAGAGATATAAAATAAATATTAACTCATTTAGATCAATAGTTACAATTACAAAATAACGTATGAATTACAATTGATAGTTATAATGAATCAAAATTTATTTTGTATTTATTTTAAGTGTCTTTCTAACTTTTAACTAAGCAAATGCTAATGATTTACTATTCACAAAGCATTTAACACATTGTTTTTAGTAATCCTAAATCTCATGATCAAATAATAATTAAATATTTTTGCTAATATATCTTAAAACAAATTAACACACACACTTTTATAAAATGCCTTTTTTTTTTGGCTTTTCTGTACTAAGATTTAAATCCTAAATATGACACAAAAAAATAATTAAATATTTTCACTAGCATATCTTAAAAGAAATTAATACACACATTAAAATGTCTTTTTTTTTCCTTCTTTTTAGGAATTAAAATTTGAACTTTAAACCAAAAACTAACAGTTTAGATAATTTTGTCACTAGACCCTGTAACTAGTAGCTATAAAATGTCTTCAATATATATCAAATTGTGTAATAGAATTATCTTTTTTTTTTTTTCGGGCTTGTGCATAATAGAATTGTTAAAGTGTCACATAGATATTCAATGCTCGTTATAGAGGTGGCAAATGGATAAGATAAATCTGTGTATCTCATCACTGTGATGCTAATAGTTTCTTTCAATTTTCATGCTCCACACCATAAAATTCTCATAGTAACAGTTTCTTTGTGGCGATTTAAATTTGTCGTTAAAGAAACGTAAGACAACAATTATAATTATCACATAAATAATTTTGGAAAATCTGTGGCAATGGTAGCCTTTATACAGCGGTTTCTTAGCTTATGTTGCAGTTTCTCGGCGGCGATTATAAACAAACATGATATATGGCCAAAGGTAGCGATTTGAAATAGTTGTAATGATGGTTTCGATCGCACGCTACTTTTAATTAGAGGTTTTAAGGGAGCAGTTGAAAATCGACGCCGCGTGTTTAAATGCAGTAGTTCCAAATAATTTGAGCAACATTGTTTAACACACGTTATTTTGAGGCTGAAGTTTTAAGGTGGCAAACGAAAATCGATGCCATTTGTATTTTTTGTGCAATGGTTTTGAAAGAGTTGAGCAGTAGCTTTTAACCCCACGCTACCAAGTTCCTAACCAACTAAATATATCTAAAACACCAGCTCTATACTCTGTGGATGAAGAAGCAACCCCCATTTAAGATTACTTGGCTAAGTTGGATAAGGTAATCTTAAAATCGAAAGATTTCGATGTTAAAATTGAAGATGAAGATCTGTTATCATCTTCCTCTCTTAGGTACCTCTGTCTTTTGAAAAATTTTTTGATATGAAGTTATATTACAGGGATGGTCTTTTCTTGGATGACATAAAGATATCAAAATTGAATGGAGCTGAAGAAGAGGATGACAGAAATGTTCGTAAAGAATCAAGCAAACTACTTGGTTGTCAAAGGTAGATCAACTCAAAAAGAGTCTGGTAACAATGGTAAATCTAGGCTCAAATTTAGGCACAGTAAAGCAACATGTTATCATTGTCAAGAAGAGGGGCATATTTGGCATAATTGTCAAAAGTATAAAGACAAGTAGAAAGCTAATAAATCTACTAATGCATTAAATATAACCAACGAAGGAGAAAGGTTTGATGACAATAATGTTCTAAGAGTGTCAACCAACCAATAGCTTAAATGACAAGTAGATTCTTAATTCAAATTAGACTTCCCATATGTGTTTAAATAGACATTGGTTTTCACAAAAAAAAGAAAAAAATCAACTAATAGTAG
Source organism: Bruguiera gymnorhiza (assembly GCA_020883675.1). Lineage (NCBI taxonomy): Eukaryota > Viridiplantae > Streptophyta > Magnoliopsida > Malpighiales > Rhizophoraceae > Bruguiera > Bruguiera gymnorhiza. Next base: position 3,511,818 of record JAIRCJ010001050.1, read on the forward strand.
AACAATCTTATTAGGGAATAATAAGGAACTACTTATTGTTGGCGTATGTATTATTTGAATCAAGATGCACAAGAGCATTATAAAAATATTAGAAGTCTAGTGTGTTCTAACACCAAAAAAGAATCCCATGTCATTAATTATTCTTGATTATCATGATTACAAATACTCAGTTGAAGGTGAAGTACTTAAAATTTTTAGAGTCATGCAGATCATGATTAAAAGGAATGTTTGTAAACGGTTCTTATTATCTTCAAGGAAGTAAAATTTTTGATAATATGAATATTTCGGTAGCAAATTCAAGTTCTAAGGCTACTCAGGTGTGAGATATGCAACAGGTTTATGTGAGTAAGTAAGGCACGATCGAGTTGAGAAAATGGCATTATCTCAAAGGTTAAAAAAACCAGGGTGATTCGGTCGTGCGTTTGTCACCTGGCCTGTCTATATTTTGTGATTTTGACTGAGACAGATGTCAAGAAACATGAAAAGTTAATTATCTTATCTCAAATTATGTGTTGCTTATATGGTCAGTGGAGTTTAGTCAATTATATTGTATCATCAATAAAGTGGTAGGCAGTATTAATATAGATTGGACTTAGAGAACAACTATTAAATAAAAAAAAATTGCAAAATATGGAAGGTGTCAAATAGGTGTCAAAGTCAATTTGACTTAGGGCAACCTTAAGGCTAGTGGATGGACCCTTAGTGTTAGCAGTGGTAGCAGTAGCCTTATGAAACTTATCTTGTAAATTGGTTTGCTAATTGAGACCAAATGGTTTAAACTATTGTTTTTTGGGGCTAGATTGTTACTTGGCTTGTAATTTACAACATTTTGAGATATGATGGCCTAATTTGTGATAGTATTGATAATTTACCTTACATTGCATAAGAGGAGAATAGGTAAATAAGACAATATTAATAGGTACTATAAGGCAATGAACCTTTATAGTGGCCAGACGAGCTTCCTCATAAAGTAATTCAACAATTACACTTTCCAATGATGACAATGGATCGTGACAAAGTAGAGAAGCTCAAACAAGTTCATAATCATCTTTCAGAGTCATAAGAAACTGTATAATCCTCATTCTATTTTTATACTGTGAGAACTTAATAACATCATAATGATAATCCCATGTAGGTTTATAAGATGCATTTGAAAAAGAAAGACATTAATAGACTAACCTGGTTATTGTTTCAAACTGTCAAGTTTATCGAGTAGTTGATACTAATATGCAACATCATAGGTAGAGAGTATCATAAAGCCAATAGATCCTTCACCTCTTTCACTATGCCAAGTTGATCAAACAAAAATTTCATAATTGAAATACATGTATTGCAAAACTATGTTAGAATCTTGCGATGGTTCCTCAACTACTCATCAGTCCATTCAACTAGTTTTTTAGACGATTCTTCTATTACCACAATTGGTTTTGGAATTTTTTCACTAACATAGCCTCAAAGTTTACACCTCATAAAAAAGTTATATATCTTTTAGAACCAAAGAATATAATTTGTTCCATCTAAAATAGTGCTGATAGGCATAAAAACTTCTTATTTCTCCATATTAGCAAAAAGTATGATGTCAAATAGTGATAAAAAAACATGCAAAAATAGATATAAGACATACCAAAATAAGTCTTAGGAATCAATTTGACCTATTCAAGAATTGGCCTAATAATAGTTGAATCGAATGGTAAAAAGAAATTGATAATTATAATAGAAATAGATTTGGAAGATCGAAAATTGATGATAATACTAAAAGACAAATGATGTAATGGATAGAATTTGATAATAGACTATTTCTATCTCTAAAAAAAAAAAAACTTTTCTCTTTAATTGAAAAGGTAGAATTAAGTTTTGATACCATTAAAAAATAAATAATGACAAAAGCTATGAGAGAGGAAGAATGAGAGAATAATTTTTATGTATTGAACTATGAAATACTATACCTATTTATACGACTATTTGGAAATTCTTTTTTTTATATTTCTTTCTTTAATTAGATATTTTACTACTTAGTCTATAAAATATTTTTTAATTAAATGATTTTATCTATAAATATGTGTAAATCCAAAAGGTAAATCATTCTAATAAATAAATACTTTCAATAAAAATATCACTTTTATTGCTATTTTTATCTTAGAGAATTTTTTTTTTTCACTAAACATTGTGTCAAAATTCTTGGCATCTATGTTAAGTTTTAAACTTAGGGTTACCTCATTCTCACACAAATTTGTCACTACTCATTACAATAGCGAGACTTAAATTCTCAATTTTATAAGAATGGTTCTTGATCTTCCATTGAACCAAATTGTTGTTGATAAATTTAATTTTTTTCATGCAATGAGATTTATTTAATCAACAATCATTTACATATAACTTTTGTCTATTCCAAATCAAGCCTTGAAGATTACACAATCTAATTGTAGCAGATATGTACAAAAAATTTTTCAATAACCACCACATCATTTGCTGCAAATTAATCAGTATTTGTATAAAAATTAAACCATAGTTGTTGGCTAAGCAATCATTGCCTATACACTTATGAAGCATTGTGTAACATTTCACGAAACCAATGCTATTGATCTCAAGAATGGTTGGTTTAAACTTTTATTAAAATGGTTGTTTTTTTGTTGCAATAACCTTTAAAATGGTTTCATAAAAGTTATTGCAGTGCCTATATAAAACTACGATTAGCAAAATGCTGCCTTAGATATAAGACAACAATTTTACGAGTTTAAGCAACAATTTTTTAATTTTGCTATAAGTGCTTTTATGGTGTAGTGATAATTCTTCTTAATTTCTTCAATATTTACAAATCTAGTTCTTTCTTTAATCCTAAAGGCTCAATTTTCCAAACTCTAATGATCTCCGAACCTATATCAATTTTAGTTGATGACACTCAATAAGAAAAAAATTTCAATGACCGAAAGTATTAACTAAAATGAATATCGGAAAATAGTTTTTTAATTCTTAAAATAGAAAACACTCAATGAAATTGTTTTTTTTTTGTAAAATATTTCTTTAATGTGTAGTGAGCTTTAATTTTAACTTAATTAAAATTTAATGATTTTTTTTATGGAATGATTCTGAACTTCTATGCTGAAAGTGCTCTAAAAAAAAATGATAAAATGATGTGTGATCAGTGACTAACTTAACAATTATTTTTTCTTCAATTTTGTTAGGGAACTTTATAAGTCTTAACTCAATAATAGAGTAGCTCTTTATTTTTTTATAAATCTTACACCTTTATATTGGGAATTAAACTTTAGAATTGGGATATCTAAGACACTAAATAATATGTAACAATATCTTTCATCAGCATATTTTAGTTTGGCGTGACTTTGCCAGGGTTATGAGGTCTTGTGTAATTTATTTGTAAAAAATTATTACTAACAACATGCTTAAACAACCTACTGACTAGTCCTACTATTTTATGATGCATGAATTTTAATATTAGTTACCGAAATTCAAATCCTAAAACCCACAAAAATTCTAGAAAACCAAAGATCTTCGATTCCTTAATGCATTTTTTTTGTTGAAAACACCATCCCCTCTAATCTTTTTCACAACGATTTTGGCATTCTTTTGTTTGTGTTAGGTGGATTTGGGCAAGTACTTTGATTAACGCTCTTATTGTTATTCCATTTGTCTCATTGACAAATCAAAATACAAAGATAACTAAAAAAGTAAACTACATAGGGCATGCATGATTGCAGAAGTGTTTGATTCCATATCAACGCAAGACACCATACATGCCTAAAACAGTATGTAGTGTCACTACACCATAAAGTACTTACAGCAGCAATTTATTTAGGGCAGTTTAAAACCGTTGCTAAAATAATATGCAACAGTGGTTATAACCATTGCGTAAACATACTTTGATAATGTGCGGCAATAATAGGTTTTATGTGGCAATTTCTCGGTAAAGGTAGAAAACCGCTGCGATATATCTCAAAGGCTGTGGTTTATAGTGATGATTTCCAACTGATGCTACTTTAAATAGCAGTTTTAAGGCAGTAGAATAAAGTTGATGTCATTTGTATTTTTATGCAGCAGTTTTGAATGAGTTAACTAGTGGTTTAAACCCGATGCAAATTTGAGGTAAGAGTTTTAATGCAATGGTACCAAACTGCTACCTCGTGTGTTGAAATACAATGATGTTGAAAGGTTTTAATAGCAATTCGTGAATGAGGATCTAGCAGCAGTTTTAAAAAGATAATGCAGTGGTTTTAAAACAACCAAATTACGTTGTTTTGTTCACCTACAGTTTTGAAAGAGCTCTCAATCTTTCAACAACAAAAGTCCCTTCCACGATTTAGTTTGCTTCAATCCTCAATCTAATTCCATAGTTTCTTCAATTCCACAATTTCAAAGTTCATTTGAAACAATGCCTTTTTCGTTTTTCTTTTTATCCCATTTTATTCCAAAACAAAAAAAGAAAAAAAAAACTAGTCAAGCCTCAAAGCCAGAGTGTTCAGTTGTTCATCGAGAGATTGTTTTCAATTCTTAAAGTTTACAACACCCAAAGGAGGTGTTATTTTGAACCTCCACTCAACTCTACCTTCCCCAAGCCCCCACTTTCTTTTTCTATTCTTTGTTTTTTTTTTTTTTTGGTTAATTTCATGTGAAAATTAGGTAGTATCGATCATATGGGGTGGCAAATCATAGTCGTCCTCATTAAAACTTGCAAATTTTCTTTTTTTTTTTATGGCTTGATTTCTCTCTTCTTTTTGGGTTGATTGAACATTCAATTTATTTGGGAATTTATATTTGCTAAAATGCTTTATCTTCTTTATAAAAAGTTTAATCTTTTTTGCAGTGTTTGAGAACTCAGTAAGGCCAATCTCACAACTTCCCACCGATCTCACCTCTCACCTCACTCAACTTGTTGCAATTTATTGTTCTTCTTAGCAGGCGTAGCGCCAATCTCGCCACCGAGCCTAGCGTCACTATTCTGTCTTTCACCGATTCAAGTCTTTGTTAATTTCTATCTTATTCTCCTTCTTCACCGATTTGTCCTTTATTGTTTGGTTCAGTGCAAAGATTGTTGGAAAGTATTTGTTGATGTCTTGTTACTAGTGGTATTACTATTGATTTTGTTCTCCCATAATTTTTTAAACTAGATGATGAGTCCATTTTCATTTGTATTTGTTAATTTGTTTATCTATAATCTACGGTTTGATATTCTTCTTTTTGGTTTTGTAAGAGTGTCTATTGGTTCTCCTTTTTGTTTTTTGGTATTATTCCTATATTGATATCTTCACGTCTCGCTTTTCAAGTTCGTTTTCACAATAGATTACAATTATCTTTCTATGAATAAAAGGTAATCAGTGGATATCATGTTCATGTTTGAAAGCATGTTTACTGCCTTTCCATATTACTAAAGCTGGCAGAATAAGATAACGTTGGCTAAATGTGTTGCAGCTTATGGGTTTACACAAACATTGTGTTGAATTTTCTCTGTGGTTCTAGTACCCTTGATGGTAGAAGAAAATGCAATTTTGATTGGCTTTAGTAATTTGATGTTGTCATCATTGGCACGTTATGTTTTTTTCCTTGAAACTTTACAAACTTCCTAGGAATTGTATATTATAGTTTATGTTTTTCAACACTTTCGGAGCAAGTTTGGTGTAGTGTTGAGTTATAAATAGGCAAAGAGTGATATACATATTTTTGTTTTGATTTGTATTTAACAACTCATTCTGTTTTGCCAGTTGCTATTATTCAATTTCGTGCCTTTAGGTTTTTATTTTGGTTAATGGGTTATGTAGTTCTTTTGTTTCTGACTATGAAGGAACTTGATTCAATGCAAAACCTAGCTTTTTCCATGAAGACAATTATGCTAATCTTTTTGAGGTGTATTAAAGTCTTGATATCACTGGAATTATCTGAATTTTGTTCATCTGTAATTCTTAACTTAATAATGGACATTTGCGCATTATATGTTCTATTTATTAATCTATCTTTTGATATTAATCTACTTTTTTTTTGCTTTATGACATACTGAATATAATGGATCTCCATTTTCTTGTTAAATTATTATCGTTATTGATTTTTGCACCTGTTTCCTTATTGAATCATCCTTTTCAATTTGATTTTCTGCCTTTGATGATGTAAAACATTTTACCCCCTTTTTTTAATTTTTTTTATTTTTAATCTTTGGCACTACTCTTTTGCAATTATGTTTCTACAAGATGATCACTTGGGCATTCATAAGAAAGTCATCAAAGACATCTATGATATAATTTATTTTTTGAATTATATGGAGAATGAATAAGTTGCATGTCAAAATCTGGATAGATGCATATCACAATACACACTTGGATCATAATTTCTTTTTAGTTGCTACATCATTTAATAAGAATATGTTTGTTGAAGTCTTAAGGTCAATAGTATTAATATTAATTTTGTTGATTTATAGTTGTCGAGACAAATCTTCAACCTCTAATTTGAAGATCAGAGCTCTCATATTTACAAGATTGCTTCACATTCTACTAACCATTAGTTTCATATTCACCTTTCGTCTTCCAATCTTATATTGAGATAATATATGTTTCTGCTCTTTTAATATCTACCTTTCATTATAGATGTCATGTCATGTCCTGTCTATTACTTTTTTCATAAATCTTTGTAGTAGCACTTCTTATTAGCTTATGGATCCCTAAATGGTCACACTCTTATAAGTTTGACATTGTTTCTTGTTGTTATGACTAACTTTTAGGCTATATATGACCTAAAGGCCATGACTTATACTTTTGTTATGTTATCTTTGATTTAAGTTTGGTCATTGAATATGGAAGACACAAATTGGATGAATTTAGACATATTGAGTAAAGAGTACTTGGATGAGGTTGAGAATTTCTTGAATAAACTTTTTGCTAGGACTACGGTTGGTGATGAAATCTCATGTCCTTATAAGAAATGCCAATGTTGGTATTAGTACTCTAGAAATGTTGTCTTTGAACATTTAATTGTTAAAGGATTTATGAAAGGAAATGATGACAAGATTTTCCATGATCTAAGATTGACATCAAGAGCAGTATATGATGATGAAGTTGATTTTGATATGAACAATGATATTGTTGAGCTATTATATGACACCTTAAGGCATGCATAATCAACCAAGGGCTAATAATGTTAGAAAGGGGCCAAATGTGGAGGTTAGAAAGTTTTGCATATCAGTTGAAGAGGGAAAACAAGAATTATATCTTGGTTACAAGAAGTTTTCTAAATTTTTCTTTCACAATTAGATTGCATTCCCTTAAATGTATCTGTATACTAAGTAATGTAGTATTTAAAGATATTTTGGAGTTAATTAAGGTGGCATTCCCTGAGGAAATGGTACCTAGTTCATTTAATAAAGCTTAAAGCATGGTGAGAGATTTAGGGCTTGAATACAAAAACATTTATGCATGTCCTGATGATTGTATGCTATATTAGGACAAGCATAAGAAAGCATAAGCCTATGATGTTTATAGGACTTTTAGATGGAAAAAAGTTACTAATTCAAAAGGGAATAATGTCACTTTTTTATCCTTTAATGGATATAAGGTTTTAGCCAAAATTTTAAAATATTTTCCTCTAAAATCAAGGCTTCAAAGAAATTTTATGTGCCCAAAAATAGCTGATAAAAAGGGTTGGCATGCAAAGCATCAACCTAAGGATGATAATATTAGGCATCCTGCTAATGGCAAAGTTTGGAAAGATTTTGATTTGTTGCATCTTGAATTTGCATAGGATCCTTGAAATGTGAGATTAAGATTGGCCAGTGATGTGTTCAATCCTTTTAGAACCATAAGCATTAGTCATAACATATGGCTAGCTATTCTCATCAATTATAACTTCGCATCATGGTTATGTATGAAGCCAAAATATACGATGTTGTCTATGATTATTTTGGGCCCAAATTCACTTATAAGGGATATAGATATGTTCTTATAGCCCTTAATTGAAGAATTGAAAGAGCTATGGGAATTAAGTTATAAACCTTGTGATGCATCTAGCAAGTAATCCTTCCAAGTACATATAGCCCTATTATGGACTATGATTAACTTTCCAACTTATGTAATGTTATCGGAGTGGAGTAAAAAAGACAAGTTAGCATGCCCTATTTGTAATTATGAAACTTGTTCTCAATATTTGCATCACAATAAGAAAACTTGTTATATGGAGTATCATAGGTTCTTGGATCAAAACCACCCTTAGAGATGAGATATAAAGTCTTTTAATAGTCAAGTAAAGTTAAAAATAGCTCCTACTCCTTTGCTTGGAACTAAAATTTTATCAAAGTTATCTAACTTTGATAATTAGTTTAAAAAAAACCAAAATAGTAACTTTAACACTCCATGGAAGAAATGATTTATTTTAATTTGTTTGCTATATTGGTTTACTAATAAGTATTGTCATAATTTGATGTGATGCACATTAAGAATAACATTTGTGATAGTATTCTTGGAAAACTATTAGACATTCCTAGTAAAACAAAAGATCATGTTAAATATTGGCTTGATTTACAAGATATGGGCATAAGAAAGGAGCTACAACCTATTCTCTTTAATGATGGTTGACATTTATTGTTATCAAAAGCATGCTTTTCAATGTCAAACATTTTTTATGAGATTTTGAAAGGTGCCAAACTACATCAAGGTTGTGCATCTAATATATCTAGATGTGTCAACGATAAGGAAAGGAAAATTGTTAGGTGTAAGACCCATGATGCATATTTCTTAATGCAATAACTTCTTTAAATTACAGTGAGGAAAACAATTCTAAAGCATGTTGCTATGACCTTAATAAGATTAGGATCATTTTTGAAAGTAATATGCAACAAAACTGTGAAAATACAAGATCTTGATTGTTTAGGAAAAGAAATTAGTGAAACACTATGCCAATTATAGATGATATTCCCTTCAAGTTTTTTTGATGTTATGATTTACCTACCTATTCATTTGATTAATGAAATTAGACTTAGGGGCCTATGCATTGTCATTAGATGTTTGACATTAAAAGATACTTATGCAAGTTAAAAGCATATGTATGAAATAGAAGTCATCTTGAAAAGTCAATGACGGAGGGGTATTTGGCTAAAAAGTGTTTAGTTTTTTCTTAGGATATTTACATAAAGGGGTGAAGTCTCCATTTACAAAGTACACTAAACAATGTGAAAGTATTAGATTTGAGAAGATACCACTTTTTCCTCTTAAAGGTCATGCAATAAAAGGTAAAGGAAAGAAAAAAGGTAAGGTTTTGACTTTGGACAATCTTTATTTGGAGCAAGCACATAGATATGTATTGTTCAATTAAAGATATAGAGAAGTTGAAAGCTATATCAAGTAAGCCAATGCTTTTACCAACTTTTACTTGTCATTATCTTATGTTATTATTGAAATTAAATATCTTAATAATCATATAAAATTGCTTATTGTAGAAAACATAAGGAAATGATTAATGAATGTCAAAGAAATAAGTGGGCAAATGCATAAAATCACTGTCAAGATTTTGCAATTTGGCTTCAAAATGAAGTTCGAAATAAGCATCTCCTACTTATATTGGATGGTTATCTAATGGTCCAAATTTAGTAGTCATACACTATGTTGAATATTTTATTAATGGGTAGAGATTCCATACTAAGGAACGTGATGCAATGTGCAAAATACAAAATAGTGGTGTGACTCTAAATGCTTTGACAAATAGTTTTAGAAGCTCTAAAGACCAAAATCTTATCTTATGAGATGTTACCTATTATGGGACAATTATAAAAATTATAAAGTTAGACTATTGGAGTCAATTTGATGTAATTTTGTTTAGATGTGATTGATTTGATGTCAAGAAAGATGATTATGGGTTTATTTGTATTAACACAACCAAATTATGTTATCTTTCTTGACAAAGCCAAATTATGTGATTATGTGATTACCTTTTGTACTAGCCAATTAAGTCCATCAAATTTTTTATGTTAAGGATCTAATTAAGAAAAGTTGTTATATGTGATAAAAAGGATTCCTCGAGATTTATATGATATTCTTGAAAAAGATGCTAAATATTTACAAGACTTATTTTAAGGAGAGCTTTATGAATATAGGAAAAAGATAAGATCTCCTATAGGAGGCGAACAAACCACTTGGACAAGAGAAGGCATGTCAAGTACTAGAGTAGACCTGTATATAAACATTATGTAATTTAAAAATAATGATCAGTTTAGTAAAGATTTAGATTTTAATGGCACTCTATAAGATTGGATGGATGCAAATGATTAAAGGTAGACTTATATTATCAACTTGTTAGGATGTTGTACTTTTAACTTTTTATTTTAAATATTTAGTAAATATTCAATTTTATATATAAAACTAACACCTTTAATTTTTTTATTTTATTAAAGGATAATATAAAGGGATTGAAAACCTATTGGAAACAAAAAGAAAGGTATAACTTAGTAATAATGGCAAACTCAATGTCTCAAATTTTGAAAAGAAGGTGACAATTTAATGAAGATAAGAGCCTTGAAGAGGAAAAGAGCCCAAGTATAAGAAAAGAGCAGTAACAACATGGCATATTTAGAGTTTTCAATCTCTAATGAAGGTATACATGTTACTTACTATTAGTCATTTAATGAATGAGAAGAGAATCAATACTATATTAGTTTTTTACATTTATTTTGTCTTTATCAGGATTCTTTATAGTTTCCTTTTTTTTTTTCTCACAATACTATTGTTGTTACTGCCCTTTTTTTTTTAAATGTGCCAAACATGACACATTTAAAGTTTTCAATCTTTAATGAAGGTATGCATGCTACTTACTATTAGTCATTTAATGAACGAGAAGAGAATCAATACTATATTAGTCTCTTACATTTATTTTCTCTTTCTCGAGATTCTTTATATTTTCCTTTTTTTTTTTAAACAATTAGTCAAGATCTTATAAAATGGATTAAGATTCAAGAGACAAAATTTACATAATGCAGGAGACTAACAAGCAATGCAAGATCAAGCACAACAACTAGTGCAAGAAGGGACTAGTGAAGGTATTAACTTGGCTGATTTCAATAAATTTTATATCGACTTACTTTTGTTAGTTATTGGAATAATTTTCAAAGTCTTGGCATTGTTTTAGGGTAAGAAAAGAGGCAAGGACCTATAACAATGAGTGAAGTGCATAAAATAATTATTAAAGATCGTAAACTTATATTTTAAATGTTAATAACCAATCCATTGGTCTTAATGAGATGACATTGAATGAATTCAGCAATTTTCTTGGTACCTTGGCTAGAAATCCAAATAGGGCATCGTAAGATACCAAAGGATAATAAGGGTAAAACGTGAGAGTTTGTGCAAATAATATTATAAATTTTTTTCTCTACACACGTTGTCTATTTATAATATATTTTTATCTTATAAATAGTATTTTAAGCATTGCAAAAGAAATATTTGGTTCTTGAAGAAGGAAAAAAAAATGGGTATTGATAACAATTACGACAAGTTAAAAATTCAATAGGTCTCAGTTGAAGAGAGCACTTCACCAAATGCAAAATTGACAAAGTTAGACTAAATTACCATCCAAAAAATGTACTTATAAAGCAATTTCTTAGTTTACTCACATATTAAAACTCAGAAGGATCATAGGTTTGCACTAACCAAAACATGCATATAATAAATTTGCTACTTTTTATACAAGAAATAATTTTAATTTATTCTTTTACATATGTATACATAAACAATGGCAAGAACCAAAAGAACGAATCAACAAAAGCAAACAAATATGCACACAATAGGTCAGAAGAGCTTTGCACGCATTTGAGAGCAAATGGTAAGAATAGACATATTATTGTAAATATTGTATTTCATTTTTCTTAATTTTATTTTCTGAAAATTTTCAGATTTTTAAACTTGTAGCCATGTGTTTTTCATATAGTTTATTTTGGTTGATCTATTTGAGTTGTTTATGCGATTATTGTCATTATTCAATTATTCATAAAAAGATGCACATTCCAATAAGGAGCTACCTTTTCAAATGGACATGTTCATGGTTACCTGCACAAAAGAAAACCTGACAGAGTGTATAAGGAATCTACCAAGTCTACAAGTCAAAAAATTGTAAGTATTAAGTTGTTTTTTAGTACAAAATCAGTTTTTATACTTTGATAGTTTTGAACTACATCATGCTATTGTGTTTAGGCTGAAATGGAGGAGATTCAATCCAAAAGTCAAGGAGTTAGCAACCAAACAATTGATCATTTTGTTATAGTCATAGGGCAGGAGCATCCCAAATGGGTACAACTTCATAAAAGAGGTGTTAACCCTACTTCCCTAAATGGAAAGGATGCTGTTAAGGATAATGTGAGAGTGCCTACAGATTTTATGCGATCAATCCAACAAAATATGGAAAATGAAGTGCAAAAGAGGTTGGAAGCTCAAAAGCCTGCAATAGCGTAAGAAATCTTCAATATTATTCTCTCACGCTTACAATAACTCAATCTTAGTCTGAACATCAATGCCAACATGTCAATTATGATTTTTCTAGTTGTTGGCTTGTCTAGAGACTCTTTTAGTGCTCCATGTTTGTATAACCAATAAAAGAGTCATCAATCTCCAGCAGTTGCCTATTATCCACAGAACTAGGTATGTCCAGAGACATGTTATTTGTTTACTTGATTTTTGAATCCTACTTACACAATTTTTATTGATTGGCTATATCTTTAATTTCTAGAACTCATATCTTCATATCTTCAATCTTTTGGGGGTGCAAATGTTTAATATAATCACTTAATTGTTTTCTTTTTGTAGGATGATGAAAATGTTGATGACACTTAATGCTTGTTTAGCAGATATGTTGTGGACCAAGTCTTTTATTTGATTAGTTGATGTTCTTGGTAGAGTATATTAAACATGTGCGAATGATGATACTACTTTTCCAGATATTATGCTTGTAGACTTTCTATGTTTGTTTGGATGATTGGTGAATAAACAAAATAGTAATTATTTCAAAAATTAAATACCAATTGTATGCCATTAGGTTTAAAAACACTACTTTAGATCTTAAAACTGCTACCTTTAAACTTCAAAACCGTTGCCTTTAATATTCGAATCCGCTGTTTGTAAGTTTCAAAACTGCTGCTTATAGGAAATACAACTGCTGCCGTTAGGTGTCAAAAATGCCGCTATCTTTTCTAAAAACTATTGCTTTTAAGCTGCAAAAACGTTGCCTTTACACCCCAAAACTACTGTCTTTAAGTCTCAAAACTACTACCTTTATGTTGCCTAGCTACTACTTTTGGGAATAAAAACCGTTACCTTTGAATCTCAAAATCTCTGCTATTTATAGGAAAAACCATTGCATTTATGTCTCAAAACCGATGTTTTAAGGTCATTGCCTTTATTAGTCAAAATCCCTGCCTTTAGGTTACCCAACTACTACTTTTGGATCTAAAACTCATTGCCTTTGAATCTTAAATCTATTGCATTTGCAACCCAAAACCACTACCTATGCAACTATGAAGCACTGCATAAAATTATGAAAAATCAATACTATTGATGCCAAAAATTGCTGGGTTAAACTTTTAGTGCAACGATTTTTTTTTTCCCACGACAATAACATTAAAATTTGCTACATAAAGGCTATTACAATGCCTATCAAAAGTAGAGTCCAAGAAACTACTGCCTTAGATCTTAGGCAGTGGTTTAACAAACTTAAGCATCGGTTTTTAACACTGCTGTGAGTCATTTATGGTGTAGCGTATGTGTAACATGAAATTAGAAAACATATATTCAGAGGACACAACAAGTGACTTGGTTGCTATTAAGTCTAGTTCTTCTCACTCATCTAATGCTTCTCACCTAATCCTTTGTTGTGATCGAATGCTGCCACAGATGGGGGGTGGTCCTTTGCACATTGTCTTAAGCAAGGATCATAGCAAAAGAAGTTACCCTGGCATAAGAAAGTGCAATGATCTTCACAATATGTGCCAATAGCTGGCTCCCAATTTGTTGATATCATGATTGCAACCAAGAATACTAATGCAAATTTTGTAACCGCGGCTGCCACTGAACCTTCCCTTTCATAATTTTTGTTTTTTTTTTTTTTTCTATCTTGTTTTTTGACTTTGCATGTTGATATTCTAATCCAATTTATAACCTTGTCATTCAATGCCTCTTACCCCTTCGGATTACTTAGCATTAAATTCAATCACACAAATAAAGGAGAGATTTTTGGTGAATACCAAAAGTTTGAGTATATCCACTTATACCAATGAAACGTTGTGATCTAAGCAAATGTTTTAAAGAGATTTCTATTTTGACTCTCTTTTCTTTATGAGTATAACTCACTCATGATCTTACATCATATAGTAAGTGAGGTGTACTTGAAATAAAAAATAATAAAATAAATTTGTGTATTGTAAGATTATTAATATGTTATAGTCACAAAAAAAGATGAGTAAATATAGAAAATACTTTGTTTTAAATTCAATCATACAAATAAAAGAAAAATGGTTGTGAATACCCAAAGTTTAAGTATATCCACTTATAACACCAAAATGTTGATATTCTAGTTCAATTCTTGTGTCTCCTAATTCTTGTACCTATTTTAAATATCTTTCTAACTTTTAACTAGGCAAAGGCCAATGATTTACTATTCATAAAGCATTAAATGCATTGTTTTTAGTGATCCTAAATCTCATGATAAAAGAATAATTAAATATTTTTGCTGAGATATCTTAAAACAAATTAACACACACTTTTATAAAATGTCTTTTTTTTTTTCTTTGCTTTTAAGGACTAAGATTTAAATCCTAAATATGACACAAAAGGAATAATTAAATATTTTCACTAGCATATCTTAAAAGAAATTAATACACATATTAAAATAACTTCTTTTTTTTGTTTACTTCATAAGGATTAAAATTTGAACTTTAAACTTAAAACTATCAGTTTAGATAATTTTGTCACTAGACCTTGTAACTAGTAGCTATAAAATTTCTTTGATATATATCAAATTGCATAATAGAATTAACATTTTTTTTGGCCTTGTGCATAATAGAATTGTTAAAGTTTTACGTAGACATTAAATGCTCATTAAAGAGGTGGCAAATGGATAAGATAAATCTTTGTATCTTGTCACTATGATGCTAATAGTTTCTTTCAATTTTCATTTACTACACTATAAAATACTCATAGTAACAGTTTCTTTGTGGTGATTTAAATTTTTGATTAAAATAACATAAGACAATAGTTATAATTATCTTTATCACATAAATAATTTTGCAAAATCTATAGCAATAGTAGCCTTTATACAGCAGTTTCTTAACTTACGTTGCAGTTTCTTGGCGGCGATTATAAACCAACTTGGTATATGTTCAGAGGTAACAATTTGAAATGCTTGTAAAAATGGTTTCGATCTCACGCTACTTCTGTCTTTTGAAAATTTTTTTGATGTGATGTTATATTACAAGGATGGTCTTTTCTTGGATCGCATAAAGATATCAAAATTGAAGGGAGCTAAAGAAGAGGATGACAAAAATGTTCGTAAAGAATCAAGCAAACTACTTGGTTTTCAAAGGTAGATCAACTGAAAAAGAGTCTGGTAACAAAGGTAAATCTAGGTTCAAATTTAGGCACAGTAACGCAACATGTTATCATTGTCAAGAAAAAGGACATATTTGGCATAATTGTCAAAAGGGTGAAGACAAGCAGAAAGCTAATAATTCTACTAATGCAGTAAATATAACTAACAAAGGTGAAAGATTTGACGCGAATAATGTTCTAACAATGTCAACCAATAGCTTAAATGGCAAGTAGGTTCTTAATTCAAATTAGACTTTCTATATGTGTTTAAATAAACTTTGGTTTTCACATAAAAACCAACTAATAGTAGAACAATCTTATTAGGGAATAATAAGGAACTACTTATTGTTGGTGTATGTATTATTCAAACCAAGATATATAAGAGTATTATAAAAATATTAAAAGTCTAGTGTGTTCTAACACCAAAAAGAATCTCATGTCATTAATTATTCTTGATTATCATGAATACCGATACTCAGTTGAAGGTGAAGTACTTAAAATTTGTAGAGGCATGCTGATCGTGATGAAAGGAATGTTGGTAAATGGTTCTTATTATCTTGAAAGAAGTAAAATTTTTTATAACATGAATATTTCAGTAGCAAATTCAAGTTCTAAGGCTACTCAGGTGTGAGATGCGACAAGTTCGTGTGAGTAAGTAAGGTATGATCGAGTTGAGAAAATGAGGTTTTCTCAGAGGTTAAAAACAATTGAGTTGGAGTTTTGTGAGTACTGTATCTTTGGAAAATAGATTGGAATAAATTTTAGTACATTGATCTATAAAACCAAAGAAATGGTGGACTATATGCTTTTGTTCCATCTAAAGGCACTAAACGACATCTATTGAGTTTCATTGATAATTTTTCGAGGGTATGGGTGTATTTTTTTAAACACAAGAGTGAAGGGTTCAACAATTCAAACAATGAAAAATCTTGATCAAGAAACAGACTGACAAAAGGCTTAAGCATTTGAGTACTAAAAATGGTTTGGAATACTGTTATGGTGAATATGCAAAGTGTTACAAAAATGAAGGTATCATCAAACATTGCACAGTCAGACAAATGCTACAACAAAAAGGAGTTGTAGAATAGATAAACATAATACTCCTAGAGAGAGCATGTTGTACGTTCTCTTAAGCGAAACTATTAAAAGGTTTTTGCGCTGAAGCAATCAATATGACTTATTACTGAGTGAATTGATCACAGTCAATGGCTATTTAAATGAAGATTGTAGATAAGTTATAATCTGATTCTCCTGTTAATCACTTTAATCTCACCGTTTAATTGCCCTACTTTCAATCATTAAAAGGAAGGCAAACTTGAGCTATAGGTTAAAAAGTGCATATTCTTAGATTATGTACAAGGGATAAGAAGGGCACAATATCAAGTTTTGTAGGTGCAGCAGAGGAAGACCAATATATCTATAAAAAAAAGAGCCACTTTATGGTTTTGAGCAATTACCTAGGCGATGATATAAGCAATTTGACAATTTTATAATTGATAATTATTACTATAGGAGTAACTATGGCAGCTATGTATATCATAAGAAAATGATAGATGGTTTGTTCATCTATCTATTGTTCTATGTTATTGAAATGTTGATAACCACAAAGAACATACTTAATTGAAGGCTCAACTGGGTAAAGAGTTTGAAATAAGAAACTTGGGAGCAGCCAAGGAGATATTAGCCATGGAGTTTCATAGAAATTGAGGCGCCAAAATCTTATTGTCACAAAAAGGGTACACTCAAAAGATTCTAGGATCATTTAGCATGTGGATTTACAAGTTAATCATTTCAAACTATCTGCAACACAATCACTTCAAACGGAAGAGAGAATGGAACAAATGGTCCTTGTTCCATACATTGGCGTAATTGGCACCATTATTATAATACATTATATGCTCAACCTAACATTTCACATGCCATTAGCACTATATCTAAATTCATGAAAATCCTCGGTAAAGTCATTGGGAGGCGATAAAATGGATTTTAAAATATCTTAAAAAAATCACAGATGTTTGTTTGGTATACAGTAAGAATAGTGACATGGGTAGTAAAATAATTGAATTTGTCAATTTTGACTATGCTATAAAGAATTTCAACTATGCAGGTGACATGAACAAGTGGGGTTTCCTAACAAATTACATTTTCATTCATTTTGGTTATAGCATTCACTGGGAGACAATTTTACAATTTATAATTACCTTTTTTACAATAAAAGTTGAATGCATGACAATTATAAGAACAATAAAAGAAGCATTGTGATTGCCAAATCTCATTGATAATCTGGTTTTACGATAAAATCTTATTATTATTGTTATAAATCTCTTCATTTACAATAGAATCCTACTATTATATAGTGTGATAACCAAAATTCTACATATTTAATTTTTTTAATTAAATATATTATGAAAAGACCAAATATATTTTTATGAGATCATTTCAAAAAGAAACTTATCAATGGAAAAAAATTAGTACAGACAAGTTTACATATATAATGATAAAGTTTATTTTTATGGTGAATTTTTTTAAATTTTATTGGTGTTCATAAAAATTAAGATATGAGAAAAGATAATTAAAAAAGAATTATGATGATGATGACATAATTTAAGTTAAATTAGAGATTTGTTGAAAGCCAATGTCTTGCCATCGGTGCAAGGAGGGCCACGTCTGCTGCACTTATTACTAGAAGTCAAAATCAACCAAATAACATGACTTTAATCGTCAATTTGCACAAAAGGCCAATGACAAGATAAGAATATGCGAGAAATTAAGGGCATTGAAGGATGTGACCATGCATGTGTGATCTGCTAAATATTTCTCAATTTCAAGCCTCATTTTTAACTTATAAAAAAATATGCTTAATTCCAGCGCAGCCAAAAAGAAAACAAAAAAAAAAACTCAGATCATGTAGTATTTTATTTTATTTTCAGTTTGTTCTTGATTAAAATGGTAAAGAAATCTAAAGCCACAATACGTAGTGACCCTAAGACCTTCACGGGGTGATCCGGCCGTGCGTTTGTCACCTGGCCTGTCTATATTTTGTGATTTTGACCGAGACAGATGTCAAGAAACATGAAATGTTAATTACCTCATCTCAAATTATGTGTTGCTTATATGGTCAATGGAGTTTAGTCAGTTTTTTTGGATCATCAATAGAGTGGTTGGCAGTATTAATATAGATTGGACTTGGAGAATAGCTATTAAATTCAAAAAAAATTAAAAAATTGCAAAATATGGCTATGCAAAATTTCTTTTTTGTGGGTGAATATTATCGACAAAGTCTCATCATATAATATTGATACGATGGTGAAGGCAATGTAGAAGTTGATTGAGGTGAGAAAAGAAAATAAATGACTAAGGGTTATAGGCAATTGCAAAATATATTGATCCTCCCCCGCCCCCCCCAAAAAAAAAGCATTTGTCTTGCGAACAGGCAACTGGGTGTTGCTTCTAGCAAGAACAACAATTAAAAAACATTGTTATTCGATTATTGGCAGGGATTAGACTTGAGAGTTCTATTGTCCTTGTTCGATCCAAAGCCAAACACCAAACATGATAGAACAGCATGAATGGCACGTTCTGTATGCATCTACCCATTTTTATTTCTTGATTCTGTTCTTTTTTTGTTTTTTCTTTTTTCTTACGTACTTGGTCCCTTCTCGCCATCACACACACGCACACGCACACAAAGAGGCCAAACAACAAAGGGCAGGCCCTCGTAGGCACCTAAAAACTAAATGAAAACACCGCTTTATGTAATAATTAATTACCATAAAAATGGAAACACACATGAAACAAGATAGTAAAGAACAATAATTTTTTTTTTTTTTTTTGGTATCGATTTGCAGGCCTGCGTGTCATATGTCCACGAATTCACAATCACAATGCGTTTGGTCAATGCGGGAGCGGCCGCTTACGATTGCTTTCTGGTCAAATGTGATCTTGTTGGAGACAATTTTGATGATTCTCTTCTCTTTATGTAAATCGTCAAATGTGACGAGACACTTTCAAGCGTATTAGTTGCAGAATTTAATACGTGTGACCCACTTAAAAGTTCTCGTTTTTTTTAATCGGAAGCAGGTTAGGTTCTTGTGTTTATCAACAAAGGTTCTAGCCAAGAGTTCTTGCGTTTATGGCCCACTTATCTTACCTTTTCTTTTGGTCTTTTTTTTTTTTTCTTGTAATTTTAGCAGCAGATGGCGTGGTGATTATTGAAAAGAATTTTGTACATATACGCTACAATTAGATTGTGTAATCTTCAAGGCTTGATTTGGAAAAGACAAAAGTTAGATGCAAATGATTGCTATTTAAATAAATTTTGTTGCATGAAAAAAAAAAATTTACCAACAATTTGGTTCAATGGAAGATCAAGAACCATTCTTGTAAAATTGAGAATTTAAGTCTTACTATTGTAACGAGTTTAGTGACAGATTTGTATGTGTGAATGAGGTAACCTAAGTTTAAACCTTAACATAGATGCTAAGAAGTTTGACACATTGTTTAGTGAAACAAAAAAAAAAGTTAATACTCAATTAAATTTAAAAAAAAAACAAAATTTCTTTATAGTTTATTCTTATCAATTTAGATACCATTATAACTGACTATGTACCCTAGAAAGAGTAACTAATCAGTGATTACATTGCATTTCTTCAAATTCACATATAACTTATTTTCCTATAGCACTACTAACACCTTCCTCAAATATAAAACATGATCCTCCATTAATTGGTTATAAATAAGAATGTTATCGAAGTATACAACTATAAACTCACTAATAAAAGGATTCAATACCTAGTTCATCAACTCCGTAAAGGTGTTAGGAGTTCTAAAAAAAGAAAAAACAAATGGCATCACTAGCCACTCGTAAAGATCATTTTGAGTTTTGAATATAGTTTTTCACTTGTCTTTAAGTCTAATCCTAATTGGATGATAGTTACTTCGAAGATCAATTTTGGAAAAGACCTTGGAACCGTCTAGTCAATCTAACATGTCATCTACCTTGGGAATCGAAAATTGATACCCAATGGTGATTTTATTGATTGCTTGACTATCAACACATATCTACCAACTGTCATCTTTCTTTAAAGTTAGTAGGATTAATATTGCACATAAACTTAAGCTCTCTTTGATATGCCCCTTTTACAGTAATTTTTCTACCTTCTCCCTTAAGATCTCACTCTTTTGTAGACTGATCCAATAACGTGGTAAGTTAAGGAGACTAGTTTTAGGAACTAAATCAATTTGATGTTGGATGTCACATATCAATGACAACCTATCTAGTAACTCTTTTGATACAATGTCACTAAATTCATCCAATAAAAGTTTAATTACTTTTAGAATCTCTATCTTTGGACCACTATTTACGTCACTTTTCACCATTAATACATGAATTTCTTTCAATTCTTTAATGGTAGTCTTAATCTCTTGATTTGAGTGGATGACTATTAGAAAAGTCCTCCCCTCCACTTGAGAAGTCTCAATTCAAAATTCTCTTTTTATAGACGGTAATGCATATTTTATCTCATCTTTCTCAAACCTATAGACATTCTTTCAACCTAACTACTAAGCATCAACTTCAAATTGCTAGGGGTGTCTAAACAATAAGTATCTATGTCTACATCACAATAGATCTCATCTATGTATTAGTTAATTAAGAAAAGAACCTTACACTATTTTGTCACGCAAATTTCTATAATTTTTTGGATCTACCTGATGATGAATGGACTTAGATGTTTTTCTACTGGTAATTGTAATTTCTTAACAGTTTTTATCCCAATAATATTTTCTTTATTACCATTATCAATAATCAAATCAAACAAAATATTATTAATTGTTTACTTAGTACAAAATAACTTATTTTATTGAGTATCATCCTCCTGCTTAGGAGCTAGAATTAGTTTTCTCACCATATATACAAAACTATCATCCTTATACTTGCATTCCTTGTCATCTGGGTAATAATAGAGTTCATCATTTTCAACTCTAGTCACTCTCTTTTGCTCTACTCTATTCATTATCTTCCTGTGTGGGCAATCACTAGAATGATGACCTACCTTGTTACACTTGTAACACTTGCCAAATATAGACTTCTCATAAAGATTAACATTCCAAATTACAACTCTCTCAGCAAGTAGTTGTTTGCTTGCAATTTTGTCAACTACCACCTTTTCTAGTTAGATTGAGGCCTTATATTTTTCTTTCTTTGCAACAAATTTGTTAGAATTAATATAAAACTTATGGGAAGATTCAACCTTGTTCTGTTCTTGTAACATCATCTCAACTTTCAATGTCATATTCTTGTCCTCAAATATATTCAATAACATTTGAACTTTAATTTTATCCCATATAGTTGGTTTCAATCTATCAAGGTGTCTTTATACTTGTTAACTTTCTGATTTCATTAGGTTTTTACGCTTAGATAATTTAAAAAATTATGCTAAGTACTCATGAACTAATTGGTTGCCTTGATTGTAATGTTGGTATTTTTAAAAAAGGATTTGATAATAATTTGGAAAGAGAAATGCTATGCTCAAAAGTTGTTTAATTTTATACCAATCTCTAACCAAAGTTTTTCCTTCTCTTCTCCTTTAGTCTTTTGTTTGTTCCAACTAAGCAAAGACTCCTCCTTTTAGCTAACAAACTACTAATCTAATTTTTTGTTCATCAAGTATCTCTATATAATCAAAGAACCTTTCTACTTCAACTAACTGATCTATAAAACTTTTAATATTTAATTAACCTTTAAATATAAGGATATCTACCTTTAACTAAAATTCATCTTGCCTTTTAAGATGTTGGGATTGTTGTTATTTGTACCTAGCATAATATAAGTACTCATTAGAACCACCATCCTTGTCATCAAAATCCATTACATAAGTTTTATACATGCACAAATTTGTTTCTTCATCAGATTCTACTACATAAGTTTGATGCCTACTTGGATTTTCAAGGACTAGTTGGATGAGAGGCGAACCACGAGCAAAATTTCTGCCATGACTCCTTTCATCTCTTCAATTACCAATGACTTCCAATTATTCCAATAGATCAAACCTTTGGCCAAAATTTTGTAGTGCCACCTCCCAGCTACAAATGATTAACCAAATAACTTGTATCCCCTAATCTTCATCAATAAAATAATTGCTACCCCCTCTATCTCACATTGCCATAAGAATAGATGAGACCTACTCTAATATCACTTAATATAATGTTTAACAAAAATAAAATTAATTCTCGATTAAATTGAAAAAATAATATTTTTTGAAAAGAAAGATAGTAATAAAGTTAATACTTTTATTAAAAATACTTTTTATTGGGATAGTTTAACTTTTAGACTTACGTATATTTATAAGTAAAATTGGGTAACTAATTAGAAAAAAGCTTAGTTAAATGAGAAAATACTTTATAACTAACTAAAAAAAAATATTTAACACAAAAGAAAATTTAAAAAAATATTTAACTGAAAAAGAAAATTTTTAAAAAGAGAATTTTCTTTTGTGTTATTCTAAAATTTTTATCTGAATTTCTTACGGGTACTCCCAGTCCATAAAACCTTAAACTACCTATTCCGCGTCAAAATTTGTGTTTCTAGCGACCAGACAATACAAGCAGCGTTTTCGAATGTAATGGACCCGCTCGCAACTTGGGCATTATTACTCGAAACCACTGACCCCAAAAGCGATTCAAGAAAGTTAAGCAATCAAACCAACACAACCAAAAAGTCCAACTAAATAAAGTTAACTCGACGTGACATGACTCACGAGTTCAATAACTATATAATAAAACCCTTTAACGGAATATTAAAATAAATAAAGCGAGCCTTTCCTTTTGAATGAATGGTATCTGCGTCTTAACCATCAATGCATATATAATCACTTTTTTATAGTCTCCGGAGATCACACGCAAATTTGATTAAATTAAAATTTAAAAAGAATTTGACTATATAATAATATAATAAGAACTGCACAGAAAATGCACAGTATTTTCAACTATCCATATGATTTTTTGTTAATTCAATAAATATTTCATCAAAATATGAAAAAATGTAATCTCGCAACAAATATTTTTTAATTTGATGATTTATCGAATTTCAAAATTTACAACATATTTTAGCATATTGAATAATTTTCATTAAAATACCATAAAATTTTTTAAAATTAATTTTAGTTGCAAAATATATAAAAATCAACTTTGATTTTGAAAATTCATAAAAATTTTCAAAAAAAAAAAGGTGATTTTCTATTTTGTTGATTTATTATATTGTATACTTTTATACTATAATTTAGCACGTTAAAGCTATTTTTATTGACACATCATAAGAAATTCTTGAAAATTCTTTTTGGCTTTGGAATTCATATTAAATTTGCCCAATTATTAAGATAATATGATTTTTGAGCCATTTTCTATTTTATTAATCTATTAGATCATGTAACTTCATATTATAGATGATATTTTAATAAAACTAATATATGAAATTAGAAGATCCAATAGATTGACAAATAGAAAAATGGCTCGAGAAACACATCTTCTATGAATTTTATTACAATTTTTTTGTAAATTATTGAAGTTAAAATTGATTTTTAATATATTTGAACAAATAAAATTGATATTTAAAAATCTTATGATATTTCAATAAAAGTATTTCAATATGCCAAATTATAAATAATGAAAATGAAAAGGGTACAATTTGATAGATCATCAAATTACAAGATATTTGATATAAGAACCAGATTTCACGATATTTTTTTCGATTTATAATAATTTTTGATAATTTTTATTTTCTTCATTCCATTAAATACTAACGGAACTCAACAGTCAAGAATCGCTTTTAATAGGATAGATAAAAGTTGAGAATGAAGCCATCAATTCTGAAACTCAAAGGATAAAATCATGAACGGAAGAAAAGTTTATAGACCAAATAATGAGTTAAAAGCATCCAAACAACCCATTCCTGCAACTGTGTCTCCTGTTAACGTGTTTTTCTCTTTCGGTTCTGGGTTTGAAATCTTCAGGCACGAGATATGGAAAACGTGGCATATGATGAGGTCAGCCTAAGTTTATGGCGGAATTTGATGGGGTCTTATTTACTTTTCTCAAACTAACAATTTTTATTATTATTATTATTTCTCGTTGACAGGAGTTTATATTGAATTCTAGAAAACTGAAGCTTTTCACGTGCCAATGGATTCCCGTCAATCAGGAACCAAAAGCCTTGATTTTCCTCTGCCATGGTTATGGCATGGAGTGCAGTGTCACCATGAACAGTTTGTATCTGCATACGTTTAATTTGTTAACGTATCCAGGACCTAAATGCACGCTAATATATATATATATGAAAACACAATTCTGTAGTTTAATGCCAAAAGGGGTGCGATCTCTAATTTAATCAGGTACCGCAATCAGGATGGCAAAGTCGGGCTATGCAGTATATGGTATAGATTATGAAGGCCATGGAAAGTCAGCTACGTTAGAGGGTTATGTTGAGAACATGGATGCTATCATTGATGATTGCTCCGAGCATTTCACTGGCATATGTGGTTGGGTTTCTTTCATAATCCTTTCTTGTTAATACCCATCTCTTGTGAAAATACTCGAAATACTTTCAGTACTTTACGGTTTTCTTTCCTACTCTTTTCCTGGTAATTTTCAG
Source organism: Bruguiera gymnorhiza (assembly GCA_020883675.1). Lineage (NCBI taxonomy): Eukaryota > Viridiplantae > Streptophyta > Magnoliopsida > Malpighiales > Rhizophoraceae > Bruguiera > Bruguiera gymnorhiza. The sequence goes on from JAIRCJ010001050.1 coordinate 3,537,018, forward strand.
AGAAACAGGAGAATAGAGAGAAGATTAGATACTTGCTGGGAGAGTCCTTGGGAGGAGCAGTGGCTCTTCTGTTACATAGAAAGCAGCCTACCTTTTGGGATGGTGCCATCTTGGTTGCACCCATGTGTAAGGTTCGTGAAGGCCTTCTCTTTTGGACCTCCTTTTTTTCCGTTTAGATCTAGTTTTCCTACAAATTCGGATCTCATACCTGTTTCTTTTTTTCTTTTTTTTAAATCCTTTTTTTGGTTGCGACTTCAATTTTAAGAACGAAAAAAAAAAAGCGTAATTGAATAGTGTGAACGGGGTCAACTGTTATGTGTACCAACTTTATGTTGGCTTATGAACAGATAGCAGATGATGTGAGGCCACATCGGGCGGTAATCAATGTGCTTTCAAAGCTTGGTGATTACATTCCAACATGGAAAATAGTCCCAACTAAGGATATAATCGATACTGCTTTCAAAGTGCCTGAAGTGAGAGCACAGGTAGAATTTTATATGAATTTCTAATGCCTTTGCTTTAGACTAATTTATATGCTAATTCATATCCCACTTCAAACTATTTTCTAATAATGCTGGTTCATGATAATTTAACCAACAGATTAGAGCAAACCCATTATGCTACAAAGGGCGGCCTCGCTTGAAAACAGGGTTGGAACTTCTCAGAATTAGTTTGGACCTTGAACAGAGGCTTCGTGAGGTTCGTTATTTTCTCCTTGTTCCTTCCCCTGTTTCTTCCTCTTATGTTCTTTACTCATTCCCGATTCGCTTTTATTCATACCTTGAAAAAAATTGATCAGGTGTCATTTCCATTTCTGCTGCTCCACGGTGAGGAAGACAGAGTGACAGATAAATCTGTCAGTAAACAGCTGTTCGATGTGGCTTCAAGTGCTGACAAGACCATCAAGTTGTACGACGGAATGTGGCACGGCCTTCTTTATGGAGAAGAACCTGAAAACATTGACTTTGTCTTTGCTGACATTATCAGCTGGTTGGATGAGAGAGCCAGCGTTGGAGGTGCAAGGTCCGAGAGGGAGCAAAAACATGCAAATGACGATTTGTCCATCCCCGGATGACAGCAAGAAACTTGGCGGCAAATGATTATGATGCCAGATAGAATATGCATTCATAAGTGTGGTCTTTTAATGGATCAAAAAAACAAAAAAACATTTCCAATTTTTTTGTGTGCATTGACAGATATGTTCGGGCAGCGATAACAATTCAATCATCTGAGTTACTTGGATGAGACTGATTTTCAGAAACCTACCCGCCTGTGCTTTCAATGGTGAGAGAAATTTTACGACAAGGGAAAAATACCAAAAGAAATTGATCTCTGTTAGGAAGACGAAAAAATTATGAATCGGGTTGACACTATCAATTATGACCGTTAGTTACAGTCTATTCCATCTACTTTTTCACATCCTTCTAACTCTTTTTAAAAAGAAAAGAGTTCTACCTAGACGACGACTGGACATAGAGAGATGAAAATTGTTGTAGTGTGTAGCTTATGAAGCATTAGGGCATTTAATGAACAAAATGAGATGGAAAATTTTATGAGATGGAAAAAATTGCTTTAGTTCATGACCCATTAGGGCCTAGGAAAAAGAAAAGCGTTTTTATGTTTGCCAGCTTACGATACAAGGTGGGGTTTCCGCTGGCCCCTTCGATTTCAAAGGCTGTATTAGAATGCAGGTTCAACTTCGGAGGTTTAATCCATATCCATGGCAAAAAGCATGAGCAAAATGTGAATAGACTTAATTCACGGACATTAGATATGGCCCAAGCAGCGGAGCCCAAAATATCTGTGTGGGTCTGCACCAAAGACCCAACCCGGAAAACGCTTGTTATTCTATCCCTTTAACCTAATACACTAGACTACATTAACAACCCCCAACTACTGCCAATCCAATGACAATGCCATGTCTGCATTCTTCCCCCTTCGCAAATGATCAAATTTGGCCGACGGTGGCTTAATAATCATTTCAAGATGAAAGCGGGCAACCTTCCCGTCGTTTTGACCATATTTTTCCTGCAAGTTTTTGTCCACCACTCATCATCTGCTAGAACCCTGGGCAACCCAGCTTCTAGCCATCACCGCCACCAACGTCACAAAATTACATTCCTAATGCAAAACGTCCTTACCATGGCACACCCATCATCAAGACCTGCAGCCACAAAAGTCCCCGGCCTGATACCATTTGCGAAACCTCTAGGCCTTTTCCCTTCTAATGAAGGCATCCCCTTACCCCAATCCAATCCCAGGGTTCCTGCCACCATATCATCCTCGCAATCGTTTGATGTTTCAAATATTGGCCTAGTGTTTCCGGCTAGAGTGAGTTTACAGGAATTGGAACTTGGAAGTTTCACAGAAATTGATGAGGGCTTGTTTGCAAAGACAAGTTTTGGTTTATTATCAGTTGGAATAGCACAAGGGATATATGTTGCTAGTTCAGAAGATGGAACCAGCCATATGATGGCAATGACAGCAAGTTTTGCTTCAAGTGGATTTAAGGATGGCTTAAAGTTTTTTGGGGTGCACAACACGCGTGTGCGTGAGTCCCATGTTACAGTTATTGGTGGCACAGGGAAGTATATTGGAGCAAATGGTTATGCAGTAATCAAGGCCGTAGATGAAAGATCCATTGCTGCACAGGAAGAAAATAGAACCAGCGACAATGTCCTGTTATTCAGTGTATATCTGAGTTAGTTCAGAATATACTCTGTATCAATCGTACCACGGTACTGATATTGTTTACAAAGGAACTATTTATGTCTCCTTTTCTCCTTAGTTTTCCTTAAATCGACAAGAAATAAATATGGTTATTCTCTTCGTGATGATATCAATCATGCTTCTTGATATTGTGGTTAAAATCACGGGGACAAGTCCTTTTAAGATGCTTGCCTTTACAGCCTGGAAGTACTGATCATTGATTCATCTCCCATAAAAAATTTATAAAAAAAAAAAAAAACGAGGCTTCGGGTAATTGTGGCATTGGCCTGAGAGATCAGTCTTCTTCACGCTGCAATTACAGAGCTGCCCAGAACTTCATTGACTACTATTAAGGGCAATCTAACGATTGAACGAGTTCTTGTTAAGTGATTAATGACTAATGATTGCAATCCTATTATGCATATTTCTATATTTCTTGCCAAGATTTAAACATGTTTATGCAATTTCATTCACCATACATGCGCCGCCTATCGAAATTTGATGAGGCAAAAGATAAAAAGGTACGAAAAAAGCTGTAAGAATTTGGCGCGGACTAAGGTTAAAAGAATCAAACGCCAATTAGTATAACTCTCTTGCAAGTGGCAACCTCTAATTCATTGTAACTATTATTTTGTTTTGGAACAAGATTTTGATACACGAAGTTACAGAAAACTTACTTAAAAGCTTATGGCATTGGTCACGAATTCTTTGCATTTATATGTTGCTTTACAACTTCATTTCTTATTAATGTGGGACATCAACTTCAATTCCCACACGCTTGCAACTTCAACAGAAGTCTTTGATCGCAGGAAGTTGCTATCTTGTCAGCTAATTTGAACCTTTAAAATCATAAGAAAATAGGGTTAAAATATGAAAGAAATACCACACCAATATCCCTGTGACTAAAACCTTGTGATTTTCAGGTCAAAATATAATAGTTATATCGTTACATGAAAACATCTGTCAATAAAGAATTCAAAGTTTTATCAAATTAGGGACTTCCAAATAGATCCATTTGAATATACTAGATGAGATGAAAGGAGACTTGTGAAACAGGAATAACAACTCTAATTATGTTTCGAACTTTCATCAAATTAAAAGTCTCAACAGATGGGAGCAATACAGACGCTTGGTGGCCAGCCCCAAACGGACGTATGATGGCTCCGAAGGTCTTACGCTGGGGCATTTCGTACAACAGAATTCCTTTAGAATATCAGAGAAAGAGACAGTAGTTTGTAATGTGACATTAATGTTCAAGTGTCTGTATTTGGCCAACTGCTCCAAAGGATGTTATTCCCTTGTGAGAGAGTTCGGTACCGCAACTAAAACACATACTAGGGGAGTAGGCAGGATGCACCAACTCCGCTCATCAGCTCCACTTCTCGTCGGAGTGTTCTCCAGCCATATATAACCTCAGTTGGACCACTGGCTTCTCTATCAAAATCTCTCTTTTAGAATTATACTTTCTCTTAAGCAATCGCATCTCTCTTGAGCATTAATCCCAAGCTAAGATGGCCCAGCCACTTTTTGTGAGCACCAAAGCGATGAAAGCCGTCGCCTATCTCTTCTTCTTAGGCATCTTGTGTGCCAATGCAGCAAGAATCCTTGATGAACTGGAAGGCCAAGATCCAGTGGTCGTAGATCCACCTGCCACAGCAGCAACTGTAGTCCCTCCTACCACTACACTGCCGAGTGGCCAAATACCCGCAGCCGCCACCCCTTCCATTCCACCTGAAGCCACAACAGATGACGAGTCCGATCCGCCACTCCCTGAAGCAGACATCCCTGCCAGTGCAGTGCCGCCAGTAGTAGAGGAGGCGCCAGAAACCACTCCTCCTGTCACTGTCGCATCACCACTACCAGCTGCCACCATCCCCACAACTTCACCAAGTACTGTGCCTGCGGCCCCCATTGAGGCCACTGCTGCCACCAAGGCAAAACCTGCTGGCCCACAAACAGCCGCCGCCACAACCCCTCCAACACTATCCTTCTTCATGCATGACATCCTAGGAGGGTCCCAACCATCAGTCAGGGTGGTCACTGGCCTCGTTGCCCGCACTGACATCAACGGCATTCCTTTCTCTGTACCAAACAACAACTTCTTCCCACTCCAAGGTGGAACTCCACTTGTCAACATCGACAACCTCAACAACCTGATAAACCCCAACACCGCCCCACTCCTGACGGGACTAAACGGCGCTCAATCCGACACCATCCTGCAAAATACTGGCAATAACAATAACGTTGTCAATTCCAACAACCTGCCTTTTGTCACGGCCGGCCAGATTCCGGCTGGCTCCGCCTTGCAAAAACTCATGTTTGGCTCGATCACAGTCATCGACGACGAGTTGACAGAAGGGCATGAGTTGGGATCTGCTGTGATGGGGAAAGCACAGGGCTTCTACCTGGCGAGCTCGTTGGATGGGTCCAGCCATACCATGGCATTGACTCTGTTATTCCATGGTGGGGAAAAAGATCATGATCTTGTTGATACTATCAGCTTGTTTGGGGTGCACAGGACTGCCTCGCCTGAGTCGCCGATTGCGGTGATTGGTGGCACTGGAAAGTATGAACACGCAAAAGGGTTTGCTAGTGTTGAGACCCTCCATCAGGAGGACCAGCACACAACGGATGGTGTGGATACAATAGCGCACTTCAAAGTTTACCTCTCTGAGTAACTTGGTGTTGGTAACTTGGTGGTGTGGTCTTGGTATGTTTGATATATTCATATGGCTACAATGTGTGTCTTTGTGAAAACTTCTTTTCGGTCACTGTTTAATGTATCTTGAATTATGTAAGCATTGAATCATTTTATCTTTTCTTTATTCGTGGAAAGAATTGCAGAGGCTACCTATGACAAAAGCTACATAACCAACAAAAATTACCGATCATTATGCATATCTTGATTAGTCACAAAGGTTTCTCTGAATTATTGATGATAAAGAAGAAATTAGGATCGAGTAATGCTAAAGGAATCTAGGACTGAAGTAAACAAGGCTGATATGCAGGGGATTCCGTACTGGCAGTTTGATTGCCAGTTTGAGCATTAAACAAATCTGGGATCTTAATTTTCTTGAGGGAGTTTTGGTTCAGAGGACAGGTTCTTTAGTATATTTTAGTCCTTGCAAAGCAAGAGGATCGAGAAGCACTCTCGGAGGTATTTTGAATCCCATTGCCGGAGCTTCAGCCCCGACATAGGTGTAGAGAGAGTTCATCCAAATGTATTTGATCACGATAGGCGCAATGTTCTTTGCCAGGAGTGCAGGGTAACCTACATGTCTCTCCCCTTTTCGACACCGAAAGAGGTCCTCACAAAATCATCCTCGTACCAAAAGCAACATTAACAAAAATCTCTCAAAAGCTCTCTATACCAACAGCCTCCTCCACTAAACTCACCAATCAAAGAATTCTCTATTTCTTTACCAATGATCTCGACATCTTCTCTCAGTTCCAACCATCCGTCACCCTTCCCAAGTATCTTTGCACAATCCTTGCTTCCTTCCTTCTCCTTGCTAACAAATAACCTCCATAATTCCTCCTTAATCATCTCCTGGCCCTGCCAAAAGACAAAGCCGCCTTGCGACGGGTTTTGTCCATGTTAGCATGCCTATTGATGGGTGTAAAACCTCCATCAGCCCCAAATTAATACCGTCAAATAGAAGCCTCCGTTCTGTCCTTTTCCAAGATATGTGGTCACGTACTTTTTCTCCAGTTTTCAAAGACTGGAAAACTTATTGGGCTCTCTTTAAAGTGACACGCATCAATGCCCATAGGCAGGTCTCTACTGCCAAAATCCTGCCTTAGTCAACACATCAACCAGGTACGAATAATCTCTGCTCTCTTCAGCTCTGAACAATCGCAGGTCTTCATTTTCTTTAGAGTCACCAGCAGAGCCAGTCGCAGTATCTTTATCACTAGAAACCATGATGTATGACCCTTCCAAGTACAGTTCTGATGTCTCTGATTTCAGAAGTTCAAGTTGCATTTGCAACCCTATTATAGACAGCTGATATTTAGAGATAGAGAGCATGAAAGAAAGCAAGTGGGTACGTCAAAACATAAAAAGAAGCTTTAATTAACAGTTTTGAAACAACCGGATCTAAATGAAGTCTCTTTCTTCTGTAATGCCTCCATTACTGAATGTGGATGGCTTTGATAAGCCTCCTCCAAGATCATCAGAAACACTTGATCACTGTCAGAGCAGTGTGAAGAAGCAGACTCTTCTTCAGAGAATCCATTGGGTATGTCCTGCAAAATAGTTACAGATTGTTTTTTAATAATTGAAATAATTCCTATTTAACTTGGCAGTGTTTGCCTAGAATTCTATGTTAGAGTTCTAGATTCAAGAGCAAACCTGTTGAACTGAAGGATCCCGGGCACCATAGAAAGAGTCCTCATGTTTTACCAACATCATGATTTTCTTGGTGGCTAACTCCTCGGACTCATCAGCCTTCGCAACAGTTTCAGCATCAGGCAGCATATTAGCTTGCATAACAACAGACGACCAACCGTTCATTGAAGACCTAGGAATTAGTGGATTTTGTGCAGACACATCCCAATTTCCACCTTCATTCTCTTGTTCCTTCCGTGTTACCAAAGCCTCTTTCAGACTTTCGTTCTTATGTGCACGTGGCTTAAAATATGCTTCAAGTTCGACACAAGAATCATCCTCTTCAACTTTGATATTTAGCTCCTGCCGAAGGACACATTTGGCTGCTACTGAATCATCATTCCCAGACTCTAAATAAGAGCTAGAAAAAGGCTTCCTATAGTTGGAGTCTAAATATTCCAAACCATCATTCTGGTCAGAATCTAGCTTCCCTGACTAGTTGTCCCCACTGCTTATGGCCAAATGAGTAAGAAAGTTCAGACTCCCGCTGCCAGGATCAGCTTCAGAACTCAGACGACATGCTTTAGGCTTGCTTTCCAAATTAATTCTCCTTGGCTCCTGATCACGAACACCAAGAATTTTACCCTGATTTACATTTATAGTAGCTGATTCAACTTCTTGAAACTTTTTGGCTGTCTTAAGCCATTCATATATTTGTTTTTGGCCTGTGGAGGGAGCATATGACTGGTCCGTATGGCAAGCTTTGTTCTCCTTATCAGACAAAACAGGCAGAGAAAGTGTCAACTCACTCTCTCTTTCAAGGGTGTCACTACCAGCAACAGGAGACCTTGGTGTCACAGTTGATAGTTCCCCCACACCATTCCCTGCCTTTCTAATTATGTGCGTAGAAAATCTTGACCTTGGCCTAGCAAGTCCCATGCCATTGTCGATTTTTTTCTTTTCTTTCCCTTCAGCATAAGTATTTCTATTCTTTGGAATAGAAGTCCCACTACAACTCCCATCACCCAAACAGAGCTTCCGGTGACAACTAGTAAATGGTGAAAAGCACCTTGCACCTTTTTTGTGTTTGGTTCCAGACCAACAATCCTGCCAGTTGTAAGGCAAGATCCATAATTTGGCTCCAGTTGTGATCCCAAAAGCTTATTCGTCCTGTGTTCTCTAGAAGAATGTCTCATGAGACAATAATCAACTTTCTTCATCAAGTCGACATATGGTTGTCCGCTCATCCTCAAAGATTTCCGGAACATTTTACTGTCTCTATAATCAGAAGCACATGACCTTAAAACTGTAATCTGCCCTGATTCCAGTTGCAGAGGAAAATCTTGTAAACCATCAAGTTTCCGGGTAAACAAGGAACCCGGTTGCTGAATATTTTGTAGAAGAGTTTGAAGCGTTTTGTCATCATAAAGCCACTTCACTCTTCTGGATGGTGTCTTCAACCCCGATGATGTCAAGTTTAACTTCCTTTTTTCAGGTGACAAGCCATGGCGCTTCTTTCTCTTCAATGTTTCAACTGCATGTAAGACATTGATACATTCTTTGCACTCTTCAATACCTGAATTCAATGGATGGTATTCTGGAGACTTTTCTCTGGCACCTATATACTCTCTTCAGATAATTCTCAGAGAGGACTCTTTGTTTCTGTCGGATAGGCTGCTGTAGTGGTAATTGATCAAAACTTATTTTAATTTTTATATTTTTTAAATTCGTTTTAAATTAATTTTTTAAATAAAAAATTGAAATTATTAATAATTTTTATTTAATTAACATATAATTTTTAACAATTTTGATATTTTTATCCAAAAAAATAATTTAAAATAAATTTAAATAACATAAAATTTAAATAAAAATAAAAAATTTATAATTCAATTGTAAAAATTTACAAAAATTTAAAACTAATTTTTTATATATCTTAATTTTTATATGCATCAACATTTGACTCTTAAACTTTATTGGATATTAGTTTGAGATTGCTTATCTTAAATTAGCCTTTAAGTTTTTTGATATAAGATGATACTAATTTTTTAATCCTTAAATGAAAAGTTCTAAATATTTAATAAAAATTATTAAAATAATAAAATTTAAAATATTAAGATTACCTAAAAACAAAGAAAATATATTTGTTTTCTATACATTGTAAAAACCAATTTAAGAAGATGCAAGAATACAAATGTTCTTCTTTGAAAAAAAAAATTAAATAGGCTTGAATTAATTTTGGTGAAAAATAAAGTGGAGAATCTCTCATTGTAAGAAGATGCATAGAATATCCCTATTATTTGCAAATATATCATAAACTAGTGTGTTATTTCCATAACAAAATAATTTATTGTTTTCTCACGAGAAGTAGGTTTTTTTTTTTCATATTATAACCAAGAGATTATAGTGTAAATCTCTCATTTAAGAAGATGCATATTTTTTTTTTAATCCCAAAACTCTAGAATGTGTTATACATCAGTGGAGTACAAAACAAAATATTTTGTATATTATTTCCCTATTCCTACCATAAGAAATTTGGGCATTTGGAAATTTTTTTAATTTTTCTTAATTTAGGAGTTTGTAAGGAGTCATCATATATGTGAAAATAATTATATGACTAAATAAGGATAGTCTGTTTTTTTTTTTAATTTTCATAATATTTATATATAATATATATATATATTTGCATCAAACAAAAAAAAAAACTAACATAGTAAAAAATAGAGGAAATAATTCAGTCTATCATACTGGCTCATCTATGACCACACTACAAGATGTAGCTAAATAATGTGTTACACAATTTCCTATGTACATATTGTATACAAGAAATAGAAAAAGAGGAGCAAATCTAGTGAATATCAGCAATAAGTTGAGCTATCAAAATTGTCTCAATACTCGAGGTGCATATAAACACAAATAACATATAGATAGCTAAGCTCCACAACAACATTGCCCATGGTTAAAGATGTCACCTAGACACCCAAATGAAGTACCATCAATTTCGTTATTGTCACCTCAAAGTGGCCCAGATAGGTCTTAGTGAGAGCAAAGATTACTGACCCATTATAGCTTTTTATTACAATCCTACCTCCACCATGGTCTAGAAAAATTACAACGTCCATATTGATTTTAAAGAAACCCAAATTAGGCAATATCTACGAGTGCAAGCTTTTAAAGGCAATATCACGTGGGGATAAAAGTACGAAAAAGAGAAAAATAAAAGCCAACACTCAATTTAACCATCAAAAGGATTTTTGCAATTCACCAAAGAAAATAACAACTTTAAAAAAAATTATTAATAATTTATCTAAATAAATCTCATTAATAGCTTACTACAATATTAAGATGGTTTAACATTTAAACCGACATATGTGTTTATAACTAAAATCATCTTATTAATGGAGAAAACACTTTAACCTAAATGATAAAACACTTAATGACTAATTGAACAAATAATATAACTAAATAGAAAAATACCTAATGATAAATCAAAATAAAAAGAAATTATTGAATAGTTTACATAATTTATGAATTTTAAAATAGTTTTCATCATGTATCCTACTTTAAACCCCTATACTTGAAAGAAACTCGCCTTTAAGTTGACACTGAGGAATTAATATCTTTCACACCATAGGAAGTACTTTGAGTACACTAATGTCTCAATCTTCTTGTACTTGCTTTTTTCTAAATGAATTTTTATTATATTAACAATTACCATTAACTTAGGCCTAAATTTCTTAATTTCAATAAAATCAACAAAATTTGGCTCAAGTAATAAATAATTAATAATATTATAGGACTTGTAGATTATGGGCTTTCTTTTTTAAGTTGGTAAAATCTATTATTGATAAAATGATCACTTGGTGCTCATGTCAATGTTTTCTCTTCTTTATGAACAATCTCTTTTTGATGAACAATTTGACTCATCTCCCTTATATCAAGAATTGGTGCTTAACTAGCAATATCATTATAAGGTGAATTCATAGTCATAATAAGAATAAAATAATAATTGAATTATCATTAAACCAAATCTAAAATCTCATCAAATTTGTTATTACCATAAAATTCACATAATAATAAATTGCTCACATTTACCTATAATTGAATTCTTAGTTTACTATATCTAAATACTTAATATTAAATATTGTTTTGTCAGTCAATTGTACTATTTTAAAGTTTTTAATATGCAAAAGTCATTTTCTCCTCTTATAAATATCATTATATTTGAAATAAGTATTAATTTCTGCTAACCATCTCACAAAATTTTTAATGAAGAAATCTTCATCTAAGGTTAAAATATCTTTGAAATTAGAAAAGTGTTTATAAATAAACTAATTATAAGTAACATCTTTAATATAAGATCTATTGTATTCATAATCTTATAAAATTACTTTGGATAAAGTCTTTCCTTCATAATCATTGTTGTTAAAAAGGTTGATTTAGACTTTGTAAAACAACATCTACATAGCCCTACTTTAATACCACTTAACACGAAAAAGAAGCATGAAGATGTCAAAATGATACCACTTAATGCAAGATAGAACTACAAAAAAGAATAAAAATAAAGGTCAACACTTGATTGAATTTTTAAAAGAGTTTTTGAAATCTAAGAGAGAAAATAACAACTTTAAAAAAAAAATTCATTAATAATTTATCTAAATAAACTTTATTAATAACCTACTAAAATATCATGATAGTTTAACTTTAAATATACACATGTATTTATAATTTAATTCATCTAACTAGAAAACTCTTAAGTTTAAATGAGAAAATAATTAATGAATAATTAAAAAAATAATATAATTAAAGAAAAAAATATCTAATGACAAATTAAAATAAAAAAATTCTTAAATAATTTATATAATTATTGAATTGTAAAATAGTTTTTATATCATATTCTACATCAAATTCCTTTACCTAAAAGACTTGCCCTTGAGTTGACAATAAGGAAGTGATATCTTCCATACCACAAAAAAAAGGTACTTTGAGTATATTAATGTCTTAATCTTCTTAACTTCTACTTGCTTCTTTCCAAATAAATCTTCATTATATCAACAACTATTATTGACTTTGAGCTAAATGTCTCAATCATAATAAAATTAACAAAATTTGACACAATAATTAACAATATTATGGGACTTATGGATTATGAACTCATCTTCTAAGTTTATAGAACTACTATTGATAGAGTAATCGCTTGGTGTTCATGTCAATGTTTTCTCTTCTTTGTGAACAGTCTACTTTTAATCAACAATTGGACTTATCTCTTTTATATTAAGAATTGGTAATTGGCTAATAATATCATTGTAAAGTGATTCGTAATTTTAACAAAAATAAAATAAGAATTGATTTACTTTTTAATTAAATCTAAAATCTCATCAAACTTGTTATCAAAATAAAATTCAAGTAGTAATAAATTTCTCACATCTATTCATAATTGATAGAGATAGATAAGAGTATGCGAGACACCACTCGAAAATCAAAAGGGTAAAAAGAAACAAAGGGAGATAATGGATTGGTGGAATATTCGGTAAATGGTAGCAAATACTTACAATCCAAGAAATAAAACATAGTACTAATGGACTTTTATTGGACGGTACTTAGTGGTGGTGTTTGGAGTGAAAAAGAGTTTCGAGTTAAAATTCTACAAATTAACCCAAAAAGGAACATAGTGCGGCAATGCTCTGTGACACTTTCTGGTGTCTAAATAAGTAAATGACTAGGAAATTAGACGAAGAGAGGCGAGGCTGCTGCGGTGCTAATGTCCCATTCCGATGATTGCCAACCTTGGGGGGAGGATTCATTAACCAAGGAACGTGGCCCTGAGAATAGCCACATTCAATCTTGTGACTAATATTGATTGCTTAACGGCGTCATGGAAGTCAAAAGGGTTAAATTCAAAATGCACTTTTTGGGAGGTGCAATGGCTGTCCCACTAATGTGTTAAAAATGGAACTTCTTGTAAGTTTTTTTTTTTTGTTTTTTTGTTTTTTTGTCTGTCTTTGAGAACGTCAACTTATAAATAAGAATAGTTAAATATTTTTTGGAAAAGATCTGACTTTAATTTAATATTTTATAATTTAGTTGCCATGATATTCACAGTTGAATTGACTTCCCGTGATTTGCTTGTAATACAATAAAAAAAAAACCAATATTACTCAATTATTTACCAATGTTGAAAAAACGAAAAAGAAGAAAAGGCCAGCCAAAAGAGGGCAAGGACTCTCCAGATCCCAAGGCGTGGCGGTTACATCTCATCGGCCCGACCGCGGTCTGGTTTTGCTTCCTTCAGGGTTAGTATTCTGCCCAACGAATATATATGGTATGGGCCACCCCCGGGGTCTCTGCGTTCTTCCTGAAAATTCTTCCTAATTTTCACAGAGCATCACACGGCAGAAAAATAATCACCACTCTCAAGGCCAAAAGGGAAAATGGCTGTGGAGGTCTGTGTGAAGGCTGCTACTGGCGTCCCTGATCATCTTGGGGACTGTATGTCTTTCTTTCTTTCTCTTTATAATTTCTTTAATTTATATACACACAGAGAGAGAGAGAGAGAGAGAGAGAGAGAGAGATCTATGCGCATTTGGGTGATTATTGATTTTATATAATTATCTGAATAATTATTGATAGTATTTTTTGTTTTTTCCGATATTGTTGTGGGTTTTCAGGCCCATTTAGCCAGCGAGTCCTCCTGACTTTGGAAGAGAAGAAAATTCCTCACAAGCGCAACCTCGTTAACACCACCGACAAACCCCAATGGTATGAAATTATCGCACCGAACTTCTTTTTTTTTTTTTGGATGTTTTCTTTTCTTTGTTGAGTTTCTCTTTTAAGTGTTTGAGCAAATGGGTTGTTGCTGTTTTTTAACATATGCGCTACTCTAATTGCCCAGTTCTAAGGTTTCTTTTTTTTTTTTTTTTTGATGGTGTTGCGTTTACAAGGGATGATTGTTATATTGGAGCATTGTTTATTTAGTTTCGTTGCATTTCAATTAGGAACTAAACATCTTTTCTTTGCTGCTTCGATTGTCCGGATTCTCCTATCAGTGATCAGATACACAAAAATGGATTAGAGGTGATAGCGTCCGTGTTTGTTCTTCAACTAATTTGAGAGCTGGCTATTAGCCTATCCTTTTTAGTACTAAACTCTTTGCTTTTGATAAATCGACTTTTTATTAGTAATAAACCTGTAGGACTCTTGTTTCTACCAAATACTGATTAGCTCAAAAACTAATGGAACTGTACCAATTGAAATTTGCGAGTGCCAACATTTTTTAGGACTTGGATCTCATGTGTTGGGATACCAAATGCATGGTTGTTGTTTTGGCAGGTTTCTGGAGATAAGCCCAGAAGGGAAGGTGCCACTTGCAAAACATGATGGCAAATGGGTGTCAGACTCTGATGTTATTGTTCAGATTCTAGAGGAGAAGTACCCTGAACCATCTCTCAAGTCTCCTCCCGAGGTTGCTTCTGTGTAAGTCTGCTCTCTCTGTACCTTAGCTTGTCCCTATGTGGATGTGCATATGGCACTCTTATCTGAAGTGTATTTTATTTTCCTTTCTTTAAAAAATGTAATCCTAAGATTTGTGCCTTCTAATTGCTGGTATTGTGGGTTGGAGACACCGATCGCATGGTTTTTGGCAATTGTTGATTACTTGCTATATGTGATTATATAGTTGTTCTTCTGTGTTTAGTAGTCTGGTTTGTTATGCCTTGGCTCATTTGCATGGAATTTTTTTTGTTGAAAAGTTTATGGGCAGAGTAGTATATTTCTTTAGTGGTCTTTTCTTATAGTGTAAAGCTCTGAGAAAACATCATTCAATTTTTTGTGAGCTCCGGGCAAAATTTGTAGGTGGGAATTTTTCTGCTGTTACTACTTAAGTCACAAATTTACCTAGGACAGCTTTTCTGGTGCTGGCTGGCATGCTTTTCAATTTTCAATCATACACCCATGTGCTTCAGTTTCCTTGTATTGCCACTGAGACTATATATTTGAAAGCATTCAGTTATGCTATTACGCTGGTTCTACTTTGGGCGTGATGTTGTCTTGTGCACTTTGTTTCTATTTTAATGAAACTTCAGGGGTTCAAAGATATTCCCATCTCTGGTCAAATTTTTGAAGAGCAAGGACCTCAATGATGGATCTGAGCAGGCTTTGCTTGAGGAATTGAAAGCATTGGATGATCATCTTAAGGAACATGTATGGAACAACTTATAATTAGATGCACATCAATAAAGGATTGTTTTATTCTAGTTTATCTTTGGTCTGAAAATAGTAACTAAAGTAATTGTGACATAAAAGCAGGGTCCATTCATTGCTGGAGAAAAGCTTACAGCTGTTGATTTGAGCTTGGCACCAAAGCTGTACCATCTTGTGATAACTACAGGTCATTTCAAGGGCTGGGCAATTCCTGAAAACTTGACTCACCTGCACAATTACTTGAAGGTATGCTTGCCATTCTTGCATTGCTCACATGGTAGCAGAAACAAATTGAACAATGGTGCGAGATTTCTTTTTTATAAGATTGGTTTAAATGGCATACTTTCTCTGAGGAATTATGTTTGGAAGTTCCATGCAATAGCTTAACAACTATACCTTCAGGATACCCATTTTCGTCCATGGTCAAAACCTTCAGTGTTGCTCCTGCCTGTCCCATACTTGGTTATTCCAGATAACTAGGGCATTGAGAGCAACCGCATTCTTCAAGGATAAAGGATTTCATTGTTGCTTGCCTATGTTCTTGCTTGTAGTTGTCTGGCCATTAATATGTAGCTCCTAGGTGATTGAAGATGATTGGAATGCTGAACTTTCATGAGTTGGTGGGTGGCTGGAGTCATTAGCTTAGTGCCTAGTCCTTGTTCTGAGAGTATGCTATTTCTAGATAACTGAGCTTTTCAGAGAGGATGCAGCTAAAATGAAAGGCGTCGAAGGAATTTACTGAATAATGCCCTCCTACCTTGACGATTATATATAATAGAAGCATCTTTGCTTTACCCTCTTTCCCAAATTTTTGCCTAATATCGTTCATGTCTGTTTTTTGTCGCCTGGACATGATATGCTTGAGTTAATTCCTCAGTACAAAAAGCCTTGAGGCAAGGCTTTGGAAATACCTTGTGATGTTGGTTGATAGCTTAGTGTAGAAATTGGAAAGCAGCTGATTTTATCACTGATGGATTCTGGCTACAGCCATTTACGTGGGCGGTCCTCCTGTTCTCTCTTCCTCTCCTCTCATAGTTCATGAGATATAAATAATTGCATTTGCATGCACACACATGGCAGCAAAAAACTTCCGTTTCATTTAATATTAATATTTGTAGTGTCACCAAATTTGTTCTAGCTAATGGTGGAAAATCTTTGCAAACTTGTATCGCAGTTGATGTTTTCCCGTGAATCATTCCAGAAGACAAAGGCTCCAAAGGAATATGTGATTGCAGGATGGGAGCAGAAGCTTAATGCATGAATTATATCAAAATTATAAGCCGTACCTTCAGAACTCTAGTTATGAAATGTGGTTGAAACATATGTATGTACCTGGGAGACATAAGTACCAGTAAAATGCCTAGTAGCTGTGCTGTATGCTGTCATATCAACAGATGGCCAGGCAACGTTGTTTGAGAATGGGGACGTTCTGGGTCTAGCTATGCAATTTGATAATTTTAATTAGCTAGTTTCGCTTGCTTCTTTTATTGTGTGGTTCGAGGGCAGTTTTTGGTTTTTTGTTTTTTTATTATTTTTATTATTTATTTTTTTATATAGTTCTCTTAAGAAATTGGAACTCGAGCGTTTTTACTTTCGTAGGCTAAGTGATCCTCGACCGATTCTGAAATTTCAGTAGGTTGCATTAACTGCTCATTGTAAGAACTGGGACCGAACTGATCGGTTGGATAGAATTCGACTTTGAGTTCAGTTCAGCTATAGAAAAAAGCCGGACTGGTGAATAAAAAAGGAGTCAAATTTAGATTGAACCGAGAAGATAGGGGAAAAGACGCGCCCAGTCTGACTAATTTCTGATTCAATAATAACAAAATTTATAATTTAACAATTAAATTTAGCTTTACATATAATTAATCTTAAATTTTATTTTATGTTAACTCATAAGTTTTATTTATACTCTAATTTAGCCGGTAAAGACTAAAATTTAATAACTAATGAAGGTTTATGTTTATTGGTTTTTCTAATCAATAACTTTTAAATTATACCATCAAAATTGATTTTTATTCAAAATATATTATATATATAATTAATATTTTTAGTTTTTGCTATTACTAGCTAATAAATATATATTTATTATTAATTGGTGCTTATAAAAGGCTTAATTATGTTTATCAAACTCAAGACAAAATTAGGTATAAGAGGTCTTAACCAATTTCAGCATTTTGCGTTGCGAGGAGCTTCTCGGGGTGGTGGACATGGAAGAGGGTGCGACGTTTGGTGCTTTTTCGTGGTGTTGAGGGTAGTTGGGGACATGTTATTATATGCGTTTGTTGATTTTAGAGTCGTTGCCAACTAATTTATGTGTGATCAAAAATAGCGTGGGTGATTTGGCAGAAACAGTAACCAATATAACAAATGTCTGTTGCATATATGACAATATTATTTTTCATTTGTTTGTATTTGTACCTTTTCTATGAATGCTTTATTTGTTCCTCTCTCTTATGATTTTTCATATAAGTACGCATATTCATATCTTCAAAATTTGGGCTAGACTATTAAAGTTTTTGGATTATTTTGAATCCCTTTTTTTTTTTTTTTTTGATGACCCAGTCCACCAAATAGTGAAAAAAGATGATTTGTGAAAATTGTTGAAGAAAATTAGAATACTTTTTATAGTGATTTAGTGCATCAAATGAGTGAAAATGAATTTCTTAGAAATATTGTAAATGGATTCAAATATTTTTTTCAGTAATCTTACAAATTGAAATGTAATCTTACTAAGGGTGTTTTTTTTTCTTTTTTATTCTTTCTTTCTTTTTCATTTTTCCTTCTTTATTCGCATTTTTTCTTTTTCCTTTTCCTTTCTTTCCTCGACTTCATCACGAACCTTCCATTTATGCTTCTCTTTCTTATTTTAGGTCCAAAATCACTCTTTCTTTCTCTCTCTACACCTGTCACTCCTTCGATCATTTTTTCATGTTTTAGGCTTAGAAATGCTTCAATCACAGATTTTGGGTGTAATTTTTGGTGAAAAAGGCCAAGATTTGACCATAAAAATAGTGTTATTTTGTTGATTTTGGACTAGGTGTTGTGGAGAGAGAGAGAGTCGTTGTGTCTGATTGGCACTTGGAAGGCACCATTAGGTAAATCATGGTTTGTCGAGTTGATTGATGCCAGTTTCGTGTGGCGACAACTTTCGGAGGTCGTGCATGTGAGGGAAGGAGTAAGTGGCAGTAGGGGGCTTCGAACCAACGATAGTCACTTTCCTGTTTTGATTAGTGCATGGAGGGTATTGTCGGACAAATCGGCATTTCAAGCATTGAACAGTGTCAATCTTAGGCAGACATGGCAGTTGGCGACGATACGTGTAATGGTGTCACAATGGTTGGCCTTGGGCTTTTTCGTCGATTTGCATCTTTCTTGGTCTCCTTTTGACGTGTGGTGTTCAAATACGGCGATCTCTTGGTTTTCCAGCGACATCACTAGCAAGAGTCAGTACTTGTCTTTTTCTTTCTTTTTTTTTGTTCTCTCTTGTGTTTTTTTTTCTCACTGTGTTTATTTTTATTCATTTTTTTTTTTTTTTGGTGCAGGGACTCCTGTGAGCTTGGTTTGATTGATTTTTGGTGGACAAAGGTGAAAACGTTTAAGATAAGTCTCTTTTTTTATCAATCTTTGGGTGTGTGACTGGATATATCGGTGTTTGTTGAACTATCCTTGCATTTTTTGTATTTGCTGTTTTGCTATTAATGTGTTTATGGGTATTTTTAAGTACTTTTTGCCTTTGTTTTGTGTTATCTTAAGCCGATTTTGGGTTAAGCACAATTATGTGGTTGATTGTCTAGCTTGCTAAGAATGCATTCACCGTATTACCTCTTAGAAGTTTAAATTTGGGCTAGATGAGTTTGTTTATTACTTTAATTAAAAGTATTAAATGTAATGTTTAATGAAAATGAAGAAAAAGAAAAGCACCAAAGGGAACTTAGAATCCCATCATTAATGACATATGAGAGTAGCTCCTTCGTTTTTGGGTAAGCATCTAGACATTTACAGAGAGATGATATAAAAAAATAACAAAAATCTTCTTGGAGCAAAAAGAAAAACAAGTTGTTTTCTCATGCCATCTCTCTCGTTCGTGCCTATTAGTGATGTTGTGCGTTGGTGTTGCTGTTGTTCTCTCTTTTTGATAATCTTAACTGCTCTCTCATTGGTATTTTGCTCCTAAATGCCTCTGACTCTTCTGTCTCTCAATTGATATTAATGCACTCTTTTGGTCTCTCTTGTGGAGCCACCTAATGCTCTTTGATTGTGCCTCCCTTTGGTGGTTAATGCTGTCCATTTCAATTAGATTGGCTTATCTTTAATGCAAAGGGCCCTCTTTTTATAGAAAAGCTTGCTTAATTATGACTATTGATTTTTATTGTTTTTTATTGGATGATTCAAATTGATTTGTCTATTTATTAAACAATTTAGATTGATTTTCTTTTTGTTAAATAGTTAAAATTATTTTTGCACATATTTAATATTTTATAGACTTTTGATTTGTAAGATTCACATTCAGATCGTGCTATTGGACCTTAAAGATGACAAACCAATATTGTTATACTTGGATACTTGGTTTAGGGTCTTTAAGAAAGGGAGGACCCCTTTTTGTAGTTTGATGATGTGACAAGCAATATATCTTTTGAACTTTGCATTTAGTTTGAGTACTAAATGAGTTGTTAGTTCTTCCTTTTAAAGGCTAGTATACCTCTTACATATATATATATATATATATATATATTGAACTTTGTAAATTAATTTATAACAATCCAATTATTATTCTTTTTCTTTTTTTTTTTCACACCTAAATAAACAATTAGGGATCTAAATGCAATCATACTTTGCTTACAAATTAATCTTCCTTGTGTCCAACCATGAGAGTGAGCAAGTTTGAGATCTTCCATAATTAGGACAAATAAAATAAAGGTATAATAGTTGTTCTTTTTTAGGAGTTGCTTTTGTATAAAGGAACGAACAAAAACCTTCTTAAATCCCTATTTTGTCTACCTCCCAAATGTCTAAGCAATAATGTCTCTATTTCAAGCATGTCTATTTGAAGGTGCATTTAAGCTTAGGAAATAAGTCCATTATGTATACTTGGTTGGTAAGTGACTATTGTTTGTTTGCTAAGAGGTGACCATGTTAATGGTGATCATATGAAAGCCACTGTTGAGGGTCTTATGATGCTACTAGAAATTGTAGTGTTCTCCATTGGAGATTTTTTTCTCATTAAGAAGTCAAAAATTATAGATCCAACTGATGCTCAATTAATAGTTCCATTAAAGGTTAATTTGCAAAGACTTCGACTATCACAATATGTGAGGATTTTAAAGCATGCTTAGGCTAGTGCAGACAAAGTTTGCAACCACTATTTTTGGTTAAAATTTCATAAATAAATTGGTATGTTATTTAAACTTACTCAAGATGACTGCATCGGTTTATTACTTGGGTTACAAATATAAAACGCATTCTCAAACTTGTGTAAAGTTGCTTTTAGTTATCATTTACAGTTGAAATTTCAAAAGTAAGTTAACATGATGCCTATACTTGCTCAAGATGGATACATTACTCTATCGCTTAGGTTGCAAATGTAGAATGCATTCTCAAGCTTGTATATAATTGCTCCCAATTACCATTTATAGTTGAAATTTCAAAAGTAAGTTGACATGTTACTTGTACTTGCTTAAGATGACTATATTACCTTATCGCTTGAGTTGCAAATGCAAAACACATTCCTAAACTTGTATAAAATTGTTATTACAACTTGGTTTCATTATTTATAGTTGTTCACGTATATGCTTGTTTTAGCTTAATATTGTTAAGGGTTTGCCTTCATCTTTACTTGTTGATGTCCTTCAATATTTTTGTAGAGAAAGTCATTATCTAGGAATCTTTTTAGTCCTAGTTTATTATAGTTGACATATTTTCCTTGTTTTAGAGTTTCTTATTTTCTATTATACCTTTTGAATTTACTTTGCCTCCATCTTCCTTTTTCAATTTTATTGCTTAAAGCCTTTTTTGTTGACCTTTATGGCTTGTAACATGTCTTGCATATGGAGTTTTCCCCAAACTTTGTGAGTCCTTTGGCTTGTCTCCCAATTAAGGAGACATTATTTCTATCTCCTGGGTTACTCTTTGCCTAAACCTAAAATGATTGGAATCATGATGAAATATTTTTGCTTATTTGCTCTTAGGAGAATCACCTTGCTTTAAGGAAACACATACATTCCTTGTATTGTGTTGTTGTAGCCTATATATGGAATTTTTATTAAATCTTTAGGTTTTTTTTTTTTTTTTGGTTGGAAAATGCTTGACTTTTTTACTTGTTGATTCTTTAGCTTCAACCTTATAAGGAATCTTGAGTCATTGATCTACCCTTGCTTGTTAGTGTCGCCTGAGGGCTCTAGACACAATAATAGGAAGAATTCCTTATATTCTTGAGAGTGATAAACAAAAAAATGTAATCTTTACTTTGTTTACTTTTAAAATGCTTTTTGACACATGTTAACTAAATAAATATGATTATATCAACTATATTTGTGTTAAGATTTAAAAGAAAACTGTTATTTATAAGATAATTAGTTTATACATAGTAATAAAAGAAGATGACATATTTGGATATAAGGTGGTAAAAAGATTGTGAGACTAGTGTTGTACAGATTAACGAAGACTAATAGTGTAGTCAGTAGCTTAGCCTAAACCTAGCTTGAATGCCTTACTAAGGATTTCTTCAACATTGTCCAAATGCCCTTTGCATGCAATCTTTGTCTGTCTGATTACTTTTTACATCCTTTTTTATCTTATTTAATATGCTCCTACCTTTAGTTGGTGGCTAATGTTATGCATTCTTTTACAACCTTGTGTTATTCATTACACCCTATATTTTGCCTTTAGGCAAAAGTCTAATCTTGGTCAATACTTAAATGAAATATTTTTTGTTTGCATTTGAGTTAATGGGATATGACATGTCTTTATTATCCATATCTATTATAATTAGTGCCTCGCTTGAGAATGCCTTTGTTTACAACATATGGACCTTTATAGTTTGGCGCCTGTTTGTCCTTTGGGTCACTTTGATTTGGAAAGACCTTTTTAGGGATTAAGTCTTCTTCTTTAAAGTATTTAGGAAACATTTTCCTTTGATGTACTCATTTCATTTGATTTAGGTACAATTTTCCATGATAGATTGCATTTAATCTCTTTCGCTCAATAAGATTCAATTGCTTATATCTAATCTTAACTCATTTTGCCTCTTCTAATTTTGTTTCTATTAAAACCCTTAAAGAAGGAATTTCAACTTTCACTACCAAGATTGCCTCAGTCCTATAAATTAATGCAAATAAGGTTGTTATTAGCTTTTTAAGTCCCTCAATAGAGAAATGTAAGTATTGGTGATGCCTTATGCCAATGCTTGGCATAGAGTCGGCGTGAGTCAGACATGTTGAAGGAAATAAGGCAGCTGTAGGGGGTTAATATGCAAGGCAACAAAGCTGGGAGAGAAAAAATGCGGGCTTTAGCGTTGGCACCAAGTAAAAATGCACGTGTTGCAGTTAAGAGGTAGCAGGTTAGGGCATTGACGCAAAGGAGAAGAGTGTTAGATTATTGGTTGGGTAGTAGGTTGTGTTAACAAGCTATGGATTGAAGGAGTAATCACTCGAGCACTTCAATGTGTCCTCCTACCAGAAAGTCAAATTCCCTAATGCTCTTTAGGAGGGTATGCATGTTTTTGTTGAGAGATTAGTCAAAGTACGAGTTGGCTAATAATAGCTCCACAGGTTGGTTGTGACGACATATGAGATTGATGTACGGGTAAAGGTCTAGGCTAGCAACACAATGGAAGCACACAAACTGGGCAGCAAAAGAATAGGTGGTAGTGTGGGTAAGGTTCTGCCTATCCACCATGAAAGGAGGAGTTCATGGGACGTAGGGCAGAACCACTAAGCCTTTGTAACCTTATCTGTAGAGATCATGGGGAGTAATAATTGCATAGAAATGATGTGTTGGCAGGCTCTCTTTGAAACAAGGAGAATGTGGGCAGGAAGCAGATGCAAGGCTGAACCAGTCCACCGTGAGGTGACAGGCTCTCCATGAA
The DNA here is from genome assembly GCA_020883675.1 of Bruguiera gymnorhiza. NCBI lineage: Eukaryota > Viridiplantae > Streptophyta > Magnoliopsida > Malpighiales > Rhizophoraceae > Bruguiera > Bruguiera gymnorhiza. Next base: position 3,560,339 of record JAIRCJ010001050.1, read on the forward strand.
TGCTAACCCATGTTTTACCTAAATTATAAGAAGTGCTCATAGTAGTGGGGAATACTCAACTAAGCATATATATATATATATTTAAGGTGTCAGCCAAGGGACATTAGACACTAAAGAGAAGAGAGTGTGGAAAGGAACACTTGTATGTGATCTTAGCAATCTTTTGTACTTTATGGAAATTAATAAAGGTTGAGAGATTTTCTCGTAAGTGTGTTGTTGTCTCTCTGTGTGTATGAGCTGGTTAAAACTAAGTGGGCTACTTAATGTCATCACAAAGCCGAAAATTTGTGTGGAACGTTTAGCCCTATGACAGTTGCCATCATATAAGTATATATTATGGTGTAGTATATGTGTAGGGCAAACAACATCTTACGTTAGTCTTTATATGTAACTATCATTTTTTCAATGATTTGTTGGAGATTTTTATTAGTTGCTTTAACTATCCCATTCATTTTCAAACAATATGGGATAGAGTTATGGTGTTATATTTTAAACTAGTTGCAGAGGTCAGTTATCATTTTATCATTCAAATTGGTGACATTGTTTGTGATCAGCCGTTTTGGCACCCTATATTGAAATATAATGTTTTTCTTATTGAACTTGATACCACTTTATAGGTAATACTCATATAAGATGTTACTTCAACTCATTTGGTAAAGTAGTTAATTGCCACTAGGATGAATCAATGCCTATTGGATACTTTTGGTGTAATAGGACCAGTCACATCTATTCTCTATATATAAAATGATCATAAGGATGCCATTGCATGCAATAACATAAGTGGTGCATACATTGATAACATTATATGCAATAAACCAGTAATATCTTACTCTTAAAATCTTTTTGATTATGAAAAGGTCATTGACATATGACCCATATAAACCCTTATGCACTTCTTTCATGATTATTTCTACTTCAGTGGTATTTACACACCATATAGTAAGACTGAGACATAATTTTACTTATAGAGGATTTCTCCACCGAAGGAAGAAATTCATTGTTATCCTTCTTAGAATTCTTTTATCATTTTCATTTGCACCTTTAAGATATTTTTTAGCTTTAAGGTAATACCTTATGTCATGATACCATGCTTGCCATCCGCCTCTCTTTTGACATGTATGTAATACATTAGAGTGTGATGGATATTGACATAGATCACTGAAGGATTAGCTCGAAAATTCATCTTGTACATAGTTGTTAAAGTATTAAAATTTTGGTTATTTTCTCGAGGTATGTAACTGAAGGTGATCTGGTCAAATTATGCCACCAGTTTTTTGATGTATTAATGATAGGGAACAAGCTTATGGTATCACATTTTCCATTCATTTAGTAGTTAATAAATGACAAATGTTAAATCATTATATATCCTGAGATTTTTAAGTTTCATTTCTAAAGCATATAACAAGCTCATTGCATATGCTTCATATTTTTCTATATTGTTGGTGCATTCAAATTATAGTTTGCTACAATCGAATATTGTTGAAGCTTAAGAGAAATAAAGACTACTACAATTCCACATTTGTTATTCATTTGTTACCTTTTTGACATCTTTTTAAGTCTAATTTATGGCTAGGATGTCTTCATTTGGAAAATCAACTTACATTGTCTTATATTCAGAAATAACTTGATTTAGCAAGAAATTTGCTATCATACTACCTTCGATGGTTTTTTAATTAACATATTAAATGTCATATTTAGTCAACAGAACCTACCAGTGGGCAACTTATCCTAACAGCATTGGCTTTTCAAAGATGTATTTTGGGGTATTGTCTTTAGCGACAAGCTAAGTTATATAATACAACATATATTGCTGAAGTTGTTGTGTTGCTTATGCCAAAATGCAATAGATTTTTTCCAAATGTGAATACTAAGTCTCATTATCAGTGAATCTTTTATTAAGGTAGTAGATTACGTTTTCTTTTCTTCCTATTTCATCATGTTGTCCCTAAACACAACCTATATATTACTCCTACATGATGAGGTACAATATGAATGATTTATGCAAAATTGGCAATACTAGAATTAGAGGAGAGATAATAGTTAATCTTATTGAATACTTCAACATCTATCATCCCATCGCTTCGAATTTTTCTTCCATAGCATCCTAAATATGGGCTTACATGTTATGGTGAGCTAGGATATAAATCAAACAATATAATGGATCCTTCCTAGAAATCCTTACACCTCTTTTGGTATAAAAAGTGTGGGCATCTTTTGTATGACTTTAATTTTATTGGAATCAATCTTGATGCCCTTTTGACTTATTATGAAGCCTAACAATTTGCTTGAGTTAAAACTTCCTTTGTTGATCGAACATTTTTTCAAGGATCATTAAGTGATCTTTGCTTAAGATTTGGTGATTTTGTTGTCAATATAGATTCCATCATATCATGGAATAAGGTGACTATTACTCATTGATAGGTTATGCCTATATTTTTAAGGCTAAATGTCATGACTTTATAACAAAATGTGCCTTACATTGCAACAAATGTCATTTTTTTCCTTATTTTTAAGCACCATTTTAATTTAATTATAGCTTGAAAACTTGTCTATGAATGAAAATATTGAATGATTAGTAATGTTCTCTATTAGGATGTCAATACGTGGTAAAGGGAAGTTATCTTTAGGGCTTACTCTATTTAGATCCTTATACTTTACACACAAATTTGTCATACCTTTTTAGTACTGACACAATATTGGCTACCCATTCTGAGTAATTTGCTACATGGAGAAAGCTTGTGTGTAATTACTTTATGACTTCTTTTTTGATTTTTAATAGGACCACAGGTTTTATTCTCTTAAGCTTTTGCCAAGTTGGTTTACACTTTGGTCTTAAGAGAGTTTATTTACCACTACATTAATGTTTAAGCTTGACATGTCTTGGTATGACTAGACAAACACATCTATGTATTCTTTAATCTATTGAATTATGCTTTACTTATTTTCTAAAGGAAATCTTGTGCTAATTTTAGCCTCTCATAAATTTTCTGTAATGTCTAAATTAACTAGTTTGATTGGTTTTTTCTTAACTATGGATGACTTGTTTTCCTATTTGATTAGACGTTAGTGATCTAATGAGATCTCTTCATCTTTGGGATTATCTAGGGTTGGCATGTTGAAGGTACTTTTAGACTTTGTCTTTACAAGCATTGGTTACACTATTGATATTGTCTTTAAGCATCTTGAGCAATAAATGAAAGGCTATAGAAAATGAATGAACATTGTTAAAATGGCTTATGCACATAAAATTCAATACTAAGATGACAATTTAAATGATAAAGCTATAAAACTAGGATTATAAGTGCAAATGGCATAAACATATGTCACTAGTTGATATATGGCAAAAGGTCACTCATTTTTATTACACAACCCCTGATTGTCATAGGCATCCAAAAGTAAAAGGATTTAAGCTACATTACTTTGTTAGAGAATTAAGTGACTGGGGAATCTCCCAATCTTGCTAGTTGCCCACAAGGGTGCCAAAGTTGTATGGTTAGATCAGTGGAACTTGAGACAACCCTTTTTCCTTTTCTTTGGAGATCATATGGATTGTCAATGTGCCAAATTCAATAATGACTTTAGCTAACTCATTGCATTCATCATTGGCTTGATTGATGAATCCTGCACTCTTAAAGTGGTGAGTTAGGGGAAGTATAAGTTTGGTTATCTTATTTTTTAGGTATCCTTAGATGACATTACCTTGGCTAGGTTGATATCCAATTCTAGAATGATCTTGTTGTCAATTAGGTTGAATGGGAGTGGTCATACCCTAAAAATGTTTTCCAATTCCTTTGCTTAGGCGATAGTCATTCTTTATTATTACCTTAACTACTTTTAGTAATACTTTAGATAGCTAAGGTGTCATTTTGAGGAATGACTTCTTTGACCAAGGAGTTTTATTTGCAATTTTAAAAGATTGAAAAGCACATTCTAATGTCTCTTCAACTACTATGGCATAAGGCATTTTTGAAGGTTTAGAGATAAATAAATCATATGTTGCTTAAACTTCGATTAATTGGTCTCCTATGATAAACTTCACCTTTTTGTGTAAGGTGGAGGGAATGTCTCCTATTGCATGGATCTAAAGGTGACCCAATAAACAACTATAGGTAGTATTAATGTCCATCACTTGGAAAGACATGCTGAAAGTACATGGTTCCACTTGTATTGGGAGCTCAGTAATCTTTATTACCTCACGCTTTGTACCATCAAATGCTTGGACAATCATATGACTTAGTGCCATAACGACAATGTCAATTAGTACTACTCCAGTCTATTTTTATGCATGACATTCAAGGATGTTCCATTATCAATGAGGACATGGGACATGTTGCAGCTATGGTAGATGACTGAAATATGTAATGCCTTGGTATGGTTATACTCCTCAACTAGATTGTTTTCATTGAAGAACAGGATATAGTTGCTTATCGTGATATTATTGACAATATGGTCAAAGTTGGTAAAAAAAAGTTAGGTGAGACATACGTCTAGTTAAGAATATGTAGTAAGGATATTCAATGTGACTCAAAGTTTATTATTAAAGAGAGGATTAAAATTTTGGCTAGGGTTCAACTAAGTTGCTTAACTACACTTTACTCACGCTTGACGTATTTAAGGAATCAGCCTCCATCATTATCAACAACAATTTCCTTGGGCTTAAAGTTATGTTTAGTAAATGGTTCTGCTCTTTGTTATTTTAAAGAGGTATTTCCTCAACATTGTCTAAGATTACAATGGTGTTCTCTTTCATTTTCTTGAGCTTTTTCATGTATTCTAAAGTATATTATCTCCCGCTTTAGGTGATGCCTTTACCTCTCGTGATGTTAGATGTTGTTATAGGTGCCGATTCTAATGTCAACATTTGACTGTGGGAATCTACCTAATAATTATAGTTTTACTAGATTGCTTTACCATTCTAATAAGGTAATAAAGTGTTAGAGGAATGGATGGACTTAAGTAGTTGAGTTAGATATTTTTTATAATGCTTAGTTCCTTTAATGTCGAGAAGGTGGGCATCTATGGGCTGGTGCGCTAACTTTTACCATGCCAATTTCGAGGGAATTGGGATTCAATACTTGGTAATCATCATCTAGGCACTTGTTAATTTGATTTATTGCCTTATGATTAGGGAAAAGATTAACACTAACATTACACTTTTGTTTGGCTTTTGGAAAGTCAATTTAATCTCTATCCCTTAGCTTTTGGACTCTACATATGAAGGTCAAGCAATTGTTAATTGAATGTCCAACTTGTCTCTCATGGTACTCACACTTGGCACAGGTATTATATCGATTGGGATAAAGTGGTTTCAACTCTTTCTTAGTTATAACAATAACCGATTTGTTTTGAATGAGCTAGGGTAAATGTTTTGAATAAGGCATTAGTATTGGGTCAATTTTCCTTTTTTATTGACTTCTAAGGTCAACTTGACTACTTAAAGGTATTTGTGCATAAACATTTGGCTAAGAAATTCATAGTTAAGGATTTTAGTATGAAAATGAGGTTTTTATGTTGTGAGGTTGATATGATTGTTGAGGGTTAAATTGCACTCGCAAGTTGTCAAATGAATGGTAAATAGGGTGTGGTCGTAACTGATTGTCATATTCAATCATTCGAATCCACCTTATCTCTTTTTGGCCACACCAATTTTTTTGGATGTCATAAATTCAGTAGCAATATCAACAATTTTACCTTTTAAATACCCTTATCAATTCTTTCTCCTATGATCACTAGATTGGCAAAATTCCTTGATGCACTTCCTACCATTCTATTATAATAGAAGGTTTTCTAGGTGTTATGGTGGAGACCAATTTTTTTTCTTACAACGAAGGTTAAACTTGAATAGTCGTGTGTCATTATTATGCATACTACTTGGAAGTCTCTTCGAGTTTCTTTTTCATGGCTTAAAGATCCATTTGGCTAGGTTTTAGCTTAAAGATATACTTAAACTTGGCCTTAAAGGCAACTATAAGCTCTTTCCAAGTTTTGATATTTCTCTAATTTTGTTTGATATACTAGCGAGAGGTCATACCTATTAGACTATCTTATAAGTAATGCATTATGATTTTTTTTTTTTATTATGATCATATGATGTTATCTTTTGAATATATATGGTCAAGTAATTTGCAAGTGGTCTCGTGTCATAATACTTTTCAAATTTTAGAACCTTAATTTTTGCTAGAAGGATTATATATTGAACTAGATAAAGATCTAGTGTACTTAAGAGAGTATGCACATCATCCCTTTTGATGACTTTGACTTTCTTTTGTAAAAGATCAATTTTTTGTTTCATAGAATGCTTAATGCTTCCTTCCACTTCATCCTTTAATTCAAAAGTAATTTTAAATTTGCTAGGGGTAATGTCAATAACGTGAAGTGTTAGAGTGATGTCAGGTGCATATATTTGGTGCTAGATGATTATGTAGCTGAAGAGGGATGCATTGCTAATTAAGAGTAGATAAAGGGTGTTGGAGAAGTTCTTAGCACTAGGGTTGTCTAAAATATCTCATAGGCTAAGGCTGAAGAGTTTTTTTAAGGAATTACGTCTCCTATAATTGTCTTTCCTTTAATGAATGCTTAAGCTATCTATTGCATTTGCTCCTTTAACTCTTCCATTATTGCATTTGTATAGGATCTAGTTAAGATTATATGTCCCACTAGCTGTGAACTCCTTATGATTTATCGAACTATACCTTTATTGTTTTGTCATGTTAGAAAAAGTAATTGTATTTACAATTTTTACAAATGATATGCTTGATGTATGAAATGCTTAAACATACATATAACAGGATTTATAATTAAATAATTTTATTTGATAATAGGATTACATAAGATAATGAAGGAGGATGCCTCACTTTCATTCATTTTTACAAAGCCTTGTTACAATTAAGGTTACTTTTTCTTTTTAACCTTAGACAAAATACTTTTCATCACTACTTGAACTATATTTATTAGTGATGGCCTCTAAGTTCTTAGAATTCAGATCAGTCTATGTATAATAGTGGCTTTGTTGATGATGTAAGGACTGGGCATAATGATAAAAGAATGCCTTGTTATTTAGGTTAATATGTTTATCATAATGATAAGTGTTGGCTTGGAAAAAGGGTCTAAAAAGAGAACATTTGAATTCATAGCATTGTAGGGATGGTTTTAATATCTCACCAAAAGACTATATTGGTATAAAGATCAACTAAGACATTGAAAGGAAAGTTGATGATCTTTTAGACGAATAGATTGAGGTGCATTTTGGTTTCCTTATTTTGGATCTATATGTCAAGGTGAAAATGGAAAATGTAGAAGATGAATGGAGGGTCATTAGGGTTGTTGATGATGTTCCTCCATTCCAAAAAGAAGCTAAAGAGTTTCAACAACTTGTATAATGGAGACTAAGTCCCCAGATTTTACTCCTAATACCTCATAAAAGTACTGAACTATGGTTGATATATGAGCATACTGATAGTGTATTTTTTAGTGAGTTACATAAGCAGACAAAAAAGTTCCTTAGGGAAGTTGCTGAAGTGCCTTAAAGGGGATAAAAAGTAGTTCATGAAAAGGTATTAAGGATGTTAGTCTATGAACTTAAAAAAAAAATTGGCAATTTTGTAGTGTTTGAGAAGGAGACTTTGTAACTTGTTTATCATAAAGGTTTCACACCTCTAAAAGGCATCCTTTATGATCACCTCCACTAATGCTATCAGAAAAATGTTTATGAGATTGGGTAAAGGTGGACTTTGCTCATTATTGATTAGATAAGTCCTTAGTGTCTTGGGAGAGTTCCCTTTTTCTTCTTTAAAATCAAACTCTAAGTCCTTAAATTATAGGATGTGAAAGACTAGGAGTAGATGGGAAGGGCTTGTCATAGCTTTGGAGTGTAGGAGTTATAGATCGCTTATTTCATACAATTGGATGTCAAGGTGCATCACTTGGAATCAAACTAATGTTAAAATAACCTCCCTTATAATTATTTTCCCTTTCAAAACCTATTGAAACCTAACACACTTATGAGTGGAATGTGACTCAATCCTATGTCATTCACAACAATCATCAAGTCATTCTATAAAAAAAGGATATGTTTTCAATTATGTTGGCGAAGTATATATCGTCATAAACATGATTGGCAATCACCACCATTTTAAGAAACCCTTTGGCAAGCACTTAACTTCTCACTACATGAGCTACTTGAGAATTGCAATTTTTCATATGAAGCAAACAAGCTCAATTATAAAGCCTTAAATATTTATGTTTAAGCAATCATGTATGGTATTGGGAAAAATGTTATGATATGCATGTGGGCATTATTCACCTTTTATAGTATTTGCTAGTGTATCAAATTATACATTAAACCAAACTAAAGGATAAAAAACTTGTCTTCCTTATATTACAAGACAAAAAATGTAAGGACATTCTCTTTAGCTAGGTTAATTATAAGCCAAGAGGTATCTCCTTACACTTTTATTTACAATTCAAAATATTGAAAGGGACTTGGTCTTATACACGATAGGTTTTTATATAAAGCTAATGATGAACTCATAATGTTTAAAGGACTCTTTAAAGAAATGACCAAGGTGTTTGTCAAAGGGATGCAGTGGCAAAATTTCGGCGCAAAACTCTTTAGCCTCATTTACCATACCTCTAACTTTGCTCACTACTCCTCTAATGCATTATGACACTTGAAACTCTTGTTTATAGGCGAGGGTTCATCAATTATTATAGCCAAAAGATTAACTTACGAATTCAAGTGTCCTAAGCCATCACCTATTATGCCAGGCTTTGACTCCCCTAAGTGAGCAAATCCACTTGTTGTGCCAAATCCTGATTTTCCTTAATAAACAAATTTACCTACTATACCAACTTTTGATTTTCTTAGATAAGCAAATTCATTTGTTGTACCAAATTTAAATTTTCTTAGGCAAGCATATTTGTTTATGCAACATAGGTCTTTTGTTTCAAATAGTGTATAACATTCATGTCATCTAACTATTTCTAAAGTTGAACAATTTCTTATTAAAGGGCCTCATTCTAACTTATTATGAATTGTTTTATTATTGATCTTGATTAGGTCTTATTGCCCTTACATTTTGGAGTGCTTGATTTACTTCTAATAGCTAGGAGGTCAACTTTTTGTTCTTTTTTTTGAGACAAGTCTAGCTTTTAAAGAAGTTGATTAATGAGGAAACCTTACTCTAGATCTTTTAGAGAATCTAGCTAGTCATTATGTAAGAAGTGACATTTTTTGACATTATGAAATTTGGTTTATCTAGATCCAATAGGTGAGGTGTTTAATCATCTCTAACTTTGCCTTTTCTTTTAGAGACTGCGAATTATTGACTCCTTCACAATCTAAATTCCATAACCTCGAGACGTGTGCCATAACTTATATCACTCTAAAGAAGGATAATTAGAACATTTGTAGGTGGTTTTTATGACCTTTCTCCTTGCTCGAACAATGGGCCAAAGACATTCATAATTATTAAGATCATTGTAATTAAAATAGACATCTTCCATTCAAGTCATTAAGACAAATCCTTTTGTTGTTATTTGTCCAATGTTTATTATTAAGGTATAGGCAATCACTCCTATTATCTTGATGAGGGGAATGCATACACTTGTATAGGGTTGAATCTCTTCTTAGCCATTTGATGCATAAGCGAAAGTTCCTTTCTAAAAAATGGGTCATCCATTCCATAATTTTTGGCATGAAAGGCCATTCAATCTTCTAGAATTCTTAGAGTTGAGGTTTGTCCTTCTAATATATAGGATGAATGAATTTATAAAGTGAAGTGTCTATATAACTCATAAGTCATACATATAACAAGGCTAAGCTATCTCTAAACTACCTTTTCCACTAAACCCAACATTGATTTAAGAGTAAGATCATTTCAACAATTATGGCAAGGATTGGATTAATCCTATCCTTTCTCACTTTATAGAACAATTTAATAAATCATTCATGAATATGTTTGATGATCCTAGGGAAGAACATTAGCCCATAGATGAGTAATGCCATGTGAGTGAATTCTTTCTTAAGACATTTCGTCGTGTGGTTGATAATGTGGTTAGTGGGTACACACACTTTTTGATGGTGTCCTTTGGTCATAATATAAATCTCGCTTTACTTTTGGTTAATTACTTTTGAAAACTTTTTGACATAATTGGTGTTAAGGTTTAAGGAATACATATCTTGATTTGAAGGACCTTGCATGTTTAACAAGTTCTCAATCTCTTTTACAAAAGGGATCATTTTTGTGTATGGGAAGAAAAAACAATAGTAGGTTGAGTCTTAAAAGTGTATGGTTGCTTTTAGCATTGCTGGTAGGACTCTAACATCTAAGAAGTAGCTAATGTCACCATAGATTTCTTAAAAGGCATATCTCATACTAGGGCTTTAGGCATTTTAAATTTGTTTGAAGACAAAAAATTTTGATTACTTCAATTAAAGTCCCTTAGAATCTTTACAGTTTCTAAGGAAGGGCAATCCCTTATCTGCCTCTAAAGGTCTTTAGAGTATCCTCTAACATTACTATAGGTGTGCTCTATGATAATTATATTATATACTTTGAAGCAATAATCAACACTTTAAGAGGTGAATGATGCCCAAAATGAAAGCCCTAAGATGACATATGAAAAGTAACAAAACATGACAAAAAAAATGTCTTAGGAAGGAAAAAAATAACTATAAGGAATAAAGTAATACAATAAACTAAAAATAAAAAGATGCAAGATGTGATAATCAAGGTAAAGATATCTTAGGCTTTTTAACTTATAAGGGATGGATCTGATGGATGAATAACTTTGCTTATATAACAAATTGTATGGTTTAACAAATCTAAACTAAGCCAAATATCCCCATAGGGTTCTCCCCCTTATTATTCAAGATTCAAGTAAAAGTTATTAATTTAAGTGAGAGATTTCACAATTGTATTATACAAAAACCATAACCTACACAAAGGACCTATACTTTTTCTTGTTTAAGGTATTAAAGGCATAGGCCTAGTTGTAAGGCCTTTGAAAGTATGTGCTATTAAGATTGTGATGTAAATAATAATCATAAATATTAAAATGAGAGAGAAAAATAAATAAAATATTAAGTAGAAAATAAATGAAGGTATAAAATAAGAATGTATTAAAGCAGCTTAACTCTCAAAAATGTCCTTAGTGGAGTCATTATGTTATTGCGATGGGCTTCCCAGGATAAGGAGCTCAGTAGATGCAAAGGAGTGTGTGACATTCGACGCTTTTTTGTGGTATCGGGGGTAACTAGGGCATGTTACCATGCATCTATGTTGACTTCCTAGTGATCGCTAATTAATTTTCAATCAGCTTTACCAAAATTCTCAGGGTCCTAAAAGTACGGTTATGGTTGGCGAAAGTTGTCGCCAATTCAAACATCCATTGCACACAATTGTACAGTTGTTTACTCATTTTTATTTTTATGCCTTTTTTGCTAATGCCTTATTTGTTCCTTTCTCTGTTATGATTTGTTATATAAGCACATACATTGGGAATTTAAGGCATTTGAAGTGGGTTATAGAAAAGATAAATTTTTCTAGAGTCTTTAAACCGTTTTTTATACCTTTCTCAATAATCCAGTGCACCAAATAATGGGAAAAGAGGATTTTTGGAGAAAATTAGGATGCTTTTGGCAGTAGTCCAGCACACGGGATAAGTGAAGAAATTTTTTTTAAATATTGTAAAAAGGCTCGGATGTTTTTTATAGTGTTCCTACACATGTAAAAACAAAAGGGATGGGTACTTTTTTGAGAATATTTTAATGGGGTTCGAATATTTTTTTATACTAATTTTTCGGACTGAAGAGTAAGAGGGAATCTATTATGTATTTTGAAAAGAGTACTGATGTTATTTTGCGTATGTGAGCTCATTTAGAGTGTTTAAAATAGTACCACTGCTGAGAATTTTGCATCTTTTTTTATTTTTCTTTCTTGTCTTTTTTTCTTTCTTCTTTTTATTTTCTTTTTATTTTTTTCTCTTTTTTTTTCTTTCTCTTTTTATTTTTCCTTTCTCTCTTTCCACTCACCACTCCTCTGACAATTGTTTTCATGTTTTGAGTTTAGAAACACCTTAATTACAAATTTTTAGTGAAGAAAGCCGAGATTTCATGATAAAAATGGCGATTTTTGCTGATTTTTGGACTTAGTTGTGATAGAGAGAGAGAGGGTAGATAATTACTTGCCAAGTCGATCAGTGCTAATTTCGTGTGGCAATGACCATCAGAGGTGGTGCATGCGAGGGGAGGAGTGAGCAGTGACGACGGGCTTCAAACCAATAGTCGTCACCTTCTTGTTTTCTGATTGGCACGTGGAGAGCGTCATTGGACAAATTGGTGCCTAATGCATCGAACAATGCCAATCTTGAGTGAAGATGGCTGCTAGTGGCAGCGAGTGCTGTGGCGGCACAACAGCTGGCCTTAGGTCTTTTTGTCAATTTGTGTATTTTTCGATCTCTTTTGGGCATGTGGTCTTTGGAAACGCATAGATTGGCACTGGAAGACTCCAGTAATGGTGATCTCTTGGTTTTCCGGTGACGTCACCAATAACTGCTAACAAGGGTCCGTACCTTTCCCTCTTTTTTTTTTTTTTGTGTTGTCTCGTGTGTTTTGCTTGTCTTTTTTTCTTTTTCTCCAAGTGTTTATTTTTATTATTATTATTATTATTTTTTGGTGTAGGGACTCCTATAGGCTTGGTTCGATTGATTTTCAATGGACAATGACAAAAGTGCTAAAAATAATCAATATTTGAGTGTATAGCTAGATATATTAGTGTTTGTTGAGCTATCCTAGCTTTTTTGGTACTTACTGCTTTGCTATTGTTATGTTTATGGGTATTTCTATGTGTTTTTTGCCTCTTTTTTTGCTATCTTTTGCTAATTTTGCCTCTATGGGTTTTTTTTTTTTGTGTTGTCTCGTGTTTTGCTTGTTTTTTATTTTTTCTCTAAGTGTTTATTTTTATTTTTATTTTTATTTTGGTGTAGGGACTCTTATAGGCTTAGTTCGGTTGATTTTCAATGGACAATGACCAAAGTGCTCAGAATAAGTCTCTTTTATAATCAATATTTGGGTGTATGGCTGGACATATTGGTGTTGTGCTATCCTAGCTTTTTTGGTACTTGCTGCTATGCTATTGTTATGTTTATGGGTATTTCTATGTGTTTTTTGCCTCTTTTTTTGCTATCTTTTGCTAATTTCGGGTTAAGGCACAATTATGAGATTGATTGTTTAGTCTTATTTTACTAAGACAAGCTACTGGCACACTAAAAGAGCATTCACTATATTGCCTCTTGAAAGTTTAAATTTGGGCTAAATGAGTCCATTTATTACTTTAATTGAAAGAATTAAATGCAATATTTAATGAAAATGAAAAAAAAAATAAAAATCAAAGGGAGCTCATAATCCCATCATTAATGACATATAAGAGTAGCTCCTTATTTTTTTTGGGTAAGCATCTAGTCATTTAAAGAGTAATGTCATAAAAAAATAAAAAATAAAAAATAAAAATCCTCTTAGAGCAAAAAGAAAAGTAAGTTGTTTTTTTATGTCATTTCTCTCGTTCATGTCCATTGGTGATGTTGTGTGTTGGTGTTGCTATTTTTTTCTCTTTTTGGTGATCTTAAATGCTTTCTTGTTATGCTATACTATTGGTTTTTTACTCATAAATGCCTCTAACTATTTTGTTTCTCAATTAGCATTAATGCACTCTTTTGCTCTCTCTTGTGGGGTTGCTTAATGCTTTCCAATTGTGCCTCCTTTAAGTAGTTAATGTTGACCCCTTTTCAATTAAATTAGACCTTCTTGAATGCAAAGAGCTCTCCTTTTATAAGGGAGCTTGTTTGATCCTTACCTTGATTTTTGTTACTTTTTATTAAATAGTTTAGATCAATTTGCCTTTTTGCTGAACAAATGAGATTAATTCTCTCTCTCTATTTTTTTTAAACAGTTAAGATTATTTCTACACATATTTAATATTTTATGAGTCTTTGCCTTGTATGATTTGTATTTAGATCGAGCCATTGAATTATAAAGAGAGAGTTAGTAGATTGATATTGTTCCACTTACATACTTGGCCAGATGTCTTTAAGAAAGGGAAGGCCCATCTTTGTGGTTTGATGATGCAACTTGTACTTATAAGTAATATATTTTGTGGCATTAGATTTAGTCTAAGGACAAAGGGAGTTGTTGACTCTTCCTTTCAAAGATAGTTATACCTTATATATTGTATATTAGACTTTGTAAATTAATTTGCAACAATTCAATTATTATTCTTTTTCCAAATGTTATTGTACTTTGCTGCAATTTAATCTTACATGTGTTCAATCATAAGAGTGAATGAGCATGAGGTCCTTTTTAATTAGGATAGACAAAATAAGAGTACAATACTCTGTAAGTTGATTGCCAAATTAGGATCTCTTGAAAATTTCCATCATGAACCTAGGATCTTATGTTCAATCCAATACATATTTTGAAAGTCTAGTCCCTTTATCAGTTTCATTATCACTAAAAGTCACTCATTATAGTGTCCTATAGGTTTATAAATAAGCTTAGACTACTCATATCCAAAAGTAATGCTCTCATGCCATCTTTACCCTCTTGTTTAGTTCCCTCCTACTCATTCATGACTTGATCATTGGAAATACTAACATTGAAAGTTTTTGCTAGCCATTAATCAAATGCCTTCTTATAAGTCACAAACATGTTGTCAGTCTAGTATCCTCTTTAATGAATCCTTATCACTACTCAATAACCATTTAGTTGGTTAAACCAAATAATCTCTAACACTCAACTTTCTTTTTAAAGTTTAGGTGTTTCCTAAAGGCATTGGAGTTTAGAGACATGAACCACAATATAATTAATTTAACTTTTGATTGTCTATTAGGAAGTTTATTGAATCATAAATTATATAATTAGGATAAATTTTCTTTTCTCATTAACCATATACTTGTTCTCAAAATTAAAACCCCAAATTTTGAAACTAAATATCAAAATTCTTAATTACATAGTTGTCCTTTAGAACACATTAATTTAGCTTCTTTCTCAGCAGATGACCATGAAATAGATTTAAGCTTTAGAAATATAGATGGCAAGTGCCAATGAATAAAATCATAAGAGTCATACTTTAGGCAATTGGAATTCCAAGATTTTATTAGTGTTATAAACTAAGTCTACCTAGTTGATTGGACTGATAAAAGGGATCTAAGATCAAGTCGAACCTTTAAAAAAACGTAAATGAATATGCGATTCAAATTGACCTAGCTAACCTAGCAACCAAATTAGTCAATATAATGGTTCTATATTAAGTTGGATCAAATTTTTATTTTAATATTTTGTTTTAAAATATATCATTAATAGAATACTTCAATTTGAAATTAAAATATAAAAATAAAAAATTAATTTAATTGAAACACTATTTCATTTGTAATGTCTCACAACATTTATGTATATTTTACATCAAAAGGAACAATTTATTTAACATCAAATAAACAAGATAATTTCATTCTTATAATTATGAAAGATTTTTGCATTCACAAATAGTTCATAAATTATGTTAAATATAAGAAAAATACATAATAGTTTTGACTTGTTAGTTCATTATTGATTGAACTAGTGGTTTAGTCTCTTCATCTAAGGCAATGTCTAGGATAGGTTTATTAATACTAGATTTTATAGAGTAAACTTACAACCATTAGTCTTTTACCTTAGGTTTGATCCACTAAAGATATGATTTTTGGTGGCCTAAGTCTACCAGGAAAATTGAACTCTTAGTCCTAAAGGACACTAGGTCAACAAGTTAAGTAGTTAACTCAAAACCTTGAGCTTACGTTATGTTTAGTTAGAAGTAACTCAATAGAAAGCACAACCTAAATAAAATTGTGTCAAAGCATTGGTTATCCATTTTTATTTTTATTTTCTCTTTTCTTATATGATCTTCATTACAGGAGATCTCATTATGTCTCGTACATACACTTATTAGTCATGTCAAGGCATTGCTTTTTCAAAGTGAAATCATAAATAATGATTTTTTCCCCTAAAAGATGTGACTTGTCCTAAGTTATATTTCTTGTAAATTAGTGTATTTTTAAAAGCTAAGTATCATATTTTAAAACTTAATTAACTAACTATTTTATAATGGTTAGACAATTTTCTATATGTTTATTACTAACTGTTGTGGATCATAATAACGCTAATTATTTATTAAAGTTGAAATTTATACTCAACATTATTTCACTTTATGAGTTATTAAATCATGACTAATATAAATTAGTCTCTTCCTCTTATTCTTAGAAGACAATAAACACCATTCATAGCAATCTATAACCTATTATTAGATTAATCAAAATATCAGTGCTATTTTTGTTACCTTACTATTTAAAGTGTACATTAATGAGAAGGTATATCATATCTTAAAAGACATTGCTATAACTTACTGCACTGTGATAATTTGTCTGTTGGAGCAAAAACTATCCTTAAAAATAGTGCCTAGCATACTTCAAAACTGATATCTTTTCATTAATTTACTTTTATTTCAACATCATATTATTTTATTGATTATTTTTCCAATAATTTTAAGGATAGTCTATATTTAACATGATTCTTTTGTTGTCATTTCTTTTTGAGAAACTTTAAAAGGATTATGATGTAATTAAGATCTTGTATATAGTGTGGCTGTTAGGATGTGTGTCAAGGTCTTCATGACAATAATGTGGAATTCTTTCCACTAAATAGATATGTCAAATTCCATTTGTTTGAGGCTTGTTTATCTATGGATTTGAGGTTTTAAGGGTAAATCTACTATAAGTATTTCCATTGTGATGTCATAAGCATGAACTATATTATTTTCATGTGTCTTTCCAATTTTCATGTGTTGTTGAACATATACAATGTTGGATTAGATGTGATTTTATAGAAATAGATTTTATCGTGACTACAAGAGAAAACAATTTAATTGAGTAATTGTTTCCTCCAAAGTATTTATTTTTACCACTAAATTAAGATTTGGTGTAAGACATGCTAATGTTTTGCTAAGGGGGTTATATGCACCAAACATGGCCCATAATTTGTCATGTTATTATACTAATCTTATGGTACATTAGTTTTAGCTATATTTCATTAATTATTAGTTGGCTAAATATTATATATAAGTGTCTTTAACTTTATTATTATCCATTAGAATCATTGTGTACATTTGTCATGTTAGACTTGATGAATTCTTATAGCAAGCCTTTGGCCTCTTTATGTCTTAATAGTAACTTTCATGACATGGAATGTTGAGCTCTTAAAACATTCACCATGCTTAAGGTATGAGACATTTTATACATATTTTTATGTACTTTGAGCTATATAAACTTAAGGTTTTAGTGCAATTCAAGCAAAGATGCCTAATTGTTTTTTGGTATATAAAGAAAAATTATTCTTGGCATTTTCATATTGATGACATCTGCTCATTTGATTATGTCTTAAAAAGCTAAAGAGTATTTACATATTTTCACTAGATGAGTCATAACCATATAATCGCATCTTTGTTATTAATTATAATTAATCTTGTAAAAGGATAGTAATGTTAATGCTCTCATAATTGTTCCCAAAAACATGTATTGAGAATTGTGCTAGTGACATTTTTTAATTTGCAAGATGCAATTATAAGAACCATTTGACACCATTGCAAGGCAAAAGATTTAGGTTATTGGTAAGGGTGTGATGGTCTACCTTTAAGGAGATGAAGAGAGGGGCATTGCATTGGGCTATAAGCTTTATGCTTATGACCATTATGATATATTTTATAGTGAATTTTTGTTGCACTAAAAGAGTATAACGATATCAACTAGATATTTGATTCAAATGAGATATATTCACCTTTAAAGGTGAAGTGAGGACTTAAAAATCTGATAAACAAACAATTTTCACTCAATCAACATGGAATTTGAGTTATAGTCATAAAAATGGCTAATGTTGAGACAAATTAGTTAACACATTTTCTAATAGATATTCCATTATGGGTAAAACTGACACTATAAGTGTTGATGCATTACGATAGTTAAGTCTTTATTACTTATGTGTCGAAAGCACACCTTATGATGGAGAAAATAAACTTATTTATCTAAGACATAAACTATTAAAAATAATTAAGTAATAAAGTGATATTACTTAATTGTATGGTTAAAGAGGAATTAAGCTAATCCTCTAACTAAGTCACTAAGTAGAAAGTTAATGCCAATTGTATCAAAGGGAATAAGACTAATGCCTATAGAGAGTATGATCAAAAGTAATGAGGACCTAACTTATATGATAAAAGATTCCTTAAAATAGATTTATATGAGTAATAATAAGTTACTAATTGACATATGTTCAATATCAAATTTGTAAAATTCCTTCCTATGGTGTAGATAGTGTAATAATCCTAATGTTTGAAGTTGAATTATACTTTGAATAAATTATACAACCCTTATGGGTAATGTCTTATTAAAATATATACTTGATATATTTAATTATATAAGAGTGAAGTGAATTTGCTCTTATAAGATTTTAGGTAAAATTTCTAAAACCCTCATGAAAATCAACTAAGTATATGCATGACCTAACAATGCCCAATCTTTTTAAAAAGTATGACCTTAGAAAATATAATATGTAAGTTCATTGATATTCATAAAAAAATTATGATTTATAGAAAATTTTATCTCATCATACTTATGAATATCAACATTTATGCTCTTAGTTTTTAGTTCATAACTCCAGAAACATCAAATATGATGTCTTATACCATTATTCTGAATATCAACACTTGTACTCTTAGTTTTTAGTTCATAACTTCAAAGACATCAAATATAATATGTTATATTCTTATTACTTGATTCATTATAATTAATCATTTAAAATAGTAAAAAATTATTGTAAATTAGTATGTTTTTAAAAATTAATTATTATATTTTTAAAATTTGTCAACTAGTTATTTTTTAACTATTAAACTAGTTATTTTATAACCGTTAGACTAATAATTATATAATTATTAAATTAATAGACATCATTCATAACGATTTATAGTATATTATTAAATTAATCACAATACCATTATTATTTCTATTATCTTACTATTTAAAGTGTATATTAATAAAAATTTATATTATATTAAGAGAATAATTATTATAATTTATTGTATTATGATAATTTATTTATAGAAATAAAAATTATTTTAAAAAATAATACCTAATACACTTCAAATACAATTTATTAGTCTATATTTATTTTAGAATTATGTTATTTTATTAATTATTTTTTTAATAATTTTTGTTATAAATATTTACATCTTAAAAAAAGAAAAAAAAAAGAAAAAGAAAACATTGTTTCGTAGAAGCTGAAGCTCCGGAGGGCACAACAAGCAAGGAAAATGGAGAAATATAGTGTCTCATGAGCCCTATTACTTGGGAAATTCTGCCCTGGCGTAACAGGAGACACGTGCGGCGGAAAGGATGAGGAAGCATGGCCTTAATCCAAAATCTACTGCTTTCAGCTTTCACAAAACACATCCCTTGACATACATCCCTTGAAATAAGGAAGATCATATACTTTATGAACTCATATCAAAATAATATCTAATTAAAATGTAATTTCAGAAAACAGAAAAATTCAATTTAAATAAAAGGCAAACGAATGATTATAGTGCCTATATAAAAGAATGAATTGAGTTGAGAGCTCATAATGGCACTGGCACATATGCAGACCATTGGCTGGGGTAAATCACATGCCTTCTATGCCCCTATTCTCTTTCCTGCACATCTCTGTGTTCCTGTTGATACCGAAACCAAAGGTGAACATTCGAAACGACAAGTATTAAAGATAACCCCAAGATTGCAGGGATCCACCTTAAAATTCAATTTGTCACTTTCTTCCGATACGCATGGCGGCACAAATATTATATATAACACATTAACCACATCATCGAAATGAGTAACGTCCCCGCAACCATCGGTACGAGCATGCATGACACTAATTGGGTAGTACAATCATGCGGCATCCCGCGATTGGCTACCAAGAAACAATAGTATGAATTTTCTTCCAAGGCGGGGACCATGAAAGAAAGGTGACAAAATATTCTACACCGCATTAGTCTTGTAGTCTATGTAAATCTAGACAGGGGACCATTTGGCTGATTTGTTGGGCTTTAAGGCAAGGGCCAAATGCTCTCGACCAGAACGCACGCGGGAGGGAGAGACCGCTTTCCGTTTGCAAGAGTTAATGTAATATTTTTAATCTTTAGACGTCGTCAGAATCTTTTGAGGATTCTTTAGACACCATCTTCTGGATCATCCGGCTTGTTTCTTCCTCGGACATTCTGTCGTCTTTGCTTTTAGATTGAGCATAGGCCTCAAAGAATTCCTTATTCTCTTTCTCCAATTCATTCCACACTGCAAATACAAAGATACAGTAATCCCCAGGTTAAAATTTTTGTTAAAAAACGGCCTTTTTGCATAAGTTCTCTTCCTTTAATGAAATAGAGAGGAGGATCCTCTTTTTTTTTTTTTTTTTTTTTGAGGGGAGGAGCTGTGCTGAATTATTTGTAAAGCTACTCAAACTCGCCGTGGTAGTTTGAAAGATAAACGATCGGGAAGCTACAGGGTCAGGACATTCTTAGAAGATAGCATGAAGAAAAACAAACAACAATTAAAGAAAGAAAGCCAAGGATATGGAGTATGCAATATGAAGAAACTATTTACAAATGCAATACTGTTCTAAGAAGACTCCTATAAGATTGCTTGAGAGGCAAAAAAAACAGGGTGACAGGTCTCGCTTTAGTTCAATGATAGAATTCAACTAGCCAATCACCTGATGGATGGTTCGATCCACCCTTGAAAAAGTTTTATCCCAAGGCAGAATATTATGAATCTTGAAACAAGCTACTCAAGTTACGATCATTAATCTGGAATCTGCACTAGAATTTTCATAAAGTAGTGATGGCAAGATCAAACATGAGGAAAAAACTGTTGATATATATGACAGAAGTCATACACCTACTGCTCGTCAGCTAAATTATAGCCTTAGCTCGTATGTTACAAGTATGAGATCCTTCAGTAGAGCATTCAGTCCAAGTAATTGGACACTACCATGTCAGAGCTTCGAGAATTGGTGAAGAAACTAGCAAAAAGAAAAACAGAAAGGCTAGACAAGCCGCAGGCAAAACATACCGGTCGATGTGATGACGGGTTCAATGTTCGCATGTTTGGAGAGTGCTTCCATGCACTCTTCCTTAGTCATATTGAAGATCAGGCATTTCTCTATAAGGTGTTGGACCTATAGAAGTTGTCATCACCATAATCGCCAACAAGAAACAACAAAAAGAACACAGCATCAATCAACCAGTTTGTTAATTTATTGAAAAAATAAGAAAGCTTACTGTGACTAAAAAAGAAAAAGAAAATAATAAGGCAAAGTAGTGCTGCGATGCTAAGAAATCAAGACTAGCTAGTGATCATTGAGGGAAGAGGAGTTCTACAAAGTCTAACCATGCGTATGTATGAAGCAGAAGAGTCCCCCATGATTCCGAGCCGATCCAATATTAAAAATGTCTACGTTACTAGGAGTGAGAGAGATGGTGCAATATTAGCAGTGGTAAAATGAGGCAGCATAAATAGGACGGGGGAGGGATGGGGTGTGAAAGATTCTATTACAGCAAACTAAAATGAGAAGGGGTGGTGGTATGGGTCCAGGAGTCCCATGTGGGAGATAAATGATAATTGGTTGAGAGGCGATTAGAGGAGATGTGGAAATGACCAATCGTTCGTCATGTAGCAGTGCCATTAGACAGCTAGAAATTCTCTCCACGTGATGTGTGGTTCCTTACCGTCATCTAGAAATTCTCTAAGCAGACAAACCCCCTGCTACCAGATGGCATCAACCAGAAGAAGCCAAAATGATCCCCTCCTGCCACTGTTCCCACAAAATTCACCATGAAATGTAGCTAATCAGCAGCATGATTTTTTCTTTTGTTTTTTTTTTGTTTAAGACCCTCCTGCAAACATCTCCTCGCCTTGATAATGCCGTGCCACTTGCCTTCTCTGTTTTGTAGCATGCTAATATTCTCTGCTTTTCCAATAATTCGAGGGTTAAAAGAGTCCTTTAATTGTATCTGTCAGAAGAGGAAACATTTTCATGCAACTCAAAATCTAAACACTGTATTGCCTCGAGGTCCTATCTTTAATACAAGCATTTGTATAGACATAGCAACGTCCAAGTCTTGATCACTGTTTTGTTTTTCTTTGAATCAAATTCAGAACTCTTAAGTTATAGAGACCTCAATAATCCCAAACCAACGAATATTGCCCATACTGTTGATGTGACGTAAGTATTGGTCTCATATCCAACCCGCCAAAATACTAATTTGAATTGCAACCATTTTGGTAATTCTACGAAGAGAATGCATCAATTTGATCCCGCAACTAGCTTTGTTGTCTTTGTTCGCAGAAGGACCATGCTTCTCTGGCGATATTTTCCAGTCATAAATCTTAGTTCTGCTAACTTTTGATGGCCCTATCCTCCTATATGTTCTTGTCAGGGCCTACTAGCTATTGTTTCTTGGCAAGCAGATTTCCTCTTATCACCTATGCACATGATGCCAACAGCAACGCTTAAATCATATGATCGTCTGAAGTTTGCAACGTTGAGCATGATAGCTTCACTGCTATTCCGCTTCTACTGCGGATGAAAAATGCACAACAATTAAATGTGTCAAAATCATGGTCCAGGCAATAGACAAAGCGGGATCAGTGTAAGAAAATGAGATATTGAGGCAGCGTATGGAGTGGGGTAAATATTCCATTTAATCTACTGTTGTCAGTGTGCTGGAAATAAACAGTTCTTTCGTCAATGCATCATCATCATCGTTTCTGTCCTGTTGCTTAAGTTCTTGGCATATTTTGTCTTTTCACTACTAGTTCATCCTCCAATTCTATGATCTTATTCTTCTACAGAAAGTCTATCTATAAGTCCCCTTTGGCACAATACGCCAACCAAGACAGGACAATTGCATCCAACGAAAATAAATTCGTTTGCTTCTTCAAGATATTTCTTCAATGAATACCTCAAACTGAATCATTGACCCTCTTAAGCTGTGCGTAAAAGATCACAAAACGCAGTCTAAAGCAAAGCCTAGTGAACCTCACAAATTATTCACAGTTCTTTTTATGGGCATGTTCTTAATAGTCAACATACGTACCTGCAAGTTTATGAAGCCCCTGGACTGACGGGATTTCATGCATCCTAAATTCCTGTTTGATCCTCTTTTTTTCTTTACTGGGAAGGAAAATTGTAAAGCCGTTTCTTTTCATGTGTGGTCCAGAGTAATCACATAGTTTGAATTGACAGAATGTGTACCTCATGTTTAATAAGAGGTAGACGCGTGAAGATTGATGCTGCTATTTGAGCCTGTTCTGCCATGTCAACACACACCAGATTGAGCTAGATGATGTGTCGGATGTCGATTGGATTAGAATGTGTAGGAAATAAGCAAAAATTCTCTCCTGCTGGACTGCCTAGCCTAAAGACTGGTACTTTTCATCATCAATCAAGGCCAGGCAACTTTAGCTTGTCTGCAGAATCAGACAGGCCACTGTAAGACAGAAAGATATGCAAAGAAACGTACCACATATAAGTCCATAAGTGATATCGCCTAATTGAACTCTGACCAATTGGGCGGCAAGCTGGCTAGCATGACAAAGAGTTTCTAAAATATAAGTGTCAGTGTATTTTTTAAAAAAGACCAAGGAAAAAGAAGAATAAAGTCTCGCGTGGACAAAAAAAAAAAAAACAAAAAGGTTTTTAAGTAATTTACACGTTGAGACACATGACATCTGTGTAATTTATTTAAAGAGGTAACTATAGAGAGTGTCACGTATGCAGACTCACAGTGCATTTTAAGTGTTTTTATAATCATGCTTTACACTTAGCACGTACAAGGATTATTATATTCATTAATTAATTAAAATTTGATAATAATTATATTTTTACAAGTATATTTCTATTGATAATTACATATAGTTATTAAATTGTTTAGTATCTAAGAGACTTGTTTTTTCAAAATTATTATATTTTATCCAAATAATTAAAATAATATTTTTATTTATAATAGTTATATATATAAAAAGTTATAATCTAAAAATAATTATATGTCTGTATAGTTATATCTTCAAGATAATTATGTAATTGCACCTAAGTAACTCCAACAAAACTCTAAAATGATTCATGTTGATTCTATTTTACTATAGAGAAATAGAATTTAGTATTAACAATTCTACTATACATAATCTTTTCTATTTATCTTGATTTTACAACATCATAAGAGTAATCAAGTGCTTTATTTTATCATAAAAGAAATTCACATTAACTTTGGTGCAGTAATTAGAGCAAAAATTTTACCTTAAGGATCATAGCATTGTTACGTGACTCCAAGCAATTTTATAGATTTTAGATTATAAATTTTTGTTCCAACAATAATTGCAAATCAAAGCAAAGCCAACCAGAATATTATAATACTTATATTGACATCATTGTAAATTGAGTTGATTGTAAAGAAATTAAATATTTGAAAAAAAAATAAAAGCAAAACGAACATAGAAAATTTATATAGTTTGAAATTTAGATATTCCTACATTCACAATCATATTATAGTTTCATTATTTCAATAGTTATAAGTTATATAATAAACATATCTTTTTATATAAGGATATAAGATAATTTTTGTATAGAAACAAACTACATATTTAACTTCTATATAATATTAATCAAATTCTACTTCTACAATAATTTTTCAATTAGAGAATGATTATCAAGCTAGTAACCATCATAATATAATTGAACTCCTTTTCTAATTTATAACCTTAATGTGATGCTTCTTTAACATTTAACCATTGAGGCCAATCAAAGTTACAACAAAACTTTAATTTCTTTATAACAACTAGCTTAATTAACATGTTAGTAAGATTCTTTATACTGTATATTTTTTTCAAAGTCAACATTTCATCATCTAATAAACTATGTATATAGTAATACTTCAATTAGATATATTTTTTTCTTATATGAAATATAAGATGTTTAGCAAAATGATTTGCACTTTAGTTGTCACAATAAAGACTACTACTTCTTTATGGCTTGCTTAGTTCTTTTAGGAAGTTCTTTAACTAAATCAATTCCTTACTAGCGTTAATGATAACAACATATTCAGTTAGTAGTTGAAAGAGTCACAATCTCTTGTAATCGAGATACCTAACTTGTAATAGTGTCATCCAAAATATAAATATAACTTATTGTGCTCTCTTTACTATTGATGATTTTACCAAGATCTATATCAACAAAGTCTTACAAGTTCATACAATTCTTCCTAAAACACAATGTCATATTTGTACTATCCTTCAAATAATGAAAAATTCACTTAACAACCTCCTAATGTTATTTACTTAGATTAGTCATGTACCTACATACAACTCCCATTGCATGTACTATATTAGGTTTGATATAGACTATAACGTACATGAAACTGTTAATTGTTGAGGCATATGGAACTTTTGACATATACTTACATTCTTTATTTGTCTTTGGTAATTGTTCCTTTGAAAGCCTGAAGTGACTTGTTAAAAAAGAGCTAACTAGCTTTGTTTCTTTTATCTTGAATTATTCAATAGTTTTTTTCAATATAGGTAGCCTATGATGGTTTCAAGGTACTTGCCTCTTTGTCTTTTATAGCTTTCATCGTGATAATTCCCTTCACAACTCTAAGATATTTCATTGCAAATTTATTTGATAATTCTCATTTTAAGTTATTAATCTCTTTAATGCTAAAATGTACAATGATTATATCATCTACATACAATAGCAAAATAATATAACATTTGTGAAATTTCTTAAAGTAACAACAATGATCCATGTCATATTCTTGAAATTGCTATTACACATAAAGGTTTCTTTTACCATTATTTGGTTTTAAATTTTAAACCATACAAGCTTTTATTGTATGTAGCTGAAAATTTTTTCAATTGCATTATATAAATATCTTTCTTCAAATCACCATGAAGGAAAGCTATTTTTACATCAAACTATTTTAAATGCAAATTTTCAGACACAATAATACTCAATACTAATCAAATTATTAATATCTTCATAACTAAAAAAAAAATTTTAGTGTAGTTAATACCTTCTTTTTGCTAAAATCCCTTGACAACCAACCTTGTCAACACTTTGTTTTGTATCTTTTAATGTCATTATGTTCTTCTTTGACTTGGTGAATCCATTTATTATTCAATGTCTTTTTTCCTTTTGGTAATTGAGTTAACTTTCATGTATAATTTTTTTTATAATAAACTCATTTCTTCTTTTATGGCTAACTTCTACTTAACAGAATCTTCAACTTGCATTGCTTATTAAAGCATTTTGATTAACTTCTATTAGTCAATAGTAAATAATACAAGAAAAGAGAGAACAATTGTGGAAGTATAAAAATTATACTAGATTTTGTCACTTATACTAAGCACTGTAAAAGAGTTTAATTATATTATGATGTTTTTAGAATTTTCTGAGATTCTTTTACTATTATCATCTTCTGTAATTTTCTCTAACTCAGTATATTGCCCTTTTATGACATACTTTCCTATATTATTAGATTTTGTAATATATATATTTTTATAGATAACACTTTTGTTGAATATGACATCTTTACTTTTAATGATTTTCCATCTTCGATCATCCCAGAGATAATATATGAATTCATTAATTTGATACCCAATAAAAAAACACTTACAAGATTTAAAGTCTAATTTATTCTTCTTATCTAAATCTATATGCATATAAGAGATACAACCAAAGACTTTAAGCATATTATTAAGGAGGGATTCCAAATACCAGTATGCATAAACTCTAGCTTCTACATCTTAGGTGTCTTTCCAATTTTGGAAAAACTAAACTTTTTTCGCTTCCTAAAAATACAATCCTTGCAAATATTGACATCCATAGTTTTTATACTAAGTAACTTGCCTTTTGCTTTTCTCACTCATATGTTCAAGTCTACAATGTCAAATTTTGGAATTAATCCCTACTAAATCATTTATGCCCAAGGTTGCATAGTGTCCTAATTTTATTTCCTCTTGTTAGTGACTTTTTATTTGACCCTATTATTATCACATTGAGTTGTTCTTCCTCCACCTTTAGTACTCAATGAAGAATTAAAGTTCAATGATATACTTAATTCTCTCCTTCAATTAAATTCCAAGCTAATTGAAGTGTAATTGTTCTAAACTAGATGAATTGCTTATTATAGTTACAGTGACGTTCTAACTTTTCAAAAATGAAGACAACAAAATCAAAGTATTAACCTTTTCATCAAAATTCATATTCACTAAGATCAATTAATTAAAAATTAGATTGAACTCATTTATATGATTTGCATTTGAGGTACCTTCTTTCATCTTTAAATTGGATAATTTTCTCATCAAATATACCTTATTGGAACCAAACAATTTCTCTTATGTATGAGTTAACACCCTCATCAATCCTTTGATAGTCTTCTCCATTTGGACATTGAAAGCAACATTTTAGGTTAGCATTAATCAGATAAATCTCTTTGCTTGTCACTCCAGCAACTTTTAGTCTTCCTTACTCATCAATTATAGTTTCTTTCTTAAAAAAGGCTAATGCAATTTGTTTTAGTATATATAATCTTCCATTTGCATCTTTTAGAAACTAAAATTGGTACCATCAAACTTGTTGATCCTCATTTTTTCTTCTTTAAATGTCATTACTCTCATTACTGCTTTAATTTCTTAAAACCAAAGCTTTGATGCAAATTATTAGGAAAAGAAATATTAAAAAAAAATCATTAAAAGTGAAATGAATACATGGAAATTATATAGTTTGAAATTTTAATGTTCTTATATATACAAACACACTAGGGTTTTACTATTTAAGGAATTATAAATTATATAATATATATACTCTTATACAAGGAAATAAAATAATTTTTATACAAAGAAAAATTATGTATTTATCTCTCATATAATATTAATTAGGTTATATCCTTACATCAATGATATCTTAGACAAAGATAGGTTTTATGCATGTACCAATATATTTTGTTGTGTTTTTTTCTTAGACACGCATCAACTGATTGATATTGTTAGGAAAATTTCTATAATAGGAACAAAGGTAAAATGTAAAGGATAATTTAACATAAAGACACTTATTGCAACTCCATATTTTTGGATGCCTGATTGGCATTTGCTGCTACTCATATACCAAAATAGGAACAACCACAAAAGATTTCCTTGTCCCTAGCTTTTCCCATTCAAAAGTTCCTAAAACATCATTAATAAACTACTAAATCAAAATATTATCAACAAATAAGTAAATAAATAAATATATTACATAAGTTAAAGCATATGAATTCATCCCAGTTTTTATGAGTTCAAGAATTTTGCATATGTTGTCGTTTATCACATGTAACTAAGGAGACTAATTGTTGTCCATGATCTTAACAAATTATAATTGAAAAATTAAGAAGCATTAAAGGGATGTTATTCTCTAATGTTAAAGCTCTCAATTTGGCTTGTGACTATTTGTAAACTGGATTATGTCGGATTTCCATAAACCTATTTGCCATCCCTTTAATCAACAAAATATACTTTTTTAATTGAAACTTAAGCACAATTTCAATTTATTTCAAGAAATAACACACATATTTGCTAAGATCAACTAGTTGTACTTCAAGAAAAAAAACCACAACCTTCCAAGACCAATGGCTTAACCCAAATTTAAATGTAATGTATACTTATTAATTTATTAGGTAATATTAGTATTCAAATTTAAATGCTAACTCAGAACTCTATTAGGCAATATTAACACTCATATTAACTAATTCACATATGTGTTTTAAGAGTTCTCCTTTTAATATTAGAATTATTTTTTAATACTAAAATTTGAAAGTTGATATTATAGGCATTTAATTTCATTTAATAAAAAATAAAAGTTTATGTCTATTTTAAAAAGTAATCCTTTTAGTATTATAATTTGAATGCTACTATTTGAATTCCTTTTAGTACTAAGATCAAAATTTTCAGCAAAACACTTTTCTATATTGACTTACTTTTTTGAACATGTGTTACATGTTATTGGACATTATAACACATGAACTATAAGATTTTTTTTCTTTATTAGTGTAAAAATGATAATAATACATTATTTTATTTGAACATGTAATCTAAACAAGTTCTCTAAAGATAGTTTGCAAAATTTTTATTAGTGAATAATATTTTATATGTATATTATGATTAAAAGTATATGCATCATAGAAATAAAATAATTTTAAATTAGAAAAAAATAATTTTAAAAGTTACAAAATAAATTAAACACTATTAAAGTAAAGCTCCATTTTTATTAAGTCAAGTAGATTATAAGTCAAAAATTTTACACAAAAATTAAATTATTTTGACTGATGTAAACATAATAAGGATTTCTTTCAACTTTATTATTGTGATTGAAAGTTTCTAAACATCATGGAATTATACAATTTATATTATGATTGCATATTGAAAAGATTAACATAATGATAAGAAATAATTTGCAATAAAAGAGTGTTCTTCTTTTATTATTTTTTTAACTTCTCATTATTACAAACATATAAAGGAGATATTAACATAAATTACATTAAAGGACAAAAATTTTTTGGATAAAGCTCTTTATTTTGATTGTGAAAATGAATCCTAAGCAAAATAAAGGACTAATTTTATAATGTTTTTCTTAGGTTATTAATTACTCCAATATTTTAATATGAATAATTAACTAATAAACTCAAAAAATTTACTCATAATAATAGATAAGATGATATTTATAATTGAAAACTCTAGAAAATTTTCTCTCAAGGATTAAAATTTGTATAGGTACATTATACATTACTGCATATGAATTAGGGTGTAGGGCTTTCACAAAGGTGTCAAGAGTGTTAAATAAAGAGCTAACAACACACAAAGCAACTTTGGTGCATTAATCATAAAAAAAGTGATATTTAAGGAGATACTTTGTGTAAAGGTCAACTAATTGGTTTACAAACTCACAATGCATCAATTCAATCTCTTCTTCTTTTTTAGCTTCTCTCAAAAAATGAAGTTTGAATTTGTAATACTTTGTTCTCCCATGATGAATTGGATTATTTGATATAGTAATTGTAGATTGATTATCATAATGAATCATGGTAGGCCTATCTAGTTGTTGGTGAAAGTCAATTAGCAATTTTTTGAGTCACATAACTTAACTCAACTGTTATAGCTGTAACAAATAACTTTTTCTGTAAATTGTGCCACCATACCTTACTTTTTGAAACACCAATAGAAAACCCCTAATTCCAGAGAAAACATATAATTAAATGTACTCTTCAAATTATCAACTAAACCACCCTAATCACTATCAATAAATCTTATCAAGTTCAACTCTCCTTCTCTTTTAAATAAATCTCAAGTTTGACAATCTCTTTTATATACCTTAGTATTCTTTTTGTTGCTTTAAAATGCATCTCACTAAGATTGTGCATAAACTTATAAAGTAAGTTGACTAAAGGCACAATATCAGTTCTTAATACTAATAAATATAATAAACATCTAATAAGGCCTATATAAAAATCAAGAATCAACTTTCCTGCTCCATCTTCTTCACCAACTTCTGATTTGATATTAAAGGAGTAGGGACTTATTATAGCTTTCTATTATGAACTTTCTTAGCATTTTTCTAGCACACTTCACTTGATGGATGAAGATACCAAATTTATGCTGTTAGACTTCAAGTTCAAAGAAGAATGATATCTTACCTAAATTTGCCATCTCAAAGATCCAAAACATTTTCCTTTTGAATTTTTAAATTGGCTTAATACTATTACCAATAATAAAAAGGTCATTTACATAAAAAAGACAGTGAGAATATCAATCCTTTATGACTTTACAAACAAGACAATCTCATTTTTGCTTTTAAGAAAACCTAAGTTTTAAAAGATGATTATTGATTTTACTATATCATACTCTTAAAGTCTTCTTCAATTTATATACTTTTTCCTCTACACCTTACTTTTCAAATTCTTCTGGTTATACAACATGGATTTCTTCTTCCATAATTCTATTTAGGAATGTTAATTTCACATAAAGTTGATATACAATTTAGTCCTTTTGAATTATAAGTGCCAACAAGAGTTTAATTGTATCAAGTCTTACTATAGGAGCAAAAGTCTTAGAAAAGTCAACTCCAAATTATTGTATGTAAAATTCTGCTAGTAGCCTAACTTTTAGACTATTCATTATGCCATTAAAGTTGAACTTGGTCCTAAATACCCATTTTAGACCAATTACATTCTTGTTTTTTGGTTTATTTACCATAACTCAAGTTTGGTTCTTTACAATGACAGAAATCTCTTTTTGTATATCTTGCTTCCAACTTGCAAATTATGATGCTTTAGTATAACTTCCAAGTTCTAATATAGCCACATTGCTTCTTGCATACACATCTAAGAGAAGTAGACATTTCTATATCATACACATGCATACACATCTTATAAGTATGTCATTAACATCCTTGTCTTGAGAAACTTCTGGATCACTATCAATAGACATAAGAGTTAACACAGTCACTTCTTTATTCTATTGAGTAATAAGACTATCTTAATTCTAATTCTAATCTTCTTCAAACTTCACATCTCTATTGATCATCACCTTATTAGTCTTTATATCATAGACTTTAAGCCTTTTCTTTTAACACTAAAAAGCAAATTTTCTTTAAGAGTTGTCTCATACTTAATATATTTTGACTAATCTCAGGCACCAATAACATATTAGTGATTAATTTAATACTTAAAGAAGTCTTAAATGTAACTAACCTATTGCCTTAAACAATAATAAGAGTTCCATTTCCAATTCTAACTTTAGACCTATAAGATTTGTCAAGTGCTTTGAATGCACATGGATTTATGACATATGGTGTATATAATAACTATCAATGAGTCATTCTCATTATCTCCACTACCTATTATGTTAGTTACATCAAAAAGTTCTTCCTTCATTTGTTGATAACCCTCTTTTGAACTCTAAATTAGTTTCTCCATTTATTGTTGCAACTTTTTTTTCTCTTATATATTTTCTATATACGTCTTATCATTTTGCAAAAAAAAAAAAAAACACATATCACATAATCTTCTTTAGTAGTTTTTTGATGAATGAGTTGTTTTGTTGCAATACTAATAAGGATTATAAACCTTTTTGCCACTATTTTTAGGGTTTTTTACTCCTTTTTTATCTTTATATGTGTTTCTATTTTTGTATTGATTTTGGCCTTTATAATTTGCTTAAAGAGCTCCCTTTGTAGTTCCTTTGTCTATAACTTCCTTTCCTAAGTCATTTTCTTGTTTGAAAATTAACTTTTGCTCTTAAGCTTGAAAAGTATCAAAAAATTTAGAGACAATAATTTTGATGTTATCCTTCAAATCCTCTAAAAAAGAAATCTTTGCCTCAAATCTTTCAAGGACACTAGCAAGTATCTTTCAACAATTTTTTTATTTGAAAGGTCATCTCCAAGCAATCTCATTTGATTTACTATCTTAATGAGTCTGTCATTATATCCTTTGATGGTTTTAGTCTTTATCATTTTTAAAACACCAAATTTTCTTTTAAGATTTGATAAATGCATAGTTTTGGTATTGTTAGTGCCTCTTTATTCTTTCCTAAGCTTCTTTAGGTGTTTTACATGTTATAATTATGCAAAATATAGCTTTTATCACAATAATTTGAATACAAGAAAGAGCCTTAAAATACTTAGCCATATTCTCACTATGATTTTTCATCTAAGTAATAATGGGATTGCTAGGAAGAACTAGAGGTTCTCCACCTTGTTATGTAACCTTCCAAAGATCATATGTCTTTAAGTATATCTTCATCATCACTTTCCATTACAAGTAGTTTTCACCAGAGAACTTTGGCTGTGGAAGAGGTGTAGAGTTGCAGGAGTCATTTAACTAACTTCAGTTTGGTTTTGCAACAAAAATATCATAAATGTTTCTCTCACAAGTTTTTGGTGTTTTCACTTAGTCTCACTAATTTCTTATTTTCTCTCACAGGCCTTTAAAGATCATTGTATTCTTTGATACCAATGTATTAGTAAGAGAAGTAGTGGAACAATACTAATCAAGTTCACAAAAAAGAAAATTTTTTATCATAAACTGAAAAAAGATACATAAAGGAATAAGATTAGGGCAAAAATGAATCCCCACTTTTGTTAACTTTTCATTTATGTAAAAGACTTATAAGATCTTAATACAAAAAGTACCATTATCTTATACATGAGTATAAACTAACCTTGCTTTGCAAATACATTTTACTTTATAGAAAGGTAATCTAAAACCACAACTAATCTTTATACCTTAACAAATTATAAACCATTACTTGCTTACAAAGTAATTCAATTAGTTAATTCCTAACTACGCGTCATTACATGACCACAAAATGGACTAAGAACAAACTAAAGGATATTGGAACATTAGCCTTGAACACCTACTCCTTTGCTACAATCTTATAACTAAAATAATAAACTTTTGAAATTCTACTCCAAATCATAACCTTTATTTCGAATCAATTAAGAGCCCTAATGTTCAAGGTCAATCTTCTTCAAATTTAGCTAAATATGGGCTTTGGATAATGATGACTAAACATAAATGTAATTTAGATAAGATTGGCCAACAAATCTAGTTAAAAATAACAAATTTATAACTCTATAATTGTATCAAAAGATGCAACTATTAATAGTAATCTCTTTAGGAAATTTCAAGTTATAAATAAAATATTTCCTAATAAGGAACCTTAGTCTCCACCATAAAATGTCAAAAGGGCTTAGGCTAATTTGGGCCACTTAAAAGTAAAGGTGTCTTTAGATAAAGTTGGTTCCTCTATTTAGATAAGATAAGGCCATCTTAAGAAGAACAAGAACACTTGAAGTGGTGGAACTACCTTAAAGTTTACATTAGGTTTGGCCATCAATAATATGATGTCTCCTTCACTTCAATCTAAGAATTTGAGTGGTACTAATATTTTATCAACATCAGCCAGAGCTTTTTTGGATTTTTACCTCCCAAAAGATTTCAAGTTTATAGCAAATTCTAAGGAATTAGAGAAGCAATAGCCACCTTAAAACTTGAATAGGTAGTCCAAATTCATTAATTCTTTCTAATAGTTCTTTATTTTTTACATTCCTTCTTGTACAAATAAATGTAGTCTTTCACAATTTAATACACACAAAAATTATTCTCTCATTTTTCCTCTCTCATAGCTTTTATCCTAACTTTATTTTTACATGATATTAAAGCCTAGTTCTACTCTTATAATTAAAAAAAAAACATTTTTTAAGAGATTGAAATAGTCTATTATTACATTCTATCAATTACATCATTAATCTTTTATTATATCATTAGTCTTTAGTCTTTCAAATTTATTTCTATTATCATCATTAATTTCTTTTGACCATTTGATTCAATCATGGTTGAACTAGTTCTTAACCAAGTCAAATTGATTCCTAAGACCTATTTTAGTATGTTTTATATCTAACTTTACATGTTTTTTATCACTATTTGACATTATATGTTTAATATAAAGAAACATTAAGTTTTCATACCTATAAGCATTATTTTAGATGGGACAAATTATATTGTTTGGTTCCAAGAGATGTATAACTTTCTTATGGGGTGCAAACCTTTGCACTATGTTAGTATAGAAATTCCAAAACCAATTATAATAAAAGAAAAATCATTTAAAAAATTAGTTTAATGGATTGATGAGTGGCAAAACACTAACCATACATGTATTCTAATTATTAAACTTTAATTTGGTCGACTTGGCATAACAAAGGAGGTATGGGATTTGTCAATTCCATGATACTCTGCCTATGATGTTACACATCAATATCAGCTACTTAGTGATCTCTATCATTTAAAACAATAATAGGGTCGGTCCATTGATGTCTTTCTTTATTAAATACATCTTATATGGGATTAATTGACACTTTTTGAACTTGCATGGGATTGTGCTTCTAATGTTGTTTAGTTTTTATAGTATAAAGATCAAATAAGGATTATACAGTTTCTTATAGCCCTTAATAATGATTTTGAACCTATATGAGGCCTTTTACTTTTATCATGATCCATTATCATCATTAAAACATATGGTTGTTGAATTACTTTATGAGGAAACTCATATAGCCACTATAAGGGCTCATCGCCTTCTAACACCTATTAATATTGTCTTACCCACCTCTTCTCCTTTTATGTAGTGCAAAGTAAATTATCGATATTATCACAAATCAGGCTATCATATCTTAGAATGTCATAAATTACATGCCAAGTAATAATATAAACCTAACAAACAATAGTCTAGACCATTTGGTCTCAATTAGCAAACCAATTTTTAAGATAAGTATCATAAGGTTATTGCTACACTAATGACATGGAGGGCCTATCCATTAACCTTGAATAAAACTTAATTAAATATGGTACTTCCTCTTCTACCTTGTTAGTTATTTCATGTAAATTTAAATTTTGGTTCTTTGACTCTAAATGATGTAATCATATGACCTTTTAGCACACACTTGTTCAATCAAAACATGTGACTCCTTATGCATTAGTTATTCATACTATCAATAATTTTTGAATACATATTAGTTACATTGGTCATATTTCTACTTCTAACTTGGCTATATCAATGCCTTCTTAATTCTTAATCTTACCTTAAATCTTAAACTATGGGTCAATTATATGATCTCGGTTTTGACTTACAATTTTCTTATACTAGTTGTTATGTACAAGATCTATAATCAAGCTAGATAGTTAAGACTAGTCATAAAGTTAGATGTTTGTTCAAACGTCTCCTTACAACTTCTTAATCGATCACCTACTTATTATGTTGTGTTAGTTTCATCTACACTTTGGCATTCTCATCTTGGCGATGTTTCTTATTTCAAATTAAGTCCTTTAATTTTTAGTCTTCCTTTAGCATCTGTTAGAGATGTTCAGATTAATTATGCTTCATGTCAACTTGCCAAACATAATGCTTTACCTTTTAATAAAAGTGATTTTATTTTCTCTACACCTTTTAAATTGGTTCATTTTGAAATTTAAGGACTTTTTCCTACTAACATTATAGGTGGATCATGATACTATGTGATATTTGTGAATGATTATTCACATTATAAATGGCTTTATCTCATGAATAATTATTTTGAGTTTTTTTATATTTATTCTTAATTTGCTACTATGATCAAAATTCAGTTTTCACAAATGATAAAATCGTTTTGTACTAATAATGTCATGGAATACAAAGATTCAAAATTACTATAGTTTCTTTCCCAAACTAATATTATTCTTCAATGCTTATATCCTAATACCATACAACAAAATGGGCAGGTTGAATGAAAATATTGCCATGTTCTAGATATGATTAGAGTCTTTCTTATTTTTGTCTATTGCCTTGAGTATTTTGGGGAGAAGCTACTCTTACTATTATATAGACCATCAATTATATTCCATCCTACATCACCAAAAATATATTACCTTTTAAGCGACTTTATGGCACATCACCTATATATCAACCTCTTCAAGTCTTTGGTTGTATTTTGTTTTTTTGTAACCTCATGAATAAACTAAGTTAGACCCATATATGTGTTTGTGTTGCTTTCTTGGTTATGGAATTAAACACAAAGGCACTTTCAAGATTTTTTTGTTTATTTAACCATTACTTCCTTATACAAACCTTAAAATTATCAAGAAACTAATATTGATCATCTCTAGCAGCAAGTAATAGTAAAAAAATTATAGGTCTTATCAAAAACTCACACTTGAGATTTGGTTGAATTACCTCCTAGTAAATTTGTCATTGGGTGTAAAGGGGTCTACAAAAATAAGATTAGATGGATTCATTAAGTAATAAAAAGTGCAATTAATAGCCAAAGGTTTTATTTTAAAGTATGGGATTAACTATAAGAATACTTTTGCTCTTATGACTTAGATCACTTTAGTTAGAAGTCTACTAGTAATTGTTGCGGTTCAACACTAAAAGCTATTTTAGATGGATGTTGAGAATACATTTCTTAATGGTGATCTTACCAAAAAGGTTTGCATGCACCCTTTGCTTAGATATAACCAACTACCCAATTGAGTATATCATATTTATCAAGTACTCTATGGTCTTAAAGAAGCACCTTGGGCATGGTTTACCAAATCTAGTACCACTATGCACCAATTTAGTTTTTCTTCGAGTCCTTATGATACTACCTTAGTTGTTTGCAACAATGCTAAAGGAAGTATTTTTCTATTACTTTATATCAATGATATGATTATCACAGGAGATGATTTAGATGGTATTAATAAGCTCAAGAAGTATCTTAATCATTAGTTTGAGATGAAAGATCTTGGCTTACTCAATTATTTTCTAAAAATAAAAGTTTCTTCTAATGCTACTAAATATTGTTTGTCTTAAGTCAAATATACAT
Organism: Bruguiera gymnorhiza; assembly: GCA_020883675.1. Classification (NCBI taxonomy): domain Eukaryota; kingdom Viridiplantae; phylum Streptophyta; class Magnoliopsida; order Malpighiales; family Rhizophoraceae; genus Bruguiera; species Bruguiera gymnorhiza. The sequence goes on from JAIRCJ010001050.1 coordinate 3,597,876, forward strand.
CAAATTTATTCACTCAAGAAGGGATCAATGATAATAAAACTTTTTCTATATCTTTTAAGTATACTATCTATTTTTTCACTTTTATGGCACACCACTGAAGAATCCTACTCTTTATTGATAACTAGTTAGGAGTCTAGTGTATCTCATTACTACTCAACTAGACATTACTTATACTATATATGTGATCAATAATTCATGGCAACACCTCGATCTACTCACTTTGCTATTATTCTTCATATTCTTTGTTATGTCAATGGAACTATATTTCATGGACTCCATTTCTCTACTCAATCGTCACTTAAGTTACAATCTTATTTGAATGCTAATTTGGTAAGAAATCCTACAAATAGATATTCTTTAATAAGATATTGTTCCTTCCTAAAGACTTCACTCATTTCTTGGCATAACAAGAAACAAATAGTTACTGCTCAATCTAGTACTAAAGCTAAATATCGAGCTCATACACCTATGACACTTCATTTGAATCGTTATGGCTCTGATGGCTCCTATAAAACATAAGTGTTACACACTCCTTTGTTACACCTATTCATTATGACAACAATAATGTCATTTAGATCGTTCACAATAATGTCTTTCATAAGTGAACCAAGTATATTGAGAATGATTGTCATTTTGTTCATTAGCACATTGTGCAAAATATTATTTATTTTGTTTTTATTATTTCTATTAATTAGATTATTGATATTTTCACAAAAACTTATCCATTCAAACGCTTCTCTAATTTGGTTTTTAAACTTAAGTTGGCTACATTACTATATTGAGTTTAAGAAAAAATGTTAGAATCTTGTAAATTTCTATTAGAATTATGTGAATTTCAATACAATATTATTTGATTTTAGTATACTACCTTATATAAAGTCTTTATTCATTGTACAAATATATCTCAATCATATCAAGGATATGCATAAATCTCCCTTGATATGATTAGGATATATTTGTACAATAAATAAAAACTCTATATAGGACAATATACTATAATTCAATAACATATATTGAATTCCATATGCTTATAATAAAAATCTATAAGTTTTTAACACTTTATGAAAGATTCCAATATATCTATTTTATAATCTCTCAAGCGAGTATGGAAGACTAGAGGTGTTTGGCTATATATGCTAGCCCAATCTTTTTGCATAAGGAGCTTTTATGGTACAACATTAAAGAGATAATAACTTCATAGTCCTAGATATCATAGTTGTTGATAAGGGATTTTAATGATATCCTTTCTCAATTTAAAAAAATACGGTGGTTGCTTTTAGTTCAACAAGATTAAGAAGTTTGCTGAGAATATTGAATTCTATAAGTTTCAAGACTTAAGATATAAAAGTCATTATTTACTTGGCACAAAAAGGAGTATGGCAATGGTTACATTAAAGTAAATTGATTAAGCCTTTACTGCAAAGAATTAAAGAGTTTCTTTTCTTGAGGAATTTTTCATCAATCTTTTTAAAACCCATACTACTCATCTTTAACATTAAGACACACTGAATTAGCCATCCATTTTCATTTAAGGTCTTATCGATAACACATACTAATTTTATAGATGCAATGTGCTAAGACTAGTCTAGTGGGGGTCTATCCATTATTTATAAACTAAGAGTTATGCAATTTGTAGCCTTATAGTTTAATAAGTCTATCTTTAAAAATAATTTTTGAAGAAGCAACAACTTTAAGCCAAAGTAAATGAAATTCAAACAGTACTAAAGCATTATTCAAATAAGTTCCCTTTTTCTTTAGAAAAATAAATACAATCTAAGTTTAATTTGGTTCTTAAAAGGAAAAAATGTTATGTTTCCAAAAATCTTGTATTCAATGACTTTAATTGGGAGATTAAGAGTGTTAAGTTCCTTCATGTCTTTATTATTACTAGGAATAAATATAATAAGATCAAAAGCCTAAGACTTCTTGATAAAGGATAGAGTTATGATCTATAAACAATAAGGAAGGATGTATTAAACTACATCCATAAATTATTTTGCTTTATCAAGGATATCATGTTGTACTAACCCATTAAGAATCATTCATAGCTTACTTTTATCCAATATGCTTCCTTTGAAGCACCAGTTACAAAGTGAGAAAGTCTAACGGTATTATGTTATAACTCAAAGGATTGATAAATGGTTTCTAGTTGATTGTTCAGTTACTTACAACAAAAGAAAAGGCAGAAAAGGTGGAGAGGAAGAAAAAGAAGGGAGATTGGCTTAAATTGTTTCACTTAATCCCTCATTTAATTCATTAAGAAAATCTTTTCATTACATATATAAAGCCTTAATACAAATTTAAAATTCATAATTCAAATTTAAACTTAATCTTACATAATAGCAATCATGACCCATTTTCAAGATATTTCAAATTTAAATGTTTAAACAACACTAAAGCCAAAAGGTGAATAACTTGGTTATTGTAGACCTTCTAGAAGAGGCTTTTATAACTACCATAACTACAATTTAAAGGTTAAAGGGAACTTGCTACAAAGAGAGCTAAAAATTTGCTAAATAGGAAAGTAAGAGAATCGTGGTCCTAGGGACATCACCCTTCCTTGGTGCTACTACTTTGCACGCCTAAATTCCTTCTTAGTTCTTCAAATTTAGATTTATGTAATCCCTTGGTCAATATGTTTGCAAGTTGATCTTTGGAGTTACAATTTACCAATTTTACTCCTTTATTCTCCTACACTTTTCTAACAAAATAGACTTTAATCTTGAAGTGTTTAGTTTTACAACGCATCACAAGGTTCTTTAAAAAAGAAATGGTGGACTGATTATTACAATAAATTGTTGTTACTTCAACCTATTCCAACTTAAAATGTGCTAAGATATTCCTTATTCATAACTAATGCAGTAGTTATATATTCTACCTTAACTATAGATTGGACCATCATTGACTACTTTTTAAACCTCTAACAAAATGAATCTAACCCAAAAGTGAAGGCAAACCTAGATATGGTTCATGTCCTTCATTGAACCAATTTAGTCACTATCTATATAACTTTTTAGTTTGAACTTTGCATCTCTGTCAAACATGATTCCCAAGTTGATTGTGCCTTTAATGTATCTCGGCACTCTTTTAATTGCTTTAAGATGCAAGTCACTTAGACTATGCATAAACTTAGACAACATACTTATAAAGAACATGATGTTAAGCCTAGAGGCTAAAAGATATAACAAGTAGCCAATGGTGGATCTAAACTTGTTTATATCAATTTTTGGTACATCATCTTCATGTTGTAGTTTGACAATATATGCCAGTGGTGTGGATACCTAGTTACATGCTTACATTTAAAACTTTTGGAGTATATGTCTTGCATAACTTACTTGACATACAAAAGTTCCCTATGTAGATTCATAAACTTCTAAATCAAGGAAGTAATTCATGCAACCCAATTCTATCATTTCAAATTTTCTCCTTATCTTAGCTTTGAATTGATGAATAAATCTACTATCATCAACATATATGGAAACATAAAGAATTTGAACAACTTTCTTTCCGACATAAAGAGAGGTTTTTGACAAGCTCTTAAGAAACCAAGTTAGAGTAAATGATCATACACCCTATTATACCAAGCCTTAGGTGCTTGCTTAAACCTATAAAGGGCTTTCTTTATAAGATACACTTTGTCTTCTTCAATTTTAACAAAGCTTGGTTGTTGTTTAATAAAAATTTCTTCTTGTAGGATGTCAATTAGGAATGCAAACATTCATTTGATAAACCATCAATTGTTTATATGTAACTATAGCTAAAAGGAGTTTTATATTGTTTAGTCTAGCTACAAGGGGCAAAAGTGTCTATGTAATCAACCTGTTATTATTGTGAAAATTCTTTAACAATCAATCTAGCCTTAAATTTGTACAAGGTTCCATCTGCATTATATTTGGCTCTATATATTCATTTGACTCCTATACTTTTTTGCTTTCTAGTCTTGACACTAGAGTCCAAGTATTGTTTCTTTTTATTACATCAACCTCCTTTTGCATAGTTGCATACCATTTTAAGTTGTTTGAATTCTCCTCATGAGTAATTGGTTCCAAATATGCTTCATTGTACCTTTCATACACATCTATAAGTTTTCTTGTACCTCTACTAAAAGGATCATCAACATCTTCCTCCTCAAAGAAATCTAGTTTTGGCACCAAAGAAGGCCATGTGGTTAGTGTTTGATCAAAAACATGGCTGGTAGAGGACTTCTCTCAACCTCATCTTCTAGTTTCATTAATTTTTAAGTCTCTACTAACAAAAAAAACTTGGTTGTGATAGGATCATATACTTGTAGGGTATATGCATATTTAGAAATTTAAAATTTATACATAATGAAACTAAATTAATCTATTTAAAATTTATATTAAGATATTGATCTTTATAAATTGACCTATATTTTGTATTATTAGTTTAGCCTCTAATTTATTTTGTTACATATTATGTATTTTAACTCTTTTATGTGTAGTAAAGCTTTAAAGTTATGTTTCATGTTATTATAAATTACAAAGATAAAATAAATAAATAATATACTTTTATTTAATTTTTTCATGATTATTTTATAATTCTTTGCAAGTCCCAATCTACATAAAAGGATTTATAAAAACAATATTTATATAATAATATAAATTATGCATGTATAAATAAAATTATAATTATAAATGAAATACCTATAATGATTAGAATTTGTACAACTATTTTTAAGTGGATATTGAATTGAATTTATCAATTAGAGATTATTTTATCAATTAAAATTAACAAATTCTACAACAATTTTGAAGATAATAAATTTCTCTTTTATTAAGGAGGGTGAATAATAAAGATTCATTTAAGAATTAGAATTTGATAAAGTAATACTTGTAATCCAATTCAAACAAAAAATTAAGATTAGTATATTTTTTATTAAAGGTATTTCAGTTAAAAAAATGTTATGTTCTTTTTTGTCCAATGAAATTTGTGCATATGTTTTAAATTTTATAATATAGTATAGATTATAAATTATATTTTATACTTAAATGTCAACATATTATTTACTTCTTGATGTTATTTAAGTTGGCTAAATAATTATGTAACTTAATAATCAAGTAGGAGTATAAATGAAATTAAAATTTAAAAAATACATAGAGATAAAAAAAGAAACATGTAAACGTGTAATAAAGTTGGTTGTTGTAATTTACAAGTACACTAAATAAACCTTAAAAACTCCTTACAGGGTGGTGCGGGTCCGTCGGGAGGCCCGCTCAAGCTACTTACTGGATAGAGGCAGTTTTTCAAGTAAGAGCAACACGTTTTTCATTTACTGCAACCGGGCAATTGACATTTCCATCGTGCAAACTTGAAACTCCTATCATCAATTTATTTAGTCGCTGTAAAATTTTACATTTTATAAATTATATTTTATATAAAATAAAAAAAAACTATAGTAATATAATAAATATTAATATAAAATTTTTTATTTTATATAAAATATTATTTATATAATATAAAATAATTTATATGCTATAATAACAATTTATTGTGTCCAAATAAATTCTATTTTGGCATTCATTTAATGTATAGTAAAATTAAAAGGTATATTTCCCAACACAAAAAAATAAAAGTCACAGAATTTTAAAAAAGGTCAAGTAGCCCAGCACCGTATCGTACATAGCTTTTCGTATCAACAATGCCTATCTACAAATACATCAGATGAGACATATTTGCGCATTGACCTCAGATATTTCCCAAAACTTCTCAATCAAATTTCAGGATTTCTTGTTTAACAGTGGCTCCAGCTGAGGGTCAGGGTTTGGGGAAGTCAATAATTTGTCATCACCTGACTCCATTGCAGCAATGGGCATATCCTCTTCCCTCCTCTTCAATAATCTCTGAAAGAAACCAGCTTTATTTACCGGTAACGGATCCGGGGTCATCGGGAATTGGCTTGAGCTTTGAACGTGCTGCAGACAAACTTGAACAGCATCATGGACTCTGACAAAGTACCATTCTTTGCCAATAAGCTCTACAATACCAGCTTTTGATAGCGTCGAAAGAACCTCTCTGTTAGGGTTGGCAATGGCAATCTGCAAAGCAACACAACAAAAAGCAGTGATCATAGTTTTATCTTTCATTTAAACAAGTGGCTTGCAAATCAAGTGTGAATTCCGCCAAAGCAGACACTCAACCTGGATGTCCCGTGAATTGTACTCCTGATGCAACTCTTTCAGGGCTTGAACAGCACTGGAATCTATATATGTAACAGCTACAACAAAGAAAGATTAGAGCATTAATGACTGAATTTATCAGCTTGAAATTACAAGTTGGATGAACTAAGCAACAGTCAAGTTGTTAAAAAATTCATAAAGTAAGAAGGAGCATTTTCTTGCTAAGAGAGTGAAGGCAAACAACCTTAAGTACAGGCTACAGAGAAGTCAATGGCAAAAGGGAATCACGAATGTTCTTCTTAAGAAAGGGAAACTTCTTGAGAAAGTGAAGCAGAAAATGTATCTTGTATCACCTTCCTTTCCGACTAAAAATGACTTTTTATCACTAAGAGAATTCAACAAACCATATAGAGGAAAATAGGGTGCCTGTAAATGAAAAATCCAGGATTTCTTGGCACAGAACAATCAGCCCTGAAAAAGAGGAAGAGGGCAATAGGGCTAGAGAGAAAGGTAGAGAAAAGGAGTCAATGACATATAGATGCTCCTACAATCTGCTTTGCTGACTCTACCCGGGAAAGGTAAAGGAGTTAGGCCAAGGGAGGATAGTTAGAGTTGGTTAATCCTCTCCTACATCATTTCTTCGCCACCATTTTCCTTACTTGCTTTCCACTCTACTTTTACATTGTCTTATCAGGTCAGGTAGTTCCCATAGTTGTCTAGTCGTGGTTCTGCCTCAGCCTGGCATAGGAATGAATGACCACAGTAGTCCTGAATTCAGGCATAATAGGAAGGCTTTCTATAGGCCTCGCATGTAAGATGACTGTCTTATGCCCAAATCGATGATCAATTCAAATAAGAATATGGGAATAAAATATTTTATTGCAGCATTGCCTAGAGAGTATGCACAATGCATTGCTGATCTTGTTTAGCCCAAATAAAATGATTTTCATAGCTGAAATGCACAAGATATGTTTTAATCCCATAATCATTATCTCATGAATACAACTTACGTGCCATCTCTAAAATCACAAAATGAATTCTTTCCACTTCAGGTCCACGTCTGATAGAGTTATCAACATCAACCTCGTATTCACGCAGTCTGATGAAGACAAACTAAACAACTTAGTACTTAAAAAAATTAAACCAAATTACTGAAGATGATCTAAAGCAGCATGATAAGAATCATGCCCTTGCAGTTTTTACCTGTCTTTGATATAACTTATATTAGCAAAATAGATAGGTGCATCAATTCGAACAACCACAATTCCACTGTAAGTATATGCTTCTGGATACTGCTCAATGTTTCTATAAACAGTGGTGCCAGGAAGGCGCCCCAAGACAGCTGCAGTATACATCATACTATTACATAAGTGCAATCCAGGACATGTTCATTAATTCAGTATCAAGACAATCTCAACAAAAGTTGCATTCAACAATTTCCAAACCCCTTAAAATTTGGTCATTTTTTCAAGGAAGAAATTTTGCCTGCAAAGTCCTATATTATCTCTGAAGTGGAACAGAAATGTAGAAAAAAATACATGTTTATATATCTTAAAATTCGCAAAAAATGAAATGCAAATCTGTGGACGCAATGGCAGTCAAGACAGAATTACAATGTCTGATTTTGATAAGTGATTCACTACTACACCTATTAGTAGCATGCATAAATGCTATCATGCAACAAATTGGACTCACCAATATGTGGATTGGCCGACTCATGAATGACAAAAGCAAGGGCTACACCAATCTGCAGTTTGAAAATCAATGCAGAGTTAACAAGTTCTTCCATCATTTCGGCTGACATTGTTACACCCCAAACAGTTGTATCAAAAGAATATCCCATCCAGCTTTAGGTTAACAATACTTGATATGTTCAGAATCATTAGAAATATAGACACTCATTACTCGGAAGATCAGTACAAGGATTGCAATGCTTTGAGCTTCCAATACACAATACATTATAATCCAAAAGGGCCAACATTGTTTCACATGGTTTCTCCAGGTACTTACACCAACAAGGACCCCAATCTCAATGCCTAAGAACAATGTTGTAGTGCTAGTAATAGTCCAAAGAAGAAACTCTCTTTTATCTACATGCCACAAGAAGAAAGCCTTATCATAATCAACCTGAAATGACAATGACATAGACATAAAATAAATGCACTTTCATAGAACTAGTTGCTTTAGCAGATATAAACAACACCTTTTATATCAGAGAAACACAAAGGACATAAATAGTTTCAAACCAGGCAATGATTTTTTGTTGTTAATTTTTGTGGACATAGCACTGTAGGCTGCCACAAAACAATCTAAAGCACTGAAATGACAGTCAAGAAAAAGTAGTAACATTTGATGGTTAATACAGAAAATGAAAAATCCAAAGTCGTTTCTCATTGATTGACAGGTTCCAGCAGCCAGATGCTACACTAAAAAAGTGATAACAATGGATCTAGAGAAATTCCCCATAGAATAGTTAGCAGGTATCTTTGTAGAACACCCATATGCTGTTTTGAGTAAAAATTGCAGTTCTGTGCACAAGTCAAAAACAGAAAAGAAACACATTTTGTATTTGAAAGTAAATAGTAACATTAAGTAACATAAAAAAGGATAAGATATAGAAATAATTTGCAGATACATCCAACCTTGCAAGTTTTAATGCACTCACCAGGGTCATTACAGCAGATATCACTATGGCAGCGAGAGCACACTGAAAAGTGCAAACATAGAAACCATAAAATCCAAAGTTGGCTTAAGAGAGAGAAAATGAACATGGTATAAGCATAGTCTTCTTATGCATTCAACTTCCCCTCAGAAATTCTAATGGAAGAATGAAGATTGTATGACCTGACACCATAAAATCCTTAATCTGATAGCATTCCCAATGTAAAACTAGTGCACAAAATGAAAACAAACCTGGGGTATGTATTCAAACACGGGGGTCAAGAATAAAAGAGCACAGCCAATAATTATTCCAGTTATAACTCCAGCTAAGCCTGTTTTTGCCCCACTTTCATTATTTACGGCTGACCTAGAAAAGGAGCCTGTGTGATATGGTTTTAAAAGGAGAATTTGTTAATTCCACATCATCATAATACAAATTCTGAAAATTATGAAGAAAAGAAAAGGGATCATTTAAGAACTTCCTTCTATCCCACCTGTTGTAGGATATGCTGAAAAGAAAGAGCCGAAGATATTGGCTAAACCAAGACCCACCAACTGTTAAAAAAGAACTAAAATGTAAGTTAGCAATTGCTTGCTCATGCTGGAACTATGACAATATCTGATAAAAGCATGCTTATGTGTCTATCCAATGCTTGTCATTTTGTGTTAAGAATGATTTCATAGAGCCTTCAAAAACCAACCGGTTCTTCATGAAGTATAGAATTAGCTATTTTTTATTAGCTGCATCTGAGTGATCCCGTGGACAAAAAAGAAATCTAGTAGTATAATCATAAGTTACTCCTGAGCAGGTTATCTTATTCTATCTTGAGATTACAGGCAATTACAACAGTTCTCACTAGGCATTTGCACCTTCTATTACATGGGCATACCTCTTGACTTGAGTCCAACTCATACCCATTCTTTGCTGCCAAAGCTTTAGCAATCCCAACAGATTCCTACAGCTCAAAACTTGAAGTCATTGGAATGAAGCACAGCTCAAAAATGCAATCCAAATTATCAATAAGCAGAAATATTTTCATAACTTGTCTTACCAATATGGCTACACCAGTAATAAGAATGGCCGTTGGGATTAAAGACCTTAAATACCCAAAACTTCTTGGAATAGAAAATCCTGGGATGCCCTGGGGTATGTCTCCCACCTACAACAGCAAAGATCATTATCAGCCTTTTCCAGGCTAGGCAAATGGTTTCCATGTATTCTATAGCAAATCCAAACAATTAACCTCAATCATCAAAAGGGCAAATTTTTTTAGCTTATGATTGGAGATTACATTATTGAATTTTGTTTAAGAAGTTAATATACTCTTACCAAAGAAATGGAAGATGGATGAAAAATTTTTACAAAAGTTGTACCCAAAACAACTGCTGTAAGGGGACCCAGAGCACGAAGGAACCTGAAGTGCTTCCTTGTTTTTCCCTTAACATAGAATACAAGACGTCAAAAACTTGTGCAAATATCATGGTAAAGACACTTTCTACCACAAAAAGGAAGGAATTAACCTCATACCAAATGTTTCATGACCAGAATAATTGCAAGAATGCTAGATCCCATCACAAAAGGAGGCCATGAGAACTACAAAAGGAAAACATGAATTGTAGTTATAGAGAATAATTAATGAGTCATAGCACCAAGTTCTGACACTTTAAATATTTAAGTAAATGATGATCACATGTTGAGAAAACTACAAAAGGATTAATAAAACTGATAAAAATGACAAAGGATGTTTAGGTACAGAAATGGGTTCCATGATTATTGGCTCAAAGTATATTAAGTTAACATAACAGCCAACAGGAAAAAAATTATTGCCCAGACTTGTGAATGTTAAGCTGAAATGGTGAAGTGCTGGATCATAATAGTACCAGCTTGACAACAAGAAGAAAAATCGCCGTAATCTACATCACACAAGTTATTTAAGAGACCAAAGCTATTGTTTTTACACTTTACTACTTCCTGCTGTGATTCTTACTGCTGAAACTCATAATTTATTCTTGCAATGAACATCCACTGTTTTATAAAATAGATTAGTTATTAACAACCTCTCATAAATGTAGAAACTTTGAAAACCTTGATTTTAAGTGTACTAAGTACCTCAAACAAACGATGACCATGCAACTATTTTGAAATATCTATCAAGCTATTTTAACTGCATGGAGGAGAGGAAGGTATTAACTGTACAAATCATCTATCACATGGGTGTTAGTACCTTATCCGCTCCAGATATTATGCTCTCAACTAACGGCACAATCTTGCTGCTTCCAACAATATCATATCCCAGAAAATACTTTACTTGAGACAGTGCAATCACAATGGCTGAAGCAGTTGTGAAACCAGAAATTACAGAGTGGCTGATGAAGCGGATAAGCCATCCAAGCCTTCAAAAATGAAATAACAATAAAAAAAAAAATAAGAAGCTATTCTCCTAATTATAATGACAAGGCTATCAACAACAATAACGAGGCCCTAATCCCAAATTGAAATGAGGTCAGCTCCCATTATCCCATTTTTAAGATGTGATTGTTTCAAATCTTTATTAATCAAATATTCCCACATGATTTTTGGTCTATCTCTTCCTCTTTTCTCTCCATCAACCTGAATTTGATCACCCCTCTTTACACCATTGAATTTAGAGAATGAGTTTTGATCAGAAGATATGCACATACATAATGGACATTAAAAGAATTAATGTCCTAGAGGGAATCTAAAACGTACACAAATGCACTCACACAGATATAAAGGCCAAGGAGCCAGCAACCATTGCATGCAAGAAACAAAAGGTATGACCAATAATGTGAAGAAAGAATCGAGCATTGTTACCTCAGGAGCCCCATCACACACTCGAGTATTCCGACCATAAGTGCCAATAATATTGCAAGCTCTGTGTACAACTTATCAGATGATTCAACAATTGAACCTAAAACATTAGAGACAAGCAGCGAAACCAATGCCACAGGACCTACTGCAAGTTGCCGAGATGACCCAAATGCAGCATACACAAATACCGGAACAAAACCAGAGTCTACCTTGCAAAACAAATATAATGATTCCAGAGTTTGGAAGCAATACATTAGGAAGAAAAAAAAAAAAACTAAGGTTCAAAACGTTTCAAATTAACTGTAACAAAGAAGATAACTCATATTCATATCAATTAAAAAGGTTACAATGCCATCATTGATAGCGTAAGTCCGGTTACAGGGTTTCAACAGTACCATCTATGTTGACAGTGATCAAAGATGGCTAATAGTCAGAGTTTGCAATAATAATAGGGGATTTACTACAAGATTTTCTTACTCCAAAAATATAACTAGAATGTTGTACAGGGTACACATTTGAAAAACATTCATTTAGGAACTTTTCAACACAAGAATGATACGGAAAATGGAGGTTCAAAACAGCGTTATGATAAACTTACATAGTCCATAAATTGGTTGAAGCCCAGCCAATTTTGCGTAAGACATTCCCTGTTCATTTACAACAGTCAGGCCATAAGGCTTAGGAGAAAATGATTCAATCAGCTCATCTACATAACTAAAGTTTATACCAACAGAAGTAGGCCACCCCTTAGTTGTAAGCAAACAACAGTAATGCAAATAACAGACGAAGAGTTAAGAGAATTTAAAAATTCCAATATGGTACAATGAAAAACTATACAACAGAGCACTAATCCAGGGCAGAGAAAAGGAGGGTCAACATCAAGGGCTGTGTTTGGTTGCTAAGAATCTGAAATCCCACATTCAAAAGCAAACAAACATTGCGTAGCCAGAGATTGGGCTATGTCATCGTAGATGACTTAAGGTGACTACTGCGAATCAAGACAAATCATCATCTTGCCCCTCCATTCCGTTTAGAGCAAGGAATCGCCCCATTGCTGAGAGCCAAATGTCTTATCCTATCAATTCTGGCAAAGTTCATGATGAACCATGACAAATCAAGTTAAGCTTAATGCACGAAACATATGAGCTTTTCCTTATCAGATTCTGTTTGTTTTCCCATTAAGTGCAAGTAAGAAGAAACGAAATCACTGTAAACAGGTGGTTTCACTTCACAGAGGAGACACGAGTCTTCAAGCAGTTTTCTCAGCAACCAAACACAAAACAGTCGTCGGTAAAAATTATGACCAGAAAGTGAAAAATCCGAGAGAGAGAGAGAGAGAGAGAGAGCGCGTGGACGTATGACGGTGAGGATTTCATGTTTTCGCTTAGTAGTCGAGTGGACTTTTCCATCTTAAAAAGGCTCTTTCTCTCTTTCTCCTTTGAATCAAACCAGGTGAACTTTTAAGAACAGGCTCGTTAGTGAGCGATGAACAAAGATCACATTTCAGTATTTTCTCTCTAGGACCTAAAGAAAGACACGGAAGTGGAATCACCTGCGGCACCAACATGATGCCAACGGTGACGCCGGCCATGACATCATCCTGCAAATACTCGCGCCATTTATAAGTCCTAACCCAACGGTAACAAGGGAAGAACACCTCGATCCACTCCATCGGAGTTAGGCGTTTCACCTTCGACGACCACCGCGAAAACAAAAGGCTGGGCCAAGAAGGGCCCCGGGCGGTGGACGATGTCGTGTTTGGGTGTTGCAGCGGTATGATCTTAACGGGTCGGGTCGCGGAAAACGGCATGGTTCCCAAGGTGGAGGGAGACCGGGAGAGGGAGGAGAAGTCGGGGGAGCTGGTGGAGGCGTACGTTATCTCCATGCGCGTCTGTGGCGCATGCGAGACGAGACGAGACGCTCGTTAAATTTGGAGTCGGGCCCCCCGCCCGGGTCCCCGGGACTTGTGGCGTCTGGAGAAAGTTGTGTCAACTTGGTGGAATGGCTGTTTCGCAGTTGCATTATTAGATTTTGATTTTTTTGAAGAGTAGTTTGGTTTTATGATTGGGAAGATTCAACCAAGCCTCAAAATCGCAGATTTTGTTAAATTCAAAATATTTTTATTTTTAAAATTTTAATCTTTCATTTAAAATTTATAAATTTATAACTACAATATGCGACACATAAAAAATATTTATAAATTATAAAAATGTCAAATTATATTTAATTTTATGTTATTTTGTTTTGGTTTCATGTTTTACTAATTAATTATATATTTCTTAATTTTTTTTGAAAAAAAAAGAAATTATTTTTTTATTCAGTAGAATTCATAATTTAAATTATTTTTGACTAAATTTTTAGGCCATAAACTTTTTTCGTTTAATGAAACTAAATTCAATGATGGAGAGTGAACTTTTTTTTTTTTTGATCGATGAGGAAAATTTTTTGGCCATAATTTTTTTTTTCTTTATTAGGCATGCGTTGACGAGTGCTTGATGGTCCGATTCAAAAATAACCTCCGACCACCGTCTTCTCATTGCCACCTCTGTGGCCAACCTAAGGCCAATGTCTCCGCAACCAAAGCTGAAAATTTCTTCCTGCATATGTTGACCCCGTCCACAATACATCTAGAGAAGTCTCAACACAACACAGCCATGCCAACCCCTCCCTTCTGGGGGGATCAAAAGCTGCATCGCTATTAATTTTAATCATTCCTAATGGAAGGGACACCTAGTGCGGTTGTGGGGGCTTGTGAGGTGGGGTATAGGAGGATTTAAAGTGGCTTGGAGTTTGATAAGGCTAAGATCCTCGTGGTTCCGGAAAGCACTATCGAGGGTAGCAAGACCCTCCACCATCACATGCTCCAGGAAAAAGCGGCGGTGTGCCTTTTAAAAGTTCCAACAAATAATAGCGATGTTGTTCAGTGGATCAGCTCCTCCGCTGTGAGAAGAGAGTTCTGTTATGGCGGCCCACCAAGAGCTAAAATAATCAAGACACTCCGTCCTAGGTAGACAGCTGAAGACACTCCCAAGCCACGTACGCCATGCATGCTCGCATCCAAGGAGGGCGTGGGTGGTGGTCTTAGGATGCACCCCACAAATCAAACACTTGTCATCCTCTGGGACTCTCCTGTTGCAGAAGTTGACTTGGGTGGATAAAAGAATCCTGGATGGCACACCAGACAAAGCGCTTGATCTCTAGATGTATCTGTAAGGACCAAAAAGCCCTCCAGGTGGATTGAGACAGCACCCCACCTCTTGGGTCCTCGTTATGGCCACGAGACAGCCTAGACATTATATGGGAACCTCTTTTAACCGAGTAGTTGCCCGAGCAATCGTGGTGGTTTCGGCCATGACTCGGGGGGATTTGTTCAATAGCACTGGCCTCATCTGGCGTGAATAAGGAGCCAAGTCTATCTAAACGCCATTCGCCGTGCCCCTGATCAATGAGGTCGCCCACCAGGAACTCTTGAGTATCAGTAGGGGGGCGAGGAGATGCCGAAGTTAGAGAGCTCGGGGACCCACGATTCACCCTAAATACTAATCTGGCGGCCGTCACCAACTCCTCAACGAAGTCCCTGAAGTAGAAAGTCTCTGCCTAGCATCAAACTATTCCAGCACTATGAAACCCCATGGCGGCATCTCGCCCTGAGAAGGTTAACTGTAAGAAAGTAAATTCCCCACAGTACACGAGCCCATAGGTCCTCGGGGTGATTCAATAGCTGCCAAACTTGCTTAGTGAGTAAAGCAGGGTTGAAGAGGTGAAGGTCCCAAAAGCCTATAATGCCAGTATCTTTTGGCTTGGTCAGTGTTACCACAGTCCAATGGATGCGAAACTCTTTGGCCCGCTAGCCCCACCAAAAACTAGCCAGTTTCCTTTTGATACTTTGGCAGAGACGCTTTAAAAACTTGAAAACCATCATATCATAAATCAGAATGGAAGTCGCCACTGATTTGATAAGAATCTCGCACCCAACCAGACAAAGAAGTTGTTGCTTCTGCCCTTACAACTTTTAGTTAACGGGATCCAGAATAAACTGCAAGGCCTCAGTTTTTGATCTCCCTAAGGAGGGAGACCCAGATATTGTACCTCATGTTCTAGCCTCTTTACATGCAGTAGGTTCAGGTATTGATCCCGAATAAGTTTTTATTTGATGTAACACATTTTGAAAAATTATTGAACCATGTAACACAGGTAAATGTTAGGAAATAATTGAAAAAGAATATTGAACTAACTAATAAATGTTAGGAAATATTATTATGGGAATGGTTCAACTTTTGCTTTAAAAGTAATGTGTGTGTACCACATTTGATTACTCTTTTTTTTTTTTTTTTTTAGAATAGTTAGACTGGAGAAGAGAAATTATATATAAGTGAGATATAGAGTTTGAATTTCAAACTCCATCTTCAAGTATTATACTTGACAATTATTAAGTGATATCTAGTAATTTTATATATGATTACTTTATAAATTAGAGTGTATTATTAATATTTAGTTTATAATTTTATATTTCTCATATTTAAAGTTAGAAATGAGTGATAATGTTATATTTTTTAGAATATCATATTACCTTTTTTATGAAAATGTAAGGCCACCACGATAATATGATGTTATACTTCCATGAGAATGTTATAGTAAATATGCAATATATATATATATATATATATATATGTATATATATAACTAAGGATATTAGTACTATTATTATTATTATTATTATTTACATAATTATTCTAACACTCTCATATTAATTTCACGCTCATAGACATTTTCAATTATCTACTTCAAGCATGAAATGAGATTCCGAAATACTTTCCAATAACCTGATGATATTTGACATGCCAGTAATTTATAAGGCAAATTTACAGTTTTCACTTTAAATGGTCCTTGGAAAGTAAAACATTATATTTGGGGGGAAAAGGAAGTGAGAAAATTGATAGAAAGAAAATCAGTATGAAAAATGGAGAGGAGGAAATTTTTTATATTTAGAGCATGAGAGAAAGAAAAAATTATGAAGAATAACAATACCATTTTACCCTTATATGAAGAAAAAAAAAAGTACTCTTATATGGAAAAAATATATATTACGTTCAATAAGGATTTGAAGTATGCCCAACTTTCCTCTCAAGTTTGAAAGAAATGATTTTAATAAGATAGGATACTTTTTGAAATTCTCTCTCTTCTAGTCCACCATAAGTAAAATAAACAGGGTAAAGTGCTCCACTATTTTCATTTTTCTCTCCCCTTTTTACCTCCCAAACGCTCTCAAAGTGCAAGAGCCAAGAGGGGGTGAAGTTGTAGAATAAAAGGCATAAGGTTCTTCCACTTATGATGTGCAAAGGGATTTATCAATTATATGCCTTAATTATATTTTGTTTAAACTAATACAAAGCCGAGGTACCTTCTTGGGGGCAAATTCACAGTATGTACATGTCAGTTGGATACAATGAATAATGACACAGGGAATAACTAGATTTTTGAGTGGAAAACCTTCAATAGGATAAAAGCTTTTGGCCTGTTTCAATTTTTTTCTCTATAAGTATGTGTTATTAAATATTATGTAGATTTTACATGCCATATTATGCGTATTCATAATTATTTAATGCTCCATGACCAGGATGCATGAGCCATGAAGCGCATTTGTGTTCAATAAGACATGATAAAGTTAAAATGTGTGAAGTCCATGCGTTCAATAAGATGTGATAAAGGTAGGATGTGTGGCAGATATTTTTCGGAAAAACAAAATACTTAATACCCTCTTTCGATTAAAAAATTTCAAGAATAGGGGGTCAGAAATTCCACTTAATGTGCTATCACGGATCTGATTATATCTAACGAAGTGAAATGGAAATCAAAATTTACTAATTCACGTTGATTCAACAGAAAGTAATTTAGAAAATAATAATAATAATAATAAAAAGGGTGAAGAATCGTGGTATATAATGGCTATTGATGAATAGTGCGAAAGGTCCCCAATAAGGGGGTCCCGACGTGGGCAATTTCCTATCTAATCGCACTAACAAACAAAACCTCCAGTCATTTCACTCAGCTAAACATTTTTGCCCTGAAACTTTTTCTTCAATCTCTCTCTCTCTCTTTTTTTTTCCAAATAAGATTAACAATATTTTTAAAATTATTAATACAGGACAATCATTGCTGCGTTGTCTCCTACATGGGATCTAGTATTCATAATTATTGAACTTAATTCAACCATCCAATTGGAAAAAAAAAAAGAATTACATAATAATTATTAGTATAATTAATAGATCACTTATTAAATTAACAGGTTAATAATATATAATATTTCATAATATTTGTATATATATTTTTATATTCTTTTATAATTATTATAATTTTATAAATTTTAAATGAATGTAAATATTTTTTTAATTTATTATTTTTAATGTATATATATATAGAGTGAAATATAAATATATAGAGTGAGATTGATCTGACCAGTCTAGGGTAATAATTTGGTTGAATTTTTTAATAAATCAAATCAGTTCAAGATCTGAATTATATGCAAATGTTATGATGTGTATTTAGTCCAAATCGGCAATAATTTTCAACATGAATTATCTTTTGTAGTATTGATAAAAGGGATGCACTTTCGTTTTTTTTATCTCCTACTATAACTTTACCTTTCTCCTGCATGGAATCACTTTCTCACTCCTCTCTCCCTCCTTTCTCCCTCCCATCAGCCGTGTCTACCTTTTCTTCCTTCTTCGTTACTCGTCCCATCGCTATTGCATGCCGCCGCGACTTCTCCCACACTCTCATTAATGGCTTCCGCCTAAATGGTCCAAATGCACTTGATTAAAGCTGATGTAGGCGGAGTGCGGTGGACGTTGACTTGACTGCGAAAAGCGACCGAGCGTGTAGCCTACGAACTGCTACTCCCTAAATCAAGGTATTTTATAGTCTCTCTTCTCCAATCCAGTAACGAGAACAAATTAAGGAAACTTCGTGTAGCCTTCAGAAATTTCAAAGGAACCTCGAAGAGTTGGCAACCACCGTAAATGTCACCGATGTTCCCCTCTTTGCCCTCAATTCAATGGTATTGGATTATCTTTAAAAGGGTTAACTCCGACTGTAGTAGCAATTCTGCACAAGTATTCGGACATTGGTCTTTAGTTTATGCTTCCAAATCCTTCCAATTGGATTCTTTAAACTTGCTTGTGAAGGCTGCTCCTAATAACAATTAGTTAATTTAGAGCTCTTAGGCCAGTTCAACCATTATCATCCAAAGCCCATGAAGAAGACTTAGACTATGATTGGAATTGTGATACTGATTTTGAAAATCTACATTTTGAATCAAAGGCAAATATATTAGTATTTGGTAAATTATAAAAATTATTCCAACTTAAATTTATACTTTAGAAATATAATATTTTAATTATGTGGAAAAATGGAAAAAATGCAGTATAGTTAATAATTTTTAAAAGTAATAATTTTTATTGTTATATAAAATAATTATAATTTAATTATATACAATTTTTTAATGATTATTTTTTATTTTATTATAAATTTTTTGCTTTACATTGAAACTATAATATCAAAAATTAATTGTAATTTCAAACATATTCTTAAAATTGACTCTTTTTTTTTTTGTTTTCTCACAAAGTCTTTGTACTCCCAAATGATACTTTTTTTTTTATATAAATTTATAAATTTGGTTGACCTTGAAGAGTTGAATTACTCTCAATTATTCACACTTGTACTATATTTTGCTTCCATGCATATTTCCAGACACAGTTAAAGGCAGATTTTACGGTCATACTGGCCAAGAGGAGCGACAATGGGGGAGGCAAGCTTACAAAACTGGAAGAAAGAATGTCTAAGTTAGTGGGGGAAGAGGGGGTAGGCAATTACCCTGGTGCATCCCTCCATGTTTGATATTACATTTGCTCCTGTCCCACGTCCAGCTAAAATTCTCTCTTCCTAACAATGAGAGGAGATTCAGTTTAAGACGCTTACTTTCTGTTTATTCCTTCCCACATGTTGCCGGGAGTGCCCTTCTATATTCTTTTTAACCCGAAGACACCACAATTAATTTAGACAAGATAACAAAGTTTTCCGGTCAATCCAACAAAGAAAATCAGAAAAAATTTGAACCAATATTTAATAATAAATATATATTTATTAGTTATTAATTTAATAAAATAACAATCATATAAAAAAAGAACTTATTTCCCAATCAATTAAAAGTTTAAATAAAATTTAAAATTCAATTATAAATTAAATATAATTTAGACAATCAAAATATTAAAAACCTCAACAATTCTAGAAAGTGGAAAATAAATACCATAGAACCACGAATGGACTCACAAGCAACATTCAAAGATTTCAAAGAGTTTTTGAAATTTATTTTAAGTTTGACTTTTTCTTTTTTCTTTTTTTTTTTTCCATTGAAATCTCTTATTGTTCACATAGACCACATGCGCTTGCTATGAGAGAGACTGAGCATGCTCAGGTTTATGAGTACACTCATAATCAAGATGAACAAAGGCCCGCTCAATGTCTGGCAGTCGCTCCAGCTTCTCCTGCAAGGATTCCCCTATATCATGAGCCTCTTGCAAGGTCATGCTTGCGGGCAAGACAATGTCAACCTCAACAAAGTAGTGAGACCCAAAGGTATAAGCCCGGACCGTATCAATATGTCGAACGGCCTTGTGATGGTTCCAACAAAGGTATGTGAGTTTTTGCAGATAATCTGAAGTGGCTGACTTTCCAACGAGGGAATTCACATTTTCCAACACAGTCAGTGACCATGTGCGAATCGTGTACAAGGCCAGCTGCAGCAACATAAACTTACCTCTTGTAAGTACACCCAGGCATGAGTTATATCCTGTAACAGAGGCTTCCAGAATTGACGCCTTAAACTGAAGCTTGCCAACTTGAAAAATCATATGTAGCATTTTAAGGGCTTTACGTTTTGACGTCAGTTAAATTACCGCATTTGTTCCAATTACAATCATTTTACTTGTCCTTTTGTGTAAAAATTAGGAAGGCAAACCAAAGTCAGAAGGTGAACGAAACAAAATGTTCAACTCAGTTTCCCTTCAAATTCCTTGTATAACCGACAAAACGTGCAGTAACTTAATCCCCTTTCAACAATCCAATAGATGAAGTGTACTTTCAACGCCATTATAAAACAAATTAAACAAAAGTGAGCTATAATAATGGCAACCAAACAAGTCTCTTGTGCAACATGCATAGACAACACCAACGAAGAAAAGAACAGAAGGGGGAAACAAAGTGAGAAAGAGGTTTTACTCACAATTATCGCACCCACAGGATCCATCCAGCCTTCAATATAATTAGCAAGAAGTGCAGCAATTAGGCCAATGACATTTGTGATAACATCAAAAAAGTGATCTTGAGCATATGCCCTGATGATCTCATTGGTAAACATTCGGCAATAACACATTAGCATAAGTTTAATGATGGTTGCTGAAAGCATAATGCCCACAAGCCAACGCTCTTGTTCCACGGTCAGATTAAATTCATTTTCCTACAATAAGCCACATAAGAAATATTTAAGAGACAGTTGCTTTTTCAATCATATTTGTTATTGTCTGCCTTCCTAACAAATAAAGATGAAAATTGAAGGAAAAGGACACTCTTCGTGTTGATCATTGTATGAGGGTGCACTTACACCAGACACCAAGGTCTGCACCGATTCCAAAATGATCTGCAGTCCCAGAGTTGCCATGACAGAGGCAAAAACAAGGATTCCCTATGTTCACAAGTAATTGGATTCAACGTCAAATGGCTTTTCATGATAATTTAAAAGGCAGCATTCCAACGCTTAAACTGCAATGGTCAAGACAAAATTTTCAGGCCTTGATGGCTTGTCTCCACGCAAATTTCACACATAAGCCCAAAAATATGCAGAGACAAAGAAAGAGTACTGGATAATAAAATGAGAAATCATCACATAGATGTGGAAAGGGAATTTATCATCTGAGTTGAAAACTGAGATCAGGTATGATGTTAATTCTGAATGAAAAAGGTTTACTTCATTTTCTTAATATTTTTTTTAACAGAAGACAAAGATCTACTTTGTGCAAGAAAGATCCTATGCATCATAGAGAACTCTACACCAAAATATAGAAAGATCTTTCAGCGCATTGCAAGCTGAAAATTTCCTACGTCTTGGCTTTTCTGTGAGATGGAAAACATGCTATAGAAAGATAACGTTAAGGTTACATCGTGGGTCAGATGTGATACATTTTTAAGGAGAATTTAGGCACAAGTTAGATATATCCATATCTGATAAAAAAAGTAGACCAGAGAATCCAAAACTGACTACTGTGAAAGGCAAAAAAGAGCAGGTAAGTTAAAATGGGGAATCTAGGCGCAAGTTAAATCTATCCATGGCCGATAAACATATAAGACCATGGATAATCCAAAATTGGCAATGTTAAAGGGGGAAAAAAAGTGCAAATAGGTCAACATGGAAACATGAAGGTGTTCCTATCCATATCTGATAAACCAATAGGACCACAGAGAACCCAAACTTGAGAGCTTTCAAATGCCAAAAAGGAGAAAATAAGTCACAGGGATTCAGAAGACATCACTATCTATTGTTCCTATAAGATGGTGTTAAGAATCCTGAAGAAATGAAAAAGTGATGACATCTTTGCCGTACAGAAACATGGAGCCATGCAATAAAGACTGACCAGTGGCTGCATACGCTTCTTCCCAATAGGGTACTGATATGGGTTTGGTGTTTGCATGGAGAAAGCTGTAAACCACAGAATGAAGCCAGAGAGAAGATCAAGAAGAGAATCCAATGTGGATGCAATGATGGCTAATGAACCACTTCTGACGGATGCATAAACCTTTGCAGCAAACAGAACCATATTAGCAACATTAGACACTCTAATAGCAAAGGTCTCACTTCTGACCAAATCATCTCGCTCTTCCTGCAATCAGATCAACTAAAGTTTCAGTTTAAGATGCAGAGCAAAATGACGACAGAAATCAGGGTAAGGCGGCAGTATAAACCTTGGACATCCCAGGCATAAAGCCACGCTCTGTCAACTTGTCTATTTCACTAAAGCCTACAAGCATTTCTTCCTGTTGTTGATAGTATTCAGCTACATTGTCTTCTGCCCCTAAACCCATCAATCAACACAAATGAGAAGAGACTGAACTAATATTTAGTTTAAATTTAAGCATTTGTATGATATCATCTTGTCATATGCTGGAAGGCTTTTTCCTAATTCATGAGCCTATAAAACTCAAAATTAACTGTCATCGGCCTGCAAATCTAAATTGGCATACCACAAAAGAATATGTAGTAAAATATATTATCAGAAAGAAATCTGGATAATTTTGCCAAGTTACTATTAGTAAAAAGCTGGCTGATATACCATCATCAGCCCACTCATTCGTGGACAAACCTACGGCGGTGAGAAATGAGAAAATGATCGTACAAGCGCTACCCCTGAATCCACTAAGAACCAACGTGCTCCTACCTCAGCACATAGAAATCAAATTTCTGTCTTTCGATAATGCGGACAAGCCTATCGCTTGAAGGGAACTTTGTACTGTTAAGAGAAAAAAATAAAAAGGCTAAGCAACAACTTTTCTCTCTACAACAAAGTAAGCCAAAGTCCGAATCAATCAAAACCAATCAGTGCTACCCCTAAAGCATCAAGACAGATTTATTACACAAACATACGAAAAGCGGAAAGAAATCCAAATAGCAGAAGAAGAAGAAGAGGAAGAAGAGTTCCATTTCAAGCTGAAATCAGTAGAAAAAAATAAAAATAAAAATAACAAACCATCCAAATCCAACTAAGCACTGAACTTCATGCTATTATATGCAACTTTGACATCAGCCAATAAAAAAGCAAACGGGAATTACGTAAAACCCCGAGGCAGTGGTTGAGGCCGCGAAGCCCCTGTTTTTCTTTCTGCATCGTCGTCAACTGATGATAACCGTCGAATTTCAACCGCCACGACTTGTCGCCATTGTCGTTGAGGGACAACAGAGAAAGCTCGTCGTCGTTGTGTCGAGCCGCGGGATCAAACATTCTCCGATTGCCAGGCGAGCGGCCCCGCGCCCCTCGATTCCAGGAGACTATTGTGAAAGCAGACGCCTGTTGAAACGTGACACTTCTATCTCAGGCTAGTTATGTCTCTTTATCTGTACATAGTGCGGCGGGGCCTGTTGCAGGGGAGCGTCAAATTGACAGGGTATTTTTGAAATTAAAAAGATTGTATTACATTTGAAAAATTATATTGTATTTTTTGAAACTACACTATGTTCTTCAGAAACAATGCATTGCATTTTCTCATAGCTCTACTGCACTTTTAAAGTTACAACACCCCCTATTCTGCTTCTGATAAAATATACTAAATCCTTTCCGAAAAGAATGGTATTATTGGAAAAATACTCAAGCTTCTAAAAAATATACTATATTTCGATTTACTGTGCCTTTAGTTCCACTCATGGTACATACCCGGCTTTGGAATCAAGCAAAGGAGGGGACGGTGCCTTTGACACATAAGGAGAATCGCGTCCCCGCAACTTACGAGATCGACACGGATTCGTATAAATGACATCATCAAGAAATTATTCATAATTTAATAATATATATTCTTTTAACAAAAATTCACGTAAATTTTAATTAAATGGGTAAACAATTTGAATGTAATATAAAAAATATATATATAGAAAAAAGTGCAAATAAAGTAATGCTTTATGATTTTGCCTTTTTTTTTTACCACCCTTCATAATTTTGTTGATTCTCGCGCACATCACATAATATTTTGTTTTCAAAAAATTAATTGTTACAAAAATTATTTTATTTATAAGCAATATCATAACAGCACAGAGAAAATGCTGAGCATTTTTACCAAAACAAAAAAAAAAAAAAAAAAAAAGAAGCGCGCAAAAGAAGATGCTGAGCAGCCCAATTGGGCGAGTTGCCAGGGTGGGGATGGGGCCGCGACATTTTTAACTTGAACGCCATATTGATCGAACAAGAAAAGAAATAATTTCTTTTTTTTTTTTTTTTGTAGAGATAGGACACAGACATGTTACATTTTCTGCTTTGTTTTTGGACCTTTTTTGTTGAGTTTTTCTTATACCAGACTGACTCACCATATTGCTTATGACGTAGAGATGAAAAAAAAGTATCAATTAATATATATATATATATATATATAATTTTTTTGGAATATGTGCCATGCGAACTACTTTGCCTCAGTGACGAAAAAGATGAATGCTACGAATGGAGAAAAAAGAACTTATGACAATAATTTTTAAAAATATATAACAAACTTGAACTTCTAACTCAGGACTAGAGGAGAAAAAACAACATTTTCAGGTAGACTGAACAGTGAATTTAGCATATTATTATAATATATGTATATATAATGCCAAGCGGCGTAGGGAGTAATTGTCCCTCCTGCCCCACATCCCTTGGTGCTTCCACCAGTTAATTATTCTTGTTATTTTAACTTCAGCGCCGCATTCATTGAATATTATGTAAGATATAAGTTTTTTTTTTTTTTCAAGTTCTGGGAAAATTTCTTTCACGGCTCTTTAGAGTTTTAACTTTGATCTTATTAGCACGTTTATTTCCTTGTTATGCATTTTATTAAACTTGATTAGAGTTACATTAGGAAAATAAAAGAAAAGAAAAGGAAAGAAAAGAAAAGAAAAAACTTGCTCAGAATTTTCCCTACTTTTTCTCCCCTTC
The DNA here is from genome assembly GCA_020883675.1 of Bruguiera gymnorhiza. Classification (NCBI taxonomy): domain Eukaryota; kingdom Viridiplantae; phylum Streptophyta; class Magnoliopsida; order Malpighiales; family Rhizophoraceae; genus Bruguiera; species Bruguiera gymnorhiza. Next base: position 3,623,228 of record JAIRCJ010001050.1, read on the forward strand.
TCGAATCCTTTTCATGCCTAATTTACAGGGGGGAAGGTGGGGGTGGGGGGGGGCATTTTCCTTTTATTGCTTACAGGGATCTGTTTCGTGTCGAGCTTGTTATTTTGGTTTATTCCATGCAAATCATATTGCAGACTGTACTAGTGGTTAGCTCCTCCTTCAACGAGAGTTGAACCTTACGTTGGATTGCAGTTTCCGCCATGATTGGGAAAAAAGCGGTGGCTGCTGGAATTTCAATTTAGTTCTCTCGGGCTACAAGCCCACACAATGTAAAAAAACAAACATAATTCAAGCCCCAAACCTACAAATCATGAACCAAAATCACAATATAAACTCACAACATTCTTAAAATTAGAAATTGTAAAAGTGGAAATGTGCATGTTCGGATCTGGGCCCAAAAGTCTCCGTTGCCACAACATCGTGCTCCTGCCACTACACTACGAGCACAGTGCTGATTCTTCCGGGGTGATTAAAATTATCATAAAAGAAAGAATATATCACATTAATTCTTCTTACAAAATTTCTCTCATATGACAAAGTTTGTTAAATTTCAGACAAATATATGACACTAACTTTTGGCTTTAATAAATTTGTTAAGGAAAATCAATTAACAATTTTCATATACAAAATTCATCGCGAAGAACACCATAAAAACCAGCCTCGCCAAGACAACCACATGCGCTGCTATTAATATTAATTTTATCCCATCTTTGGGGTGGAGGATCCTAACAAGCTGGACGCATGGACGACGCACTGTCTTCGTCTGGTATAGGATAGCTAGAAAGGCAATCCTCTAACAAAGTTATGGACACGTCGAGCCTGATAACAATGGCTAGTTCTAGCCCCTTGCATAACTTCATCGTTACGAGCTTTCCATATGGATCATGAAGCAAACAAAAATAACATCCCTGCTTTACTCAAGTCGCCCGGAAAAACCTGAGACCTTAAGAAAGTATAAAGCTAATCACCTGAGGAGGAGAAAAAGGATATCTTATGGCTCTGCATTACATCTAGCACATGTATTTCACGCACACAAGTCCCATCACATTCTTTCCGCATTAGATAGCAACCTACCCTTGAGAACCAACCATAAAAAGGTTCTGTGGAATCTTTGATTTCAATAACCACGCCCATTCTTGTTAAACATTACGCTGTTCATCTCCACGACACAACCACCTATACCCATCCCTAATTGAATATATTTCATTAGCGCTTGAGAGCCATGACACTGAATTAACCCTAGCTGAATGCTGTAGAAGAGGAATGGAATGGAAGTAATTTGATGCTGCACATCCGAAGGAATATACGTGATTAGCTTCTGCAATTGCTATGTCCCCCTCCATCAGTCACTATCTTCACCGTCAGCTAATCTTTACCAAGATGGATATACGACAGTAGTTGAGCTAAAGGCTTTGCAGTGGCCCAAGGATCATGCCAGAATGAGACTTGTTCCCCGGAGCCAATCCAAAAACCAAATCCATCCTCTAACGCGTTAAAGCTCTTGAAATAGCTTTCCAAATATATGAGGCTGTTGGGAAGTTAGCCCAAACTGTATTCAGGTTGCTCAATTACTTGCCCCGTAAAATTCAACCAGTAGTTCTAGAATAACATGTCAAGCATAGCTACATTATTCATACACGCCTGACGGATTCCCTAACCTCCCTCGGCTTTAGGCCGAGAGACATCCTCCCAACTAACCATATGAACCCCTCCTCTATCAAAATCATAAATCCAAATAAAATGACGTGTGATCTTGTCAAGCTCATCACCAATGGAACTAAGTAGCCATGGCGTCTGCATGGCATGAATCAGCGTCGATACGAGGCAACTCTGCACCAAAGTCACCTGGTCGACCATGTTAAAAAGCTTAGATTTCCAACTAGACAACCTGCACCAGACCTTATCAATAATGTATGCATACATAGCTCTTGTAGGTCTTCCATGGCCGAGCAGAACACCAAGATATTTCTCCAAGTCATTTGTTAAAACAAAATTGCTATCCATTTTGATCTGATGAAGAAAGCCTCTCGGCGCGCTTGAGGGAGCAATCACCATCGACTTTTGGTTATTAACTTTAAACTCGGATGCTAAAAAAAATTCATATAATGTTGAATGCACCACCTTGGCTTGGTCTACCATAGCTTTAGAAAATAACACAACATCATTCGCGAACAACGAGACAAGTAAGGACCGTTTCGAGCACACTTAATTGGTTGTCAAACTTTTTGGTCCATCTTTGCTTGAATTAAGAGCGATGATTTCTCCATACATAATACAAATAAATACAGAGAGATAAAGGATCTCTTTGTTTAAGGCCACGATAAGGTCTAATGCTAGACAATCTTTCTCCATTAAATAAAATGGACAACTTGGAGCTCGAGAGACGCAGAACATAATTAGCATAATAATTCTCGTAAGGAACTCAAAATTTATGCAAAGTCGCTTCTAAAAATCTCCAATCAACCTTATCATGTGCCTTCTCCAAATCAATCTTGTACACCATGACACTTCTAATGCTTGCATAACCTCTTGGGTAACAATAATGTTATTTGATGTGCAACACTTAGGAATAAAGCGACCCCGCAGAGGACAAATGAGCTAATCAAGACAAGGTTTAAGTCGATTCATGAGGATCTTAGCAGTCAGCTTAAAGATAACATTACACAAACTTATGGGCCAAAATTTTGTGATCCGGTTAACATTCTCATCTTTTGGAATAAGAGAAATAAGTGTCTTACAGATAGATTCTAGAAAGACGTTGGTTTGAAAGGCATCTTGATCTAACTTAACAATATCAATTCCCATAAGCTCCTAATACCTTTTAAAGAAAATTGACTAAAAAATTGTCTGGGTCAGGAGCCTTAAACGACTTTATAGATTTTAGAGCCTTCAAAACCTCTTACCAAGTAATTAGGGCTTCTAAGGATACACATTGAGCCAAAGACAAGTTGGGGTGATCAAGGGATGGAAGAGTATTAATATTTTCTGTGGAGCCAAAAAGTTGCCTGAAGTGTTGTAAAACCTTATTCTTGATACTCTATTGGTCATAGAACCAACTACCATCCATCAACCATAGACTCTTAATTTTATTATGCTTTTGTGTTGCGATGGTGGAAGCGTGAAGGAATTTTTTGCACTTGTCCCCAAATTGCGACAATTAGAAATGAGATTTCTGAAACCAAAACATTTTCTCTTGTTTAAGCGCCAGATTCTACCAGGACAATAATTACTTCTCCAAAGAGAAAAGGAAATCATTTGGCTACTTTTCCAAAGCTAGTTAAATGTCATTGAAACGAGCATGAATATGCCTATTTCTCTTAAAAACATTCCTAAGTGTAGGTTAATTACACTCCAATGTAGCCTGCTATATAGCCAACCAATTTTCAAAGACTGAGCGCCCTCCATTGACCCAAACTTGGCGCACTACATCATTAAAGCCCGAATAAGTCAACCAAGCTGCTTTAAACCTAAATGGCCGATCAACTTGCCATGAAGAGTTGTCTGAAACCAAAATGATAGGATGGCGATCAGAAAGAGGAGTTTTAGGAAGAATGATCATAAATGATACCCTAGGGAATAAATCTCGCGAGTTCTTTGAAGCTAAGGCCCTATCTATTCTATCTAAAATTACCACCCTCCCATGCTCTTTTTTTATGCCATGTAACTAAGGGTCCTTTAAAACCTAGATTTTGAAAGCCATAGAATTCAATATTCTCAAGAGAATTTCCTGACTCTGTTAAATTGATACTGGCCTCTATTCTTCTCAACCTGACTAAGAAAATCATTAAAATCTCCCATCAAAAGCCTGGGTGTGTTGGTTTGTGAGGCTAATTCCTTTATATTATTCCAAAGAGTGTCTCTACGGGATAGGAGCTCTAGTTTTTTATGCCAGGTTAAGAAACCATAAAGTGAATGTGTTGAGAACCTTTGGAGATTGAATGAATTTTGACATTCTGTGATTTTCAAAGTAGCCAGATCCCACCTACAAAACTACTAGAATCAATAATTTCATGAGAATCAAAGCTAAGTAATCTCCATTTTTCTACTACTCGCACAAAAGGAAGACATGTTTCAAGTATTGAAACTACATCTAAGCAATTAGTCTTCACAGGATCAACCAGATGCCTTTTTGCATCTTCATTTCTTGCATCCCTGATATTCCATGATAGAGTTTTAAGCATTCTATTATGGACCTGATTCATAAAGGAAAAGATAGAAATGAATGTAGAAGTCGTGCAACCACTTCTTGGCTGAGCAATTGGTGGTCTTGTTCCATGTCATCATTGGCAACCAAGCAGGCAATCTTGAGCTCCATAGAACCACGTTCCCTTTTATTTTACAAAGAACCTGCCTTGTTAAAAGCATATTGGGAGGCTACCCCGGACTTGGAAGAGTTGAATTCCCAAAGACTTGCATTCCTTGCCGACTAGAATTAGAAGGCCGCTGCTTACCTAGCTCTCTTACACTCACCGAGAAACTAATCACATCAGTGGAGACCGCTGATTACAACAGTGAACATGTCTTCATTAGCTCTGAATGCATGATTAGAGTGTGATGCCAACATATTAGTTGGGCCAATTGTGGAAACCACCGTATTCTTAACTAGAGACAATGAGGGCTTGTGAGAGGCGCCAACATTCTGAGTAGTTGTAGTTTTTTTCATTTGGCCTTATCCGGGATAGTACCCAACCCATTGTCACTCGAAGAGCTCGAACCCTATATAAAGTTCAGCTCAATCCTTGCCTTTTTCAAATTTTTCTATTGAACATGGGAATCCTCATTTGGAATCATCCTATCAGTATTTTGATGATTGCTAATCGAGGATATATCATTACCCGTACCTTCTGCAGTATTGATCAGTTCAACATATCTATCAGCGCTAGTTTCTCCCTTTTTGAAGGACTTATTTTCCATTTTGAACCAAATTACGTCTCTTTTTATTAACAACCATCCAGGGACCATAGCCCTTGGAGATATTAGCTTGTTGAACTCCTTGATTTACAGAAGTTTTCTTTTGTGTACTGCCAAAAGATTCTGGCTGTACCTCAGCCTGAGCCGCTGCAGTAGATTTTCCGACTGTCACCGAATGCTCAAGAACTCTTTCTCTATAGTGGATGGAGGAATGCCCAAACTTTCCACAACCAATACATATCATATCCAAGCTCCCATGTTCCACTTTATAACATTGATCATTAAGCCAAAGTTGGGAGACGAACGACTTGGTTATATTAACCTTAACACACATTCTAGCAAAACTCTTAGTTCAAAAACAAACCAATAGGCTAACTGCAATGTTGTAATGTTACTTTTGATTGATTTCCAGACAGTGAAGATAACAATAGCAGTAAAAAAAATAGTGAACAATTTTTTTTTTTTTCGGTGTGAATACTACACAAATGATGTATTATTATTCAAATATATAATATACATAATTAAGTATAAAAAGATAATTAGATTATACTTATATTGGTAATTGAATTACTGACAACTTTGGACATATTGTAATAGAATGAAAATATTAGAAAATTGACATAGAACATCCACTTGGATGTTGCATGTCTATGTGATTTCAACAACTTGAAATTTATTGCAATTAATTGCAATATGACTGCAACATTCCTTTGACCACATAGTAATGTTCAAAACCAATCTTTAACACTTTTCCTTGGTTTTGCATTATTGCACACTAAGTTTCCTTCTTAAAAATTCAAATCTGACTTTAAGCAGTGCTTTGGATGCTACATGTCTAGGTGATTTTAACAATTTGAAGTTTACTGCAATTAACTGTAATATGACTGCAACATTCCTTTGACCACATAGCAATGTTCAAAACCAATTTTTAACACATCTCCTTGGTTTTGCATCATTGCACACCAAGTTTCCTTCTTAAAAATTCAAATTGGACTTTAGGCAGTGCTTTGGTAAAGATGTTAGCTATTTGAACAACTGATTCATAATACTTTAGTTTGATTTCTCCATTTTCCTGCATTTCCCTAAGAAATTAGAGTTTTACCTTGAAATGTTTGGTTCTCCCATGTTATATTGGTTCTCCCATGTTATATTGGATTTTTAGATATGACTATAACTGCTTGGTTGTCACAAAAGATAGATGTTGGTTGAGCTGGTGTTTGTTACAGGTCTGTGAGGATTCTTCTTAACCATATGGCTTGTTGATTGTAGCAGTGGCAGTTATATACTATGTCTCTGTAGTTGACTGTGCAACTATTGATTGTTTCTTAGAATTCCAACGAAAAAAACCCCTTCCAAGTGTAAAACAATAACTAGAAGTGCTCATCATGTCATTTGTGGAACCTCCCTAGTCATTGTTAACAAATCCTAATAGCTCAAGCTGTTTTGACTTGCTAAACATGATGCCAAGATCTCGGGTGCCATTAAGATACTTGAGAATCCTTTTACTTGCTTTATAGTGCTTCTTGCTAAGAGAATGCATAAACCTTAAAAGTAAGTTTGTTGCTTGAATAATGTTTGACCTATAAGTAGTCATATAAAGCAGATACCACCCTATAAGACTTCTGAACAGTCCTTCACTAATTTTTTCTTCTCCATCATCCTTATTGAACTTTTCATTTATAGTTATTGGTGTAGAGATAGACTTGCAAGCACTCATACTGAATCTTTTGAGAACTTCACTGACATATTTCCTTTGATAAATAAAAATGCCACAGTCTAATTGCTTTACCTGAAGACCTAAGAATAAGGAAATTTCTCCCATATCAGACATCTTAAATATCATCTCCATTTCCTTCTTGAACTGCTGGACAGATTCAAGATGACTCCCAATTACAAGCAAGTCATCAACATAAATTGATACTATAAAAATTTGATCTTTTGTAACTTTAACATATAAAGTTGCTTCATTTTTGCTTTTCTCAAAACCAAGTTGCAGCAAATGATTGTTGATTCTACTAAACTAGGCCCTTGGTGCTTACTTAAGGCCATACAAGGCCTTTCTTAATTTGTAGATCTTTTCCTCTTTTCCTTCAATCGCAAAGCCTTCTCGTTGTTCCACAAAGACATCTTCCTATAAATAACTATTTAAAAAGGCAGACTTGACATCAAGATGATATACTTTCTAACTCTTTTGAGTAGCAAGAGTTAGTATAAATTTAATGGTGTTAAGCCTTGTAATAAGAGCAAATGTGTTTGAGAAGTCAAGTCCAACTTGTTGTAAGTAGCCTTTGGCTACCAATCTGACCTTTAACTTGGTCCCGTAAATCATTTAATTCCAATTACATTCTTATCTTTAGGTCTTTTTGTAAGGAACCAAATTTGGTTCTTCTGAATTGCACATAATTCATCTTGCATAACTTTCCTTCAACCTGCTAATTTAACAATTTCATTATGATCCATAGGATCTGAGATAGCAACATTGCTTCTATCATAAATGTTAAAGAGAAGCCTTATTCCCCTCATAGGTACATCATCATAAGCATCATCCTCTGCATCTTTATTTGAGTTGTAATGACCAACAATTTTAAGTTGATTTACTTGTTGTATATCGATATCCAGATTATCAGATATAGTAGTATTCCAGTTTCAGCCTCGATTCTCATTGAATTTAACCTTCTTGTTGATTATTATCTTCTTAAATTCTGCATTATAAACTCTATAAGCTTTTGAAACTGTGCTATAGCTAACAAACACAATTGCCTTAGTTTTTTGATCAAGTTTTTGCCTTTTCTGATTAGGTATTAAGACAAAACAAAGGCATCTAAAGACTTTTAGATGCTACACAGAAGGTTTTGCACCAAACCAAAACTCATATGGAGTTTTCTTTAGAATGACTGAGGATGAGATTCTATTTTAAAGATATATTGAAGTGTTAATAGCTTCAACCCAAAAGAATTTTGGCATGCCTTTCTCGTAAAAAAGACTCCTTGCCATCTCTATAATTGTTTTATTTCTCCTTTCACACACTCCATTATGTTAAGAAGTATATAGAGTTCTGAATTAATGCCTTATACTTAAGATTTTGCAAATTTCTTCAAAGGCAGCAGAGGTAAACTCAGTGCCATTATCAAACCTCAAACATTTAATTTTGACTCTTGTCTCAATTTCAATAAGAGCCTTGAAAGTTTGAAATATTGACGAAACTTTTGATTTAACTTTCATAAAATACACCCAACATTGATAATCACATCTCCGTTTGGATCCAAAATAGTGCAACCATTGTTTTCATTGCAATGCATAGTTCTTCTTTATTAACTGGCCAACACTAAGTAGGTTTTGATGAATTTCAAGTACAAACAACATATCAAAGATGGATTTTGTACTTGATAGAGTTGAGACAATTATTGTGCCTTTTGCGTGTGCTTTAAGTAAAGCACCATTTCTAATTCCAACTTTGGTTGCATAGGATTTGTCTAATGTTTTGAAGATTGATGGATATGAGGACATGTGATGTGTGCAACCACTATCAATATGCCATACTTAATTGTTAGAACTTGTTGTGTTGCATCTAACAACAAATAGTTTTTCTTCTGTTAACTATTTGTTGAGTTTTTTCTTTTGCAACCTTAGCTTGTAACTTCTTTTGTTACTGCAAGTGTTTCCTTTTGCTTTGCATATTTTTTCAATATGACCTCTTTTGTTGTAGAAGGAACAAAAAACATATGGCCTTTTTTAATAGTTTTTGGAGAGATGTGAAGTTTTGCTATAATGTTCATATGAAGCATAAACTTTCTTCCCTACTGTCTTGTTGGATTTTACATCTCTTTATTATGTTCTTTAAGTTTGAGACCTTCTGTAAGAAGCTTTTCCTTTGTAGGAGGCTTGCATAGCACCTTCATATGCTGTTGCTGACCTTGAAGACTTTGCTACTACACTTATAAGTCTGAAAGTCCTTTTTTGTTCCTGAGTTTAGAGTGCATTAATTAGTTCTGTCACTGAGATTTAAGAGAGGTCCTTTAAGTCCTTCAAGGAAGAGATTTTTGCTTCATACCTCTTAAGCACATTAACCAACACTTTCTTTACAATCCTTTTATTTGGCAAGTTCTCTCTGAGTAACTTAACTTAATTCACTATTTTTATAAGTTTGTCACTGTAATCTTTGATACTCTCTGAGTCCTTCATTTTTAAAACTTCAAATTCCTTTCTTAGATTGAGAATTTGCATGTTTTTGGTTTTAATGTTGCCACTATACTCATCTCTTAACTTTTTTCAAGTTTCCTTTGGTATCTTAGATGTCATAATTCTATTGAATATGACATTAGTGACTATTTACTGGATGTATGGTAGAACCTTGTAACGTTTAGCTACTTGCTCACTATAGTTTTTTAGTTAAGTAATGGTTGGATTTGTTGGAAGAGTTAGTGGATCATCCCTTTTCTTAGTGACAACCTAGAGATTATATGCCATTAGGTATGTTTTCATCATAACAAACCATTGCATGTAATTTTCTCCAAAAAATTTAGGTGGAGAGGCAGGTGTGAAGTTTGCAGAAGCCATATTGAGTTGTTATCCCATACCACTTGGTTAAAAATCTCAAGTGTTTTACTTAACCTCTCATGTGTCTCTCTTTTCCCTCACTCACTATAGGTCTTATAAGACCCTTTAGATGCTTTGATGCCACTCTTAGTTCAACAATAAACCAATAGGCTAACGGCAATGTTGCAATATTGCCTTTGATTGATTTGTAGACAATGAAGACAATAATAGTAGGAAGAAAAATAGTGGATAGATTTTTTTTTTTTTAGTGCTGCAATTATGCAAATGATGTATTATCATTCAAATATATAGTATACATGGTTAAGTACAAAAATACAATTAGGTCATGCCTTTGTTGGTGATTGAATCACTGATAACCTTGGCCATACTGTGACAGAATGAAAATACTAGAAGATTGGCATAAAACATCTACTTGGATGCTATATGTCCACATGATTTTAGCAATTTGAAATTTATTGCAATTAATTGCAATATGACTGCAACATTTCTTTGACCATGTAGCAATGTTCAAAACCAATTTTTAACGAAGACACTTCCTTGTAGCCAACATCGTAGTCTAGTAGGAGAGCATTTTAATAGATTCTATTACTTTGGAACCATTTATGTATTAAACAAATAATGAGCTCTACTCAAAATTATAGCCAAACCTTTGTACTAGGGAAACAAAAATTGAAAATATCTACATGCAAAAGAATCTTAAAAATAATATAAAAATATATAAAATTAGGATATAACTGTTTTTTTTTTTTGGGTAACAGTACCCCTTTATTGTTTGTTGTTTTGAGTTTTATGATTTAAGCATCTTATAAAGACTAAAAACCTTTTACTTTTTTCTTTTAGTTGCCTAATATCAATAAAAAAAATTACTAAACAAATCTTTTAATGTGTCATGGGGTTTGAAAGTAGAGAATTCTACACTTAAGATAAAAAAGAAAGAAATAAAAGAAGTAAAATACTTAGCAATAAAAGAAAAACATTAAAGATATCAATAGTTTCTTCTTTTATAATTCTACAACCTTGTGGTAGATATATATATTTTTTTTCTTTTTGTAATTATGTATGACTAAATGCTAAGACAATTACTATTGGAATAATCTTTTTTTTTCATATTATGTGAAATTTTTATTTTTCTTTGTTTTGTTAAATTTTCAATAGGGCATAACTTTAATTAGAACAAAAAGATATTAAATAGGGAAAAATGGAATTTTTTTGAGCAAGAAGAAGGAACAATTTTATTCAATCAAAGGTTTTGTACATCTTCTTGTAAAAGAGAATAAACATGATTTAAGCAAAAATCATGTTGCAACAAATCATTCTCCCTTGTCAAAGCTAGCATAGCAAGTGCAAAAGCTATTCTATTAAATTGGCGGTGCACATGACTTGTTGAGAAAGAGGTTAACTTGGAAGAAAGAAACTAAATATCCTCCACTAATAGACTAGTTATTGTCTTTGCACCTTATGGTTTTTAAATGGCCCGTATGACTAAAAGACAGTCCCATTCCACCCTAATATTTGCAAGCGACAAATTCTTTGTAGCTTGTATGGCTTCATAAATTGCTATAAGCTCAACAACTTCAGCTAAAGGAGTTTTAGGAATCGATCTTGAGAGAGTGAAAATAGGAGTCCCTTTATTATCTCAAAAAAATTGCTTTTATACCAAACTTATCTCCACTAATCATAGCGTTAGTGTTTATTTTGATCATGCTAGCCTGAGGTAGTTGCCAATAACTAAAATCAATATTGGTAGCATCTTGTGGTTGTGCCATCAACTCCTTTTGATAGTCATAAAGAAGTTTTAAAGTTGTTTTAATAACCTAAGCGACAATGTTGGATTTTCCCTCCACCAAGCAAAGATTTCTAGAGTGCTAAATGGACTAAGCTACCATACAAATTATTTGCACCACTTTAGCCTCATTGTTGTCTAGCCTATCAAAAAACTAATCCTAAAAATTCCATTGATCTAGCAAGCTTGCCTAAAGCCCCAGCATTTTCACTATGGTCTTATTATAGGTACCTTTATTCCTAACATTGTTAACCTGAGGAAGATTGCCTCTACTTGGTTTCTTGCTTGCATATGATGATTTGAGTGGTTTTAAATGCTTATAATGGTTTATTAAGCACTCAAAATGCCTTAAGTATCTCTTTGTGTTGCCTGGTTACATTTATTGCTATCTTTTACTCTTTCTGTACGAAGGAATTAATTTGGCCTAAAGAAAAGATTCTTTTGGTCCTAAAAATTCCTTTTGCCTTAAACAATTTTCTCTCTCTTGTGTTGTGTCAAAAAAGTTTTCTTTATCTTTAAAAAATGGTCCTTCCTAACTCTTTTTCTAACAAATGTTAACTCCTTTTATAAGGAGATAAACTTGATCTTAATCATTAATCCTTGATTACTTTTTGCTAATGATATGCCTCTATTGATTGATTATTGTCCTTTGTGCCAAATTAATGATAGATAAGCATTGAATAATCATTGATGACACATTGCCCATGATTAGACACTTTGCCATTAATACCTAATTCTAATGTTATTTTATTGACCATATTGTAGTTTTAAGTTTAATATGAAAATTTATGTGTGATTATGTTTTTAAAAGGAAAAAAAAAAATGCAAAGATCTCATAATCTTGTTACGGGTACTTTTATTTCTAATATTATTGACTTGATGGAGGATATCCTCCATTTGGGTTGCTATTTGTACATATTTCTAGTTATTTAATGATGATTTAAGTTGCCTTAAATGCTCAAGGTGGCTAATTAGGCACTCAAAATGTCTTCTATCTCCCTTTGTGTTGCCTAATTACATTTATTACTTTCTTTTACTCTTTTAACTTGAAGGAATTAATTTGGCCTAAGGAAAAGATTCTTTTGGTTCTAAAAATTCCTTTTGCCTAAAACAATCGTCTCTCTCTCTTGTGTTATCTAAAAAAAGTTCTCTCTCTCAAAAAAGGTCCTCCTCGACTCTCTTTATAGTAAATGCTTGCTTTTTTTATAAGGAGATTGACTTGATTTTGGTTGTTGATTCATGATTGCTTTATTACTGGTGATATGCCTTTGTTGATTGAATATTGCCCTTTTGTGCCAAATTAGTGACATAATGTCTATGATTAGACCCCTTGCCATTAATACCTAGTTTTGATGTTACTTTATAGACCAAATTGTAGTTTAAGGTTAACCTGGATCATTTGTGCATGATTATGTCCTTAAAAGTGTATAAAAAATAGGGAAAAAAGTGCAAAGGTCTTATATTTTTGTTATAGGTAATATTGTTCCTAACATTATTGACCTAAGGGAGTATCTCCTCCACTTGGGTTATTGCTTATACATGTTTTTAGTTATTTAATGATGATTTAAGTTGCCTTAAATGCTTATAATGGTTTATTAGGCATTCAAAATGCCTTCTGCCTCTTTTTGTGTTGCCTAGTTAAATTTATTGTCGTCTTTTGCTTTTTCTACTTAAAGAAATTAATTTAGCCCAAAGAAAAGATTTTTTTAGCACCAAAAACTCCTTTTGCCTAAAACAATTGTCTCTCTCTTATGTTGTCTTAAAAGATCTCTCTTTATCTTTAAAGAAAAGGTCTTCCCTGATTCTCTTTCTAATAAATGTTGTCTCTTTTTATAAGGAGATTAGCTTGATCTCGGCCATTAATCCTTGATTGCTTTTTGTTAGATTGTTTTAATATCTTATGGGCCTTTAACTTGCAAGATTCTTACTTAGATCGAACGATCAAGCTTTGAAAAGAGGACTAAATTAATACTATTGCTTAACTTAGGGCCTTTAAGAAAGGGAGGGCCTTTTTTGTGGTTTAATGATGTGTCTTATACTAAAAAGCAATATTTTTAACTTTACATTTAGTCTAAGGACCCTATGGGTTATTGGCTTTTCCTTTTATGGATGAGATGTAAATTTCACATTAAACTTTCAATTATATAATAAATGTTGACAGTAATTGAATTATTGTTTTTATTTTCCATTCTTTTCTTTCTTTTTACTACTTTATTCTTTTCTTACTTTTTATGTCTAAATAAACAATTTGTGATCCATGTCTACAAAATTAATCTCACGTGAGAGTGAGCAAATAGGGCAAATAAGATAAGAGTACAATAGTTACCCCTTTTTGTGAGTTGTTTTGGCATAAAGGAATAAACAATTATCTTCTTGGATCCTTATTTGTCTACCTTCTAAGTATTTGTGTCACAATACCTTTGTTTTGAATATGACTATTTGAAGGTGTATTTAAAATTAGAGAACAATCTCGTGATGATCCAAAAAGTAGCTGATTGTCATTTGTATGTCGAGAGCGACTTTGCCAAGGATGATTGTGTGAATGTCTTATTGAGGGGTTTATGGCATTACCAAAAATTATATTGTTCTCTACTAGAGACTTTTTGATGCATAATTGATAGCTTTACTAGGGTTAATTTGCATGATATATGAGGATTTGGTGGCATACTTTAGCTTAGTGCAAATAGAGTTTTCAATTACTTTTCTTAGTTGAAATTTTAGGAATGTATTGATAAATTTACTAAGCCTACTTAAGATGACTGTATTAACCTTTCACTTAGATTGTTAATGCAAAATACATTTTCAAATAGGTGTACGACTGCTTTTACTTGTTATATATTATGGAAATTTCAAAAGTAAATTGACACGTTGCCTATACTTGTTCAAGATGACTGTATTACCCTTTTGTTCAAGTCACTAATACAAGACATGTTCTTAAACTCTTCATAGAATTTCTCCCAATTGTCATTTATAGTTGAAATTCCTAAAGTATGTTAATACGTGGTCTAAACTTGTTTAAGATGGCTACATCACCCTTTTACTTGGGTTGCAAATGTAAAGCGTACTTAAGCACGTCTATAATAGCTTTTGACATATTATTTGAACTTACTTAAGATGGTCATATTACCTTTTTGCTTAGGTGTAATTGCAAAGTGTACTTAAGTTTGTCTATTGTTGCTTCAAACATGTTACTTGAACTTGCTTAAGATGGCTGTATTACCTACCAACTAGAGCTATTATTGAATAAGGCATGTTAAAGATGCATATGATTTCTAAAGAGAAGGAAGTAGGTACCTTCAATTTCCATTGATTTAGCCATGCAACTCTAGTACCCCTTTAGACAATTGGCAAGTTTAGGAAATTTCCTAATCACTTGAGTCTCTTGTAAAATAATGTAACTCAAACTCCTTCGTTTGTTGACACCTATGATATTCTAGGGTAGCTATATAATAAAATGGATGACCTTTTGTCGTATGTTAACTAGTAATAAATATTTATATCATTTGCACTTATAATCCTAGTTCTACCATTTTAATTGTCATCTACCCTTATATGTGTAACAACACTCGTTCATTTTCTATAACTTCTTATCTATTATGCAAAATGTTTAAAGATGAGATTAATAGCTAGAAAGTAAACTTGATGTGTCAACCCAAGATGACCTAGAAAGTGAAGAAGTCTTGTCAGAACTTTAGCACTTAATTGAACAAGAAGAAAGGTAGTCCATAGAAAAAATAGAGCCAATTGAGTTGCTTAACCTAGACACTACAAGAAGTTGGTGGGAAGTTAAAATCAATACAAGACTTCCCTTTAAAAGCAAGTAGAGCATGATTTAGTTGCTTAAAGAATACATAGATGTATTCAGTTAACCATACCAGGATATGTCAGGTTTAAACATTGATATAATGATGCACAAATTCTCTCTAAGACTAAAATGTAAACCCATATTGTAGAAGTTCAGCAGAATGAAACCTGATATCTTGTTAAGAGTCTAGGAAGAAGTCAAAAAACAGTTGAACTCAAGCTTTCTTCAAGTAAAAAGTTATCCAAAATGGGTGGCCAACATTGTATTAGTTCTAAAGAAGGATGGTAAAGTTTGCATGAGTATGGACTATAGGGACCTGAACAAGAGCAAAGTTTGCATAAGTGTGGACTATAAGGTCCTGAACAAAGCAAGCCCTAAAGATAACTTTTTCCTACCATATATTGATATTCTTATGGATAACACAATAGGTCATTCAATGTTTTCCTTCATGGATGGGTTCTTAACTTATAATGAAATCAAAATGGCACCTAAAGATATAGAGAAAATGACATTTGTTACAATATGGGGTACATTTAGCTATAAGGTCATGCCATTTGGCCTTAAGAATGTAAGTAACACTTATCAACAAGCAATGGTTACCTTATTTCATAATATGACACATAAAGATCTTTATGCCTATGTTGATGACATGATCACCAAATCTCAAGAAGACAAAGATCACTTAGTGGTCCTTAAAAGCTATTTAACTAGCTAAGGAAATTTCAACTTAAACTTAATTTAGCCAAATGTACTTTTATAACAACCTTAAGTAAATTACTCAGTTTCATTGTTAGTCAAAAGGGCATTGAAATTGACTATGATAGAATTAAAGTCATACAAGAAATACTCACACCTTTTACACCAAACGAGATACAAGGATTCTTGAGAAGGCTCAATTACATTGCCAAATTCATATCTCAATTATTTCAATGTGTGAGCCTATATTTGGAATGTAACAAAAAGCAATCCAAGTTAATGGAATGATCAACGCTAGGAAGCCTTTAACAATATCTATAATGATTTCTTTAATCCTTTAATTCAAATATTGTCAGTTTCATATAAATTACTTATATTATATCTTACCATGTAGGAATGATGTATGAGTTGTATTTTGGGATAGTACAATGCAATAACTAGAAAGGAAAGGACAATCTACTACCTCAGTAAGAAATTCACCAATCATGAAACGCAATACTCACATTTAGAGAGAATATGTTGCACCTTAACATGGGTAACATATCGGTTTCAGTAATATATGTTGTATTATATGACTTGGATTATCATTAAAGATGATCCTTTTAAATATGTCTTTGAAAATTCAACATTGTTAGGATAAGTTGCCTATTAGCAAGTTCTCTTATTAGAATATGACATTCAATATGTCGATTGTAAATCTATCATGTGTAATGCAATAATAGACATTCTTGTAGATTGAGCCATCTCTATCTATGAGCCAATGTAGTTTGAGTTTCCATATGAAGATATCTTAATCATAGATTAGACTTAAGAATATAATGAATGACAAATGTGCTTTGATGGGGCATTTAATGCATTGGGACATGAAATTGAAGTAATATTTAATTATAGCAAAACTATAATTTGAATGCACTAACAATATGGTAGAATATAAAACACGTACTATAGGTTTACTACATGTCTTAAAGATAAAGTAAAAAATCTCAAGATATTTGGTGACTTAGCGTTAACCATTTACTAATTATTAGTTAAGTAGGAAATGTTTAACCATCTACTAATTATTAGTTAAGTAGGAAATGTGAGACCATAAACTTATTTCCTATCACTAATATATTAAGGAACTAATGGAGCAATTTGATCAAATCATTTTCCACTATATGCCTTGAGGAAACAATCAAATTTTTTATTCTTTAGTAATTTAGTAGCAATGTACAAAGTTGATTCTAAAACCAATGCACCAGTGATCCATGTCAATATCCATCACATTCTAGCCCATTTTAGGCAAATAAATGGGAAGGTGAATGATAGACTATGGTATTATGATATAAATCACTACCCTAAAGTCTGGAAATATCCTTAAGGCCTAGATGAAAATGATAAAAGAACCATATGGTGGTTAGTAATGAATTTCTTCCTTAATGGCGACATTCTTTATAAGTGTAACTACGATTTAGTCTTACTATGACGTATAAATGTAATTAAACTAAAAATGATCAAGAAATAAATGCATGAGGGTTTATGTGTGTTGTATGTTAGTAGTCTTTTCATAATTAGAAAAATCTTGAGAGTAAGATACTATTAGTCAACTATGGAATCAAATTGCCTATGACACACATAAAAATGCCATAAATGTGGGTTGTTACATTAACTTTATTGCATGTAATGACAACCTTATGACCATTATCTATGTAGAAAATGCATATAATTGGTCTTATTACACCAAACGTATTTAATGAGTATCAAGTCATCCTAGTGGCAATTGATTACTCCATAAAATGGGTTGAAGTAGCATCTTATTTGAATGTCACTAGTAAGGTGGTCATTGAGTTCATCATGAAAGACATTATGTGTTGTTATAGTGTGTTAGAGTGGCTACTCATAGATAATGCCACTAATCTAAACAACAAAATGATGATCGACCTTTGTAACTAGTTTAAAATCAAGTATCACAGCTTTGTCCCATATAAACTAAAGATAAATGGGGTAGTTGAGGTAGTAAATAAAAGTCTTAAGCAAATCATTGAAAAAATGATGATCGACCTTTATAACTAGTTTAAAATCAAGCATCATAACTTTGTCCCATACAGACCGAAGATGAATGGTGTAATTGAGGTAGCAAATAAAAGTCTTAAGCAAATCATCAAAAAAATGACAGTTACCTATAAAGATTGGCATAAGATGTTGTTGTTGGCCTTGCATACATACCCTATTACCATACATACTTCTATATTAGTTTATAGGATTGAGGTAGTCTTACCAGTAAAAATTATAATTCTTTCCTTAAGAGTTTTAATAGACGCAAAATTGCAAGAGGTATAATAGGTCATAATCAAATATGAGCAATTAAATCTTAATAAAGAAAAAAGGCTAAATGTTATTTTCCACGGACAGTTATACCAAAACTAAACGAAATGAGCATATCAAAAGCAAATGCACCCTAAATACTTTAAAAAATGAGATTTTTCCCTAAAATAAGTTCTGTAAAATCAAAGTGATCTAAGGAAAAAATGGGTGCCTAACTATAAAGGTCCATATATTGTAAAAAAGGCATTAATCCTAACAGATATGGGTGATAAGGACATGCCACATCTTGTCAATTTATATACAGTTAGAAAGTATTTTGCTTGAACATTAGCTGAATGTGAAATGGATCAATTATTAATTGCTAATTAGAAGTGAGAGTACAGTGAAAGAGATCCAAAAAGATGTAATACATGATTAGGTAGATAGGATTTGCATACAATGGGAATTTATATAATACTAAAGACATGTCTAGTAAAGCATTTTGACCAAGCTTAAGCTAAGTTACTAGTTATACTATGGTCTCTATTAACCTCACAATCTTTTGCCACTTTGTATTTAAATATGTCACTCTCTTTGGTTGTTACATATAAACTAGTTGTCCCATAAATAATAGCTTTTTTCTAAACTTTAGTACAAATGCTGTGAGTGTAATCATACTTATTCGGCTAACATATGTTAATGAGCATTTTAAAAATTAAACATAGTATAGATTGCATTTTTTTTTAATTAATACTCTTAAAGATATAAGGAGTTCCTCCTAATGTTATGATCAAAGTCCTCAGGTAGCATTAGTTGGTAAGAATGGATCAATGGTTTGAGATTCTTCATGAGATTGAAACAACTAGCTAGTAAGTTAAACATGCTAAAAAAAAAAAACTCAAGATTCTTTAAGAATCTTGTATCTAGACATTCACTCCAACAACATAACATAAGGAATGTTTGCAAAGCAAGATGATTCTCCTAAAAGAGATATTTTACTAAAACTCCAACGATTTTGGGTTTAAGAGAGAAGCAACTTAGGATATAGAAAAAGGATCCCCTTAGCCAAAAAAAAAGAAGAAGAAGAAGAATAAAAAAAGCAAAAGAACACATAAAGTATAAGAAAAGCTCCTATTACATGACTACTTCAAGTAGTCAATTGAAATTGAAAATAAGGCAAAGTAAAATCAAAAGATGTGGCAAGAATCGAAAATCCTAAAACAAGGAAAGAACATCAATTATGATAAGCTAGAACTAGCAAAGATTCCTACACAACAGGTCTCTCCACCAAAACATTTAGGAAAGTGCAAACAATAGGCAAAAATTGAATCCTCAATAACACTGTGCCAGTATAAGCATATGTGAACAACCATAACCAATGAAACCATATCATGTCAACATTTCTAAATAAGCTTAAGTATGCTTTGTATCCTGAGCAAAAGAGTAATGTAATCATCTTGTCCATTGGGTTGTATAGGGGTAGTTATGCCTTATAAATACTTTCCAATTGCTTTGCCTAAATGGTATCCATTCTTCATCATCACTTTGTTTGCTTTTAGCAATGCTTCAAATAGTTAGGGTGGTATTTTGAGGAACAAATCCTCTAACTAAAGAGTTGTATTTATGTTTTCAAAAGATCAAAATGTGCATTCTAATGCTTTTTTAGCTACCTCAACATAAGACATTCTTGGTGGTTTAGAGACAAACAAGTCATATTCTACCTAGACTTCTACCAATTGATTGATTGTGATGAATTTTACCATTTAGTGCAAAATAGAGGGGATGGCTTTTGCTGTATGGATCTATGGGAAACCTAATAAGCAATTATGGGTAGTCTCAATGTCTATGACATGGAAAAGGTATGTTGAAAGTGCTCAATCCCATTTTTATTGAGAGTTCGTCGATTCCTATAACCTCATTTCTTATACAATGACATGCTTGTATAATTATGTAACTAGGTGCCCTAATGGCAATATCAATTGGTAATTATTTCAACGTATCCTAAATATGACATTTAGGGATAATCCATTATTAATAAGAATATAAGACATGTTGTAGCTATGAGAGTTGGCAATAATGTGCAATGCTTTGATATGGTTATGTTCTTCAATTTGAATCTCTTTGTCCAAGAATGAAATGCAATTACTTGTAATAATGTTGTTGATGATGTGATCAAAGTTGGCTAAAGAGATTTTAGGTGTGACATATGCTTGGTTGGGCATATGCAGTAAGGGTTTTTGGTAAGACTCTAAGTTTATTAGTAGAGAAAGGATTAAGATTTTAGCTAAGTTTGACTGAGCTATTCAATTATACTATGCTCACTTTTCTTGATATATTTAAGGAAAGTTCAAACGTAAAGTTTAAAAGTTAATCTATCTTTCATCCTTTAGCTCTTGAACTTTACGTTTAAAGGTTTAACAATTGTTAGTTGAATGCTCAATTTATCCACCATGATACTTGTACTTAGCATTGGCATCGTACTAAGGGGGATAAAGTGGTTTTAACTGTTTATGGGCTATAATAGCAACCAATTGATTTTGAACTAGTATAAAGTGGTTTTAACTAGTATAAAGTTAATTTTCTTCCTCTCTTGCTCTCTAGACTTAGCTTAATTACTTAAAGGTGTTGGTGGATGGATGTTTAAATGTGAAGGTTGTGGTTAAGGACCTTGGTATGCAAATGAAGCTATCATGTTATAAGACTGATATGATTGTTGAAAGTTAAGCTACCTTCATATGTTACTAAATGACTAGTATATGGGGTATGATCCTAACCAATTATCATATTCAGTCACCTAGTCCTTGCCTTCTTTCCTTTTGGTCACACCAATTTTCTTATATGTTAGTGTCAATAGTTGTATCAACAATTTTATCTTTTGGATAGCCTTGTTATTTCTTTCTCCCATAATGACCAAATCAGTGAAGTTTCCTAATGCACTTCTTACCATTTTATTGTAATAGGGGGCTTTCAATGTGCTAAGGAAAATTGAGGCTAATTCTTTTTCCAGTAATGGGGGTTAGACTTGAAGTATTATATTATGCCATTATTGAACGTATTATTTGAAAGTTTTTGTTTAAGCTCCTTTTCTATGGCTTAAAATCCATTTGAGTGGGTTTTAATTTAGAAATATAATTAAATCTAGTTTTAGAGGTAGCTACTAGTTTTTTTTGGTTTTGACATTTTTTTGATTTTACTTAATGTATTAGTGAGAGGTCATACTTGTTAGGCTATTTTGGAAACAATACTTAAGAAGTTTTTCATCATGAGTATTTGCTATCATTTTTCAAGTGTACATAGTCAGGTGATTTGTAGGTAATCTCGCACCATCATACTTTTCAAATTCTAAGACTTTGAATTTGGGTGGAAAAATTACATCATAGGCCAGACAAAAGTTTAATGCGCTTAGGAAAACGTGTGCATCATTTCCTTTGATGGTTCTAACTTCCTCCTATAAAAGGTTAATTTTTTATTTCATAAAATGCTTTGCACTTTGTGCATTTTTGTCCTTCAATTTGGGAATGATTTGAAACTTATTTGGGAAAATATCAGTAGGGTGAGGTGTTAGATTGATATTTAATGGATGTATTTAAGCACTTAATGATTATGTAACAACAAGTTATGTTGAAAGAGAATTCATGGCTAATTAAGAATAGATTAAGGGTGCTAAAGAAGCTTCTAATGTTGGTGTTACTTGAAATAGTCCATTGGCTGAGGTGAGACAACTCTCTTAGGGTATAATGTCTCTAACGACCATCTTCCCTTTAACAAACATTTGGGTTATTTACTGCATTTGCTCCTTTAATTCCTTAATCGAGGCATGAATCCTCTCTATGTAGCTGGTTAGTCCTTTAAATTTGTCCTCCATTATTTTAGTTTTTACTACATTACTTTATAATTTATGATCAAGTTAAGATTGTACATCTTGCCACTTGTGAGTTGCTTATTGTTTACTCTACTGTAAATTAGTTTAAAATGGATAAAATGAATGTCATAAGGAAAGTAAGAAAATAAAAGGAAATTTGTTAGTATATAAAAAATAAGGATAAATCATAAATTATAAAATAATGCAGTAAAATCTAAAAATAAAAGGATGTATGACGTAATAATTAGGGTGAGGATAACTTAGGCTCTTTATCATATAAGGGATGGATCTAATAAGTGGATGACTTTATTGGTATAATAATGACCATGTAGTTTAATGAATCTAAATTAGGCCACAAGTCCTTAGAGGGTTCCCTTTCTTGCCATTTAAGACTTAAACAAAAGCTACTAGTTTGGGAAGAGGTTTTAGGATTATCCTATACGAAAACCATAGGCTTCACGAAGGACTTGTACTTTCTCTCGTCTAAGTTAAAAAGGGAATAAGCTGAGTTTTAGGTCTTTAAGTGCAATAAAGGTTATGATGCAAATGACAATTATCCATTTCAAAATAGAAGAGATAAATAAAATATCAAACAAGAAATAAATTAAAGTATAAAATTAAGTATAAGTTAGAATGGCTTATCTCTCTAAAGTCCCTAATGGAGTCACCAAGCTATCTCGACGAGCCTTCTGACAAAGGAAAAGTTTGGTAAACATAGAAGTGAGCATGCGTTGAAGTGTATATGTTGAATTAAAAGTCACTAGCAATCATTTTAGATGCAATTGGAACACCACAAGTGACTTGATCTACTTTACCAAGATTCTTTAGGGTTTGAGAATATGGTTACATTTGACAGGGGCTACTGTTAACGTAAATGCCTATTGTAAGTGACAATATTGTAGTTCACCTATTTCCACTTTTATGATTTTCTTATTGATATTTTATTTATTTTTTTCTCTCTCTTATTTTTATTTAAGTAATTTTGTACTTGTAGGTTCACTTGGGGCACTCTAAGTTGTTACAATCACTAAGACCTTAGGTCCTTTCTAATTCTTTGTTTTTTTTTTCTTTTATTCTTCCTTTTTTTTTCTTTTCCTTGTTCTATCCTTACTCCTTTCTTTCTTTTTCTTTTTTTCTTTTCTTTCTTAACCCCTATTTAGTTTCCCTATTCATGGAAACTCCAAACTTGTTCCTTCTTCCTATGGATTATTTTGACAATCATTTTTGGCTTCTTTAGGCTAAAAAATACCTTAACTATAGTTTTTATGTATGACTTTTAGTGGAAAAAGCCAAAAATTTGGCTTAAACAAGGAGTATTTTTAGGTCAATTTTTGGATTGAATGTTACTACAAGTAAAAATGCTTATTGGCACTAACTAGGAGATGTAAGTCTCTAATTAGTGCATAAAGGGTACCATAAGGTAGATTAGAGCCCACTAAATCTACTTGTATCAGTTACAAGCAACGCTAGACTTCGAGGTGGTTGTCATTACTACATAGGGCATCGTTCAATGTATAGTGGCCATCATTTGGTAAATTGGCTCTATGCACAATGAATAATGGTAGCTTTAGGCTAATGTGACATTGGCCAACATCACATGGGGCTATGGATAGCAACTAACCTTAAGCCATTTATTGTTTTAAGGCTTTCTTAGTCTCTTTTTGTTGTACCACCTTTAGGGGTGTGTACATCGACTCATAAGGATCCTAAAAGTGCCTTCGTTGCATCTTTTGGTAGTGACCAAAAGTGAGTTTTTCAACGAACTCTTCCAGACTCTTTTAGGACAAAATATCCTATTTCAGGAATTTTCTTTACCTTTTCTCTTAAACCATTTTTTGCTTTTCATTGACATTTCCTTATTTTTATTTTTTAGCATATTTTCATTCATCACTACATAAAAAGAAAAGAAAAGAAAATATACTGATCTTACCTTTGCTGTGAAGGGGAGGAAGATTAGAGGTCTTAATTTAAGATAAGTGTTTATTTGGTTTAATCTGGTGATTATGTGTGTGATTATACACTAAACTCCTTTGATTGTGAGAGATATCTTTCTGTTAATTAATTATTTCCCTTTTGTGCCAAATTAATGATAGATAAGTATTGAATAATCACCAGTGACATAATGTCCATGATTAGACCTTTTGTTATTCATACCTAATTTTAATGTTGTTTTATTGATCATATTGTAATTTTGAATGTAATTTGGATCATTTATGCATGATTATGTCCTTAAAAGTGCAAAGAAAATAGGGGAAAGAAATGCAGAGGTCTTATAGTCCTATTATGGGTACCTTTATTCTTGACATTGTTGACCTAAGAAGGATTTCCTCCACTTAAGTTGCTATCTATACATATTGCTAGTTATTTAATGATGATATGAGTATTCTCAAATGCTTATGGTGATTTATTAGACACTTAAAATGTCTTCTATCTCTCATTGTGTTGCCTAGTTACATAAATTACTCTTTTTAGCTATCTTTACTTAAAGGAATTAATTTCATTTTAAAAAAATATTCTTTAGCCCTAAAAATCCCTTTTACCTAAAATAATTGTCTCTCTCTCACATTGTCTGAAAAGAGCTTTCTTTCTCTCTTCAAAAAAGGTCTTCCTTAGCTTTTTCTAATAAATATTGGCTTATTTTATAGGGAAATTGGCTTGATTTCAACCATTAATCCTTGATTACTTTTTGCTAGGTAGTTTAGATTAATTTTCCTTTTTAGTGGATTATTTAAATATCTTATAGGCCTTTGACTTGCATTTGGATTTAGTGATTAAGCTTTAGAGAGAGGATTAAACTAATAGTATTACTTAGCCTAGGGTTTTTGAGAAAGGGAGGGTCCCCTCTATGGTTTAATGATGCGACTTATATCTAAAAATAATATGTTTAACTTTGGATTTAATTTGAAGACTACATGGGTTATTGGCTCTTTCTTTTAAGAGTGGGATGTAAATTGTACATTAGATTTTCAATTTTATATTATATATTGACAATAATTGAATTATTATTTTTATTTTTCATTTTTTTTCTTTATTTTTACTACTTTATTCTTTTATCACTTTTTAAAGTCCAAATAAACAATTTGTAATCCAAGTCCACAAAATTTAATATCACATGAGAGTGAGTGAATAGAGTAAACAAAATCAAGGTACAATAATTATAAAGTTGAAATGTCAATATAGGTGATAGTTGTAATATTTTGTATGTCATTTTCTCAACATAATTTTTTCTATGCAATATAATACTAACTTTTAACTTAACATGATCTTTAACAAAATAATGACAATAGTCTAACTTTAATGTCTTTATTATAAGACAATATCTATCAATATTATTATAAATCAATTATGTATACCTATAAAAGACAAAAAACAACATAAACACATATACATGAGCTTAGAGTGTCCAATGCACAAACTTTATTGAATTATAATACAATAACACTAATGGCATCCATTCTTTCAACATGTTTATTAGATATTTTGAGTGGCAATTCTATAATCATAAGATTGATGCTAATATGCTCAATTAACACTCTTTGTTTTTGATTTTTTTTTTTTACAATGAATTATCCTATTTCCATATACATGGTTCCTTTAGAATACTTGCCATTATTAGATAAGAAAGTTGTTTCAAATTTATCAACATGAATTTTTAATAGTTTGACAATACTGTTAACAATCCTATGTCTTAAAATAAAGTTTTACAACCATAATCCATGAATCGTGGCCTTAAGCATGCCATAAACTCAAATCTATAATGGATGCAATGATAACAGACTGCTTCACACTTTCCCATAAAATTGCTCCCTCAACTAATAAGAAAACTAGCCAAACATAAATTTCTTCGTATCAACATATTTGACAAAATTTGAATCTAAATATCCAATCATCTCATAAGGATGGAATTTCTTATATGTGAGCATATGATCCATTGTTCCTTGTACGTATTAAGGACTTTTCTTTGCAACTTTTGAAGGATGTAAACCTTACTTACTTTGATGTCTACAAAAATTTTTGACAATATAATTAATGTATAACATGGTACAAGTTGAAGCATATATTGAGCATATATAAGGAACAATTTTCATTTTCTTTTGTTCTAATTCATTTTTTGGATATTGTATAAGAATTAAATTTGTCCCCATTTTGAATTGGAACTATTCTTATTGACCAATTATCCATCTTAAATCTCCTTAAAATTTATTAATGTAGATTTTTTTTAGACAATTTTAATAATCATTATAATAAATCACAAAATATTTCTTGATTTCATGTAATAAATTGATGTCATTAATAGTAAGTAAAATGTCATCAACATACAAAATCTAAAAATAAACAAACTCACATTAACCTTTATATATATACATTAATTAATGACATTTTCTTAAAATACAAAGGGAGTAATAATATTATTGAACTTAATATATCATTGTTGAGAGACTTGTTTAAATCTATATATTAATTTTTTTTAATTTACACATGATATGTTCCTTTCTCTTAATGAAAAGTCCTTAAATTAGTTTATACATACCTTTTTTTTTTCAAATTTCCATTAAAAAAGCTAGTTTTAACATTTATTTGGTGTAACTTCAAATCATGATATCTTCATCAAAGTCATGATGATTCTATGAGAATTTTTTGTAGAGAATGACAAAAATGTCTCTTTATAATCAATGTTAATATTTTGAGTAAAATCTTTGAAAACAAGTTAAACTTTATATAATTTAATATTGCTTTCTAAGTTACATTTAGTCTTAAACACCCATTTACGCACAATCTTTTTACTTTCTTCAAGTGATTCAATGAAATTCCAAATGTAACATTGTTATATAAAATTTAAGTCTTCTTTCATGGCATTAATCCATTTAGTAGAACCTTAATATTTCATGACTTGTGAAAATGAAACTGGATCATTATTAATTACTAAGTCAATTTTTAACTCTAATAGATAAACCTTATAATCATAAAAAAATAGTATATTTCTTTTCTCTTTCAAATCTTCTTAATGTTTTTACTTATGGTTCAATTGAAATAGGTTCATTAATAATATTGTTATTATGGAGTGTTTAACATTAATTTGTTGCCTTTGATCACTACTAGGTTAAATTGGAACTTTAAAAACAAAAAATGTAAAAGGTTTAGGTCTAGCAACTTTTACCCTTACCTTTTGAATGTTGACTTTACGCATTTTTTCACTCTCACTAATGTCACCATTTTCACTGAATCTAATAGTTCCAGATTCAACAATTCTAGTACAATGATTAAGACAATAAAATTTATATCCCTTACACTTTTCTAAATATTTGAGGAAGTAACCATTAGTTATTCTAAAGTCCAATTTCTTTTCACGTGGAATTTAAATTCTAATTTTTGCCAAGCAACCCTAAACATGTAGATGTCTTAAATTAAGTTTCTTTCCATTTTATAGTTCAAAAAGTGTTTTTGGAACTACCTTACTAAGAATTTTATTTAACAAATGTACAACAATTTTTAATGCATACCTCTATAAAGATAAAGGTAAAGGCGAATTGATCGTCATACTTTTGATTCTTTTCATTAAAGTACAATTTCATCTTTTTGTTACATCATTTTGATATAGTGTGTCTGATATTATGTCTTAAGAACAAATGTCATGTCTCTTGAGAATTTTGGCAAATGGATTGGGACATTGTCCTAATTTATCATACCTTTCATAATATTCATTACCCCTATCTAACCTTACAATTTTCAATGTTTTATTCAATTTCCTTTCAACCTTTGTAATATATGTCTTAAGTGCATTGATTAATTAAGTGTTATCATATAATAGATAAATGTAAACATAATGCAAAAAATCATCAACAAAGATAATAAAATATTTCTTTCCACCAAAAGATGAGCGCCAAATAGTTCATAAATATTAATATGTATAATTTTAAAAAGTTTAGTACTTCTTATGAATCCTTTTTTAGTGTGTTTTGTTTATTTTTCTTTAATGCAATCAATACATATGTCAAGATAAATAAAATTCAAAGTTGGAAGAATTTCTTTGTTCACTAATCTTTGCATTCTTGCTTTGGAGATGTGACAAGCGTTTATGTCATAAATAAAACTCTCATCAACAAAACTACATTTAATGTCATCATTATGATGTAAGGTTATTAAGTCTCAACAAAAACATTATCAAGTTAAACCTATAGAGATTATCACATAATACTCTACAATCAATAAGGTTATTATTCTTAAACAAACTAAAAGATCTTGAACCAAACTTAAATGAATATTTTGTTACATTCAACTTTGGTAAAGAAAATAAATTGTAGGAAAATGCAGGTACAAAAAAGGTTTGAAACAAAGCCAAATAATATCTAGTATTGAAAATTAAGCAATACATGTTAATGCTTTCAACTAAATCCTTGTTTTTATTTCCTTCATACACAAAACTTTAATTTGGCTTAATGATTTGGATCGAAAGGAATCTTTGCATCATATTTGATACATAAGTAATGAAATTAGAATTAATCTATAAAGTTTTATAAGGAACTTCAGTAAGGTTTGATTCATAACATACTAAAGCACAATGTTTACCTTTTTTTATTTTTCAAACCAAATTTTACATTTTAGGCAACCTTTCTTTAATTTTCAACTTTTTTACAAAAGTGACACTTAAAGTTTCTCACATTCCTTTTTGTGAATAACTTTAAAAGACTCATTTAGGATATGTAGACCTTTCTTCTTGCTCTTTCCACTTTTCCTTTTAAGGTTCTTTTTAGTTTATTAGTGACCTTGAAGATGAATAGAATAAACTCTTTGATTGTTTGACCTTGCCTTCTCTTGAACAAATATATCTACCAATTCATTTACATTCCACTTATTTTTAATATTGTTGAAACTAATTTGAAATGACCTATATTGTTAAGGAGACAAAGAATCTAAAATGAACTATACTAAGAAGTACCCATTAACATTCATCCCTAAGGTTTTTAATTTTATTGCTAAGGTCATCGTCTTAAGAACAAGCTCATGCATGATACATAAACCATTATGTTTCATGACAATTAAAGTGTTTATTAATGTATTAACAAGTGATTTATTAGTAAGTTTGAGAGCTCTCTTCCATAAATTTCCTAAATTCCTTTTCACTTTTAGTTTAGGAAAAGTAGTCATTAAGTTTTTTACAATTGTCATTCATATAAACATCTAACTCATTCTATTGACCTTTCTCAAGTTTTTGGAAAATTTTCTCAACATTGCTACTCTTATCGGTAATACTTGTTAGTGTCTCAACGTGAAGTGCCAAATCAAGATCCAAAGCACCTAATTGAAATTGGACTTGTTTCCACCAATCAAAGAAGTTTAATCCATTAAATACAAAAATATATGAAGCATGCAAATGAAGTGAAATAAGTACAAATACAACAAATAATATAACATACTTAAGCTTAATGCTTTGAATCATAAAATTTATCACATAGATTAAGGTTCAAACTTATAATATGAATAAATATAAAATACATTAAGATTTCCCTTTGGATGATATAAGATATACAAATATAAACAATAATTTGTAATTGTATATGGATTAATTATATTTATTTTTTAATTACATTATTATGTTGCTCAATTATGAAATAATTAATCAACTTTTGGGCTAATCCCAAAATTTCTTACAATGACAAACTTCAATGTACCTAAAAATAAAATTATCATATAATATAATACCATATTTAACTATTAAGCTCATGGGTAATTGAAA
Source organism: Bruguiera gymnorhiza (assembly GCA_020883675.1). Lineage (NCBI taxonomy): Eukaryota > Viridiplantae > Streptophyta > Magnoliopsida > Malpighiales > Rhizophoraceae > Bruguiera > Bruguiera gymnorhiza. The sequence goes on from JAIRCJ010001050.1 coordinate 3,652,860, forward strand.
ATAATTTCCAATCTAGAATTTCTTTACACTAAAAAAATGAAAAAAGGAGGCACTATCTACTCCAAAAGATAACCGCCCCAATCATATCTGTTTGAAGCAACAACTCAATTCTAGGTTAACATTTCTCTTAAAGCTTGAGTTTAGTACCACTTATTGTTCCTATATTAGCCATAAAATCTACACAAAAATTTCTTTTAAGTAAAGTATGTTGCAAATAACACTATCATTATTATTTAAGATGTTGAAAACACTCCACTATCATGGCCAAAAAATTATAAATATTTTACCTTAATAATTTTAATTTAATTATTTTAGTTGTTATCAAAGTATATATATATATATATATAGATAATTTATTATTCATCAATGGTAAAGAAAGTAAAAGATAACATATAAGTATCTGAATGTGTGGGCCTAATGGTTATATTCTAACTACTTTTGAAAAAAGGCACTAATTCGGACTCTAACAATCACAATTTCTTTTTTAAATAACGGACCCAAAGTGGTCTCCATAGACAACTATTTGTTTAATGCATTAATTGACCTTAGTTGTGATACTGTCCCCAGGATAGCAAGTCCAACCAGCCCTTGACTTGGGTTCGAAACCCATCATTAACACCTTTTTGTCATTTTTATTAAAACACGCTAAATCATAAAAGGCTGCGTAGTACAGAATAATGAAGGAATCTTCTATTCCTTAAAGGTTTCCTGGCCCAAGGTAAGGTTTAAAAAGAAAAAAAAAAGGGATAAAATTATGGAATTCTATAATTTCTTTGGGGCTTTCTTTTCCCTTTCATTCCCTTATGTCCCGACCCAAAACAATATAAACTATTATATGGTCTGCAATTATGTATGTGGAAGACCAAAACATCAACGGGATCCCAAAAACCCCCAGAAACAGTAGAAGAAATTGAGAATACACAATTAGATGTCTAATGCAAATAAACAGAATTTGAAATTATGCTTTAAGACATATATAAATCTTTAGTGGAAAAACATAGAATTCTTAAAACTTACTTTATCAAATGTAAAACTTAATTATATTTATGCATGACCAATCAAATACAAATTATTAATATTTTAGATGTTCGAGTTTTATTTATGTATTTATTTATTTTTATATTATTAGAAAGAAAATGTATTGTTATGTATTTGGAGTTCGAATAATCTTTTGCTGTGGAAAATTGAGAGAGTATATTTTCTTCTTCCTTGATCCGTGACTTGACGATAGAAAGAACACAAAATGATTTGTTTTTCTTCAGCCGTAATTTTTATTATGTAATATTTTGTTATTAAGGGTAAAGAGAGAGAACTAGACTCTTATTTATAAACATTAAATATTGTCTTTTATCAAGATTTGTTAAAAATTATGTCTCTTAACTTATAAAAAGTTTTTTTTAAGAGTAATATTTGTGCACTAGCTAATAAGATTTAAGTATTAATATTCTTACTAAATTATTTATAATTTTATCCAATAAATTAATAAATTGTCTTCAAATATCTTGCGGGTCATTATTTGTATTTTAGAAAATTCTTAAGAATAGTAGAAACTAGAATAGCCGTGAACAAGTTGTCTCGTCATTGATTGAATTGATCAACAACTCTCTGCTCCTGATTGTTACACTTGCACATGCGCACCATTATCTACGTGCTGCACGGGGTAAATGGACAAGACTTCCATTCCATTAGGTGCTTGGCTCTTGTAACAATAATGAACGCTGGGTCCTGCCTTCCCTTTTTTTTTTTTTATATTTGGGTTTAAGATGATTGGACAAGCCTCACTAGAGAAATAGACTTTCAGGCGATGTATGAGTGTGATCTCTGATTGCCCGTTCACCATAAATTATCAAAAAGAGGAAGTTATGATCTTGAATCTTTCAAGATGATTCTAACCACGAGAAAAAGTTTGTCGAGGTGATCACATTCGCCATTGGCCAAGCTTCCCTTTACATGGAATATATGGTTAGCTTTCCTTATTTTCTCTATTTTTCCACTCTTGATTTGTCTTTCGCGAGTTGGATTACTGTTGCTTCTCATCAATTTGGTACAAATTACATTACATTTTCACTTTTTTCGCAATCAAGTAAAAGCCATCAATTGAACCATCAGTTAGGAATATAATGGGGCAACTCATTTGACTATTGAACTATTAAATCATTGGTATCTTTCCTGCACAGTACATATCTTCCTGTTCTCACTTACAGTGGAAAAATGGGTTAACCGGCTGGAAATTGGCTACTGAAGTTTGGTGTTTGCAGTAAACTTACCTTAGTAATCCTTAGTAATGAGAGGTGCTCGTTAGAGAGGACACAAGTTGAAATGGAAAAGAATTGAGTTTTAACTAGGTTATATAAGAGAGAATATGACTAAATTTCAAAATTAAACTTTGACATTAGCATTATGATAATCAAATTAATAAAGAATTGGAGTTTTCAAATAGATGAGTAAAGAGAAAATAATCATTAATTCCAATAAGATTTATTTGTGTCTATATATATGTGTGTCTCGGTTGATTCATGTAAGTGGGGTTTGATCTGGATGTAATAAATGTGACATCTACTACAGTGCGGGTTCAGTCCCTCTCTTTGGAGTAGTAGACAAAGAAAGTGACTTTTTAGACCCTTCTAAACCTCAAGAGGTTGGTGTCGAGCCCAAAGGATACTCAACGAGTTCAATGCTATTCTTAGACCTAATATTAGATAATTCATAAGTTATTCTGAATCTCCTTGTCACTTAAAAATTAAGATATGTGTTTTATTTGATACTGTCTTATATATTCGTGAATTAGATAATAAATGCTATGTGTGTGAATTAGCTTTTTTTCTTTTAATGTAATGAAAAATCATGCAAGGTTGATGTTGAGTAATTATACTAAAAATGATTTCATTTTGGGGATAGGTGTCAATGTCACAAAAAGAAGTGAATTTCCTTTTATATTTTTTAGCCAATTCACACTAATTTAGTTCAAATTCAATTCTTAAAGGATTCCAACTACATGAATGGTGCCAAAGGGAAGATGAAATTTTTGTGAGAGTGGGTTCCACGTATTCTCTTTAAACTTAAAAATTTTTTGCTAAACCACATATTATATGCAAATAATTATCATATAATGTGTAGTTATATATAAAATGTATTTTTTGATAGTTGGTTGTATATTGTATGATATTTAGTTGTATATTTAAATTTACATCATAGTGTTAAGATTTTAAGTGTAAATGTGTAAATTATATAGTTAAAAGAATCTTATATGGAAAAAGAAATAGAAGAATAAGCAATATATAAGTGGGAAGGACATATAAATCCAATATTCTAAGGTTTTGAGTTGAAATACGGTATTAAGTTCACAAATTTATTACTTACTTGGATTTTTACTCGAATTTCTCCCTAATACAATACATATTTCCTATTACTGTTATCCCCATAAGGAAGGAAGAAACGAGTTATACTCATCTCATAAGGAAAGAAAAGACTAATTACACTCACTAGGAAAAAGGTCCAAGTGGATTACACTCACTAGGAAAAGGTCTAAGTGGAAGGGTAAGGCGTGACTCTCTTAAAATATTAATAAACACACACTTTAAATCAAGTATAGCAAAGTTAGTTCGTGAATGGGTTAAGGGAGTGATAATAGGTTTTGACGCACTCAAGGAGAGTAAATTTAATGTGAAAGAGATTCACATTTGAGGAGGAGATTATAAAAAAAGAAGAGATGAATTATATTCACTAAGAAAAAACCCTGGTATAGAGGTAAGGTGTGACTTTTTTAGAGTATTGGAAGATGCACATTCTGGATCAAGTGTGGTAAAATTAGCTTATGAGTGGGCTTAGTGGTAAGTGGGTTTAGTGGAGTGATAATGAGCTCTTAACACGATTAAAGAGAATAGACTCAATGAGAAAGTGATTTACATTTGAGGGAAAGATTGTTAAAATTTTAAATTTAAATATGTAGACCTAATGTGAAAGAAATTCACATTTTAACAAGTGATTGTTAGAATTTTAAATATAAATATATGAATTGTGTAATTAAAAGAATCCCCTATTAAAAATCTCACATTGGAAAGGAAAGAAAGAAGTAACAGATAAATAAAAATAACTAATAAACCTAATATTTTAAAATTTTGAATTGAAATATGGTGTCAAACTTGTAAATCTATTATTTACTTAGACCCAACTAGGATTTCTACCCTATGACTAAACAGATGAATGGTGAGTTAAACTTTATATCAATTCAATTCATCAAAATCCTAGTTGGAAAACTAACTTGAAGTGATTTGGTTAACTCAATGACTCAAAATTAATTCAATTAAAAATATTTTATTTGTAACATTTCACGATATATATTTATATTTTACATTTAAAAATAATAAATTAATCATAACATATTAAACAAATAAGTATAATTTTATTTTTATTATTATAAAAATATATTTCCATTTATTTAGAATTTATAAAATGATAATAACTATATATATAAAATAAGTAGAGCTCAGTGTCACCTTATCTCATTTCTTTTCATATCTCTTTGTCCTTGTTCACCTACATTTTCTTTTCCTAAAGATTGTTACAACTTTAAAATTATATACTTCTAATGTCTTGCATCAAATATATCAATGCTTATTAGTGTTGTTGGATAAGTTTACAGAATTTCCTTGGTGACAAAACATTTTTTTTTTCTTACACTGCATCGTTGCTTTAGTGTCTCTTCCACCAAAAGTCAAAAGAAACCCAAAAATCTATATATAAGTCAAAAAAAACCATTTTTTAAATAGTTAAATGTAAGAACTTATCTTAGATTGGATGAAAGTTAAGGAAAGGAGAAGAAGACTTATATGAAAGAAAGAAAGAGATAAAAAGAAAGAAAAAGGGAGAAAGATGTGGAAAAGTTAGATACAAGTAAAAATAATAAAAAGAAAAAAAGTAAAGAGATAAAGACAAAATAGAGAGAGAGATTTAAAAAAAAAAAAGGAAGGGATGTAAAGATAAAAGAATGCCATATTATGAATTTAGAAAAATTTATAATTATTTTATATATATACTAAATATAATAAAATAATTTTTATTGTCTTAGTTAAATAGTAAAAAATAAGTTATTTTCTTAATAAAGATTTTCTTCTAAAGATATTTTTCACAGTGATGGGATCCTTGAGAGAGAAAAGAAAATAAGAAAAAAAAATAGTGACTTTTAGTGTATGAATTGTGAAGTGAGAAAATGGATTGAAAAGAAGAGGAAAAAATACCACCAAAAACTAATCTTCCTAAATTTGGAAGAAAATAAAAGTAAACCATATAATTGCATGCAATTTAGTAATTAAACATACATTCACAAAAATATTATTGTATTAAACAATAAGTAAAAGGGTATATTGGTGTTTTGTGTTAGAAAATAAAAAATTAAAAGTAATAGATTAATTTAATGAGAATCATACTTCTAGCCATTTTGATCAACAATTCGTTGGAGCTACAAAATGTTTGGGGTAGTCTTCTAGCCTATTATTTGATACTTCTCATGAAGTACAATGTTGATAGTTCATAAGCTTCTTTATGTAGGTTAGGTTAAGAACCCTTTTTTTATTACCTTAGGGCTTTCTCTCATTAAGATAAGCCCTTTAATGTTCCAAAATGAAATGTTTATAATCTAATATTCGTTAAAAATGACTTAATTGTCATTAATAATAACTTAATAATTATTAACAATAGCTTAATGATCATTAACAATGATGCGGAAAACCCCAAAAAGACGTAACTTAGGGACCCAACGCACACAATAAATCAAAGAGCAACCAGGAAAGCTAAATCAGAGTTTAATAACACAAACTCTAGACCCAATATTCGAAGGAACACGAACCTAAGGTATTCAAGATGGATATGGACGCCACACTCCAGAAAAGGAAGGAATTGAGAGTGATAAGTCGATTTGAACGCCACAAGAAGAAGTACCTCTTAATAAGTTATTTAGTTCTTAAAAGAACCAAGGGAGAAAAATCCTTACTTTCTATTTCACTCAAAGTTGTCTGATTTCCAAAGCTTACAAGGGGTGTCTATTTATAGGCTTAGATAGCAATCCTAAAGAGGTAAAATTCCTATTTAGGAGAAATCCCTATTTTGGAGGAATTTCGGACTAATTCTAGCACATACAATGAACTCCTATTTAGGAGTGAATGCTATCACTTAGTTTGACCCATTAAATAGTCCAATTATATTAATTAGGCCTGGGCTCTCTTTAAAACTTGAATTTGCACCATTTGAAGTCTGGTTGGCCTGAATGTCTAGAATTAGCCCATTTAGTGCTTATTTAATCTTTCTGGCCCTAGCTCGTGTTATTGAGCCTTCTGGAATGTGCAATAGACCTCTAGCATCCATCCATTGAATCTCTAGCTCGTGTTATTGGGCCTTCTAGAATGTGCAATGGACCTCTTGTATCAATTGAAGCTCTAGCTTGTGTTATTAGGCCTTCTTGAATGTGTGATGGACTTTTTGCATCCTTTGAAGCCTTCTACCCATCATCTCCACAGTTCTCATCAAACAATAGATAATTACAACTTAATTATCACCTTAAATAATATTTATTCCTTTTGATATGGACCATTTAAGGGATATTATAACACTTTCTCACTTGGTCCACATGAAATTGAATAGATGATATCCTTATTCATAGCCATGAATTGAATTACCCATATAAGCCAATTTGTTTAAATAGAAACCTTTACATAAAAATCATAGTGGTTAAGTTACACTCTTTTGTAAACATTTCCTTTTATGCATCACAATGTTAGTAAATTTCTAATTAAACACTTTTTAAGACATTACATTATTAAAATAAAAAAATACTTAAGTCATCAATCCATTCAAATCCCAAATAAACTATATGCATATAAATTTTATATGTACAAAATTAGTCTTTATTTACAAATGACCAAAAGGGTCTTTCATAAGCCAAAACATCAGAAAACATGATTTAAAAAAAAAATAATAATTGGAGCTAACTAGTCTCATATGCTCAACATAATTTTTATATGCTTAGCTAGCAATCCTTTAGTCATGGGATCAATAACCATAAGTTGAGTACTAATATACTTTATAATAATTACTTGCTCTTTAACAAAGTCTCTGACAATTAAATACTTTATATTAATATGCTTATTTTAGCTTCCACTCTTGTTATTCTTTAAAAAAAAAAAAACTGCAACTAATTATCATAATATATTTTTAATGGTTTAAAAATAGAATCCATAATATACAATCTTGTGATAAAATTTCTTAACCTTAAAACTTGTGTAATACTCTTATGAAAAACTATAAATTCCATTTCCACAGTGGAAAGGGCAATAATGATTTGCTTGATGCTTCTTCAAGATATAACACCTAGCAAGCATAAAATTATCTAATAGTAAACTTTCTACTATCTATACAATCAGTGAAATTAGCATTTGAATACCCAACTACTATCAAATGGTTAGTGTGTTTGTTTGTGAGCCTATAGTTCTTGATGTCTTATAAATATCACATAACCTTTTTGGCAGCTTTCTAATGATCTTGTTTGGGATTACTTTGGTATCTTCCCAACATTCTTATTATAAATACAATATCAAGTCTGGTACAAACTTGTGCATACATAAAACTACCAATTGTAGATACATATGTTATATGCTTCATCTCTCTTCATTTTAAGTCATTCTAAGGACATTGAGTGAGACTGAATTTATCCCTTTTGACTACAAGTGCTCTAGTGAAAGAACAATTTTTCATCCTACATCTCTCGAAACATTTTCAATGTATGCCTTTTGAGATAGTCCTAACATCTGTTGGGATCTATTTATGTAAATTTCTATACTAAGGACATATGAATCTTCACCTATATCCTTCATTTCAAAGTTTTGAGATAGAAATTTCTTAGTTTCATGTAACAACCCTAAACTATTATATGCAAGTAAAGCATCATCCATATATAGGATTAAAATAATGTATTTACTCTCACTGACCTTGAGGTATATACATTAATCTACAATACTCTCTTTAAAATCATATGAAATTATGATATTATGGAATTTAATATACCACTATCTAAAGGTTTGCTTAAACCCATATATGGATTTTTTAAGATTGTAACTAGGTAACTTCCTTTATTAGTAATGAAAGCTTTAGGTTGACTTATTTATACCTCTTCCTTAATATCTCTATTCAAGAAAGTTGTTTTCATATCCATTTGATATAAATCTAAGTCAAAATGAGCCACTAAAACTATTATCACTCTAAATGAATCTTTTTGTGAGACTGAAGAGAGAGTTTCATGATAGTTAATGTCTTCCTTTTAAGTGAAACCTATGGTCACGAGTCTAGTCTTGTATTGTTCAACATTATTAGATAAGTCCCTTTTGGTTTTATAAACCTATTTGCAACCTATAGCTATAACTTTTTCTAGCAATTCAAGAAAGTCCTAAACTTAATTATTTGTCATATGTTCCATCTCTTCTTTCATGGCATTAGATTATAATTCAAAATTTTCACATTTCATGACTTATGAAAATGTATTAGAATCATCTTTGAAATTAGTATCAATATCTTAAAGATATATGATATAGTCATTAGGAATTGCAGATGTCCTTATTCTTGAGAATCTTTTGAGCCCTTCATTTTATGGATTCTCATTTTGTTATTTGTCATATGTTCCATCTCTTCTTTCATGGCATTATACTATAATTCAAAATTTTCACATTTCATGACTTATGAAAATGTATTAAAATCATCTTTGAAATTAGTATCAATATCTTAAAGATATATGATATAGTCATTAGGAATTGCAAATGTCTTTATTCTTGAGAATCTTTTAAGCCCTTCATTTTATGGATTCTCATTTTGTGGTTCACATTCCATAAATTTCACATTTGCTTGTATTGTATTAGACATTTGATTTTGAATTGGTTGTTATTCATTATTATGTGAATTTTCTTGAACAAACAAATTTCTAGAGTTTATTAGGTATTCAATTAAGGTTTTACTTTCCTCAAATTGAACTTTATGAGGAAACTTGTTCCCATTAAACTCAAAATTCTTAAGAAATTTTACATTCTCAGTTTTAACAATTTCCTATTAAACTCAAAATTCTTAAGAAATTTTACATTCTTAATATCCCTTAGAGTTTATCATATAACTAATGAAATATCTACTAGTTGTCTTTGAATATAATTTCTTTAATTGAGAATTATAAATCCTTACTTTAGTAGGACAACCTCATCTATGCATATGTCTTAAACATGGTTTCCATCTATTTCATAATTCAAAAAGGGTCTTAAGAACAACTTTTAAGGGAATCACATATATTGCAATTTTCAAAGCTTCACTTTATAAACTTAATAAGAGATTATAATTACTAGTCATACTTCTCACCTTATTCATAATTGTCTGGTTCCTTCTTTCAACTACATCATTTTGTTGAGGCGTATTTAGTGTAATAATGTGCAATAATACCCTTTTACTTAAGGAACTTCACAAATGGACCTTTTATTTGCCCTATGCCTATGTACCTTCCATGATATTCTCACTCCTATTAGATCATAAAATTGTGATCCTTTTATCTTTTTATTTCTTTACTTCAACCTTATATGTTTTAAAAGCATTTAATACTTCGATTTTATCAAACAATAAATAGAGATACATAAATCTTGTATAGTTATCAATGAATGAAATAAAATATCTCTGACCATTAAAATAATGAGTGGAAAATGGTCCACAGATATATGTGTGCACAATCTTAAGAATTTCTAAACTTATTTTAACACCTTTAGTACTCTTTTTGATTTGCTTACCCTTGATACAATCCATACAAGTACCAAAATTCATAAAGTCAAGAGTTGTTAAAATTTCATCATTCATTTGTCTCTTTATTCTCTTAAGAGAGATGTGACCTAATCTTTTAGGTCATAATAAAAAAGATTGTTCATTAGTGATACATTTTTTCATACCAATATTATTATGCAATATAACATTGCATTCTTGAGTGGAGTTTAAATTAAATTTATACAATTTATCAACCAAACAACTAGAACTAACAGTCCTTTTATTATTCAAAATACTAAAAATAGAGTTCTCAAAGACAAATTGATAACCTATATATGCTAATTTAGAAATGGAAACCAAATTTCTTGAGAATGATGAAACATAAAAGGTATTTTTCAAGTCTAATACAAAACCAAATTTTAAAATTAAATAATAAGTCCTTACAATTTTCACATGAGAACACAACTAATTTTTTGAATAAATGTCTTGCTCACTTTCCTTTAACTTTCTTAGGTTTAGAAAGCCTTGTGTTGCATTGGCAACATAGATTATAGTATTAGAATCAATCCACCATGTATAACTTGGAACATCAATTAAAAAGGATTGATGACACATTAAAGATATAAGAATACCTTTTTTTTTTTTTCAGCCATGTCTTATACTTAAAACAAGTTTTCTTCATATGTCCTTGTTTCTTGTAAAAGAATTATGCATTTTTGTTGTATGATTTCTTCATTGGCACCTTTGCATATTTCTTTTAAAATATAGCATTTTTACCCTTTTTGCCACCAGACTTTTCTTTAGTCATAAGATTAGCAATTTTTAGATTCTCGTGTTTCATTTTTTCTTCTTCTTAAACAAACATGGCTAGAAGTTTATTCATAGACCATTTTTCTTTATGTGTGTTGTAAGATATTTTAAATGGTGCATATGTAAAAGGAAGAGAATTTAAAATAAAATGCACCATAAAGGTTTTATATGTGTCAACCTCTAAAGACATAAGTTGAGAAGCAATGTCCCTTATTTTCATAATGTACCCACGCATAACTTTAAAACCATCAAAGTTCTTTCTTGAAAGTTTCTTCATTAGAATACTAGCCAACACCTTATCAAGTTTCATAAATTGTTCTTTTATAGTTTTCATGAAATCTTTAGCTTTCTCCTTTTCAAGAATAAAGCCTCATATACTTTTATTGATATGAGTCTTAATGAGCATTAAGTTCAAGCGATTTGATCACTCTTATTTATCATAAGCAGCTCTTTCAATTAATATACTTGATTTCATAGGAATAGGTGGTTGATCCACACGAAAGGCCAAGTTTACATCCATGCACCTTAAAGTCAAAAGGACCTTTTCTTTTCAATCTACAAAATTGTCACCAAACAACATTGGAATACAAACAAAATCATTATAAAAAGTAATAGGAGTAACTGCATTAACTAAGAATATACATACATTAATGCCATAAAACTAATAAACCATCAAAAAAAATATAAATTCAAACCTTTTATGGGCAAAGGTCAATACACGCATTGAATTTATATATATAATATAGTAAGACTAATAAATTAAACATTAAAATACAAAAATTCCATACCAATGGGCATTAGAAGTTTTATTTTTTTATATCCAATTTATCATCTTATTCTAATTAATTTAATAAAAAAATGCTTTCTTATAAGATTGAGCAATTTATTTCAAAGAATTAATCATAATTCTTATGTATCATTTATAGTTTAATGACTATATTTCTTATGTGATTTTGTAAATTACTAATATCATAATAATTTAAGATGTTATGACTATTCTTAAATTAAAATGATATTTCTTATAATGATATTTATGAGACCAAAATATAATATATACATGATAACTAAAATTAGTTCATGAATTTTTTTTAATCTACTAAGTATGCATAAATAATTTTGTATATTAAGAAGACTAATAGTCCTCCAGAAGAAATCAATGAGAAATTAACAAGTCACTTTATGTCATTAGACCTATATATATGTATGTATGAAAGGGAAACAATTAGAAGGAATGAATGGTATGAAGGGAAAAAAAAAAAAAGGAATACTTAATTAGCTAAGGCAATTATTTGCTTTTGACCATTCATGAGAATTGGGATCAATCCATATTGTCATTAATATCTTACTTTAGTCTTCTAATTCTGATTTTAAAAAATACAAAATTTATAAAAATGAAAAAATTATTTTTACTATGTAATTTATAATTCAATGAATTTCATAATAAATAAAATAAATTAATAATATCTTACTAAATTAATTAACTTGAAAAAATAACCTACGAGAAGAGAAGAAGGAAAATTGAAGAAAAGTGAACTCCAATTTGTTATTTTTGGTTGGTTGGAGTCCAATTTTAATAATTTGTTTTTGGCGGATTTTCATATATTTCATTATTGGAACCTTGCTTGAAATTTTTACAATTTGTTTCCTTTTGTTAAAATTGTACTTTTATTAATTTATTTTAACTTTACATAGGCAAGTAAACATAATGATGAAAATTTTGGGGTCAAGATAACAGCCAAGCCTGTGTATGGAAACCCGATTATGATTTTGAAGAGGTGATCATTTATGAGCTGCTCGAAAAAGCCTTGACCGAAACAGATCTAAAAAGGCTTTGAAAGTTCTTCTATAAAGAAAGATGCATAAATCTTGTAACACAATCTTCATTGATTAAGGTTAATCTCTTGATACGGTAAATTAAATAGCTTTTTAGGTCCTGAAGAATTCCTGGTGGCTCCTGGGCGCGCCGAGGCCTACGAAGACACGACACTGGCCAGCAGAAAATCCGGCTTTTAGCGTGAGAAGAAAGAGAGAGAGAGAAAAACAAAATTTCCCTTAGAAAGGCTAATGGCAGTCAAAATAACACAAACAAAAAGAGTCCACAGCTGAAAGAGACTGCCGCTTACCCCTCTCCTTCTCTCTCTCCCCACTCCTCTCTCTCTCTCTCTGTGGCCCGCGCTTAAATCTGCCCCTCTTTTGTGGGTTCACATTCATATCTTCCACTGTGAGTCTCCAGTCTCTCTCTCTCTCGTTTGACGGTAGAGCAAGAGGTAGAAGATAGAAAACCCTAGATTCGAAAGACGAACGTCGTTTTTTCTTCGGCTGTTCCTTTTTATTATTATTATTATTATTATTTTGTGAATATCTGTTGCCTGAAATCCTACTTGCAGATTTAAAGCTAGGTTTCTCAGTCCAATTTCGGGGCATCCTTTGATTCATGCGCCTTAAGTTTTAATGCATAATTTTAGAATCAAATTTGGGTTTTCTTCCCTCTTTTTTTCTTTTTTGGGTTTTTTTAATTGTTTGTGCTTTTTAGTGGGTCTGATTTGTTGTTAATTTTTGCTTGCAGCGACTCTCTATAATAGCGTAAGGCGGCTCTGCTTGATCTTCTGGTATGGGCACTTGGTGACTCGCTTTTTCATTAACCTCTTCATTTTCACTCCGCCTGTTAAAGTTAGTGTCATAGAATAGCGGCGAGGCTTTTAGGATTTCTGGGCTTGGCTTAAATCCTGCAGTTTCTGTTGAACTTTTGAGGTGCAGTGCGTATGGGAGGCAAAGAGGATGCCTCCGAGAATCCTCTGGCTTCAAGCCAGATTCCCTCTACTGGTGGGTCCCGCAACAAGATGTTCTGGCGCTCTGCTTCCTGGTCTTCTTCCAGGACTGCCCTTCAAAATCCTGAAATTGAAGAGAAAGGTTGTGCTGCAGATCCAAATGGCAATAATTTCCAAAACCGTAGATACCCGGCTCCATTGACACCACGTTCCCAACAGAATTGTAAAGCACGGTCCTGCTTGCCACCTTTGCAGCCACTGGCCATCGCTCGGAGGAGTTTGGACGAGTGGCCAAAAGCGGGTTCTGATGATTTAGGGGAATGGCCACAGCCACCTACCCCGAGTGGGAACAAGAGCAGTGAGAGGTTGAAACTCGATCTATCTTCAATTCAGAGGAACTCCGATAGCAATGGTGGTCTAGGGAAGAAAGATAGGATTGCATTTTTTGATAAAGAATGCTCAAAGGTAGCAGAGCATGTATATCTCGGTGGAGATGCCGTTGCCAGAGATAGGGAGATTCTAAAGCAGAATGGTATTACCCATGTGCTGAATTGTGTGGGTTTTGTTTGTCCTGAGTATTTCAAAACCGACTTTGTGTATAGGACTTTGTGGTTGCAGGATAGTCCATCAGAAGATATAACAAGTATTCTGTATGATGTTTTTGATTATTTTGAAGATGTTAGAGAACAAGGAGGCAGGGTTTTTGTTCATTGTTGCCAAGGGGTTTCACGGTCCACTTCACTGGTGATAGCCTATCTTATATGGAGAGAGGGTCAGAGTTTTGATGATGCCTTCCAGTATGTGAAGGCTGCAAGAGGCATTGCTGACCCCAATATGGGTTTCGCTTGCCAGTTATTACAATGCCAGAAGAGAGTTCATGCATTTCCTCTTAGCCCGAGTTCATTGTTGAGAATGTATAGAATTGCCCCACATTCACCATATGACCCTTTACATCTTGTTCCAAGAATGTCGAATTGTCCTTCACCATCTTCCTTGGATTCTAGGGGTGCCTTTATCATTCACATACCATCTGCCATATACATCTGGATTGGCAAAGGTTGTGAGGCCATCATGGAAAGGGATGCAAGAGGGGCTGTCTGTCAGATAGTTCGATATGAGAAAGCTCAAGTGCCAATAATGGTGGTTAAAGAAGGGGAAGAACCGGCCTACTTTTGGAATGCATTTTCTAATTATTTACCTGTAATGGATAAATCTGACAACGAAGCTAATGCTATCGAATCAGCCATAAAGATTTGCCCAGGTGAGAGGAAGGTGGATGCATATAGTGTTGATTTTGAGATTTTCCATAGAGCCATTAAGGGGGGTTTTGTGCCTCCATTTTCATCATCAAATAATGAACATGAGACACATCTCCCCGCCAGAGAAAGCAGTTGGAGCGTGTTAAGGCGGAAATATGCACCTCCTGATATGAAGGACTTTGTATCAGCACCCAGAATATTCCTTTCTAGGGTTTATTCTGATTCTATGATGATAGTACACTCATCATCACCTGCATCATCATCCTTGTCATCATCTTCATCTTCTTCACCTCCCTTTCTTTCTCCAGATTCCATCTCCTCTGATTCAAGCTGTGGTTCAAAATACCTTTCAGAATCCTCTGTGGACTCTCCTTCAGTGGGTACATGTTCTCTTCCGGTATCTTCAACTCTGTCTAACTTCTCTAACCTGACTCTTCTTTCACCCAAGAGTTCTTCTCAACCATCATCTAACACTTCTGGATTTCCTGGTGTCCATAATATGCCACGGAGCTGTACTAATATATATTCCTCACCACTGTTTAAATCATCACCTTCACTTGCAGAACGACGAGGCAGCTTGTCAAAGTCGTTGAAGCTTCCAGTGGTGACTGATAAAATAAGGGTAAACAATACACCTTCAACTTCTCTTTCCAGCCAGAAAGATAGTGCTAAGGTCAACAACATTTCTTTTTCTTGCTGTAATTCGGCCGTCATGGAGATTGAGTTAGAGTTGGGAGATGATGTTGAAGGAAGACATGGAGATTCCATTCAACATTTCAAGTTAAACATATCTCCAGATGGTGCAGCTAGTGCTGGCTTAACTCACAAGGGGCCTAGCATTGTAGATAATTGTGATGAACCTTTGGGAAAGTACCAATTGGGAGATGGGTTGGGGCACCCAATCTCAAATGACCTGAAGAACAGTGTTTCTGAATCTTGTAAGCAATCACAATCTTATGGATGGCGCTGGCCCAGTTTAGAAAGGGTTTCACCTCTGGGAACTAGTGATATGGATTCACAAGCTGCTTTTGTGATATTAGCAACCACTGCAGGTTTAGGAAGAGATGAGAATAGGATTCTGTATTTTTGGGTAGGCAGATCTTTCACTTTGGATAAAAGCATCATGCAATCAAGCAGCAGCAGAGGGTCAGTGGATCTAGAATTTTTGAATTGGAACCAAGCTGGTTGTCATGTTCTATCTCAAATGGGCCTCCCAAAGGACATCCCTATTAAGGTATGGGTCTTCATTTAATGCTTGTGGTCCCTGACCCTTTTGTCTGTCAACTTTGTAATTTTCTTTTCTGTTTGCACTCTGCCAGTTTATCTAGGTATGTGAACTGTTGTGTTAACCTGTCATTAATGCTCTGGGGGAAAATGGAATTATGTTTTAATTGTCTGTTTAGTTTTACTTTTTCTATGCATAAAATATGGTTATTAAATCTACGTGCAGTGGTCCTTTGAAAGTTAGTTTCTTGAAAGGGTGCTGATTTGTTTTGTGTTGATTAAAATTGGGGCTCACTTGGACTTGGTAAGCTTTTCCAGGGAATGTGAGTGTATCCATGTTCTGTCATGAAGATAAGTTTAACTTTGGGCCTTATCCTGGGTTGAGTGGACACCACAGTTTTGTTAATTTATTATGGATTTTGAGTTGGTGTGCATGTTGCTGCATGCAAATGAACATATTGATCATTTGATTGAGAAACTGTACCGTAAGTCTTATGACCAGACAGTTAATGTGCATGTTTGTGCATGCAACCATGCATACCAGATTGCTGCCCATTTATGCCACCTCAAAAACTAAATTAGTTAGTCTGTCCACGTAAAGTAGTTAAAATGAATTTATTTAATATTAGCAAGGCTATGTTTCTTATGAGACCTGCATTTAAAAATTTTATGAAATGATGTTTATGAAATAAATTTATTCATGAACAGGAAATGTCATCCTGTTGTGAATTCCAGTGCAATATTGGTTATTTGCTGGTTTATTGTATTGGATCTTAGATGGAGGTTGATAAGAAAATGTTACCATGAACAGATTATCAAAGAAGGTGAAGAACCAGCAGATTTTCTTCCACTACTGAGTTCGTTGTAGCACCACTCAATCAATGAGATTCTGCGACCCATTACTAATCTTGAATCAATTTCTTCAGCAATCCTAATTTGCAATACAAGTTTGCAGGCATCATAATTAACTCATGACAAAACCAGTAAGGTAAAATAGATGCTCTCTTAACCTGAACTGAAAACTTAATTATCATGTTTCACTAGCTACTGACTAACTGCCACATTGAATTGGAAGTAGATTAACATGTTTCTTGGGTCATACAAATGCCTCCTCGGCGTGCAATATGATTGATTGCTGGTTTGTTTTGGTTGAACCCAAGCCTGTCCTGAAAACCTCCCTCCCCTCACACATGGTACCCAAAAGAAATGTTCCGAAAAGGTGCACAGTATTCTGCAAATATGGATGCATGTGTGTTTCTTTCTGCAATTCTCTGATTAATTCTGTTAGTTGTTTCTGGAGAACTGTTTTCCTGTTCATACCATAGAAGGCTGATTTCATGTTTGTAGTATGCACAAACGTTTTAGGTGTTTTGCTGGTTGACTGTCAGGTAGTCACATTTATTGTAGCATGCATTATTTATAAATTTGGTTCAGTTATGATCATTGGTTTTGCAATCTTGTCCCCTCTGCAATTCTTGTTTAACGTCCGGTGGAGCATAGTCATCTTTGGGCGAGCCATGCTGACATGTAAAATTAACCTCCGTGCAGTTGCTTTAAGCACAATACAACTTTGGTGAAACCCAAAGGATGGTTGGCATTTAAGTTGCATATTCTTTCTTTCATTTATTTCAATTGGTGTTGTCTTTCAAGAGAGCTGCCTTCACTGGGTCTACTGAGACAGCACTTAAACTGTTTAATATGAAACTAGCTAGTCCACTACACTACAGCAGTAATAACCAGATTTGTAACACTAGCCAGAAATAAAACGAAAAGGCGAAGAAAAAAAAAATCCCAAATTTGTAGCTCTTGCATGTTAGAGAACGATAACGGTTCGAAATTTTGTTATGAATATTAGATGTTCTTTCCTTTGTTCAAACACTCATTCATGCACGGTTTGCAGGTGGGCTGCCTTTGAAGTTCTTTGTGGTTGTTCACCTGGTTGTAAATTGCTGTAACTAGATCAGTCAACATCATCATCTTGCAATCTGAATGCTCCTGTACGTTTGACATTGTCCCAATCAAAAACCTGCAGGCATTCTCAGTGAAATAGATACATTGATAATCCGCCTCGTGAGATCCGTTTCTCGTTTTCCTTGTACCATATATTCTGCTTGCTGCTTAATTCGACGTGCTAGTGAAAAGTTGCTTCTTTTCCACGTTAACTGCTGGAATTCAGGCGACTTTAACTTCATTTACAGCTATAATTTTTCAACTATAATTTCATTTACAGCAATTTTTCGTTGTTTTAAAGCTGAGATGCATTGTTGGTGAAAGATTTGTATTGCAAGAAATCGATGCCTTTTTTTTTTCTTTTCATTTTTTACGTTGAAAGTCAAAATAGAAGAGTAAAAGGAAAAAAAAAAAAACTCCATGTACTCCTGCAAAATTACAAAAAAAAAATAATAATAATAAAAAATAAATAAAAGCAGTCTAAACAAACTTCCTCTAGGTAGAGCAGTTAGGAACACCAGTACATCGCATCATATGTCTCTGACTTTGTTTCATTTAATTTACTCATGGCTTTTAGGAATTCATTTATTTTTTCGTTCTCCCTTGTTGGGGCGGCAAGCTGGAGTTGTTACAAACACTGAATTATAGTAATTCTCATGGGTTAAATTGTAAAAAGGAAATAATTTTCTTAAAACAAACGAGATTGGTTTTATTAGAGAATTAGAACAAGTCATTCTTATTTTCATGGTTCAGTAAAAGAAAATTTTATTTTTATTTTCCTAGTTAAGAGAAATTAATTATATATAATGAAATAATAAACATTTTACAAGAATATCAATTATATTTAAAATTTTAATTTCAATCTATTATTTAATTTTAATTAATTTTATTTAATTACTCTAATTTAACTTTATTAATATAGAAATAATAATATTAAAAAAAAACTTAATCAGGTAAAATATTATTGATACAATTAATAATAAGTAAAATTATAAGTGCTGTAACGAAATTTTACTCCATTTAATTTCTCATGAAAGAAGGTAATTGGTTGACTTCCTTAATTTAAAACTCTTTTTATGTTGATACTTGATCCATCACAATGTATCTAAAAAACAAAATCAAAATTAAGTAATGTAAAAATTGAATTATATTTAATTTTTCTTTAAAGTGTTTAAAGTTTTTTTGAAGTTTCACTCATTCACTTAAAACTCCCTTCTTCATGCAAGAGGTGAGTAGGGCTGTAATAATGTTAAAATGCACAATAAATTGCCAATAGAAAGAAGTAAGACCATGGAAATTTTGAATTTCATGTACATTTGTTAGAGTTGGTCATTCTTTAATCACCTTGATCTTAGCATCATCAATTGAAATTCCTTCTTTTGGAATATGAAATTCTAAGAATAGGATTTGTAACATCACAAAATAGTATTTGTAAAGGGCTCCATATAAAAGTTCTTGCCTTAACACTTGTAATTCTTTTTAAAGATACTACAAATGCTAAACAGTAAACTTGTTAAAAATCAAAATATCATCAAAATAAACTATAACAAAAGAAATGACTTCAAAACATGAGTCATGAAATTTATGAATATGGACAACATATTAAACAACCCAAATAATATGACTAGCCAATCAAATAGTTTGTCTTTGGTTTTAAATATGGTCTTTCATTCATTTCTGGGTTTAAGTTTGATTTGGTGATATTTACTCTTTAAATCCAACTTTAAGAAGGTAGTTGGACTAAGAAGTTGATCTAAATGATCATTAAGATAAGGAATTGAAAACTAATATTTAATGGTGATTTTGTTGATTGCTTAATTTTCAACACACATTTTTTGAGTGCCATTTTTCTTAGACACTGAGAGAGTTGAAATGACACATGGATTGAGACTTTCTCTTATAAAACCTTTATTTAAGAGTTCCATAATTTGTCGTTGCAATTCTTCATGTTATGTTTGACTCATTTACTGATGAGCTAGATTAGATAGTGAAACTTTGGGTATCAAATCAATTTGATGTTAAATGTCTCTCGTAAGAGGAAGACCTAGTAGTAAGTTGTCAGAAAAGACATCATTAAATTCTTCTAAAAGAGGCTGCACTTGACAAGACTTAGAAGATACAACCACATTAGTTTTACTAAGTAAAATATATACGATACTAACCCTCTTCATGGCACCCTTCATATATTTCATTGTTAAAAAAGTCGGAGATAAGGAATTCTCAATAAAAAGGGTCTTGAAAGGTTCCTTAATAGGCACTAGTGTGCCTTCAACTTTAATTTTAGCTTACTTCATAAATCACATTTTCATAGTAATTGGAGTCAATAATCAATTGACATACTTTCCCTAAAATGGCACAGGTTAATTAAAAAATACTGGTGCATAATATCTCTAGTGTCATCTTTGGGAGTGAGGAAAACCTTTCTAACAATGAGAAGCTTGCTGAAATTAGCATGTACAATTTGTTCATTTTCTGCCACAACTTCATCATCTTTTGACTCTTCTTTACATGGCTCCTCCTTATCATCATCGAACTCATTATCCATCAAGAAAACTTTGTTGACTAGTCGATTTTTATTGAATCAACAATTATAGCATAATGACTGATTTCCTCATAAGAATAACAACGCATACTAATTATACTTTGTTGTTTTAAAAAATTGGGTTAAGTGGGGAGCTTACTATTAGGTTGTGCCAAAATTTTAGTGGCTTTTATGATGTCAGTAGTACTCTTTGTTGTTTAGTTCAGAAAAGTAGAGGTTTGCAATCTCTTAAATCGATAATGTTTCACTTTGAGTGCCCATTGATGTGCATCTCTCAAATCCCAAATATCGAGAACTTCCAAGGCATTTTAGATATGAAGTTAAAGACCATTCAAATACTTGCTTACAATCACCTCTTTTAGATCTTGAATATTGTTGCAAATCACCAATTCATTAAACTCATTAATATGCTGGTCTACCAATCACGTACCTTATCTTAAATTTTGATACCTTTGGTAGAGCTCTCTCTTATATCCTTTGGAAAGAAAATACTTTCAAATCTTGTTCTTAATCTTTCACCATGAAGTGATTATACCTCATCGCCACCAAGTTATGATCTTGCTTTGAAATCGCATAACAATGATACCAATGCGACGATCATTTAAGACTTTTCTATACTCAAAGACTTTATTTACAAGGATCAACCAATCAACAATTTCATTAGTAGAATCATTACCTAAAAATTTTAGACTATCCCTCTTGATTTCCTTTTCCTAAGTTGGTTTTTCAAAATTCTTATGCATGACAATAAGCCTTCCTCCTTTAAGGAACAGACTTAACACTTTTCAAAGAAGAGGAATCGTTATTTGATTCTTTAAAATGGGACAAAGGGTTGTTTGCTTTAACCTTTAGATGCTGAACTTCTTTAGTCAAGATATCAATTTGTTCTTACATATGTTGTAAATTCTCAGCAAGTGTGTGCACTTCATTCAGTAAAATGATTCTACCACCTCGATGCCCAACTTGTCTAAGAAACATTATCCTCTCCTCCAAAGTTCTAATACCAAAAATAATATAGCCAAAAGCTCGAACGATTAAGTCAAAAATAAAAAAAGGATTGAGAGAGTGATTTGTAGAAATTTGAGTGAAAATTTCAGTTTTGCATATCATCATAAAAGTGACCATATCTCTCAATTAATAGGTTGGAATGAAGTGATTCCAATTATAAACAAATAAGAACTTGTAGATTTGAACTTTTGTATTTTGAGTTTTTGCAAATAAGTACTATAAAATTATCAATTTAGGGGAAAAAATGAATTAGTCAAAATGTGAAAATGAAAAAAGACTTTAATAGTTACTCTTTTAGGCTTCCAGTGAAGTTAATAGGTATCAATTTTTCTACATTGATAGCTATAATTCTTTAAGGATGTAAATTTTGAAAAACTCCAACTCTTCGAAGATGAAGTGACAATTGTTATAGATTTTTATAGGTATAAACTTTTTGAAATTTAAAAAAATATTTAAAATAATTTTATTAATTCAATTAAGTCTATTTTTTAGATAATATTAATTATTTTTAAAAAAATATATATAATGAAAAAACTTAAATTAAGTTTAAGAGTTGAAAACTAATAAAGAAAAATTATTAAAATATAATATTTTTAATATATAAGAAATAATAAAATCAATGACAAAAATTTTATTATTTATGAAAAGTCAACAATTAGAATGTTATTAGTTATAAACTTATCAAAAAGACAGGTGAACTTGTATGTGAGCTAATTTTTTCAATTGAGCGAATGTTATGGCACTTACCGATAAAGAATTGTTGGTGAGCGACATGGTGATGCGGGCTGCATCACAAATTCTCTGAGATCATAGGCTCTTAGGTAAGTCTTCACTTTTTTACAAGGTATCGTGCACTTTTCATTAAGTCTTATTACACATTTTATTGACCCTCGTGCACATCGTAAATTTTGTAAAAAAAATAATATTTATACACAGGTTACATCACCAGGACATCAGGCGCGCTGGAATCCTGCACATTGGCAGTGTTTTCGATTCCCAAAAATCTAACTTTGTAAATGAACACACCACTAACATATCTTTTCTCCTGCTTTTCTAAAAATCAAGGACATGCAACCGTACTTTACATCATGAAATTGACTAACTTAGGTAATTATACAATCTGGTTACTTTATCTTCAAGTAAGTTTCCTTTCTGCAACTTTGCTGCTTGTCTTTCTGCCAACTCTGCTACTGTTGCTTTTGCTGGAGCCCCTCTAGAGTCTTTAGAAAAATTCTCACATGGTCGAACAATTCTCGTCTTCTTGAAGAGATAAATTTTCAGTGATTCTACCTACCTGATTTTCATCGACGATCCAATTCGCGGTGTTTCATGCATAGACTTTCTTTCCTTTTGTTTTTGGTCTCTGTGCATCCCTTTCCTTAACCTTCAACTTAGATATTGCAGAATTTGTTGTGGCTTACTGGATTTTCAACGGGCATCCAGGAGATGTACAGGAAGGCATCATTGTTCTTGAAGATTCTGTTAGAAACATTTTCACTGTCTCGGCATTCTGTGCTGGTAACAAAGTAATGGAGCTCTGCAGATTGCAACTGAAGAAAATATTCAAACAGAGCTTTCCTCATGGAATGGCCATTGGTTTTGCATTTGTTTTTGCATTTGGCTTTTCACAGTTTCTTCCTTCAGCATGCAATGCTCTTCTACTGTTACACAGCATACTCGGTGAAGAATGGCTATATGGACCTGCATACAACTATTAAGGGGTACATGGTTTTCTCCTTTGCGACATTTGCTCTAGTGGAGCCATTTGGTTTGGTTTCTTACATCCTTAAACGGCGTAAGTCTGTCATTTCAGTATTTGAAATTATAGATCGAGAGCCTAAGATTGAGCCAGATGATAGTTCCGAGTTGAAGCCTCCCATTGTCTATTGAAGCATTGAGTTAAGGAATGTTGATTTCTGTTATCCAACTCTGGCCGAGGTATTGTTACCAAGTAAATTCAGTCTCACTGTTAGTGACGGACAAACTGTGGCTGTGGTGGGAGTTTCAAGGTCCGGAAAAAGCACTATAATTTCTCTAATTGAGAGACTCTATGATCCTGTTGCTGGTCAGTTTCTATTGAATGGGCGAGATTTGAAGCTTTATAACCTTAGGTGGTTGAGGAGCCATCTTGGGCTTGTTCAATATGCTAGGCATAATGCTAGTGAAGCCAAGATGAAAGAGGCTGCCGGAATTGTAAATGCCATTTCATCAGTAGCCTGCCTCATGGTAACGACACTTGTGGGAATGAAGGCCGTGGACTTTACGCCTAGTCAGAAGCAAAGAATTGCAATTGTCCGAGTGGTGTTGAAGAATGGACCCATCCTGTTGTTGGATGAGGCTAGTTCATTTATCGAATCTGAATCTGTTGGTATAAAAGCAAAAAAGGCACCAACACAGCCAGGAACCTTATGGCTTTTCGTGCAGCAGAATATTAAGCAAGAGAGAACACCAAGATGTTTAAAAGGCGGTTCATTACTTTCTCTGGATTACAGCTTCAATATATATGGAGCTTCTTGTTTAAGTACATCATTACAAGTTTGAATTACGTCCTAATACAAATACTGAAGTGGAGAATTCAAAATACAAATTTAAACTAATTTAAATCTAATATAGGAATTACAAAAAGTATGACATCAAGCTAGATCAATCAAGCTTCCAACCTTCTATTTAAAATTCAAATGCAAAATTACATTACAACAAAAAGTATTAAGATGACTTCAACAAGAAGATTGGTTGCCATTCCTTTTGGTGCAAGTAACTGCTTCAACTGTAATTTGAAAATCAAGAGAGAAGCTTGCATCAGGACTATGTTCTTGGACATGGTGAGCAATGCTCCAGCACCACGGTGCTCTGCTTCCGGGAGCTTCAAAGTCAAGTCAAATGGCACAGGAAGTACTTGATACACTGGTTATGGGAAACAAAACAACCATTTTGATAGCCCAGAGAGCTGAAATGAAGAGACATGTTGAAAATATCGTGGTTTTAAATGAAGGTTGAATTGTAGAGGAAGGGACCCATGATTCTTTGATGGCAAAGAATGGGTTGCATGTCTGATTGATGCAACCCTACTTTGCAAAGAATGATGGGTTCTTCGATAGCTCTTGTTCTTTTCATTGTAGTTGCTGGAAATGTTGATTCTGGTCCTTGAATATGGGTTTGTGGGAATTTCTAGATTGGGAAGGAGAAAATAATGCTCGTAACAGCATTTTGCACTTGTAGGCGGGTGGGTTCAGTACCGGCAGTGATAGTTAAATTTTTCAAATATTAGGATTTAGAAATAAGAATTTTAGAATGCTGGTTGGCTATTAACGATGTGCTCTTGCGGCTAGACGTCTATTCTTTATGGAGGGAAGCATTAGGTTGTCGATTTATCCCTGATGCTGCTTGTCCATTCCTGGTGCAGCTGCGTTGCCTTCACAAAGTAGCAGATTTTCAGTTAGAAAGCTTCTCTTGAGTTTCAAGTTTCTGTAACTATGTTTGGCGCCACTTCTGCTGGGGTTGCTGGTGTCAAATGCTTTCATCCAAGTGTCAGCAAGATTGTTTAAGGGTATCAAAGTTGTATTAAATTCAGTTTTTGAATTTAAATGTGTTTAAGCAAACCAGTAGCTCTAGAAGTCCGAGAGTCTAAAGCTAGGAACTTTGTTTACTTGAACAAGTCATTTAAACATTTAAATGCATTAGTGTATTTAAATTTCTGTAATGATCTAATTTTTGAATAGCTCCATGTAATGAAACCTGGAAATCAATGAAACGTGGTTGAAGCTTTCGGTTTTCAAACTCTATCTCTCCATCACTCATTGCTGCACTTTGTGGAATTTGAGAAGTTGTGCTTGAATTCATTTAAGTTTCTTGTTTCAGAACCAACAATCTCCATGGTATATTGATTTGTTCATTAAGCAGGTTTCTGTGTGGAGATAATTGTTGTCAAATGAGGTGACTTCTTTTCCTAGGTTCTCTTTGTTTACATCAAATTAGGTGACTCTCACAAGCTTTTAATGATGAATGTGGTTACTGTAAATTTCGCATTTGTGCAATTGAGAATGAAGAAGAAATGAGGCGAGGGTAATTATTGTAATCCTTGCTTGTAGATAACTACGTGTATACTTTTCTCTCATAGTCATTAGCTGGTTCATTTTGTATTTGCATCTTGAAAGCCACTAGCTACTAATCTATTTGTTAATGTTGATTTACCATGACCTGTTGCTCTGAGCTTCTAAGCTGGGTTTTCTGCAATTGTGGTTGGATGCTTTATTTGTGCCACTGGCCGAATTTTTCAGAGCTTTTGGCCGTAGCATTGGGAGGATGATATTATGGTCACATTGGGAGAAGCTGTGCGTTACGATTTATAAGGCTGTGTGTCATTTATAGCCACTGTTGCACAATCTGAGCATCGTGGCTGCACATGCTAAGATAAAGAGAAGGCGAAGAGCAACAAAAAAGAAGGAACAGATTAAAAGAGAGCTGAAAGCAATATCTTTTGGAAAGGTTCCCTACTCAACTCGGGCTGAATTTTCTCCTTGAAGCTTGATGGGCGGAGTAGCATTTTTAGATGTCGAGAACCTTGAAAGAATCTGCTACCACTTTGAGCTTTTCACGGACCCTTCTCCATCTTCTTTCATTTGCTCCAACAATCAAGGTATAATATCTCCCTACACAAAGTGCAAGCAGAGAGCATTAGATTTGCTCATTCAGTTGTTCTATTCCTTACATTTTCGCATCTGTATCAGGAACTGTTGAGGTAGACAAGGTCACTCAAGATTCATGGTTGCATTTTGCAGGCTGGTAAAAATAAAAAAAGGCAGCGTTAATGTAAGATGCCTACCGTTTCCAATAGCTATGCTTGCAAAGGATGTAGTTGAGAAGTTAGGAGATGTAAGTTCATACTCGAAAGTGTAATAATTCTTTCCATCTACATTTCTCTGCATTCACACTTAACCAGCAAAGATACCATCAGCATGCTTCTCATCTGAATGAGTTAGTCTTTCCACTCAAACAAGCAATTTCATCCATAGTGTTTTAGGCCTGGTACTCATTGTTGTACTTCAGCAATTGTTCCACAAGGAAACCTATTGTTGCCTTCCTATTTAGTTACTAGGTTTTGAACTGAGTATCTAACTGATGAAACTCAGTTTTGGATTTTCAAAGTAGTGAAAAATAGGATGATTACAACCTCTTGCATGTCCATTATGGTTGGCACTTGATTAGGTGCAGCATACACATGTTTCACCAGATCATGTACAACCTGCTTAGTGTAAAGCTGGTTAAAGGCTATGTAGGATTTCAATAAGAGCAAAAATAAAAGGAGCAAATACCATCAGTTCAACCTGTTCCATTGGCCCCAAGTCATGAATGTCCTTTTTATCAGTGGGTATGAATCTCACCCTAACATTCTGCAATTGCACGTTTCTGTCTCTAAATGCAGAATCATGCCCCAAGAAGTTAAATTCCTAAGCAAATGGATAAGGCAATCTTTCTTGAGTTTTGATATATATGGTCATTAGCCAATAAGTAAAACTTGTGCTTCGACATGACAAAAACTACTTACTGCCTAACTTACTCTCCAATCTGTGGGGTAAACATAGGAATATCCGTCAGTGCGGTCGATGAAAGCTCGATAGTTCTTTGGTATCTCTATGCAATGTCAAAATAACAGAGGTAAAATTAACATGTCGTCAAAGGGTTATCCTATCCTTCTGATAGTCTTAAAATCAGAAACGGGATATTCCAGAGTCACAGAGGTAGTTGTGAAACCTTCAGCTAAAAGGAACTTCGCTGGGAGTAAACTCGTTGTCAATGCTCTAATAATTCCCAGCAACAGGGTTCGCCTCTTGCAACTGCCTAGAACACATTGAGGACAAAAAGTCATGAGAAGAAGGAAAATTGCTCATTTAGAACGCAATCCTGGTTTGATGTGAAACCAGAGCTCCATGTGAATTGACAGCTTCTGCAAACTATTGTACTATCTAATAAGAAAATGATAACGGCTTAATTGACAAAATAAGTACAAATTATGGAAAAGAAAACCTGTTATTGGTCAAACAAAATCCCCTAAAAATTTTGCATGCATGTATGCTTTTGATCATGAATACGAAATCCACAAGTATGCTCTAGGAAGTAATAAAGCAGTAATTGTCAGCACAAGAGCGGCAAATATGAGAAGAGATTCCTTCCCTACTTTCTTTGTTGAAGTTTGGCTCTGCAGTCCAGCCGATAGAATTGCTGCCACGCAACGGAGTGGCACAAGGCAATTCGTTCGAGTGAGGGGCATTTAACTGGAAACAGCAGGACCCTTGTGTAAATGACACGGGTTCTGAACGAACACACGAAGCATGAAAGTGCGATTGTGTTTATGCGGGCGTGTGCGTGTGTGCTAGGATACTGGAATGCATAGAGAAACCTGAGACAGACATTTCTGGATAAGGTTGTTGGAAGCCAGCCCAGTGCGATGGAAGATATCGCCATTGTTGACAGTGGGGAGTACAGTTCTATCTTACTTCTCATAGGGTGAGCAGCAATGAGTTCTGTGTTCGGTTCCTGATGTGGCTTAACAGCTTGTGGTCTTGTTATGACTTGCTTCGCCCACTCTTCTGCAGATTTATCCTTCTTTTTTTTTTTTTTCTCTACATTTTTATTTAAGAAATGACTCCGACCAAATGGATAATACAGGTGGAGCATGAGCTCTTCCATACAAATTATTTTCTCAATGTATCACAGCTTCAATTGTACCAACAACCTTTATATCCAAATTCTCAGGCATTTTTCCTAGGGAAAACTCCCTGATTAAGAACACCAACACCTTCTAACCATCAAATCATTGTTGGGTTTGTACGAGGGTTGTATTTATGGAAAGAGGGTTAGGCCATTAGCCTTTTAATAGATTACGGAAAAGAAAAAAAAAATGGAGGCCGTCTTTTTCGTAGTCACCCTTAAGGTTTTGATTTGGATTCAAAGACCCATATGCATCCTAATTTTAGTATGTAAAATCTAATATTTTATGGTAAATTAGAGATTGGAGTTTAAATTTTAATTATTTTCTTGTATATGAATTGAAGTTTATTTTCTAGAATTTAGATTGATAAATTATTATTCTGATTAATGATCTCATAATTAGACTAATAGGTTAATTTTTTTAAAAAAATATAATTAATATTTTTATATTATATAAAAATAAATAAAATATTATTAAATATAAAAATTAAGCATATATCTAAAATTATTCTTAATAAAACAATATAATTATATATAATTTTCTTTTAAAAGAAAACAAGAAATAAAATTTTCTACAAATTGTTTTTTGTCCAATTAAATAAAAAAATCAAATTAGTTTAAATTTTGAATTACTAATTCAATCGTTAGGGTGGTCCAATTTTCAAATCTATGATCTATACACGTTAATTTATTATTCATTAAGATCCCCACAGCATCCACTTCCAATTTGAGTATTTTTAAAAGCCAAAATTTTTGTGGTGTGGAGTGCCCATTTCCACCAGTATCTTACAATCTGATTTAAGCATATTGTCGAAGTCAATTAGTATACGAGACGTGGTTATGATTCACTAAAATTACAAAGAAAAGGCAACAAATGAAATTAAGCGTGAAAAGAGGAAAGAGCATTGAGTTTGAAAGTCACTCTCCGTTTTGTACCATTCGAAGGTCGCTTTTCAAACTACGAACGTTTGAGCAGTACTTCAATTCGCAGACTGAGGAGGCCATGTGTTAGGTAACATGGATTGAGGCGGCGACGGGCCGGGAAGCAGAGTAGCTATCGAAGTTGTTGCCGATGCTGGAGAAGCTTGCTAAATGCAAGGATTTGAAAAATAGGTAGGACACTGTTGAGGGTGATCGTCAAAGGGTTGGAGCATTTGGAAGAGCTTGTTGGATACGTACGCATCATCCCTTCTACCATGCCCAACCACCAGCACCCCCGCATTCATGCCCCCTTTGGGTAAAATTAGCGAAAAGCCAGTCTAAAGAACAATTAAGAACACAGTGTTTTGAAAATAAAAGAAAAAATTAAGAGAGAAACGGATAAATTGAGTGACCTCTACCCATTAAAGGATGTTCTTTCTCTCTCGTTCATGCACCTTCTTTCTATTTTGTCTCTTCCATCAGTACAGTTCCTATGTCGACTAAGAGTGATTATTATACTTATTTACTTTTTTCTTTTGAATATAATAAACTTTTTATATTTATTTACATATTTTTTTCTTATTTTTATTTAATTTTTTTATATTCTCTTAAATAATTTTTAATTGAATTAAATTAAAAATTTTATCAAATTAGATATTTTTGAGATCTCCTATGTTAGTTATTAATGTGTTTTGTTCATAAATAAGGTGGATTGAAATTTTAACAAATGCTGCTTTCTCGTGGTTGGAGGCATCATAATTTGGTTAGGGTTATCTAATAGGGTTGTAAAAGAAGAATTTAAAAAATAAAAATTAAAGTATATTATAGATCTTTTAAAGTTTTTCTCGCTTTAATATTTTTATATTTTAAAATTAAAATATATATATATATATATATATTATTTTTATTTCTTTATTTATAACTTAAAAACATTATCGGTAAATTAGTTTTCTCAAAAAAGATTATTCAAACCTTTTTCAAGTTTTCTTTTTTTTTTTAAAGAAATTAAGGAGATGATTTTTATATTCAAAATAAGGTATTTAATATTGATGTTTATTATAGGGATGATAAAAGAAAGTAGAAAGCATGAGTTTTTATTGCCAAAGCAAAATCATAGGGATGCATATAAAAATGTATTTGAAAAAAAATTAAGTAATAACACATAAAAAATATATTAATAATGAAAAATATAAATTAATTACATCTTACTTAAAATTTGTTTATTTTACATAAAATATTTTTTAAAAATATATATTTTTTAATTTTTTAGTATTCAAATTAATAAAAAATCATGGTTAAAGAAAAATATTATGTAAGTTAACTAAAAAAGATTGAGGTGTTTACAAAAGATGGCTTTACTTCTCAACAAGCGAAAGTCATTTTTCGTGTGAGAAAGTGTACCATAAAAAAAGAAATTAAGAGAAACGCAAGGCTAGAGAGGAAAAAACATAAACAATATAATCATCCAAACTTGTTCTTTCTTATATCACTTTCAATCTCCTACTAGATCAATTTTTAAAGTTTTCTTCTTCATCTTCTTCTTCTTCTTCTTCTCGTGACAACATTATTTTTTTATTTGTGGCTTTCCTTTCAATTTTGAAAAATTTTCAACAATAAATTTTCTTTTTTTTTCTTGACTTATTTGTATCACTCCTCTTTAATTTAATTTTTTTATATATTTGAATCAATTTCTTTTATCTCTATTTTTTTCCTTTAAGTTCTCAATGTTCAAATCCTAACCATAAATCATGTTATTCTTCTCAATTTCTTTTTATTCCAATTTTTACCTCTATTTATTCTTTTTTTGTTTATGTTATTTTTAGGTATTTTTATTTAACTTGGCATTGATTATGAGTTTTTTATTTTGTAGGAGTTGTAATATTTGTGAGGTAAATCTTACTTCTTTTTTTCCTTTTGATTTTGCAAATTTGTTGGTAAGGCATTTATAAAATTTGAAAAATTGTGATTGCATGATGCTTAAGATATAACCATTTTGTCTTTGTGACAATTTGTAAATGATGAAAAACTTGGTTAGTTGGGTCATATGTACTTAAATTAGACAAAATCCAAGGCATACACATAAATAAACATGTTATAGACAAGCATATATATGGTTGTGTCCTTTTATGTCTAAGATGAATGATATGAGATGATATAAGAAATGACAAAAACAAAACAAGAGGAAAATGTGTCAATGTTAGAGGAATTAGTATAAAACAAAAAATAGCAAAGTAACACAGTAGAATTAGAGGTTGTGCAAGATAGGATGATTTTAAGTAGGCATAACTTAGACTCCCTATCCTATAAAGGATAAATGTAATAGATGAATGACTCTACTGGTAGAACAACAAGTATATAGTTTATTAGATCTAAACTAGGCTAAAACTTCCTAAACTGCTTCGTCCCTCCCAACTCAAGGCTTAATTAGGAATTACCAGTCTTAGTGTAAAATTTCAAGAGTATTCTATATAGAAGCTATAAGCTTCACAAAGAACCTTTGCATGTGTGTATAATTGGGGTTATGATTCAAATGATAATTATAAATATTAAAAAATAAATAAATAAATAAAATATCAAATAAAATCTAAATGAAAGTATAAAAATAAAAACAACTTAGCATAGCCTGCCTCTTAAAAGGTCCCTATTGAAGTCGCCATGTTGTCGTGATGGGCCTCCTAATGAGGGAAGAGGGCTTAGAAGACACAAATGTGAGAAGGGGTGTTATGATGCGTGCTTGTTGACTTTGGAGTTACCACTAATAATTTTAAGTGCAATTGGAATAATATTAGTGACTTAGTTTATATTATCAAAAGTCTTTGGGGCCCAAAAGTTTAGTTATATTACATAAAGGTTATGACCAACCCAAATCCCCATTGCATGCGACATTATTATAGTTCACCTATTCCTATTTCTATGTTTTTCTTGTTGAAATTTTATTTATTTATTTTTCTCTCCTCCTCTATTTTGGAATGTTTTAAATAACTTTTTGGTAACTTTATTTACAAATAAAAAAAAAGGATAACTAGAAAAGAAATGATATTATTGTGTATCTTATACTCACTCAAGATGTTTAAATCAAGGTTGTCATCAGGAGTTTGTATCCCTATTTGTTTTTTTTTCATATATTTCCTTTCTTTTCCTTTTTTTTTCTTTTTCTTTTCTTTTCCATCTTTCATCTTTTTCTTTTCCTTTTATTTTCTTTTTTTCTTTTTCCATTCTTTTTAACATCGTCTTTTCTTCCACTACTAGACCCCCCACTTTCTTTGTCCTAAAAAACTTTATTTTGAAATTTTATGGTCCTATTATCATCTCATTCAGAAACTAATTTTAAAGATTTTGAATCCACAAATACTTCTATGACAATTTTTAAAGGTTGTTTCTAGTGAGGGGCACTAAAATCTGACTCCAAAATAATGTTTTTTAGGTGATTTTGGTTCAGGTTTTATATTAGAAGAAGGATGGTTAAGCACTAATAATGGGATGCTATCAGTCTTTGATTAGTGTGAAAATTACATTAACAAATAAATTGCGAGACGCTGAACTCTTTAGTGTCAAGTTCGTGTTACGACTGTGGTTAGAAGAGGATTGATTATAGGTCAAAATTAACAGGAGCATCCGCCTTTAAGCCTTCAATCAAAGCAAATTAGGGCTCATTTAGGGGAGTGGAGGGTACCATTGAAATAAGTAGGATAAGGTGCATTAGCTAATGTTAACTTTAGGCAAAAATGCCACTTGTTAATGGTACATATGGTAGGAATGCAACAACTTTGTAGCGATGGTGTGTTTGCCTTTAGGGTAAGTAGATTAGCTTGTAAGGATTTAAAAAATAATGACATTGCCAAATTCCAATGGCCAATGGCCACCACTGACAACTCTCTAGTGACCTTCTAACGACAAAATGCAATTTTTTTTCTTTTTTTTAGTTGCTTTTCATTTCTTTTATTAATATTACATTTATGTTAACATTTTAACAAAATAATGGTAAAATAAAAAGAAAATAAACAAAAATTACCTTTTTTGTGGTGTTTTGCAGTGTAATGGATAGAAAAAACGGACCAAGAGATGTTATAATCTCTAAGTGATTTCTTGTCAACTTTTAATCATTATGTGTTATTGTTGTTGTGTGTGTGGATGTGTTGGTGTTTTTTATCGATGAAAGATTGTTATACCAATTTAATTGACTCAATTTACTTGTACCAATTTTATTACTTATCAATGAAATAGTGAGATTGATTAGATATTTAGTTATTAATACTTGATATGGTCATGATTGAGAATTAATTTTGAGATTATTTGTGTAATTAGGTCTTTTAAAATGCAATATAAGTAAAAGGACCTCTAAAATTAAGTTGTAGGTATCTTAATTCCTAAAATTGTTAGCTTGAGTGAGAAATTTCTCCACTTAATTTGATGTCTATGCATGTTTCTAGGATGTTTGATGGTATATGACTTGCCTTAAATGCTCTGGTAATTTATTTTGAACACGTAAATGAGTTTTGATGTATTTATTTCTCACTTTTATTCTCTTTAGCACCAAAGATTCTTTTGGCCTCCTAAATTCTAATTGTCTCACTTTGTCATGTCTTTTATCTTTGATTGTTTTGGTTGGACCCTCTTTACCTCTTAAATGTGAACTTTTTTCCTAACCTCCTTGCTCTAGTAAATGTTATTTTTTATAGAGAAATTGGTTTGATTTTGATCATTGATCTTTAATTGCTCTTTATTAGATTGTTTTAATATCATATGAGTTTCTGACTCACAAGATTTACACTTAGATTGAGTAATTGAGCTTCGAAGAGAAGATTAAATGAATACTATTACTTAATTAGAAGTCTTTAAGAAGGGTGACCTCCCTTTGTGGTTCAGTGATGTGTCTAGTACTCCAAGAATAAACTTTTAACTTCAAATTTAACTTAAGGATCACATTAGTTGTCAACTCTTCTTTTCAGTGATGAAATTGTATATTACATTTTAATTATATATTACATATTAGTAGCAATTCAATTATTATTATTTATTTTTATTTCTTTTTTATTTCCTTTGTTACTTATGTACTTTTTTGTATTCAAATAACAATTTATAATCCAAATTTACAAAATCAATCTCATACAATAATGAACAAATAAAATGAATAATATAAGAATATAATAACCACTCTTGGTTTTATTTATACTACAACTCTAAGCAATTAGGTAGAATATACTTTATTAAATTATTGGAAAATGGACATAATTATAATTTTTTTTAGCTATCTAAAAAATAAAATAGATAATTTTCTTTTACATGTTATTTTTTAAATCTTACCATAAATTATTATTTGCATTATATAAAAAAATTTTAAATATTTTTATATGTACAAAAAATACATATAAATAATTTTTTAATAAATTTTAATATTAAAATTAAATAATAAAAATAATTTATTTTTATTAAAAAATATTCTCCAATAAGTATTTTATAAATAAATTCTTTTTCAACAAATCAATATACCTTTACTTATATAAATAAATAAAATTGAATATAATAAAATTACAGTATTATCATTTCATTGTTCTCATATTATTTTTTTATTTATTATTATATAGTGATGTTCTTTAAACTGAGAAAGTCTCAAAATATTTCGTCCAAAAAAAAAAAAAACGAGAACCAAATCTCGTGGGTCAGTCACTGTGAGTCTTAAAACTAAAACTAAACTTTGGTCCACAGTGGAAAAGCCCAAATCCAGGAACCAAAAAGTTAAAAAAAATTAAAAAAGAAAAAAAGAAAAAAAAAAAAAAACAAAGTCAAGATCCAAAAGTAACAATATGATACGGAGGAAGCAAGCTGGGGGCAGGGGCAGCCGAACTCATCTTTACATCATAAGGTCAATTACGGATCAAGTCCATACGAGTTTTTTTTTTTTTCCTTTTCCGTATTAAGAGGAAAATTTAGGATGGTCTATGAGGGATGACGGTCTATCCATCTATTATATATGCTTAATTTTTACGGTTTCCCCCCCCCCCCCATATTTCTGTATCATCTGCTTATTGTCATGGAATTAAAAGAAAAAAAAATGTAGATATTAAGGACCCATAACTGTCATTTCTGTCCAAGAATTGCGTAGAACTGAGCTAACCTTTAATAACAAAGAAGAAGCGTTGATTCGATGAGGCAAACTCTTGAACCTCACCATTGAACCGTTGCTCCCTCAAACTCCAAAGGAACCGATCATTGTCTTTATGTTGATTGCCTCTTCAATTGACCCATTTGTTTCTTTTTCCTTTCTCTTATTTATTAGCTTTCAGATCATCAAATGGCTAATTCTTTAGTTCAGGCTCTGGTTTTTCTCCATCATTTGCAAGGTCAGTTTTATTGTCAATTGCCCTTATTCCAACATGGTGTTTTGATTAGCATTGGCCTGCATGTCATGAGTCTGTCTAGAGTTCTCAATGAGTAGCGGTTTGCTAATTGGACTTTGTTTTGCTGGATTTTGTTTCTTCAGCATTGTCTGCACGACATCGTCAAATTCTTTCCTACCTTGAGGACGTGATTGTATATTTTCGAGGCTGTGCAACCTTTGATCTTCCAATTTATGTTGCCAGAGCCATCAAAGGTGCTGTAGCACATTTTTAGGCACTTTTGAATTTTTTAAATGTATGTTCTTTCCATTCCTTTATCAACCATATTGCACAAGTTTTGCATTTTAAAGCTTTACATTTATTGCGATGGTCTTTATTTGTGCATACGTGACTGCAGATTTATTTGGTCTTGAATTGAATCAAGAGGATTTAGGATTTAGGATTTTCTGCTTACACACATGCAGAGAACTCTATGTGTGCTTGTAAACTAAACTAAGAGAGGGAGGAGAATATCTGTAAATTATTACATTTTCTTACCGACATTTTAGCTTTCTTGCATTAAACGAATTCATCTTGGAAAGTCTTTATTCAAGGTACACATCCACGATATGTCACCTTTCATGTTGTAGAAGTTGGCAACCATGTCTTGTAAAGATAAATAGTTGCTCTTTACATAGTGGACAACATAGAAACCTCTTTGTGATTTTGTATTGAATTTATAAAATTTTTCTGGGTGCAACCTTTGGTTGATTTCTTCTCTTTTTTGCCTATTCTGCAATCGAAATTTTGGAGGCGAAGTAAGGATCATCACATTGACATTTTTTAGGTTTATGTTTTTGATATGTGCTCAGGATGGACAAAGTCCTTGAAAAATTGTCATGTTGCCATTAATTAGGCGTTACCAAATAGAGGGCCGGTGGCATTAGGTGTTTTTCGATCACTATGTTTTAAACAGTGGAACTATCTTAGATGCTAATTAATCTCTATTGAGCGTGGCTCAGGTAAGAATTAATTTTATAAGCACAATTCAGACTCTGTTGTGATTGGTATAAAAGTGATACAAGACCCCATGCATCGTATTTGTGAATAGTGTGAATTGGCAGGTTCTTGGATAGCCTCACTTAGGAGGTGTTTTCTTTGTTTTTCTTTTGGATGGAAGAAAAAGGGAAACAAACATAAAAGGCCAAGAGTTACTTAGTTGTCTAAATTGATAAAACGCAGCTAACTCTCTCGAGCCCACATGACACCATTGTGTAAGTTCTTTCTCAGTTTCTCTCTTCTCAGCCAAGTTCTCTGTCTCTCTATCCGTTTGGTGGGTGTATTTAAGTATCTCAAGTAGAGGAAACAATTTGTTAGATGAGGTTGCCTGAAATTATATTTTGTTCAGAGGACAGATCAAGGACTTGACACATCTTTTCTTTGTAAGCTTGAATTAGTTGTCTAAGATTAGATTGGATAGGCATCTTTTGGTCTCAATTGGCTTCATCTACTAAAATGATCTTCTTCGACTTTGATAAGATCCTTCACTTTTGAGAAATAAAATAATTAGCAATACAACTTTGTTTTTGTTTTTGTTCCCACACCTACCTCCCAATCTAACCCCATATAAATCTTTTTCTTCATGGTTTTTTAAATCTTAAATTAATCTTTGTTATTCAATATGCATCTTTTTTTGTTTGATCCTTTATTTCAGTTTGTAACAATCTAGTAAAATAATAAAAATTTTATAAAAATAGTCAAAAAATAAACAAATTTATCAATTTTGGCAGCGGTACCAATTGGATGGATATTAGGAAGAAATTTTCTTATCAGTTGTGGGGGAGAGGTGGTGAGGAATATTAACGGGAAGGGAAGTGGAAGCAATCGCCATTCCTGACCATATTGGATTGAGAAATGTTTATTAGTGGAGCGAAATTTGTAGAGACATGATAGGAAGATAGACATTAGACAAATTAAACTTCGGAAAAACTAAAATAACAAAGATATTACAACATACCATTTGATAAAAAAAAAAAGGAATTCATAACTTTGAATTTTTAGAACTTCTTTTTGGGTTATCTTATTTATCAAACAAAACTCCTATTTTATTTTATTTTTTTTCTACATTGAATGAGGGAAATTCAATATCTTTCCCGTAGAAGCGAAACTAATATTTAAGGAGAATAACTCAAAATATTCACATTAATTCTTTATCTTTGTTAAGTCCCATCAAGAACAGATTTACCTCTATTCGTACACCTATCCGTTGTCATATCTACAGCCTACCATCAATTAGTAAGTTTAACCGTCGGCCTGATTTAATTATTAGTTGTTATTATTAATACTAATTGTTAATTGTTATTTTTTATTAATAATTATTGTTATTGTTTATATTATTTATAAATAAAATAAAATAATTATAATTTGTTACAGTGGTATTATTTATTATTATTTAATTATTTATTTAATATATTATGTTTCTATTTCATTATAATAAACAATTATTTTGATCAAAAATATTATAGTCCAATATTATCAATCAACATCTATCCTAATCAAAAAGGATCAGCTACTTTTGAGAAGGGTTATTAGCAAATAACAAATTTTTAAAAAGCTTACCAAATACTGCTCCTCTTACTTTTTGAAATGCAAAAGTAATCAACACTTTCTAAAAGTTAAAATAAATATATCTTAAAAATTTATTTAATTTAACTGTTTGATATTATTGTTATTATTTTTTATTTTTATTATTGATTATTAAAAATTAATAAAATATTTGATTAGTTTTGTACTTAATATTAATATTAAATAATAAATTGATTGATTTAAATATTTGATTTTGTATCAATATATCTCATTAATAAAATTACTTTTATTTTTTATAATTTTAATTTTTAGAATAAATATTTTAAAAATAATATAAAGACATTTTTTACTTAATTTTAAATTTGTATAAAAAATATTAATATTCATGAGATATTGGGAAAAAATGATTTTTGAGATACTTTGTTATAATTGGTAATGCTAATGAAAAATTGAAGTAAAAAAATTATTTAGGAGTTGTAAAAAAAAAAAATGAAGATGTCATATCTATATCAGTATTTGAAAATATAAACAAAAATTTAATTCATATTGTAAGCTAAAAATTAAAAAAGTAGTATGTGAATATCTTCTTTTATGAGACAATTAGCCCATATAAATTACTTTCAAATATTAAAAAATAAAAAGTACTTCAAAAGTATCTTTTTGGCTATTTTTTCCATTTAATGTTGTTAGAGATTCATATTAAGAAATTAGTAGCGCTCAACAACATTATCAAAACATTTACCAAATACCTTTAAGAAAATAATTAGTAGGCTCATTATTTGGTAAACATAATAGACACCCACTAATTTATATTACATTAGATTATATTTGCTATTATAAGGATAGTATTTAATATTATATAATAGAATTGTGTATAAATAAAATAAATTTTTATGTGAAATTTATGTGATATCAAATATTATTTTATATGATATAAATTATATTATATTTATCAAAATAATGTATCTATGTGGGTAGAATTTATGTCTTTATTGTTGGCATTGGTAGTTGATCAAGAAATGGCAGCATTCCAGGATCCGCTAGAAGAGCAAGTACTATTTTTATTATTTGAAAAAAATAAAAGAGAGAGATAGAACTGTACTTACAGTCCCCGGTCACTCTGGCGGGGTGCTTCGCTCGATCAATGGAGACCACGAGATGTTCAGGAGGAGCGGAGAGAGATTCACTTGGGTCGGCGATCTTGAATCTCTCTCCGCCGAATTAGCCGGAGCTAAATTCCATCACAACCACACACTCACCCGAAGAGCCGCCAAAAGTCCCAGTCACCAGCACTGTAATCTCACCGGCATGTCCCTCCACTCCTGGCTTTATTGCCTGGCTACACCAAGTGCCACCCATTACCGTAGGCGCGTATATATAAAGAAACACTGAACTGGACACGACACAGAGTGCCACGCAATAATACGAGAAAAGGAAAAGAGAAACAAGGCAAGAACAGGTGGGAGCATAGCTACGAAATTCATGCAAAATGCCAATCTATAGAATTGCGGTGGGAACCCCAGGCGAGGCCAGCCAGCCGGATGCAATCAGGGCAGCCATGGCCGAGTTCTTCTCTATGGTCATTTTTGTATTTGCTGGTCAAGGGTCCGGCATGGCCTTCAGTAAGCAATACCATCAAATCCTCAACTGTATTTCATCCAATTATACTGACTTTGAGGATAATGATTGATATATATATTATTCACTTGCTTGTGGGTATGTTTTGGGCAGGCAAGCTAACCGAAGGTGGGTCCAGCACGCCGACTGGTCTAATAGCAGCCTCGTTGGCTCACGCATTTGCTCTATTTGTGGCGGTGTCGGTTGGTGCAAACGTTTCAGGAGGTCATGTGAACCCCGCCGTGACCTTTGGTGCATTCGTTGGAGGCA
This sequence comes from Bruguiera gymnorhiza, assembly GCA_020883675.1. Taxonomy (NCBI): domain Eukaryota; kingdom Viridiplantae; phylum Streptophyta; class Magnoliopsida; order Malpighiales; family Rhizophoraceae; genus Bruguiera; species Bruguiera gymnorhiza. Next base: position 3,692,614 of record JAIRCJ010001050.1, read on the forward strand.
ACATTACTCTACTGAGGGGCATTTTGTATTGGATTGCACAGTTGCTGGGGTCCGTTGTTGCTTGCTTGCTGCTTAAAGTGGCCACTGGTGGTATGGTAAGGAAGGCAACTTAATTATGTACCCACCCACAAACATAGGATAATTACACCTAATTCTGAAAATACTTCAACTTCATGATCAAACCAGAGTTGCATTATATTGATGCAATAATATTATCTAATCTAACGATCAAGGATTTGTTAGTACCGTCCGATTGTTTGCACGGAAACAGCATTTGATTTTATAGAAATTGGAATGAGAGACCTTGCATACGTTGGTTAACTGCAGGAAACATCAGCATTTGGCCTATCATCAGGTGTGTCGTCATGGAACGCGGTCGTTTTCGAGGTCGTGATGACTTTCGGCCTAGTCTACACGGTGTACGCCACAGCTGTGGACCCAGGGAAGGGAAATGTGGGCATCGTTGCCCCCATCGCAATTGGGTTCATAGTGGGTGCAAACATTTTAGCCGGGGGTGCTTTCGACGGTGCATCCATGAACCCGGCAGTCTCTTTTGGTCCTGCTGTTGTGAGCTGGACATGGACTCACCATTGGGTCTATTGGCTCGGCCCACTTATTGGTGCAACCATTGCAGCCCTTGTTTATGATAACATCCTTATCGGTGATCATGGCCATGAGCCACTTCCCGCTAACGATTTTTAAGAATCAGAACTCCTTGTTACGATATAAACGTGGGCCTCCCTTTCAGCTTTCTTAGATTAAAATTAAGGAGGAATAAAAATTTTTATTTCATGTACTTCGATTTTTGTAATTGTTTGTGATTCTTATTTCCTCTTTATTTGAAGCCGAGATGAGACTTTCTTTTGTTGTCTTTCAGTTTACTCCTCGAGATCGACCTATGTAACAGTTTTGAGTGACCCTTTTTCTTGTTTTTTTCCCCTTTTTTTCCTGTTAAAATTTGGATTCTCAAATGAAAATCTTTAGTGGTGAAATATCCTACTACTGTTCCTCTATTGTAAATATAGCGGTAATTATGCACTTATGCTTCTACAAACTTAGCTACTATACTTATATCTAAATGCTTACTAGGTTCAATTTGTAGCTAATGACCATAACAGCTTGTAACAATTGAGCAGAAATTAAAATCTAAAATTAGCTGTTGCCCACATCACTGTTGATAAAATTAATTAAGGCAAGGACACCCTGAATGGTCAAATAGCTGCGCTAGTTTGTATAGTTAACTTTTTTTTTTTTTTATTTCAAAAAGTACTTGAAAGTGGTCAAGCCAAAACCTAATGATTTTTTTTCAACTTAAAGTTTTATCAAATGAATTTCATGTAAAAATGTTTTATTTATATATTTTTTATTAAATTTAAAAATTTTACATTTCTTATTGATTTTAAATCTCAATTTCAACAATACAAATTTAAGTTTTTAAGTCATCCATTAAATTGCATATTTAGCTTTTCAATTTTTTTTTGTTTGCATCAACTTTCTTTTTGTATTTTAGAAAGTGAAACATGATACCTATATATATTTGAAGAGTATAACCTAACACGACATGAATTATGCATAATCATAAACATAGAAACAATATAAATTAAGCATGAAGACAAGTGTAGACACGGGACGAGGACTGGTCCTATCACAACACAACAAGAGTTTATAGTGCTTACTTAGGTTTATGAGCTCTCCTGGGCAAATTGTCCGAATATTCAAGCACCACAATGTTCTTGTTGGATGCCAGAAGAGTCTCCAATGCTCTAAAAAGGGAATTGCCATGGGCACGCAGGTGGGCTTCAGGCATGTCAAAACCGTTGTTTTATCTGCCTACGACAAAGGTTGCATGCGTAGGAACAAAACCCGAGTGTGAAACTATACAGGCGAAGATTGTAATTATCCTTTTGCAAGAATCGGAATGCGTCTAATTTGGTCATCTGGTTTCCTAAATGCCCCACCTATTTACAGGAATGCACCAATCGAAATGGTTAATAACAAAAATTGTCCCAATTTTCAATGCTTTTTCTTTGGACACGGGCTTCGCCAGGGTATCTTATTATTACCATCTTCGGAATGTCCGTTTGCCGTAGGTGCCGCAGAAAATGTCGATTTGTCGCACCAATTTCTGCGAAACCTAGAATGGAAAGACTGCTTCCATCAGTGTCCGTATGTTCCATAGAATAATCGGTTAGCTTTGCATGGATGCGAAAATTCATGCGCATTCAGGGAGCCAAAACAAAAGGAATCTTCAAGCGTGGGACGGTATAATTACAACAATGTTAGGTGGTAATCATAATCATCTGATTTTTATATCTACATCTTGCCCTGTCCACCTCAATTACCAATCCCGCGTCCACCTAATAAAATTTAAGTAAAATTATTATTGACTCCTACTGGCTCATGTGCCTACCACTTGGAGTTGTCATGTCATTTGCTGTGAAATTGGCCTTCTCCTTCATGTGAAAAGACCTGAAATTGGCTGCTTTTAGTTTGTTTCTTCCAAGCTTAGCATTTTGTCAATTTTCAAGTCCTCTGGATATTGACTTCTCCCCTTCACAAATAATTCAGTCACAAATTACGGCAGATATTTCAGACCCAAAATCGTTTGTTCTCAATTATGGACACTTGATAGCATAAACCTTTGCTTCCTTTCTTTGTTTGTTAGCAGTTGCCTCTATCCAAATCGAAGCCTCTATATGTGAGCGTACAAACTTCCCCTGATTTCCCTACGAACCACCAATGCTCAGATTCATTTCAGTATCAACATCTTGGCAGGATATCAGAACATCATTTAAAGACATGGCCGAAATTTCGACCCGCGTAACAGGGCAACTGGTGCCAAATAGGTTCCATGATGGCGAAACCAATCATGGAAAAGCCAGGACAAGGAGCCCAGCGGACTCAAATAATGCCCAAAAGGTAACAGTTGTTTATTACCTATCGCGGAGTGGCCAGCTTGGGGATCCCTACATCATTGAAGTCCCTCTGTCTTCCCGTCAAGGACTCCAGCTCAGAGGTACAATCAGTTGCACATTGGAACATATATAACAACGCACATTAGAGCACTAATGTAGCTTTATGTCACATAACATCTAGGAAGTTACTGCCAGACGATTCGCAATCTTCAGGCTCCATTACTGTAGTAAATTATTAATTTGTGCCAACTTTCTCTTCTTTCAGATGTGGTAGACACACTGAACCTTGTACAAGGTCAAGGCATGGCCAGCATGTACTCATGGTCCTTCAAAAGGTAAATTATGATGTTATGTTTATTAATGTTTTTTAACTAAAACATTTTTAAAATCATGTTCAACTTAACTTAAAAATTGGGGTACCCTGCAGGAGCTACAGAAAGGGATTTGTCTGGCAGGACTTACTGGATGCGGACTTCGTATCCCCTTGTAATGGCCACGACTACATTCTCAACGGATCACTCCTCATTGGTGCATTCCAGTCCTACGAAACAACATCACCATCAGCATCCAGACCATTATCAGAGACGAATAGTGGTAGCGAAGACTCAAGTTCTTCTCCTAGTATGATACGGAGAAGCCATTCTTGGGCCACGTTTGATGGCCCTGATGCCAATAAAGACCACAATATCAAGGGCAGTGAACAATTTGCCAGTGAACGTAGTGACATGTCAGTGGAAACCGAACGAGTTGAACATGAAGAAACTGGAGCTTGGCTGAGCAGAAAGGAGACCGAACCATCAACATTGAAGTCTCGCCCAAGAGCCTCTCAGGCATTGGAAAGGCCTACAAAGGCAAAAAGTGCAACAAAAATTGGAGATGGGATGGCGGGAAATGAACCTTCCCCTGCGAGACAGAAGGCATATGCGCCTCTGTTGAAGATGTTCCTCAGTTGCGGATCAAGACAGCTTCCAGAGTCCCCAGAGAGACAATACCGGGGTTACTCAAGCAGGGCAATTCACTTCTAAATTGGATCGAGAAGCAGAAGACTGTCAGTCTTCTTGGAAGGAACAAAACCGATAAAATCATCCGTAACAGTGAGCTCTTAAAATGTCGTGCTTACTCTTTCAGTATGTGCCGCCAAGTATCCTTGTATTTACACGTGTGAAAGCCTTGAGACTTCATATAATTTTACTACTAAAATATTGTCATTACTCCAAGAGCTTTGGATAAATTATGATTAAATTGCTATAATAATTAACTTTGCCTTTTTTTTAGTTTTTTTTAATATGAAATAAATAAATTAAGGTTGATATGTAAATAAATTATTTCCTTTGTCTATTTTTTCAAATGTAACAAAAAATTTTAAAAGTAATAATTTATTCCTAATAAAATTATTTTGTAATGAATTTAACACATGTGACATGTTTACATGTAAAAATTGATTATATAGTGTGCCACATGTTATTTAAGTTATAATTAATAAAAATTAAATAATTAAATAAAGAAAAATACAAAAAAAGTTTTAAAAATTTATCTTATCTTTCTCTCTATGTTTTCTTCCACGACCCCTTCCTTCAAAGATAAAACTCAAAATTTTGAACTCTTATTTATTAGTACAAAGCAATATCTCCATGTATAATAACTATGCCTTCACAATCAGCCCAAAGGAACAAATCCAATTATAAATAATATCTTTGTCTTTAGTTTTGAAAAGATAAAAAAAAAAAAAAAGAGAGAAAGAGAGAGCAAAAAGCCCTCCTTTAATCATCCAAAAAAAGTTTTTTAGAATACTAACTTAGTCAAATCAAGTCAAATTGACTTGGTTGACTTCTAGTTGACTAGAACTATCTTTTCTCTTTTTGAATCCCAAACAAGGATCCAGATCTAAACCTGGGCCCAATAATACAACCCAAACTATCCAATTCTTCTTCATTAGATCAAATTTCATATCTAAGTAAGAGCGCACACATACCTTCAAAATGGCAGCACCCTAACATCTCAATATCAAGTAGTAATCAAAAATATCACTAAAACCTTAAAATCACATGACATAAATCCTAGGCTTATAATTATCTAAACCACTTCAAGAACTAAAAACAAAAGTAGAACCTTAGATCAAAAGGAAAAACCAAGCAATACTAAAATTTGAGACCAACGATGCATAAGAAATCATCCAAAATTAGGGTACCAACAGTGAAAGCAATACACCCACAAAGGCCAACCCTTTAATTCTTTTTTCAAAACCATAATATCCATAAAAGACAAGGAAAAATCACAACTAAAAGAAAAAGGAGAAAACAAATTAACAAAAGATACATAAATCAAAGCCACTGCTTCTTTTCTCTTTCTACTCCAAAACCATGACACCTTTATCATGACTTGGAGAATGGAGTGTTAGATTGTGTCTTAAGAGTTAGAAAAGTATAACAATAAGATTGAGAACGGTGGAGAGGGATAGTGGGTGAGGAGAGAGATGAGAGAAATTTTTAAATATTTTTTTTTGTAGTTTTCTTTATTTAATTGTTTTTATATTTTTATTAATTATAAATTAAATGACACTTGACATATTACATAATTAATTTTTTTACACATATGTGTGCCACATGTGCATACTAATAGATTTTGTTAAATTCAATTTACACGTTATATTTCTTATGAAATAATTCAAGGATTAAATTATTATTTTTTAAAAATTGTACTATTTTTGAAAAAAATATATAAAAGTTTCTTATTGAAATATGTAGCTATCCTTTTTTTCCTAAGGAAGAACAACACTAACTCCAAGTACACTAAAATCACGTTTAACCTTAAATACCTTATCAGAGTTAGGTAGGGTAGTATTAGAGCAGTACATAATTTCTTCTTAATTAAAGCAAAATGTTGGTCTTTTTTTCTCTCCATTAGAATTTGCCTTTCTCAAGGTACTTAGTTATAGCTGTCGTGATGGTACTAAAGTTGTAGATGAATCTTTAATAAAAAGTTACTAAGCCATAAAAATTCTACATGGCACCTACTATTTAGTAGTAGGCTAATATTAAATTGCTTGCACTTTTTCCTTATTAAGCTAAATATTATCAGAATTGACTATGTACCTTAAAAAGACTAATTTGTCAGTATGAAATTAAACTTCTTCAAGTTTACATATAACTTACTTTCCTACAACACCATTAACACCACCTTTAAGTATAAAACATGATCATCCATTGATTGATTATAAATAAGAATATCATTGAAGTTTATCATTGCAAATTTGCCAATGAAAGGTTTTAATACCTAGTTTATTAACCTTATAATGGTGTTAGGAGTAATAAAGAGATGAATGACATTACTTATTAGTCATAAAGGCTATCTTAAGCTTTAAATGTAGTCTTTCACTTGCATTTAGGTCTAATCCTAATATGATGATAGTCACTTCGAAAATATATCTTTGAAAACACCTTGGATTTGTTTAGTTAGTCTAACATGCCATCTAGATTAGGAATCAGAAACTTGTGCCTAATGATGATCTTATTGATTGCTTGGCTATTAACACACATCCACTAATTATCATCTTTCTCTGGGCTTTGCAGGGTTGGGTGCATGGGTTATACTCTCCCTAATATGCTCCTTTCATAACAACTTTTTTACTTCATCCTTTAAGATCTTACTCTCCTTGTTATTAATTTGGTAGTGTGGTAGGTTAGGGAGACTAGCACGAAGGACTAAATTAATCTAATGCTTAATATCACTTATTAATGGTAACTTGTTTAGTAACTCTTTTGGTACAATCTCACTAAATTCATCTAATAATAACTTGATTACTTCTAAAACCTCTACCTCTGAATTGTTAGTTACTTCAGATTTTATCATTAATACATGAACATCTTTTGATTCCTTAATAGCAGAATCAATCTTTTGATTTGAGTGTGTGACTATTAGAAAGGTCTTCCTTTCTACTTGAGAAATCTTGATTTAGGGCCCTTCTTTTATAAGTAGTAATATATAATTCACCCCATCTTTTTTAATCCTATAGATGTTAAGTATCAATGTCAAATTGCCAAGGTTACCTGAACAACAAGTGATAAGTATCCATGCCTATAACACTGTAATAGACCTTATCTTTGTACTAGGCAAATGAAAAATGAATTTTACATTGTTCCATCACTTGAATTTCTCTAACTGCTTTAATCCACTTGATGCTATTTGGGCTCATTTGCTTCTTTATTAATAGTTGCAATTTCTTAACAGTTTATTTTTCAATAATATTCTATTAGCTACCACTATTAATGAGCTAATATTAGCTTTCACACCACATACATAAATATGTCATCCTTATACTTGCCTTCCTCGCCATTTGGGTAGCAATAGACTTTATTGTCTTTAACTTTATTTGCTCCTTTTTGCTCTATTATGTTTATCATCATTTGGTGTGACAATCACTAAAATGATAACCTACCTCATTACACTTGTAGCACTTGATGAGTATAGGTTTTTTATAAGAATTGACATTCTAGATCACAGCTTTCTCAACAAGTGGTTATTTGCCTACAATTTTATTAGTTACCACCTTTTTTAGTTGACACAAGGCCTTTTGTTTTTCTTTCTTTGCAACAAATTTGTTATAGCTAACATAAAATTTGTGAGAAGCTTCCACCTTATTCTTCTTTTGTAACTTTATCTCAATTTTCAATGCCTTATTCTTGGTTATGGATATGTCTAGCAACATTTGAACTTTGATTTTATTCAAACTAGCTAGTTTCAGTCCATCTATGTATCTCAAGACTTGTTGGCTTTTTTATTCCATTAGGTAATTGTGCTCAGACAATCTAAAAAATTATATTGAATACTTATGAATTGATAGGTTACGTTAATTATTACATTAATATTGCTGGAAAAGGATCCGCTTATAATTTAAATGAGAAAATGCTCTCCTAAAAAGTTGTTTTGATTTATACTAGTTTTTAATTGGAGTTTTCCCTACTCTCTTCCTTCGGTCTTTTGTTTGTTCCCACTAAGTAGATGCTTCTCCTTTTAGCTAACAAGCTATTCATCTAACTTTTTGTTCCGTAGGTTACCTTATATAATCAAAGAACCTTTTTCTTTGATGAACCAATTCATAAAACTTTCAATATTTAATTTATTATTAAAAATAGAGATATGTACCTTTAGTTGAAATTTATATGGTCAATTAAGATGTTAAGGCCGTCGCCTTTCAAACCTAAGATAATTTGGTTATTTATCAAAACCACCATTTTTATTGTCAGAATCTATTGTGAAAGCTTGACACATTTACAGATTTGTTACATCATTAAAATTTATCATATAAGTTTGATGCTTATGTAGATTTGCAAAGACTAGTTAAGTGAGAGGCTAACCAAGAGTAAAATCTCTAGCTTGATTCCTTTTGTCTCTTTGGTTCCTGTTGGCACCTCTTATTTACAAAGCTTTAAGTTGATTATTGATGACTTTTAGTCATGCTTTAGTCAATTAAACCTTTGGTTGAACTTTTGTAATGTTGCCTCTTCACCACAAATGGTTAATTAGATGACTTGTATCCCCTGATTTTTGTTAACATGATGGTTACTACTCCCTTAATCGTATGCCACCCTTAAAATAGGCAAGATCTACTCTAATACAACTTGATGCAACATTTAATGAAAATAAGATTAATACATAATTAAATGTAAGGAAACATGATTTTTTAAAGAGATAAATAATGGGAAAGACTACTATTTGTACTAAAAATATTTTTCATTGTGATGGCTTAGCCCTTATACTTACATAAGTACTTATAACTAAAACCTATATCAAATAAAGAAAACTCCTAATGACAAAATCAAAACATAAATAAAATTAAATCACAATTTTTGGAATAGTCTATAATCTAAACATATTTAGGAATATTTCTGAAATATATTTATGAACCAAGCCTTTTATAATTTTTTCCTAAACTTTTAATAGTCTCTTTAGTCCATGAAGTCTTATGTTACTTGTCTTATGTCTCCTTCTAAATTATTACTTTCAGTAAACTTAGCTATACTTTTGGTTCTAATATTTTTATCTTTTATTTGAAACTTTTATCATGATCTTGGTTAGCCTTCATTATCTTCTAAGAGCTAGTTGTTTTTTGGTAGGTGTTGTTTTTGGTGGCTTTTATCAGCAAAAATCAGTCCTTTTGTTTTTCCTTATTAAAGGAAGTATGACCTTAACATAGCCATTAGTTAACTAGGGATTCTAGTTTATAAATTACTTCTTACCAAATTTCGATTAAAGTTATTCAATTTTTTTGCATAAAATACATTTCAATCAAATAATAATGTGAGTGTTTAATAAGATTAAAGAGAAGTAATATACTTGTCATTCCATGATCCTTTGCATCAATATGAATAAATGCACAAGGTTTCATTTGAGAAAATATTTCTTTTCTACATGAAAAATTGAGTATGAGAAGTCAGCGCCTATTTGATGTTAATGTATCAATATTTCAATAGTTGAATTGATTCATTATATTATTGTGGTTCATTTGGATGTGGGATTTATACATTGTACTTAATGATGATTATTTTTAGATTTTAAACCCTTAATCCATAATTGCCATAAAATTACAAATATGTATTTAATAATTATGACATTGACATATTTGAAGGTCAATGAAATAATTCAATGAAAAGAAAGGAAATAAGACTCCGAGAGAAAAGAGCCCATTGCTTATTGTTATATAAAACTTATATGGGTAACTTGTCTTCCACATTGTCTCACCCCACATCACATGAAACTCAATCTTAATTCCCTTCTCTCTCACTCTCCTTCCTTTGATAACACCATTTTATTTTTCACCATCTCACTTAGCCAACCAAAGTTCCCTTAACTTATTACCATTGCAAACATTTTAAATTAAGAATAGTGAAGAAAATACAATTTAAAGAAATAAAACAAAAATACATAACAAACTCATTGATGGGCCTTCTAATATTAGATGTAATGAGCCTTTTAATAGATTATTATATATATGTGTGTGTGTGTGTGTAAAACCATTAATACCAAAGAAAGAATAATACCAACTTAAAGAACATATAAAAACCTTGATTCAAGAAATCAATCACAACCCATAAAAGTAAAGAGACATAGGTACAATAACAAGGATAAAAAGAAAATTATATATATATATTGAGTAATTTTCATTGTACCATTTTACTTTGGTGGTTAAATCCAATTTAAAATTCTTAGGTTAATCATTTTGCTTGCATATGGACTACAATTGCCTACTATTTACCCATTGGTTAATTATTGCTATTTGTTTCTTGCACTTTTGTTTCAATGGTTTGTCTCTACTAAAGGATTGGAAGTGTTTTTGGAAAATAAGTGGATGACAACACTCATATTTGAAAAGTGTAACAAAGTGAGAAATCTTGCAATAGAAGAACTTGTTGTAAAAATTATAGCAAAGAAATGAGTTGTAAAAAATGACAATAGATAAAAAGTTTAACACTTTAATGAGTAAAGCCACTACTAAATTTCATTAAGCTTCATATCCATTATATGGATTCTTTTACATGAATAAGACAATTTAAAATGATTTCAAAAGATATAACTTATAATACTTGAACAATGTTACAAATTAAGAAAGTTAAAGAAGCAACCTACTACTTATGATTACAACAAGGAAAAAAGATGACAATAACTCCAACTACCCCCACTAAGTCTTGTAACTAAGAAACTTGACAAGTATGCTTATTGGTTGAAGCTTAAACTCCTTAGTTTCCCTAGTTCAAAAATAATTAGGAGCATCATAAGCAAAGGTTATTTCACATTTGTATAACAAAGCAACAATTCTAACACTTTGTTGTGACTCGGTGTAGATGAAAATGGTTCTTAAAAGAAGGGCCCTATTGATGAATAGTGGGTGATAGGTCGACAGTAATTGCTGCAATGTCGCTACAACAAATTACCAATAATGGAGGCAAACTATACATGCAAGGTGCTTTACTCGATTTACTCTCACCACATATTTGGTCTGTGCAATACTTGGAAATTTTGCCATTTTGAATTATTCTCAGGAAAGTGGAGTTGCCACCAACATTTTAAGGTGCTATTACAATACCTAAACCACTAATTCAAAGAACTTTATTGCATTATCAAGATTCTTTGGTATGTAGGAGTATAGTTACACTTGGCAGAAGTCAAAACTAACCCAAATGTCGATCGTGAATGATGGTAATATGACTTTAACATTTATTATATTCTTATACTTCTTCTTTCTAGATAACATGTGGTTTATGTTGTGAGCATGAATTAGGATTTTGGAAATGTTGATACAATAAGAAGTGAGATTAAGGTTCACAAAAATTTATGGGATGCTTTTAATAAAAATCTCTTATTTTAAGATAATTTTGGAAAATTTAAGGATACATTTTATGGTGATCTCTACATTAGAGTAATTTTGAAAAGGATTTAAAATATTTTTTACAATGATCTTTTACACTAAAATAATTTTTGGAAAGATAACTTGAAATTTTAGAAATTTATATAATTTTTATTACTATTACTAGGATTATTATTATTATTATTATTAGTATTTGGGAATAAGAAAATTTTGTGAGACTTTTGAAAAATTTAAAGTTGAAATTTTGGATAAAAAGCTTTTTTTCTCCTAAAAAGAAAAAGGTTAAAGCTAGTCAAAAAAAGTCAAAGCCTTTAAAGGTAGTCAAAGTCGTCTAAGCTAGCAAAGCTGGTCAAAGGTAGTTAAAACTATTAAAACCCATCAAAGTTGGTTAAAAGTGGTCAAAGGTGACCAAAGTTGTCTAAGTTAACAAAGGTGGTTAAAGGCAGTGAGAGCTAGTTAAAGGCAAATAAAGCCAGTTAGACTAAAAAAAGAAAAGAAAAGGAGTAGTTCAATTTTTACCTTCTTTTGGCCTCCCTACTTATCTCTCTTTCTTATTTTCTTCGTTTCAAAATGTTCATCTCTCTCTTTACATCACTCCCTTCTCCGACCATTTCTTTCCTTTCTTTGCTTTAAGACTTTTTGAATATAAGTCTTATGCTTGATTTCTGGTGTGGATACCAAAATTTGTCTATAAAGATTAAGATTTTTGATAGGTATTTCCAGGTAGACTGATGGTAAAGAGAGACAAGGGCTATCACTTATGGTAAGGCCTTATTAACCTTAAATTGGCATGTAGAGGATATGAAAGGATAGATTGGTTTAAAATAAGTCAACCAGTGGGGGTTTTTAACAACAATGACCATAAAAAATGACATATGTGCTAGGAAAAGGCTGTGGAGACAGTTTGGGTTTGTGTAATGTAAGGATTGATGATTGATGTAATAGAACTATAAATACTAAAGACTAAAGATTGTAAAGGGTAGATTGATTGATAACAAAAAAATTTTCATCTTTGTTCCTTTATATCCTTTCCTTTTGTTCTCTTTTGTCATTGTTTCTCATTAACATTAATTGTGTACTTTAATCTTAAAATCTTTCTTCCTTAATTCTTAAAGATTCCCTAATCAAAACTCCATTAAATTGGTATCAAAGCAATACCTTTTTAAGAGATTTTTGCTTTGATGGTTGTGAGAATGAAATCACATGATGCTAGGGTTTTAGACTTCAAAAAGTTAGAGGAGATGTTTAAGAACTTCCAAGAATCATAGAGAAGGGAGATGGTTGAGCTTTGAAAGTTCTACATTGGTATACATATGCAAAACTAGTTCATGAACCAGAATCAATCATATAAGTCCTTTAACCTAGGAAATTCACTTGAGTTTAGAAAATCCATCATAATTAAATTTTCTAATTTTTATGCTAATGTATAAGGGTGGCTCTACAAGTGTGAAAACTTCTTTGAACTTAATGGAACTCTAGAGGAAGGGGAGGTGGTAGAGGAAGGAGCTTTGTAAGAAAAAGGGTTAAGGGTGATTTACTTTTATGGGATGAATATGTTCACGCCATCTCGCTCAAGTTTGGTAACATTGCCTTTGAAAATCCAAGTTTTGCACATTTGGCTCTTAGATAAAATGAAATTATAGTAGAATATAAAAATTAATTTGATATTTTGTAAAGTAAAATACAATTGAGTGAAGAATATGTTGTAGATATTTTGATGGGTGGGATTAAAAATAGAATACAAACCCCTATAAAAATGTTTATGCTAAAAACCTTGCCTTATGCTTATATGGAAGAGAGAAGAGAGAAAAAATGTCTATGCTATTAGTGTGATAAAAAGTATAAGGCAGGATATAAATGTAAGCAAAGAAATTTTATGTGATTAAAGTGGAAGGTGGGATTAGAGAGGAAGAATTAGAAGAGTTAATGACTCTTACTTTAAGAAATAAAGAAATGGAGTCATAACTATAGATTTCTCTCCATGCCATCACTGGTATGGGAAATGACTATAAAATTATAAGGGTCACTTGTTCTTTGGCGTCTAGACCAATATGTGTGCTAATAGACTCAGGGAGTACACATAACTTCTTGGATAAAAGCTTAGCCAAGAAATTAGGGTGCAACCTAGAACTCACTAGGAACTTAAAGGTCAGGGTAGTTGGTGGTAATATCCTTTTTTGTTCTCACACTTGTAGAGGTGTTTAATGGAAGTTATAAGGTGATGTCTTTATAATGAATGTTTATATTCTTCCTTTAGGAAGTTGTGAGATCGTTTTTGGAGTTCATTAGCTAAAAACTTGAATAACATTACTTAGAATTTTAATGAGCTCAGAATAGAGTTCAAAGCAAGAGGAAAAAGGCATTTACTAGAAGGATCTTTGGGGCTTGTTGTTAAACAAAGCAACCATAAGTCTATGACAAATACTTTATAAAAACATCACTAATAAGTAGCTATTCAACTTTGTAACTTGCATATGGATTTAAGTGATGCTACTATTTTAGTAGTCAAAACCTTTTTGGCTTAATTTTTTAACATTTTTATGGAACTAACTAAGTTACTCCACACAAGTTCCAAGACCATTAAATTCCTTTAGCATTTAAAACTCAATCTATTAATACCAAGTTTGACAAGTATCTAGTGGACATAGAAGGATGTCATTAAGAAGCTAATATAAGAAATTTTGCAATCAAGCATCATACAACCTATCTTTAGTCCTTTTACAACACCTATTGTGTTTGTTAAAAAAAGACAATACGTAGAGGTTTTTTGTTGATTACAAGAAGTTGAATTTGACTACAATAAGGAAAATTTTCCCATTCCTTTGATTGAAGATTTATTAGATAAATTGGGAAAGAATTTTTTTGTTCTCTAAGTTTGATTTGAGGTCAAGGTATCATTAGATCAAAATGTCCCTTTTTAATGTATACAAAACAACATTTAAAACTCATAAAGGTCACTATGAGTTTTGGGTTATGCCTTTTGGGCTCATAAATGCCTTAATTACATTCCAAAGCCTTATGAATAAAGTCTTAAACCATACTTAAGGAAGTTTATTTTAGTCTTCTTTGATGTCATAGTAGTTTATAACCCTTGCTTGGATGCCCATCTTAAGCATTTATTACTTACTTTACAAGTGTTAGGGGATAATTCCTTATATACCAAGCCTTTTAAATGTTTTTTAGTAGTTTAAGAAGTAGAGTACATAGGCTAAACTATGGTAAGTAAAAAAGTCTCTAATGACCCTAAAAAGATTGATATCATCTCTCATAGGCCACCATTTAACTCATTAAGACAATTAAAAGGGTTCTTGGGCTTAACAAGATACTATCGTATATTTATATCCAATATGGATCTATCAATAAGCCTATCATAAATTAGCTCAAAAAGGAGGCATTTTCTTGGAATGGTAAAGCTGCTATAGACTTTAATAGTTTGAAGAAGGCTATGATTACTGCTTTTATTTTGACTTTGCCAGATTTCACTAAGGAGTTTGTAATGGAAACTGATGCATTAGGAATGGATATGAGAGTTGTCTTAATGTAAGAAAGCCACTTAATAGCTCTCATCGATATAGATTTCTCCCTTAGACACTTATTTCTATTAGTCTATGTAAGAGAGTTATTAGTCATTATCCTTGTAGCCATTACTTAGAGGCATTATCTCTGAGATAAGCATTTCAAGATTACTGATCATTATAACCTCAAACATCTATTAAATCAAAGACTCTACACTATAAGTCAATAAACTTGGTTAGCCAAATTGATGTGTTTTGACTATAAAATCTTATATAAAGAAAGGAAGAACAACCTAGCATTTAATGCCCTCTCTAGAATGCATAACTATAGTATATAATGCTATATTATTTCTTTTGTATCTTTAGATCTTTATGGGCCATTCAAACATCTTGGCAACAAAATCCTCAATTATAATAGCTAATCTCTAAATTACAAGAAAAAGTACCTAAAAATTCTTCTTATTGTTGGTTATATAATCAACTATTATGAAATGATAGGTTGGTTATAGGGGTTGACATTGGTTACATAATAACAAAGAAATCAGGGGCTTTATTTTACAAGAAAGGAATGAATAAGAACATTAGGAGAAATGTAAGGGAATGTAACATTTGTTAGTAATGTAAGTATGATGGTGTGATTCTTTTGGTTTATTGTAACCTTTACCAATCATTAAAAATTTATGGAAGAGAGTTGGTTTAGACTTCATTAAGAGTCTTCCCAAATGTGGTGATAAGAAGATTATTTTGGTGATAGTTGACAAGCTTACTAAATATGCTTACTTCCTTACTCTTTCTCATTTTTATATAGCAAATTTAATGGCCAAAATATTCTTAGAAAATGTATTCAAATTACATGGTTTTCATAAGGTGCTCTTTAGTGACAAGCATGTTTTCCTTAGTCATTTTTGGCAAAAAAGGTGGTTAGACTAAGATTGTCAATTGATGTTTAGAGACCTATTTATGGTGTGTTACTATTGTTACTCTACAAAAATGGTGCCATTGGATCTCATTTGGAAAATAATGGTGTGTTACTATTCTGTCATTGATCTCACACCCTTTAAAGCCTTTTATGGTTATTCCCCACCTGTTCATCTTTCTTATCCTTTAGGAGATATTACTATTGACCAATAGCTTAAGACTTAAGAAGTGTTAATTCACATGCTCAAACATTAATTAGAGAAAGCTCAACATAAGATGAAACAATTGACTAACTAGTATCAAAATGATAAAGTCTTGTCAATAGGGGATTAGGTTTATTTGAAACTTTAACCTTATTGACAATTGTTTGTGATTTAACATAATAATTTCAAGCTTTCTCCTAAATTCTTTGGTCCCTTTTAGATTGTCACCAAAATTATTGCAATGACTTATGAGTTAGCATTTTTAGCTAACTCTAAAATCCACTTTGTGTTTCATGTCTCCCATTTAAACCTAAATTGGGACCTTTGATATCTATTACTTCAAAGTTACCTATTTATATGCCTAACCAATCTATTACTCTTATTCTTTAACCATTTTGGATTATGTATGGGCAAAAAGGCAATGGTGCTACCACTCAATTTCTAATCCATTAGTTAGATCATCCTTTTTAACAACTCATTGGGAGTATTATTATGATCTCCATAAGGGGTTTCCCTTGATAACCTTTAAGGACAAGGGTTTTAAAGGGGAGGAAATTTAGTGTAGTAGAAAAGGATTGATCTTGATGATAGACATATGGACCTAGATCAAGACTAGAGTAAAAGGTAGAGGAGGAAGTTATAGTTGGCAGGAGAATTTGTTAAGGGTCAAAATGAAAGGAAAAAGCTATTAAAGATTATGAAACAGTAAGGATAGACCCATTGTAATCCTATGGAGAGCACTTAGATCTTTTCTTAATCAATAGATTGATGATTGATGTAATAAAACTATAAATACCAAAAATTAGAGATTATAAAGGGTAGATTGATTGATATTAAAAAAATCTTTGTCTTTGTTCCTTTGTGTCCTTTCCTTTTGTTCCTTTTTCTCATTGTTTCTTATTAACATCAATTGTAGCCTTTAATCTTAGAATCTTTCTTCTTTAATTCTCAAAGATTCCCTGATCAAGGTTCTTTGACCCCATTAGAAAACCAACAAAAATGATGCATGCCCCAGCTAGTTCTCGATGGCAACTCAAGTTTTTACGTAAATCCATATATTTTTGGGTTGCTTTTTGATGCACAGTTGGTAGAAATGTGCATATTAGCAAACGATGATCTCGACAATAGTGTTAGCCTAGTTTAAGGCAACGATAAAGGTAATGGCAAAAGCCTGATGAGCACTTTGATAAAAATTGTGGGTTTTAAGGTGTCTCTTTTCTTCCTTTGTCACTTTTGTATTTGTTGCTATTAATTTCTTATTTTATGTAAATTTGTGGTTTTTTTTGTTTAAAGGGGGTTCCTATAGGTTAGGGATATTTAAGTTTGAATTTGATTTAAAAGTATGACATTTTTTAGATAAATTGGTATTATTAAACCTAAATCTAGGTCAAGTAAAAGGGAAAGAAGAATGTACTAATGAATTTGACTTGGTTTAACCAATCAACTTAGGTTTGACCAAGTCAACTTGTCACTGTTTGCATTCTTTTATTTACTTTCTTTCCTTATATTTTTTATTTATTTCTTTATTTTTACTATTTATTTCATTTTATTTTTTTATTTAAAGATATTTTCTTTACACCATTTAATTAGTTGTTTTGTTCTTTTTTCTTAGCAAGTGACTAAAAAAAAAAAACCAAAAACATCTCTAAGTGTTATATTTTAACCATAGAGGTATTGACTTTACTTTTTTATTTTTTCAATTTTCCTTTACTTTATTATTTACTTTTTCATATTTCACACATACATACACCCATCAACAAGTATAATATTATAATATATTATTTTAAACTTGATATAATACTTGAAATATAGTATGGATCTATTTTTTGGGTTTTTTTTTTTTTTTGCTATCTTGTAAGGTTGTGATGAGTTGATAGGTTTAAATTTGATTGCAATAGATTGAAAGCATTATGAGATTGGCTTTTAAGATGGTGGTAGCAATTATTTTGGAAAAATGCATAGACTTTTTCCTCTCTAACTACAGTTATAAGTGTTATTTTTTACTTCTTATATGGTAGTTTATGATGGTGATTACTTACTAACTCATTTATAAGTTCTTGACATTCTAAAAATGTGTTTATGATTAGCTCTTACTTGCTTTCATAACTAGGTGGGTCAGTGAATCTTAAAAATGATTTTTTTGGTGTCATTTAGGTGATCCTCACTTGCTTATATCTTTGCTATTTTTTTTTTCTAGTGCTTTCTTCTTGTTGTCTTTATCAAGAAAGTGGCCCCTTTTATAATTCCTCCAAATGGTTATGAGCTACCATGTGATTGGTCAAATAAGAATAGATTATTCCATTATTGCTTTCATACTTTTGGCTACTTAAAGATAAGTATAAAAGGTTAATCATTATTTTTAGTTAGTTAGAGATAATTTAGATAAATATTTAGTTTGATTTAGTCTCATTCTAACTTATTGTTGGAACTTATTTAAGGATTATGGATTTCAAGGACTTATATGCCAAGCAAGGTTTTGTAGAAAATGGACTTGGAAATTTATAGGAATAATGGACTACTGACATAATGATGGGCTACCAGTATGGGGTTTTGGTAAGGCCCAAAAAGGAAGAGAAAAATATATTGTAGATTATTATGGTGAGCTAGCTTATTATATTCTTTAGTTGTAAAATATGAATTGTATTTAACTTAAAACCAAAGCCCATTTAAGAATGTAAATGGACCTTTATTATTATCATTATTATTTATTTTTTAGTTAAATGAATAAGTACAATAGGGCTTTAAGCCTAGTGATCTTTAGAATATATCGAGAAAGGGAGAGTATATAGAATAGACTCTGTATTAGGCTGGACAAAATAAAGGTATAATTTTTACCCCTTTTTGTGAGTAGCTTTAGAATAAAGGAATAAGTAAAGACTTCATTAGATCTCTATTTTGTTTGCCTTTCAAATGCTTGTATGACAATGCTTTTATTTTGAGTGAGTCTAGTTAAGGTGGCATTCAAAATTAAGAAGTAAGATCTTGATGTATAATTGGCTGGCTCAAGGCTTTTAATTGTCCTTTGTATTTCAAGTGTGACCAATTTAGTGATGGTCATGTGAAAGCCCAGTTAAGGGCTTTATGACATTGCCAAAAATTGTAATGTTCTCCACTGAGGATTTTTTTGTTGAGAAGTTAAACTTTAAGGAACTAATGCTTAGTTGATAGTTACATTAAGGATTAATTTACAAAGATTGTGACTATCATGATATATAAGGATTTCAAGGTGTGCTTAGGCTAGCACAAACAAAGTTTCTAACCATTATTCTTAGTTAAAATTCCAAAAATAAGTTGGTATGTTATCTAAACTTATCAAATAGTTGCATTACCTTTTTGCTTAGGTTACAAATGCAAAATACGTTCTTAAACTTATGCAAAACTACTTTTAACGACCATTTATAATTGAAATTTCATAAGTAAACTAACATGTTGCATGTATTTGCTTAATATGGCTACATTGCCCTTTCACTTAGGTTGTAAGTGTAAAACGCATTTTCAAACTTGTACATAATTACTCCTAACTACCATTTATAATTAAAATTTCAAAAGTAAACAAAATGTTACATGTACTTACTTAGGATGGCTACATTACCATATTTCTCAAGTTACAGATGTAAAATGCATTCTCAAACTCATACAAAATTATTATTATGACCTAGTTCCATTGGTTGTAGTTATTCATATATAAGCTTGTGCCAACTTAATATTGTCAAGGGTTTGTCTTTCTCTATCTTCACTTGTTTGCATCCTTCCTCAAATGTTCTTATGAGAAAACCATTATCTAGCCATCCTTTTCTAATTCTAATTTTTCATAATCAACATTTTATTCTTATTCTGGGCTTCTCACTTCTCATCACTCCTTTTGATTTTACTTTGCCTTTTTTTTTCTTTTGCTTTTTTCTTTTTTTTTTTCCTTATAAGTGAATCTATCTTTGATGCATTTTAAATTTTAATAAAGCTAATTGATTTCTAGGTAAGGAATCCATTTGAAATTTCATTTACAATGACTATAAAGGTTGTTGTTGATAAAACAAGATTAATGGGTTGTCAAAATTGCATTAGGTCAAATATGTAGACATTGACTTATTTGGGGTAAGATTTTCATTAGCACCTTTGAATGTGTCCAAGATGGTTGCATTTCCTTACTTATTACAGAGTGCATTCTTAAACAAATTTATCATTATCATTCCAAACTTGCCTTATTAGTTATGTATGCTTACAAGTATCCTCAAACTCGTTCAAGGTGGTTGCACCATCTTACTCATAAGGGTTTGAGTGCAAAACCCATTCTTAAACATGTCTAAAATTATTAAGAACTAAAATATGACCTAATAAGCCCACCAAAGGTTTACCTTCTTTCACTAACACTTGTTTGTACCCTTTTTAAATGCTCCTTCAAATGGAGGCATTATTTAAAAATCTTTCTTTGTTATGGTTAACATCTTACCCCTGCTTGGAGTTCTTCTTCTCTTATGACATCTTATAATTTTGCCTTAGCCTTGTTAATTCTTAACTTATCGATGTGAATTGTGACTAATGATCACCTTGATACTTCATGCTTTTTATAACACCTGTTGATTTCACTTTGTCTTTTCCAACTTTTAACTGATTATTAAGAATTGTGGTATGTAGCTGCTCACATGACATGTAGTATATCATGCCCTTTCCATGCAAAATCTTTATCTTTATATTTGTTATTTTCTTTTATTTGCCTATCCACTTAAAAAACAAAGTTATTATTCCTTTTAAAAACTAAGTTATTACAAATCCTTTGCTATCACTAAATTTTTACTTAAGGCATTCTTGCCTTTTGTTTTTCTCATAGATTGCTTCTTATTTGATTGCCTAGGCTTAGAATTATTGTTTTGATCTCTTTACTTTTTTATTCAAAGAAAACTTTCATTTTCACTTTGATATGCTTTTACTCTTGGATTTCTTTTCATGTACTCTGATGTGAATCTTAAAAAAAAAAAAAAAATATGACCCATAAGCAAAATAAGGAATTCAAAATCTCAAGAAAGTTAAATCAAATTTAATAAAAGTAAAACCTTGGCCAAATATTCAAAGGAACGCAAACTTACAGCATAAAGCTAAACCCAAATTCAAAAGAACATAAACTACAGATATAAAAAAGAATATGAATGTCATACTCTAAAAGGAAGGGATTTGGGAATGATAAGTTGGGTTGGAATGTTATAAGACAATAATCTTGATAAATTTGCAAAATTCAATGAGCAATTAAAAGAGAAACTTCTTATTTTTTTTCACCAATAATATATATCTTTTAATAGTAAAATCAAACCTTTTTATAAGTGAAAATAATAACAATAACCCTAAAAATAGAAACTATGATATACTCATAAAATATAAGGACATTCTTATTTTATTGTAAACTTCTAATTTATAACAAATTCCTAATTTATAATAAACTTTTACTTATGAGTAAATTTATAACAAACTCTTATTTAAAAGTGAATTTTATTACTTAACCTTATCTTATTAAGTATTCTAATCATATTGATAAAACCTTTATCCTCTTCCAAACTTGAAATCACATTTTTCGTTACTTAGTTGGCTTAAATAACCTTAATCATCCTATTGAGTACTTCTTTCACCTTTTTAACTCTAGAATGTATCATTAGCCCTTCTTAAATATTTATTAGATCCTTAAAAGCCCTCTATCCATTGACACCTCTATCAATCTCATTATTCCCCCTCTCCTTAAAAAGATTTGTCTTTAAATCATCACTTGTAGTAAAAACATTAGAAATAACATCACACACATTCTTTCACATGTTTCTCTCAATTATTGTTACTTAACCTCATGTTTACTTCTTTTTAATATCATTTCTCATAATGAGCTCATACTCTTACCTTTTACCCTTTTTATCTTTTTAAGGAGCTAAATAAGCTAGATTAAGAAGATTAATCTTAAACGAACCAACTCAAAAAATAAAATAAATAAGAAAGAATTAACCTAATAGAAAAGAAGAAATTAAAAAATGAATTAAAGATGTCATGGAAAATAAATTTAAGAAAGTAAATTCAAAAGAAACAAGTACTTGGATGATAAAATAAGAAAATAAATCATGGTAGTATAGTCAAGCTAAAGGACTAGATTATTATTATGGTTAATTTGGCCAAATTGTTAAGTTATTACCTCAAAGTGGATTTTTTATTTTATTTTTTTTGTTGCTCTTTTTTTTTTTTTTTGCATAGATTTAAAGATAAGAAAAGATAAACTAAGGTATGGTGGATTAAAAGAACAAAAGGTTATAAAAGGTGACTAAAAAGAAGAATAAAAGAAAAACTTAAATTTAAATAAGCAAACTTAATTTAAACCCTAAGGATATGACATCAACTGATGTAAACCTCAGAGTATATAATGAAACCTGTAAGAAACACAAAGAATTTAAAATCTCAAAAAGTTAAATCAAGTTTAAAAAATGTAAAATTTGTCCCAATGTTTAAAGGAATATAAACCAAAGTTATAAGGAAGGATATGGATGTGATACTCTAGAAAGAAGGGATATAGTAATGAGAAGTTACGTTGGAGCGTTATAAGATAATAATCTTGATAAGTTCGCAAAATTCAATGAAGAAATGAAAGAGAAAATTCTCTCTCTCTCTCTCTGTTTTTTTTTTTTTACCAATGATCTATATTTTTTAATAATAAAATGAAGTATATTTATAAATTATAGTAACAATCCTAACCCTAAAAGTAGAGATAATGGTATATCTATAAAATATAAAGACACTCTTATTTTGTTGTAAAACTCATATTTTATAACAAATTTTTTATTTTATAATAAACTCTTACTTTATAACAAATTTTTACTTAGGAGTGAATTTTATTATTTAACCTTGACCTATTAAGCACTTTAATTATATATATAAAACCTTGGTTCTTTTTCAAGTTTGACTTCACGTCATTTGTTACTTGATTGACTCGAATATCCTTAATCAACTTATTTAGTACTTCTTTTATCTTTTTAGTTATAAAATGTGTCATTAACCCTTCTTGAATGCTTATCAACATCTCCATGAATCTCATCATACTCTTTTCTAGAAAGGTTGTCCTACCCTAAAGAGATCCAATTACCTTTCTCACATATTGCTTTTGAAATTAAGTGTTTGTACCATCAAAATGCTTGCCTTATTTTTTAAAGGCCTTCTTACTAGGAACTACCTATCTCATTAGCTCATTCCCATTCACTTCATAATCTTTACTCCACTTGGGTCTCAAATTATTGATCCCTCCCTACTTGTCGATGCCATTTGAGGACTTTTGTCATGACATTAGGATAAATTCTTTATGTACTTACAAATCTAAAATGAAGTAATGCAGTTTATGCTTTATTTATTTTAGATGTCTATTAGCATATTTCAACTAATAAAATACATGTTAATTGCACTTGAGTAAGGATTGTGCAAAAAACCTTATTCATGACAAAAGAAGATTGTTATTTATAATATGACAAGTTTATAACAAATATAAGGAGGAACAATGATCCTCTATAATTTAAACAAAGAAAATGTTGTAGTTAAACATAAAGAGATGAAAAGATAATTAAACTAGTGTTGCAGGAACTAATAAAGATTGATAACATAGTTAACAACTCGACATGAACATAATCCGAATGCCTTTCCTATGTCAAATCTTGTCTCTTTAATTATGTCTTACATTTTTTCTGATCTTATCCATTGAGCTCTTGTCCTTAACTAGTGGTCAATAGTTTAATTATTAAGTAACCTCTTATAACTTTGTTTCACTCACTATGCCTTTCATTTCGTCCTTAAATGAGAATTTTAGTCTCGATTGCTTTTTAGACAAAATATTTCCTAACTATGTTTGAGTTAACACAATTTAACATATTTTCGTCATTCATTTCTATCAAAATCAGTACTTCACTTAAGAATGTTTTTTTTTTTTACAATATATACACCTTCATAATTTGATGCTCACTTGCCCTTTAGGACACTTTGATTTGGTGTGACTTTTCTAAAGACCATCTCTCTTTGTTTGAAGTGTTTGGGATGCATCTTCCTTTAATTTACTCACACCATTCATCTTTGGTATAATTGTTTATGATATATTAAACTTAGTTTCATTTTCACAATGAGATTTAGTTACTCATACCTAATTTTGACCTATTCTACCTCTATCAAAACCCTTGAAGAGGGAATTTTTACTTTGATTGATAGAACTATCTCAGTCTCATAAACTAATGCAAATATGTTGTTTTTATGGAAGTACATATTATGTTGTGGTGCAATGCAAACGATAATATCTTATGCCAATTTTTATACGCAAGCGTTGTTTTTTAATGATTCACTTAAGGTTTTTATTAGCTACTTCAATTATCTAATTCATCTTTTATTTGTATGAAACAAAGTTATGGTGCTTAATTTTGACTTGGTTGTAGACGTATGTCATTATTTTATTATTCAAGTTAATAGTGTTATTCGTAATCAATCATTCTAGCACTTCATACTCACATATGATATCTTTCTTGATAAATATAATCACCACTTTACAAGTAACATTTACATAAGATATTATTTTAACGCATCTCATGAAATAGTTGATTACCACTAAGATAAATCAATACTCATTAAATGCTTTTGATGTAATGGGTCTAAAAGATTTAGAAGTATGTAGAAGATTTAAGAGTATATATAAGGTTGAAAGAGAGACAACTAGTGGATTTGATATATTGGGGAAGAGAATAAGAGCTTAACATAAGCTATATAACCTTATGGGAAAGGAGAAAGAAATGAAAAGCTTTGTTTAGCAACCTCTAACCCTAAATTGTTAATAATACAAATGAATATAATATTATGATCCACATATGCCTATTGCATATAAATGTTTAAAGTTGAACTATTAAAATTTTTATTTAATTTTATTTATTTTGATAGGGTCGTGCCTTTCCTAACTAGTTTTGAATATTAGAGTTTTAAGCTAGATTAATTTTTTTAATGTTAATTCTTTGCATCGAAAGAGTTAAAATGTTTTTTACGATAATACTTCATCTTAAAGGAATTGAAAAATTATTTAGATATTATTTACAATAATCCTTCATATTGAAAGAATTGCAAATTAATTTAGATACTTTTATGGTGATTCTTTATAGTGAATGAAAAGCCCTTAATATAAGCCAAACAAAATAAAAGTATAATAACACTACAAGATTTTATTTATTGATTTTTGTTGCCTTTTATTCTAATATTGTTGTTTGTTGTATATTTTAAAATTTTTACCATACATTTTTATTTTTTTATGACTAATAACTATTTTTTATTCTTAACAAGATTTTCTTTTAAGAATTATGATTAGTATGTAATTTATTAATGAATAAACAAAGCACATCATATCTTGATTTTAAAGAGAAATTGAACAAATTAACTTGTATATCATTGCCATGAGATTATAGTTTATATAACATATAAAAATAGTAGTAAAATCAAAAGTAACATTAATAAAATAATTATTATAACATTATTATAATTTTTTTGCGAAGGTGAAGAGAGAAAGGCAAAAAAGATAGAGTAGATAGAAGAAAGACAAAGCAAAAGACAGAAAAACAAAGTAGAGAGATAAGATAAATAGAGAGAGAAAAACAAGATAAAAACGAAGATATATGGTAAGGGGAAAAAGATTGAAGCATGAGAGACTATAAATAGTATAAAAATAAATTGAAAATAAAATATGATATAGAAAATAAGAAATTAGAATCTAAATTATTTTGTTGTTTTAAAATAGTGATTTTTTTCTACAGAAATGATTTTGAATTTTACAAAAAATAGAAAAGAAAGAATCAAGTAATGGTCACACCAATTATGATTGTTGTTGTCTAAATAAAAGTAAATAATAGAAAAAAAAACTAAAACAATACCAAATAGACTCTTAATAAAGAAATCGAGTACAAAACATGAGTATTCCTTTTCTTTTTCCAGTAAAAGGCATATTTCTGGGAAACCATCTAAGAGAATCCTACCTATCCCATTTTGATGTCATGATTCGATAAGGAAGAGATGAAATTGTATGGAATGGTCCATTATTATTATTATTATCTTTTTAGGAAATGAAGTAGTCCATTATTTGACACGTCATGCATGACTCGTCCTCGTTACGCCAAGATCGCGTAAAGATAACTTTATTAGCTTAGCCCTTCCTCAAATATATGATTCAAAAGAGAAATTCAACTTCTTCACCGCTAAACTAAAAAAATATTGTCAAATCCTACTGGCCATTTTTCCCTCTCACCGGACGTATTCTTTGCGTATAACTGCAGCTAAAACCCCAAATTTATACTACTTTTAATTTATTATTATTATTATTTTCTCTTTATAGAAAGTAAAATTACACGGGCGCGGAGATTCTCTTGGCCTTAAATTAATAATTTCATGATACCTCGCGCCAACGACAGAAAATAGCATGAAGGCAATACAACGCACAGATCATGCTATTTATTGTGATTTTTTAGCTACAATATATAATGACAGGTTATATACATTATGTATATTCCCCCCCCCCCAAATTGGCTTGCCTAAATCCTATACAGGTTTTTGGTCATATTGTACACCCCCACCGCCAACCCAAGCCAACCCAAAAGAAAAAAATGACGCACACGTCTAATGTGCTTATTTTCATAATTTCTGCGTTGTTGTTTTTACAAGTTCAGCAGACACTTTTATCTAGGCACGCTGGCGGCGGATGCTCCCTCTCTCATGCTTGGGGAGGAAGTTTATACGAGAATCTTACAGAAGGACTGAACGTTCGTTCTAGGAAATTCTCAGCCGCACTCGGTTGATCACGACTCATTCCCTCTCCATTGGCTCGTGCGCGGTGTCATGCTTACTTGCGTGTCGTGTCTTCGCATGTCACTCACAACCCCTCTCCACCATTTTCTAGAGTGCCATTAATTCCCCAAACTCCCCATCTCGTTCGATTCCTCATCCCATCAGGAAGGAAGGCAAAAGCGTCATTCCCAAAACGTCAACTGTAAAGGTCAAAGATGGTTGCATGCTCAACAAGTTCAACGCAACACACTGCTGCGCCAAAGCCAGCCTATAAATCTTTGTACGCAACACCCATGCTTTAGTTCCATTTTTGTTACTCTTCAGACAAAACCCCACATCCACTTTCATATTATAATAACTTTGCAATTTTGTGGTTTCCTTGCCCTTTGCAATGAAGAGAAGTTTGCACGAGGGAGGAGAGCTAGACAGCCTCAACATGGCAAGTTGCTTGATGCTGCTTTCCCGAGGAAGGGGATGGCCGTTTCCTTCATATGACTCCATGAATAATAATTCTCCCAGCCGCGTTTTCGAGTGCAAAACGTGTAACCGGAAATTCCCATCATTTCAAGCCCTCGGGGGCCACCGCGCCAGCCATAAGAAGCCAAAGAGCATGGTCGGAGATGGCAACTTGGAGACTCAATCCCCGGTCAAGCCCAAAACGCACGAGTGCTCGATTTGTGGCGTAGAGTTCGCAATAGGCCAAGCTTTGGGGGGGCACATGAGAAGCCATAGAGCTGCCTTGAATTCTCAAAGTCAGGCTATTCCTTCGACGAACCCTGGTGCACCGCTGGTCAAAAAATCCAAAAGCAGAAGGGTTTTGTGTTTAGATTTGAATTTGACTCCTTATGAGAATGGCTTGGAGATTTTCAAGCTTGGCAAGGCAGCTCCTACGGCTGATTGTTTCTTTTAGTTCTTCTCACACATGTAATTGCAAAGAAAATGATGATATTTCTTTTGAATTTTAACTATTCAATGAAGAACTTTAGTTAGTCAAATCCTTGCAACTTGCGGAATTATGGCATCACGATGAGACATGCCACATGAAAATTATTTTTGATTGCTGCTTAGTTGACAAGATTATTGCAATAGAGCGACCTAGGAACTTTGAGCTATATATCTCTCTCTCTCTCTCTCTCAAGAAATAATAATAATAATAAATAAATAAAAAAGGAGGCTTTGATGTATATTAGTTTTACGAAAACAACAACGCGCTTTACAGCTGAGCAAGTAACGTCTATTTTTCGTGTTTCCTACGCCAACTCTTGTACTTTTACGTAGTTTGTGTGATGCAAGCTATGTAGTGACCATCACTTGCCAAAAATCACGCTAAGGAAGCTCAATTTACGTTAGCCTTCATTGTTCTTTATACGCGGCAATCGCTAAGACGCATGATATAAAACATGAAGAAAAAAAAAAAATGGACCAAGAAATTGTGGCAACCCAATATGCCTAATTTTGACCTTACACGTTATGCATGCTTTCACCAAAATTCTTTTTCATAACAAATACATTCGAAAGGAAATAATTTGAGAATTAAATGACTGGTTGTGACTGAATTATTACCAAACTCGGATTTGAACAGTGACACCCCACCAAATCAAAATTGCCGTATTTACTAAAATTATTGGCCCGCCGGCTAAGTTAATCATGAGTTTCTATGTTTTTCTTTTCTTTCTTTTTTTTAACAAGTCAAGTTCTTATACATTAAATAAGAAAAAGTGACATTTTGAAACCTGAGCTTTTTCAGGACGTGATCATGTGCTTACAAGGATAAAAAGAAAACAATCACCAATCGAAAATATCGGAGATTAGTAAGTCTGGACCGGAGCAGAGCAGAGCAGAGGAGCAGCAGCAGCAAAGTAGAGAAGTCGTTCGCTTTCCAATCTAATTTTTTCTCGAAAAGGACGACAAGAAATTATAAAACCCCCGAAAAACAAACAAAAAACGAAAGCTTTCGAGTGATCAAAGCTTTATTCTTTACATCTTAAAACAACTTTTTTTTTTTAAAAAAAAAAAAGTGTTAGGTTTTGGTGTTCGAGTGGAGATTCTTCAGCAAAAAGCTTTGAGTTTAAGGTTCATTCCATGTGATTAGAGATTGGATTCTACCAATGGGTTCTATAAATGAAACGGCGTAGTAGTGCAGATCGCAGTTGGTTCTCGCGATTGGAAGCTCAAGCTTTAAGCATCAAAATAGCAATATCATTGCGGAGAGCCTTCAGAGACTCCGCAGAATCGGACAGCAACGAAAAATGGTAGGCCCTGCTCGTTTCTCTCTGTCATTGTTGTTGAAATATTTTTAGTTAATAATATTAAAATATTTTTAAATAATATTTTTACTAAAAAATTAATTATAATATAATTTGTTAATAAAAAAGTGTTTCATATTATTATTTTATTAAAAATTATAATCTTAAATTTAATTCAAATATTAATAAATATATTTAATATTATATATATAATCAATTTTTTATGTAATTATAATTAAGATTATAAAAGACAAATTAATTATTTGGTTAAGAGAAATTTTTCACCCACATCAATAATTTTAATTTTTGTGAATTTAAATATATTATTTATATAAAAATAACTAATTTTGAAATTTAAAATTAATATTTAATGATAATATTGTTACTTAAATAATATAACAAATAGTATCATAACTTATAATTTTAAAATTTGAATATTTTTGTCTATGATAAGGATATATATACTTAATTTATAACTATTTTTTGACTAAAAAAAATCAAATATTTTTATATTTGTGTAACCGTATGAAATTTCTAACATTTAAGCATCCAATGAGTATTAATTTATCCTAGTGAAAATTGACTACTTTACAAAATAAGTTGGAAGAACTTCTTATACAAACATTATCTATAAAGTAGTTATTAAATTTATTAAGAAATATATTATATGTTAGTATAGTATGCCAAGACAATTGATTACAAATACTACCATTGGCTAAAACAATAAAATGATGAAAAATCTTTATAAATAATTTAAAATTAAATACATAACTTTATTTTATATAGACTGAAGATGAATCAGGTAGTTGAAATAGCTAATAATTATTGAAAAATGATGGTTACGTATAAAGATTGGTATGGGATATGACTGTTTGCACTGCATGATTATTGCATCATAATACATACTTCCATAAGGACAACTTCATTTGCTTGGTTTATGCAATTGAGACAATTCTGTAAGTCAAAGTTAAAATTTCCTGCTTAAGGGTTTTGATGTAGGTAGAATTAAAAGAGAAAGAATGGGTCAAAGTTAGGTATGAACAACTGAATCTTATTAAAGAAAAGAGGCTAAGTGCAATCTACCATAAACAATTATACTAAAGACAAATGGTGCGAGCACATTAAAAGAAGATATGTCCCAAACACTTCAAAATAAGGAGACCTTAGAAAGGTCACATCAAATCAAAATAACCTAAGGGGAAAGTAAATGTAGAATTATAAAAGTCCATATGTTGTAAAAAAGACATTATCAAGTGGAAACTGATTTTGATAGATATGAATGACAAAGATATGCTAAATCTTATTAACTTAAATGTAGTCAAGAAATACTTCATCTAAGTAGTAGTCAAGACTAAAATTCTCATTAGAGGACAAAAAGAAAAACATAGTAAAGAAAATAAGGTTGCAAAAAGGTGCTCAATAATTGGACTATTAACCATTAGTTAAGGATAAGAACCTAATGGATAAGATTAAAAAGAATGTAAGATATAATCATAAAGATAGGGTTTGCACACGAGAAACATTTGAATTATAGTCATGTTGAGTTATTGATTATGCTATTGATCTTTATCAGTTCTTGCAATATTAGTTTAATTATCTTTTCACTTCTTTATGTCTAAATACGTCACTTTCTTTGTTCAAATCATAAAAGATTATCATTCCTCCTTATATTTGCTTATAAATTTAACGTATTATGAATAACAATTTTCTTTTGTTATGAACAAGGTCTTTTATAACCCATAACTAAGTGCAATTAACATAATGGTATTTTATTAGTTAAAATATACCAATAGGGATTTAAAATAAACAAGACATAGATTGCATTGCTTGGTTTGAGACTCATAAAAACTTTTAGAATTTGTCTTAAAGCCATGTTAAGAGTCCTTATATGACATTGGCAAGTCAGGAGGGATCAATCATTTGAAATTCCCAGTAAAGCAAAGATCATGAAGTGAATGAGTCAATAAGCTAAGTACTTCCTAATAGGGAGGCTCTCAAGAAATAAAGCAAGCATTTTAAAGGCTCAAACACTTAATTTTGAATGTAATATGTGAGAAAGGAAATTGCATCTCCTTGGGTCAAGGCAACCTTTCTAGAAAAGAGCATGGGAAAAGAAATCCAAGAGCAAAAGCATATTAAAGAGAAAATAAAGTTTTCTTTGAATAAAAGGGCAAAGAGATCAAAATGATGGTTCTAGGCCTAGGCAATTAAGCGAGAAGTGATATGTGAAAAAAAGAAAGAGGCAAGGATGCCTTGAGTAGAAAGTAAGTGATAGTAAAGGATTTGCAGCAACTTAATTTTCAAAAAGAATAATAATATTGTCCTTTAATTATAAAGGCAAACAAATAAAGATAACGAATATAAAGATGAAGATTTTGCATGGCAAGGGCATGATATACTACAAGTCATGTGAGTAGCTATAGACCATAATTCTTAATAATCAATTAAGAGTTAGAAAATAAAAAGTGAAATAAAAAGATATTATAAAAAGTATGAAGTACCTAGGTTGTCACTATTCACGATTTATAGCAATTAATTAAGAATTAACTAAGGTAAGGTGAAATTATGAGGTGTCATAGGAGGTAAAGAACTCCAAGTAGGAGTATAATGTTAACCATGAATAAGAAAGATTTCTAAATGATACCTCTATTTGCAGTAACATTTAAAAAGGGCGCTGACAAGTGTTGGTGAAAAAAGGTAAACCTTTAATGGGTTCATTAGGTCACACTTCAATTCCTAATAATTTTAAGCATGTTTAAGAATGAATTTTGCACTTAAACCCTTACAAGTAGGATGTTGTAACCACCTTGAACAAGTTTAAATATACTTGCAAGCATATATAACTAATAAGGCAAGTTTGGAATGGCAACTCTAAATATATTTAAGAATGAACTTTGAAATCAAACCCTAGCAAGTAAGGTGATGCCACCATCTTAGACATGTTTAAATATGCCAATGACAATCTTACTCCAAAAAGTCAACTTCTACATATTTAACCCAATACAATTCTAACAACTCATTAATCTTATTTCATCAAAAATGACTAAATACAATTTTAGATGGATTCCTTACCTGAAAATCAATTAATTTTACCAAAATTTGTAATGCATTGTAGATAGACTAATTTATAGAAAGAAAAAAGAGAGAAAAGAAAAAAAACCACAAAGTAGGGGTAAGGAAAAATCAAAATGTGTGACAAGAAGTGAAAAACATAGAGTAAGGATAAAACATTGATTATGGCAAATTAGAACTAGAAAAAGATGTCTAGGTAATGATTTTCTCACAAAAACATTTGTGGAAGGACACAAAAAAGTGTCAAATGGCAATATTGAATGATATAAAGTTAGACTTGTTATTAAGAGTTATACTCAGTAAGGTGACATTAATTATACAAAGTCATTTTCGCCAATCTCGAAAAAATATTCATTAAGAATAATTATGACATTGGTGGCTCCTATGACTTAGCATTACATTATATGGATGCAAAAATTGTCTTTCTTAATAGAGATCTTAAAGATGTAGTTTACATAAATCAATCTAAAAATTTTTCCATAGAAAGCAAAAATCAAATGGTGTATAGACTTAAATGGTCAATATATATATGAAAACAAACTTATCAACAATGGTATCTTAAGTTTAATGATATCATCACATCTTTTGGATTTAAGGAAAATACTGTTGATCGATGTATTTATTAAAAGATCAATAGGAGTAAGTTCATCTTTCTAGTCTTATATGTTGACAATATTTTATTTGCTACTAATGATTTAAGTATATTGTGTGAGACTAATGATTTTCTTTAAAAAAATTTTGAAATGAAAGATATGAGAGGTGTCTTATATGATAGGAATAAAAATACTTTATGATAGATTAAAAGGACTATTAGGATTGTCTCAAAAGGGCTATATTAAAAAGATTTTGAAGAAATTAAATATGAATAAGTTTTCACATAAACTTGTTCCTATATAGAAGAGTAACAAATTTGGTCTCATGCAATGTCCAAAAAATGATGTGAAATGTAAGGAAATAAAATCTATTCTATATACCTTTATTATTGGTAGTTTGATGTATCTACAAACATGTACTATATTGAATATCAATTTCACCCTTAGAATACTAGGCATATATCAAAATAATATTCAAATGGATCATTGAAAAGTTAGAAAGAAAATGATGTGATGCCCATAAGGAACAAAAGATCATATGCTCAAGAATAGAAAATCCAATTATTTTAAAGTGATTAGATATTTGAATTCATATTTTCCCAAATGCCTTGATAGTAAAAGGTTAACTTTCAATTATCTATTTCTATTAGTAGAAGGAGTGGAATCACAAGAAAGTACAAAGTAGTCTGTCATTACTTCATCTACAATGGAAGCAACGTTTGTGACATATTTTGAAGTCACAATTCAAGCATTATGAGTATGAAATTTTATTTCAGGACTTAGGGTTGTCAACAACATTACTAAGCTACTAAAAATTTATTGTGATAACTTCAAAGTAGTATTCTTCTCTAAAAATAACAAATATGCAAAAGGCACCAAGCATATGGAATTAAAGTATTTTACCATTAAGGAAAGAGGTTCAGAAACAAAGAGTATTTATTAAGTACATTAATACGAATATTATAATAATAGATCCTTTGATGAAAGGTTATTTATAAAACATATTCTTATAATGGGGTTTGGTTGTAATAATAATGATTTATGATTATATTGATACTTTAAACTTAATAATATATTTTCGACATACATTATTTATTTTTTATTATATTATGATTATATATACATTAGTATTTTAAAATTAAGTATAAAATTTCTATGAGACATTATTATGGATTATTATCCAATTATATATCTTATGTATCTTTCATGTTAAATTGTAAATATTATAGTATATATAATGAAGTGTTCTAAATAAATAAATTATAATTGTCATTACTCACATTTAGAAGTTTATCATATTATAATATGATAATGGAATCATAAGAGATTGTTATCGTCATTTACGCATAACATTTTCTAGATTTTAAATGGACCAAGTGGAAGAACTTTTGAATATTTTCAATTAATAATATTAAAATGTTCTTGAATAATATTCTTATTAAAAAATCAATTATAATATGACTTGATTAATGAAAAAATAATTATATATGTTATTACGTTATTAAAAACTCTAATTTCGAGATTAATTCAGGAATTAATGGTTCTCTTTAATTTAAGTTATACAATTGTGTGTGTGTGTGTGTGTGTGTGTGTGTGTACATATATTGTAATCATATATTTTTAAATAAAATTTTCCATATGGTTTAGAAGGAGAAGACTAATATATATATATACATATTGGTCTTCTCCTCCTAAACCATATGGAATTTAAAAATATATGATTACAATAAAAGTTAAGAGAGAAAAATTAGTTATTAAATTAAGATAAACTCTCTAGTCATATCAATAACTTTAATTTTTATAAATTTAGTTATATTATTTACTGTATTATTTAGATGAAAATAATCAATTTCAAAATATGAAATTAATGTTTAATGATGATGTTCTTACTTAAACAATCTAACAATTATGGTATGATTTCAACAACTTTATTATAGTCTGGTAATTGATATGGAATCTAGTATTTGTTAAAACTTGACTTCACAATTAGGTTGTTAAATTCGACTTGTTCTTTCAAAGTTTCTCTTTGTTTGTTAAATTTTCTTGGCATCTTTGATATTAGGTGTCAATTAATGGAATAATGATGCCAATGGCCAATAAATTTGATTATGTTGGCTTAAGGTAGCTATTAGTTAAATGTAATTGATGTATTCTAGTTTGTGGTGACTAATTTTTAGCATCCTTAGACACAAATAGATAATTAATGGGTGCTTCTTGGAATTTTTATACTACCTAAACGTTTGATCTTCCATCTGGTTTCAACAAAAATTGGCATGAGAGCTATAATATTCTCTCAAGGTAAGGTAGTGTAAATAGTTTATGGACCTATTGAGCTCAATATAGGCCTTAAAGGCTGGATATAGTTGGAAAATCTTGATGAAGACTTGAAACTAACCATGTAGCGAGGTTACTTAATTGCCAGATTAGATTAATTTGGTGGAAAGAAGAAGATCCATTGAAGGTTCAATATAAGGGCATTAAACATGCTATGACAACACTTTCCATGAACTCATACTTACTTCAATTTTCTTGATGGAGCTTGATTGGTTAACCATAGGGTAGTGCTGCATTCTACTCACATTCACTAGTTTTTAAATTTTCTCGAGAGTATGCACATGAAGGCATAAAGGAGGGGGCTTTAAAACCTTAAACATCTAATGTATTTATTGTCGATTTATGGGTCGGAGCATTCATTCATAATGGTTTGATTGACAAGACCCGACCCAATAAATTAAGTGAGCAATTAAAGGGACAATAGTTATAAAAGGGAGATAGTTGAAAAGTCCCAAACTGTAAAAGACACAAAACGTAAGAAAATAAGAGATATAAGTCTTTTACATAGTGAGACATAGAGAATAAAATATTAAAAATTATTCTCACATTTTAAGGTATTTGAGTTGTGGAAATTGAGTGGTTGCATATGAGATTTTACTTAAATTGTAGATTGAGATAGTTAAATACTTGTGATTCAACTTGAATTTTGGATTGTGAAGCAAACTTTAATTTGAGATACATACATACATATATACATTAATTTTGATATGAAAACTAAGTCTTTAATTTTCAATATTAGTATCAGAGTATGTACACGTTGTTTTTTAGTCTCTCTGTGTTCTAATTTTGGGTACTTGGTGTTGCTAGCCTGTTTGTGAAAATCTTAATTTTTGACCCGTCAATGGAAATTTCGTGTACAATGGGTTTCAAAACTTAAAACTTTATATAAACATAGTTCATAAGTAGTAGAATAATCCTACAAAATATAAAGGTCTGATTTTCTCTAAGTTAGGAGAATTTGAGAATTAAAGTTTTTGAAAAAGAAACTTTAAAATCCAATTCTTCTTGGCACGTTGAGTTTAAGAAATGAAAAATTACACAGGCCTGTAATACTTGTTATAAGTATGGATTCTTGTAGAAAGAGACGCTTTTCCACAAAAACTCATCGTAGTCTGTAATTTCCTGTTGAACGAATTTGGGGAAGCAGGCGCATGTACCAAGCGCGCTTAGCGAGCCCGTGAAAGGAATAACTCTCAGTGATAGGTTTTAAGCACAAACCAGCGGACCTAGGCCACGTGTCACATGGACACTTCAGTTCTAACTCCGTGACACACGTGTGCATATGGTTTATCCTTCAGCTTTCAAATATTCCCATCTTAAGAGTGGCATTGCGCCAACTGACTGCAACAGGGAGATGTTGTGTATGACAGCCAATAGTCTAACGACGTATGCGTTGCAATTTTCTTGTTGTCTTCAAAACACCTTATCATGTGTGCCCGTCTTGACTCAAGCATATTGCTATAAGTTTGAAAATTTTTGACAGATGGCTTCACATCTTAAAATTAATAATAATAATAATAATAATAATAATAATAATAAAAGGATGGTTACATTGAATTAATTTTATAGTCCTATCACGTGTGAACAAAATTATTTATTGCAACAGACGTGTGCTACGCTGTTGATTATGCCTTAATAAGGCCTTTCTCATGATCTATTTATTAATTCAAATATTAATAAACATATTTAAGAGACACTAGCTAAAACTCAATCAGTGGATTATGCCACACGTCTTGTAGCCCAGTCGACGAAATAAGAAAAGAAAAAGGGCCCGTAAATGAGACGTGTTTTCTTGCTATTACTGGAAAATCGTACAAAGGACTTGAAGAGCGGTTTTAGAAATTAAATTAAAAAGAAAAATGGCGAAGAAAGTGAAAGGCAACAAGTGATGTGTTATGATAGTCACAAAGATCCAACGTCAAGTTTATGTTTGCCTTAGCCCATGAGTGATTTACTAGCCCATTGTAGTGCCTTTCTGTGCGTCAAGAGATGGCATGTAAACCCCAGAATATTATTTATAATTATGATTCTTATATGCTCAATTTTTTTGTAATTTGAAGCTATATCTCATTTTGTAATAAATTAAGAAAATGAGACAATCTAAGAATCATGATCTAGTAAAAAGCATATCATGATATTGAAAATTGTGATTAATTGTTTTTAGCATGTCATGAATATGCACGTGAGGTTTACATGATTTAATGAAGTCATCATGGATATACCTTATACAAATGTAGATAATTATATGACTAAAATTAATTATGATATGTTCATGATATGCTTATGTAAATTTAGGTGAAATTTATATGCATGTCTTATTCAATGCCTTTGAAAATCACTTAAGTATGTTATGATGTATTCCTAATGAGTAGTAGCAATTTAAAAAGAGGGAAAAGGTTACATGCTTTAGAGTTATTAGCAAAATTATGTGAGTTAATTTTTATTATGATGTTGACATATGAAATTATTTATCATGTAATATGCATATTAATAATGGCATGAGGAATCTTAATCTTAGTGAGAGATTTAGATTCTAGTAGGTATTCATAAATTAGAAGACTTGAAAAGAATTTTCATCTATAGAACTAAAATTTTGCCAAAATTAATTAGAAAAATAATAATTTGACATTGAAATGTAAGAGATAATTGCAAGTATAACAAATTTTTAATCTTATATCCTATGTTAGATTATGTTAGTTTAGTTGAATTCGTTGTAAAATTACTATACATGTGTGGTTGTATTAACATCATTAAACACTAGTGTCTCTCTATCCACGAGTCATGACAACTAAGTTTTGCTATAAATAGATTGCTTATGTAAACAAATGAAATTAAGAGATTTAGCTTTGAAAACATATTGAGTCCTAAGTAAAACTAAAAGTTAATATTACTCACATAATAATATAGAGAAATATAAGAATTGATCTCATTAAAGAGTCTAAGAAGTATTTTACTTGTCAAATGATATGGTTTGCTCTTAAATTGATTTTGGAAGTATATTCTTACTTGAGTTAAAAAAACTCATTGTGAGCATGAAATATTCATTTAACGCTCATATGATAGTCTTAATAAAAAGTGTAAAGTTAGAATTGAATTTATCAATTTACATCTTCATTCAAATAATAAAAACTAGTTGCAATTTATTTTTTTCCTAAAAGTTATTAGCATATATAAACTAGGATACATAATGATTACATTAGGTAATTATATGACATTGAATGTCATAAGTACTTAAAGACAAGCACTTAAAAGTTACTAAATTTTCTTATATGTGGTTCAACTCTAAGCAAATGTTTAATACTTTTATGTGACTCAAGCAATAAATCCTTTGATAAAAGTAATTTGAAAAAGAATTAAAAAAGATTAAACTAGTTGACATGAGAGATAAGCATGTCATTAAATAAAAGGACAAGACTAATTATTAACATTATGGTAAAAAGAGTCAAATGTTGTTAAATGCTTAAAGTACATTCAGCTAGCAAAGAATATGACCTATTATCTACTTTTTTCATTTGTGCTTAAGGTGCCCAATTAGTATTACTCATTAGATTCAATCCTAAGTGAATAATAAATGCTTGAGTAATGGATTGTATAGAATGAGAACTTAGAGCATTAATAAAACATTAAAAAATGTTATTAGGATGTAATGGATATATGAAGAATTTGTTTGAATACCATAGGGTATTACCACTTGCAAAAGAGATTGCATAGTGGTTAAATTTAATTCTTATCATAAGATTTCTTATATGCTAAAGTTTGCCAAAAGTTAGTCTTATCATAATTCTTTTTTATTTAAGTCATAAACTATACTCTCATGATGGTAGTATAAATGTTTAAGGTAATACCATGCACTATAACTTTTGTCTAAATGATTAGATTATATGGATAATGAATTCCAAAATATCAATTATTTTTCCTTGATTACATCAATTTAAAGAGACTATTGATGTCAACATTATGTATGGGTGGTTAGGTTATGTTGGGCAATAAAGGATTGAGAGTTAAATTAGAGAAAATTCTATCAAACTTACTTGTTTATATTGATTAGCCTATATAAAAGTATGACCTAATTAAAAAAAATAAAATGAATTTATTTAAAAGGCAATACTTATATCAATATGAATCCATTTTAATATATGTGAGCTAATAAATACAAAGACAAGATATTGGACTCATTTTAATTATATTTACAGATGACTTTAAACATTTGGTCATGTATTTGATATCCCATTAGTTTGAGCAAATAAGTACTTTAAGATAAAATTTGTGTGGTTGAAAATCACAAAAAATATAAAAAGAAGCCCTAATATAATGACAAAGATTGACCAAAAATATAAGCATTTATTCAAGCATTATAATAGGCTCTATAATGAAATTAAAGGAATGGAACTACTAGCCATTCAAAGAACTTTTGTTATAAGGTGTTAGTACAATGGCAAGAATAGTTTGTAAAAGTCTATAAGGTTAATGATAACATAAAGAAGAAACTTGTAAATATCATATTTACAAGATGAATAAGAAAGTACATCTTATAAGTTTAATCTTATACCTTGAATTGCACACTTCCCTATTTTATTTGCTAAAGTCAAGTAAGAAAACTTATCTAAATAGTTTCTAGCTCTAAGGTCAATGGCTATTGTTTATAACATTTCACTAAAGAGTGAAACTTATGTCCAAGAACCTAATGAATATTGTTAAAGAATGTTATATTCATTAATGAG
The DNA here is from genome assembly GCA_020883675.1 of Bruguiera gymnorhiza. NCBI lineage: Eukaryota > Viridiplantae > Streptophyta > Magnoliopsida > Malpighiales > Rhizophoraceae > Bruguiera > Bruguiera gymnorhiza. The sequence continues at coordinate 3,732,299 of JAIRCJ010001050.1, forward strand.
CAAACATATGGAAATATGAGTAAATTAGACTTATAAGATATCATATTCTAAATAGAAAAAAAAATTTAATAGTAATGTAATTAAATAAGTATTTTAATTTATGTTGAATTATAAAATTAATGAACTAAATGGTATGCTATGTTATTAAGATGAGATATGTGATGATGTATCTCATTCTACTTAAGTTAATGAGAACATTTGGTTTTTGGGAAGTTCAATTGCATGCAAGTAGCCATAAAGTGATCCCAATTAAGAAACTTAAAAATTAAATGGGATATTAAGTTAGCTACATGCCAAGATGATTGAGAGATTGAATAGATTTAAAATGTTTTCCTATATCTTACTTATTGTGAATAAGAGATAGTAATAAAATAAGAAGTCAATGAAATCTTATTATCTCTAACACATGATAGATTTATAGTTAGGTATAAAATAGTAAAGATAAGTAAACTCTCAAATAGATGCCAACCATATAAATGCAAAGTTATAAGATTTATTAAAAGCGAAGAAGTTATGTCTTAGAAGAAGATATGTCATTTTATAAACCTTAAAAGTTTATATTTAATTCATTAATTCTCATCATAATTGCATATTTAAAACTAGAATTACATAAAATATACTAAAAAATTATTTTCTTATATGGCAAACTAACTTATATATATATGTAAGTGCAAAGATTGCATACTGTAAAATTTAATATGTAGCCTAAAACAAGTAATTAGTATGTGGTATTGAAATTGCAATAGAAAATTTTCATATATGGATTTGTATTAATACATAATGACTACTATATATATGGTAAACATTTGAGCACTTGGTTTATCATTCTGTATCTTCATGTTAGCAACATATAAGGAGTTTGTTAAAATCATTGAAAAATGATTGTCTTCTATTTTGAAGTAGAATAACAAGGGCCATATAAACAAAATTATCTTTAATTTGATGATCAAAGCTGATGAATTGTTTGAAAAAATTTTTTAAACAATTTTACTAAGGAAATGTAGTCTCATTAATAGCCCTTAAAGAGTCTAAATTTTATAATATATATATTAACTTCTTAAGTTAAATAGTGAAATAGTAATGGTATTGTAGTTTAGTATTATTAATGACAAACAATATTTCATGTTTGAGTTATACAATGGTCATCAAATTGAGAAAAGTTTAGATCTTATACATGTATAACAAATGTAGTTAAGATGATATTAAGATGTTTGGTGACTGCTGTAGGCTATTTTTTATGTCATAAGAAGTGATACAAAGAAAGAAATTACACTTACATGGTCTTATGTTATTATTGAGAATAATAATTTTATTAAGTGCAAAATAGTAAATGAACTTACTTACTTGCTTAATGATGAGATCATTATATGTAAAGTAAAAAGTACACATGCATAGCCTTATGTAAATGTAGGCAAAGTTTGTTGCTTATGTCTAGTTGTAGTAAATGATGGTGTTTGTTGGAAATGTTTTTTCAAATATTGAAAATTGTCATAGATTGCAAGTATCTTTAAATGAAAATTATCTGTAAGTGACAATTTAATAAGTGATCCTTACAAGAAAAAATCTTAAGTAAGATATTAAGGCAAATTATTTTAACTTGAAGTATAACTTAATGAGAAACATGATATTTCAAATGAAAGTCTCTTATTAAGTTTTTAAAAATTGAGTAAAGATTTATAGATTTGCATAAAGTGCAATGTGTTTATACTAATATAAATTTACAGCAATAAGTAAGTGACACATTTATAAGTATTCAAATAAGCTACTAAAAAGGTATGTTATGCAAGTTGAGATTGATCCATTCATACAAGTAATTGCCTTGTATCACTTGAAAAGTGAGTAACAATAAGACAATTTAAGCATAAGAAACAATTTAGAGAAATTATGCTTAAAATTATCGGTTGCCTTGAAAGAGTCAAGATAGGCCTTAGAGATTAAAATGAAGAGTAAGGTCATTGCCTATTATTCATATAACATGTGAAAAGTTAGATATGAGATTTCAGTTTAATGCTTTGAAAAGTAAATACTTATAACTTGAGAGAAATTAAATAAAGATCTATATCATGATTCTCTTATGAAATAGAGTAAAAATGGCATATAGTCTATAAAGGAGGAAACTTATAACAGCATATGATTCATACCATATTGTTACGGACGGTGACAGGTTATGTCACAAACAGGTTAGGTACAACCCAACTCCCACATCATATAGAAAAAGGGGGATCTTGGGTCATATAAGTATGAGTACTACACATCCTAATAGGCTGCTTTTTAGGAAAAAAGTAATGACCCCATGACAGATTGTATTAAAACCAACTCAACCCTAACTCTAGTGTCTCCCACCAAGCACTTCACACTAGGAATAAAATGCAATGCATTCCTAGTTCTAACAGGCTATTTTTTGGGAAGAAAGTAATAACCCCATGACAGATAGTATCAAAGCCAATCTGACCCTGACTCTAGTGTCTCCCACCAAGCGCTTCACATGTAAGAAGTAAGTAAAGGGAGTCCTGATTCTTGATGAGGACGTCGATGGATTCGGTGAGGGAGAATGTCATGGACGGTGACAGGTTATGTCACAAACAGGTTAAGTACGACCCAACTCCCTTATCGAACAGAAAGAGGGGGATCTTGGGTCATATAAGCGTGGGTGCTACACACCTTAACAGGCTGTCTTTTGGGGAGAAAGTAATAACCCTGTGACAAATAGTATCAAAGTCGACCCAACTCCAACTCTGATGTCTCCCGCCAAGCACTTCACACGCAAGAAGTAGGCAAGAAGAGCCCTGATTTCCGACAAGGACATCGATGGATTCAGTGGGAAAGAATGTCACAGACGGGTTATGTCACAAATGGATTAGGTACGACCTAACTAGAGAGAAAGTAATGACCCCGTAACAATATGTACTAATTGAATAACCAAACAAAGGAAGTGGAAGAATTCATCCATGTTTCTTCATTATGTGAGTCCCTTGAGGCAATACCAAAGCCTTTTTTGTGTCTTATGTTATTTCTAACTATATTTTAAGGTGTTAACTTAATGATTACTACTTTAACATATTACTTATAGTTATGAGATATTTGACCTTTCAAACATGTTTAAGAAAATAATTGGATTGATACTAATATTATAAATATATAAGAAAAACTATTATTACAAAGTGTTTATTATATTTATTTATTAATTGATCAATTATATCATTCTAATTAGAATTGAGTATAACTATAAATACATTATGAGAAAATGCATCGAGTTAAGGTTTAAAAGGATAATATAAACTATAATTGATATAATAAAATAAATTTGGGACACTACAAAATATAGTTATGATTGTTATTTTTTCTAAGAGTTGTAGCCACTATATTTTCCCTAATAGACATAGTATATTTACAAGTTTGCACAACTCATTTACTAAGTATAAAAAGATATTTGAGAAAATCAAATAATTACATGGTCAAGTAAAGAGAACTCATCATATATGAGTAAGAAATGTTAATTTATAAATCTAAGTATCTACTTATGACAAGTTGATTAACTTAATTGGACTTGATAAATTAAGTGAATGATTAAAGGGATAAAAATTATAGAAGAGAACAATTGGAATGTCTCAAACTACTCTTATATAATTAACTACTCTCTCTCTCTCTCTGGAAGATACAAAACCTAAGAAAATTAGATAGATAAGTTTGTTATACAGTAAAATATAAAGAAGAAAATATTAAAGATTATTTTCAAATTTTAGTCTATTTTGACTACAAAAAAGTAAATATTTTTAATGTAATTTCTTTCAAAATGTGCTATAATTAAGATAATTAAATACTAGTAATTCAACTCAAATTTTGAATTGTAGAGAAAACTTTGGTGAGGTGTATATATATATTTACATTTTTTTTTGTATGAAAATTATGTCCTTAATTTTCAGCGTGTATAGAAACACCCGAGTACATAATCAAGAGATGAATGCAATAGACTGATGGGTTAAGCCGAAGAAAGAAGGCCCGTTTAGAGTATCATCTAGGAGAGTATAATTTGGGCTGTTCTGGGGGCTTGAAGAAGGTTGTGATGATTTTGACAACTGTCTCAAACCATATGAATTTAACCCAATTTTCCATTAGTTTCTTTTTACAGTTAAATCACAGCTCCACATATTTTCCATCCTAATCTAAATATGCATTTGGAAGCGCACCTATTGCTTCTTCATTGCATCATTATGAAGTACTCCTGTGGTGCTTCTAAGCTAATTTAGTATATACATTTCTTGTAGGCCAACAACAAAGTAAAGACCATATCCTTGTCTTTACACATTGCCATATCAAACATCGATAATACTTGAACAGTGCTTGATGTATCAGATAGCATCAAGTAGTTAAAGATTGCTTGTCCTGATCTTTGGTCAAGTCATATTAATGAACTTTTAGCCTCTGACATTGACATTGTAATGGGAAAAGTTGCTTCTAGTAAATGCATTTGAGGTCATGTTTTCTCTATAACATTGAAACGAAGTTAAGTAGATTAGCTGTGCAATTTGGGCATGTCAGAGCTAATATTAAGAAATCTATGCTTCTTGGTGTGGCTTTGCAAATCTTGACAATTGTGCTGGAAAATTTCTATCATATTAATTATGATGAGTGTGGGTGCATGGTTAATATCAGATTCTTTCTTGCTATGTCACTCTGACAGAAACTTGCCCACCTTCCTCCTCCTTTCAGGGGCCCTTGGGGATACCTCATAAATGGGAACCACTAAACATTCTGGGATCTCAAAGCAATCTGAAGTAATATTGCTTTCAAACTCCTCTAATATAATTTATCAACTGTTGAAGGGCACACTTCTTTTCTTGGAACTGGCTTTCATTTTGCTTGCACCCTTACAGCTTTTGCTCACCTCTGCAGTTTTAGCATTTGAGAAACCATGACCAAGTTTGGTTCATGTATTTTTAATCATGTTTTGCTCTCCTAAACAACTCTTTGAAATTTCAATTCGGATGTTCTTTCTTGGCTGCTCTATGTGGGGCAATCGTCCATTGAGATTCTCACCCCATATAATTGTTTTTGGCAGCCTTTCCCGCACAAAAGCTTTTGGTTGCCAAAAGATACTGGCTGCCTAACTGACGGAGATAGGCTATGATAATTCCTCAAGGATTGAACCAAAGCGAGACCATCAGTGGTTTATGGATACCTGTGGCACTGCACCAGGGTTGTTCAGCAGCAAGAAGCAAGCAATTGAAGCCATTGATAACAGGCCAGTTTCAGGAACTTCCCACATGAATATTTCTCCATGGCATAATAGTTCTAGTTTTCAGTCATTATCTAGGCAATTTAGTGACCGCCTATTTGCATCTGAAGCGGTCAGGACTCCAAGCATGGTTGATCGGAGTGTTCCTTTTGTTAGTAGTGGAAATTTGGATATGGGAAGAAAGGACTTTAACGACATATATGGTAGCAGTGCATCCAATAGATTGTCCATGTCTTGCACAGTTAGATACCCCTCAGGATGCAACTTTGGGGGAATTAGAACAGTGAAAGTCAATCAAGTCAGGGACTCCAGCCATGAAATATCTGCATCCATGGGGCACTCCTATGGCACAAGGGATACCTATACAATCTCCACCAGTACTAATTATGACAATAGTGATGGCAGTGGCATATCTTTGGGCCCAACTTATTGCAATGGGGACGGGAATGGCATCTCAATTGGCCCCATGTTTAGTAAATCAGATGGCAGTTTTATTTCAATGTGTCACACTTCCAACGAAGGGAAAGCTCATTTTATGTCAATGGGTCATAATTATAACAGAGGAAATGAAAACAATTACTATTAAAAATAATAATTTAATATATCTCTTTTTATATTATTTTAAATTTGAGTATTTGTTTTAAAATTTATTTTAGGTAAATCGATAATTTTAGGTAATTTAAGAGAGTAGAGTAAAGGGTTTTTTATTTGTTGATTAAATGTGAAAAAAATTTATTTAAATTTGATAGTACTCAAAAAAATAAAAAATTAAATAAAAATTAAATAAAAATATATAATAAGAAATTTTTATTTTTAATTAAAAATATAACAACTGATGTATTTTTAATATATAATAAATAATTTTTAATTTTAATTTAATATTATAATAATTAATATATTTATAATATATTTTTATTTAATATTAAAAAATTAGTGATAATACTGTATCAATCAATCTGTCAACCGCTTGACAAGGGGATGCCAACCTTACAAACACGGCTTTGATAAAGGTTGGCGGCTTTGATAAAGGTTGGTGGGGTCATATCAATGGCAACCTCCTTTGCCAGGGAACATGAGACTTCCATCTCGATTGGCCCTGCCTTTGATAAACCCAGTGAAACTTTCATTTCGATGGGTCCTATAGCATGGTAGATGATAGGATTATATCCGATGGTCCAACATAAGATAAGGTGAATGACATCACGTCCACGGGCTCTGCCCGGGATAAAGGAGATTCCAGCATACTATGTATCGGCCATAGCTACAGGGGTGGGGGCAATAGCATGTACTTCGGAGGATATGACATCTAACTCTAAAGCATAAGAAGTAGGGAAATTCCAGTCCAGGATTTTATAACGTCATTCTGGATCCCCGGTTAAATAGCAAGATTTCCGTAGCTTTGGCCCAAAAACCAAGGTTGAGATTTTAGAAGTACAGACCGTCATTTCTTATCATCGGCTACTTCTAGCGGAAGGCTTACCTTTAACTAGATCCGGATGATTTAAGTCAACTTTTGTGCATGAAAGTCGACTTGTTTAATACCCGAAACAATATTACAAGAAAAACAAAAAAAAAAGAAGAAGAAAGCTTGGTTATGCCTTTGGCAGCTATAGTTATTAATTAATCACGAAGTAATCTACTTGTGCGAATCTCAAGCATTGGCCTAATTACTAAATTGTGTGTAATCTCTATTTTTTAAAACAAGATTTCAATCTTAAAGTCTTTTATTCAAAATAAAACAATGAATATTGGAGGGAAATCAAAAGTGAATCCTTTAACTTTAATGCGAATTACTTGTTTTTAATTAGATATAACTCTTAGACAACAATCTGAAGAATATATATATATATATATATATATATATATATAGACACGTCGACTCATAATAGTGGAAAACCTGTTGGTCCAATTGAAAGCCACAATGGGGCATAGATGCCAAACTATCCAACCGAAGGTAGCTGGCCCCATTAATCCTCCTATATCATGTATGAGTAAAATAGTTAGGTTGTATGATTATATCATTGTTTACATAATTGCCTTCTTCGAATTCATATGTAGGCGAGGATGCCATAGCATTGAGAAAAAGACTATATGTCTATGTATGATGCATGGGACAAACCACCATTTAACCACACAGCTAATTTGAGTGGCCACCACTAGGTAGAGCCCCATGAGGATTAGGTCAAGAGATCTTTAAGTAATTACTCCACAAATTAGTGAAATACAAGTACCTCTATAAAATTCTAATCCTCCTGGAAAAAAAATAAAAAAAGGTCATGGACCCAAATTTTTTGACCCAAACCCAAAAATTTAAGGTTACACAACTTGAACTAATTTTCTTATTTTGAAGAAAAATTGAGTAAAATAAAAAATTTTAGTATTTAAACTATAAAATTTATATACAACAAACATAATCTCTACTATTTTACTATTAATTTTATGAATTTTTTTGTGAAAATACAAAATAAATTTATTATTTAATATTATTTTGTATTTTTAAACATTACTTTATTTATCTATATGCATACTACTTTATATTTCTAATATTTTTATTTTTATATTTATTTTATTTATTTATCATATTTTAAATTTATTTTATATATTCACGTATTTCATATTAATTTTTGGAATATTTATTTCATATAATTATCTAATATTTCTCATATTTATAATATTTTAAAAATTATATATTACATTAACATACATACATACATTCATATGCATGTTATAAATAATATAAATATATACAATATATAAAATACAAACATTTAATTAATCATATGTTTTTATATATAATTATATATAAAGAATAAAAAATAAATAATAATATATCTTCACATATTTTAATAAAAGATAAAATAAAAACTTTGTAAAAAATAAACATATATATTTTTAGAAAAAGTTAATAAGTTGACTTGTAAGTTAATTCTAACTTGAATGACCTGAATTCAAAAAAAAATTCAAACGTGACAGATTTGAAAATTAATTTGACCCTCCAAACTCAAAATAACCCCAAATTTACTAAACCCAGCCTATTAGACACCTCCACCTATAGATCTGTTTTCTGATATTAAAGCGTTTGACTAATTAGCTACTCAAACTCCACAAGAGAGATCGAATCAACATGTAAGGTATTGTACATTTTGATGGGTGATTTAACGATTTTCTCTCTGAAAAATGCCTTGCTTTCTCGTCAAGAGCCTGGTGAAACTTTCACATAGGGGCCACCATTAAGGCGATTATCGATCTACATAGGAGACCAAAAAAAAAACAAGAAGCAGAGAAGAGCTTCGAATGATATATAGGGACCAACTTAAGTTTCCATATACAAGCAAGATTGGTGGGTATTGGAAAATAAACACACAACACACAGACGCACACGAGATCTTTTAGGAGTAGAGAAAAGAAGAATACTTGTTCATAAATAGAACTCAAAGTTAGGCAACATCAATATAATCCTGTTATTTTGGACGTTCCACTTGAATCCCTTCAACCAGATCCATCGGTGGATGTTACTTTGCAAAGATCAATGGCAACTTGTCCTTGATTTGTGATCTCTATCGTTTCATTCCCAATTAGAGTACTTGGCGCTTCGTTGTCATTGTTGAAATTGGATTGAGATTGACATTCCTTGCCCTTACCCCACAAGACAAGATATAGTCCAATAACAATCACAGCTGCCCCCATTATCCTGCAAGAAAATTAGTCGGGGTCACACAGTTCGTAGTCCACCAAATTTCTTAAACTTGCTATAATTACGTGCCCAACTAATTTAGGGGGGCAATAATATTTTCCAAAAATAGCAGAATATTTTAGGTATTGAAGTCTATTGACACAATAATTACTAGTTGAAGGCATGTGCGGAGAACCAAAAAAGATGCTCACCTTCCCAGGTACATTGTCTCTGATAAAAAAATGGAGCCCATAATTGTAACAATCACCATACTTAAGGGATTAAAGGCAGTCACAAAAACAGGTCCTTTAACCTTCATTGCGACTCCTTGAACATAATAACCAACCCCCGAACAAATTACTCCCTGCAGTCCAAATAGTATATATCTACACTTAGTTAAACCCCAGACACACACACACACACACACACACACACCTTGGCATTCGTAGTTCTACTTTTCGGTTTGCTTAGTTAGAAGATAAAACAAAGTGTTTTTAAGACTCAACTTCTATACTGGGTACAGTTACAGATGCTCTTACACTTAAAACAATCTTATTCTTTTTCTTTTTAACAGCAAAAATATATATTCGCCATAAAACAGCAAAAAAGCGCTCTATGAACAACAGATCCAAAGAGTATTAAGTAGCAAAACTATGAACCCTGCAAACTCGTATTGTTAATGCTTGAAGATATTTGATTACTAAGGAAAATAATAAATGAATTACTTTATATTAACATATTATATGTGAATGTCTAAGAAACTTGAGTCGATATAATAGCAATATCCTTTTAATGGTGTCCGTGTGATAACACTTAAGTAAAAGGGATTGCATTTGTATTTGAGTGGTACATACACCATAAACTGCAGCCAATAATTTAGAATCCAAGTGTATGGACCAGACTGAGGATTTGCCCCATTCCACTGCAACAGCAAATAGGGAAGCTTCAATGGCACCCAGCAAGCAGATCAGCACCGTTAGAGAAAGCTCAGCAGGATAGGATCTTAGAGTTATCGCCTGTAAGGTAACTCAGATTTTACTAATTAGAAGGATTTGGAAATATTTAACTAATTAGTATTAGATGTACATCACACATAAATTTATCTTATTTATCAAGTAGTCCTGTTTTGTTTACATTTTATTTAAATTGAAATAAAAATCTTAAATTATAAGTTTTTTCTAGAAAAAAATAAAATAAATTTAAGAATAATTTTTTTATAAAATAAAAGTAAAAATACAAAAAAAACTTAAATTATGAGTATTTTAAAAAAATAAATTTGAAAATATCTTTTTTCTTCACTGAATAAACAAAAATATTAATTTAAAATTATTTTTCTTTTTTTAGAAATTATTATTATTCTTATTTTTTTACTTTTTTTATTATGAGTAATTGCATTACATTATTTTTAAATATATATAAACAATTATTAATATAAATTGAGTAAATTATAATATATATTAGTTTATAATTAAAAAAATTAAGTATATCAAATATATATTAGAATTTTAGTTTTATTAAAATACTATAGATAGTAAGATTTAATTAAAAAATTAAAATATGAATCAATATTAACATATACTAGAGTCATGGGTTTGTAATTATTATGTTATTATAAAATAATAATATAATTATATATCAAAATTTATATTTACTCTTAATAATGGAAGTAACTTTTTAAAAATTTAAATTTTTAACTAATTAATCATATCAATGAGAAATAACACCACAATAACACTTAGCAAACAAAGTATTATCCTTTTTATAGTAATTTATTCTACTTTTTGTTGTAAATTAGTTATATCAACTAAACGTGAAGGAACAAAAAACATCAAGATAGAAACATAAGTTTAGTCTACAATAAAGAAATTTTAAATTATAATCTTATAAAAAGTAGAAAAAAAGCATAATATTCTTTAAATCAATAATTAGAAAAAAATTAAAAATTTAGAAGTAATGAAAGATTTATGTTATAACTCAAAGTCTTCTATTAAGTATAGTAAAATAAAAGTAGATTAATAAGAGTATAAATGAATTTTTATTTATATTATTAATAAGAATTTAGGACTTTTGGTATATAATAATTTACCATAATAGTATTAATAGATATTAATATTAAGATTTAATATCAAATTAATATTCAATTAAAGATGAAAATTAGAGAAATAAATAATAATTAATATGTCATGATAAACTCTTCTCAGATCTCTCATAAATCGTAACTTCTAAAATTTCTTTCCTATATATCTTCTTTTGCTTTCAACTCTCCCAACTAAAAACCCTTATGTTTTCCTAAAAAATCAAACTAACCTAAACTTCCACTTTGTTCAAGGTTTTCTGCTTTATTCCCATATTGATAGACTTTTGCAAATAGTTGAAGTTCAATAGAATTTTTTTCTAACCTCTTATTTAAGAGGATCAAAGTTTATAATGTTAAGTAACAATATCTCATCTCATTTTATTTTTTTGAAGGGTTTATTTCTTTCATTGATATTGCTACTTCTCAATATTTACTTATTAGTTAATAACTATTGTGTTAGTGTTAAGTAATTTTAAATTTGTATTGAATCTATTGATAAACAAATATTAATTAATAAATAGATATTTTAGAGATTATTACGATGTTTTTATTACACTTTAATATGTTTTAATGCTTTTAAAATTTCAAAACCATTACTCGTTACATTTAAAGGTGTAATATGATCACCACGTACGACACTTCTAGCAACATCCCTAGAGAATTTACCGAGAAACGTATGCATGGTTACGTTACCTGAAGAATGAAGAAACAAGCCCAACAGAAGCTACCAGCAGTAATCATGAGACCTCCTTTAAGGTGATCAGCTTCCTTGGTTATTGAATTGGTTGATATATGTGGACCATATCCTTTTGTCGACGGAAAATCCAGTTTTGTTCCTTTGAAAAGGGTCATCAACATCGCTCCTCCCACTATCACTATGGTCCCCAAGATCTTCACCTGGCTACGCAGTTTCTTTACGTTAACCTTCTCAAGCCTGTATAAATAATAGCCCAGACAAAGTTTAATCCACCGTCCGAGTATATCTAATGCTCATTTTGCTTGGTGACTAAACTAGAGGGTTACCCGAAAGCCCATGCCAATAAAAATGCAAAGGCAGGAAGGATGTTGCACATTGCAGCACTAAAAGTTGCTGTGGTGTACTTCATGCCAGTGTAGAACAGATTCTGGTCAATCGCTGGCCTACGCAATCCGAGATGGAAATAACAATAATTTTGTTTAAAAGGGATAAGTTTTCAGAAAGTTCTAAACTTTTGACCATTTTTGTAATTGAGTTCTAAATTTTTTTGAGTTTTCAAATCAATTATAAATTTTTAATTTTCATTACATATAAATTCTTTTTTATAGACAAAATTTAATCAAACTGTCAAATATGTTATTTTACTTGAAAAAAATTATATATAAAATATCCAAAATATGTCCTAAATATATTTTGTTAATTTCCTCCTTTCTACACATATTAAAAAGAAAAAATCCTAAATTTTCCTTAATTTTTCCAAATTCATAAGAAAATAATTTAGGATTTTTACTTTTTATATGTCACACAATGGAGAAAATTTTAACAAAATATACATTTAAAGGTATTTTTATTTTTTTAGAATATATTTTTAAAAAATATCTATAAATTCAAGTCACTTATCTAAAAGTTGGATTAATTTATATTTAAAAAAGGCTTCACGTTGAATAGAAATTAAAAGCTGATCACTAATTTAAATTTAAAAAAAAAAATCAATGACTCAATTATAGAAATTCTTAAGAACTTAAAACTTCTTGAGAGTTTATCCTGGAAAGTAAAATAGCTTCGTTATTATGGCCAAGAATCTCACTCCAGCAAGCCCAGCAAAGCGATCTTAAAGAAGATGGAGAAAGTCATCCTTGTTCTTACTTTCCTGTAAGTAAAAATCAATATGAATAAGGATTGATCCAAAAATAAAAATAAATAAATAAATAAATAAAAGTGAATAAGAATGTCTAATTCTTGTTCTTGATATCTTCGATTTTCTTGGTCTTTTTTCACAAATGAAGTCGGGGCTTCTTTTCCAGGAACATCTTGCTAGAATAGTGTTTGAACTTGTATTTTAGGTTTCTAAACCCTCCATTGCAACACAAAAAAAAAAAAAAAAGTTTTCATTAGGTTAATGGAGATTAATTGATTCTAACTAATACGAAATTATCATGGTTAATTAAGAACCTAAATTTTAAAATCGAATATACCAAAGAAAACGACATATATGACATAGAAAGGAATTTTCTAATGGATAGAGAAACGAAATTAGTCAGAAACGATAGTTGAAGGGCAGACGCCCTAGAGAGCTCCCCATAGGCTTCACCAATCACAATCCGCACATGTAATATTGTTAATGCAAATAAAATCGAGAGTAGAGAAAAATAAAGGGTAAGATTAGATATGGACCAATTTCTATACTCGTAATAAGGAGCCGCTACCATTTTCAAAATGAGAGAGAGAGACCTATCAAAAATAATGGCAAAGGGAGCAATCACAAGGGCAGCGACAATATGTCTATAGACTACAAATACATGTTGGCTCATCGCTTCGTTCAGAGCAAACTTAGAAATAAGGGACATTCCTGCCTGCCCAAACTGCAAGAAGATAACAGCCAAGAATGGCTTTGCTTTCTCACACAAGTCACCCGATGAGAACCCCATGAACATGTTGTAGTTCAATCTCTCTCCCTCTCCCCCTTCTAAATTTCGGTGCTTATGAGCACAATCAAGGTAGCCAGTCCAACGTTGCATATATAGAGTTTCTCACGGACGTTTCTCAATATGCGTTACGCACGTACAATATTAATTAGCCCGTCTTTGGTAAAAGTCGTGGGACTCCACCAGCCATAAATTCAGCTATCGTAGATAGCTCAATGGAAAGCCAAATTCTCTTCGAGATTAGGCTCAATAAAGGTAAAGGAATCTGCTGTCAATGTCGTCACATAAATATCACACCATTTAAATTGCTGACCGAAGGGGATGAAAAAGAATATGGCAACATTTGTCTACCAAAGTGGTGGATTGGTGGGGTTTACTTAAACTTTTCCACACATCAAACTAATTAAAGCACGGATGAGGATTGGAGGTTGCTATTAGTGTGTTTTAATAGCCAAAGAATTAGCTGCTGGATAGAAAGTTTATTTGTAGTCATGTGGATCGAAATGAGAGCACCAAAGGAAAGATCACGGGGAGGTTACAATCAAAAGAACATTGAAAGACCATGTTGCAATCTCTTAGAATTTCACCATTTAACTTCCTTCTTTGACTCGAGAAAATTAGTTTAATAGAGTCCGTAATTATCTATATTAGAATGATATGCTAAAATTGTATGTTATATGTGTGATATATATATTATAATTGTAATGTCATTGCATGAGATTGACATTAATTAACAAAATCTCTCAAATTAAATATTAAGTACATAATAAGAACATGATAAGTTGTCTTCCATAATTACAATATAAAACTAGACTTTTGGTTAAGTATTGATTGGTTGAGTTACTCAAGATCAACTTAACTTGAATATGTTTAATGTCATGGTTGATGGGTCCTACTTAACGAAATTTATACAATTTGGATGAGTTACTCATGATCATATAAATTTAGAGCGAATATTTTGAGCAAAACATATATAATATATTTTGATGAAGAGTAATCACCTAAATAATTTAAGAGTCACATTGGATGTGGTTGGTAAGTTATGTTACCTACCTAATTTAATTTAGTTGATTTGTTGAGTTACTTAATATCAAATAAATTAAATAGTACCTACCCCATTAGAAAATCCAATGAAAATTTTCAAGTTAATAATGAGGACTATTAATTTTAATAAAATAATGAGAATGACCAAAGTAAATGATTAAAGACCTAATCTATTTTCTTACATATACAAAAAAACTAATACTTGCTTGATATATATATATATTGCTAGAGAATGAGTGATAATGTGTCACTATGTAGCATTCTTGATGCTAACAAACTTACTAAACCAAATTTATTGAACTGGTATAAAAATTTGAAAATTATTCTCAAGTGAAAAAAGAAACTATATGTCCTTGATGATTCTGTTCCAAATCCTTTAATAGAGAATGCTAATGAGGAAGAAGTGGAGGCATATAATCAACATGAAGATGATGATGGTCTAGTTACATATGTGATGTTAGTATGTTTCTTTAACTTCAAAGGTAACATAAGAACATAGATGCATACACCATCATTATGCATCTAAAGGAGTTGTTTAAGACATAGTCTAAGACTAAGAGGTATGAGACATCTAAAAAATTATTCCAATGCAAGATGAAAGAAGGATTTTTAGTAAATGTTTATGTACTGAAGAAGATAGGCTACTTAGTAAAGTTAAGCCAATTGGGTTTTGTCATGGATTGTGACCTAAGTATAGATCTAATCAAGGCAGCAAAACCTAAAGGTGGTGTCAAGAAGGAGAACAATAAGGGCACATGTAATCATTATAGCAAGGAAAACCATTAGAAGAAGAGCTTCGAGGAGTTTGTTGCAAGCCTGAAGGATAAAAAACTTAAGGAATCTTCAAGTTCAATTATGTTTATGATTGAGATCAATCTATCTACTTCTAATCATTCATCTTGGGTATTGGAAATCAGATGTAGTTTTCACATTTGTAGAAATGTATAAAAACTAAGTAGTAGTAGATTATTGTTAAAAGGCAAGGTAGATTTATGAGTTACAAATGGAGTAAGGGTAACTACATGGCTATTGGAATTTATAATTTACCTTTGCCTTTGCATCTAATATTAGAATTTAATAATTGTTATTATGTTATAGTATTATTGTAGTCCTTATTTTGTTCACTTTGATTAAGAAGGACCTCACTTTCCCTTACTCTCATATTTGAACACATGTAAGGTTAACTTACAAGTTAAGTACAATTGCAAGTAGATCGTAGTTTGTACATTTGGATATGAAAAGAAAAAAAAAATAGCAAAAAAAAAAAGAAAAAACAAAGAAAATGAAAATAAAAAGGAAAAAGTAAAAGTAAAAAAAAGAAAATAATAATTAAATTGATTCAAATTAATTTACAATGTTTAATGTAGAAATAAAAGTCCAACATAACCGAAGAAAGGAGTTGACAACCCTTTCTATCTTTATACTAAACCCAAAGGTAAAAAATAAAAAAAATGAAAAAAAATTGCTTTTAAGTGTAAATTGAATCATCAAACCATAAGGGGGTCCCCTTCCTTCTTAAAGACCCTTGACAAAGGATCTAAGTGCAACAATATTAATTTGCTACTTTTTTCTTCAAGGCCTAAAGACACGATCTAGATGCACATCTTGCAAACTAATAACCTACAAAATATTAGACATGTGTAAAAAGGAGAATCAATCTTAACCATTTAACAAAAAGTACGATCAATGATTAAGATCAAGTACCCCTCATCTATAAAAAAAGGGTTTCTTTGCATTTATAGGGAGTGGACATTAATGTTAAGAAAGAGAGTAGTTACAAGAGTGAGAGAAAAGAGAGCATTAATGACAAGAAGGGAGTAGCAATGAGATAACATAAAGAAAGAACAAAAAGAATAACGAGACAACAATACCAAAATACCCTAAAACACTTAACCTAATAGACAAAAGAGTGCCAAAAACACTAGTACCAGTAAAAAGAATGTTCAAGCAACCACTCAAGAGGAGAAGCAACTCTCTTAGGCTATCAATGGTAGGAATAAAGGTAACCATAACAAGATTATGAGACACTCTTAATGCTTTATTTCATTTTTATTAAATATTGCATTTAATACTTTTAATTAAAGCAAAAAAATGAACTAATCAGGATCAAATTTAAACTTTCAATAAGTGATATAGTGAAGACTCTCCTAGCAAGTTAATAGCTTACTGTGGTAATGGAAAGTTGAACAATAAATGTAAAAACATAATTGCACATAACTAATCTAAATTGAACATAAAACCATAATCATATCAAGGGATAAAAATAAATTCAAGTATTAATAGCCAAATATCTAATCATAATCATTGTTCTACCCATCAAAATTGTCATCAACAGCCATTAAACCCAATACGTTGTGGTTTATTTGGCATAAAATAACCAGAAGCCACAAATTGAAGTTCAAATGCACACATAAACAAAATAAGAACACATCAAGAACCCAAAAATTTAAACAAACATAAATCTAGCACTACACCTAAAAATTGGCCAAATAGAGACTTGTCTTAAGTATTGTTGCCTTTGTTTATAAGAAATATCAACTAGACCAAGCCCCTAAGAGCTCCTTGTACCAAAAAACCAAAAAAAAAAAAAAACACACACACACAAGTTAGCACATTAATCTTTTTTCTTCTTTTTTTGTTTTTTTTTTCCTTTTTTCTTTTGAAAACTAATAGCCATAAAAAATAAAAATAAAAAAAGAGAGAGAAAAAACAAAGCATAGGAGGAAATAACAAAAAAAACAAAAAAGGGAGAAAAGGAGCATTCTAACCTTTATCAAATGCCTTGTCAGTGCCACTAATGACCATTGATAATGTCACCAAAAAATGAAATAGGACCATTACTTAAACCATTAGTCATTGATCTACACACCATTAAAGGCCATGTGCCAAAAAAATGCTGGGAAATGCATAAATTGACAGAAAACTTAAAGCCAACTACTATGTCACAAGAGCTCACACCACTGTCAGTCATCGTCATCACACAACACCCGCACTAGTAGACTCCCTAGGCACTAATTCCTCCATTTCTGGTGGCCAAGAGTTGATTGGAGCTCTAGAGAGGTGTTGTCTCTCATACTAAGTCATGCCATCGTCACCAACTCTCCCTTTTGTACGCACCGTCTTTAGTTGTCATGCCACATGAGACCAACACCAATGAACTCCTTAAGTGCCAATCTATCTAGCCATCCCCTCCTTGCATCAATTTAAGACTAATGAAACCTCATTACTAGCAATAGCCCCTCTCTCTCTTTCCTTCACCAACCAACCCAAAATGCCTAGCAAAAATCCCAACTTTCATTAACAAATTTTAGCCCTAACACTAGAAATCATGCTTATAACTTATGCTTAAGGAGTCTTAAAGTAACAAAAGGGAGAGAATGGTTGGAGGGGATAATGTAGAGAAAGAAGTGTTTGCTATAACAAAGAAAAAAAGAAAATAAGGAAGAGAGAGATAGTGGCAAACAGTCTACAGGAGAAAGAAAGAAAAGAAAAAGAAAAGTGAAAAAAAAAGGAAATGGGAAAAAGAAAAGAAAGAAAAGGAGAAATGATAGAAAGAAAAAGTAAGAAAAGGAAATGGAGAAAGAAAAAGAAATGGGAAAAAGAAAAGAAAGAAAAGGAGAAATGATAGAAAGAAAAAGTAAGGAAAGGAAATAGAGAAAGAAAAAGAAAGAAAGAAAAAAGAAACGAGAAAAAGAAAAGGAGAAATGATAAAAAGAAAAAGTAAAGAAAGGAAATGGAAAGGAAAAAGAGAGAAAGAAAAAGAAAATGAAAAAAAGAAAAGAAAAGGAAGTAAAAAAGAAAAAGAAAAAGAAAAAAGTATGTAAAGTTCTTGGTAGTAGTGCCATTTTAAGAGACTTTTAAGTGAGTCTACATATGTAAAATAGCTTAAATCCTTTCCAAAAAAATTTGAAGGAAAAAAAGCCATCTAAACTTGTTCAAAAATTTTCTAAAAATGTGACTTCTTTTTTGGTGTGCAAGATCACTATTAAAAGTATTCAAATTTACTCCAAAATCTCCAAAACTTTCCCTTTTATTTTTTCAGTACTTAAGATCACCATACAAATATTTAAATCTTTTAAAAATTTTCAAAAAATTTCCTTTTATTTTTTATACATAAAATCACCATAAAAAGCATTCAAATCCTTTCAAAAAATTGCAAATATTCCTTTTTATTTCTTATCATAAAAAGCATTCAAACTATTTTCATTCCTTCTAATCCTTTTCAAAACATTTTTAAAATGAAATTTCATTTTCATTTTTCAATGTACAAAATCATCATTAAAAAACAGTTAAACTGCTAACCCATACAGTACTTAATCAATCTTGCAAGTGAAGATGAACTAAGTAAGTTTTAAAGAGTTTGAGAGAATGAGAGGAGAGAATTAAAAGACAAATAGGAGAGTTGGAAGTGCTAGAAAAGTAAATAGCATAAGAGAACTTTGCAAGTGAGGACTTTATTAAGTTAGCAAGCGTTGCTTTACAACTTTAAGTGCGTTGTACAAATGAGAGAAAGAGGCTATTTATACTCTTTCTACCTCCTCAAAAGAATGTCCTGGAATATTTACATGGAGTTTTCTAGATAGGCATTTATAGAGGTCCATTTTAGAAGTCTCCAAACAGCTTTAGTACTCTTTGCTAGAAGTTGCAAAAAGTCTCTAAATGTAGACACTTCTACATACTTTTAGGACCTTTCGTTGCTATATCTTAAGTAGCAAGTGGGATGAGCAATGATGGCAGCCTGTAAAAGCTTAATCTAGTCTAGCTTTTCCCTTTCAACATGTTTAATGGGTTGGACAAGAAGTGTCCATATGACACCCTCCCTCACTTAATCT
Source organism: Bruguiera gymnorhiza (assembly GCA_020883675.1). Lineage (NCBI taxonomy): Eukaryota > Viridiplantae > Streptophyta > Magnoliopsida > Malpighiales > Rhizophoraceae > Bruguiera > Bruguiera gymnorhiza. Next base: position 3,751,783 of record JAIRCJ010001050.1, read on the forward strand.
TGCGATATCCTTGTCATATTCTCAGTCTTATATTGCCTAATGTGGTCAACAAATTTGCAAAACTAGTCCTCTCATTCTCAACTAATCTCTTATTTTAGCAAACCTTTTCATTTAACTGAGTACTCAGTGTAGTTAGGAACTCCTTTCTTATGGGTCACTCTACTAGTAAGGATGTGCTCTAACTCCTTGTTGAATTTGGTGAGCATAGCAATTAGTGCACACTTGGACTCACTTTGACTTAGATCCTTGTCATCTCCATGAAAGGGCTTCAAAAGACTTATATAGAAGATATTATGGATCTTGAGTTTTGGTGGAAGTTGAAATTGATAGGTGGCCTTCACCACATGCTTGATAACAGGAAATGACCTTTCATATTTTTGTACCAAACCCTTATGAACTTTGCATAAGGACTTAAATTGGTTAGACAACAACTTCACCATCACCATATCTCTCTCTATGTACACCTTTGGGCATTATTTGGTGTCAACCCATCTTTTCGAGTTAAATACCATAAAAAGAGGTACTTCTTGATAAATTTTTTAGTTTTCGAAAGAACCAAAGGAGAAAACTCTTATTTTTTATTTCTTTTAAAATTATCTATATAACTTTAATCATAAAGGACACATCACTAACTCCCTCCTAAACTACACCTTTGTCTTTAGTAGTCATAGTATTACTTTTGCACAAAATGATTAAAATACCTCACAAAACACCCCCTCACGTGTTTCACTCAAAAGAAAAGGTGTCACACTCTCTCGTGTTTACACTTTTTATGGCTTTTTTTAATATGAATTTGCACTCTTCCCTTTTACCACTCAAATTTCCCCTTTCACATCTTTAAAGAATTAAACAAACTAAATCAAAAGGATTGATTTTGAATAGTATAACATAAATAGCATAAAATTTAACAAATTAGAGAATAAAGAGTCAAAAAGACGAAAAAGGATATTAAGGCAAATGAATTTAATGAACTAAATTCACAAAAATCAAGATAGGGGGTTAAACTTAAAGAACAAACTTAGATGACATAACAAGAAAATAACTAGTAGAATTAAAGTTGAGTAAAAAAACTATATTATTATTATTATGACAACATGATCAAACTGTTTAATTTTTATCAATAACTTGAATTTGATATCTTTTATTTTTTGTTCCTTTTTTTTTCGATCCTCTTTTTTTTGTTCCTTTTTTTTCCCTTTTTTGCTTAATATAAAATAATAGTAAAATACTTAAAGTCAGAAATTGGGATTAAAATTAGCACATTTTTTATAATTATGATTTCAAACAAATTAGCAAAGTGAGAAGGGTTGCAAACAAACAAATTAGTGTATTTGAATGGTAATGCACTTAACAAATAAACTAAGTAAAAATAAATAAATCACAAGGCAAAAAATTGAAGAATTAGTTGATCCAACATAATTTAGAGTCAGGCTTTGATACCAACTAATACGGAAAAAGGCAACAACAATTTGAGCGTATAAATACCAGATTTGATCATTTAAGAGAAAGGAGCAAGTTAATACAATAACAAAGTTGCAAAGAAGGCATGGGGAATATGAGGCTTTTAAAGTAAAAAGGCAATTAAGATGTAATTATGACCATGAAAATGATGTAGAAGATGATGAATTTGATAATCGAACTACTATGGTTAGAACTGCAAATAATAGAAGGGATTAAAAAGATTTTGCGAGGCAAGGTACCTATGATCATGATTTGATCAGTATTAAAATGACAATTCCTTCATTCCAAGGTAAGAATGATCTTGATACATACCTAAAATGGGAAAAGAAAGTTGAATGGTTTTTGACTGCCATAACTATTCTGAGTAAAAAAAGGTAAAATTTGTTGTTGTTGAATTTACTAATTAATTATACTATTATTTGGTAGGATCAACTTATTTTGACTAAGAGAACGAATCATGAGTAGTCTATTGATACATGAAAGGAAATGAAAACTATCATAAGGAGGAGATTTGTCCTTAATCACTATTACAAGGAGTTGTACCAAAGTCTACAATGGCTCACTTAAGGTACTAAAAGTGTGAAAGACTACCACAAGGAAAACCCCCTCTAATTTTGTTCAAAATTTTCCAAAAAATTCTCTTTTATCTCTCTAATGTGTAAAATCACCATAAAAAGTATCCAAATCTCTTTAGAAACTTCCAAAATATCCTTCAATTTTTTTTTACTAATTGTTTAAATTCTTAGGAATTCTACTGTGTGTGCTATTGTGACAAATTATATATTTATAAGAAAGAAAGAAATAAATAAAATATTGACAAGAAAAGTATAAAAGTAAAAGTAGGTGAACAATAATATTGTCATGTATGATAGGTGTTTGGGTTGGTTGTGACCTCTACCAAATATTATTATACTCTTGAACTCTAAAAAATTTTGGTAAAGTAAACTAAGTCACTCACAGTATTTCAGTCACACCTAAAATAATCAGTAGTAACTCCAAATCTAGAACTCAATGACCATAATACACCCCAGCCACTCCTGACATCAATAAATGTGCTAAACATCGCATTCTCCTCTACATCCATTGAGTTGCCCACCCCAAGATCTAATTGTGGCAAGCACTTTCCAAAAACATAATTTCCATTTCATGTTTAACATTAAATGGATTCAATTTTAATTTTAAGGATAAATATTGATCTTTTTATAAGAATGATATGGTGATAAATCTTATACAAAAACTTTGTATGCACTTAATCTAGTTAGGCTCATTCTTAACATAGACAAAAAAAAAAAAACAAAGAAATCAGAGTAGATCATCAAAGTGGTTCTTTTGTATTAATTTGATCAAATCAATGAAATAAGAATCACTAAGTTATATATTAATGTCTGCTTGGATCCATCTAATTACGAATCATATGGAGCATGTGAATCTCGTTTATTAGCAAAGGTTATCAAGTTTCCTTTTAAGGGAAAAGAAGAGTGTGCCAATGAATTGTTAGGGCTAATATATTTAGATATCATAAAATGTGATTTCTTTTATTTCATTACATTCACTGATGATTATTCCAAATATGGTTATATGCATTTAATGAAATACAAATCTAAATCATTTAAAAAGTTCAAACAATTCAAAAATAAAGTAGAGAAACAAACTAAAAAAAGTATTAAAATGCTTTAATCAAATCGAAGCAATTAATACATAAATCAAGTGTTTTATGATTATTTACAAGAGAATAAAAGTCTCTCACAATGGACTCTTCCATTACCCCATAACAAATGGTATTTCAAAAAGGAGAAATTGGGCCCTATTAGATATAATTCATTTCATGATGAGTCATATTTATATTCCTTTTTTCCCTTTGGGGTTATGCCCTTAAAATTATTGTTCACCTTTTAAACAAGATTTTTTTTTTTTAAATCTATTGACAATACTTTATATAAGATATGGATTAGTAAGAGACCAAACATGTCATGCTTAAAGATTTAGGGATGTGACGTTTATATGAAGTGTGAAATATTTCACAATTTAAGATATAAGTTAAATAAATGCAAATTTGTATAATATCTAAAGGAAATTATTGGCTATTACTTTTACCACCCAATTGAGCAAAAGGTGTTTATATCAAATCATGTTACCTTTATAAAAACAAAATTTATTCTCTAAAGTAGTAAGAGTAAAATAGATCTTGAAAGTTTTAAGAACCATAAGAATGCATTTATTCAGAGCATAAGCTAAATGATGTTGCGATGATTGCACGAGCTAATGCTCAAGTATCACAAAAACTTTGAAAATCTAATAGGATATGTCAACCCCTTAAACGGTACTAATTACTCTTCGAGAAAGAGAGCAACATAATGCTTATAAAGGTTTAGCCTAGTAGTTATGATAAGACAATTTATGATATTAACTCATCTAAATGGCTAAAAGCAATGAAGTCTTAAATGAATTCCGTGTACACTAACAAAGGTCCATTTATGGACTTAAGTAAGGTTAAAATATCCATTTTGATGAGACAACTAAAGAGTTTAATTTCATTCAAAATATGGATGATCCTTGTGTTTATAAGAAAATTAATAGGAATGTAGTCATTTTCCTAGTTTTATTTATGGATGAAATATTACTAATAGGAAATGACATACTAATTTTCTAATTCGTCAAGGTTTGCTTCTTTAAGAACTTTTCCATGAATGACATAGGAAAAGTAACTTATATTCTAATAATAAAGATCTATAGAATTAGATCTAGGAGGTTACTTGGTTTGTGTCAATCAACATAATTAGACAAATTACTAAAGAGGTTTAGCATAACAGGATAGACGAAAAGATTCTTACTTATGTCACATAACATATATTTCTTTAAGGACATGTGTCTTTAGATGCAGGAAGAGAGAGATAGGATGAATAAAATTCTCTATACATGAATTATAAGATCTATTATATATGCAATGCTATGTATAAGATTATATGTTTCTTATGTTTTAAGCATAATAAGTAGATATCAAGTTGATCTATATACTTGAAAAGAACTAAAGATGTTTTTCTAGTTTATGAAGGAAGTGAATTCAAGGTTTGAGGATACTCAGATGCAAGCTTTTAATTTGGTAGGGATCATAGCAAGTTGTAGTATGGATATATTTTCACTCTTAACAATGGTATGGTGAATTGGAAAAGTTCTAAACAAGAGACAACCGTAAATTTTACAATCAAAATTAAGTATATTGTTGCATTTGAGGCAATAAAGGAAGCAATTTGGATTGAGAAGTTCATTAAAGAATTTGGTATGATTCCTAGCATTATTGAGCCAATAATGGTACAATGTGACAACAATAAAGCCATTGCCCAAGCAAAGGAACCAAGGTCTCATCAACGATCTAAACATATACATAGGCAATTCCATCTCATTATAGAGATTGTTGAGAGGAAAAATATAGAGATAAAACAAGTGACATTCAAGAGAATTTGGGGATCCTCTCACTAATTCATTGTAACAACAAAAGTATTATCACCACATGAGATGTTATGGTATTGGACATATAGGTGATTGACTATAATACAAGTGAGGGATTGTCAATATATGCCCTAATAGCTAATGAATTAGTTACTATTTAAACACATTGAATATTTTATGCATGCAATGTTATTAATAAAGACATTTTTTTATCTTTAATATTATTTATATAAATAATTTAATTATAAATAAATTTTAAAAATAAAGTTTTTAGAATAAATATACTTTATAATTAAATTATAATTATAAAATGCTTATTGTATTAAAGTATTATTTTTAAATATTTTTAATCAATATGCTATAAAGATTGTGCATTGATAAAGTAGTAAGACTAGTGTATGTTATGTTTTATCCTTATAAAAAAAAAAAAATAGTCAATCTCATAAATCAAAGTATAGAAATAGTTGAATAAATATCCAAGTGTTTATTTGGTGAATAAGTTCATTATACTAATCAACTATGAGATTTTCCAAATGAAACATTATCTGTGCATCTGTGGAATTACTCATGATAATTGTATAAGTGATCTTTAAATTGGAGATCACCAAGATATTTCATATAAAAATTATTATACTTTAATTTAGCCTTTGAATTGTTCTAATTTGGGATTGTTTGTAAGGACTTGCATGCTTACATTAGGCATGATATAAACTATATGGAGATAGTTAAGTGATTTTTAAAGGATTTATTACTCTAAAATAATTGTAAAAGAATATTTCACTATTTTCAATAGATATTGATTTAGGAAATTTCTTGACCAAGGTGAAATGTGTATTTATAAAGAGTTATAATCTCATTCATAAAATCAATGATTTATTTTTAAGAGTGAATATAATTAGAAAAATAGAATAGATTCTAATTTTATAGTTTATATCTAATTAGAATATTAGTAAAATATAAATATTAAATTATATTGAAAGACCATATACTGGAGAGATATGTCAAATCACCAATCATGATTTATGAATATAAATTAATTAATCAATAAATTAATGATAAATTAAAAAATTAATTTATCTAATTCTTTTTTATTATAATTTATGTTCATTATCAATATATTAAAATTCTAATAAGTTACACATATAAAAATAATTGTGAAAATATAAAATTTAGATCTAGCTAAACTTGATTAAAAGAGTTTAAAAACATTTGGAATCAAATATGAGATATTTATAAATATAAGGACTTAAATATAATTTACAAGAAATTGACACAAGTCTCTTTATTAAAGTTTAGGAGTCAGAATCCTTCTATACAACCCACTGACTGATTGGTTAAAACACACCAAATCTACTACACTAGTATTAACTTCCTGCTTCTCTATCTCTAAAAGAATTTAAAAGTTATTTTTAATTATTTATATAGATCATTCTTAGAGTTCTGACATTTGGATGATAATAGTTTTGGACTATCCACGGAAAGGATTGAAAAGAAAGAATTAAGAATACTTCAATAATAATTTTATTTTTCGGACTAATTTTGTAATTATATATAACCAAAAAATAATTTATTTTTAGAAATTAATTTTCAAATTTTTAATTTTATTATTTATTTATTTGATAAATATTTTTATAATTTTTAACAATTATGAGATGTGACTCTCATAAGTTCTATATGTGGCTGACTCTCATCCCAACTGTCCTCCCCTAAATGCTTTTTTGTGGGTTGTTTTACCCATCCCAAAAGAAAATTAATTAGCAATTGGAGTGTCGAGAGTTCAAATTGGGCTTCTCCGATGTTGAGATTAACTCGATAATTCCATTTTAATTGGATTTATAGATTCTCAACTAGTAAAATTAATTGGAGCCATAATTTTATTTGATTATGTCAATAAAATGCCAGATGATCGATGCATTGCATTTTGGGGAAAAACAAAGCATAAAGAAAAGTAAGTTGGGGCCATCTTAGATGGTACGGAGGTTGACATGCCTCTCCCGAGAGTTGGAGTCCGACAAGAACTGAATTGGTTAGTCCTATTATTGGGACCTGGGCATTCAGACGCAACACAGAGCTCACATAACAATGTTACTCATAACATATATATATATATATATATACCTGTGAATTGACAGCCATTTATTTGAGAATCCAAGCAAATCCTAGCAGGGGACAAGATTGTATGCATGGTAGGGCTTTCCATAGTAACTTTGTCAAGAACAAAGTAAAAACTATTTTGTATTGCAATCAAATTATACCACAAAAAAATGGTGGAATATCACAATCAATTCCAGAGTAACTTCTGCCACTTATACTCAAGTCATGATGTATCAATCATACAGCAATTCCATTACGTATTCGTGGCCTCAAATGTGGACTTTATTATGTTGAAATTAGTGGCTCTAAAAGAACTAAATCAAATGAAGGCATTTTTTCCTCACCTTTTTGTTGCCAACTCTTCTAATGGGGATCATATGATGTCATTTCATCTTAAAGTGATATGCTTATTTTTTGTCCTTATAAAAATTTTAGGTATACCATATCTAAATATTGACGTGAAACTAATAAACGAAATGGTTCTCTAATTTTCTTTTTCTATTATTTCTTCTTTTTAACAGTCATGTAAAAATTTCCTAAGTTAATTTCAATTGGGGTCCAATGGTAAGTACCAAGTTCATATGAAGATCTATGGTTTTTAAGTTTGATACCTACATTTTGTTTGAAAGAGTGCAAGGAAGAGGAAAGAAATGTAGTGCTTATGTTTGGGAAATGTTTAAACAATCATATCATAGAGAGAAAATTTCTCTCAATTTTGTATTTTTTTATTTAATTCATAAAATTACTAATTTAGTCACAGTAATTCTTTATTTTTACTAATATTCATTAATTTTAGTGTAAAGACCAATTTGAAATTGTAATGCATATTATTTTATTTTCTTTCACTTTCCAATTTTTTCCAAACAAAAGATTTTCAATTTTCCTTCCCTCCACTACCTTTTCTCAAACATAGAGAGAGAATGAAAAAATTTTATTCCTTTCACTTTTCATTTCTCTCATTTTTTTTGTTCTCATTTTAGTCTCCCCTTACTTTGTTATCCAAGCAAAGAGTTAGTATCAAAAAGATACATCCATTTATCGAAGCTTAGCGATGTTTAAAATTGTCACAACTAGGGATCCTATGTTTTGTATCAATTTCACATAAGTTTAATCGTACCAATTTTAAACATTGAGGTCTAAATTAAAATTGGCCAACATTGATTGGGATTGCTTATATAATTAGTGCAACGAAACAAATAATGACAGCATTAGGCTTTTGATCAACTGATGTATTCTCAAGTACTGAAGTGTTGCACTTAAAACCAAATGTCCCTTTGCGAAATTAGTGCAAACCACAGGACGACAAAATGAAATTAACCCAAGTTTCACAATGCATCTGTGATTGTGTTGCATTAGTCCCCATTTGGGGACCAGAACTTACTCAGATCTTATAACTAACGAAAGGAAGCAAATGGGTCCCCAATTGTTATCCGAATAGAATATAATAATCTTTGAATGACATTTGGAGTAATCTTTGACAATGTCATTCGTACATGACTGTTAGTTGTCATTGGATTAATGATACTTGAACTATACAAAAATGCCATCTTGTATTTAAAATTTTTGATAAATTTCATACTGCACTTAATGTTCTTCACATGATTTGTAATATCTAAACAAAATACAATTTATTAATGAAAGGCCTTTCAATTGATTTTGACAATGCCCCCTGCTAATACTAAAAGAAGTGAAAAGTTGACAAAATATTTTAAACTGTCTACGAACAGTAGGTGTTTCATCGAAGGTGAATATGTCATGTTTTAAACTTATGTGTACTGGATAGATTATAATCATCTGGCATGCTTATTAACCTAATTAAAAATATTTTTTCATATTTGTAGAAACACCCACAAAAAAATTTGTATAGACAGAATTGCGATAACTTCATCTCAAATTTTGGCTTCAAAGAATGTGTGAAATTCCTTGCTTTCAAGGAGTCTATTGGAACTAACCACAGTTCTCCCTAAAGATTGTTACAAAACTACTTTTATCATTTTATTTGATCAATACAAATGAAATGCTATATCTTTTGATTTGAAAAATATGCTTTTAGAATTTCAAAAAATTATGAATTATATTTTTCAATCATATTCAAAATTTTATTTTATCTATATAGATGATGTACTTATCTTTTAACAATTATGTTGAATAACATTTCAAACATTTATAAATATTTTTTTATTTTAGCTTGACCTAACCCATCAAAACATGGATTGACTAGGTTATAAAACAAAAGGAAGCCCAATCCTCACAAAAATAACTCCAAGTCCAAAAATGGATAGAAGCCATTTACAAAAATTCTGATATGTTGATGACATTCCAAGGGCTCTTTGAAGACCAGATATGTAAATCTCTGAACCCTAATCTCCAAAAAGAAATAACATCTTTTTCCAAAAGTATATCCTAATCCAAACCCTTTAAAAAATCTTAGCCCTATTTACTTAAACTCCAATTCCAAAATATTTTCACCTCAGAAATAGGATTCTATGACAAGGATTTGTCCAATACCATTTCCAAAATCTTTTCCACCTAATGACATTTTAAATTCTAAAACCTTTCAAATTACAACCATATTACATAACAATACTCAAAATAACAAAGTTTACAAAGTTCAAACATTTTCATCCTTAACTAACCTTGCATATTGAAAAATCTCACCTTACATATTGAAAAATCTCATCTTATAGAAAAATCTCATATTGACCTTACATATTTCATTAGCCATATACAAAGAATTGTTCATCCTCAACAATAGGGACAAAACCTTGCCAAACCAAAACATTTCCTAACCTCCTTCAAAACTAAATTAAACCACTATCTGTCTTTTTCATATTAAAATTATCAATAGACATGGTAGAATACATTTCTGATTCAAAATCATAAGGGTAGTTCTTAGTTATTCTATTTTGATACCAAAATCAATTCTACAAAAACTCCAAACTGGTTCAAGTAATGGTGTAACTATTTTGGCTCTTCTCTAAGCATTCTCATTCCTAAAATCTAAGATAGTTATGACCTATTTAAATCATATTATGAACCATTAGTTAAGGAAAAGAGATCTCCCCTTTTTTTCCTATTTTCCACAAAATAGGAAAACTCAAAATAATACTCTCACTACTAGTAAACTCAAAATAAAATGGTAGAACTCTTTCAAAACCCTTAAAAAACTATTAAAGCTTGTTGTGCAAAAGTGGCTGAAAGAAATCCAATAACCCCTTCATTCCTAACCTAAAAATCTCATGTCATAACCATTTTAACTACAACTCAAACTGAAAAAGAATACTTTGTAATAATATAACAATTATTGAAATTAAAAACCCCTTCGACCCATGACTCTTTGGCCCAACCTAACCCAAGTAAGCCCAAGATTGACCTCCTATAAGATAACAAAGATGACTATTTTGGGATCATTTCTCAAATATAAAATTAAAAAAAAAACAAAAGAAGAAGAAAAAAAAGAAAAGAAGAAAAAGAAAGAATTAACAACCTTATAAAATACCAAATAGTTTTTAATGACTAATAGCTCCACTGGCCCTCACTCATGGCTGTAAGTTCTACAAAATGCCAAACAACTTTTAGTTCTAAAAGAAGAAGAATCAAGAATATCTTAGTAGGAATTTTATCTTCTAGGTTATTTTTGCAATCATATGTAACAAGTAATCGATTTGTTCTTAAAAATTGATTTTTAAATCTTTATTTCCATTGAGTATTTATTCTATAAATATTTTTGTGATTTTTAATTGTTGCCTCATATGGATTTAATAGATCCATGACAACTAAAAATTTATAACTCATGGAATCTAACATGATAAGCCAAAAAATTGTCCTCAATTTTTCTAATATTTTTAATGTATTCTTAAACCTTTCATTTTTTTTTTCAATTTAATCCTAAATGTTTATAATCCTTTTTAATATGGTACAATCAAAGACAAAAATAAGTCAGACATTATATCTTATGGTCAGCGTATGGGATGCATTACCAATATGCATTTTTGTATGTAGTTTCATATGTAGAGTATTTGTTAATACATATTTTCTTGTGTATTTTTGTACATTGCTAATTTTTGTTCATGGGGAAAACGTATTTAAGGACGTATATTGATTGTTAATGCACATTTTTATATGTATTTTCATACATTAACTATGAGATATAACATTTAACTTACTTTCTATCTTTGATTGTACCATATTGGAAAGGATTAGTAACGTTTAAGATTAAATTGAAAAAATGAAAGATTTAGGATTACATTGAAAAAATTGAAAAGATTGAGAACTATTTTTTGTCTTATCTAGAATTTGACATGCTCAAGATATCATATTCTTACGCATTTTTGGGACATATGTCATACCACCTAAAGTATATATTGTTTCATCAAACATTTTAATTTTAATCATTTCAACTCCCTTGATCTTATAAGTAAACTTGTCATTGAATAACATCATGCTACTTGTCTGTTTTTGGAATGTTGCAAATTAATCCTTCCTCGAGGATACATTTAGAGCACTATATGAATCTATTACCCAACCATACCTTTAGTAGCTCTAAAGGCATCATTATCAGGTACCACATTCAAAGAATATCCTTCATCATCATCCTTTCCTGCTATACTATCATTCCCTCTTCGATCAAAACAATTCCTTTTGGCATGACCATACTTTTTACAATGGTAACATTGCACTCCCTTTCCTCTAACCCAACATTTAGACATTACATTTATATCTTTTGTTGGATTGACCTTCTCAATTTTCACCACATCCATATCTATGTCCCTCTGCCAAACTAAATCCTTTATCGATATCATGGGACAATAATGCTTCCTTACTCTCCAAACTTATTATATATTTTCTATTTGATTAAATGGTAATCAAATTATCAAAACAATCAAAAAGCAAAGTAAGAAGTAAAAGGACTTTATCATCTTCTTCAATCTTCATTTCAACCTTCTATAGTTGATCAAGGATGTCATTGAATACTCTAATGTGTTCAATTAGATATGCATCTTCTTTCATCTTTAATCCATATAATTGTTGCCTAAGATGCAATTTATTGGTCAGACTCTTAGTCAAATAGAGATTTTCCAACTTCTTCCATAATTTCACTATAAAATCCATGTTCAAGAAATTACTAATAATATTATTAGCAATATAGAATCAAATCATGTTGACAAATTGTGATTTTAACTCATCTTACTTATCATATTCTATTTTTGCTAACCTCCCTTGCCTTCCCTTTAATGCTTTTACCAAGTTTTGTTGAGTAAGAATGCCCTTTATTCATCTTTGTTAAAGAGTAAAGCTTCCTTTTTCATTGCTTTGATCTACAGAGAACATCACCATACATTAAGAAAATTGAGATTTTGATACTCTCCCATAAATCAACCGTAGCTTTGATACTATTGTTAGGAAACCTATAAAAGTACTTAGAGATTAATAATCAATTTAAATATGTACATATGACAATGATGATAAAAAGTAAATAAGCAAGATAACAAGTACATAAGAGCGCACTAGGGATTTATATGGTTTCGTAACACCTTGCCTATTTCCACAAAGAATTGACTACTTTTACTATGCAAATGAAAATTATATAAAATAGACACTAATATTTAACAACCAAACTCAAGCCTAAAACCCTAGTATACCCTTCACAGAAGCTTAAGAACACACATTTAGATCACACCTAAGTCTCTAACAATTTCTCTTAAGCTCTTTTCATACCCAAATCATAGTTAAATCTCTCTTTATATAGAAAGATTCAACTAAGGGTGAGTAATAATTGTGACGTACAAACCTTAAGGAAATAATAATGGTTGTGTCATACCCCTATGAAGTATTAATGGCTTAACACATTAATTATTCTTACACTCTAAAAAAGCAATAATAACTCTCTTATACTCTAAAGGAATGATAATGATTTGACACATTCATTATTCACCCACTCTAACACATTATCCTTCCCATACACACTATTAATGAACATACACTTAAGCATATAATAACTATCTAGATAACATTATAATATTATTTGCATAAGTTTTTAACAAGTTAAACTAATTTTTCACTAATGCTAAAAAAAATAAAAAAATTATTTAAGTATGTAAATGCAATATTAGTTGGATTTCTATGTATTATGCAATTACTACGTAGCTCATCTCCAGCTTTAACACGAAGATCCTAAAACACTCACATACATTTCTACTAATCTAAAAATTAAACAATAGTTAAAAAAATTGAATAAGTTATAAATAGTTACAAATTTAAAATACTTGTATGAATATTGCATCATTTATTTAAAACATTTCACATATTGTATAAATATTTTGCACTAAAGGATGTAATAAGGTTAATGGAATCAAATTAGTCATCCAACAAAAAATAATAAACAATCAAGGGTATTTGGTTTAACTAGGGTGGTTAAGACAAGATTCAATTCAAAACTATATATTTCAATAAATATAAATAAATACCTATTCATAATAAACTATATAGCATAAATGTATAAAATTGTTATATTTATTTTATTAATTGAATTAAATTAAAAGCTTATATGTATAGATTTTAACTGAAAATCATTTGTAATGGTTAAATTTTTAGGCAACTAGAAAAAATAAACAGTGAAGAGATTTGATTATATGTTGAAGTTTAGTTTCAGCTAAAGGAAAGCCAAGCCCTGTAGGTGTTGGGGCATAATTAATAAACCCAGTCCGACCCAATCGGTTAGACTAGTGAACTAATAACCCAGAATTCAGACTGATTTAATTTATCAAAAAATTTAGTTGAACTATTAACTTGAATTGACCCGGTCGACTTGACATTTAAACAAATTCACCCAGTCAACTTGGTGACTTGAAATCAAGTTTTTCTTTCTTTTTTTTTTTTCAATTTATTTCTAAGTTTTAAAATTTTACACTAAAATATTTTGTTATGGATAAAAATTAAATGTAAATTAAAATATTTAAAATATCAAATTCAATCTTTAATTCAATATTAAAAAATATTTTATTGTTAATATTTCACAATATATACTTAAATTTTACATTAAAAATGATAAATTTGTCTTAAAATATTAAATAAATAAATATAATTTTGTTCTTATAATTATAAGAAGATGTTTACATTTACTTAGAATTCATAAATTATAGCAACTATAACATATATATATATTATAAAATATTAAATATCAATTACTCATCAATTTAATGGGTCATTGGTTGAACTGGTGACCTAATGATTCAACTTTATATCCAGATCAATGATAGTACAGGGTTTAATAACTATGATTGGGGTGTCTTAAGAGATTCGAATAGACAATTTCTTTGTATTTTCCCCTGCTTAGTTAGTACAAATGACTCGAACCACCATGAATTGCTGGCCATCTTAAAAGCAACAAAATTGACAACATCCAATGACACTCTTAAGTATATGCAATTCATTTTAGAATTTGTTTCTAATATTGCACTCACTTGGTCAAAGTAGGAGGAGCAATGTTCTTTGAGGTTAAGAGTGGCTTTCTCTAAAAGATTTGAATTCCTTTGTATTAGTGCTAATTAGAGTTTTAAGTATATTAGTATGAACTCTAATTTTATTGCAAATAACTTGGCGAAATAAAACACTACAAAGTAAACTAATTTAATTATTTAACTTTAACCTTTATTTCCTTTTTAGCACTCTCTATTATACTATATTGATTCTATTTATTCTTATAATAAATTTGACTCAGTTTATCAAAAAAAAAAAGTAAAAAAATTAATTTGAACTACAAGTTTAGAAAAAAATTTTAAGTTATTGCAAATTTAGATAAAATTTAAGATTAAGCTATAAAAATAAACTTTATGAGTCAAATTATAAACTTTGACATTTTAAGTCAAAATTAATCTAACTAGTAACTAAAATGATTTTCACAAATTTTCCACCAATTTAACTTGGGTTTGCATGAAATTTCACCAATTTTGACAAAGTCAATTTTTAACTAAACTAGAGGTATAAGCGGAATAGTCCAATTCGCTTAAACTGACCAACTTGATCAAAATTGAACCAAAACCATTAAGAATAAATTGGATATAATTTGTAATTTGGATAAACCACATTAGATGGTTAGTTACGATTTTAAGGGTCTCAAAATTGCAAAAATTAAATTGTTTTATAATACTAAAACCCAAAAGTGTTTTATGGAGACATAGACCACACAAAAAACTCAATTATCTCTTACAACTCACACATACAATCCACTTGCACCCAACACAATGAACAAAGACTACTTTTTTTTTTTGAATAATAATAACCTTGTTTGTTTGATAAGTTAGACAAAATAAAATACTCGAATGTCAATTTCACCTCTAATAAAAATGGTTTAAACCATCAAATTAATCAAATTGATTCATGCTGTTACTAATATTTTATTTTTATTTTATTTAATTTTAAAATCTTTTAAATTGGTACTAACAATTAATTTAAATATAAGTATCAAATTAACCCAAAATGATTCCCTTACACTCTTACCGGACCCAACCTAAGATTTATATGATTTTTTACTCTTTTTTTTTTTTTCAGTCTGATTGATAAGTGGAATCCAATTCCTGTTTTAGTTGGTTGTTAGAATTTGATTCCTAATTCTAGCACCACTAATTTCACATTCCTCAAATATGAAATACATTCCACATACTTATGGAACCACCATTAGTCATTCCCTTAATAATAAACCTCACCAAAAAATTTGCTAAACTTGGTGCTTTGTAATCATTTCGTTAATTATTAAAACCTAATTGACTTTTTGATTCTTATTTTAAGTTCTACCTATAAGGTTTTGTAAATACGGTATCCCATTCGAGCCCCAGGTGAGGATTTTGTGGCTGAAATTAGTGGCCATAATTTAGCGGCTCAGACGTGGATTCTGTAATCCATTCATCGTCACTAGCTTTTCGAATGAGTTTCGTATTATTATATGTCCACTCACGAAATTGCAATCCATCTCACATATTCTCAGAAAACCTTTTTTTTTATTGGTACTTAGGATATACTCACAGAACTCGATGTTCATCGCAAAGAAGTGATATGCATTTTGTGACAGGAAGATAAAAAAAAAAAAAAAATCAGATAAAGCTGACTGCTGCTACATTGTCATGAGATCTAACAAAGGAAATTGTCTCATAACGTTAATTTCTCTTTTATCATATTAGCTTTGGAGTAATACTGAATTTCATTGACTAGATACATCCATGATTATTGATTATTCTGTTTCGTGGATCACATTTATTAAGAAAGTATCAGTTTTTATTTCCAAGCCAAAACCAAGTTTAAAAGCACAGATGTGTTCGTTTGGAACCATCACAGCCTATGCTTAACCACTGGATGGTGAAATCCATGACCACTTGGCCATTGCTATGCGGGGAACAAAAAGGCAAATAAATTTGCACGCATTTTTGCTTTTTCTTTCTTTTTTTTTTTTTCTCTACTACTTTAACGTGCAATCCGACATGAGTTTTTCTCTGAGGTCGTTTTCCGGTGCAACTCAGGAAAGGGGTTTGTTCTCTCCTTAGGAACAATGGGATGGGAGACAGATGAAAGATGAGATAGGGTTTGTAATGGAATTATTCTCATCACTCCAATCCATTCATCAAGTGGCACTAGCTATCAAATTCAGTTTTCGTTTCGTAATAAAATTCCTTTTCCTACGCGTGCTTCCAATTGTGGCATGTCCACTAGCCATGGAGGTGGAGTGCCAAGCGGACCAAAAACTTTTACTTAATGAAAAGAAGCAAAGATTTTTCAAGTCCAATTCAAATTTGATCACCATAATATGCCATCCGCTGCGAGGCTTCTTATTGAAATTAAAGCAGGGGACAATAGCCTTAAAAACCCATTAAGGGTTCTTGGTTATAGATTATTATATCCCAATATCTTGCTAGAAATTCCATTCACGGAAACCAAGAAATTAAACCAACTTCATGTAACCCAAAAAAAAAACAAAATGTAAATCAACTTTTTCTGCGCTGTAGTCACCATCATTCATTGTATTGCTTACCCAAAAATTTGAAACACATCCGATAAAAGAAAGTTTTAATCAGCCAGCAAAATCACGTTCGTTTCTATTTTTGATTTAAATCCGAGGGTCACAGTTGTTTTTAAGGTTATTATCGGTACTACATGGGTTGATTAAGATAACATAAATCTTTATATATAACGTTCAGAATAGGACTAAAAGTTTGCATCTTCTCCGAGGCATCCCAGCGGAAACCAAAACTCAGTACTTCCATATGGGTCAGGATTACAACCAGTTTATAAGCCCACATCTCGGGATTACGCCATATTTCGGCCTAGTAAACTTACCGGCCTTTTACCCTTTTGGTTTTTTTCATGGTGCAATGCTACTGTTTAGTTGTTGTGGTTTAACTGTTCAAATGAAAAAAGATCTCACGGGCCCATCTTTACCTTGCATGATATTGAAACTATTGAACTGCAGTTTGCTATGTATTATTGCATCTTTGGACATGTGTAAACACTTATATCCGGAAGTAAACTTTTATCCAGAAATAAATCAGGAACTAAATGGACCAAATCAGGAGGATTCCCGCGAGGAACATTATGGACCGCTAAAGTCCCCGTAGGAGTACTTGATTGGTTCAGGCTGCAGGGCTTGCTGAATAAAACGAGCCTGTTCCTCTTTGTGAACCACATAGAAGCCAGTAGCCGTGGCAGCTGATGGTGCGCGGCCAACGTATTTGATATCATCCCAAGATCCTCTGCTTAGGGCTTTCATGGCTGTGCATAGACGAGGTGCAATGTAACTGTAAGCACCCATGTTCATCGGCTCTTCCTGGCACCAAACGACCTCAGAATCTGAAAAAAAATATATAAATAAATAAATAAATAAGACTGAGTTAAAAAGACATTAAGCTGAAATTGCCTAGCTTCGGTTATTGGCACAGGTTACAGTTTAGTCTTGAAATTTTCTCTTGGGTTGAGAAGGGCAATTTCCCTGTGCACTGTATAACAAAATTTTGCCTGTCAGCAAATTATAAAGCTGAAATGAAGACGTACTTGGATATCGCTTGAGCTCTCGTTCGATGAGGTCATAAGGGAAGGGACAAAGCTGTTCCAATCTACATATGGCAATGTCCTTTCCTTTGATCCTATCGCGCTCCTCCTCAAGGTCATAGTAAACCTACGTCACAGAAAACAAATATACAGGACTTGGATAAGCAACCGAAATCATCACATAGAATACAAAAGACATCATTTTCTCAGCGTCAGTAATCAAGTTCTTCGTGTCAAAAAGTACTCTTCCAGAAGAAAAATTGCATTGGAAAAATAGTCATCTTAATATATGGCGACGCACACCTTTCCAGAGCAAAGAACCAACCGCCTAATGCCCTCCTCGAGATCAGAGTGGTCATTCTGGTCCTTGATGAGCCGCTTGAATCGAGTACCCTGCTTGTCGAAACCAGCGTGGCCTTGGACATCATCAAATTCAGATAGATTTGACCTGCAGAGCTTATGTCGAAGCAGGGACTTTGGCGACATTACCACTAAGGGCTTGCGGAACTCCCTGTGTATCTGAGCCATAGATTTATATCAGAAGATGCCCCAAAAAATTGACTGAAAAGCAGAACTTGCATTCACGAACTCATTTTGTCCCCTACCTGTCGTCTCAAAAGATGGAAGTAATTGGCGGGAGTGGTTACATTGACAACCTGCCAATTGCATTCTTGGATTTGCTTTCGAAGTGAAGTTTCCATCTCAGGTATGATGTAAGGGTTGTCATCTCCCATCTGCCATCACATTTGGAATCATTACCCTTTGGTGATTACTTTTGAGAAACAGAAAATGCGGAAAGAATGGACACTGAGCCCTTCCCTAGCATGAAATAGATCAAAATGATAGTGGAACAAAAAGAGACTTCAATTTCTGGAATATCTTATCCTTTCCTAGAAATAAGCACATTAATTAAAGGATAAAACCTTAGGCATCATGGTTATTACAATGTGTCAAAAGAGGCTGACATAGTTTGTCTTTTGGCACTCGTCTTAATACGTCTCACAAATTTGGACCAGCCAAAGTATTCAGCAGTCATGGATGTAACAGATGCAACATGGATGTCATGTATTACAAGGCAGATATTCCAATGTCTGGAATATCTTATCATTTCTTGGACATGTCTTGAACTTGATTTTTGAAAATAATGTCCAATCCCGATCCCATGTTACAAAGGTACCTGAAGGAAACGCTCCAATCTTGCACTTGAATGTTCTGGGCCCTGGCCATCATAACCATGAGGAAGTAGAACAACTAGACCAGTTTGGCGCAGCCACTTGGACTCCCCAGCACTTAAAAACTGATCAAATATCACTTGAGCCCCATTAGAAAAATCACCAAATTGAGCTTCCCACAAAACCAGGGCATTCGGATTTGCCATTGAATAGCCTAGCTCAAAACCCAGAACACCAAATTCTGAAAGAGAGCTGCATGTGGAACAATCAGAGGAGCAATTTAAAGCCAATAGGATGGAATACACCAGCATTCATACAGAGGGCATAGTGTAGATAGAACAAAGAGCAAATTCCTAATGCTTCATGCTTCTACAGCATTATAGAAAAGGTCATTGTACTATGAGCACTACCTAAGGTACTAATTTTGCCTCGATATATTTCTTGAATATGGTTGGATTTTTGGTAATGACCCTCTCAAAGACGAGCAATATATCAGCTTGCTTTGGCCTGAAAAATTTATCTGCTGTGACGGAATACTAGGATCCTCATTTTTAAAGAGACATGCAGTTTAAAAGACCCAAAAAACTCATGCAACACATCATCAATAACCGAAACGTTACCTGTTGCTTACAGTAAACAATTCCTCATTTTGGTCCATATTAACATGATCGAGAGGACAATATTGTTTTCCAGTCTCCTGATCATGAATTATTGCATGGCGATGACTGAATGTGCCTCTTTCAACATCCTGGCCACTGAGTCTGACATGGTTGCCTTCTGCTAGCAAAGTTGCAAAGGCAAGTGCTTCCGCGAGTGCCCAGTCAATGCCCTCTCCTGTCTCAATCATCCGCAAACGTTCATCATATATCTTTTTCACCTGTTTGTGAGGCTTAAAATCATCTGGAAGAACTGTGATTGCTTTGCAGACATTCTTCAACAATTCAGGGTTTACGCTGCATAGAACATTTAGCTGGCTAACCAGAAAAAATTACAAAATAAAGAACTTAAATTCAATAAACACAATAGTGTACCCTGTGTTTCGAATTCGTGAAAGCTGCTCAGGTGACTTGAAACCAGTCCAGTGAGATGCAAGCCAGTCGCTTTTTTCGGAGACATAGTCCTTACTTTTTGTAAACTCTTCATTAAGTATTGAATTGACTTTTTTGTGTATCTTATTAATGGTTTCTTGTGACACATCCTCAGATTCTAGAAGTTGTTTTTGGTATATTTCAACCGAAGAGGGATGCTTTTGAATGACCTGTTATCATATCATATAAACTCCCAATCAGGAAGCTATGCGAAAACACTTCACGATCAGAATAGTTTGAATAGAATTAAGAAATCAAAAGATGCAAAGGGCTAAAGCTTGCTCAGATTGTAACTCATATCTAAGAAAAACTAGTTGAAAATAGAACTTGAGTACTTCATAGGCCAACCTTGTACATTTTGGGCTGTGTGAAAAAAGGTTCATCGACTTCATTGTGCCCAAATCGGCGATAGCATACTATATCAACCACAACATCAGAATGGAAGGTCTGGCGCCACTCTGCCGCAAGCTCACACACACGAGCAACGGCCTCTATATCGTCTCCGTTCACATGAAAAATAGGAGCATTCAGTGCCTTGGCTGCGTCGGTGCAATACTGTGAAGATCTCCCTGCCCTAGGGTCAGTAGTGAAGGCCACTTGGTTATTGACTACAATGTGTATAGTCCCACCAGTGCAGTAGTTAGGAAGTGCGCTAAGATGTAGAGTTTCATAGACTACACCCTGGCCGGCAAAGCTACCATCCCCATGGATCAAAACAGCCATATTCTTTGTCCTATCTACATCATCGGTGTAATATTGTTTTGCTCTAGTTTTGCCAATGACGAGTGGGTTTACAGCTTCCAAGTGGCTTGGATTTGCAAGCAAAGATAAATGAATTTGCTTTCCACCTCTTGTTGGCCTATCATAGGAAGTTCCCAAATGATACTTAACATCACCAGTACCCGTATACAACCCAACCTCATCGGTGGACTTTGCGTTCTTGTCAAACTCACTGAATATTTGGGCAAGTGGTTTTCGAAAGACGTTGCCTAAAACACTCAATCTTCCTCTATGTGGCATTCCAACGACTATATTCTCAACTCCAAGGTCTGCTGCCCTATCAAACATCTCCTTCATTCCTGGAATTAGAGTCTCCCCACCTTCAAGACCAAATCTTTTGGCTGCTCTCATCTTAGTGGCCAAGAAGTTCTCGAATTGTGTACTCCATATCAGTCTATCAAGAAGAACCTCGCGCCGCTCTCGACTGTATGTGGCAGGGACTGCTGTTTCAATCTTGTCTCTTAACCAGTTACATTTACCCTGATCATCAATATGCATGTACTCATACCCAATGCTGCTGCAGTAGACCTGGTTCAGTCTAGTCAATATGGATCGAAGGGACATTACCGGACGATTATCAGACAAGAATCCAGAAATTTTCAAAACTCCTAAATAGAATTCCCTGTCAAGATCGGCTTCTGTAAACCCGTGGTAAGCAGGATCCAGGTCTTCTGAAATTTCCCTTTCTTCTATGTCCAGTGGGTCTAACTTCGCTTTCATGTGACCATTAACCTGATAAGCTCTAACCAGCAACAACAACCGCATACTCTCCTGTATTGTCTGGCCTGAAAATCCAGCCGCTGGTGCTGCCTGGCCCACAAGATTCCTGAAGTAATTGTCCCAAGAATCGTCAACGCTACGGGGGTCAGCTTCCCAAGCCCTGTAAAGCTCTTCTATGTACAGGCTGTTAGTCGAATCCAAAAAGTTGTCAGTACGCCTGGAAGAAGGCATAGACGACTGAGGGTTGTGTGCGGATTCCGCCTTCCCTCTGAAGAATGTCTCGTGAAAACTCCGATTCTGTGAGAAAAGCCCGCGTGTCCTTGCCATGTAAGATCCATTCTGAGATGGAGCTTTCCGGATGATGGCAAGCCTTGCCACCCTGGAACCCGTTCTGAACCACGCCATCAAATGCTGACGAAGGATTCAAAGCATCAAACAATCACAATTCGATTGTATCATCCAAGCACAAATTTCACACTCTAATGTTCCTTTACGGCGACAAATTCCAATCTCCTGCAGATTTTTAAAGTGTACGATGGATAGTATCGTTTGTTTTCTCAAAGGATATATATATTACGAAAAAAAAAAAAGAGGACCATAGAAGTAATAACAAAGACGACTGCAGTGTTTCAATCATTCAATATTCGGAGAATGTAACATGAACCCAAAAATTGTAACACTCGGATCCGATGAGCCTGACGCCATCTTCATAAGTGGAAAACCCTTAGAAGCTGTCAGACTGATGGTATAAAAGTTGAAGGGAAGTGTCTCAAAACTTTAACAGGAACAAAAACATCGTCACCCACAAACAACATGTAAATGTTACACGTCTAAAACGCACGATGACATCAATTTAGAAAAACTCGCATTACGTCATAATCACATGCATATGAACATTTTTACCTACATCGTCACCAAGTCTCCGTCCATGATTTCCGATTTTTGGCAGAACAAGATTTCCGGGGTAATTAATTTGGCAGATAGTCGGGATTGCAAAAGAGAGGGAGAAGAAGGTTAGATAAATATCAACTCTAAAAATTATATATAAATAAATAAATAAATAAACAAACAAACCAACAAACGTAATACTGCTTGATTATGTGTTCTTCTTGGAGCTGAGAACTGAAAAAGACAATATTAAGGCTTTTTATTAGTGGACATTTATCATCCCTTATAGAATAACTTTCATTCTTTTTTTTCTTTTTTCTTTTTCTGTTTGTTACATCAGAAAATATAGAATATCTTATTGACCAAGTATTGTTTACTGAATACTTATCTGATTTTACAAATAACAAGGAGATGAATATGTGCTGCCGTGGCTCAAATCCACGTGAATCGTAAACCTTGTGATTCGGGAAGTCTGTTGTTTTCGTCCCATATTTCTGTTCGGTAATCAAATCAGGTTAAATGCATCATCTTTCACAGAGGGTTGACGTGATTTTTTTTTTTTTTCCTAACATCAAGATTAAATGCCACATTTTGTAAAAACATTGCTGGAACCGGGGATTAAATCCCATGGTGCCTCAGCCAATTCCTGGTTCTTAATTATGAACCCTACACTCCTGTTGTTGCCAAATTGTTGACACCGCCCCCTAGTATCGAGTATGACATAGATCTGTACGCAATGTGTAATTAAGTTTACAAGCAAAATCTTCCAAATCTAACGGAGACCATTTACTTATTGAGTTAATATATTAGAATATACTAAACTTTACGTGTCTTGGTAAATTTAATCCAAATTTTAATGGCTAACGGTTTAGTTCCCATAAAATTCTTTCTCACAAATCTAATCCACCATTAATAAATGTTAATGGATTCCATTAACTTATACACGTGATATGTTTATATATAAAAAAATTGGTTAATTTAACTCAACAATTAAGAAAAAAATACAAAGGGGAAAAAGAAATGTAATCAAATAAAAAATACAAAATAAAAACTCCAAGTTCAGAATATTTTTATATATTTACTCTTAGCTATTTGATGCCTAGTTCATTAGACAAATGATGGAGGTCCGATTTTCAACCAAAAAGAAGAACAAAAAAATGAAAACCCAAAGGCAATAAGTAACGACAGAGTGATAAATTTATCAAAATTGGTTTCCTTTTTTTTTTGTGGGGGGGGGGTGCAATATAAATTTATCAAAATTGTGCATCCAAACCTCTGCTGGGAAGTCGGACAACTCCTCATTATTTTGTAAAATAATCCATGAGACACAAGGTGGTCTTTCTCAAGGTAGAGATGTGAAACAACGACTGAATTGTGAACAAAACACCATATAAAATGAGTGACGTAGTAAGAATATCCGACTTTGGAGGAGACTTGACTATAAAGTTTGTGTTCTTAGGATTTGTATTCATGGGTTTATGAAACATTCTCTGAGGAAACTTTATTGGTTCTGGTTGCATTGACTTCTTCACCATCTCGGTCATGTCCCTTTCAATGCACCCGGTAGAATCAAGTAGCGGTCGCAGCAGATGGAACACGCCCAACATACTTGATGTCCTCCATGGTTCCTCTTCCCACTGCTTTCATTGCAGTGCCAAGGCGGGGTGCGATGTAATTATCTGCACCCATATTCATTGGTTCTTGCTGGCTCTAAACAATCTCAGCATCTAAAATAAATCAATAGAGATAAAATGTGTCGGCATATTCATTATAAAAACAGAACCAATAAGCAAAGTAGCTGTAAAATATAAGGATCCTGGATATGATGAACACGGCCAAAAAGAAAGAGAGCTAAAATGACAAAGGTCAAGTATCTTTTCATGCTTGATGCATCATCATTCATCACTTTACAACTGGTTTTAATAAAAGTGGGAAAACAATAACGTACTCGGATATTGCTTAGGCTCGCGCTGGCCAAAATCATATTGGAATGGACACAGTTATTCTACCCTACAAATGGCAACATCATTGGCCCCTGCCTTTTTGCGTTCTTCATCAAGCTCATAATAAACCTGTCTACATAGATTTCAAATATCAGGTAACTAGGGTCGCCGCCGATCTCGTTGATCCTCTACTTTTCTGCCAATCAGTGGTGGTGTTGCTTGAATCGAGTTTTCATCAGCATATCTATAGCTATTCATTTTCCTCCTGTACACTTTTGTGAATTTGAAGATTGTACTGCGCAGGCGCTATCTGTGTTAAAAGGACAGTGTTTGTGACCCTGTGTTGAGAGAATACCATAAAGGAAAAAGCCATCGCTTATCCAAATACAAACCACAGCAGATTAGCCCGAAGGCAACTTATGCATTACCGTCATCAATCTGCCGGTGGTCCCATGTCAAATGTACTCAATAGTCAAGTTTAATAGGTCGAGGTACGAGACTGTATTTGTTGATTATTTACTGCTAGATCATGTGATTTTTATTTTTTATTTTTTGCTTATATGGCAACATAATTCAACAGTTACGCAATTGATTACGCTTGTCCACATAATAAGTATTTTCATACATTATAATTTATAGAATTGGTTATAAGCAAGAGCACTCGACAACTTAATAAAATATTTGTTCGTGATCACACATTGACTTGGAGATTTGCATATAAAACATATTGGAACTAATTTGATGTAACTAAATTTGAAAAATTAAGTTGGCACTTGTAAAATTCTTCTTTTTTTTTTTTTTCTTTTTAACATTCAGTATGAATGGAGTCCATTATTGATGTAACTTAAGCAATTTTTTTTTTGTACAACTTGCGCTACATTTGTACAAAGAGATTAACAAAATTCATTTTTTCAAAAGTTCCACAAGGAAATAATTTGTTAGTTTGAATTGAAGACAAAGATGGGTCAAGATCAAATTAGAGTAAGGCCTTTCCAAGTTGGAAATTTTTTTTTTTTTTGGCAAGAAATTCAAGATCTCATTGCCATAATTTTTCTTTTTTTTTTTTTGAGTTACACCACGTTCATTTTTTTGGCTCAACAAGAAAAGAAAATCAAAATCTTAATGTTAGAATTCTTTTCAAACTACATGAAGTTCATATTTTGTTCAACAAGGAAAGAAATTAAAATCAAAAAATCTTGTCCAAACTAAATTTGAAGTCTTGAATGTCTTAGATTCTCTTCAAATGCATGAGAACTAAAACAAAAAATTTGTCACGCAAGAAAGGTTTATTAGATAGAGAATTTTGACCGAAATCTGATTAGGAAACTCAATTTCCTGCAACGGCTTCTTGTGCCCCAAATGGCTAGCTCCTCAAATGAGAATCTTGGCCAAATTTTGATTTGGAAATTCAATTTATCAACCGATCACCAGCCTTCTCAATGCGGGCTATTGACCACTCCATTGTTCTACCAATATCACCTCATGTAACATCCAAAAATAACTCCAATGAGAAGCTTGTATCGAGTTGTTAAGTTTAAAAAATTAAAAGTGCACATGAGAGAGATATATGTTAGGAGCAAGGATAGTTTTAAAGAAAATTTTTGTGAGTATTGTAAGGTTGTATAGCGTGAAATTAAGAGCTTAAAAAAACAAATTTGTGAGATTGTGTAACAACATTGTAGAGCTCAATAGTGAATTGGAAACTCTTAAGGCAGTGGTTTTAAGAAGAGAATGTAAGAATAAAAGTTATAAATTTCTATAAATTATGGTATCATATTCTTTTTACTCTCAATTATTTTTTTATTGTACAAAACTTATATGCTTAATAGTTCTTTATTATAGTGTATTTTAATTATCCTACAATTTTTCTTTACATAAGTTAGTTACTACTTTTGCAAATCAAATTTGGTTGATTTATTTTTTATCTATATCCAATATGAGCATTTAGATAAATTTTTGTAATTGCATTTGCACACTATGTTAAATTTTTTATTACAATTATTTTATTTTTCATGTTACATGCATTATAGGTATGTGTTTTTTTGTCAACCCAATTCACCTTATTTTTTGGGTATTTTTGAGACCAACATTTACATCATGAAATTGACATAAAGAGATTGGAATTGTTGTTCCCTCCATTTGGTTTAAAGGTTGATGTTTTCATTCTAAAAACAAAAAGTGTAATTGCTATGATGTATATGCCTTTGTTCCTTTTGAGCACCTTCTTGAAGCTATGAGAGCAATCGAGAGTTGTAATGGAATGATTTTATGTGCAAAAGAATGCTTGTTAAATTAGCCAATGGAGAGAAATATCAATGATTCCCACCAATAACACTTACAAAAATATATTGAACTTGTTAAAATTAGTTTGATCATGTGTTATATTTTATTTTTTTATATTTTGATGTGTCCTAAATACTTAATTGATGCCTATTTTTTTATTTATACTTATAATGGTAAAACTTTTTAATCTAAAATTTGAATTAAGTAAAAAGTTATACAAAAATTTTATTTTTTGTCAAATCTATATTTTTAGAAAAATATCAAGTAAGATTTTAAATGATTTAAAAAAAAAAAGATGAAAAGAATCATGAAAATTTAAAATTGGCAAAAATTTGAAATCAATTGTCCTATGTCATTGACTAAACAACTTAAAAAAAGATAACAAAAAAAAAAGAAACAAAATATTTAAATTAGTCAACTAGACCAATATATATGGTTGACCCAAAAACAAAGAAGGTTTCCACCTATGAAAAGAAAAGTTACAAAAATTTTAAATCATTTAACTTAATTAGTAACTAAGATTAATCGAGGGTAACTAAAGAACTTAAAGTTTTTAAGTTGTAAAAGTTATAGAAAATACAGATTGGTCAACTAGACTGTACTTGCTATCAATAGATGAAACTGAAGAGTTAAAAGCACAAAAGCTAAAATAGTTAGAGTTTTTGGTTAGTTTACTAATTCAAGTACTACGATCAACTGATTTGCCAAAGTTAAAGTTTTATTTTTTTAGAATTGATTCTCCTTATTAAAAGAGATCAATATCCGATGATTAGTTTTCTTTCTTTGCTTATAAAAAGGTTGTAAAACTCTTTTATAGATGACTTTGAACATTTTGTATTGAGTTCAATGTAAGATCAAAGAAAAAAAGTGATCAAAAGTGAAAAGATCAAAGAACAAAAGTTCTAAGAGAGAAAAGTTGAAATTGTGAAACAAGAAGAGTGTTTTAGTAAAAAGTAATAGAAAGTAAGTCTTTAAGTGTTAAAGAACTAATGTATTTTTGTGAAAATTTCATGAAAATTTCGTTGTAATCAAGGTCAAGGCAACCTAATGTTAAAAGTTGTCTTCATCCTACAAAAAAGGAAAGAATTAGTAAAGTTAAACTTTTATGGAAAAAATTTTAAGGAATAGACGTAAACTCCCAATTTGAGTTGAATTATTGTAAATTGCTATAAATGCTTGCTCTTCCCTTATCTCCTTTTATTTTTAGTTAGTTATATTATTTGTCTTATTATTTGCTATTAATTATCTTATTATTTCTCTTTAGAGTTGGAATTAAATATAAGTTGAGTGATTAAACCAATAAAACCCAATTTACCCTCCTATTAAGTTATCTTAAGAACCAATAAAATATATAATGATGTGTAACAAACATCTATTAACATTAATGGTAAGGGTAAGTTAACAGAAAATCAAAATAAATCTTTTACAAATATGCTTAGGAACATCCTGATTCCTAAAAATGATGGAGTTAAAGGATTATTTTCTATATGTACTAAGGCTAATATTAAGCATAAGGTTGAGGAGGCTAACTTGCATTTGCTATATAGAAGTGTTGTAATTGTAGCATTAAAAGCTAAAAATGTTTACATGGTTCAAGAGAAATTAAATAAATAAGGCATAAAAATGTGTAAATTAACTCTTATAGGGGATTTATTAATCTTGTGATCTTTCTTCTATAGGAAGGAAATGCTAAATTGGTTTAAGAGAGGTGGTAATTGGCTTAATAAATGGTTTAGTACTATTAAGATATAGGAACTATCAAATTTAAGTAAAGCTAAATTCACATAGTTTCATTGCATAAATACTCCTTTTCATGCTTAGAATATGTCTTCTTTTTTTTTTTTTTTTGCAAAATTGGCAATTTATAGGGATATTTTATAAGCTTTGATGATGACACCATGACCAAAGGTTGTTTTGATGCTACCAGAATTCTTATCTCAACCATATTTATTAAGCCTCTCAATAAGACAATTATAATAAATAATTGATAATCAATTCTTGATTGTTAAAGTGCTTGAAGTTCCACATCATATCTCAATTGGGTGCTTCATGTGGAATGTGATCTCTTAAACATCATTTTCTCAATGTCACCACTTTGGATAATGGATACTTTATATCAATAAGGATATAAATTTGTAAAAATCCAATGGGTAAGCACATGATGAACAAATGGTTGATGGGTGCACTTTTGGCTCTAAAGACATCCTTAATTCATGTTCAATTGAAGAAGATCATCTTGTTTTAGGTGAAACTATTATTGACAATCAGCCTAATAAGAAGGTTGCTATATTTCTAGGCAAAGCTACTTTGCAACACATTAACTCAAGGGAAAGTAAGTCACCCAACAAAATGATTATGCCTAAAGAGTAAGAAGCAGATTCAATAGAGATGGAACTAATTTGTACATAAGAGGATTAAATTAGTTGGAAAGATATTACTATGAGACCAATTGAATGTAAAATAAAATAAGCATTGGTAGAGCTTATGAATAAAAACATTGATAATTTAATACAATATGGGAGGAACAATGACAAAATAGTTAATGAAAAGATGAAAATAGGGTCACAAAAATCTAAGAGCAAGAATCACAAAGAGTGAAAAAGTGGGAAAATGTGAAAAGTAACTCATATTAGTAAGAAAAAGAGCAAGGCAATATGCTTTGAAGTGGAAAAAGTAATCTTATCAAAAGACATTTTTCTCTCAAATGATCATATTCACTCCAAGTTATAGAGGTGCGGGATGTTTTCAAATGTAGGCTATTATAAAAAGACAAACAACCAAGGACATAATAATTTATGCATGAATTAGCCTTGATATCATTATGAGGGGAGGTAATAATTGAAACAGTGTGATTCTTCTTCACTATAGTTTTTTTTTTTTTTAGGAAAGGGGCAAGCAATTGCTCATTCCATAAGGTCCCTATTTTGTTGGTGCAAAATATTGTTATGATAATGATGTGAAGATTTATGGGAATTCACCATTATGGTCAATATGCATGACTACTCCATTCAAGCCTTAGCTTAATCATGCATTATTGGTTTTGCTCTTAGGACTCCATTCTATGTTTCTAATTTGCAAAATTTTGCTATTTATAGGTAAAAGTTGTTCTTTTTTTTTTTTCTTGGCTCTTAAGGTTTCTTTTTAGGATTGGGAGCAATGGTTTTGCTATTTTAGGTTGCAATTTTTTGCATTTTTATGTTTGTACTTTATAAGAGTTGCTTTTTTTTTTTATGTGGTTGTGCAAAACTAAGTTTATGTAGTGATTATGTTTTTTGTCATGGTTATGAACAAAATTCCTTTCACAGTGTTAAAAAAAAAATGTATCTTTAGGTTTATAGTATAAAGCCAAAACTACAAAATAAGTATAAATAATGAAATCATTAAATACCTTTCCAAAGCAAAAAAACTAGGCATTTAATATCTTTTAGATCTAAGTGATCATTGATATCATTAATAAAATATTTAAAATAGATTCCCTACTTGTCAAAACTGAGATGGCCTTAGACGTCATCAAACTTGAACAGATTTGATTTGCACTTAGGTGGCAAAGTAAGTTTTTAAGGGCTATCACAACATAAGGCTTACAACATTCCCTATGTATTTAAGAAATCAAACTAACAAACTTTTAGTAAAACATAGAGATACACAAGATGAGAACAAAGATGATTTGTAATATAATTAATTGCATTCACTTAACGCCACTAATATGGAAATAATTAGCAAGGATTATGACATTCACAACTTGCCAATTGCATTCTTGAATCTATTTTTGAAGGTTTGGTTTATCTCAAGTATGACATAACAATTGTCATCATTTATTTGCAATGCAACGTATGCTAAGCCAATTAAAACTCAACTTTTATAGATGAAAATCTTTAAAATTGTCATTCACAAACAATAGGATTAAGTAACATGTTCAGTAATTAGCTCTATAAAAGCTAATAAGGTGACCATCTCATGACCCAATGCAAAACTAAAAATTTAAAGTTGAGAGGCTAGGATGAAATGTAATCATAATTAAATGAAAACCAATATAAAGTTAAGGGGCCAAAGTAATATACAAGAAGTTTTAAGTAAACTCACCTTCATTAGGGGAGGGATGTTATATTTTAAATGTCTGAATTTTCAACATTATACTTAAAAAGCTCCACTAAACCCAAAACAATCAAATGCATAAATTGTAACAAAACAAAACCAATAGAGTTAAACACAAAGTAGAAGCTACTAGCATTTCAAATGTTAATGTCTTATCCATAAGATTACAAATCAACCTATGAAAATCAGTAAGTAATACCGAGCTAGCAACATTAGCTAAACAATGAGAAGTAAGAGTAAAAGTTACATATTTTGGCTCAGTGCATTCATAAGCAAAATGACCTAGTTTGACACAGTTGTAGCATGTCATTTTGGTATTATCCTTTTTCTTACCACCACATCTCTTATGACCATGATTCTTGTTCTTCTTCCATGGTTATCCATTCCTTTTCCTTTCTTATGATGCGTATAATGTCATTTATGTTTTGAACCAGAAACAACCTTTAAACTAGTTTTAGTTTTAGTCACATTCACTTGACTAGAAGATTTAGCAACCCTAAGACACTCCTCTTCTAAAATCAAATGGCATAATATATCTTTAAAGGACTTATAGTCTTATTATGCATCATATTAAATTTCATGTGCTCCCAAATCGAAGAAACGGAGCAAATGATAGCTTGAACTTGTTGCTCATCTTGAAGGATATGACCAACTACTTCGAGCTTTTTGATCATATTAGGCATCACTCTCAAGTGTTAATTCATGTTATAATATGACTTCTTTATATAGATATCAAAATTAAAAGTCAACTCTCTCAGCCTCATGGTCAAAGTATCGCTAAATTTGTTTTTCAAAGCCAACCATATCATCTAGGCAATCTTATACTCCTCAAACTCATAGATGAAATCATTTCTCATATTCTTAAGCAAAGTTATGCGTGTCATACTACTCTTTCTTTTCCAAGCCTTAAAGGCCTCTTGGTCTCATCTTTGCTAAGTTGAGGAACCCTCTCTAGAGTACACTAGGACATGGTTGGCAACTTTTACCACTTCATACTCTTCAACGATATACTAAACCTTATAGTACCAAGTGTCATAGTTTTCACTATTTAGCTTACCCTTTATATTGAACTCATTAACAATATTTGTCGTAGTCATGGTTACAACAACCTTAACATTTATCAAAGATTAGTACTAATACTTTTAACCATTCATTTATGCACCAATATTGAAATAGATTAACAATAATCTAAAATTAGTTGAAGAATTGAAAGTTCACAATTTTCCCAATCATCTTCTTTCATACTAATATTAGATTATTTTAATTTATTTCAATTTCTGCAAAATTTAAGTTTATAGGTGAAAATTCTGAGAATTTTAGCAACTATCGCATTTAATTAATTTTTCATATATGCAAAATATATGTGTTAAGCATTGAAATTAATAATTGAACACATATAGTAAAATAATAGATATTTACAATAAAGTTTTATGTGCATAACAATAAATATAAAAACGCGTAACATTTTTTTTTTATTTACATATGGTTTAAAAAAAGTAAAAAGTTTAAAATAGAAAACTATTAATTGGTGAAATCTCATCTTTCTTGACATCTCAAATAACCCTAAGCCTAACTTTCAAAAGCCATAAACCAATCTTCATTGTACCAAAACAGATATACCTTATAACTTGAAGATTAAAATTTATCAATAACACAATAGAACACCTTATAGCATATTCAATATAATGCTTTTATACTTTTTTAGGGGCATCATTTATGTCATCATACTATTTAACAATGCACTTTATGTGTTCCAACTCACAACACACTTCAGCCCTCCAGAAGTCTGTCAATGACTTAAGTATAATATCAATTTTTTCCTCTTATTTAAGTCTTTTGATCATTAAGATTTAAAGATGATTGATTAAGAATCTCATATGTTTGACATGTCTCATAAACTACTCGTCATTTTCTATTTTGCATTCTTTAAAAGTACAAAAAAAAATTCATTAACCACGCAAATTTCTTAGTTGTTCAAGTAGTTCAAAATTTATTTTTTTTTTAAGTATAAAAATATTAGAAATTACCAACATTAAAAAAATCACTTTATAATATGATATAACATTAAAATTTTATAAAGTATAAAATTAGAAAAATTTTGGTGCAAATTTCATATATTTTGATATTTTTACTAATTATTATGAATTTTTAAAAAAATATTTCATCTTTAAAATAATTAAAAAAACAATATTAAATAGTAAATTCTTATTGGCTAGCACGCAATATATGACAATCTCTAATTAGTTAGTTAAATATGAAATCAAAATGATCTTTTTTAACTTTAGTCAAATTCACCACGTGGCATTTTCTCAATGGTAGTCATCATATGTATATGGGGTCTTCATAATACCTAATTAGCCAAATAGACTCTCTATTTCACTCACATGTTCAAAAAATATCACTATTGTTTGGATTTTTAGTAATTGTGAAATTGAACACATATCATAATTTAATATTCTTAATTCATTAATATGGTTAGCACAGTTGGTTTTTAAAAATAGCACATGAAAATATTATTAAAAAAAATTAAATACATGAGATAAAAATTTGTTTGGAGGATTATTTTTTTTTAATTTTAAATTCAATTTAAAATTTTAAAACTCAATTACTTTTAGTTAATATATCCAAAATTGACGAATAATTTATAATTGAAAAACTTATAACGAGTATTTTCTATACATGTAAAGTTTGTACCATAAAATTATTATTATTAGTGTTAATTTTAAAAAATAATATATAGTAAGAAAAATATTTTTCTCACAAAATATGTAATTAAAAAATATGAAAATTTTTACAACATATTATACAATTTAGTTTTTCATTATATGCAAAATTTCATAAAATTAACAATGTATGTGAGAAAGATAAATTTCTAATCTATCAACTTAAAATATATACAAATATTATATATAAAATAATAAAAAAATTAAAATAATAATTTTTGTACTCCTTTTCATACCATAATTAGTCTAGTAATGCTATAATACCAATACAAAATTAAAAAGTTAGAATTATAATTATCCTTGAAAAAAATCTAGAAATTAGTAATAAATTGATCACTAATAAATCATTTTTTTTTTTACAATCTAAGTAATATCATTATACTAAATAGCATTTTATTTATAGTTTAAGAACTTTTTACAGTGAGAATTAATAGAAAATATATATTCTCTATTTTTAAGAAAGTGAGAAATTAACCAAATTTTGTCTATTTTTAAAAATGTTTAGAAAAATACTTTTATTAATATAAATAATTTTCTACATATTTTTTTACATGTATATGTAACAAAGAGAATAAGTTTTAATTCTTTCAAACTTCTCTTTAATGGTTGGATCATCTCACTATGAGCAAACCAACCCCAACCAATAATATTTACAATTACAATGCACAACATTATTTTAATAATGATCTTTTTATGATGAAGTTTAAGGGTTACCTCATAAAATCAATGAATATTCATGGATAATATTTTTACAGTTGTTTTTCTAAGAACCTTAAAATGTTAGAATGTCAGTTACTGGATTCCTATGGATGACATTCATAATTGATTTTCTTTAATACATTGACATGATAGTTATTGGATTTTTATGGACGGTATTATTTTAGCGTTGATCTCTCTATGTTGCATTGAATCTCATAAAAATTGCTAGAAGGTGATGATGTGAAAATGGGCCTAAAAAGTAAGAGAAGTGTGTCGCATGGTAGTCTAATGTGACAGAAATAAATATATTTAATAGATTATTTGGGAACCAAATTGGTAATCAGAACTGATATAAGGCTAGGCGTTTAAGGTTAAGGTTAACCCTAAACTCCATTTAGGAAGGAACATACTCCAACAGGCTTCAACAACTTTTCAATCAAACTTCATATATCTTTTTCCTGCATTTCTTTTTAGACTTAGTTTTAATTGTAGCTGCAGTTGTAAATCTCTGACTTACGTGCTTTAAACCCCGACATATGGGTTTCTCTGCGAGACAATTTGTTTATGAGCCCTAAGCCTCCTTATAAGGGTTCTTGTAATGTCTTGAGCATTTTGAGGATAATGAAATTTATTTTCCTCCAACTTCAACTTGAGCGCTTTTCTTTTTTCTCTCTATTGTTATGGTTCAATCACACGCTTCTCCTCACATGGCAAGCTAGCTTCTCAAGGGCTTCACGTGCCCATGGTTGTATGCCTTTATGTGCCATCCTCGACTCAAACCCTACATGTGCTTGAGCTTACAACGGGCTCCCTCTATTAACTAAAGTAAAAGCTCATGAGCCAAGCCTTCTATTCCTCCGAGGCTCAACCTCTCCCACAACAGATTGAGGCTGATTCCCAAAAATGTTCATTATGGGATGACGAGCTGGGCAAGTTAGAATGAGCAGCCAACTAGCCTCCCAACCGCTGACCAAGCCTAATGTCATAGGGTCATTATCTTCTCCTCAAAAAGCAATCTGTGACGTAACCCATCACCATTCGTGACATTCTCCCCTATCGAATCTATTGACGTTTGTGACATTTTCCCTCACCAAATCCATCGACGTCTGTAACATTTCCTCCCACCGAATCCATCGACGTGACATTTTCTCCCACTGAATCCATCGATGTCTTTGTCGGGAATCGGGCGTGGCGCCCTTTGCCTACTTCTTCCACGTGAAGTACTTGGCAGAAGACACCGAAGTCGGGGTTGGGTTAGATCTAATACCATCTGTCACGGGGTCATTACCTTCTCCCTAAAAAACAGTCTATTGAGGTATGTAGTACTCACACTTATATGATTCAAGATCCCTGTCTTTTTATTTAATGTGGGAATCAAGTTGTACCTAGCCCGTTCATGACATAACCCGCTCCAGCCCCGACAAGAGCAATGGAACCACACTCGAGCTGATCCCCATCCAAACCTATAACGTCGACCCCAAAAAGGATCAACCTCATCCTTTGGTAACATTGTATTAAGCAAATTCCAAATTCGTTTGCTCCAGCACCTCCCCTTACTACAAGTCCTCTTGCATGCTCACGCTCACCCCTTCCAACTATTCCTATATCCCTACTCAGAACAAAACTCCAACTTATTGATTTTGCAATTTTGATCCACTGTTTCTAGATCAATTAAATAAGTAAAGTAAATTCATTTACAAATACTTATTTAAAGTAGGGGTACAAGATAGTCATTTGAGTTTTGTTTTAACTATAATGGAATTGGTTAAATTTCAAAAAATTTTAAATAAAAGTAAACTAAATTTGTAAAATTCAGTTTGGTTGGTTTATTATTACATTTTCAATAAAATAAAATAAAATAAAAGATTTAGAAATAGAATTTTAAGTCTTACTAAAAAGTACAAAGATAACTAAATATATTAAAATTTATCCAAAATAAATAAAAGTAAAGCTTTTTTAGTCTATTGAGTTTTTTTATTATTATTATTTATTAACCTAATGTCAAATTGAAAAAAGAAATGAATCAGATATTCAGAAATCATAAATTAAAAAATTAGAAAATACAATGAACAAATCCAATTGAGTTAGTCAATTTTTTTTATTTTTTTATTTTTTTAGAGACATAATTTATAAATCATTTAATTCATTATATATATAGACTACGTGTAGAATATGTAGATAATAATTCCTAAATTGGATTTTAATTGACGAGAGTAGTTAGAGGATAATTATTATAAGGATTAGAAATCAATCCGATAATGCCTGAAAGAAAATTGTTGAATGTATAAAATTATCAAATCTATAAAGTTATGGGGGCTAAAAAGATATTTGAAACCATTACGACCATTGGTTAACTTTATAAAATACAGAGGTCAAATAAAAGATTAATATGTTATCCCTTCAAAAATTTAAATTCTTCCCCCAATCATAAACTACTTTAATTGAATATTTAAAATAAAATTAAAAAAAAAACCTTTCATGGGTTGTGAAAAAATTAAAAAAAATTATTAATTTTTTTATCTATTAAAAAACTATTAAATAATAATTTATATAATAAAAATAAATTTTTTTATTTGTAGAAATCTCACAATCTATTCATAAGATATAAACTTACCTAAAATTAAACAAAAATTTAAATTTTTAATCAATATAATTTTCTTTAAAAAATACAATTTTTATTAATTGTGTATTAATGTGTACCACTTTTTTTAGCCCAACAGTGTTTTTCCATAAATAATTACATTGAGCAGGATCAAGTCCATCCCATACGTATTTTTTAGGATAATAGTATTATTACTCAAACTTAGATTAATGAATCTTAATCTTAAAAGTAAATCAAATATAACTTGAATTCGAGCCAAAAAAAAAAAACGAAAAAAAATATCCGAAGATTGATTTTTCATCTGGAGGGTTCAAGTTTTTTTTTTTCCCTCTTTCCTATCATAATTAAAAGATGTCTATTAATACATCCAGCATTCTATAAATTGGGGGATATTTACGATTTGCAAGTATAAATATACTACGTTGTTAGTCGAAATAGAGAAAAAAAAAAAAAGAATGTAAAAAGGCAACATTAGGCTTCTATATAAATTAAAGGAAAATCTAAACAACACAGAAATCATAGGTCAAAATTCTTTTGTTCTCACACGCTCTCTCAACCTTGTTTCTCCCACCGCAATCTTCTAATAACCGATAACAATACCAACAATTTCAGTCCCTATGGGTCTCCGTTTTTTGATTAAAAAAAAAGTAATAATTTTTAGTATAAATATTTAAATTTTAAAATATCCAACTAATCACTAAAAAATTAATTATTATTCCAAAGTCTAAGTTATCTTTTTATGTTTATTTTTAAGCATATCAATTTATTAAATTATTTTTTATAAAAAAAAATTTTGTATAGTTATTATATAAAAAATATATAATTATAATTTAATAATTTAAAATTAGAGTGAAAATAAAGAGTATAAATAACAATCTATCTATATTTTCAATTAAAAATTTAGGAATTATTAAGTCAATGTCGTTTGACCTGGGACAGAATCTCTGATTTCTAATTAATCTTTTTTAACTTTGCTCCCGTCGAGGCCGGACAGCACGAGTTCCCTTGAATAAGAAGTGGAAGCAAGTGACGTTATCATAAATCTTGATATTGCTTCTCACTCAAAACTTCAAAATACTACTTATACATTGATTGTTCATTGCTCTTCTTTCCAAGACGAGACTCATATTTGCTATATTTCAACAGACCCTCCGTCGCTGCTTCCCAAGTGAATTCAGGTACATTGCTTTTTTGACCAAATTCAACGCCAATTTTTAGTACGGTAATCACAATTTGAATTCATGTACATTGATTAAAAACTCGTTGGAAGTGAGAAAAAAAAAAAAAATATATATATATATATATATATATATATATGAAAAGATAAACCCCGTTAGAATTGCAGAGTTTGACGCCCAGGGCCCCGAGTGTTTACAATTCTTGTTGAATATCAACTGTCTCGTCCCGATGAAGAAGGCAAACAACCTTTAGTCACAATGATTTATTTTTCACTTCCAGGCATGCCAGTCGATAACCTTTAGGCGGCCTCTCGAGAGCGCTTTCCCGTGGGTAGTCAGGTTACATTGAACTACCATTTGACAGAATTTAAAGATCATGAGTTATTCAAGATAAGAAGGCACACTGATGGTCAAGATTGCTTTTGCAAATGATGCACTTAAAAAGCTGCTTCCTGAGATCAGTACCTAGTGTAGTTCTTCAATCAATCGAACTACAAGGGACAGTGTGTCTGAGTTTATTTCCCATGGCAGAAGTTATACATACTTGCAATGTCTCTTGAATGGCTTTCACTTACAAGTTAATTTTGCCGCCTGCTAGTCTATATCAGGTATCTTTCCTAGATAACCCGTGGGCAGAATTAATTGGTCTCACCTGAACTTTTGAAGTTGTGCATCTTGTTGATGGTCTTGTTCCCTGGCATCCCTAAATGGGACAGTCAAAATGTGCAGTGGGGGTCTTTTTTTTGTTATCATCTCAGGACTATTCAATTATGTTCGAACAAACTGTACAAGTTCACCTCTTGTAATTTGCTGTCATTTTCTGGCACCGGCAAGTTCAGATGATTATGCATTTTACTGTTTAAACTCGGCAAATTGTAAATTTCATTCTGTTCAATCTCAAATTCTATAACATTGCTAAGATTAGGTGCTTATTTCTCTTTTGCATTATGTTTCCCCTTCATGTGCAGCTTATAATGCGAATTATGTTATTCCGGAGGTTGGATAACGAGGATACCCATATTAAAAAAAAATTTATTTTGACTCTTTTTTTTTTAAGTATAAATTATTTATAATTTCATATTACAAAATAAATAGAATTTATTTAAAATGAAAAATAGTAAAATAAATTTATATAATATCAAATATTATATAAATTTATACTTATATAAAAGACAAGTAAACATGCCACATCGGACCGGCCGGTTATAGCATAAAAATGAGGGCAGCGACCATTGTAGTAGAACGCTTGTAGTCATTGGAAGTAGCTTTGTGAAAAAAACAAAAATGGTTTTGAATACACGGAAACATCTTGGCAGGAGAAATCAGCCATGTTGGATTAACTATCTACATTCTAGTCAAAGAGTTCCCAAGTCCCAAACAAAAGAAAGGATACAAGAGTTTCGCATGGTGAGTCTCCAGTAGAACACTATGGTAAATGCACTAAAGGTAAACAACAAAGGCACATAATTAACTGCACCCGCCACAATGTTATCATAACAAATTTTACACCCCTCAATGGGTGCCACAAGGATAAGCAGATAGCATTCAACCTTAAGTCCATAGATGCATTCCCACTTTATAAGGCACAGCAGGTTGACTTTTGGGAAGCTTGTCCACCCGCGGCAGACAGGTCTGGTTGGTTGATCTTGATTGTTTGAGGCTAGTACCACCCGAGCAAAACGATAAGGATAATTAACATTTGAGAAGAAGGGGAGGAAGGAAGGAGATTTTCCCCGTAAAGAAATGGTGAAAAATGACATGTCGAATTACTAAATATTACCTCCGCCCTGTTATCAGTTTCCGAAAGTCTTTGCTTGATATCCCTTGCAATTGAAAAGAAAACTTCCTCAACATTCAAATTTGTCTTTGCACTCTGCATGAATTGACTGTCAGTTCCAAAACACTGAACAGAAGAGGTCTTAAAAGCCTGCAAGCAGTGAGCACAAGGATCCTTACAGTTTCAAAGAACTTGATACCGTACTCATCCGCAAGAGCTTGACCCTTGGACCTAGGCACAGCCTAAAGAAATAAGAAGACGTCAAAGAAATAAGAAGACGTCAAAGACCCTTGGACCCTTGGACCAGCGTCCTATAGATTTTTATGATGACAACTGAGTCAAACTGAAAGCCAGTATGGGCTGAAATCCAGACAGATGCCATTGGTCGCATTTATATGCTCAACTGTCCACATGCATACTGACCTAGGAGTTTAAGGAATGATTAGTTCCTATGGCTTTTAAAATTTAATACCTACCCGTTTGCTTTCATCCATGTCTGCCTTGTTTCCCACCAGTATCTTGTTAACATTGTCAGAAGCATGCTGTTCAATGTTGCGAATCCAGTTTCTAATATCTGAACAAGATGATAAGCCAGCAGCCATCTCCATCAGAATTAAAGCAAAAATGAAACCCCACAAGTGATAAGAGAAGCTCAACTCTAAGGGAGACCTTCCACTATACACCTCAAAGAAACAAAAAATAAGAATCGAATAAGAAACAGATCTCCCTGATTAATCACACCCCAAGGAAAGAACCAATAAAATTAATAATCATTGAATATGAACATGTTGAAAGAAACAATAAAAACAGGGATGTCCTCTCAAGTTTTAAAACACATGCCAACACATGCAAAGCAAACAAGAAAACTTACTATTGAACGAAGACTCATCAGTAACATCATACACCAGCAAAATCCCCATGGCTCCACGGTAATAAGCTGCAGAATAAAGTAGAATCTAAGCTCCAGCAATATTTACAGCCTCTCTGTAAGATATGCCAGTCCATATGAATATCTAGTAACTAAAAATCCCATGAGACAGCAAAAGCTCCACATATCGACATGAGAAAATCATCCATGTTGCCTAAACTCTATGATTTCACTTAGGATTCATCTCCTGCTCCTTGGCAATATATTGCTTCACAATGTGCATAGATAATGTTACATAATAGGCCCCCTAATGTAGGAGCAGCAGAAATAGGAAGAGAAGAAGAAATATGGAATAGGCAGAAAAATGGGGCAGAATAGGAAGGCTGAGCAGAGGACAGACTAAGGAGAGGCAGGCAGAGAAGTGTAAGGATATTCTTGATCTAATTCCCAGCAATCAAAAAATATAAAGCTTATCCTTTTATAAGAAAGTATAGTGGAATAAAAATAAACTTAGACAACTTTAGACTAAAACACAAAGTAGTTCACACACAAAAGCAAACAAAGAGAAAAGGTTGCCCACAATTTAGATTACTACAAAACACAATAAATTCTATGCCTAAATCCTTTAGGTAGGCCTTATTTGATGTATTCCAAGCAAACCGTAGTAATAAAAATATTTCTTCTTGGTTCTTCATCATCCCACCCCACCTCATCCCATCACATCCTATGAAACTATCAAATGTAAATAAGAAAATGATCTATTCAGGTTTGGCCTTATATGGTATTCCAATTACATTCAAAACAATTAAAAGCAAAATCAATGCCAAAGAACCAAGAGCATCCCCAACATTGCAACCCATCTATTAGCAGGTTTACCAGTAGAATCACTTTTCAGAATTGTCAGGCAGACCTATGCACTAGTCCTTCTTGCAGAGGAAACAATGAAGAAGTGAAAGTTCAAGTTTGCTCAGAACCCTTGAGACTCAGTTGGGGTGTATGAGAAATTGAAGAAGACAATTCCTCCCATGTCACTGTTCCAAGTTCCAAGTTCCAAGTTCCAACTTTCCAAAAGGCAAGAGATTAAACTGCATGTACGGTAGTTATTATCCCAACAATTAAACCCAGACCTGTAGTTATTGTTCGAAAACGCTCCTGACCCGCAGTATCCCAGATTTGCATTTTGATCCTTTTTCCATCTAGCTCGATGGTTCTTATCTTGAAGTCAATACTGTGGATCAAAGTACAGAATTGGCATCAAAGAAATGTATGAAAATAAATAAAGGTGTTGCCTTCCAATGTCATTGGATTTGCATCAGCCACATTAAAGACTTACATGAGGGAGATTGTCTAAGAAATTAAAGAGCATGGCTAACCAAAGATTTTCACCAGCATCTAACAAAGCCGAAGACTATGAAACTAAATGGCAAAATTATAATTCAGAAACCTTTAATCACATACGCAGGCATATATAAGTTCTGACGATAATAATCATCAACTTCTCATTATTCATCATTACAACCATATCTAGCTATGCTTCAAAATATACAGATAATGGAGTTCCTAAGAATATACCCAATAGTTGTAATAAAGCTGGTAGTAAATGAACCGTCAGAAAACCGCAGAAGCAGACAACTCTTCCCTACACCTGCAGGGATATTAGCAAGAACAAGAATGTCAAACAAGCACAGAGAAGCTTGAGTAACTGAGACCTAGACTGTTAATTGGCTGATAATTTGAGCATGAGAACCAAAGAGTCAGAGCCACCAAGACCTAGCATGTTAATTGGCTCATAATGTGACGACAAGCACCAACATTGCCAAGAGTTCAAAATGAGAAATAGACCAAAATATTGGAAAGAAAATTAATGGCAGGGTGAATTAAACAATTCTGGCGCGTAGTTTATGTGATCTTCAATTTCCAACTCTTATTACCCACTAAATTTCTCCTAATATGCAGCTAGGACTGAGACTGCCTAAGGGAAGGAGCCAAGAAGCTGGCTAGCTATTCAACTAATCTTGTGTAGCAAGTCTGTGTTAATTCTCTGTCTCTTTAGCAAATCAAACTTCATCCCTGGACCAGTCCCCTGTCGTAGGGGTGAGATTATAACATATATATCAAAAAACAATTCCTTTGGAAATGAAATAAAATAAAATAAAGAAAGAAAAGAAAAAAGCTTCATTACTTGGGCAGCTGTCTTCGATTATCAGTACCAACTGGAAAAGCATTCCCCATCACACGCACACACGCATAAACAGAGAGAAAGAAGAAGCACGCATAATCATTTAAAGCAAGCCCGCCCAAGATTAAGTCGATGTAAAAGAACAAATCCCTGAGCGTTAACCCTACGAAACCAACCAAACAAAGCACAATATTCGACGAGCTTGAAAATGCAGCCTCCTACA
This sequence comes from Bruguiera gymnorhiza, assembly GCA_020883675.1. Classification (NCBI taxonomy): domain Eukaryota; kingdom Viridiplantae; phylum Streptophyta; class Magnoliopsida; order Malpighiales; family Rhizophoraceae; genus Bruguiera; species Bruguiera gymnorhiza. The sequence continues at coordinate 3,795,037 of JAIRCJ010001050.1, forward strand.
TGGGCATAACCGAGAAACAACATATACCCATCTGCCGACGCACGACAAGGAACCCCAAAAATCACAGCTTCATACTTAAAATTAAAATTCTCCGCGATCTCTTTCGATAAAAGGATCGAAACCCGGAAAGTAATGGCCAAAACAAGAGAGAGCACGCATGGGAGAGAAACAAACTAACCGCTATCCCCAATCAAAAGAAGCTTGATGAGGTAATCATAATCAGCACGACCCCTTCCTGGCGGAGCAGCCATCGTTCTTCCTTTTCTTTTTAGCTTGTCTTGCAATTCGATTCAACGCACGAAATTCAAAGAAATTAAAATCCTTCTCTGCAAAACTTAGCGCCCTTCACGTAACGTGAACACCAGCAGCACTGAATCAAATTTAGTCAGAAAAAGGCGCCGTTTAGGGTAACAGGGAGAGGTGCAGAGACAGTAATATCCAATGAGCTCGGGACTTCGTCTCTCTCCGCGTAGATTACGTTTCCCAACCCCCTTTGGTCCTATCCTACCAATGGAACTGAAGGTCCATCTTCGATAATGTATACTCGGCCTTACCATGTAGTTGCTCCTACAAAAATGATTAACTAACTATAATTAGGATTTTTTTCAAAAAATTAAAAAAATAAAACAATACTTACAAAACAAAACTTACATCCCGAGTGAGTTTTAATTTTAAAAATTCTATTTATCAACATAATATGTATATATAATTTGTTGGATAAATTAAAAAATAAAATAAATATAATTAAAAAATATTTAAATATAATAAATAAAATTAATTGTATATATTTATTTTATTTTATATACATGTTTATTTATTTATTTATTTATTTATATATACTAAGAATTCAATTTTAGACCTTAAATTAAAATTTCATGTGACTTGTCTAGTAGACTTTGTGGTTAGTATTGTATTTGAGATACAAGTATTGTAGCACATCTATGTCTTTTATTATTAGTTCATTTATGTTCGTCCAGAAAAAAACGATTAGTTTCACTATGTTTTAAATAATTATAACGTTTAATAAATCATCCTGAGTGATAAAAAATAAATCATCATGATATTATTACACTTTATGCATCTATGTGACATTATTGCTTGAATTTTCATTGTTGTCGTCATGTTAACAATCCCCGCATTATCATTATTCCATTTTCAAACCTATGCATCATATTATTTTCGTTGGCAGGTTTAACAAACTAATCACACAAATAGTACACATTAACCAAATTATAATAGTACTAAATATGATCTATTGTTGCTGATAATACAATCTCTCGGTGGAAAAAAAAAATTACAATTTATTGTCATATATGCTTGTAAAATTTATTTATGTATAAAAACGTTTCCTAAAACTTGTCTATAATGTAATGTGCATGCAATTATCTCTCTTGTAATGTTTTCATAAGAGAAGCATCCTACAAAAAGTAACAAATAATAAATTATTTGAAATGAATATATTTTGTAGGATTTAATTCAATTCAATTGTTCTTCTTCTTCTTTTTTTATATATGACATTTGTAAAGGCCCTATGCCTATCTATCTTTATGTTGAATTAGAAAAACAAGTTTTGTAAACGTTAAGTTCTATACCTTGGGACTACATGCATGTGAATAGATCTTAGTCTCTCCCAATAAAGTAATATCTCATCAATCATCGATAAGTGGTTTGGGTCACATCCCATAAAAAATTCTCCAATGGGTTCACCTCTAAATTAGGCAAAATTATTCTCTCTTTTTTTTTAGCCCATTTTGAACAACAATGCACGTAGAGTCAAGTAGTCGAGTCATCACTTTCTTTTCAAACAACATCGTAGAAGGTGATGCCCTGCCCCCACGTTCCATTACACATAAACCAATCTCACGGCCAAAAAAAAGTGACTAGTTTTCGATAACGATGACTATATGCGCAGTGGAACCTCAGACGCGTACATACCGAATGAATGTAAGTGAAAGCAAAGGAAAAGGTCTTTTGGCATTTCAAGGATTCCTTCCAAGCCTAACCCCAGCAGCTAAATAATAAGTTTGTCATCCTCTCTTTGAATTTTTTTCTCTCTTAGCCCCAGATTTTCTCTCTTTCCTTTGTTTGTTATTTTTATGGGAAAAATGATAACCTCTTAGATTACACTTTACTCTTTTATTTTTAATTATTATTTCTATTTCAACTATGATTAGTGTTACTCTTTAATGATTTAGTTCAATTAATATATGGTAATTATTATGTGACTATTTAAGATGGATGTTTGATTGTTGTAGTTTGTGAGACTTGATGAAATATGATAATTTGTACAATTTTAATGTTTGATATGTGGAACTCAATCGTTAAATTTCTATAATTGGATTTAAAATTTTAATTAGGTTTTTGTGGTTTACCGATTTAATTCCCTCTATGTTTTTTTTTTTTTTGAGTCGATATCAAGAATTGATGGGAGCTAACTTTTTTTGTTTTGTTATAAACATCTTTTGCTTTAATTTTGAGTGAATGATTCGTGTGTGTGGTGAGAGTGATTAACCCATGAATTTCTCAAATATTAACTTGTGTGCATCCATTTACTTATGTGTTGTTATGTTTTTGTAAGTTACTCTTGGATCAGTAATGTTGGTACTTGTTCAATGCTTGTTGCATGCACTTTTTGCATATTCTTAAGTTACATAAATTTGGATTAATTGAACAAATATCTTTGAAACTTTAACACAAGTTTTTTGTTTTTATTTTAACCTATCTCTATACCTCTCTCCCTTTTTCTCTCCCCTTTGGTACAAGCACTTTTCTCTCTTTGATTAGGATGGATAGTGATAGTAATGAATTTGGGCTATATGGTTGAGAATTTGGATGGATTTGGGTAGTTAATTTTTTGTTCCCGTTAGGGTGTCTAAAATTTTGTTGCTTGAAAGTTAGAAATCTTATAAAGGCAATCATATAATATGTAGGAATGGATACATTAATAAATTGTAGACTAATGGTATGGGTGGAAAAGAATTATAATTTGTGCATTATTAGTTAACATTTTGCTAATTGGTTAGTGTTTACTACCTCTTTAGAATGTCTGTGATTTAAGATATGATGAAGCTTATGTATGAAGTTTGATAAAAATGAAAGGAGCCTTGTTGTTGAATCTTATTGAAGGTGAAGAGTTTGATTTCAATGTAAGTAAAAGTTGGAGAAAAGAGTTTATTTTCGAAGTTCACATAATGACAACTTTTTCATGTTCTACCATGAATACGAAGGAATTCATTAAGAGTTTGATACAAATCCTTTGGTAAGTAGAAATATTCATAAAATTATATTTCTTAATATGTTAAAAAATGTTAGGAAAGCTTTTAAATAGTTATCTTTTATTTAATGAACTTTCAGTGACTTTTGTCAAATACTTTAGCTTTTTTTGGGTTGATTTTGTTACTAAAAATATAGAAAAATTATAAATAGATGTAAAAAAATAAATATGCATAAAGATATCAATTTAAAGCATGTAAAAACATTATCTTTAATGATAATTTTACCCTTATAAACATGTTTTATCAATATATTAGGTTATGACAACTATCCTCTTAAGACATAATATATCTCTCTATTAGTGTGTACCCCACAAGTAAGGTAATAGAAATAATACTAAGTTATTAAACTCAATAATTTTCATTGATTAAGGTATAAGGAAAAGAGAGAATGCTTATACTTTTTATTTGGGAAGGAAGAAGAAACTCTTTTTATATTACTTCAGATTTAATATCTTATAAAAATGAATATTAAAATTAAAGATAATAACTGGTAGTTAAGTGTTGTAACATTTAGTTTTTTAATAGGCAAAAAGGGTTAGTTAAAAGAACGATTAGTTTGATTAATAAAATTTGAAGTATTTGAAAAGTTTTATGTTAAGGGTGGATCTATCTAAAAGGGAAGAAGAAACTTTTTTTATATTACTTTAATGTCTACAAAATTTTCTTTTTATATTACTTTTAATTTAATATCTCATAAAAATAAATATTAAAAATAAAAATAACAAAATATAAAGTGTTTGAAAAAATTCTGGATTAGGGGTGGACCAAATAAGTGGGTTAAATTAAACCTTTCATATTAGGTCTAAATTTAAACCTCTTATATGTGCGTAAGTCCTTTTCTAGGTCTTTCTTTTTTATAACATATAAAAGAAGTATTATCTTGTAAATATATGAAACAAAGACTTTTATTTTTAATATGCGATAAAAATTTTTTAAAATACCTTTATTTTTAACAGATTTAATTTATTTATAGGGAAAAGCTACATTTAAGATGATCGAGCATGATGATTGCAAGATGAAGTTTTTGGAGTTATAAGCAAAAAGGACTTATCGATTTAGTGTTTTCAAGATCAAAGAGAAGTTAAAGTAGGTGATTGTGGAAAAGCTTGCAGAACTAACTGATAGTTATAAGGAATTCATAACTAGCCTTTTAACTGATGAGTATCGATACGTCATCTATGACTTCGACCATACAACAGACGAGAACTTCTAAAAGAGTAAGACTATTTTCATTACATGGTAATTTTGTTTGCTTATTTATATTTTTTGAAGGGATCTTGTTACAAGTGTATTGTAATTTGTTACTTTATCTATGACACTCCTATTGCAATTCTTCAAATTTCTTTTTTAGTAATCTATGTAATCATTTTCGTATGACAATACATAAAGGTTACCTAATACATTTAAAGTGAGCAGTAAGATGATTTATGTGAGTTTTAAAGATTGGTTCAAGAAAGTGTTAGATGGTATTCAAGTAGAATTGCAAGCCACTAATCCTATAGAGATAGGCCTTCATTTTATTAGGAATTGTTCTAGCTAAATATAGATTACTTACCTGTAATAGAGAGGTCATATTATTTGGTCTATTAGGCATAATGTTTATATATTATGAACTTATAATTGGCTTATTTAAGTGTTGTCTTTCCTAGTTACATCAGTGGATTCATGGGATAAGTAAAACCTTTTTAATGAAAATTTACATATAGTAACATAATGGTTTGTCGGGGTTTAGTTCTCAATCTGCTTTGTTTGGATGCATTTATATATCATTTAGATGTTAGTTTTACATATTATGCTATGTTTCTTTTTCCACAAATGAAGTATCTTAAATTAATAAGTTTTTCACTAATAAACTCTATAGCTGAATTAAGTTATTATCATTATAAAGAATGATCAATATAAAAGATTATACAGGTTGTCTAGTGGTAAAGTTATCCAAGCACTTGTTTTTGAGTTTATGGTTCAAATTTTAGTCCTTTTATACCAAAAAAATATGAAGGACTAAATAAATGGTGGCAATTAAGATACTAGAGAAGTGTTATATGGCATTATGAGTGTTATTAGTTAGTTAGGTGCTTTACTGTTTTGACGATGTGGAGAGATTGTATATGGATAGATCATTGTATTAAATCGGGGTAAGAATTAAATTAGAGAATGTTTGTGTAATAATAAATTAAGTTTTCAATCTCATAATGAAGACACTTTAATTATTTTCAAGGACTTTTGAAGGTGTGTCATCGTGATAAGTTCTCTTTAAATCTTGTAGAGTTGTACTTAAGGTGTGATTATAATAAAAACAACATAAGATATAATATAAGATTTATAAGCTAATATAATGAATACTAAATAATTTAGAGCAGGGATGTTTTTAAGCAACAATGATAAGAGATTGTTATGAACGTAACAGAAAGGAATAGAATTTGTGGATAGATTGTGTGTAAGAGAAGAAAGAGAAAAGGAGAAAGAGAAAAAGAGAAAATAATTAAGAAAAGAAAATATAATTTAGAGAAAATGAGAGAAGGACAAAGAAAAAAAAGAGAAAGCAATTGAACAAAGGAAATAGGGTTTTAAATTAATTCACTGTTTACCTACCTCTTATATATATATATATATATATTTATTTATTTATAGACCTCTAGTGGGCTCTTATTACATATTATTTAACTCATTATTTATACTATTGGATTACCCCTGTCATTGGTAATGAACTTAAAGTATGGATCCTAACACCTTCCCTGACCCAAAATTGTTTTTGTCCTCAAGGATTTAGCGATTCTTAAACAGTGATTAAGTGGCTGCGGGATATCATCCTCAACTTTCTCACCTTCTAATGCATAAAACAGCTTCCAAGTGCATTGATGACCATGTATATACTTATCCTTGCATCAGTAGCACATTTTGACCTTTTTCAATTCATCTAATGACATACGGTTTTAGGTTTCCTTGGATAGATCATGAGCTCCCTTAGTTGCTGGTGTAACCGTATCTATTTATAGCTCAACTACTTTATTTGGAGTACTATGTTTTCCCCTTTTTCCAGTAACACTCATAATTACCTTTTATAGGGCTATAAACTTGAAGGCCTCCTTAATTGTGGCTGGTTAGAGCATCTTCATCACCTGTTGAATCCTATCAACAAGCCACTGAGAAAGCTCAAAATGAAAAATGATTTAGTAAGTGAGAGATTTCTAACTAGTAATAACTGCTGAAGTTCCTCAAAATGCTTATAGTATACTCTTACCCTTATTGTCTATTGTAACTTATAAAACTCCTTAGTAGTATATGACTATGATGGATCCCCAATACAGTGACAAAGGTCTTACTTGAACAAGACTTAGGTTCCGTTGGACTTAATTACTAACCACCCTTACAACAGATATCAACTCTACCATCCATATGCATGGTCACAGTTTATAACTTTTCATCTTTTGTTATGCTATAATACTAAAAATAATGATTGCATTTCCTCAGCCATGTGTGTGGATTCTCATTGTTAAAATTTGACAGCTTCAATTTTGGTGACTTAGGTGGCAGTTTTAAATTTCTAACGCATGACGATCCCCTAACAAAACTTACCTTACTTGAGTCTAAGGGTTGAATTATAGGAAATAGAAGGATATCTTACCCCACAAAGTTATTTGACATTCTCACCACCCCTTCCTTGTTCGTGTACTAAACGAGTGCTAGTGCTCATGTGATAAGAGTCTCTACCATTTGCTGCATTGCAACTTTAGTTTCTGCCTAAACACTCTTGATAAGTTGCTTCTCCAATGCTTGTACTTGGTCGGGTAGAGAATCCAACGATTGAACCTTCTCAACTAGTGACTATATTAATTGCTCATGTTGTCAGAGTTGCTCATCCACCACCTTGTGTTTTCTACCATATTCGAATTATGCTTCCTTACCAGAGTTGAAACAACGCTTAAGGTCGATGCTTTGATACCAATTTGTTAGGATTATAATAGAAAGGAACAGAATCTGTGGATAGATTGTGTAAGAGAGAAGGAGAAAGAGAAAGAGAGAAATTGATTGAGAGAAAAAAAATTGAGTTTGGAGAAAATGAGATAAGGATAAAGAAAACAATTGAACGGAAGAAATAAGATTTTGAATTAATTTATTATTTGTCCACCTCTTATATATTAGTATATATATATATATATATAGACTTATAGTGAGCTCTTGTTATATATTATCCAACTTATTATTTTATATTATTTGACTACTCTCGTCATTAGTAACAAACTTAAAGTATAGATCATAAAAGAAATGAATTTGAAAGTGATGTTAGGTGAGCTTTTCAAGGGTAAAGAATTGGTTCGTTCTAATATTACTACATTCAAGATAGTAGTTGACAATAAACAAAGATAAAGGAATACATAATTTTTACTTTTGAGTAAAATCTTGTTTTTACCCTATTTTTCCTTGAAATCTCTTTTTTTTTCCTTATTTCTTTTTCCTTAAATTCCCAAAATTATCATGGTACCATTAAACTCAGAACTTTCATGCTCTTCGTGCCCTTTAAATGCCTCCCCCTCCTTAAGAAACCCTCTAACCTCGTATCCTTTTCTTATATATTATGCCCTTTCCCTCCACCCCTTCTTTACCCATTTTTTTTCTCTTTTTTATAATTAATAACACCTTTTTTCTAATATATAATGCCCATGTATATGTATTTAAAATTTGTTTTCCTCCCACTTATTTTCAAATTTGTGTCATTAAAATTTTCTTATTCTTATTTTTTAAAAATTCATTCATAACAAAATTTTCTTATTTCAAATATAGCTAACATTTTTATTTTTTAAAAACTATTCTCATTTTTAAAAAAATAATTGGCTAATAATAGATAGAGTATATTGTATACATACATGTGTATTTTGTTTTTAAAATTGACTTTTAAGTTTATTAATTGCAACAATTATACTAAAAAGACTTTTTTCTACATGTTAAAAAAATCACTTGTACAATATCATAGAAAATAAATAAGTAAATAATTATATGAACACTTATATATAAGAAGATATATTTGATTATACAAGAAAAAAAATTCAAAACAGTATAACTTGTAGATAATAATTATAATATTTGTTATTCAAAATAACAAGTATTATTTTTCTATATATATATATATATATATATGCCTTCTTAAATATATTTTTTTAAAAAGATGATTTGTCTCTAGTTGCCATGTAGTCACCTCCGAGAAAAGAAATTGAGAAAAAGCCCGAAAATGGAAACACAAACACGTGTGACACGCTGAATCATTGAAACCGTTATATGTGCAATAAGGAAGAAGCAAAAAAATTTGAAAAGGGATGAGAGAAAAGCATTGATGATAGCTCTACTTCAGGACACCTTTCATTCATGAGAAAAAGATACGAGCATACAATTACCATCACCATCACCATCACCATCAATGTGGCTTTCGCACAAATGTTCCCGTCCCCGGCCCAAACTTTTAGCATCGAGCGGCGGCATGCCCGACCAAGCTCGCCTTGCATTCCCTTTTTTCCTATTCTGGCGATGCTGCGGTTACCCAGATGCGTTTGCTTTTGCGGATTCCAGGCGGTACACCGTCCACACGCCCACGCATACACCCACTCGATAAAGGCGAAAGAGAGCCGATGCTGCAACGTACCTCTTGCCGCAATTTTTTTTAACAAATTGTAAAATATTACTCTCATTATTATTATTATTATTATTATTAGTTTTGAAAAACAAAGCGAAACATGATTTTGGCATCGCGGTTGCCAGCTAATACTACGTAATTACAACCTCATAAATCTACGCATATGCCTACAGATACAGCAGCTGAACAGCTAAATACGCACGCGCGCACACACACACACACGCACAAAACAAAAACTTCACCCCCGAAAATTTTAAGAGACTAAATCCACATCTCAAAAAACCAACGCAAAGGCCTTCCTGTGCTCTCTGCTCTCTCGTTTTTCGCCTCCTTCGTTTCGCATAGCACACTTTCACAGCACAACACGCGCCCGCGGCCCCCGCGTCTTCGATGTACGAGCACTGTGCTACGCTATGGCGCTTTTGCTCTTGACTCTGCTCGAATGTGACGCGAAGCCCTAAGTTGCCGCCGGCGATTCTTGCACCGATCGGCGATTATGTCGAGTTTCAGTCCTTCTCGAAACAGTCCCGCGAGCTCCAGGTTTCAGCAGTTTGGCGCTCTCGGTAGTACCACCAGCAGGTTGAGATCCTCTTCTCTGAAGGAGCCGCCGGAGCCATTGCGCCGCGCTGTCGCCGATTGCCTCTCTTCGTCTTCTGCGGCAGCAGGGCCCACCGCCGCCTCCTTCTCCTGCTTCTCTTCTTCCCACCATGCCAGTCCCGCTGCCGTTCTAATCGAAGCTTCTAGAACTCTACGCGTGAGTGTTTTCGCGTTTCTCGTTCAATCGTTTCGTCGGATCTGGGCACAATTCTTTTTATATCTGTGCATTTAGGTTTGGATTCGATATTTATTATGAAGAATCTATGTTTACTCGGCAATCAGGGGTGGAATCCTTACTGAAAACTCTGTTGCATTTTAGTGCATACAATCTTATATCTTGACAATGGGCATTGCTGCCGGGTAGTCGATGTTGTTTTCTTTTTGTTTTTATTCCATTTTCCATTCTCACTTTGTATGGACCAGTCGCCTGTGTGACCCTTTTTTCCGTACATTCATTTGTATTCTCTACTCTTTAGTTACCAGTACTGTCTCTCTCTCTTTCTCTCCAACCAGGATTGTATTTGTACTTAGGTCGATTAGCAATGCCTGGTTCTAGATTTTATTGCTTTATTTTTTTCTCCATTTTGAATAACAAGTTAATTGAGGGAAGTATATGTAACTCGGCATAGAACTGATAAGAGTTAATGGTGGGAACTGCCTTTCTATTCTATTCTATTTATTTGGGTTAAATGATTTCTTGACATGACATCGGAGCCTTTATAACTAAGAGATCATGGGTTCAAGTTTCGCTGTCCTCATTATTTCAAGTGATTGTGAATTTCTAGTTTGTTCATGTTTCAAGGGCAAGCGCGCTTGCTTTATTCACTCTTTAAGTTCAAGAGAGGTTTTGTGTGAGGGGCATGTTAGAGTTTAATATGTAATTTATTCTTTGGTCTCCCTCAATAGTTTAAGCTTTTGGCTTGAATAGTTTCTTGACATAGTATAGCACGCCCCTTCACACGAAAGCTCAGCTCTCTTGCACTGGAAGCATGGACAAACAAGGCTCTCTTGGGCTCCAGAAATTTACAAATAAATGTGAGGATAGTGTAATTTGAATTCAAGACAATTTGGTCATAAAGTCTGGTACTATGTCATGAAATCATTCAATTCAAAAGGCTTAAGTTGTTGGGTGAATCCATGAATGAGTCATCTATTAAGCTCTAAAACCTTCTTTGATGCTAAAAGAAAGGCTTTAGCAGTTCACTCTTTAGTAATTTTTTTAATGTGGAGAGAATTGAAAAAAAAGGAAATGGGTATGCTTACTTGAGTCAATTTTGCAATTCTTGTTACCTTTTCACTTCAAACACTCATTCCTTTTCCAATCAAATTCTTGAGGCCCTGGTGCATTTATTTTTCATCTGGTCCTATGTGGCTTTTTATCGCTCTCAGCTGTATGGTGCACTCAAGTGGTACAATATGCAGTTGGGTTTGGGTTGGCCATAGTTCATATGATGCAGATTGATAGAAGGAATGCCATTCTCTTATTACACCATTACATATGGGTTTGGTTTTGAATCTTATAACAATAATTTCAAATGCCAGGACTATTTAGCAGCTCCTGCGACAACAGACCTGGCTTATAGTGTGATTCTAGAGCATACGATTGCTGAGAGGGAGCGCAGGTAAATGGAGTATTTTCTTGCTGATTAGTAATGTAATAACTCTAGTGGGTTGACTCAATGCAAAATTACCATATCTAATTGCTTGTTTGTTTTGCTGCTTTATGAGGTCACAGGCATGAATGAAATGTTGCACTAGTGTCTTATCATGCCTGAGATTTAATTAGATAATTGGGATTTAGAATTGTTTTGTAGGAAAGAAAGGTGGTTGCTTCCATTTGAGATATAAATAAGTTTGGCTGCTGTCATTTGTCCTAGAATATGACAATATTTTCCTATGTGGTGTGGAGGATGTGGTGGATTGGTAGGCTTCATCTTCCGACCTATGTTGGCCTGTTTCCTACAGCTATCTATGAGTTATTAAAAATAAATAAATAAATAAAGAACGAGAAGACATCCAAGAAGTTGGTGAACTGATGCTGAGATCCTTGAATCTTTTCATGATAAGTTTCATGACTTCCACAACTTTAGAATTGTGGAAATTGTGGAGCCCTTGCTGCCAGGTGATCAAGATTCTAGAAAATCCATTTGCAAATGAAGGTTGTGGAAGGTTTCAATCTAAGTTTGTGCTTAAAGAGAGTTTTATGTGCTTTAAGTGATGGATCTTCTATTTAACACTAGAAGGCACCTCTTTTTTCAAAACTCCTATTCTGTTTAAAATTTTCCACAGACTAGGTAAGTATGCAGAAAACTAACAAATTATGTTTAGGAGCCCTGTTTAAATCTCCATGGGTATCATTTTTTGTAACCTTTATATGAAGAATATACTTGCTTTACTTCATAGTCTCTGTTATTAGCTAAATTTATTATGTCTAATGATCTGTTAGGCAAATAAATTTCATAATGTAAATGCTTTGGGGACTCTCATGTTTATCTTTAAGCTGTATGATAATGCTTCCAATAATGTTTATCATGTTTATCCATTATTTACTGTTTAATTGATGGGTCTTGTTGGTGCTCTCCTTGTTCACAACTTGTTTTCTTTGTTCTTCATTCCTGCTTTTTGCATATTCTATAGCACAATGATTGTCATAATGCCGACTCTTTCACTACTGATATGGCTTAATTTGCACCAGTCCAGCAGTTGTGGCTAGATGTGTGGCACTTTTGAAGCGTTACATTCTGCGGTATGTTTTTCTTGCTGAAACATGGACTCTATCAGCTTCTCAATGCATAATAGCACGTTTTCCTTATTTGGCAATTAATTAATGAACCATCAGTAACTAGTAATCAGTGATCATTTCATAGAAAGCCTGATTTATTGTTTATATTGTTCAATGATTAACCTTAAAGTATTGCTTTTAATTTGTGGGCTGTAAAATGGGAAGCTATCACCCCCAGTCTGTTGCTCAGCTACAAAGACCTATTGTATTTTCAATTAGATACAAGGATACAAAATTAAAGTGGGTTTGAGGGACATCCAAAATGAATAACAAAAAAAAGAGCCCATAAGAGCTTGTTGGCAAGTCTTTGTCTTACACATTTCTCTATACATATGAGCAACTTACCAATTCTTTACCTAGTATTACCCCCAACTTGCTAGTTAGGGCCATTCAACCCTCTCTTGCTCATACCCAAACAGAGTGTTCTGACATGTTCCTCAATGATATCATGATTCTATGATCTCTTTGATGTATATAGGCATTTACCTGGTTCATTAGACATATAGTGCTTGCTAGACTTTTTTCTATGATTATTCCAATCTATTTCATGTTCTCTTTCTGTTCCATGTTTTTCTCAAAATATTCTTTTACTGATGTGGGAATTCTCAATCTCTTTTATATATTTGTTCTCCTTGAAAGTTGTATAAATGGGTTTAAAGGTACTTTAATTTCTGGCATCTCTGGACATTCATTCAACCTAGACTTATGGCTCTACATGCAAATATATCTTATTGTGATGTAGACTGCTAACTTATGTCTGGAAAGGTATAGACAAGCTTGTTTACTATGAATGGGTAATTCATAGTAATGCTTTATATGTAGCAAGGTGGACATTTTTTCTTGGGTAATTCAGCACCACAGCTCTGGCGAGTTGTTACATATTCTAGTAAAATCTTATTGGTATTCTTTCTAAGAATTGTTTGGGCTTTTGTGAAAATTCTGTTGTTGATGAATACCATTCAAATTGAAAGGGACGAGGACTTTTTGGATGATCTTGAAGAAATACAGACTCCAATACACCAAACTCACTGGGGAACATCTTGCATGTTCATTGAAATGTTTAAGTCATTTCTTTCCATTTCTTTCCATCCTGCTTTGATTTTTATGAGTCCATCATTCTGTTCTGGCAGATATAGGCCCAGTGAGGAGACATTGCTACAGATTGATCGGTTTTGCATCAGCACAGTTGCAGAATATGCTATTAGTCCAAACAGAAAATCATCTCCGTTGCCGCAATCTCTAATTCAGCAATCTGTCCCATCAACATCTTCAAATTCTTCACTTTCTTTGCCTGTATCTAGTTTTGCTTCTGGGGCACTTGTAAAGTCATTAAATTATGTGCGTTCTCTAGTGGCTCAACATATTCCAAGGAGGTATTTTCAGCCAGCTGCTTTTACTGGACCTGCCTCTTCATCAAGACAGTCACTTTTAACACTAACCTCCGTGTTGAATAAATCATTTAATTCCCATTTAAGTGTGGCAAATGGTGGAGAATCTACGGAGAACCAAGGTGCTAATGTTTTGCCTGTTTCAAACTTGCCAAATGTTGATAAAGTTGACACAACAGAGGATCTCAATTACATAGCATTTGACGTTCTGAGATGGCGTTGTGTTGGGGAACGCCACATATCTTTTTTGTTGGCTGAAAGGTAATCAGCTTTTGACTGTTCTCTTTGTCCTCAACTACTTATTTACTAATGTATTGCTCATAATTTTGACTTGTGTGAGTTCCATGTGCTGTAATACAGTGAACGGCCTGTGGACCTTCAAGGTGTGAGGCCACATAATTTCCTGGAATTAGGTGCAGCAGCTCTACTTGTAGGAGACATGGAATCTAAACTGAAGGGTCAGCCTTGGAAATATTTTGGAACTGCTGATATGCCTTATCTTGATCAAATGTTGCAGCTTTCTACAGTTACAACAATTACAAATTCAGCCTCTGCCTGCTCCCACTTGAGAGCAATCACAGCATCTAAACGTAATAAATCAGGGCCTCACCAAATATGGTATGATCTTAGTACCCAAATAATTTGTCATCTTTGAAATTCTGTTCAAAAAGTGAGCCTTGGTAGAACAGTAATGTTGCTTCCATTATGACATGGGGGTCTCAAATTCAAATCATGAAGACAATCACTCTGCAAATGCTTGAGTCTTACCATAAGAAACCTTCACAAAGATCAGCTATATATGAGTATAAAACTTTGGCAAATGTTTCTGACTGTTTTCATTGTCCTATTGCAGGGAGGATTCTCCTGTGAGCACTTTCAGGCCACGAGCTAGGCCACTCTTCCAGTATCGTCACTACAGGTGCAAAAAGATTGACTATTTCAATTGCAACATACTTTTTACTTCTAGATTATATGGTCTCAGATTTTTAGTTTTAGGTTAACATGTGTGAATGACTTAATTAAGTCTCCTTGTTTTCAGTCAGGGAATTCAGTTAATGGTTTGGTTTTAATATCTAAATTCTTTTTTGTATGTGACAAGGGTATAGAGCTTGAGTGGCATTTCATTTACTTATATTTGGGCATGTTAGCAGACTCATTGATTTGAATTTTGGATCATCCACTTCTGTGTTTGTTACCACAACTGAAAATCAATCATTTGTACTGACCCTCTGCTTTCTCATTGTTTTCTCTTTAAAATACATATCAGTGAACAGCAGCCTTTACGGTTAAATCCTGCTGAGGTATGCGAGGTTATCACTGCAGTTAGCTCAGAGACATATTCTCCAAGTGCTAATTCTTTGACCATATCATCTAGATTTACCAATAACAATCGAAAGCCATCAATTGATGTGGCTGTGAGCGTCCTTATTAAACTAGTTATCGACATGTAAGTTGCAATGCTTATATTTTCTGGCATTATTTCAATCTACTATTTAAGCTTTGTGTTAATCATGATGCTGTGATCTTTACATGGTCATCCACCTGGACAGCCATGGCTATGGATGCAGTGATATCATATTTAACCTCATGAGATGGTTTTGGAATCATCCATGTGTGAAGGGTGGGAGCCTCTTAAACCTGCAATGTTGATTGTGTAATTTTGGAACTTATACTAAAAAGGACATTTTTACTGGTGTTTACCGACGGTATGATGGGGCCTGAGTTTCCTAAAATGTGTGCAATCATGACATGCAGTAAGAAAGACAAACTTATGGGTGACTCTCCTTTAAATGTTCTGCAAGGCTTTCTAGTCCTATTCTCAGTTATTGTTTAATTAGTATGATTTAGATAGATTTTGGAAACCTGTCTACCAGGGAAAAAAAAATGATTAAGGAACTGAGTAATTTTTGGATCATCAAGTCTACGTCAATATCCCTTTAACTTTAACTACTTTTCTTACAAGGATTGAAATCTTCTGGTTTATATTGCGATGGAAGTGGCCAATTAAGAATTGTTGGTTCCAAACATGTTTACCGGGGTAGTTGTGAATTGTGAATATTCCTGCTGGAGGATAATATTAGCAATCATGGGTGTATGTTCAAGCCTTTAGGTAACCCTTCATCCTTGCTTTTCACATGCAGTGACTTGATCAGTTTACCACAGTCCTCTCACACTATTCTGAGGTCAAACAAATTTTGAAGGGTAGGACACAGACACATATGGGAAGTTGGTTTGCATTCCATTGCTGGGATTGAAAACATTGTCAGTTTAATTGGCAAATAGAGGCAACTTCTTGGAGGAAATAATCAAGATTCTGCTTCACTGAATTACAGAACAGTATAATGGTAATATATATATATTTAATAAAACGTTGATGTTTAATTGGCAAATAGAGGCAACTACTTGGACGAAATGATCAAGATTCTGCTTCACTGAAGTATAGAAAATTATAATAGTACTATTTATAGAATGGAAAGCAAGGGATCTTAAGCTTTCGTGAGCTTGAATATTACTGGATTCTTCATCAAGCATTCAATTGTAACTCCATAAATTTTGAGTACTTTGGTTCCTTTTTCTCCTTTTCCTTGCTTTTGTCTGCACTTCTTAGTATGTTGGCTGCATTATTTAAGGAGGTGTGGTTTATAGGTATGTGCTGGACTCTGGGACTGCTGCTCCTCTCACTCTGTCTATGCTTGAGGTACTGCATCAATAAAACATTTTACTTAGGACTACAGTGATAACCCCTAATATTTCTTTTGTAATTATTCTTCAGGAAATGCTCAGTTCTCCAAAAGCAACTTGTAGAGTTCGTGCTTTTGATTTAATTCTGAACCTAGGGGTACATTCTCATTTGCTGGAACCATTGATGACTGATGATACCTCCACGATTGAAGAAGAGTATCCAGAAGAATCAATCCTTGAGAGTGAAGGTCAACTTGCAACACTGGGAAAACGGAAAATTGACTCCACCAGCAAGTTGGGAAATTTATCGGCCATTGATAATTTTGAGTCATGGATTTTAAACATTCTGTATGAAACGCTTCTGCTTCTTGTCCAGGTAAGTCCCAGTTAGCATCATTTAAACAACTTTTAGGTTTCATTGTTTTACTAGCTTTCTGTACACTTTAACTAAGCAGCTGTCTACTCCTGAGTTTCTTTTCCCAAACTTGGCATATATAAGATATGATTTTCCTGACCACTTCAAGGAACTAGAGTTAGCCACTGATGCTGAACCTTTGGACAACCCTGCATGGGAGTAATTTTATGGTCAACAATTGAATTATGATGTAACTGATCATACAAAGTCTTGCAATTGATGAATGAAAGTGACAATTTTTGGTGTCGGATCAGTTGTAGGGAACTTAGACTGCTGATCAAGATGATTGATTTGCAGTTGGAGTACTTACAAGCAATCTTGTTGAAAGAAACATACTTCAGCAATTAAGCTATTTTGCACAATAATGGTGTCTTTACTCTGGTTCTTTTTGTTGATGTGCTATACTGATTTTTCTTATCATTCCTTACCCTGCAATGCAGACAGAGGAAAAGGAAGAATGTGTCTGGGCAGCTGCTTTAAGCTGTTTACTCTATTTCGTCTGTGATAGAGGCAATATCCTGAGAAAGCGATTAGAAGGCCTTGACATAAGGGTATGCTAGTGCCTGCCTTCTAGTTTTACCATGGAATGACACTATTGTACTAATGATTCTGTCTTGTTTTTACTCTTTATGCTACTGCAACTAGAAAGACCTTTCTAAATGTTGCGACATTGGCTTGCTATAAGAGAAAAATCCCCCTTGAACTTTATTGGTTGCTGTTGTTGTGGGCCTATAAAATTGATGAGATTTAGAGAGGAAAAATTTATAAGGGTAACTTTGACAGAAAATGTGGGAACGAGAAAATTTAGAGGGATCAATTTTAAAAGGGGGTTGGGGCCTTAGAATTTTTATGGGATAATTTTAGAAAACTGTACAAAAGATATGTCTTTAAAGGAGCAAAGAGATTAATTACAAAAATCTATGAGAAAATGTTGACAAAACTCTAGATATATATATATATATAGATATATATATTTATATATTCATGGGCAGTGGAGCAATCAATTAAAAAAAAATTGTAAGAAAGTGTTGAAAAAACATATAAAAAAATATATGTATATTCATTGGGGAGGGGAGTAATCAATTAAAAAAATTAATGAGAAAGTCTAAAAAAACTATAAATAGAGATATATATTCATGTAGATCTGCCCTTGATCAAAAGTACGTGGTAATATTAGCCAAACTTTAGTGACCAATCCCAATGAAATGCAATGTGAATCCTTGTTATTAACAAAATATTTATATGATAGGGCAACAGGTGCATAAAAGTTTCTGGGATTTTCAATCATGAATTTTTGGTAAATAGATCCAAAATGTTTTTCACTTTGTCAATATTAACTTGGTTGGAACAATTTCCTTCAGACAAACTATTTACCACTTGCATGGAGGCAGCGCACATAAAGACCCATATGTTATGTGAATGCAACCTCTTAGAACCTTGACCCAAATACATTTCATAAGGTTGGGTTGGACTAGTTGCTGAGGCTTAGAAGAGAGCTTTTTATTGGTTAGATTGCCCTCCAGTAATGTACATTTAAGTTTGAGAATCAGGAAAAGGGGAACAAAGAGTTGGCATGACTAACCAAAGTTGTTGGCTCCAAATTGTTATTTATGTGTCAGATATTTGGTTCACTGTGTTTTTGACTTGTTTTGAAGCCCTCATTATGCGCCATAGTGCAACGGTATTGACTTGTGAACAAATATTCTGATCTGTTATACTTGATACTGTGACATATGCCATATTGATGAGTTTAGTTGAATTTATGTGTCAATATTCAGGTTATTAAGGTACTTATAGAGACTAGCAGGCAGAATTCTTGGGCAGAATTAGTTCATAGAAAGCTTGTTTGTATGTTAACAAACATGTTCTATCAAGTACCTGATGCAATGGCCGAATCAAAAACTCCCATATTTCTCATAGACCAGGTTGACCTGATTGGAGGAACTGACTTTATTTTCTATGAGGTATGCCAAACATTTATTCCATATGAGATGAGATTTTATGTCTTTTTCCTTCAACTTTGTTTTATTCTTGTGCAGTATTCCCTTGCCAACTTGAGAGAAGAGAGGAGGAATCTATATTTGGTTCTTTTTGATTGTGTTTTGCATCAAATAAATGAAGCATGCAATGCTTCTGGAGTTTCTGAGTATAGTGATGATGAGATCCAACCCCTTGCAACGTTGCTCACTCTTGCTGATGCACCAGAAGCTTTTTATATTTCTGTTAAGCTGGGGGTGGAAGGCATTGGGGAGCTCTTGAGGAGATCAATTTCTGCAGTATTGTCTAGATATTCAAACAATGAACGTCTAATTGCGGTAAGCTCTAGGCATTGTGGTACCAATGTTCATGTGATGTTCAAACGATGAACAATAGGCATCTGTACCCTTTTTTGTCTCTTTTTCTACTCTTTCAAAGACAATGGGTTTGCTATTGAGCTATTAACTTACCTAATCATCTTTGCAACTACATTGTGCAGTTGAATTGCTTATTTGCACATTGATGTTGATCACTAACTGGATTTGGTCCACCGGTGAATCTTGGATTTTACACCAAGATGGCTCAACAGTAGTATAGATAATTGATGTTGGAATTTATTTCTCTCCTGCAACAAGTAATTTGTTGAATTAGTTGAGAACTGATCCATTCATTGAGGTCATGGGTGGCCATGGCTTTATCTTGGCAGTGGACTGTGCTATGCTTGCAAGCTTTTGATGTGCGTGAACATACTTAGGCCCATTGAACGTGTAGATTAATGCTCATAAATGTTGTTCAATGTCTATCAACTTCTTAGCAATGTTTATCAACCAGTTATTTGGTATCACTTTCTCTTTTACAATGCTACTCATTATATGCAAAATTCTGCTATATGTGATAACAATTTTTAGTGATAATTTGCTATGTAATTGTTGAATGTACATTGCACTGCTCCTTAGACTTCGTAAATGCAAATCTTCTTCCATTGAGATGTTGGTAATTGCAATTTTTGTCAATGCTGTTGCTTTTTAAATCAAACTCATATCTTTGCAGCTCTTGGAGTATATTACAGAGAGATTTGATGCAATAACTAGCTCTTATACTCATTTGGACAAAGACTTCACTCATCTGATGCTAGTAACGAAGTCTTACAAGTTTTTGGAGAGCATTGAGGATGCATCTCTAAGAAGTTCTTTCATGAAAGCAAAGCTGTCTTGGGCCACTTTACATTCTCTTCTCCATTCAGAAAGAATTGTTTACCGTCAGAATGGCTATACCTGGTTAGGTGATTTGCTCATATCAGATATTAATGAGGGAAGTGATGTGAATATATTGTCAAATCTCAGAGACTTGCAGCATAAAATTGCTAATGCTGGTGCTCATGATTCTTCAGTTGCTTCTGATGTTCCTTTGTCCATTCAGCTTATGTGTGGACTTCTGAAGTCCAAGAACAACCTGATTAGATGGGGATTCCTGTTTGTTCTTGAGAGGCTTCTTATGAGGTGCAAATTTTTGTTAGAAGAGGATGAAGAGCGAAAATCACGAGGCAGCAATGCCAGCCATGAGCACATGGATAACCAACTTGAGAAAGCAAATGCAGTACTAGATATTATGTGCAGTGCCTTATCCTTGGTTGCTCAAGGAAATGAAATTGATCGCCTCAATATTTTGAAGGTATCTTTTTTGTACAACCTATTCATCCATCAATCAAACCTCAAGATAGCTATCTGACGAGATTAAGATCTGTTATCCAATATCTAGAGAATGTGGTCAGACTTTAATTCCTCCATCACTACCTTCTCCCTCTTCCTTCTCCTCTTTTACATGTTCTCTGGTAAATTCTTTTTTTTCAAATGATTTCTTGGGTAGTATATTATTTGCTTTATATGTGGTACTAGCAAGTAAGCATGGCATCTTGCCTTGAATTTATTTAATGCAAATGAAAAATTATAAAGCCTGTTGTGATTTAACTGTTTCTTTACACTTTTAAGTATAGGAGTGCGTAATCACATGGTATAGGATTTCAATGGCATTATACGTTAGTAATAGCTTGTCTCATCTTACTCTTGTGCTTCTAAGCAGATGTGTGACATACTCTTTTCTCAATTGTGCCTGAAAGTTCTTCCTGGAACTGTGATGCCAAATGGTGAAGGTTTGCAGTGTGGTAATATTTATGGTGGCAGTGATGAAAACAAAACAATTGATGTTGGGTGCAAGAGCTGCTGGAGCGAATTTCCAGAGGAAACTGATGGCAGATCTAGACTAAACATTAATGGTTCTTTGATGTGTGAGACAGCATCAATGGCAGCAGCTCTCCTCCGAGGACAGGCTGTTGTGCCTATGCAATTAGTTGCACGTGTTCCTGTTCTATTATTTTATTGGCCATTGTTTCAGCTTGCTGGTGCAGCAACAGACAATATATCATTGGGTGTTGCTGTTGGCAGCAAAGGAAGAGGAAATTTTCCTGGTTCTGCATCAGATATCAGGGCAACACTACTATTGCTCCTAATTGGCAAATGCACAGCAGATTCATCTGCTTTCCGACAAGTTGGCGGCGAAGAATTTTTTAGGTAATTATTCATTTCTTCTCTTGCCTAGGATGAGTTGCCTTTCTTTGTTAACCATGCCATCTGATTTATTGTTTTTTCTTTTTACAGGCGACATCTCGATGATACAGATTCAAGGATAGCATATTTCTCTTCTGCTTTTCTTCTAAAGGCAAGATGCTTTCTCTTACCCCAGTAATGACTATGATTTACATTACCTTGTGACTTTTGAAGAATGCCAACTCTCTCTGTTTTTTTTTTTTAATCTTTTTAGAGAATGATGACAGAAAAACCTGATGAGTATCAACGCATGCTTCAGAGTCTCATCTTTAAGGCCCAGCAGGTGCGAATTCATCTAATTTTTTGCATCAAATTATATGAGTCAACTAAAAAACTAGTAACAGTGTGAGGACCATTGTGAATATCCAATTTTTAACCCTTTTTTGCTTGTCTTCCATTTTCAATTAGGTATAACATTATATTAGGCTGTGCCTGAGGGTAAGATGTCTGGGAAGAAAATAGTGCATGTCCATTGCATGATATTTGGAATTTTAAAGTGTTCTCCCATAATATCCTTAGTCTTGATTATTCTTAAGCTCTAATTTTTGCAGTATCTATGATTCTACTTGTAGATAGCAGAGGTATATTGCTTATGTGTTTGGTTTGCTTCTGCTATACAGAGCAACAACGAAAAACTGTTGGAGAATCCATACCTACAGATGCGTGGGTTACTTCAGTTATCAAATTTTGGACTGTAATCTAATCAATTGTGGAAGTTCATTATTTCTGACTCTTGGAGACACTGCGATGCTTAAAATAGCGGTGATATTCGTCATTCTTGATGCTATATTCATTCACCAGGCAAATTTTGGTGAAATTGAGGATTCACAATTGAATTGTGCATGGTTTCTAGGCTTGCATAAAACGGTTTGGAAATTGATTCATTGGAGTGGTCCAACACAACTAATTTAATTGCAGTGTGAAGTTCCTAGGCCCATTCCCACTCACCAGTAAAAATAAGAGGAGCTGTAGTTACTGATGAACTGGGATTTTGGTCGATGCTGAGTAATTCACTGTGCACTATGTATGCTCTGAGATGAGCTGCCTCGGCCATTATTGTACTGAGCTATTAACAAAAGGTGAGCTAGATTGTGTCTGCTTCCCCATATGCCACAATCAGTCACTAGATGGACCTTTGGGAAATCCACTGGTAAAATGGAAGAATACGTTAACAACATCCTTCCGAAGTTCTGAAGCTGCACAATATAATTAAAAGATTAGCCAGAGTTAAAGACGTCCAGGGAGCTTTGGAGTTGATATGCTTCAATTCATTCTTGGTATTTCTGGATTCAACCTATGTTCAGGTACTGCTACCTTTCTTGGCTGTTACTATTTGGGCTACTTTTGCTTGTTTCACTTGTTAATGCACCCCCTCAATGTCACCTGTCCTCCCAATAAATGTTGGTAAATTTGTAGGCACTTTACTAGCATGATTTTAAAATTGTTGAACATGCGGGCTAGAGAGCTTGCAAATTCAAGGAAAAATTAATGTAAAAATAATGATGAGTGGGACTGTATTCTTAAATATCTTTCCATGAGTTTTCTTTTTGGCACTTTGGAATTAAATCCCATATTTTGTGGGAATTTGAGGGTGTGGGGGTCTGAACTCTTGCCCTCGCCCAAGAGCTTTACCCTTGTGAGCGGCCAGGTTAGCCTGCCTGGTTAATGACTTTGAATTGTTTGGGCCATGACTTGGTAATGGCCTTTTGATTTTAACTACAAACAATATACTCTTAAACTTGTAAAAGGGTGCTCCCAATGCACAAGGCTTCCACACACTGGAATGTAGGAGAGGATTAGATATACATAATCTTATTCTTGTGACAAGATGAATATTTCATAATTTCTTGCTGGGTCCAGGTGTAGTTGAGTCTCCTTTTCAGAAAGTCTTGACTCATTACTCTAGCTTTCATTCTTATGCCATTTTAAAGTTCTTAAAAATTGTTGTTCACGTCACCATTTTGTAATTTGCTGGCGTAATTATGTTTCTTTTTCATATGCTTGCCGCCATTAGTGCACATTATATTTAAAGAATTTCCTGGAAACCGCAGAACCCATTTTTCACTTGTTCTTCTCTGGCTTCTTTTATTTTTTCTGATTCCTGAGGGTGATACGTGCAGGGTCTGGCATTTTTTAAACAGCCATCCTTGCATTATAAGAACCTCAAGCTTCATTAACTCAAAGAGGCTTGTCAACTCTATCACGGCAGAAAGACAGCGACACAACACAATTCTGAACACCTAGGACCTTAGGTGGTGCTAGAAGATGGCCTATGTATTGTTTTTCTGTTGTTAAAGGCAAGCCATGTAGGAAGGTCTTCTATTAGGAACAGTTTTGAAGTGCAGGCCGGTACATTTTGTAATCCAATGTATTTATTGTTTTCTTTGTGCATTGTAAATATGTAATTTTTTTCTTTTTGTTGCATCTCCTTCGAGTGAGTTCTAAATGACGAAGCTGTTGAATTCTTCCTTTTTGTAAGAAATTTTAATGCCGTGATCTGATTTGAAGGAGAAGTTGTGGTTCTCGGCTGCGCTTTTCTTTGTTCCGACGTTGAGTGGTTACAATGTCATGATTCGCACGTATCTACGTTGATTGGTTACAACGTCATGACTTGCACTCACCCACCGGGAAACCTTTTATGGTACTAAAATTATCTGGAGTGAATCACGCTGGCAATGCTCATTACCTCGTGATCGACGAGGGTCATTGGATGATGCCCTTAACCATTTCATGGCGGATGTGAAAGTTGGGGGTGTACGTGCATTGCAGTGTATAGGTGCCACTATCCCCCAATTCTTTTGTTCCACAAAATTACTCGGACCCCCTCATAATCTCTCTCTCTCCGCCGACCATTTCAATAGTCATTTTCATGTTTCTACTCAGAAACACCCTAATTTTCAATTTTTTTTAGGCGATTTCTAGTATTAAAAAACTAAAATTTTACTTCAAAAAGAGTTTTTTTTATTTTTACTGGTTTTTAAGCTGGGTATGTTAGGGAAGCGGTGGTGGCTGCCGGCGGCGAGATGTCGCCAGTCTCCAGCCGACCCACGAAAAGCATTAACTGATAGATTGTCACCTATTGGATCCACAAGTACTGGTGTTGTGCGACGATGGTGGCTAGAAGTGGGACAAACAGGAAATGATACAGGCAGTGGCGTCCGCATTTGAATCGACGATCCGTACAACTCCAAGCTCCATTCAACCCGTGAAGGGCACCATTGGACTGAGCGAGGGATGCGGCAGTTGCCTCGTCGGTTCGCATGCTTCCAAGCCTCCTTTTGTTGTATAGCTTTCAGGAGTGTGTAGATCATCTTATAAGGATTTCAGAGGTGTTTTTGTTGCATTTTCCAGCAGAAGCAAGTAGCGGCCGGCAGGGACCAGCAACAACTTTTTCAAAATATAATACCCGTCTTCAAGTATTTTCTTTGTTGCTTGTGGGTGTGCGTGTAAAAAATTAGTTGAATCTTTTTTTTAAGGTAGAATGTATTTTGTAGCTATTGATTGATTGATTTATTTATTTATATTATTATTTTATTATTTTGTTCACGTCTAAATTAATAACTCGTAATCTAATTGTTTGCAAAATTAAATTTACACGAGAACGAGTCATTGTAAAGTTTTTAGGATAAACAAAATAGAGGCACAACAAATCATAAAATTAATAGTCATATTTTTTTATTAGGAGTCTTTTGATTTTTCTAAAGGTTTATTTATAGTTTGGCTCAGTGGATTAATTTTCAGATTAACAAATAGGAACTGAAGACTTTTTAGTAACAAAGGGACCCTTACATCGTGACTTTCTCTTTTGTTGATGCTCGGTGTTTCATATTGCTTTACCATGCTCATCCATCTCCATCAAATTGGTTTGATGGAGATTTATTTATTTATTTTCAATAAAGAAAAGAACTTTTCAAAAGTAAATTGCTTTAGCAGATTTTTCGATTTGGGTACGGAAATAACTATCAGTGTTCTCGTATCCGAATCTAGCCAGGTCTCCCAAGCCAACATCAAGGAGCTGGCAAAGAAACCTGCCTAGGCACTGCACTGCAACAGGAGATTTAATTTTTTTCAGAAGAGAAAAAAATAAAAAGAAAGAACGAAGAAAAAGATGGGGTGTCATAATTTTAGCTCATTGAATCGATGATTTTTCTCCGAGTAACAGTTTTGCAGCTAAAGTTTAAGACTTTGGCCTAAACTCATAAATTGAATTTAGTTTCATTCCATGATAATTATTGAAGTTGATTGGAATTGGTCAAAAATAGGAAAGAATTTAGTTTCATTCCATGATAATTATTGAAGTTGATCGGTCAAAAATATGTTAAAAGATCTTTTAGAGTTCTACAATACAACAAACTTTGACTTAGAAGATTAAAATGAGCTAAGAATGATGGAATAAAGTTTAAATTTGTTAACATTGGTTTTCCATTATTGATAATTTATTTGAATAATCATTTGATAACTTCAATTTCATGCACAAGATAATCATCCTATTATTTTAATTTTCTTAGGAAATAAAATATTTTCAAGAAATTTGAATAATTTAAATATAATGCTGGTCAATAAAGTTATAGTTATTTTTAAATTAATTTTAAAATAATTCTTAATTACTTGAGTTTGAAATGCAAGGTTAGTGATCTTATATTATGTACAAAAATTCATTCTCTTCGTCCCATTAAACAAAATTATCCCTCAGCTTCTATTTTACTTTTGTACAGACACAAGTGTCCTCGCAAATCTTAATGTTCTAATTGTACCTTCGCAACTGTTGCGCGTTGAGAGAGATGTATGTAAGAGAAGATACTGCATGGTGCTCTTGACCTTTGAACTTCCATTGTAATTAAAAAAAAAAAAAATCCCTAAGTTCAATAATTCTAGTGAGGAAATCAATTCTTGGAATAACTAATTAAGATATTGGATATTTAATAATGTAGACTTAAAAGAATTGTAGCCTTTCATTTATCAACTAGTTTCAAGTGGAATGAACATTGTCTCTAGGAGAATTTTAAAGTGGAAAAAGAAAGAATCAAGGGGCAGATCAATAATGATAAAGGTCTTTTAGAGTTATACAATGCAATAAACTTTAACTTTATTAGAAGACACAAACCATTCCTTTGTCACAAAATTACTCTCTCTCTCTCTCTCTCTCTCTCTCTCAAGCTTCCTCATGTTTATAGTTAAAAATTTATTTGTTTAAAATTATTACTTTAAATTATTATATTAGACTATTACTTTAAATTATTACACTAGAATATTTGCCTAACTTAAGTGTGACCAATGACTACCTTTTTAAAGATAGAAAATATCAAACTTCCCTTTACTTGTACTTAACAATTTCTTTTTGTTTATAAAAAATACCTTAAATTATTAAGTTAGGTTAATCTTTGTCAATATTTTTAGCTAATTTTTTTCTTTTTTAAACAATCTACTACCTTAAATTATTACATTAGACTATAATCTTAGATATTATACAAAAATCTTTTTCAAATTTAACCTAGTCTAATGACTACTCTTTTAAAAATAGCAAATATCACTTATATAGTTTTTTTATCTTTGTCTCCCCATTGCAGAGATAGACAAGTTGAAGGCTATATTAAGTAAGCTAATGCTTTCACCAATTTTTACCTATCATTATCTTATGTGATTATTGAAAATGAATATCTTAATAATTACAAAATAGTGGTGTGTTTTTGAATACTTTGGTAAATAGCTTTGCAAGTTCTAAGGACCAAAATCTTACCTTGGGAAATGTTACCTATTATAGGACAATCACCAAAATTATAAAGTTAAACTATTGGGTCAATTTGATGTAATTTTAGATGTGATTGGTTTCATGTTGAAAAAAATGATTATAGACTTATATATGTTAACACAAACAAATTGTATTATCCAAATGATCCTTTTGTACTAACTAGTTAAGTTCACCAAATTTTTTATATTGAGGATCCCATTAAGATAGGTTGTTATTATGTGATGAGATAGATTTTTTGAAATTTATATGACATTATTGAAAAAGATAGTAAAAATGTACATAACTTATTTTGGGGAAAGTATAAGGAATTTGGGCAAAATATAAAATCTCCTATAAATAATGAACAAATTGCTTGGATAAGAGAAGATATGCTAAGTACTAAATTATACTTGTAAATAAATACTATATAATTTGAAAACAATGATCAGTTTAGTGAAAATTCAAATTTTAATGTTATTTAATGGGATTAGATGGATGCAAATGATTAAAAATAGACTTATATTATCAGTTTGTTAGGATGTTATAGTAAAAGTATTTCTAACTTTTTATTTTAAATGTTTAGTGAATATTTAGTTTTTACATATTAAACTAACATCTTTAATTTTTATTTTTATTTTACATACAAATAATATGAAAGGAATCAAAACCTACAAGAAACAAAAAGAAAGGTCTAATCCAATAACAATGGCAAACTTAATGTCTAAAATTTTGAAAAGAAGTTGACAATTAAGTGAAGATAAGAGTGTTGAAGAGAAATGGAGCCATAGTATAAGAAATGAGTAGTAACAACAAATTGAAATCTCATTTATTTTTGATTGTCAAATTGAACCAACGATAATATGCTTAGATCTTATAGAATGGATTAAGATTCAATGTCTAAGAGACAAAGTTTGCATGATGTAAGAGAGTAATGACCAATGGAAGATCAAATGCAATAATTAATGTAAGAAAGACCTACTAAAGGTAGTAACTTGGCTATTATCAATACATTCTATATTGAGTTACTTATGTTGGTTCTTGAACTTATTTTCAATGTGTTGGCATTATTTTAAGGCAAAAAAAGAGGAGTGAACCTATAATAGAGAGTGAGGTACGCACAAGAAGTATCAAAGAACGTAAACCTATATTTTTTTAATGCTATTAACCAACCCATTTGTCCTAATAAAAAGACACTTAATGAATTCATTAATTTTTTTGGTACCTTGGCCATAAATCTAAATAGGGTACCATTAAATGTGAAGAGTTAGTATAAGGTACTAAGGGACAATAAGAGTAAAATTTGGGAGTTTGTATAGGTAATATTTATAATTTTTTTTTCCTCTACATAAGTTGCCTATTTATAAGAAATTTTTAGCTTATAAATTGTATTTTAAGAATTATAGAAAAATATTTAGTTCCTAAGGAAGGGAGAAAAAGTTTAATGACAACAATTGCGTCAAGTTAGAGATATTATATGTGCTAGTTGAAGAAAGATCACTTTACTAAATATAAAATTGACAAAGTCAGACTAAAGCATTGTCTATGAGATGTACCATAGAGCAATTTCTCAACCTACTCACATATTGGAACTCAAAAGAATCATTGATTCACTCTAACCAAACATACATATATTAAATTTGTTATTTTTTTATACAAGAAATAATTTTAATTCCATTTTTTACATTTCTATATATAGAGAATGACAGGAAATAACATAACGAATTAACAAAAGCGAACGACTATGCACATTGTAGGTTGGAAGAGTTTTTCACACATTTAAGAGTAACTGGTAAAAATAGACATGTTATTGTAAATAATTTATATGATTTTCCTACATCTTATTTGTTGAAAAATTTCCATTTTACAATTTGTAGCCATGTGTCTTTCATGCAATTGATTTTGGTTGATTAGTTTGAGTTTTTATGTGATTATTGTCATTTTTCAATTATTCACAGAAAAATGCAAATTCTAATAAAGAGCCACCTTTTCAAATGGACATATTCAAGGTTATATGCACAAGAATATTTGATAGAATATACATGTGATCTATTAAGACTACAAATTAAAAAATTGTAAGTATTATGTTGTATTTAAGTACAAAATCAAATTTTATACTTGGTAGCCTTGAACTATTATTGTTTTTTTTTTTGTTTAGACAGAAATGTAGGAGATTAAGTCAAAAGGCAAAGGAGGTTTGCAAACATTTATCCCTAATAGAGGGATTGTTAATTCTAAGCAACTTATTTTTATCTAATATGGATACCCATTGTAACGTGGACACTCCTTATTCAGCCCATCCAGTAAGTTGGAAGGCAGAAACCCAGGCTAGATTGAGCCTCTACAGGCTGTCAGTATTATCCAGCCCTTTTTGCTGCCTAGATACAATAATGGAAGGTCCTAGAAGAGTGTAGAAGTACCTATATCTAAAGACTTCCAGCAAAGGCCAGTAAGTACACTCACTTAGAACCTTCTTGAAAGGACCACCTTTAATGCTCTCTAAAAGATCCTTTGTACATATTCTAGATGTTCATTTGTAACCACACATTAAGGAGGTAGAATAACTATAAATAGGCCACTCCTCCCATTTGTACATACACGTTCAGATGCTTAATATAAGTTCACTTGCAAAACTCTCTTGTGCTCTCTACTTCTCTAGCACTTCCAACTCTCTTACTTACCTCTCAACGCTTTCTGCTATTCTCTCAAACTCTTTAAGGCTCACTTAGCATAATCGAAGTCTAACTTCGTGACAGGTGGTATCAGAGTAATAGTTTAATCCTTAGGTACAACCTGGTTGTTTGTTGAAGCTACGAGCATAGCAAGCGAGGAAGGATTTGTTGTGACCACTGTGGAGGAGCAACAAGTGGGGTAACAAGCTTGTGGGCATGAGGAGTAGTGTGTTCCAGCCAAGCGCAACAAGTCCAAAGCTTCAATAAGGTAAACGATGGACTCTCGTGTTGTTGGCTTGGAGATGACCGTCATTGATTTAAGCTATATGGTGGGCAAACTTAGCGATTAAGTTGATAACTTGATCCATAAGAATGCAAAGATCATACAAGCTACCAAAGTCTTAATTGAAGAGTTTGACTGCTCATTTAGGGGAGAATTACGCTCCCTGAAAGAAAGGTTGTCTGACCTACGCGAGTTCATTGAAGGATAGATTCACGACCTCTGTAGGGAGATGGATTTGCTGTGCCAAAATAGCTCACTCACAGCTAGTACGACTATCATTGCAGTGCATGACTTGAAGGTTTCCAAGTCTGCCATGTACAACGACACACATAATACCACTACCACGAAAAATTTTTTGTTTGACCTTGAGCAATACTTTGAGGTCATAATGGTTGCTGATAACTTTACCAAGGTAGGCAATACCCCAATTTTCCTAAGGGATGCTGCCCAACTATGGTGGAGAAGGAAGCATTCCGAAAGAGATAAAAGCTTATACGTCATTGACACTTAGGAGTAATTCAAAGCTGAATTGCGCAGGTACTTTGTGCTTCATAATGCAAATAGTGAAGATAGAGGAAAGTTGCGTCGCGTAAGTCAAATCGACAGTATTTTTGACTACATTAAGAAATTTACTACCCTCATACTTGAAATCGAGATGTTTGACAAGGAATTTCTCTTCCACTTTAAATATGGCTTGAAGGATTGAGCGAGAGTTGAGTTAGACAGGCGCGATGTGCAGACCCTGGATGTTGTCATTGCCACTGCTGAGACCCTTATCGACTACTCTACCCACTCCAAGGGCAAGAAGCCAAACTCTGACAAGAGTGAGGGAGAGAAAACCGGACAGAAGAAGTAAGATTTTGGCTGCAAGGAGGGTGGACAATAGAGTTCCTTAAGTGGTCATCCCAAGCATGAGAAGAACCCCTTGGGTAAATGTAACTCAGGTAATCCCTCAAAATCCTATTTCATTTGTGATGGACTACATTAGGTAAGAAATTGCCCCAATCGTAAGGCAATGAATGTCATGGTGGTAATACTCAACAAGGAAAAGCCCAACGAAGAACCCCAAGTTAACATTAGATATATCTAACAATTGGATAATCTCTCAAAACTTTTCTCCCCAACAGTCTTCAAAGAGAAGGGATTATTGTACATTAACGTTGCCATTGAGGGTAAAGTGGTTTATGCAATGCTAGACATGAGAGCAATGCACAACTTTATGGACATACAAGAGGCCAAATGTCTAGACCTTAAACTTACAAAGGGAAATGACACCATTAAAGTGGTGAACTTAAAAGTAAAGCCTGTCTAAGGCATAACGCAGGGAATAGCTATCCAAATTGGACCGATAAGTTGGACTTTACCGTTATTCCCATGGATGACTTCAAGGTGATGTTAGGTCTTGCATTTTTCTACAAAACTTTGGCTTTTCTCGTTCTTACTTCGAGTTCTCTTGTGATCCTCGACGCCTATAAGATTCGAGTGATTCTTTTCAAATGCAAAGAGAAGTCGCAACCATCGATGATTTCGGCCTTGCTTTCAAACGGGGTCTTAAGTCGAGTTCAGGCAACGTGGCTACCATAAGAGAGTTAAGCGATGGGGAAGACCTAGTAACACCTACTTCAGTATTGCCGTAACCCATCCAGGTTGTCCTTACCAAGTTTAAGGACGTAATGCCTTTTGAATTGCCAAGGAAACTTCCATCAAGGCAAGATGTGGATCACCACATTGAGCTAGAACCCAGTGCTAAATCTCCTACTATGACCCTTTATCGCATGACACCCCCGGAACTCACTAAACTGAGGAAGCAGGTCTAAGATCTGATAGACTCGGGCTACATTTAACCCTCGAAAGTCCCCTTTGGTGCCACAGTCCTCTTCTAAAAGAATAAGGATGGATTGTTATACATATGCATTGACTACCCAGCCTTGAACAAGGTCATTATCAAGAACAAGTATATGATACCTTTGAAAGTTGATCGTGTTGACTAACTCGGGAAGGTAAGGTATTTTACCAAGTTAGATTTGCGATTGGGTTACTATTAGGTTCACATTGCACAAGATGACGAGTCAAAGATGACCTATGTGACACATTATGGAGTGTTCGAGTTCCTAGTGATACCCTTTGGTATCACCAACGCATTAGCTAATTTTTGCACACTTATGAACAAGGTACTACATCATTTCCTTGATAAATTCGTGGTAGTTTATTTGGATGACATCGTGGTATACAACAACACACTTGAGAAACACGTTGAGCGCTTTAAGCAAGTCTTCCATATTCTCTGAGAAAACGAGTTGTTCTTCAAGAAGGAGAAGTGCTCATTCGCCAAGCAAGAAGTAGACTTCCTTGGCTATAGAATCAAGGATGGTAAGCTCGTGATGAATCCAACAAAGGTGCAAGCTATCCAACAATGGGATCCTTCAACCAAGGTCTCCAAACTGCGATCCTTCCTGAGGCTCATCAACTACTATCGTTGGTTCATCAAGGGATATTCTGTTGTAGCAATGCCCTTAACCGACTTACTGAAGAAGAACCACACTTGGCATTGAACGAGAGAATGCCAAGTTTCTTCGAGAGATTAAAGCAAACAATCTTTGATGAACTCGTCGTGGTGTTACTGGACTACAAAAAGCCTTTTGAAGTCCACACTGATGCATATGACTTCTCCATCAGGGGAGTTTTAATGTAAGATAGACAACCCATTACTTATGAAAGTCGCAAGTAAACAACACAGAGAGGTGATATACTATCCAAGACAAGAAGATGATTGTTATCATCCACTACTTGTGCACTTGGAGACACTACCTCCTCGGAAGTAAGTTTGTGATCATGACTGACAACGTTGTTACGAGCTACTACCAAATACAAAAGAAACTCAGCCCCAAGCAAGTTTGTTGGCAAGACTTTCTGATAGAATTCAACTACATATTGTGGTATAAGCTAGACCAAGCTAATGTTGTTACTGATGCACTAAGTCGAAAGGCGGAACTAGTTGCCCTTTCCACTAGTATGCTTAAGAGTAACTTTCTTGAGCGAATCAAGGAAGGTACAGGATAAGACAATCTGGCCAATAACTTGCTAAGACTGGCTAATGAGGGGAAGACTCGTCGATTTTGGGTGGATGATGGAGTCATAATGACAGTTGGAAATTGAGTCTTTATGCCTAAATGAGGAAACTTACAGAAAGAGATCCTCAAGGAATGTCATGATTCCCTATAGGTTGGTCACCCAAGTATGACACAAACCCTTACTTTTGTCCAACAACACTACTTTTGGCCACAGATGCACACATATATCAAGGCCTATGTGTGGACTTGCTTAGTTGCCAGCAAAACAAGGTATAACAATAACATCAAGCGGGTCTACTTAAGTTATTACCCATCCCCGAGAGATCTTGGGAACGTATCTCAATGGACTTCATTATGGCTTTACCAAAGTTCGAGAGATTCAGAAGTATTATGGTAGTGGTTGATTGGTTCAACAAGTATGGTACCTTCATTTCAGCCCCTACTAATTATAAGATGGATGAAACTACTCGCTTGTTCTTAAAAAATGTGGTAAAGTTTTGGGGTGTATTGAAGAGCATAATAAGCGATAGAAACCCTCATTTTATGGGCAAATTCTGGCAGGAGCTATTCAAGTTACTAGGGACCAATCTAAATTTCTTAACAAACTTTTATCCTCAAAGTGATGGGCAGATCGAGCAAGTGAATGTCTTGCTAGAGAAATATCTAAGGCACTATGTCAGTGCTCACTAATGAGATTGGGCGAAACTACTTGACGTTGCCCAATTCTCATACAACCTCTAAAGGAACAAGGCCACAAATAAAAGCTCTTTCAAGATTGTCATAGGACAACAACCACTAACGTCAAGTGCTATTGCCTCTCCTTACACCGACAACAACCCATCTGCCTACAAGTTTGCGAGGGAAGGACATATGGAAGTGGACATAACAAGAGCTTACCCTGATAAAGCGGGCAAGACGATGAAAAGATGAGCTGACACTAAACGACGCCTAAAGGAGTACGTGGAGGGAGACATAGTGATGGTGAAGTTGTTGCCTAACCAATTCAAGTCCCTGCGTAAGGTACATAAGGGCTTGATACATAAGTATGAAGGGTCGTTTCCTATCATCAAACGTATAGGAAAGGCTGTTTAAGTCTTTTAAAGCATTTTCATGGAGACGACGAGGATCTAAGTTGAAGCGAGTCTAAGTGCACACCAACTACTGTGGTCATTGAATTCAACAAGGAGGTGGAACACATCCTTACTGACAGAGTGATCCGGAGAAGGGGAGTTCCCAACTACACCGAGTACTTGGTGAAATAAAAAGGTGTCTTAGAACAAGAGGTTAATTAGGAACGAGAGGACTAGTTTTGGCAATTTGTTGACCACATCCGACAATATAAGGCTGAGAATGCGACGAGGACGTCACAAGATTGAGTGGGGGAGGGTGTCACGTGGACACTCCTTATCCAGCCCATCTAACAAGTTGGAAGGCAGAAATCCAAGCCAAATTGAGCCTTTGTAGGCTGCCAGCACTGTCCAACCCCTCTTGCTACCCAAACATAGCAACAGAAGATCCTAAAAGAGTGCAGAAGTGCCTACATTTAAAGACTTTTAGCAAAGGCCAATAAGAATACTCACCTAGAACCTTTTTGAAAGGACGACCTTTAATGCTCTCTAAAAAATTCTTTGTACATATTCTAGATGTTCATTTGTAACCACACATTGAAAAGGTAGAGCAATTATAAATAGACCACTCCTCCCATTTGTACATATATGTTCAGATGCTCGATACAAGGTCACTTGCAAAGTTCTCTTATGCTTTATACTTTTCTAACACTTCCAACTCTTTTACTTGCCTCTCAACGCTTTCCACTCATTCTCTCAAACATTCTAAGACTTATTTAGTTCATCTTCTCTTGCAAGATTGGTTAAGTATTGTGCGGGTTAGCACAATTGAAGTCTAACTCCGTGACACCATGCTCTCTTTTTTATGTTTTTTTTTTGTTCAATTTTCATGCTTTTTTTTCTTTTACCTCACTTACATTCTTCTATTAGAAAATGATAGCTTCTTCTTACTAATATAGTCATGTTTTCCTAAAATGACACCTGTGATACGTTAATTGCAAGTTTATTTTCCTAGAATTAGTACTTGGTTGCCTTATTATAGTTAGGACCCTTGACATGAGTTGCTATAGTTTGATTCTTATATTTGATCTCTACACCATTAAAAGTTGACTGTGAGGGATTAGATAAATATAGCCATATTGCACCTAATTTGCTCATTTATATCCTATCTTGAATTTCGTCATATCACAGTTGTCATTCAGGATTGCAAACAATGTCAAAACCAATAATCATAAACAAGTCAACCATACATGTGAGTATATAAACTTCATAGTTGTGATTACAACATCTTACCTTACGAATTGTCAAGTTATTAGATGTAATGGTTTACTCTAAAAGACTAATAAATCAAATTTTAAAAATAAAAAATTTATTTTAATTAAAATTAGATAAAAAATTTAAAACCTTTGCATCATATAGGTTGAACCTTAGTATGATTAATATAATGAAAAAGATGAGAAAAAAAGATTCTACTGCAAACCTAGTTAAAAAATAGTTAATGTGAGTATTTAAAAATTTAATGAAAATTTAATTCTAATGGAAAGTTCGTGAAAGATAAAATTAAAAATAAAAAAAAAACTTAGTACAGAATCTGCTGTGAAAGTCTTGTAATACTTAAAATAAAGATATCCGCTTTACCTTTTTTCATTTTCAACAATTATAATACTAAATGTTATAATTATCATTGATCTTTTCCCATTTGTTAACTGCAATTAAAGATATTCATTTACTATAATTAACTATAATTTTAATATTTGCAAAATTATTTCAATTTCTCTTTTTTTCATGTTTACAATAATAAATTATTTTTAATAAATTTTTAAAGAAATATTTATAATCCACACGGCAGGCAGCCTAAAATTTAGCGTGTGTATATATATATATATATCCTTTAAAATACATAGAATTGCCTTTGTGTTTTTTTTTTTTAATTTTTATTTTTTTGGTTTTTGAGTTTTCACATACAGAGGGGGGGGGGAGAGCAAGAAAGAGAGAGATGGCGTCAAATGAGCCTTCGTTAAGTTCAAACCCTAAGCAAGCAGAATTACCGGCCAAAACGAGAGAAGAAGGAGAGATTTCTTCGTCCGATAACGATGTAATCAGAACAGGAGAGAAGACTCTTTCTCAAAACCCTAACTCTTTAAATTTACCATTTCCCATTTCCATCGCTCTATGTGTGCGCATGTGCGTGTGTGTGTCCTATTTCATAAGTTCTTCTTCACTATTCCATGGCATTCCATTTACTCCTTTCTCTCTCTTTTTTTTATTGTTTTTTTTTCTTTTGGGGGCATCTGGGTGCATCGTATCTCTTTTTAATGTAGTTATCGAGTAGCCAGACAATAGGAAGAAATAAATAGGAAGTGAAAGTGAGGAATAGGAAGCACAATGATAGAAATGGGCGCCTCCCATTTTCCTTATTTCCTGAATCTTTAATCATTGGACTTTTAGATTATGTGTGAAGCTTGTCTTATATGGTTTCTTTATTTATGAGTTCTCTATTGGTGAACAGTTGAAATGTTTTTTCTTTTTTTGGGCTGGTGAGAAAAAGGTTTCTGAAGTTAAGGAAAGAAAGCACGATGTGTGTGTTGGATCTTGGTGCTGGAGGTGCTGCTTATTTATTTATTTGTTTTATCTCCGTGATGAAAAATTCAGGATATGGGTGTTATCTTTTCATTGTGCAGGTTTTAGCTGTCTTTTTGTTGGCTGTGGCACCTCCCTGGTTTCTGTTTTATTGGTGGAGTTAAAAAAAAAGAAAAAGGGAAAGAAATTGTTGTTTTGATAGTGATGTTTCGATTTTTGTTTTCCTCAACCGGAAGAAGGAAAGTGAAGTTAATTTCCCCTCGGTGACCTACTTGTATCAGTTTCAGTTGATCAGTCTGAAATATTGCAAGGAGAACTCTAGGACCTGGGGTTTTACTTTATATTCTATTCTCTGCACTGTCTTAGTGATTCAACGAGATGCATCTTAATTAAGTTTCAGGTTCTTTTTATGCATCTTATGCAGGCTTTACTATAATTATCAGTCATTCATATATCTTTTTCTTCTCTTAAGCATTGATTTTGTCCCTTTGATTCTTATGATTTTTGCTTGAGTGCCTTTGCAGTAGGATTCCTTTTGGCCTTATAGCCTTTATTATAATAATACTGCCTGCAGGATCAAGTTGCCTTTCATAAGGATTTGTTATTTATTTTTGCTACATTGTGTGTAACGTTCTGTTACTTATTGCTATTTTGGTCAATATTGGGTTTTATATCATAGGTTATTTGTTGTTGTCATTAATATAACTGGTTGTTTGATTTCATATTTTTTTGTTTTGATAAAGATTTTGAACATGGTCAAAGATTCTAAATCTCTTTTGAATTCACAGGAAAATGCCCTCTGGTCTGCCGCAGAGCCAATCGCTATGATTAAACCCTCTGCACCTGTAGGCCCCATTCAGGTTCCTCCATTGGGCAAAAACACTCAAGGCAGTCTGGCAGGTATGTGTAGCTAGGGATCTGATGGTAGAAAATTTGATTCTTGATCTTATTTCATTTAGCAGCTTTCAAATGGTGTTGGTTTGCATGAATTTTTATTTTTTATTTTATATTTTTGTATGTACTTGATGCCTGAGTTTATGGATATTCCACTAAGGGTGATGTTCCTTCCATGCACTTATACCCTAAGCTGTAAGGTGATATGCCATGAACTTGAAGTTTCCATCACCTTCATTAATCCATCGTGGATAAACCCATTCAAGATTATACCATGTCAACGAAGTTGTCTTTGTTATGTTCTTTGCCCATGCCTGCATAGTTGGGCAGGGAGAGAAAATTAGCCATGCACTTGATGGTAGGCAACTAATTCTGATTTAGGTCGCAAAATTTTTGCCCAAAGTGAAAACTCCCATATGCTTATTTATGGAAAACTAGATGTTTATGTTCTCTCTATAAATGAACCTTCCACATCATCATGTTATTTTTTTTTGTTTCTGCAGTGTCAGTTGCATTTTCCAGCATCTCTCTCTCTCTCTCTCTCTTAAATGCCTTTGGAAAGATTCTGTGTCATTTCTTCAGCAAACAATTCAAGATTCCTGACTTTTTTGAATTGCCAAGCAGTGATATGTTGCAGGAAGATAGAAGTGCATTAATTCCTCTTTTCCTTTCCCCACTTTCTACCTGTGAAGAGTTATTTTACCCACCTAATTTGCAAACTCCATCTGATCTGTTAATTTATCCAATATAAATTATGTCTCAGACTCAATTTTCAGACTCGGGATTCTATCTTTCGTGATCTAATACTCACTTTGGCTGGATAATTCTTCTGTTCCATTGGATATTGCCTGAATATAATACATTTTTGCAATACATGGGCTTCCCCCTAGCTTACATGATCTTATTTGTATGTAGTCTCTTTGTACATGTCAGAAGGAAATGGTAAAGTGCTCGAGTTTATGGGAAGTGACTTGATTTCTTTTGCCTCAAAATCTCTTCTAAGGGATTTAGTTTATTCCACAGGGAAGGACATTTCTAGTTCTAATGTGAAACCAAGTAATGGGAAGAGCTTTGAGAAGAGTCAGTTACCATTGAAATACACCAAGCCAGGATGGCATGCACCTTCAGGAGGCAACAACAACCTAGTAATTAGCTTCTCGGATAATGACAGTGCTAGTGAATCTGAAGACAAACGACAAGAGATGGCTTCGGGAAGTAAACACAACACAGCTACAGCATATGGCAATCAAAGACTGCCTTTACTCTCATCAGCAAAGACAAGCAACTTGCACCAAAATGCCAGAACTGTAAATAAAGTAATGCCCAAGAAACTGTCCCTAAATCGCAAATTTGTCTCGTCAATCTCCAGGACTAACGGGGTTGCTAATTCTAAGGGCAGCGGCCCCTCTTTGATTGAACAAGGACCTCAAATTAGAAATGTTTATGCCATTAACAAAACCACAGCAAGCCAGCCACGTGGTTCTGACCAAGGTATGGGCTTGGACAATATGAAGCTTTGGGACTTAAGACAGCAGATTGCCCTTCGAGAACGGGAGCTGAAGGTTAGGGCTGCTCAGCAAACTAGGGAGTCTGTTTCAGTTTCAGCCAGGGATCGTGGTGCTGTTAATTTATGTCATGATGCATCCAGGAAATCTGTTTTAACAGCTGCTGATGCTGCAGTGCTAAATCCAAGAGAACCGGAAAAGAAACGGCTTAAAGTAAGTGGGTCTTATTCTACTCAGCTAAATTTGGATTATCCACTGGGAAGATTTGTTGAAAAGCCTACTATACCTGTACAAAAGGAAGCACTGGCAAACAGTAGTCTAGTGGACAGGAATCAACCTGATTGTAGCAAGAAAGCTATTCCCATAAGCAGAGTGCAGTCAAGCATGGTTAAGCTGCAAAAGCAAGATGATAACCAGCCGGTTATTTCACCACAAGACTTGACTCGTGAGTTTATGCTTTGTTTATATCTCATTTTATACCTTAACCCAAGGGGCTCTAACAAAAGTTTGTTCTGTTTTTTGTTTTTTTTGTAGGTTCTAACATCAATGATAATTGCAGTCAGTCTATCAGGAGTGGCATGCAGGTGGATCCATCAGTCATATTGAGCCAAGCCACACCCCGGACATTTATGAACTCCAGCACTTATCCAAAGAAAATTGTAAGTGAGCATGTAACTTTGACTTGATTTGATTATATTTCAGCTACAAGTAATTTTATTTGATGGTTATTAAATAAATCTGTCCATTTGTATGCTCATGTTTAGCATCCTTTGTGCACATCTCTATTTTTTTTTTCTTTTGCACATGCAGGCATGCATAAAAAGTTCCTGTCTTAGACTGTTCCCTTTTCATTTTGAATTAATCATATTGCAACTTAACAGAAGAGTGTCCAGTCTAATGACCTAATTAAGAGTGGCGAACAGTACCCACCAGGTTTTTTCTTGAAGGCTTCAACAAATGAACAAAAATTGAACATTGACTCCAAGTATTGCGACAGCCTTTGTGGAAATACAACACTTCAACCATCAATGAACAAAATTTGTCCAGTGCATTGTAATCAGAATCCCCCCTCCCTTCCTCCCCCCTCCCCAAAGAAAAAAATTCCAACCTGATTTCTGTATGCTGAATTTCATTTGTTGGTGAATGTACAGGCTTCCCCAAACAATGTAAGCCAGAGGAATTTTTTGGGTTCCATGAATGTGGCAGAACATGGAAGAGATATACGATCATTAGTTGAGATGGAGGAATCATTAGACAAGGAGCTGGAGGAAGCACAAGAGCACAGAAGGAAATGTGAAATTGAAGAAAGAAATTCTCTGAAAGCTTATCGCAGAGCCCAGAGAGATTTAATTGAGGCTAATGCTCTGTGTACAGAACTTTATCACAAAAGGGAACTCTACTCAGCTCAATTTCGATCTTTTGTTATAAATGATTCCAGTTTGTTGTGGTCCTCCAGGCAGCATGAATGTGTTGGGATGGCTTCAAACCTACCAAACAATGCGTCTAAAGATTTGGATCTAGTTCTGAATTCAAGCCATCAAATACCGCCTGAGTCTGATGGCTGTGGTCAACCTGGTGATGATACAAGCATGCACTATATCAGTGGTGCTTCATTACATACATCGTATCAACACATGAATGGACAAAATTTGGGTTCTGAGCCTTGCAGCGAACCAGATGCCAGTATGTCAGAGTCATTACCTCGTAACAGCAATAATGGTGCAAATAGAGGAAGTACCCCATCCAATGATCCAAATATTTCAGCCGAGGAAGATGAAGAAACGTCTCCATTGGACAATGAGGTTGAGCAACCTAATTTCAAAAACAAGCAGACTGGGCAACATTCTTTAGAAGAACAAAGGGAATCTCATAAATTAAACAACTCCATTGATGGGTCACAGGATTCTTTGATTCTTGAGGCAACACTGAGGTCTGAACTGTTTGCACGGCTACGAATGAGAACTATAATGAAGAATAGTGGTTTATCAAATGTGGAGAGTACAGACAATCTAGGGACTGAAAATGACAACGGAAGTGAAAGAACCCAGGCAAGCAATAGTAGTCTTCCATTTTCAGAAGCAGAAAAATATCAAGAGTATGACTTTGAAGGTAACTCTCTTGGTCGGTGAACATTGTCCAGGCAGCCTTGCATCCTATCTGTGGCTATGATTACTGTGTTATCCCGATGTTAGACAAGTTTGTACATTATACTGCAACACACAAGTGATCTAGCTTTTGCTCTGTGCACTAGCCAACATATTATATAATTGATTTTGAAATTTGCAAATGGCTAACAAATTGATGCGGATTTTTATCTTTACTTCTCTATGTATTATACATGCAACTGATTCTGCCTTAAAACTAGGTAATTTATGTTCACCTGGAACCTTTACTTGATTGCTTACTTGTCATGGCATGCCATTGTTTTACTTGTTCATTTTATGGTCTTCTTTTTCTAGCCCTTTATTTTGGAATTGGAGCAATCATAATGTCATGGTTCTTGGAATTGACTGACTTAAGTTGGGCCTTACTGCATTTTCCATGGTACCATAACCTATGTGACATTCTTAATACATTGGAATCAAATCTCAGTCAAATCCGTGTGTGTTCTGCATGATGGTCAGAAATAAATATTAGTGTGGTAATGTTTTTAGTACTCCTCTTGGTGGGAGCATAGAATCTTTCTGGCCCTTCCCCTCTCCACGAATGGTTAGCTTCTTCCATTTTTCTCGAAGTTTCAATGGATAGGAATAAGTGCACAAACATCTCATAGTCTTCATAAGTCCTTCCAAAATTAGCCTCATTATATATCAGCTAGTGTCATTGTATGTACACCAACCACAGTGCCATGAGGCTTTCATTGGTGATGCTTTCTATTTGCATTCTCATTGAATAGAAAGAGATGCTAAAATATTCAACCAGACCGGTGGAAATATCCTTACAAAGTCATGGCACCGGTGTATAAAACTTTTTGTTACATGTGATCATTCAGTTGAATTTACCTTCTTTTCATATTTTGTTGAAAAGCTCTTATTATCTTCCATCTTTTATTTAGGCAATGACAAGGCCAAAAGAGATCATTCTGAGGTTCCCTTCCAAGTCCAGAGCCATGAAATGGATTCCATCCAATTTCATTCTGCTGCAAATTCTGAGGATGGTGGATATTCCATTGGAGGTTATCAACTTAAAACTGCTGCCGTGCTTTGTCCTCCTCTTGTTGTGAGGAGTGTATTTGGTTGTATTAAAGAGATGTTCCCCATGAATCCATTTGGATTACAGAGAGTTAAAAATAGGCATGATAATCCATCTGATAATTATCTTGAAGAAGAGGTTTGCTTCAATTCTCAGGAAATACAGGACAGGAAGGAGATTGATAATTCAGTGGAGGAGACTGTTAGGGAAATATGTGCACAAGAAATTGGCTCATATTCCAACAGTGCTGCCATTGACCCATCTTGGCCACTCTGCATGTACGAGCTCCGGGGGAAATGCAACAATGATGATTGTCCTTGGCAACATG
The DNA here is from genome assembly GCA_020883675.1 of Bruguiera gymnorhiza. NCBI lineage: Eukaryota > Viridiplantae > Streptophyta > Magnoliopsida > Malpighiales > Rhizophoraceae > Bruguiera > Bruguiera gymnorhiza. The sequence goes on from JAIRCJ010001050.1 coordinate 3,837,699, forward strand.
CTAGAGATTTCTTTAATCAAAATGCGGATAGACATCAAAATGAATCAGAAAGTGGTGGTAGGAAAATTCATATTACAGTTTTGTAAATGCATGCTTTGCCATTGCACAAAATCTTAGTGATGCCTTTGCAGATTGTCAGGTTGAGCTAGCATCATGTTCACAAGAACATGACAGTGCAAAAGGGCCTTCAAAGTTTCGCTGTGCTCTGACTCCACCTACTTATCTAGTTGGCTTGGATACTCTGAAAGCTGAGCCATATTCATGCAAATCTATTGTAGCAAGGAAAAAGGGACAATTATGGCAGAAATTCTTTAGTATTTGCTTAGCTTCTTCAAGTTTGCCTCAAGTAGATTTGGCTGCAGATGAGCCCTTTTTGAATGAAAATGATAGTCGTATTGTGGTTCATGGAAGCTGGAATAGACAGTCATCATATTTTCAGAATAGAAATAGCATGGTGGTTTGTTTACTATTCTTTATGACTGGCCTAATGGTTAATGTGTTTTCATTTTCAAGCATGGCATTGAGAAGATTCGTTTTTATAGTGCATAATGCTTGGTATCAGAATCTAATTTTGACCTCACAAGTTACTTTAGCACATGCATGTGTCTTTTTAATGATTCATGAATTTTTTAGGGAATCTGTATGATGTATTATGGTATTAAACCCTCTTTTTAAGGATCCTATGTATGCATTCTAAAAATCATGGCTAAACCTCTACTACATTGTTATACCCTCGGTAAAATTTAAGAATTGAAAATGATCTTCTAAAGTTCATTTGGTTCCTTTTGCATGCAATAGCTATACCATATTGTTTGTTGATCCGTTCTTGTTTTGGGTTATTTCCTGTTATGTATATGCAGGATCATGTCAGCCAAGGAGTACCTAGTAATGTGCAATCACTTGAGATGGCCCTTGTCATTCTCAATCAAGAGGTTAACAATCTAGAGAGTCTGAAAAAGGTAAGTTTTGCTGCTTGCATACTGTTGTGCAGCATTTTTGTATCAAAATTTTTGTATCAAAACAAAATTTTTTTTGTTTTTTGGGGCAGTGTCTAGCTCTGTTGTCACGAGCTATTGAGGTTGATCCGGCATCTGAGATTCTGTGGATTGTTTATCTGCTTATCTGCTACAGCCAGAATGTGTCAATTGGGAAGGATGACATGTTCTCTTATGCGGTATTTTATTAAGATTATATAATCCTTAATTGTTCTGTAGAGCTTTCATGTTCTTGAGAATTATGAAGGCATCTTTTTCCTTATTTGCTAAATTTATGCTACCAAAGAATGATGTTTCAATGCTTTCATTAACTATTTTTTTGGTCTTAAATGCTTTAGTTAACTATTTCTCTGGGTCATAAATGCTTTCATTAACATTATTAATCATAATTGCAATTGAGATATTAAATGGCTAGTTAGCTAGATTTGCATGTGAGAGTTGAAGAGAATAATTCATACGATAAGTCTAATATGGTGTATGGCTGACTCCAAAAAGCCCAGTCCAATCAAGTTTGCATTTTTAACAATCTCCAATTTTTATGAAGAAGGAAATATATTTATGATTGTATCTAAAACCATCTCTCCACTTGGAAAGCTTCTTGGTATGAACTTTTTATCCTTTTGTTCCAAAGACAACAGATACCCTCAATGGCTATTCGCCACTATCTTTCTGAGTAATTCATACATGAGATATATTGGTTTATGGGGCATACTTTTTTCAAGAAAAAGAAAAAAATGTGGGCATTACAGTGTGTGATTGTGTCAGTAGATGGTCTTTATGTATGTGCCTGTACCTTTTTATTCATGCGGTTGTTTGTCTGCCTCTGTTTAAGGGCACATTTTTCTTGTCTTCTAAACCTTTTCCTTCCATTTTACTTCACAGAAACAAAATTTAAACTTTTGTGGGGAAACCTCTTTTCTTCAGGTGAAACACAATGAGACATCGTATGTACTTTGGCTCCTGTACATCAACAGCCGTACACAATTTGATGATCGCATGGTTGCATACAATGATGCACTTGCAGCACTTCTCCACTGGGCAGCTGCTTTTGACAGGGTTGAAATGCATGCCAGTGCATGCATCTTAGACCTCTTTTTGCAAATGATGGATTGTTTGTGCATGTCTGGGAATGTTGGGAAAGCCATTCAGAAAATCAACAAGCTCTTCCCAGAGGAAACTGATTCAGATGAGCCCCATTCTTCCTTGCTCTCAGATATTCTCACATGCTTAGCAATTTCTGACAGATACATCTTCTGGGTTTGTTGTGTGTACTTAGTTATGTACAGAAAGTTGCCTGATGCTGTTGTGCACCGGTTTGAATGTGAGAAAGAGCTCATTGAAATTGAATGGCCCCCTGTTCATTTGCCAGATAAAGAGAAGCAAAGGGTTCTCAAGCTGGTAGAAATTGCAGTAGGTGCTGTTAAAGCAAATGTTGGTGGTGAATTATCTAACAGTGAGGCTAATCTCAGTTTGGTGCAGAATTTTGCTCTCTGCCATATTAGATGTGTGATGGCACTTGGTGGCTTAGAACATTGTCAGGCTTTGTTGGAAAAATATATGAAATTGTACCCACACTGTATCGAGTTTGTTCTTATATCAGCAAGATTACATACTAGTGATTCCAGGGGTTCAGGTGTCAAGGCATTTGAGGAAGCCCTTAGTAAATGGCCGAAAGAAGTCCCTGGAATTCATTGTATCTGGAATCAATATATTGAATTTTCTCTTGAAAGAGGAGGTCCTGATGTTGCGAAAGAACTCATTATCCGTTGGATCGACTTTGTTTCAAAAGTTCAACACACGAGAAGTGAAAGTTTGGATGCTGTAACTAGTAATAGACCAGATGGATCGTTTGAATCAGGTTCAGCGTCAAGCCCAGACTTTTTGGTAGCCAATTCTAGTCAGATAGATATAATGTTTGGATATCTTAATCTCTCTTTGGCTAAGTTGATGGATAAAGATCTTGTTGAGGCTCGCTTTGCAATTGATAGGGCATTAAGGGCTTCAACTCCACAGTACACCAAACATTGCTTGAGAGAATATGCCATGTTCTTCCCTGCCTACAAGTCACAAGCAGTAAAGGTTTCTTCTATCAGTGAGCAACCCAGTTTATTGAATGAGTATTTGGACAATGTCCAGGCTTTCTGTGTATTGGAGCCATTGTCTAGACAATTCATCAACGGAATTGAGAAGCCAAGAGTTAAACAGCTTGTTTGTAATTTATTGACTCCAGTTTCATTTGATTCTTTCACAGTGAACTTGGTCCTCAAAGAATGGTATGGACCATCTCTTTTACCCCAGAAGTTGGGCCGGCCAAAGGAATTGGTAGATTTTGTTGAAGCTGTTTTGGAGATAGTGCCGTCAAGCTACCAATTGGTGTTTTCTGTTTTCAAGTGGTTGAGCAGAGACGGCAAATATGTTGACGTTAGTTTGGATGGTATCTTCTTCTGGGCAAGCTCAGCTTTGGTCAATGCAATTTGTCATGCGGTCCCAATAGCACCAGAGTATGTATGGGCCGAAGCTGCTAGTATTTTACTTGATATTGCTGGTATTGGTTCTCTTTCTGAGAAGTTTTACAGGAGAGCTTTCTCTGTGTATCCTTTTTCCTCAAAACTGTGGAATTCCTACTATATCCTGTCTAAAAAGACTGGAGAAGATGCAAGTGTCGTTATGGAAGCGGCAAGAAAAAGGGGTATCAAACTTGGATGAAGTTTTTCATACTGAGAATTTCAGGTTAGGAGAGTCACTTGTGTTAAGGTCAATACTTTGAGGCCAGTTTTGCCGATTGATTGTGGGGAGAGGCCTCCTGTTTTCATGGATGATGCTCCCTGCACCGTGTGGAAAACAGGTGATACACTGATTTGGCCCTGCACTCTGTATTAAAGATGTTATACTCTGAATTTGGCCCTGCGATGCTTGGCAAGCTGGATATATGTGGTGCATGTTTCATTTGGAGACGTTTATTAGATGTGAAACTAGGAAATATAGATGCTAGGCACAGTATGATGGCACGAGGGGTAGTTACAGAAGATAGGTGCGGTTTTGATTCCCTCTCTTTCTTTTCCCTTAATTTTCTTTTGTTTTATTTCTAATCTTTTACTCCGATGTTGTTTGTTACCCTTTTTCATCTGCCATCGAGCCTTTGTGATGGCTTCCTTACCATACTTGTCCATCTCTGTTGTAGTTGCCAACATTTTGTAATGAATATTCCATATAGTTGGACTAACCAAAATACCAAAAGCAATGTAGTTGGAACGTATACGATGTCATTTCAACTCTTTCACGTCTTGCATCTTTTCTTCTTTATTTTTTCGTTGGCTTTAACTGGCACTGAGTTACATGTCTTGTTTCTTTGTTCACTGTTGATTACGTAGGGTTAGAGTTGGGGCAATTTGGTTCGACTCGTTTTAGGTCTCTCATTTTTGCATCAAGTCATGAACTTTAAACCCTACTTAATGTTTGGGTTATGGCTAATTTGTGGGCTTGTTATTTTTGAAAACTATTATCTTTTCTCTTTTCTATAAGTCCAGTATTTTAAATTTTATTATTTATTAAAATATGTCAAAAATATAATAAATACTTATTTTTCTTTTATATATGAACTTGTGAAAAAAATATGTAACAATTTAATATATAAGATTAAGTAAATGAGTATGTCAAAAATCTAATTATCATGTATTTTTTGTACATTAACTTCTATGAAAAATATGTGATATAACGATGGAATATATAAGGCTATTTAAATGTTGAATTCTTATGTTATTTGTAACATGTGTCTAAGTTGATTTGAAAAGTTTTAATCACAAAAAATTTAGAAAAATTAAATTGTATATTTAATTTAATACATAATAAAATAAAATAATAAAAAAATTGTCTAATTAATCTTAAATTTGAGATTTAAAGTTTTTTATTATTTTTATAATTATAGTTAATATAAAGAATTTTTATTTTGTGAGAATTAAAAGAATAATTTATATATTTTTTATATTAAAAAAATATTTTAATCATTATAACTCGTGGCAATCTAAAGAAATACTTTTGTTATTGTACTAATTTTGTCCTCACACAAAATCTATTGAATGAAAATATATGTTTAGGAAACTTTATTCTATTACCAAGTTATCATTCAACTATTCAAATCAAAATTTAAATTTTAAATTCAAAGAAGTTAATAAATAGATTAGTAATTTATATAATTTGTTTAATATAGGTTAATAATTTTTAAATTGTTCAATTAAAATTAATAAGTCTAATAAATACGTCAATATGAGTTTTTCCTTAATTAGATCATCAAATTTGATGAAATTTGAAATGGCAAAAGAGACCCATTATTAAGTCATATATTTCATTCCTTTTTATATTAATCCACGTGCCTAACCTCCGTTCACTCTCCTTGCCTTTGATTTTCCCTTTTCTTTGTCGTTGACCATAATTAGCAGATTGAAACATCAATCTGATTTGAGACAAATTCAAAATGTTGTAGCAAAAAGGAAATAGGATTATAGTTCTATAATTTTTTTTATACCATCAGGAAGCAACTACAATGTTAAATTAGAAGCATGCAAACACAAGAGAATTTTGCAAATATCAACACAGGAAGCAGTATCAACAATTGATTAGCTCATTAGTCCTTTTTTTTTTTTTGTTTTTTTGAACTGCATGACAATATACAAATTTTCTTTTTGAATGACTATGTTTGGGGATAAATTTACATGTAAGATTACTAAATTTATGATTGTTCACATGTGAGTTAGTAACTTAAAAATCATTTATTTAAGGGTAGAATTATTACAAAACATTTATAAATGAGTTATTAATGTTAGTTTTTTTAAATCATTGTTAAGTCGTGACTTGATATCTATATGGCATTTGATGTGACCAATAGTACGAAGTTGAGCTAGAAAAAAATGTGTTAGATTAGATGATTTTCTCTCTTCTACGTGACTTTGCCCAAACTCAACTCTTGTTTCTTTCTCCTTGACTTCTCTTTTTACTTTCTCTTTCCAAGGTTGTTCATTTCAATATCTCTCTTTTCTCTCTCTTACTTTTCAAATTCACAATTAGGTGGCTAACTGTTGTATAGGTTTATAATTAGGGAAGTAATATTTTAATTTATATTTAAGTTAGTAACATTAGTTCTATTTACTAGTTCAAGAATAAAAAGTAAGAGATCTCTAATTACATAATTTTTATCTATCATTCATTCATAAACAAAAATAACATTATTCAATGATTAATATCATCCTAAGTATATCATATACACTATGTATACCAACAATCCTAAGTGTCTCGATTATCCCTAAAAAGCATTATATTTAATACTTTTCTTGCGTACAACTATATAGACAACTACCTCTATCAAAAGTAAAAGAGGATTTTGAGAAGAAGCATTCTATACCTTACAAAAGAGAGAGAAAAAAAAAAAAGGATTATGGACAATGTTTATAAACAAAAGACAAAAGACTCATTTTAAGAGTTAATTAACTACTATATACTCTTTAAGTGCATAAACTCCTTAGCTGAAGTGAATCCATTGGCATCTTTTGTAAAGGTTGACAATATCTGGTTTCTTTGTTGTTGGAGCTCCTAGAGATTGATTATATTAGGACTCTGCCTCTCTGTTGGAAGTTAAGACTCTATCCTTTTGCTTCTTTTGACCTATAATCAAAATTGCATGTAATTTCATGATTAATAAATAAACAAACAAGTAATAAAAAAAGAAAAAAGTCTTTTTAAGATACTCATTGGTCTTGATGGTTTTGGAGGACGAGGGGATGGGGCATTTTTGCAACCTCGTTTGTTATGCCTTGGTTGATGATAGTTTTTGCATTAACTTACCTATATGTGCATAAGGTTCCTTATCAGTTTTGATTATTTGCTTCTTTAGTTTGCCTATCATGTTCTTCAATGGTGGTAGATCAATAAGGTCCTTTTCACTATTTTTCTAAAAGAGCTGACGCTACAAAAAATTCATCATAAAGGAGTATGTCTTCAAATATTTTTCCTTGGTTAACTAATGATATAGATAAGTTATAAGCTTTACTTTGTTTATGTATGATAGCAAAATAACATGATAACAGGGTATGCCAGACACATCCCACTCTTTGTATGAACAAGTTCTTTTTGCAGGTCCACAACAACCTTGACACCTCTATGAATTATCTTATACCCATTATGACTATTGAAAATCACTTCACATTTAAAGCTCTCATCCCTTCCAACCTTTATTTTTCTCCTAATCTTATACTTGAGCTTATCTTTCCATTTGCCACAAATATTTCTATTTATTCTTAGTTTACTAATCACCATCCCCTTAATTTCTTCAAATATGGATAAAATGCACTTCGACCTTGCTCCCACAATCCTACCGTTGAATATCTCACATAAATTGTTGTTACTTATATGACATTTAATTGATGTGTTGAAATATACTCTACATTACTTCTCGATAGAATGCTTGACAAAGTTGTTGTGTGTTTTGATCAACAAAACTTTCATTTGCAATAGGCTTTGCTCCAAATCTAGGATGTTTAAATCTTTGACATTGTCCTAAAATAATGTTGATAATTCATTTCTACTATGCTACCTTCTCCACTTGGCAAATATATGCCTTGCATAAAACCTATGTTCTGCCTTAGGTAGACAATTCCTCACAACCTTTAGAATGCCCTACAAACAAGTTTGTGATTAGATCAGTAATTATAATATAAATTTACAATTTGGTTTATAACTAACATTTCTATTTATTTTTAGGTTTATAAATGTTTGCATTAGTCATTGGTGCAATGGAAGCAAAGATACAAAATTGAGCAAATGTAGTAAAAATATTAAAAATAAAGACTTATAAGGTATTTATCAAAAATTATTGTTTAACCATTACCATTTAGCATGTTGATGTTAACTTTCAACAAAAAGATGAACCAACTTTATGTTGTAGTTATGTCTTTCTTAACCATAACCCAAACTTCTGGGAACATCTGGTTATTTGTGTCTCTTCTAACAGTTGATAAGAGGATTCCTTTAATGTGTCCTTCTATGAAAGCAACATCAATACCAATTATCTTCCTACAACCTTTTGAAAATCCCTTTTTACAATAGTCAAAAGTCATATAAATGCAATCAAATATTGGCAATCCCCTCTTAAATGCAAGAATTTGAACTTCTAACTTAATTGTGCCCCTAAGTTTAAACCTCAAAAACTCCTTTTGGTAGTCTTATAAAGTTACATACTCTTGATGAACATCTTTGGTATGCATTTTCTCTACCAATAGTTTTTTTTTTCTCTCTTCAATTTAGAGATGCTAATATCTAAATGGTATTGATTTTTGACATAATTTGCATATAAGTAAATTTTATAGTCTCAATGCCTTAGTAGCTTTTGAATTCATTCTTTGTTAATCAAGGTGTAGTGGCCCTCTAGTTACAAAACACCCTGACATAGTTATGATTTTCCTTAGAAAGTCTTATGACTTTGAAGACAACTTTGCTAGACATAGTAATTATGATTTTCCAAAGACAAGTCTCTATCATGCAATGTGTTTTCATTTAGATTCCTTGTATTTCTTACACATGTTATTTCAACTTTATTAGTCATAATATACTTCACCATTGGTTTTTTGAACTAATCAGTATATAAAAATCTCCTTCCAAGGACAAATTGGGGATTCTTTGAGCATTAATCATACAAATGTGCCTTTTTCTTTATCTTAATAGTTTCATCTCTCTCATTATCCCCACTTAAGTCAATAGACTTATAACTACCTTTCTCATCGTTATCAAAATATTTAATTTCATATCTATCATCCTCATTAGGTTGATTTGTTTTGGTTTCACTAGTTTCACCCTTATCTAAATTAGGTTGAGCTTTTTTGCTCCTACTAGCAACATTATCCCTAACTAAACTCTTTTTTTTTTTTTTCATTAACATTACCCTCAAAAGTCTAAAAATACTTCTACTGTTCCCTTTTCATCATCATTTGACATTGCTTTAACAAGGATTTACACAAATTTAAGTTCAAAATTTTTAACTTCATCTTTATCTTCCTCTCTATCATTGACAACTAATGGCCTGTTATGCCTATTCCTAGGAGTTGCTTCAATAGGGACATCCATAAAATACTCAAATCCTACTTCTTCATTTTTTGTATTCCCTAAGCTTTCCTTCTCACCTTATTCCCATTACCCTTGTTTCCACTACTTTCATTCTCACCAAAATTAGATCCTAGTATGTCCTTTACCCCTATGTTGCCTTTTGTTGTAGGTACATTACCTCTCTTAATAGTCTCACTATCAACATTGGGCCTTATATCTTTGTTTTTATCTACTTCTTACTTTACAATTATCTCTATTTCACCATTGTGTCCTTTGATCATAATGTTCCTCACATCCATTGCCTCAATATTAATGCTGTTATGATGCTTCATATAGTACTTAATCTTCGTCTCCTTGTACTCAATCATGTGCTTAAACAAATCACTCAAAGTGTTGTCACTACATAACTTTTGAAGTTTTTCATCCAAAATCTTTCATGGAATCCTATAATATATACTTTGACTTTATCATCATCATTGGATATATCACCTTTAATAAGATAATTTGAAATATTCTTAAGATCCCATAAGTAAAATTTATCTGAGTCAAATACATCCATATAGTGTTATATACCCCCCCATATAGGACACAAGAGGATCTCTTACAAATGACTTACCATAAAACATTGTACATTGCCCATCATATCATGCCATTTTGTAAAAAAGACCAAAATTAGGACAAATCCAATCTCAAAATATAGTTTATAATAAGTGGTGAAAAAACAACAAAAGATAAACAAAGACAAATGGGTTGTCATTATGTAATCTCAGTATCAATAGGTTTATACAACAAATGAGTTCCAAAATATAGTTAAAACCCACCATAAAATATATTTGTGTTCTAAATGGGTTCCAAACATACACAAAGACAAACCCACCACAAAATATAGTTGTCATTATGTAATCTCAGTATCAATAAATGGGTTCTAAAAAATTTAAATTATCTGGGTTTAATCTAGGTTTTAGTAAACAAAGACAATTTTGAGGTTTCAAGTAATTTCTAATTAATCTAAAATCCAATCTTAGATTCAATTAACTCCCCTAAATGCCACCACTAGAACGTTTGCCCACCTATAGCTAATGTAGTGACATCGACCTTGGGTTTCCTTGCCACTCCATTAATTAGTGCTTTAATTGAGGTTTCGAAGCATTAATCTTTCACAGAGAAAAGGGATTTTTTTTTTTATTGAGATATAGGTTTTTTGATTTTATTTTTGAAAGGAAAGATGAAACTGAAAAAAGAATGTTAAAGTACTAATTAATCAAAACCAAGGAGCGACAAACAAGAGTTAAGTTTGGAAAAGAGCCATAGAGGAGAGAGAAAGTTATCTAACAAGGCATATTTTTCTAATTTAGTTTTATATTATTGGTTATGTTAGATGTCACGTCATGACTTAACTATGATTTTAAAAAATCTAACATTAGTGACCCATTTATAGATATTTTGTAACAGTCTTGCCCTTAAATAGATGATTTTTAAGTTATTAACCCTTATGTGAGTAATCGTAAATTTAGTAACCCAAATGTAAACTTATCTTGATGGCTTTTGCCCATATTAGTCTTTAGTTAGCTTTTATAAAGCATGGACTCTTTTAAAAGGATTCATGTCATTGTTGGATATGCCACTTGTCCATTACTTCTCTAACTTATGTTGAACACTTAAAAATATGTTTTACAAAAAATTAAAAATAAAAGGATTTGGACATGCATGTTAAACACTTTTAATACATGTAAATATTAATGTATCAAATACATATTAGATATATATATATATATAATTAATTTCAAAATTCTTAAAGATTATACAAATAATTTTTTTTTCGATAAACATATTAATGAATAGTGTGATGAAAAAGAATATATCTTTTATTTTATCAATTACATTGATAGTTTTAAGTTATAATTTCTTAAATATTATATTACATGTATATGTAATATATATATATTTTAAACTTCTTAACAAAATATTAATTATAACCTAAAATAAAATAATAATTATTATAAATTATAAGTTGAAAAAAAATACTAATATTATTAAAAATATTTAAATTACACACACACACATACACACACACACACACACATATTTTTTTTCAAAGTTGTGTCCATGTCATATCCGTGTCCTAATTTTCTAAATAGAAATGATACAAGGCCACAAAAAAACAAACATGGGCTCAACTCAGGACTTTCTTGGGTGAGATCACCATAAAATCACACGATATGCGTAAGAACTAATAAAATGTGCATGAATCAACATAAAATATGTGAATAGTGCAACAAGGGTGATATTTCATGGTATTGCACTTTTACCCTTTTATCATGCATATTTTGTCCTACTTGATGCACATTTTTTCTTATTGTAATGGATATTGTTTGATTTTTCTTAGAAAAATATATAATTCTAAAAAATTATTTTAATATGAGTGACATCAATGTGATGTTACATGTGATTGAGATGTGACTGAAAACAATGTTCTAGTAATGGTGCTCTTTTCTAAAAGTTCACTTATCTCTATATCATGTTGTATCCATATACAATAAGTGCCTAGCTTTGCTGCCTACCACATCATACTTACATGACAATAATTAAAGTCATATTTCAACAAAGTGAACTTCACCAAGACCTTACTATATCCTTTTTTTTTTTTTGTTTTTGAACAAATGAAAACATTCCATTCATCCAAAAATAGTATAAGTTTAGGGTACACATACATCTTTAAACAAAATCTCCTTTAAACATTGGTGGGTGATACATTACCAAATTATATGGGTAAGTATTAGGTTTGGTTGCATTAGCCACTTAGTTAGTTGCATCATTTGTTGTCCATTAAATTAACCACACTTTAGCCATTGGTGTGCAAATTAGCCATGTATGGATGTCCCTTACTAGAATTTCAATCTCCTATGGACATACAAGTTGTCTTATTATACAAGGCTAATATAAAATTTCACTATCAGTTTCCAAAATCACGTTGTTGTAGCCTCTAAACATAGGCACTTTATAGGAAGTTTGAGAGTTATAACACCTATTGTGAGTGCAAAAGGGAGTTGATATCACTTAATCCTTCCTTCAATATGCTTTCCTTACCTATTCTTACACAAAACTACCATTCCGGCCTATTCACTTTGCAAGGAGAATGCAACATCATAATTTATCTTGATAGTTTCTCCATTTAATTGTTCCCAAATGTGCAATTTAGGCTTCTTGATCGAACCTAGTCAGCCCTTTGCACCATAGGAAGTTGTAGTAATTGGGTGTCTTCTGGGTCTCTGTGGGACTTGTTCAGTGTATTATTTAGGTAAATTTTGTCTTGTTCCATTCAATTTTCATAGCAAGCCTTCCATATGTTTCAATAAAGTATTGCCATCCTACTAGGTATATCAAGGCTACCCTTAGGAATAACCTCTATCATAGTTGCCTTCCAACAATCCCAAAATGAAAGTAGTCTTTTAAGGTTCGTGGTATGAGTCAATAACTTCAAAATCATCTATTTAATGACAAAATCATTACAAAACGTCTATTGATGAGTTACATACATTAATTTTTTTTTTAAATCACCATTAAGTTGTAATGCAGCATTTATGTGACATCTAACATGGCCAATAATATTAAGTTGAATTTGAAAAAACACATCATAAAGCACAACTTTTTATCTTTTATGTAAAGTTTACCCAAACTCATCTCTTTTTTTCTTTCTCCTTATCATTAATCCATTAGAAACTTAAAATTAAAATACCAATTTTTTGTTTTCATTTTCATCTTTCCTTTCAAAAAATAAAAAAATGAAAAGAAATTTCTTTTCTCTGTGAGAGAGGCTTCAAAACCCTAATTAAAGCCCTAATTAACAAAGCAATGAGGAAACTTAAAGTTGGCACCATTATATTGGCTCAAAAAGGGAGAAATTTCCAATGGTGACATTAAAGTTTGTTAACTAAATTTGAAATTGGGTTTTTAATTAATTAGAAACTTTTTAAAACCACCTGTTGCCTTTGTTTACTGAAACCATGATTAAACCAAATATTTGAAATTTGTAGAACCCACTTGTTGTATAAGTTTACTGATATCAAGATGACACCCAATATTTTGAAATTTTTTTCAACCACTTATTGTAAGCAACTATAGTTGAGTTTTTATATTGGTTGTATGCTAGTTGTTTTTCATCCACTTGTTGTAAACAATTATATTTTGAGATTAGGTTTGTCTTTATGTCGATTGTTTTTATAGAATGATGAAATATGATGGATAATGCATAATGTCTTATGGTGGGTCATTTGTAAGAGACTCTTTTATGTCCTATATGGGGGGAGGGAACAACACATTATGGATGTGTTTGACTTAGATAAATTCTATTTATGGGATCTTAAGGATATTACAAGTTATCTTACTAAAGGTGATACATCAAATGATAATGATAAAGTCAAAGTAATATATTGTAAGATTCTAGGGCAAAGTTTGGTTAATAAACTTTAAGAATTATGTAATGATAGTACTTTGTTTTTATAGAATGACGCAATATGATAAACAATGTATAATGCCTTATGGTGGGTCATTTGTAATAGACTTTTTTAAGTCTTATATGGGGAATATACAATACATGATGGATGTATTTGATTTAGATAAATTCTATTTGTGGGAACTTAAGGATATTGCAAATTATCTTACCAGAGGTGATAGATCCAATGATGATGATAAAGTCAAAGTAATATATTATAAGATTTTAGGATAAAGTTTAAATAAAGGACTTCAAGAGTTATGTAATGATAGTGCTTTGTGTGATATGGTTAAGCGCATGGTTGAAAGCAAAGGGAGGAAGATTAAGAGCCATGTGGAGTATCATGACAACTTTGATATTGATGTAATGCTAAGTGTGGAGCATTGTGATCAAAGGAGATGGTGGTGAAATAGAGATAATTGTAAAGTAAAGAAAGGTAGATAGAGACAAAGATATAAGACCCAATATTAATAGTGAGAGTGTTGAGGGAAGTAATGTAGCTGCAATTAAAGGCAACATAAGGAAGAGGACATATTGGGATCTAATTTAGGTGGGAATGAGGGTGAACGAAAACTTAAGGGTCATAGAAACTGGAGAAGCTTGATTTGAATGTTTTATGAATGTCCTTGTTGGAGTAGCTCCAAGGAACAAGGGTAAAAGGCCATTAGTTACTATTGATGGGAAAAAGGATGAAGATAAAGTTGAAAATTTTGAACTTAAATTTGTCCAAGTTCTTGTTAAAGTCATGTTAGATGATGATGAAGAAGTTCTTAATATAAGGGAATAAGTGAAACATTTTTACACTTCTAAAGGTGATGTTAATGGAAAAAAGAAAAGTTCAATTGGGGAAGTTGGAGTTAGTAGGAGTAAAGAAACTCAACCTAATTTGGATAAGGATAAAGCTAGTGAGAGCAAAATAACTCAATTTAATAAAGATAATGGATATAAAATTGAATATTTTGATAGTGATAAAGAAGGTAGTTATGAGTTTGTAAAATCCTATAGAGACAATGAGAAAGATGAAGTTGTCAAGAAAAAGAGAAGGGCATATATGTATGATTAATACTCAAATAATTTCTAATTTATCCTTAGAATGAAATTTTTAGATGTCCATTAGTTCAAAGAGGCAATAGTAAAGTATATTATGACTAATAGAGTTGAGATAGCATATTTAAGAAATACATTAAGTTTAATGAGGGCATATCATATTGTAGATAATTGTTCTAAGAAAATCATAGTTACTTTATTTAGCAAAGGTTTCTTTATAATCACTAGGCTTTCCAAGGAAGATCATACTTGTGGTAGGGTCTTCAGCAACAAAAAGGTCACATACCTTGGCTTATAGATAATGTATTTAAAAGTTACTAAGGAATTGAAACTATAAATTAACAACTATGTAGACAATGTGTAAAAATTAGTATCATTTAGAAGTCAATATCTTTAAATTAAAGAGAGTTAAAAAATTGGTAGTTGAAATGCATATTGGGGATGTTCATAAAAAGTATACATTTTTTTGGGACTACTAAAAGGAGCGTTTAAGGTCTAACCTTAAGAGCATAATTAAATTAAAAGTTCATATGCCTACATTGGGAAAGGGATTACCAATATTTAATTGCATTTATGCAGCTTTTGATTGTTGTAAGAGAGAAATTTTTAAAAGGTTGTAAAAAGATGGTTGGTATTGATAGTGCTTTCTTAAAAGGACCTATTAAAGGATTTCTCCTGTTAATTATTAGAAAAGATGCAAATAACCATATGTTCCTTATAGCTTAGGCTATGGTTGAGAAGGAGACAACTATAACATGGAGTTAACTCATCTCTTTATTGAAAAGTGATATTAACATGCTAAATGGTAATGGTTAGGTAGCAATTTCTAATGAACACCTTATAAGTCTCTATTTTCAATGTATGTGCTGCATTTGTTCAATTCTATATCTTTGCTCCCATTGCACTATCTATTAATACAAACATGTATTAAACTAAGGATAAATAAAAATGTTAGTTACTAACCTAATTGTAAGCTTATATAATAATTGCTAACCTAATTATCAACTTATGTCATTTTTACTAACCTAATTGTAAACTTATGTCATAATTATTGACCTATTTATAAGCTTATTTGTAAGGCATTCTAAAACTTATGAGGAATTGTTTGCCTAAGGTAAAACATAGGTTCTATGCAAGACATATATTTGCTAATTGGAGAAAGTGACATAGAAGGTATGAATTATCAACATTATAATAGGACAGTATTAAGACCTCTAACATCTCAAATTTGGAGCAGAGCTTATTGCAAATGAAACTTCTTTTACTTAAAGCACACAATTACTTTGTCAAGTATCGTATTGAGAGGTGGTGCAAAGCATATTTTGACACATCAATCAAATGTGATGTAGTTAACAACAATTTGTTTGAGGCATTCAATTGTAGGATGAGGGAGCAAGGTCAAAGTGCATTTTATATATGCTTGAGGAAATTAGGGTGATGGTGATGATTAGACTAAGAACAAATAAAGATATTTATGAGAAATGGAAGGATGACCTTGTGTATAGGATGAGGAGAAAACTAAGGTTAAAAGGGAGAAGAGTTTTAAATGTGAAGTGTTTTTCAATAATGCTAATGCATATGAGATAATTCATAGAAGAGTCAGGGTGATTATTGACCTGCAAAAGAGAACTTGTTCATACAGAGGGTGGGATGTGTCTAATATACCTTGTTGTCATGCTATGTTTGCTATTATGTATAAAGGAGTAAAGTATACAACTTATTTAAATTCTTAGTTAATTAAGAAAACATACTTAGAGACATACTTTTTTATGATAAATACTTTTGTAAGGTTAATAGTTTCGAGAAAAAATTGGAAAGGATGTCATTGATCCATTACCATTGAAGAACATGATGGGCAACTCAAAGGAACAAAGAATCATAACTGATGAGGAGCCTTATCCATACATAAGCAAGCTGATCAAGAGGATATCAGTGATAACTTATGAAAATTATCATCAATTAGGGTATAACAAATAAGGCTACATAAATACCTTAGCTCCTTTTTCTTTAAAATCATTAAGACTAATGGTTATCTTAGAAATTTTTTTTTGATTACTTGTTTGTTTATTTATTAATCATAGAATTATACGCAATTTTGATTGTAGACTAAAAGGAGCAAAATGAAGGGGTCTCAACTTCCAATAAAGAGATAAGGTCCTAATATAATCAATCCTTAAGAACTATAATAACAAAAAAGCCAGAGATTGTCAACCTTTGCAAGAGATGTTAGTGGATCTACTTTAACTATAGAGCCTATGTAGAGTGTATGCATTTAAGATTTTATACAAGAGTCTCATTTTAGTTATGCCAATTTGTAAAAGCTTTTAGATAAAAAAAATGTTATACTCATTATTGGTACCAATGAGCATAGAAAGAAGATTGCTACTGCTATAGTTGCTATTAACTTTAGCCCAAGTGAGCATTATGATGTTGTATCTTGCATTTACAAGAGGATTTGTAAATGCATACAATTTTTTTCCCCATTAGATATTTTTAACTCCATTAGATTTCTAACTTGGCTATTATGAACGTTCTAATAAGTATACAATAATTACTTTCTAAGCCTTGTAGCTAGACATTGCTTATGACAAGTTCATTCAAACAACTAACCCCAAGCATAAAGCCATTATGAAGGAATTTTATTCTAGGTTGCTTATTAATAGGGATATTTACCATACTAATTATGAAGGACTTTGCTATATCAACCATGAAGAGTATAAGGTAGAGCCTTTGCACTTCTCTATTTTGTGATGTTAAGGGTTTTTTTTCGCTTATTAGACACCTAACATATTCCTTATTTTTATCATTCTTATATGATTAAGAGGGTAGACTTTGTTAGATTTAGTTTTAAAAGATATTATTCAAATGATAGGAGTTGCAGTCATAATATACTTAACTGAAGTCTATGTTGTTAAATCCTTTTGAAATATCCCAAAGAAACACCAAATGAGGTGAAAGTCTCTTTCCCATATGCAATGAATGAGTTTCTTATCATTACTTTTATGAAAAGTAATTGCAGTAAATTGTTACAATATAAGAATATTAAATTTGTAAATTTTATAGGATGAAAAAGAGCTACTTGAAACCAACTACTGCACTATACACCTAAGACCATGTATTTGACGGAGAAAAGATAATTACTTTTTTACCTTGTCAAAGCACCAAAACAAATTGGAAGAGGCTTTGGCACAGAATTCAAATTTTGTTCAACCATCTTTTTATTTGAATGAGGTTTAAAAATGTGCTTCCTTCTTTTTTGTGGACATCAGAATTTTGGCTTTGTTTTGACTTATGATTTAAATAATACATGTTGGTCTACATGACTTTTACAATTTGAGTTCTGGGGAAAGGAATAGACATAACCTTATCTTTATTTCCACTAAAGACTGCTTTTGCAATGCAAATTTGTGAGATCTAGGTCACATGGAATAATCTTACAATTACATAATGACTCTCCTTATATTTTGAACTATTACTTTATTCAAAATTTATAACTATAAGTTACACATAAATCTGACAATATTTTCACTATTAATCAAATATAAGTTAGGAGAATCTGAAATGATAAACCTAATTATTCTTGCAATAAGGCCCTGATATTGATTATAGGAGACTAACAAAAATTTCTAGTTTCATTGTTAAGTTAAGGCACATATATGCTTAATTTTTAATAATTTCATTACACAAAGTTCTATGTTTTATAAAATATATTTAAGTACAAAATTGGATTAGAAGTGGCTTGAAATATTTCTCCATTTCTTAAGCTTTAGTGGATTAAGGCATTACTATTCCTAGTGACCACAAGCAAACTATATATGTCTAGTTTGATGCTTTATTGGGACAATTCTATGCTTATGCTATTTTGAATTATATTTTTCTCTAAGCATAGTTCTTGTGCTAGGTTTTATTTAGCATGTAATGATAATAAGGATCTCATATGTGATCAACACTTAATCCTCATACATACCTTTTTTTGACATTTGATTAGGCAATTATATATCTGTTTTATCAAAAGATAAGGATCAATCTAATTTACAAACTATTAAAAACCATAAAGACATTTATCACGTAAATATGCAATGGAAATAAAAATTTAAAATTTTTAATTCCTAAACACATATTGATTACTTGTTAAATATAATTACAATATATTACTTGTACTATTTTGAATCATATTTTTCTCTAAAGCATAGTTCTTGTGCCAGGCTTTACTAGGCATGTGATAACAATAAATATCTCACTTATGATCAACACTTAATCCTCATACACACTTCTTTGACATTTGCTTAGACAATTGTATATCCGCTTTATCAAAAGATAAGGATCAATCTAATTTACAAACTGTTAAGAATTACAAAGATATTTATTATATAAATATGTAGTAAAAATAAAAATTTAAAATTTTTAATTACTGAGAGTAGATTGATTATTTGTTAAATATAATTATAATCTAACTTAAAAAATATAACAATTATCATAGTAATCTTTAATTCTTCTCTTTCAAGTCATCGGTGAGTTATTGCAAACTACCATTGTCCAAACGTCTAACCTCTAATGGTAATCCACACAAATAAGGAGGAAATAACAACTTAAAACCCTTTTGAAAAGAGAGGAAGGAGGAGGCCAATAACCTTAATGTGCTAAGTATATAGTATATAACCATATTATAGGGTATTTATAAGAACTCTAATTCTAAAACCCTCTTTAGGTGACTTGTGCCAATTTTCTATAAATTTTAATTTATCCTCCATATTTTCAAATATTATTGATCTCAAAAGTTTTCAAACTTTTCAATCAAGTCTAATTAGGATTTCAATATGTTGGTAATAAATATAAATTATAATTCCAAAGGATTAAATAAACTAAATTCTTTTAATTTATTATTAATTCTTTAATTAATCAATTCATATTTATAAATGAAAATTAAGGTATAGTTACATATTGTAACCATCCAAATGTTAAGATTATCAAAATGGTTTGGCTAATTCCTTTAATGTACAGTCTCTTAATGTAATTTAATTTTTTCAATATTCTAATATTATCATTAGATATAAAGTAAGGAATTAGTATTTACTCTATATTATCCAATTCTATTAGTTCCCAAATATTTATATGTTTATTGATTCTATGAATGAGATCATAATAACTTATAAATCTTCATTTTACCTTGTGCAAAGATTTCTTAGATCAATAATCATTGGGAATAAATGGAACATTTTCTTATGTTTACTTTAAGGTGACAACTCTTTTATTGATCACTTGATTATCTCCATATAGTTCATGATATACCTAACTTCACCCTTATAAGCGATCTTTGATTAAGATAACCTAGAAATTAGATCAAAGCATACTAATTTTTATATGAGATATCATGGTGATCTCAAATTTAAAGATCATTTTCATAACCATCACATGAGAAATTCATTAAATACACAAGAAATTATCATAGCAAGTCAATTTGATGAACTTATTCAACTAACAAACATGTATATGTTTGTTTAACTATTTGCATGTTTTAGTTTATGAGATGAGTTACTTTCTTCATAAAAAAATATAACATATGCCAGTTTTACAATTCTATCAATGTCTAATCTTGATGGTACATCAATCAAGAATATTTAGAAATAAAACTTTGATGTAATAAGTATCTCATAATTATGATCTCATCATAATTATCTTTACAAAGTATATTTATACTATACACTTTATCTTTAAAATTTATTAACAATTATATTGTTATATAAATAATATTAAAAAATAAATAATATTTTTAATTGATATATAATATGCATGAAAATGTATTTAGAATTGTAATGAATACATTGACTATGATGGCATACATTAACACATGTTGTTGTTTCCTTTAGCTAGCCTACTTCACTACACTTAATTGGCAAGGTTCTAACATTATTAGGCTTTCCTAATAAACATTTTCTTTTATACCAAGATCAAACTTTGCATTCCTCCCCTAACAAAACTGTGGAAATTAACAGAACTAGTATAATTATATATGATTTTTAATTTTGTTATTTTACCTAGAATACATCCTTTTTAGATGTTTCTTTAAGCTTTTTGATTACTGATTATTTGATAACCATTGGTTCATGTATCATTGAAAATCTCAAGTATTTGTATGTTCCCCTTATTTGAATAGATATCTTATTTGATTACTTCTTATGATCCTTCTATTATTATGTAGGATATCTTACACTTTCATGTAATTTATTGGCTTGCTATGCTAATGTCAATTGGACTACAACTTCTAAAGATGGTTTTTAGACATGGATTTTTTACAAAGGTAAAAAAATCATAATATTCTCTCCTTTTTTTTCCCTTATCAATCTAGAAATCAATATTCTACTTTGTAGGTTTGGACTTCCTTAAAGCAGTTAATGGTGAAACCATAACTTGGTCATCGCAACTTAGCCTGTACCAAAAAGTTCTGGCTCTTTTCTCATTTAATGCGTTTTCATATATCTAGATCAAGAGTCTTAAAATAATGTACCTGTACACTTACAAAACATGAAATTAGGATGATGGCTTAAAGGAAAGTTTGTACTTGTCAGCAAGTACCTAATTCTTTTCTCTTGCTGCTAATTTTACTTCATGCAACAATGCTTTTTATTGTGAAAATTATGGGTGGTATAAGGATGGAGAAGTCATTGGAAAATATGCTTGAACCAAATGGATTGGTTCATAAATTTGGGTCTGATGCAGTTAGGTGCTTCTTCCTTAGAGAGGTGGAATTTAGTAATGATGGGAACTACCCAAAGGACTGTTTCATTAACATTGCCAATGCACATCTTGCCAATATCATTTGCATGCTTTCGATTACATAATTTTCATAGTGACTGAAGTTGGAAACTGATATGAATAATGCAATTTTCAATATTTACTAAAGACACGTGCACTCCCTTTATTCTGTGTCAAATTTTCTCGTTACATTTTGTAGGTTGAAAAAGCTAGGATTCATTATGAGAACTCTCATTATCATCAGCTTGTGAGGTTGTGATGGAGATTAGGAATGCTGGGAACCTTTAAATGGATGAATTTGCACCATGGTCTCTTTTTAAGCAAGACGGTATTGCTTCTAAAGCTGCTGCAAAGGTGCACTTCTTGAGATCTAAAGCAATTTTTGGTTCACTGATTATAACAAATAAAAAAAATAAAAGAGGGAAAAATCGTGCATAATAAATGAAAAATAAGAATGGTTTAAGCTTTGAGTTGTTGTTTTGAAAAGGATAGAAACAAAAATTATTTATTAGCATTAAGTTTGTGGCAAGAAAAAGGAGCCTTTGAGCTTTATTTTAACTAAATCAACTTAGACTGAAAGCCTAAATTCTTATGCGAACTAATAAGTGCCAAGAACTGAAATACTCCAGGCCGTTAGGGTTAGGTTAGAGGCCAACCCATGAACTTAAGGGCAATAATGTAAATTTATTGATGGTTTCACATCTTCACAAATGCCACACAAAGGAAACATTGCACGAAGCTATCACTTAACGCCCAACAAACATAAAAGTCATGTAAGCATTGGAAGGGAAGGCCTGAACTTGAGGTTTTAGATTTCAAGTTACCCTAACTTGCACCTAAACAAGATGAACTCTAAGTGACCCATTCAATCATGATTTACATGTTGCATTACTTATTTCTTGATTTTTGCTCTTTATTGCTTTTTTGATGAGCATGATCTTGTAATTATTTTGGAAGCAATGCAGATCATAGCAATTGCTTTATTGCCTGTGACACCAAGTTTATGTCACAGAATATATGCACAACTCGACTACTCAAAAGACCATTTTGACGCCCTGAACTTGGTCTCTCTCTCTCCCCACGAACTCACACCCACATGACAGTGCGTGCAATTCTGCGTGCACATACTCGTAAATGTACACAAGTTTGTGCACGAGATTGATCTACGTGCGCTAGCACTAGAAGCAAGGCTTTAATAATTTGTTCTATGAACTATGTCCTTTGCTTTTACTTTGTAAAGTGAAACCAAGTGGGGTGGCTTGAAGCGCACTCAGGTCATGGCTCAACCTAAATTAGTCTTTGCCAGGATCAAGAGCACAACAGAACAGGAAGATGTTAAAGCAGCAAAGAAGCCTCTAAAAGGTAAAAAAGGAGCCACAGGCTCAAGTAGTCGTAGAGGCTTAAGAACCTCGTTTCAACACTTCTTAACATTATCATAATTGTATAATTCCCTATCTTTAAATTTCACCAATTTTAGACACTTTCTTCCTCTATTACACCAAGTTTATGTTAGAGAATGTATGCACAACTTGACTACTTAAAAGACCATTTTGATGCCCTGAACTAAGTCTCTCTCACTCCCCCCCCCCCGCCCCTCCCCAATAATCCACACGCACATGATAGTGCGTGCAGTTCTGCATGCAAATAGCCATAAATGTACACAAGTTTGTGCATGAGATTGATCTGTGCGCGTTTGCATTGAAAATAAGGCTTCAATAATTTGTTCTACAAACTGTGTTCTTTGCTTTTACTTTGTAGAGTGAAACCACGTGGAGTGACTTAAAGGGCAGTCAGGTCATGGCTCAACCTAAACCAGTCTTTGCAAGGATTGAGAGCACAACAGAACAGGAAGATGTTGAAGCAGCAAAGAAGCCTCTAAAAGGTCGAAAAAGGGAGCCACAGGTTCAAGCAGTCGCAGAGGCTTAAGAACCTTGTTTCAACACTTGTTAACATTATCGTAATCATATAATTCCCTGTCTTTGAGTTTCACCAATTTTAGACACTTTCATCCTTTATGAGACGCAGTTTCCAGTTAAGTAGCATTCGGAATCCTGGAGTTCATCTTTGTGACGATCAGCTCAATGAATTGCATGATATTTTACTATCATGATTTGATGGTCAAATAAGATGATTAGGCAGTTGAACATAAGAACAAATGTTGGGTCGTATTAGGTGCCCGATGTGGACAATTATTTGGTTTTGAATTCTAGCACAAAAAAACAGTCGTCTCACTCTCTTAGGAATTGCATTCTGTATGCGACAAGAAGAATTTTTTTTGCTTTTTCGGGCCCTGGGGGATTGGAATGGAAAGATGGACAGACATAGTAAATTAGAACTAGATTTGTGTAGCATGAGGCCTAATGGCCCATTATTCTAATTTCTTAACAACGCCTCAATCCAAGAATGTTAAAGATTATCGTATAAAAATATAAAGGTTAAATGCATGTTAACTTCCTTTGTTTTGCCTCTTTTCCATTTTATTTTTTTATTATATTAATTTACACTATAAGATTGTTATGGCTTTTCATTTTGGCAATTGAGACCCTCCCTCATAGTTCTATTAAATTTAAAGCTTTTTTCTAAATTTTAAAAAATTTTATAAAATTTAAATATTTTAACATTTAATCTTTTTACTCATCATAATTTTTTTTTGAGATTTTTTAGAATTTAAGAAATTTGCTCATGTGTTAGCCAGGTGGGAAAAACCATAAATTTTATCTTGACATGTAGGTTTCCCATTTCCAAATGAATTGCTTACATTAAATAGAGGTGTCTATTACCATTTAAAAGAGTACTCAAAGTGTGTTCCTCAAAATGATAAAAAATTATCTAATCATCGTCATGCTTCACTTCAAAATGTTATTAAAAGTGCATTTAGTGTAGTCAAAAAGAGATTCCTAATTATGACTAGTAGGAATGATGTTAGATTATGTGTTATATATTTGAATATGTCAACATAATTAGGTTGTTATGGAATTGATTATATTTTTTTGTTATTTTAAATATAAACTTTACACTATAAATTTTAGATTGGCTATGAATGGGAGCACATGACAACATGATAAAGTTTTTAATAAACACATTTGGCAAATAGGTTCTTAATTTATTTGGTTATGTCATTAACTTTTATTTAAGTTTCTTTTTTTTTTTGTTGGTAGTTATAGCTCATTAATTGCACATGGATTTGAAGGGATAAGCAGAGAAAATATTGAAACTTAATTTGAGGCAATTAAAAAATTAAACTTGCACTGATGAAATTTAATTTGAAATATAAGGTAACAATGACAAAAATTAAATTTAAAAATTCTTCACATTGATGAAACTCAATTTTTTTTGTAACTTACAATATGAATAAAGTCTCTCATCCTTGTTGTAACTTAAATGAATTTATGGTACAACTCACATTATACATGTATAAGGAAATTAAGGACAAATTCACTCCTTGGCTTAAAATGAAGATCGTGTGGGTGACAAGATCAAGCTAGAGTAAGCTTTTATGACTTAGTAAGCAAAACAAGTCCTCATTATTAGAAATTTTGTCTAGCCACACAACATTCATAAATTCAAGCAAGAAGGAAAGACATCATAGCTAGAAATTTTGTCCAAGTCAAATATGGGAGCTTAGCAAGTCATGCTTCAATCAACCAAGGCAAAATTGATCAAATCTCCAACAACAAAATCAAGTCTCTCATCGACGACGAAATTGATTAGGATAAAATCAACCAATAACTACATGATACAATCAACCAAGGCAAATTACTTCAATCAAGCAATAACTACATACTTTAAACAACTAAGGCAAATTGCTTCGAATCTCTAATAGAAAATTACCTTTTATAATTCAATGCTAATGCTTCCAAATGACCTTTCTTTGATGTGTGTGTAGATAAACATATACAAACCCCATGTTGAGAAACTTTATCCTCTGACTCTTAAAAAAACACATATTGAGTTACTTTTAGCCAAAAGTCAAAAGTGCATAAGAGAGAAAAATTGTTAAAAGAAAATGAAACTTTAAAAAGAATTTTATGAGTATTTTAAGGTTATAACAAAGTTATAGACTTTTGTAAGGGTATGATCAAGGATTACATTATTGTCGTTATAGGTAATGAATTCAAAACTCCTAAGACAGTGATCTTGGGAAGAGGATATAAGAATAAGAGTTCTAAACCTCTATAAATTATCATATTTTACTTTTCTTATTTTTAATTATTTTTATTATTGTATAAACTTACATACTCAACAGCTCTTCATCATAGCATATTTTAATTATTCTACCATTTTTTTTTATGTGAGTTGGTTGCTAATCTTGCAAATTAAATTTAGTTAATTTATTTTCTTATCTCTAGCCAATATTAATATTTATATAAATTTGTTGTAATCAGATTAATTCATTTACATACCAAGTTATATTTTTTTATTACAATCATTTTATTTATTACATTACACATATTATAAACACATGTCCTTTGTCAAATTAATTCACCCTTCTCTTAAGTATTTTTAGGACTAACACTTCATTACTCATATAATACCATGACTACAATTGTGTTAGCATGTTAAATCATACATAATTTTATGATGGATATTGATCCTAATGAAAACATAATTGCTAAAGTAGATAAAGAGCTATTATAGGAGAAGATAAACAAACATAAAGTAAATGAATCATAT
The DNA here is from genome assembly GCA_020883675.1 of Bruguiera gymnorhiza. Lineage (NCBI taxonomy): Eukaryota > Viridiplantae > Streptophyta > Magnoliopsida > Malpighiales > Rhizophoraceae > Bruguiera > Bruguiera gymnorhiza. The sequence goes on from JAIRCJ010001050.1 coordinate 3,863,748, forward strand.
AGTGTTGAAGCTAATCATACATAAGGAGTTCTTATAAAGGATAATATCATTGAGCATGTGTGGCTAGATTGTCAATGTAAATAACCATTATATAATGGTTGTGAATGTAATAATTAAATTTATGTGACATGCATTTATGTTTGTTTTTCTTGTTACATTGTACCTTGATGTTCATATCCATTTTGAATGGCCAAAAAATAAATTAAGTTGTTACTTCAATTCTTAATTATGAACATTTCATTCAAACAATGTTCATTATAAAGTCCCTTTCATCTTCAAGTTAGCTATTGATTGGTTATCTAATGTTATTGTCATTGATATTGCCATGTCTTTTAAGTTCAAAACCATTTTTAATCTTATTATTGTCTTAACCCCTGCTTTTGTTCTCCTTGATTATAGCATTGCCCATTCTATTACTTTTACTTAAAACAATAATTGTTTTTATCTCACTTCTTATATATCTCTTTATATATATGATTATCTTTCTTTTATATATATTGATTACATTAATGCTTCATCAACATATTACCTTTTAGTTTGTTGTTTGTTAGAATTAATGATTGTTGTCTTGTCTAAGGTTACTCTAAAAATATAAATATCTTAGACTTGATTATACAATAGTAGATAGTGTGAGTAAGGGTTAATTTTATAAAAAAATGTTATTAATTTAATATTAGATAATTGAAATTTAAAGACACTAATATAAATGAGAGGGTATTATTAAATTCTAATTATATAACAATTAAAGTAAACAACTTGATTAAACAAAACAACTTATAAAAATACCAATTAACAAAATTTCAATTTCAAGTTCATTCACAACTATAGTGTTTAATACTTTCAATTATTCATAACGTTATCTTAATTTTATTGGAACTATTAACTCTAAATAACAATAAACTTTATAACCCAAATTCTTCCTTAGATATTCACTAAGTAGAACAAACTCTTCTCTTATACTTTAACTATTTTATCCCTAAAACAAGCTCTTGAAAGTTATAAATTTAGTAGCCTTAAAAATTACAAAAATAGTTTAATTCAAATAACAATTACATAAGTTCACATTGTTTAACTTGTATTAAGTTATTCATAATAATAAAATGAAAATTTACCCATAATCCCTTATTTTTAATTGTTACTCGGTAATTAAGAATAGGATAAATATAAATTACAATCCCCAATTCTAGTAATAAACCATTATTTAATCAATTTAGTAGGCTTAAACAAATAAATTAAAATAACAATCATTTAATAATTTAATCAAAATAATTCAAATAATTCTAATAGAAAAGAAAACAACATAACATAATAATCTACTTCATTAAAATACCAAATGTTTTGAAATTCCCTAAAACTAGTAAAAAACCTTAACTACTCATGCTAAAAAATTAAATGCATACTAAAATTATTTCTACTATACTACTTATATGTTTGCCTCCTTTTTTTTTTTATTTAGTAGATAAAAAGGTCCTTATTTATATCCTAAAGAATGCACATAGCATACACAAAAAGAAAACCTTATGACACTCTAAAACAATCTCCTAAATTTTTAAAGTGATAATAAACTTATTTCTTTAATTGAGATAAAATTTCTATAATGAGTTTTAAGCTAATTTCAAATATATATAATCTAAATTAGATTTTGTCTTCTTCATCAAAGATGTAGTCCTTTTCTTTAACTTTCCAACACATCTAATCTTATCCAAAACAAAGATTCAAAGCCTAAGTTATGAGTTAAAAACTGAGATTAACTCAGTCTAGCTCATAACAGATTTTGCAACTTCTCAAGTATATTTGGATTATTAAACAACTAATTTGAGTTTATATGTTTTCTTAACAATTGTAGGTTTGAATGTGAAATTTGATTTAAACTTTTGAATCATCTAATATAGATATTTAAAACTCAAGTTATGCTGATCTAAATACTCAACACTTAAATAAGAATCCTATTTCAACTGGGATTTAGACTTTAATTTTTCTACCTTGTTTATGAAACAATGTCTTAAGGTTTAAATGAACAAGAATTTGAACTTATGACCCCAATTTAAAAAATTTGAGATATCTATTACAATTTTATTGAAAATGACTTTTACAATCTAACCTTTTAAATTAGTGAAAAATCTAATATAAACGACAAAACTCAAAATAATAAAATATTAGAAATTTACCTACTTAAAATATGTATTCTCAAATTTCCTAAAATATATCTAAATTATAAAATATATTCTAATAAATTCAAATAAGTATAAAATTCATTGAAAATAAATAAATGCAAAATAATAATAATAATAATAATAAATAAATTTTCACTCATTAATAAGTCTAATGGGAATTTCACTCACATTAATTATATGAACATGTTGAACACCTTATGACAACACTTTGGGCAAGCTAGTCAAATATAAAATATTAGAAATAGACTCAAGACTCTAAAATGTTATTTTAGTGATTACAAGACTTCTTTTATAGTCTAAGTGGGTTTTCTTGGAACCCAATGTTTAAGATGTTTGAACTTACAGGTGAAGTATGAAAACAAAAATTTCCCACTTATCTATAGACTTGTTAAAGTTTTTAAAGCTATCATTTTTAGGCTTGTTAATTACATTATAATATGAAAAACCAAAAGCAAGAAAATGGATCAATATTATAATTCATAACTATGATAAGCTTTATAAGCTTCAAGAGGGGAGCACCTCATATTTTGACTTAAATAGCACAAGCGATCAAGTGATGATGTCTGTTGCTGATTTTTTTCATAAATGTTGCAACTAATTCTAGTGGGAACCCAAATGAATTTAGTTCAAAATATACACCCTCTTGGAGCTCACTTGGATCATCTTTCAAAAGAACTAAATGCAAAACAACACTAATCAAAATGCTAAAAACTCAATATTAAAGGCTTAACATGGGGATTGATAACGTGTCCACAGTGTTAAAAAGGAGTAATGAAATTACTAAGGATGAAAATCATATTGCAGATAAGTCTACCTTTTTTTTTTTTTTTTTCTGAAAGTAGTCAACCCCATGTTTATCAAGAGAAAATCGCTGTCTATCGACAATTAAAACTTGTTGGAGTGCACCCTTCGTTTTAACTAAATGCATATATCTTCTTATTAAAAAAAATCAATAGACAGCGAGATAATTCTTTGGTGTTCCTGATGAGGAGCAATTAGAAGTATTGATGAATTTTATAAATGACAAGTAGTTCATGAGGATTTCCAATGCTGGCAGTTATAATAACTCAATCAAATAGGCAGTGTTTTTTTGTGTTCCCTGACTGAGAACTACTCACCATGATTGTTCATTTGATTTAATAGACACATCGCTCTCTTAATATAAAGTGTCTTTTTTGGATAGGCTAGTTTATAATTTGAACTACCATACTTTATGTTGTGAAAAAGAACTCTGATATCTGTGTAAACTTGACAATATTTTGCATTGACAATTTTCTCTTAATGGGACAGATGTGAACTTGGATAGTTTGTCTGCTGTTTTTTTTTTTTGGATGTTTCCGTTTCTATATTTAAAGAAACCTCCCTGTAATGTCCAGCTTTATAAATATGGTCGTACTTGAAGTCTTTTAACGTTTTAAAGTAAGAAGGGTCTGTCTTCTTTACTTGTGTCGGTTCCCTTAATATTAAATATTTCTCCTAAACCCATTATCTCAACCCTTCAAGCCATCAAGCTCCATTTCCCATATACATAACTCTTGCTTGAAGCGGTAATATTCTAGTGTTTTTTATTTCCACGACCATTGCAGTTACAGGTGCAAAAGGCCATTTGGCAAGATGGGCAAGACCATAGAGGTGTACACTTACTTTTCATGGCACCAAACACACTTGCTTCACCTTTTTTATTTTTCGACTACCTATTATTTTAGACTAAATAAGGGGCATAATTATCTTTTTATAAATATCAATTTTGAACTTCTGTATTTTCTCATTTCATCTAAACGAACACTTTATACTTTTCAATCAATTTTTTCTCACCTATTTCTAACATATTCAAAAAATTAATTTAAAAATTAGTTCATTTCTCACAATTTTCTTTCACATCTCCCTCTAAATTCAAATACACCTTAAAACTTTGTTTGGATTTGAGAAATGGTGTGAAAGAAAGTGGTGAGAAAGAAAACTATGAGAAGAAATAATTTATTTATTAATTATTTAGATAAGTTGAAAATGGATTAGACAAAAAAATGGATATCATGTAGAATTTTTTTTATTTGAATATTATGTGAAGGTGCGAAAAAAAATAAAAAAAAGAATTTATGACATTTATTCCTTTAACACAAATTTGTATATGATTTTATACTTTTGGGTTACATCAAAGTAGGAAACTAATATTTTATAAATTCAAAATATGTATTAGGCTAATTTTATGCACATTTATAAACTTTTTATTTTAATCTATGTTACTTTTTTAAAAAATAATGTTGTTGCCAAGAAAGAATATTTATAAATACCTATTTATCAGAAGAGACTCTCTCCTTGAATTTGTGAGTCACTGTTCTCAGTCTCGGCAGCGGCTCCACAGTTGCATAGGCGCCAAACTATTCGTGAGAAAAAGAAAAACAGAAAAAACAAAACACGTGCAAAATTAGGTTTCGTTGAGTTGATGATTTTGTACATCCGTAATTAAACTTGTCGTCAATGTTCATTTTTACCAGCTTTTCTCAGCATATTGGTAAAAAAATAAAAAATAAAAAAATAAGGTGGGCCCTACATCAATTTTTTCATTTCATTTTTTTTTCTTTCAAATACTTTTATTTTCCTATCTCACCGAAAACAAGTAAAAATTTTATTTCGTATCTATTTTCTTTTTCATTGAATTCTTTTACACTATTTTCTAGCATAAAAAGATAAAATTAAATACGGAGAAAATTTTTTATTTTATTTTGCTTTCTCAACGAGCGTTAAGAAGCGTTAACTGTGTGCAGTTTATGAGGTGTAGGTGGGTATATCACACAGTGGTTAGTGTCGAGTGTCAGACCGGTGGATGTGATTGTAATCCAAGGGCCAGCGACAGTCGTTTGGGCGTTGTCATCGGCGGTCCCCACACTAGAAGTGGAGTACGCTAGAGTAGACGACAATTTCCCACGGTTCGCCGCCCGCTCCTCTTCGAGTATACGCGGCAACGGTACCCAAACCCATTAATTTTCCTTGTTTTCTTTTTTTGGGACCGAATTGCCCTATTTCTTTTATGATGTAACGTATAGCCATTCAACATCTGGCATCTTTTTTTTCTCTCTCTCTCTCTCTCTCTCTCTCTCTCTGTGTCTCTCTCTAATAAAACGAACGTTGGCTTCGTTCCTCCTCTCTGTCCCCTCTCGGTCTTCCCTCTGTTTGTATTTTTCTCCGTCTCTTTTGAAATCCCATTTTCTGCATCAACTCTCAGTTGTTGTTGTGTTGTGAAGCTGTCAACTTCAGAATATCAAACCCCCGCCCCCAGCCCACGTCGTTGCCACCTGGGATCTACTTAGATTTCGTTTTCAGTTCTTTTTTTTTTTAAATTTAATTTAATAAAGGAAATAAAGACATAATAATAGTATCTGCGATTTCCTTCGGTTTCGGTCTCTTAGTTGGACTTTTCTCCGTTAATTCGAAATTCGAATCCGCGCCCCCCACCCTTCTCCCGGCCCCACCCTCGCCGTTTCTATCTCTATCTCTATCTCTGTCATGAGACGGAGAGCGCGCTTCTTATCTTGGCCAGCAATTGTAAGTACTTAACTTCTTGATTTTGATTCTCTTAATTTCATATATGTTACTGACAATCTATCAGAAAAATGTTGTGCTACAAAAAAGATCGATTTGAATACTGTAGTTTTTGAAGTTCTTGATTGCGTTTTTTTTTTTTTTTGTTTTTTTAATTTCAAGTTCAATTATTGCTATTTGCACGCAGAGAGTGATCGTCGGGATTTTGACCGTTGGGAGTGCAGAGTGAGGAAGTTTGTAAGTGAACTTTTTCTTTTTTTTTTTTTTTGGGGTCTCTTTTGGTTGCCGAGAAATTTTAAGAAAATGAGAGGAAAGAAAAAAAAAAAAACAGAGAAGAAGCTTTGAGTATGCCTTCCTGATTTTATTTTTTTTTTTTTTGGTTTTGGTTTTCCTTTCAGATTTATTGATTTTCTTAGAAGTTCAAACCACTAATTGGGCTATGTCGTTGGATTTTCTGTTCTTTTCCTCCGGTTTCTCAGCAACCGAACAAGCGTGGCCAGTTTTTCTGTTCTCTATTATTTGGGTTATTTTCTCGTTCTTGGACTCTGAGCTTTGAGTAATGCGAGTTTTCGCTCGAGAAACGATAATTCATTGTGAATTGTGGCTTCTAATTTTTCTTATAATTCCCTTTTCTCTGCTGCTGTTCTTGTTACTCTTGTGCATGGGTTTCAGATTGCATGCATTCAAGTTGAATACTCAAGTAGGACTGGGGTGATTTGTCTCCAAAATTGATTTTCTTGATTAGCTAAAAAACCTATAATCATTTGATTCTGTTGGTTTCGGACAGATAAAATCTTTAGAGTTGGCTGATTGATTACTTGCAGAAGAAGGGTTTCTGGGTTTTGCGAATTGAATATGGAGGGTTTAGTTTGGTCCTTTCGGGGAAGCCTTGATAAATCTTTTTATTAGGGTTATATTTCATGTTTGATGATATGTTTTACTGCAAAGTTTTAGTTCTCTGAAATGCATTCGGTTCTTCATTTTCTATTGCTTATCCTCTATACGATTGCATTGCCTTTCGAAATTTTTTCAACTGGAGACTAAAGCTATCAGCAGTATAATTCCCTTTCCTTATCTTTTTTATTTTTATTTTTATGTTTATTAGTGTGGATTCAAGAACCAGGTTTTTCATGAGCTATAATTTGAGACTACCAGATGAAGAAACTATTCTTTTTAAGATCTTCTTCCTCTAACAATGGAAACTGCATCGATGGTTCTCCAACTTCAACCCAGAAGCGAGTTTACTGGGAGAACCCATCAGAAAGTGGACCAAACAATCAAGATGGTGATAAGACTGGGAATAGTTTTAGGGGCCAGAGCCCTAAAGGCCTCTTTTCAAAATCGCAAAAGCAAGGATATGATGGCCCAGGCTCCAGCTGTGGTTCAGCCCTTAGAAGAAGTCGTTCCCTGTCATCCACTGCTTTTGGTGACAGACAGGTCCATAGGCTTTTTTCTTGCAGAAGTGATGAGAATAGATCTCCTTCCAGCATTACCAATGGTGCTCTTCAGCATCAATGCAAGTATTCATCCAGGTGAGGCTCATAACTGATTGGCTCATCTTATAATTTTGGATGAAAGGAGTTAATATGAATGACATTTCTGTGCTTCTTTCATTGGTCCTGAGATTAATTTTTGGTTGGTGATGGGTAGGCGGGCTCAAACACCTCAGAAGCAAGCTAAAGCAAAGCAATCTGAAGTGACAACTATTCACAATGAACATGGTCTTGAGATGCCTGGTTCTTCTGCATCTCCAAAATTTTATTATGATTCATCCACAAATTCTTCATCCAGCAATGTCTCAAGTAAAGTTTTGGATCGCTACATTGATGGAGAGCAGCAGCAGGGAAGGAGCAAGCCCAAAAACAGTTCTCCACAGAGACATCATAGTGAGAGTGGAAATGACAGTGGGAGGCTTCCTCCACGGATCCACTATACAGCCCCCACTTCACCAACTGATAGTGTCAAAGATAAACCTGGGTGTCAGTCATTTAGGGAAGCTAAAGGTACCCACCTCCGTTTTGCTTCTAGAGATTTGGTGGAGCAGGGATTTGGTCATGAATCTCCTCAAAGACTTGCAAAGAATGTCATTGAGAGACTTTCCCAACCTCAGGCAGGTCCTAAATCAAGTTCAAAGGAGTTTGACAATGATATTCCCATCACAATTGAAGATATCTACAGTGGATCAGCTAATAGATGCTATTCAAACTTGGATGTTCCTGTGCAGAAATATTACTCATTGGAGGAGCCTTCTGAAACATTTAATCACCTCCATGGAAATGGTTTTTCAGGTTTTCAGAGACATAATTTCTTCCTTGGCAAAAGTACCAGGAATATGAGCTCTTTTCCAGCTGAGGACATGACACATGTGGAATTACAAAGAAGATCTAAGGAAGCCGAGGAGAGGGTTGTGACGCTTTCTGAGCAACTTGAGCATGAAAACTTTCTTCAAGATAATGAATTTGATTTTCCATCAGTTGTTCAGATTATTAGGAACTTAGCGGCAGATAGAGTGAGCCTGGCAATTGAAGTTTCAGGTCTTCTAAAATCTCGGATTTCTGAGAGGGATTCTGCTAAGGAAGAACTTAGATTGGCAAAAGCAGAATTGGAGTCATGCACTCAAAAGCTAGAGAAAGAGAAGAGTGAGCTGCAGTCAGCATTGGAGAAGGAATTAGACAGACGATCGAGTGACTGGTCTTCAAAGCTTGAAAAGTACCACTTAGAAGAGCAGAGGCTTCGTGAACGGGTTAGAGAACTTGCAGAGCAGAATGTCTCTCTCCAGAGGGAAATCTCATCTTTCAGTCAGAGGGAAACTGAAAGCAGGAGTGCAATAAAATGTTCAGAGCAACAACTCAGTAACTTGACTGCCAGGGTGGAGGAGTTGAGCGTGGAGAATCAAGATTTAAGACAAAGCCTCTCTGAATTGAAAGAGCACTACACAGTAGCAGAGGAAAATATAGTATCTATCAAAAGCAATCTTGAACAGAAGGATAAGGAGTGCATAGAGTTGCAGAAATCCATCACTAGATTATTAAGAACCCGTAGTGACCTGGAGAAGACAATTACAGGTTTACAGGAAGTATTTAGTAAGGAAATTGAGAAGCAGCCATTGGACCAGTTTGATAAGCATGTGGCAACACTGCAAATTGAACAAATGAGGTTTGCAGGAGTAGAATTGGCTCTGAGAAGGGAGGTGGAATCTTATAGGCTTGAAGTTGATTCTCTCCGAAATGAGAATGTTAACTTGTTGAAACGTCTCAAAGATAATGGAAAAGAGATTGATGCACTGACTTTCAAGTCAGATAGTGAAATGCAGGCCCGTGTATGCTGTCTTCAAAATCAAGGACTGACAATGCTTAATGAGAGCACCTATTTGTGTTCCAAGTTATTGGAATACATCAAAAGAAAAGCAGGGGAACTTTCAGAAACTAGCCAGGGTGTGGAACCTACAGAGAATGGTTTAGATGGACATTTTTTGCTTGAATCTGACATGAAAGTTAATGGCCTTAAGCGTGGAACAGAAAGCCTGACAAGAAGTTTGAAGACAATATCCTCTTTGCTGCAGGAGAAGTCCAGCCTTATGGCTTCAAAGCCTCAGACACCAAGTATTAGTGGGTCCGGGAAACTAAATCATAGAACTTCAGAGGTAAGCTGCTCTAAAATGTGTGCTCTTAGCTGGTTTGGTAGGAGCAAGGACAAAAATAATATACAAACAAACAATATGTGCATTTAAGTTGAATTTGCTTTCTAATGCAAATTTTTCAGTATGCTTATTTGTTTTGTTATGGGGAATGGGTTTTATGAGTTGTGGATTTTTTTTTTTTTTTTATATGGCTTCCTATGTTGTTCAATGTTTATGCTGATATTTCCATCCATTCACGCAGCAAATGAATGTTGAGCTTAAAGCTGAAAGGTTGCTTACTAGTCTATTGAGAGAGAAGCTGTACTCAAAAGAATTAGAAGTTGAGTGTTTGCAAGCTGAACTTGCAGCAGCTGTCAGGGGTAATGACATTCTCCACTGTGAAGTCCAAAATGCCCTGGACAGCCTTTCCAGTGGCACTCACAAGTTGAAAGATTTGGAATTTCAGGTGCTGATTGAAATACCATCTCTGCTGTAAAAATTTGATATTGGGCATTTATTATTATGTTACTAGACATTTGAACACTGCTAAGAACCACCACTTTACTATTGTGGATGGACATTTGCTCCTTAAGTTGGCCATGTGTGCTTTTTAGAAATTAATTAAAACCTGTAACCATTAGAACCAATTGTGAAAAAACAATAACACAAGCAAATAAATTTCATGTTTCAATAGCAGAGGAATTTTTCTCAGTTTTTTCTCCTTCCACAAGAGTAAACTGCTCTGACTTTTCAATCCCAACAATTATATTTGATTTATATTAGAACTAACAAAAAGGCCTCTAACTACATCTTTTTTTTGGCCTAAGGCCTCTAAATCTCTCTTCTCTCTTCTTATTGCCCATTTCTTGCCTTTCGTGGTGGTCTTTCTTCTTTGTTAATATTTTGATTGGTTGTGGGTTTTGGTAGATTGAAATTTAGTGTGACAACTTCAATTAGTGAGTTTAAGTAGTTTATTCTTATGTGATTTGGTAATTTTCATGGTGCTTGTTCTGCTTAAAACTGGAGAGAAATTCAAATAATATCCAAGTAAATAATAAATTTATAAATTTAACATGACATCTCAACTCAAAAATTAAAATATTGTGTTTATGAATTCTTCTTACTTGTATATTGTCTAATTCTCTCTCTTCTTTTCAATGTGACATTTCTTAATCATACAACTCACACTTCAAATTTTAACATTGTTTTCCTTTTTAAGTTTCTATACTTGAAGACAAAAGAATATAACATGATGAATATATAGTGTTAAGAAATACCAAACTGGTTGCAGGTTGCTGTTATCCATAAAATGTGTTTTGGGTCAGGTTATAGAAGCCAAGTTCAATCCCCAACTTGATGGAGTGATTTCACCTAGCAGTGCCTTATATATTTTTGCGTTATCATCATTGCTTAAGCAGCATGTATGTAAGCATTTATTTGCAACATACAACATCTTTTTGATTTTTCTTCAAAATCAACACATGGTGGAGGGGTTCCATGATGTTCTACATTTTAACATGTTCTGTATGAAATATGTCAAGTAGGAAGAATTTGAGCTTGGAAATACATGGGGATGTTAAAATTAAGAGGTGCCATGAGATATTGGATTGATATATTGATGCATTGGGGTATCTAGAGTGAATGGGTGGACAACAAAGTTTGCTGATTTCTTTCTTCGTTTTTCCTGATTGATGGAACTGCATTGATTGTCAGTTTTTTGATTTTCAGTTAGCCTTTTAAATTTTTGCTTCTTTTCTATTTATTAACCCTCTGCCTAATTTTGCTAGTTATTGGTATGGCATTGACATGAGATTGGCAATTTTTTTTTAAAAAACTCTGTATCACTGATACGAGGTAGAAAATATATTAAATGTGGCAGGACCATAGCAGTTCCTTTCTGACATTTCTGCACTTCATGTGAACACTAATGTGCCTTTTCTGTTAAACAGATGCTGAAGAAGGATGAGAATATAAATCGGCTTCAAAGTGACCTTCAAGAATGTACAAAGGAACTAACAAAGTTTAAGGGAATCCTACCGAAAGTTTCGGAGGAAAGAGATTTGATGTGGGAGGAAGTAAAGCAATACAATGAGAAGAACATTCTGTTAAATTCAGAGGTCAACCTATTGAAGAAGAAGATAGACTCCCTCGACGAAGATATACTTCTGAAGGAAGGTCAGATCACCATTCTTAAGGATACCCTAGGCAGCAGACCTTTTGACTTTCTTGCTAGTCTGGATTCTACGCAGGACTTCTTGCTCAGATGATTGCCAAAGAGCTGTGTCGTTTGGTAGGGTGTAAAAATTGTTTAGAATTCTTAGAAGTTTGTCCTGATAATGCTTCTATTGTTTGTGTTTTCGTTCCTCTCTTTTCCCCTTTTCATATAGGAGTATTTGGTGGGTAAAACACGAAAGTTTTCAGCTTACCTTGCTGATTCTTTTGTACAAGAAAAGTTTTGGGTATGGCATGTAGAGATGGTTATACATTGTTCTTATGCTCAATGAGTAGATCCTATTCGTTGTGTGCAAGTTTTTATCTTTGTATGCTCAGTGCGATTCTGGTAGCTCTCCTATACCCTGCAATGGATCAATACCCGGAAAAAAGTGTTTGCAATGCTTGGCTCTTTGTTGGGCTACAACGTAAACACCGCTAACGTTGCCGATTTGTGTTTTCTGGGTGCGTTGGATGTGACATCGACCTTCAGGAGGTCTTCGAATGCTTCTTAGATTCCCTGACCATTCAGTTGCATTTTGTTTAGTTGTTCAGGACATGAAAACGAGATTAATTCGAATTACACACAACGTAGAGCATATCATCAAGTACAAAACCTTTCCAAAAATCAGCTTGATAAGGACTTTTGGCTCAATATTTATTCTCTTCCTCTCAACCTTTTTTGGTACGTCTTTCTTTTCTCATTTCGATGTCCCTAATAAAGGGGTGAAAAAACCAGTTGGCCTTGAAATTGTGTCGTAATGTCGTAATGAATTGGATGGCTGATGAAATTGGACATCCTTAATTTTGTGGTAAATCATTCTTTTCACGGCGATTTGGTGGCAGATGAAATCTGATCTTGTTAAAGGTCTGGGAGTATATTAGATGGGGACAAAGTGATTGAAAAATGAGAACAAAAATTAAAAAATAAAAATAAAAAGATAAATCCAATTCGAGTCAATGGGTCAATCCGGGCTAAACTGGGTCAACGATGCTTTTTATTTTTTATTTTTATTTTTCTAGTTTCTTTTTGGAAGAACCGGCCCGGTCTAGTGTCCAATTCACAAGTACACCGGTGGGATAAGCTATAAAAGGCGAGATGAAAACCCACACCTTCTAACCAGGCCACGGTTCAAGCCGAGGCCAGCCTCTACAGAAGATGCTAAGCCCACGTTGCCGTCTACCTACCTTTGTTTGGAAGCACGTAAAATAAATCAAGCTCCGGGAGGATATACCAAAGCACCAAAAGCTGAGGTGCAAGAACAGGACAATAATGAATAATGCGGATACGAAGAATGTCACAAGATACAGGTGACATTTTTTTCCAAAGGACAAACAGGTGACATTTGCGAGACATGATACACCGAGCAAGTGACATGCAGCAATCAAAGACGATCTCAACAGGCAATTGACCAATTATAGTTCGCTTGTATAGCAGCTATTACCCGACAATGTATTCAGTGTGAATGGCAGGAAACGCGAGCTGTGAATCATCAATGATATTCGTTGCTAAATATTGGTTAAATTTACTCGTGGTCTGCCTGGTGTAGAAATGTGCCAATATCGTGGCGTTGATATAACAGGTCAGTTCACTCAAGGGGACAACAGCACGTACATAGCATTGTTTCTCTATAGCACGAGCGCGGAGCAAAATCCTCGAGCGTGCTTCAACAGTTGTTGTACCTTATTTTATCTGGCTTATTCTAATAGCCTTGTGGTAAATTTTTATAGAGGCACAGGATGGATTGTACTGGGTGAACAAGTGGCGGGAGTTAATTGCATAAGATACCCACGACGTAAGATTAAAAGGATAGGATAATAATTTTCTTTAATAATTTTTAAAAATTAACAATAAATTAATTATTGACAAATTTAATTTTTTTTCACAATTTAAGTAATATCATTATATTTAAAATTACTTTATTCATAATTCAACCACTTCTTATTATACAAATTAATGAAGAATATTTATTTTTTTATTTTTTTAACGGGTGAAAAATTGACTATTTTTTTATTTATTTTAAAAAAAAATGAAAAAATATATATTTTTCTTAATATAGATATTATTTTTCACATTTTTAATAACATGTATTTGTAATTAGAAGAATTTTAACTTTCTTTAACTTTTCTTTGATTAGTTGGGTTAGTTTATCATGAGCAGATTAACCCAGCTCAATAATATTTACAATTTTCACTCATACATCAAGGTTGAAATGACTTGAAAAAGATTTTTTAATATTTAATTTTTTATAAGTAATTTATAAAAACAAATGAATTATATAATTTGTAAGTATATCTATATTTAAAGACGTATTTTAAATACTCATTAAGATACATAATTGTTATAATTCTAAAAGAGAAATGTAAGTTTTATTATAAAAAAATGTGTATCAATATAACTTAAATATATTTTATTGCATAAATTTCAACTTATATATTCCTTTTAAATTGAGTTCGATTTTATTTTTCTCATATATATATTCATAATTATATTTTATTTATTATAAATAAAAATAATTGATTAAAGGATAAATACGTATGGATGATATCAGACAATAATAATCTTCTTTTCACACTTATATTTCTTGATTATAATAAAACTACTTTCCTAAATATATTTCAAAAAAGGTCGAATCATTTTTTATTATAGGTAATATGCTAAAATAACAAATATCATATTATAACTTTAAAATGAGGTTAAAAGTCACATAAAGTATAATTTTTGAAATAATAATACCTTAAGGAACTTGCATACTGAAGAAGAAAGGATTGATTCTTCTATTTCTCTTGTTAGTCAAATAACACATATGGTATAAAATACGTGTTTTTGTGATTATTCTTTGTAGGGAATGTATATCATTTTATTCATTTTTCTTGTAACATCATCATAAAAATCTTAGTTTACCTGCTTTCAAGCATCTAACCTAAGTTCTCTAAATGAACCCCTCACTAATAATTGTTAAATCTAGATCTTATATTTGGCTTTCAACAAGTTGTATAGAGAGTAAGATTTTATATTGACTCTTACTCATTTTATCCTCATCTTGATCTTCTTAAGACAATCATCTCTACATATTAATTTTGCTCATAAGATGGTCTTATCTCTACATGCTCTCTCAACATTAAAGGTAATTATCCATGTAAGTGGACTAATTTTAACCTATTTGACATACTTTTAATTTTCTCATAAAAAGAAACTTATGTTAAGATTGATTTCATATTGTAAGATGAAAAGGTTAGGATCATAGTGACCCTTGATGACCTCTAAAAATTAGTAGTAAACTGATCATTGACAAATCAAAATTTTCTCATAATCTAGATGATACCACTATATTGGATAACACATTATTCATAGCCCAAAAAACTTTTACTATATGAATGAATGGAAAATATGTATTTTTTATTTTTTAGAGAGTAAGAAATTAATTAGCTTACTTCTTCTTTTTAAAAATCTAAAAAAAATGTTTTTATTAATATAGATAGCTTTCTACACATTTTTAATAACGTGTATTTGTAATCCCTTTAATGGGTTGGGTTAACTCATCAGGGGTGAGCTGACCCAACCTAATAATATTTACACCTCTCAATCGCATATGATGATCTAGAATGACCCAAGAAAAATTCTCAAAATTCAATTTTTCATAAGTAATTCATACAAGCAAATGGACTATGTAACTATGAGCATAATTGCTCTTAGGAGACATTTTATGAACTTGTTAAGGATATATAGTTGCTATAATCTTAAAAAAAAAAAAATGTGTCTCACTATGCCCCATATGTATTTTATTGCATTAATTTAACTCACCATATCCTTCTTAGGTTGAGTTAGATTTTTTTTTCCTTATATGTATCCATAATTATATTTCATTCATCATAAATACATATAATTGGTTAACTAATGAATACATATGGGAGATGTCAAATAACAATAGTCTTCCTTTCATACTCTAGTTCCTTTATTACAATACAATCACTTTTTTAGACATATTCTAAAAAAATTTGAATCATTATTGATTGTAGGTAATATACTAAAGTAGCAAACATCATATTTTAGCCTTAGAACAAAGTCAAATGTCACATAGAGCACAATTTTTGAGACAATAATACTTTAAGGGACAAATAGAATGAAGAAGTAGGAATTAATTCTTCCATTTCCATTATTGGTCAAATAACACACATGATATGAAACACCTGTTATGGTGATTATTTATTGTAGGGAGTATATATCATTTCATTTATTTTTCTTATAAAATCACCATATAGATCTTAATTTAGTTGTTCTCAAGCATTTAACTTGAGTTCTCTATGTGATTCCCTCACTAATGAGTGTTAAATTAAGATCTTACATCTGGCTTTTAACAAGTTGTATAGAGAGTGAGATTATATACTAACTCTTACTCATTTTATCCTTATCTTGATCTTTTTAAGGTGACCATCTTTATATACATAAAATTTCACTTATATGATGGTCAAATCTCTATATGCTCTCTTAAAGTTAAAGGAAATTGTTTATGTAAGTATACCAATTTTAACCTATTTGACATACTTTTACTTTTCTCATAAGAAGAAACTTATGCTAGGATTTATCTCATATCAAACTTATTTTGTAACAATAAACACTTAGGATGATATTGCTAATATATATGTAATAAAAAACAAATTCTTTAATTTTATAACATGTCATAATGTATCACAATATATTAAATTCTATGAAGTCTTAAAGACTTAACATGTGACTAAAATACATCTCTTGGTATTGGTTTAATTAATGGATTTGCTATCATCCTATGTGTCAAAATGTACTACACAGTCATATCCTTTTATAACACAATGTCTCTTACAAAGTTGTATTTGGTATCAATGTATTTGGTTCTACAAGGATACTTTGGATCTTTTGCATATGCAATAGTCACTTGACTATTGGAATACAATGTGACTATATTCTGTTGATCATAATACAATCCTAAATGTTTTATTACATTGCAGCTAAGCAAGTTACAAATTGTACCTTCATTGTTGATAAGGCATAACAGATGTTATATTTATGTTTGTTTCTCACTACTCCATGGTATGGTATCATTATTTAGCAAGAACCTTTATCCTGATGTAGTTTTATGTTTATCTACATCTCCTTTTAAATTAACATATGAACAATCAATTAGTTATAAATTATTTCCTTAATAATGCAAGAAATAATCTACAGTTCTGTTGAGATATTGTATTATTCTCTTCACAACTTGCTAATGTGCTTTTTCTAAGTTTAATTGGTATTGACTCACCAATTCCATGGCATAACAAATGTTAGTGTATGTACACATCATAACATATATTAGACTACCTACTATACTAGAATATGACATATTCTTCATTTTTTATGTCTTGTTATATTTTAGGACACATTTTAAGGCTTAAACCATTACCTTCGACAACTAGAGTGTCAATAGATTTACAACTTTCCATTTTAAATCACTTAAGGATTTTATGAATATAAGATCCTCATGACAGAGATAGGAGTCTTTTAGAATGATCCCTGCGGATCATTACACCTATTATCCAAATTGCCTCACTTATGTCCTTCATTTCAAAATTAGAGGACAACCATTTCTTGATAGTAATGACATACTCTTTATCATTTTTATCTAGTAAAATGTCATTTACTTATAGAGATAAAATTACAAACATATTTTCAAATCTCTTAACATGCATACAATGATCTTCATTAATCATTGTGAAGTCATATGAGATTATTGTATAATGAAATCTCAAATATCACTGCCTAGACGATTATTTTAGGCCATAAATTGATCTTTATAGTTTACAAACTTTATTCTCTTAGCCTTAAACAATGAAACTTACAAGTTGTTCCATGTAGATTTCTTTATGTAGCTATTTATAGATAAAAGTAGTTTTAATATCCATTTGATGTAATTCTAAACCTATATTTGCTACTATAACTAAAATTATATAAATTAAGATAAATCTTACTATCAGTGAAAAACTTTTCTTATAGTTTATACCTTTTTATTACATATAAACCTTTTGCCATTAAGCAAACCTTATACCTTTTTATGGATCCATCTGCTATGTGCTTAATTTTAAGAATCCATTTGTTCCTAATACCTTTATGTCTTTATAACAAATTTACTAAATCTTAGACTTGGTCAGATTTCATATATTCCATATCTTCTCCTATTATTCATTCATTATTCTTTAACAGGGCATAAAAGAGCCTTAGTTACTATTTTAAGCTCTTCCTCATCATAAGGGATAATTACGAAAGCTTCCTCTTCAATCTTAAAATGATGATATGAGACATTTTTGCGATCACTTTTTGCACAATATAGGTTCTCATAAACCTTGCATAGCTTGTGGTATAACACTTTCACTTAAATTGATAACTTGAGGCATTTTCTCATCCATTTGACTTAGTGGGCTTGGTGCATTATAGTCATATGGTTCACTCATCTCATAAAGATAAAAATCCTTATCAATATCACCTTTACTAGGAAAATCATTCTTTAAGAATGTGACATTACATGATTCAAATTTCAAAATACTTCTATCAATTGTATCACTAATAAACATATACTTTTTGGAGTATTCACAGTATTTTATAAAGATATATTTTTTTCCTCTTAAACCTAATTTCCCATACTTATAAGATGGATAATAAACATAAGTTACTGACCCCAATGGTTGTAGATTATTTAAGTTAGACTTTCATTCTAACCATAATTCATATCGTATAGAAGTAATAAATTTAGAGGGTACATGGTTAAGCACATGCATAACTGTCAATAAAGCATCACCCTAATAATTTATTGGGAGATTCACTTATGTCATCATGAACCTAACCATCTCTAATAGGGTTCTATTTCTTCTTTGCAACACCATTTTAATTTGAAGTCCTAAGAATAGTTAGTTATCTAACTATTCCCTTTTCATTATATAATGCCTTGAATTGTTTAGAGAGATATTCACATCCTTGGTCGATTCTTAAGGTTTTAATTCTTTTATCCAACTGATTCTCTAACATATATAAATATTTTTAAAGCATTCTAATACTTTAGATTTATGGGAGATTAGATAAATATGATTATAATGTGTATAATCATCTATGAAAGTAATGAAATATAAGACACCATGTCTCACCCTTACACTCATTATACCACATATGTCATAGTAGACTAATTGTAATGGAAATTTGGCTCTAATCACCTTATCAAATGGTTTTTTAATTGCTTTTCCTACTAAACTGTGTTGACATATAAGCAATTCAATTTTAGCTAGTGAGCCTAGATATTTACATTCTCTTTTGCCTAACAAGACCTAGTTTAACATGTCAAATATTTACATCTACAACATTGTTGTTAGTTGATGCAATAATAAAAAAAGTAACTATTATAGATATTAAGTACACCATAGCTAGTATCTAACACAAAAAAAATGATCTAACAAATATCCATGACCAACATAAGAAGTGTCATCATAAATATTTATAACATGACCTTTGAAAATAAGTATATAGCCTAAACACAGAAGAACAAGAATAAAAATAAGATTCTATTGAATTTTAAGTGCATAAAGAACATTGTGAAGTAATTGGGTTCAATCATCTCACATTTCTAATTTGTAAGTGTCAATCCCTTCCACTTCTACCCTCGCGTTGTTTCTAACATACATCGATCTTGAACCAAATTGAATTTAATGGAAATCTACCTTTGCTTCTTGACCTTTAACTACATGATCTGTGACCTTTGAGTTTATAATCCACAAAGGATTAGATTTAGTAAGCAATATTAAACTAGTAATATTAGTTAAACAATATTTTTTTTTTTTTGGCCCAGTATATTCACAAGCAAAATGACCCAATTTATTATAGTTATAACATGTCATTTTGGTCTTATCTTTTTTCTTACCACCGTGTCTTTTGTGATAGTCATTCTTTTTCTTCTTTTATGGTTGTTTATTCCCTTTCCTTTCTTATGATGCTTATGTTTTAAACCAAAAATAGCCTCTGAACTATTTTCAGCTTCAGCCACATTCATGTGACTAAAAGACTTAGTAGCCCTGAGGCACTTCTCTTATAAAATCAATGGTGTGAGATATCTTCAAAGGACTTAATAGTCTTATTACACATCATATCAACTTCATATGCTCCCAATTTGAAGGAATTAAATGAATGATACCATGAACTTATTGTTTATCTATAAGGATATGACCAGTTGTTTTGAATTCTTTAATCATATTAGACATCACTCTCAAGTGTTACCTCATGTTATGATATGGCTTTTTCATATAAACATCAAAATTAACCATCAACTCTCTCAATCTAGTGGTTAAAGTACCCTCAAACTTATTTTTCAAAGCCAACCATATCACTTAAGTAGTCTCATGCTCCTAAAACTCATAGATGAGATCATCATTTATATTTTTAAGTAAAGTTATACGATTCATACTATTCTTTCTTTTCCAAGCCTTAAAGGCTTATTGATCTCACCTTTGTTGGGTTGAGAAACCCTCCCCAAGTTCCACTATGACATAATTGACGACTTCTAATACTTTATACTCTTTGAGGATATACCAAAAGTTATGATACCATATGTCATAGCTTTCACCATTTAACTTATCCTTTTTATTGAGCTTATTAACAATATTCTTTGTAATCATGGTTATAATAACCTTGAAACAGTTATAAAAGATTACTACTAACACTTTTAACCATTCATTTTTTCACTAATATTGAAATAAATTAACAATAATCTAAAACTAGTCAAAGAATCAAAAGTTCACAATGTTCCCTATCATCTTCTTTCATACTAATATTAGATTATTTTAATTTATTCAAAATTTAATTTCTTAAGTGAAGTTATGATAATCTTACCAGCCTAACAACTTTTACTTTTTAATTAATTTGTCATGAATGCAAAATATATGTGTTAAAAATTGAAAATAATAATTAAACACATATAGTAACATAATAGAAACATAATACTACAATAACAAATATAAAAACACATAACATCAAACATGGAATAATACTATAATAATATCATCCATCATAACTGAGACTTAAACATTTTTTTTTATTTACATATGCTTTAGAAAAGGTAAGAAGATTAAAATAAAAAACTACTAAGTTTCATCTTTCTTGGCATCTCAGATAACCTTAGGCCTAATTCTCAAAAGCCATGAACAAATCTCCTTTCTATCAAAATAAACGTGCCTTACAGCTTGGAGATTAAGACTTATCAACAACATAGTAGAGCACCTTATAACTTGCTTAATATAACATTTCATATTTTCTTAAAGGCATCCTCTCAGTCATTATACCATTTAATAATACGTTTGGTGTGCTCTAACTCATGACATGCCTAAACCCTCTAGAAGTTCGTCAGACACTTAAGCATAATATCAATCTTTACCTCTTCTTTTAGCCTTTTAGTCATTAAGGTTTCAAGATGATTAATTAAAAATCTCATATGTTTGACATGTTTCATAAGCTCTTTATCATTTTCCATTTTGTATTCTTTGAAAGTGTAGAAAAAATTTCATTAGCCACACAGATTTCTTAGTTGTTTAAAAAGTTCAAAATTTGTTCTTTTAAGGAACTCTTGAACAATCCTTTTAGTTAGAATTTACATCATACAATTCATATATCATTTTTAAATAAAATTAAAAGGATATTAAAAATCGTTGACATAAAAAAATTACTTATAAAATCTACTTTTTTCATAAAAAAAAAAACAACATCAAAATCATGTAGAGTACAAAATTAGAAAAATTTTGGTGTAAATTTCATATTTTTCTAATAATCCTACCAATTATTATGAATTTTTAAAGAAATAATTCATTTTTAAAATAATCAAAAAACAATATTAAATGATAGATTCTTATTGGATATTACACAACATGAAATACTCTTTAATTGGTTAGTGAAATATGAAGTCAAAATGACCTTTTTTAACTTTGGTCAATTTTGTCATGTAACTTTGACACTTTCAAAATTGACAAATAATATATGGTTAGAAAGCCCATAATAAGCACTTTCTATACATGTAAAATTTGTGCCATAAGATTGTCGTTTTTAGTGTTAATTTCAAAAGATAACATACAACAAGAAAAATATTTTTCTCACAAAATACATAACCAAGAAATTTGAAATTTTTACAACATGTTACTTAATTTAGTATTTCATCACATGCAAAATATCATAAAAAGTTGATAATGCATGTAAGAGAAATAAATTTCTAAACATATTAGCCCAAAATATACACGAAAATTGCATATAAAATAACCCAAAAAAAAAACTTAAACAATAGTTTTCATACTTTTTATCATGTCAAAATTAGTCTAAGAAGGCTTTGATACTTATGTAAAATGAAAAGATTAGGATCATCCTTACCCTTGGTGACCTCCAAAAGTTAGTAATAAACTAATCACTGACAAATCAAACATTTCTCGCAATTTAGGTGATATCATTATAATGGATAACACCTTGTTCATAGCCTAAGAACCTTTTTTTATAAGAATTAATGAAAAATATGTATTCTTTGTTTTTTAGAGAGTAAGAAGTCAACTAGCGTTTGTCTGCTTTTTAAAAATGTTTAAAAAAAACTTTTTGATTAACATAGACAATTTCTTACATGTTTTTCAATAATATGTATCCTTTTTGAACTCCCTCCAACTTCCTTTTAAGAGATTAGATCAACCCATCATGGGCGGGTTGACCCAACCCAATAATATTTACACATATCAAACTTATTGTGTAACAATCAACACTTGGAATGATATTACTAATACATATGTAACAAGAAACAAACTCTTTACTTATATAACAATATGTCATAATGTATCAAAACACATTAAATTCACAAAGTCCTAAAGACTTAAAATGTGACTAAAATATATCTTTTGGTATTGGTTTAGTTAATAAATCTGTTATCATTTTATATGTTAAATGTATTGCAAATTTACATCCTTTTGTGACACAATGTCTCTTACCAAGTTATATATGGTATTAATGTCTTTAGTTCTATAATGATATTTAGGATCTTTTGTATATGAAATAGTCGTTTGACTATTGTAATACAATATGACTACATTTTATTAATCATAACATACTCCCAAATATTCCAAACATTTCTTGAGTCGAATAACCTCTTGCACTACAATTAAGTAATTTGTAAATTTTTCCTTCATTATTGATAAAGCAATATAGGTTTGTTTTTTTCTACTTTATGATATGGGACCATTATTTAGCAAGAATATATATCCTAATGTAGATTTACGTTCATTTATATCTTTTCCCCAATTAGCATTTGAATAACCAATTAGTCATACATCATTTCCTTGATAACATAAGGAATAATCTATTATGCCTTTAAGATACCAAAGTATTCTCTTCATAGCTTGCTAATGTGCTTTTCTTAGATTTCATTAATATTCACTCACTAATCCTACCGTATAACAAATGTCAAGGTGTGTACATATTATAACATATATAAGACTACCCACTATGTTGGAATATGACACATTCTTCATTTTTTTCATGCTTTTGTCATGGTTTAGAACACATTTTAAAACTCAAGTCATCACCTTTAACAATTAGAGTGTCAATAAATTTACAACTTTTCATTCTAAATTACTTAAGGATTTTATAGATGTAAAACTTTTATGATAAAATTAGGAGTTTTTCAAAATGATCCTTACGAATCTTTACTCCTAATATGTAACTTACCTTACCTATGTCCTTTATTTCAAAATTAAAGGACAACCATTTCTTAATAGTAGTGACATACTCCTTATCATTTCCAACTAGTAGAATGTTATCTACATATAAAGATATAATTACAAACTTATTTTTAAATCTTTTGGCATACATGCAATGATCCTCATTAATCATTATGAAGTCATATAAGATTATTGCATGATGGAATCTCAAATGTTATTACCTGAAGGACTATTTTAGGTCATAAATTGATCTTTGGAATTTACAAACTTTATTCTTTTAGCCTTAAACAATGAAAACTACATATTACTTCATATAAATTCTTTCGTATAGCTCTTTATTGAGAAAAGTAGTTTTAATATCCATCTGATATAATTCTAAATTCATATTTGCTATTATAACTAGAATTAGATGAATTGAGGTAAACCTTACTATTGGTGAAAATGTTTCCTCATAGTTTATACCCTCTTGTTAAGTATAACTTCTTTCCACTAACTCAAATTCATATCTTTTTGTGGATCTAATTGCCTTACATTTGATTTCGAGAACCCATTTGTTCCCAATAGCTTTATGTCCTTGAGGCAAATCTACCAAGTCCTAGACTTGGTTAGATTTCATGGATTTCATCCACTATTCCTTAACAAGGCATGAGAAAGTCTTAATTACTATTTTAGGCTCTTCCTTCTTATGGGGGACAATCATAAAAGTTTCCCTTTCAATCTCAAAATGATGATATAGGATACTTTTGTGATTGCTTTTACGCAATATCGGTTCTTGCAATCCTTGCATAGCTTGTCATATAACTCTTCTACTTAAATTGATAGTTTGAGGCATTTCCTTATCCATTTAAGTTAGTAAGTTTTGTGTGTTATAGCCATATAGATCACTCATCTCATAGGGATAAAAATCCTTATCAATATCACCGTTGTTAGAAAAATCATTCTTTGAGAATGTGAAATCACGTGATTCCAATTCTGAAATACTTCCATTAACTTCTTCACCATTAAATACATACTATTTGGAGTGTTCATAATCTCTTATAAAGATACATTTTTTTTCTTTTAGACCTAATTTTCCATATATATGAGATGGATCACGAACATAAGCTGTTAACCCCTATGGCTTTAAATTACTCAAGTCAAGCTTTTGTCTTAACCATAATTCATATGATGTGAAAGTAACAAATTTAAAGGGCATATAGCACATAGCTATCAATCAAACATCACCTCAATAATTTATCAGGAGATTCGCTTAGGCCATCATAGACCTAACCATCTCTAATAGGTTTATGTTTGTTCTCTTTACAACATCATTTTGTTGCAGAGTCCCAGGAATAGTTAGTTGTCCAACTATACCTTTTTCATTACATAGTTCCTTGAATTGTTAAAAGAGATATTTGCATCTTCAGTCAGTTTTTAGAGTTTTAATTCTTTGATCTAATTGATTCTCTACCATAGATAAATATTTTTTTAAAGTATTCTAATGCTTTAAATTTATGAGAGATCAGATAAGCATGACCATAACACCTATATATCGTCTATAAAAGTAATGAATTATAAGGCATCATGCCTCACTCTCACACTCACTAGACCATATATATTAGAATAGACTAATTTCAATGGAAATTTGGCTCTAACAGTCTTGCCAAATGGTTTTTAGATTGCTTTTCCTGCTAGACAATGTTGACACGTAAGCAATTCAATTTCAGCTAATGAGTGCAAAAGGCCCCCTTTAACTAATTTATTCATTTTCAATTGCCAAACATAACCTAGTTTAGATGTTAGATATTTGCAGCTATGACATTGTTATTGGTTGATGCAATAATAAAAAAGTAACTATTATAGATATTAAACACATTATAGTTAATATCCAACACAAACAAACCATTAAATAAATATTTATAACCAATATAAGAAGTGTCATCATAAATATTTACAACACAACCTTTTAAAACAAGTTTATAGCCTAAATACAAATAAACAAAAATATAAACAAGACTTTATAGAGTTTCAAGTGCATAAAGACAATAGTGAAGTAATAGGGTTTAACCATCTCACATTTCTAATTTGTAAGTGCCAATCCCTTGACTTCTACCCTTATATTGTTCCTAATATATACCTATCTTGAACCAACTCTATTCAATGGAACTCCACATATGTTTCTCGATCTTTAGCTATATGGCTTATAACCCCTGAGTCTATAATCCACAAAGGATCATATTTAGTAAGCAATAACAAGCTAGCAACGTAAAATGAAAAGTAAAGGATTCCTTTTTTGGCTCAATACATTTACTAGCAAAATAACCCAGTTTGTCATAATTGTAGCATGTCATTTAGGTCTTATCCTTTTCCTTACCACCATTTCTTATGATGGTCATTCTTGTTCTTCTTCTGTAATTGTCCATTCCCTTTTTCTTTTTCATAATGCTTATAATGTCACTTTTATTTTAAACCAAAAACAACCTTTGAACTAGTGTCAGCTTTAACCACATTCACTTGACCAAAAGACTTAGTAGCCTTAAAATGCTCCTCTTCTAAAATTAGATGGCATGAGATATCTTTAAATGACTTAATAGTCTCATTATGCATCACATTAATTTTTATTTGCTCCTAGTTTGAATGAATGGAGCAAATAGCAGCCTAAACTTACTGTTAATCTATGAGGTATAACCAGTCACTTTGAGCTCTTTGATCATATTAGACATTACCTTCAAGTGTTGAATTATGTTATGATATGGCTTCTTCATATAAATGTCAAAATTGACCATCAACTCTCTTAGCCTAGTGGTTAAAGTACCGTTAAACTTGTTTTTCAAAGCCAACAATATCACCTAGGTAGTCTCATACTCCTTAAACTCATGGATAAGATCATCCTTTATATTCTTAAGCAAAGTTATGCAAGTCATACTATTATGTCTTTTCGAAGCCTTAAAGGTCTTTTGGTCTCGCCTTTTCTTAGTTAAAGAACCCTCCCTAAAGTCCACCATGATATGGTTAATGACTTTTAGTACTTTATACTCTTCGAGAATATACTAAACCTTACAGTACCATATGTCATAATTTTTACCGTGTAACTTATCCTCCTTATTGAGCTCATTAATAATATTCTTTGCAGCTATGGTTACAAAAACCTTGGCACATTTATTAACAATTAATACTAATACTTTTAACCATTCATTTTTGTACCAATATTAAAATAGATTAACAATAATCTAAAATTAGTCAAAGAATCAAAAGCTCATAATATTCTCAATCATCTTCTTTTATACTAATACTAGATTATTTTAATTAATTTCAATTTATGTGAAATTTAAGTTCTTAGGTGAAAATTTCGATAATCTTACCAACTTAACAACTCTCACTTTTTTAATTAGTTTTTCATATATGCAAAATATATGTGTTAAGTATTGAAAATAATAATTGAACACATATGACATCACAATAGACATTTACAATAAAGTTTTACATACATGATAACAAATATAAAAACACATAACATCAAACATGGAATAATACTATAATAATATCATCCATCACAAGTAAGACTCAAACATTTTTTTTTATTTACATATGGTTTTGAAAAGGTAAGAAGCTTAAAATAAAGAATTGCTAGCTGGTGCAATCTCATCCTTCTTGGCATCTTAGATAACTTTAGGCCCAACTCTTAAAAGTCGTGAACCAATCTTCATTTTGCTAAAGTGGATATGCCTTACAACTCATAGATTAGGACTCATTAACAACATAACAAAGCACCTTATAGCATGCTTAATATAATGCTTTATACTTTCTTAAGGGCATTCTTTAGGTTATCATACCACTTAATAATGTGCTTAATACATTTCA
Organism: Bruguiera gymnorhiza; assembly: GCA_020883675.1. Lineage (NCBI taxonomy): Eukaryota > Viridiplantae > Streptophyta > Magnoliopsida > Malpighiales > Rhizophoraceae > Bruguiera > Bruguiera gymnorhiza. The sequence goes on from JAIRCJ010001050.1 coordinate 3,890,865, forward strand.
ACTCATGACACACCTTAGCCCTTTAGAAGTTTGTAATGACTTAAGAACAATATCAATCTTTACCCCTTCTTTAAGCCCTTCAGTCATTGAAATTTCAAAATGATCGATTAAAGAATCTTATATATTTGACATGTTTCATAAGCTTCTTATCATTTTCCTTTGCATTCTTTGAAAGTGCAAAAAAAAATTCATTAGCTACGTAGATTTTTTAGTTATTTAAAAAGCTCAAAATTATTCTTCTAAGGCACTTTCTAATGATCTTTTTATTAGGAAGTTGCATCATATGAGTCATATTTTATCCTTAAATAAAACTAAAAGGATATTAAAAATTACCAACATAAAAAATCATTCTTATAATCTACTAATTTTTGAAATATAATATCAAAATCTTGTATACCATAAAATTAAAATTTTAGTGCAAATTTCATATTTCTCCAATATTCTTACTAATTATTATGAATTTTTAAATGAATAATTTATTTTTAGAATAATCAAAAAACAATATTAAATAATAGATTCTTATTGGTTAGTACAAAACATGTGAAACTCTTTAATTGATTAGTAAAATATGAAGTCAAAATAACCTTGTTTAACTTTGCTTAGGTTCACCACATGATATCTTCTCAGTGGTAGTCATCAAGTGTAATAGTGGTCTTCCCATACCCAATTAACCAAATAAACTCTCCATTTGACTCACCTACCCAAATAGTGCAATGCACTAACCATCATTCAAGCCTTCAGCAACTTTGAAATTTTGATATATATCATAATTTGACTTTCTTAATTCATTGGTATAATTAGTTTTCAAAAATAACATATGAAAATATGTATTTGAAAAAAATATCTAAACATATGAGACTAAAAGTTATTTTGAAAACTATTCTTCTTTTCTTTAAATTTTAAATTCAATTTAAAGTTTGGAAACTTAATTACTCTCGATTGACACATCTAAAATTGACAAATAATATATGGTTGGAAAGCCCATAATGAGTACTTTCTATACATGTAAAGTTTATACCATGAAATTGTTATTTTTAGTGTTAATTTTGAAAAATAATGTACAACAAGAAAAATAGTTCTCACACAATACATAACCAAAAAATATGAAATTTTCACAACATATTCCACAATTTAATGTTTCATCATATGCAAAATTTCACAAAAGGTTAGTAACATATGTATGAGAAATAAATTTCTAAATATATCAGTCCAAAATATGTATGAAAATTGCATATAAAATAATAATAGAAAAACTTAAACAATAATTTTCGTACTTTTTTTCATGCCAAAATCAATATAGGAAGGCTCTGATCCCAATGTAAAATGAAAGGGTTAGGATCATAGTTGCTCTTGACGACTTTCAAAAGTTAACAGTAAACTGATCACTGACAAATCAAATATTTCTCACAATACAAGTGATCATTATACCAAATGACACTTTATTCATAGTCTAAGATCCTCTTACTCTAAGAATCAATAGAGAATATGTATTCTCTATTTTTTGAAGAGTGAAAAATTAACTAGTTTTCATCTATTTTTTTAAAAGTATTTGGAAAAAAAATATCTTTATTAATACAAATGGTTTTCTACACATTTTCAATAATGTATACCTATAGTAGGAATTCCAACTTTCCTTTAATGGGTTTGGTTAGTCCATCATGAGTAGACTGACCTAACCCAATAATATTTATACACAAGTATATAATTTGTCTTAGTTCACAAAATCTATCAAAAGTATAAACGTACATGTTGCTAATGAATCATCACCATCCGTTCAATTGTCAAGGTCTCAACATTACAACATATATATCTATATTTATATGTAAGTAAATATTATCAAAATTGTTAAAAAATTTTAATTTTTGCTTATATAGTGATTTTTCATAAATTTGCAAATTAAAAATATTAAAATATCTTACAATTATAAAAATTTAATTACAATCAAAGTGAAATTTTATAGATCAACCAATATATATTTAATTGTTATCAAATAAGAAAAAAATTATTCTTAAATCCTCCTTTTCAATAAAGAAAAAAAGGAAAAAAAATTGTCAAATTCACTTATTTTTACTTAATAAAGAAAAATAATTACTTTCAAGTTTTCTCAAAATGGAAGAAAAGAAAAAAAAAAATTCCAAAATCCTCTTTTTTTTTCTCAAAAAGAAAATAAATTTTTAAAAAAATCCAAAAATTAATTAAATTTCGCTAACAATTTGTCTAAATCTAATTAATTATAAAAGCAAATATTGCCTAAACTAAATTTTAGAGAGAGAAAAAAAACTATTTCAAATTTCTTTAAAAAAAACAAACACTCAATATTAAAGTGTTTTTTGTTTTCTTAAATAAAATACAAATATAAATATATTTGTTAATAAATATGATTAAATCTATATAACACATAGGTCTAATAATAATAACACAAATATATATTGTTAAAATTGAGAAAAAAATTCAATCATTTATTTAATAGTTAGTTTATAATATTTTTTAATATTAGAATAAAATTAAGATCTAAACATGCATTCATATCTCTTAAATATATTAATATTGATGAATCTAAGAGAAAGTAAAATACTTATGTAACTATTTAAACATTTGCTTAATTTTAGAAATTTAAATATTTGATTTAAATTTTAATTTTATTAATACACTCCTCAGGTTTGTAATATTTAACATTCACTTAACAATTAGTTTATAATTTTTTAGTATTTTAATAAAATTAGAATTTAAGCATATTTATAATTTACACTATTTACTCAATTATAATCTAACATATATTATAATTTATCTAATTAATATTAGCAATTATTCACATATATAAAAAATTTCATAATATAAATACTAATAATTAAAAAATAAAAGAATAATTTCTTAAAAATAGAGAAATAATTTTAAATTATTATTATTATTTTTTAAAGAGGAAAAAAATTTTAAGTCTACTTTTTTTCTTACAAAAAATCATAATTTAAGTTAGAATCAGAATCATGAGGCTTTCAATAAAATGCAAGAAAATTAAAATAGCTATGTTCTTGAATAATGCAAGAAGACATTCTTTATTAATATGAAATTCAACTTGGCATAGTTTGAAAACATTTTTTAGAATATAAAGATGCAAGTAAAAATTTTAAGAAAATCAATAAACAAAACTCAAAATTTAATTAATAAGAAAAAGAGCTTGCAAACTAAAAAAGGCTTCATTGAACTTCTCTCTCAAGATACATATATTTCAAAAGGATTTCTCTTTAACTCATTAAGTCTTTCTAACTAAAGGGACTCTTTATTTATATCTACAACTTTTAGACTTAAACAAGTTTGAAGTTTAATAATGTAAGTGCTTATATTAAAATTTTATTAATTTAGTAATAATGCCATTACTCACATCACCCTATTTGGATTATTTATTTTGAAAACCAAAGATTCCTTTAACTATAAAGTTGCTTAATCAAATCAGGTTTGTAGTTGGGTCTTCATTGTCAAATATATGAGTATTAATTTGTTCTTTTATATCTTCTTCAAAAATTTCAAATAAGATTTTTTTTTAACTTTTTCTTATAATCTTCTAGAGAACAACTTAATGTCAAGAAATCTTGAATTCTGCTTTTAGTAATAAAGAATGTGGCTTTTCTACTAGTAGTGCCACAAAGTGAATTTTTCCTTGAATTCAATTATAATATTCAACTATACCTTACAAGTTAGTTTGATGAATAACAACTCCTTTTTAATGATTTGACACTAATTTGTCTTATTAGTATGGATGAATATGGAGCAAGATATTTTTCTTCAACTAAGTAATTCCAACTTAGAATTCATGGAATTTTAAACGTGATGGAGAAAAAGCAATTTGGAGGAAAAGGAGTTGTTTATTGTTTTGAGTAATATGTATAACTAGCCAATACTTCTTATGGAAAAATTCTTTCATCTATTTCAAAATTTCTCCACCAATTATGAAACAATTGGGAAAGTTTGTTGAAATGTGATCATGAAAATATATAAACTAAGAATGATTCTAATTTCTTAGGTATAACATATTAGTCAAAGTGACAATATAATCACGATAATTATATGCCAATAGCATGAAATTTTGAGAAAATCTCTTACAATAGTAAGCAAAGGCTTCATTTTCTTTTGCATAAGTCATTCTGATCCAATCTTGTAAAGTCAAACCTCTCATTATTTTGAGTTTTGAAAAAACAATATGGTTATAATCTTTAGGGTCTTTAGTATGTATAATTTCAGTTGATCTTGTATTTAAAAGTATAAGTTCGTAGAAATGTTTAGCTTTATTTTTATTTTCAAATAAAATGTGAGTGCCTTAAGAAAAGACTCAAGGAAAATTTTGTTTAAAATTTGGAAGGTGATGTTCTTTTTCAAGTAAACAGACAGAAATAATTGTAGGTTTAACAACATATCTTGTAAAAGAAGTGGTAGTTTGTTTAATAGATGAAGAAAGTGAAATAGGTTGTGAAGAAATAAGAACAAATGTTGGTTTAATTGAAAAAGAAGGGGACATTGGTTCGGTTGTTTAGTATTAACAAATGAGGGAGCTGCTTTTGATCTTAACTGTAAGGCCTCACGGTAAATTTTTAAAGTAATATTTTTTGGTGGTAATTGAGCTGAGACAGTAAATTTATTTACAGAAGACAATCTCGACATAAGACCCTTATGAATAACCATTTTAAAAGATTCTCTTGTAACTTTATCTCCGCTTATCTTGGTACCAATTTTTCTTAATAAATTTAATTTCAAAATCAAAATTTAAGAGTAAAGCTTACAATCTTGCAAAAAACTATTTGAAAACTAAATTTTTACAATCTTTTTCTAAAATAAATTTTGTTGGTTGGTAATCAATATGGAGTAAAAACTTCTTATTAAAAACATCTTGGAATGCCATTATGCATAAAACAATACTTAAAACTTTTTTTTAACAGTTAAATAGTTAACTTGCAATGTCTATCATATTCCAAAATGGTATATTACCACAAACTCTTTATTGTCAACTATTTGTTTTAAAATTCCATCATATCTTAAGTCCAAGGCATCAATTTATATTATTAAAAAAGCATTAATCAGGGATTTCTAAATATGGTAAGGATTTAATTAATGATTTTATTTATAATAGAACCTGTGTCATTTCATTATTTTATTTAGGAGGTTTACTCTTCTCTATGTTATTTACATATACATGCATTTCTATTCTTATTTAGATTTTATGGTTGGTCCTATTATTTAGTTGATTGCCTTTAGAGCCTCTCTTGTCAGTTCTGTGAATGTTTTCTTTTTTTGGCCTTCTTATTGTTCTTTATATTAAGGTGGCTTAAAATAGTTTAAATGTAACAACATAAATCCACGAGGAAGATTAGTACATTATTGCTTCATTACCTAATCATTTCAAAGGTAGCATCGAACTTATTACCTTCTACCTGTTTCTAATAAATCTAGCATAATAAATCAAACCAATCTGTCTCAAGTAAACATAACACACTACAAATAATAGTTAGCAAACTAAAAACTTTAGACAAAAAAAAAAAAACAAACACACACACACACACACAAGGATACTTACTTAAGCTCCAAGCTACTCATCTCTTTTCTCAGCACTTATATTTTCCTCTTCTTGCTCCTTTCCCTTGCAAAAGAAGACTCAAAGGTTAGCTTTTCTATTCTGCTTTTGTAAATATAAATTAGTTATATGCTTTTGTGCAATTTATTAGCAGAAGTAAATAGATAGGGTGAAAATGCTCTTACTGGCCTTTTTCTGTTTTTTTTTTTTTAGTTTTTCAATGACCAGCGCCGAAGTCCGGTCATCGGAACTGCCATCCACAAAAGTCGACGACCTACTGCCGGCTGCCGAGAAGGTGGTTGACCACCCCTTTCTCTCCCTTGAACCCCACCTTTATGCAATTAATTAAAAAAATACGAATAAAAAATAGTTAAAGTTTGTAAAAATGAAATCAGAAGGACTAAAAAATTCAGAAAGAAATTTAAAAGAAAAACATAACTAAGTCATTCTTTTCTTCTCTGACCCAACCTGAGTTAGATTGGAGTCCAAAAACACGACCCAGCATTTAGATGCCTTTCTTTAAAGATCAAACCTCATTTCTTACCGTAAACATAATACTCCCCTTTTAGAACATAAATGGACAAATCAGATTGTCCAAATTGATGAACGAATTTTAGAATCCATAGCTCGATCTACAGTAAACCTAAAACATAATTGATGGCTACTAGTAACTCAGCAAGCAACAAAAACAAGTCTGAAACTTGCACACCCTAACATGGTACAAACACAGTAAACCCATAATTTCTTTTTTTCTTCTTTTCTTCTCTTTTTACCCTTTTTTAAAAAATAAGATAAAATAAAATAAACAAGTCTTAAAAAAAAAAAGAAAAGTTAAAAAAGGGAAAAGCTAAAGAAGAAAGAAAACAGAACAGAAAAAAAATCTCAAAAGAAAGATTGAGATTCTTGCCCCAGAGCTTGAAAATGGTCAATTTGGTGCCCAATTTAGTGAAATCAAACCTTCAAAATACAAGGGCCATAGCTTTTAAACCTTTTATATCACACAACTGAGTTATCGGAGCCTTAAATACAGTTGACTATCGAAATTCTAGTTATGAATGGAACAGAAGTAGAGAAATCATGTTTTCTTTTTTTTCTTTTTGGTGAAAGCTTTGGTGTGGCTATGGAACATGGTGGTGATATGGCAAAGAGGAAGGGAGAATGGGAGCAGAAAAGGATGGAGACAGCTGGTGGAAGAAAATGAGAAAAGGAGACAGACTTTGGACCGAAAGAATAAATATAAGTGGATCCAAAACGACCTCCTTTTAGTATTATCGACCTTACCCCTCTCATCCAAAATAACGTCGTTTTAACGTTCAGAATAATTCCTTCATCTGCAAAATAATGTCGTTTTGAGATTTTATGTTCAAAATGGCACGGTTTTTATGTTCTAAACACAACCCCTTTGACATTTAACATAGTTCTCCCAACTTCAAAACAACGTCATTTTAAGATTCTACAGTGTTATTCCCTAGCTCCAAAACGAAATTGTTTTAACTTATCCCATAAACTAAAAATAAAAAAAAATTAGAGAAAAATAAAACAAGAAAAGGGGGTAGGGGAAATTTTGATTACAAGGTTTGCAAAAATGATGAAGACGCATAAATTCTGTTCCAGAGTTATAATATTTTGATCATGCATGCATTTATCAAAAGATAAATATTTTTTACGTCAAAACATTTAAAATAAAAGCTCTAAATCATTTCTTTCATTCAAAAATCATGAAATTCCAAATATTCTCAAAATGTGTTCAACATTGTACATAAATTTTCTTAAGTTTTTAAAATCAAAATTAAAATTTTGAAAAAAAGGAAATTAAAAATTTCAAAGGAGAAAAAGTTTGGAATTGCACATTTTTCCTTTTTTCTTTTTTAGCTCAATATTGCATGTATTTAGATAAACCCCTATATCACATTCTCTCTTTTCAAAAGTTTAATAATTTAAAATCTACAAAAAATATCTATTTTTTTCAATACAAAGGATCACCATAAAAATCATTTATACATTTTTCAAAAAATTCTCAAAAATTTTTCTAGTGCAAAAGATCACTGCAAAAGATAGTAGAATATCTTCAAAAAATTTTCATAGGATTCTATTCCTATTATCGGTGTGGAAGATTACTATGAAAATCATCCTAACCCCATCAAGGTTAGGAATTTTTGTTAAAAATATCCCTTAACCTTAATTAATTTCTAATAAGAGCACGATACCTCCAAAAAGTGAAGTTCCTTTTCTTTTATCTCCAAATTTTCGGAAACCTTAGCGTGCATGCATTTAAGATAAATACTTACATGCCATAGGGAAAAATAAATAAATAAAGTACAAGTAGGAAGGAGAATAGAGATAAAAACAAATGGCAATGGACATCTAAGTTGATTGCTTCTTTTACTAGATATAGCCATACTCTTAAATACCAATGAATCTTAGATACCAATGAATCGTAGTAAAGAAGAACAAGTCCTATCTATTCCTAAGATATGGCAACCTTTAAGAGTTGATTTACTATGTTTTAATTACACTTGAAATGATTAATGATAACTTTAAGTCAATTAGTAAGAAGGCTCGAGGTCCAAGCACGTGCATCCCAAATCTCCTTGAGGCATGTCATGACAACTAGTATTAGTAATGATGAGGGTATATATATATATATATTAATTTTTTTTGCAAGATTGTTTTAGGCCAATAAACAACACTTATGTGAAATATGAGATTTTTGGCACATATTCCGCTTGTTGAATAAATTAGATTTCGTAGAAAAAGGATTGCAACTATATAAAATATATATTTTTGTGTGCGCTTTTGATATGAGATTTACGTTTATTGTAATAGGTTAGGAACGAATAATAAATAATACTAAAATGTTTATGGAAATGGTGTCTCAATCAGAATATACCTTTCTAATGCCTCTACGGGAAAATTATTATTTGGTTGATTTTGACTATAATGATATATATTAATGATATGAGCATTATTACTTGTGCGGCTATAAATAAAAGCGAAGATCTCAAGGTCAAGAGAAATTATTTAATTACATAGATTTATTATTACATAATCTGATTAAAATATACTTTAAATATTAAAAGTAAGGTTATCCAATTTTTTTCCAAATGCCATCAGATGAGTTTAAGAAATAAAAATATATTGTACTTGTTTGGTGTATGGCTTATAATTTATCAAAATATAAAGACAATTAAATACTTTTTTCTTATAATATGTTGGTGAAAATATTAATGTCAAAGATAATAGTAAAAACAATACTTTAAATTTATATGAGATGATTAATATTAATCAAAGTTAATTGTTGCAAATAAATCATATTTGAGATGATATTATACAAGTCTTATAATAATAATATAATAATTAATATAACTATTTTTGTTGATTAGATTTTAAGGAGAATTTCTTGTAAAATTTATGAGATTTATAATTTTTTAATTTTTTTATATTAAAATGTAATGTGACACATCATTTTAATTATTAGTACATTCCGCGTTGATTGTAATTTTATTTTTTTTAAAAAAAACTAAACCAAAATAATAAAATAACTATTTATTAGAAAAATAAAATTAGATAGCAAACAATACTAAATAAACTACAAATAACAAAATGTGAACATTAAAACAACAACAAAAAAACTGACAGAATAACCATTGAGTCCCGAATTAAAGCCTAAAGAGGAATTTTTATTTGTTTAATTCATTATTTTTAGTTTTGTTATTTAGTTATTTATTTATTAAACTTTACTATAAAAAGGAGAAGGAAAGATGAGGAAAAATTGCCTGAAATGACGGAATCGTCGTTGGGTCAAGAGTCAAAATTTCCGCAATAAATCGGAAATTCAATGCCAACCTCCCTCCCTCTAAAAGGCCAACGAGCGTATACAGAACTTATGGAGAGAAGCGAATCTTCTTATCATAGGTTTCAAAGACGCAAACTTTGTCGTATAATTACCATCCCTTCCCTCTCATTCCCCAAAGCAAACAACCGATCACATCTCTCTCTGTCCGTGTCTGGATCCACCTTTTATTACAGGCCTTTTCGTTTGTTGTTGCCCGTTTCCTCTTTCTCCCGTTAGAACATTCTGAATCCTTTTTTTTTTTTTTAATATAACATTGATTCTCACGACTAAATTGTTCGAAATTTTGGGCCTTTTTTTGATTGATTCCTAGGATTGAAGGATTAGTTCAATCTGGGTTTTCTTTTTTTCTTTCGTTTCTTCTTGACATTGATAAGGTATCCTTTTTTTTTCTTTTTTCCTTTATTATTATTATTTATTTATTTATTTTTGCATATCTTATGGATTTTTTTCCGCGTGGTATGATTTCCTATTTGTTATCTATGTTACAGATTGATGCTTTCTGGGATTTGATTTCTGTCATAAAACCTATGGACAACATATAGATTTACAAGGTTTGTTACATAATTGTCTATAGATGTTATTATTGCCTATTACAATGTCATGTGATTGTTCTAGATGTTTTTGTCTTTGCGCTTCAAGATGTTGTCTCTTTTCTAAACCCCACATGATGTGAGGAGATTTTTGTGGATATCGTGTGTGAATAAATTCTTCCTTTCAATTTGCTTGCCCAGATGAATGGTGGGTCTATTTCATTTTATGGTTAAACGCATTCTATAATTTCTGGCCTAACCTATCAATTTGTCGGAATAACTGGGCCGAGTGATGCTTCCTGTATCTTTATTCTCGCTTCAACCATGTATTTTGCTGTTTCTGCAATCATTTTGGCAATTGATGGTCTGTCTATTTGAGTACTCGATTAAGTTGTGAGTTGTTTTACTTTGCAGATTAATGGTGTCTGAGTTTATCAATGCTTGCTTGATTTCTGAAACATTTGTTGTGGACTGGGAGACTGAAAGGAAAGCAGTACTGGGACTAGAGTTTCTAGTTAGTAGTTTGGTTTCCAGGCTATTTGAGCAAGAACATGTGAGTGATGGTATCAACTACATTGATGAAGTTTGTTGCACCCTGTTGGAGGCCTTCTGCTGAGGGTGAAAATTCTAATAGAGCTAGGGATGGTACTGGTCGGGTTGATGGATTGTTGTGGTACAAAGATTCAGGTTATCACGCTAATGGGGAATTCTCAATGGCATTAATTCAAGCAAATAATATTCTGGAAGACCAGAGCCAACTTGAATCGGGGCCAATGAGCTCACTTGAATCAGGTCCTCAAGGAACATTTGTGGGTATCTATGATGGCCATGGAGGTCCAGAAGCTGCCCGGTTTATAACTGAGCACCTATTTGCTAATGTCAAAAGTATGTTCTTCTTGCTTGCTTGATATATTGCAAAGCGCAAAAAAAAGAAAAGAAAAGAAAAGAAAAGAAAAGAAAAGAAAAATGTTTATGTCCAGAGTCTATAAGACTGGTAAATGAATTCTGGTACCATTATCATTGTGCCAATCTACTCAATTCATGGTCCTGTTTTCTGTTATTTGATATATATCACTGATAGAAGCCCATTCTTCCTATAACCAATAATGTTATCCATTTATGTCAACTTTTTTGGCTATTTGAGATTTATTAACTGTTTTCCAAATAAGATGTGCATTACCATGGCCTTGAAAAACATCTTTTTTCTTGGCCAAGCTAAAACAGGAGCTTTGAAGCAAAACTGGAACTTTTTACATCATGAAATGCATGATTGAGATTGTTTTTGTTTTCTTTTGCCCATTATATTAGACCTTGGAAGAATTTGTGCTAGTTCCTTTTTTTGATGAAACAGGAGCAGTGACAATTTTGAATCTGCTTTAAGGTTCAAATTTTTGTGGCATGCATATGCGTGATTGGGAATAGCATGGCCTACAGGCAAAATTTTTGTGATGATCATATTAGTCTCTTGGATTTGAATGTAGGAGACATCATTTAGGGCCATTTTCTTGTTCTCTCACTGTTTTTTTTTTCTTTTTCTTAAAAAAAAAAAAAGGTTTTCTTCTTATGTTTGCCCTGCTTATATGGCTAATGCATATGTTTACTGACTTGACAGCTATTAATGGTGCAGAATTTACATCAGAGAACCATGGAATGTCTGCAGAAGTTATCAACAAAGCATTTTTGGCAACAGAAGAAGAATTTCTCTCATTAGTGAAGAGTCAGTGGCTAAGTAAGCCACAAATTGCTTCTGTTGGTTCATGTTGTTTGGTAGGTATAGTATGTAGCGGGCTTCTATATATTGCCAATGCAGGAGATTCCCGGGTGGTGTTGGGAAAAGTGGAAAAAAATGTTAAGGAGGTCAAAGCTATTCAGTTATCTTCCGAACACAATGCAAGTTTGGAATCTGTGAGAGAGGAGTTGCGATCATTGCATCCCGATGATCCACAGATTGTAGTTTTAAAGCACAAGGTGTGGCGTGTTAAGGGTCTGATTCAGGTGAATTTTCAATCAGTGTTATATAGTTCTTCTTTCATGTTGCAAATAGTTTGTCACCTTATTAATAGTTCTTTTTGCTCAAATTGTCTGCAACAAATGATGAATTGGTCTTGATGTCATTGAAATAATGAGTCAGCCTCAGTGTTGTTAACCAAAGTTGATTATAATATTTTACATTCTTATGGCTTTTAGATTTCATATCTTGTTGTTCTTCAGATGTTAGATCATTTTTATGAGGAAAAAAGGACCAATTTCAAGAATTAGTTTCATGATAAAGCATGCATACATGCAAGCAGTCATATTTTCTGTTGTTGGAATGAGTTGACCATGGCATAGATGGTAATGTTGTCTATGTGTTTGCATATTTAGTTCATGAATAGAGTACCAGATTATAGCCACACTGTATTCAGTATAATTATATTTATGTAGTATAAAAAAAGGCTTCCTAGAGCACGAGGATCTTAATACATTGTTTTAACAAGGAGGCTGTCTCTGCAACTCAAATCTGTAACCTTCAAGTTACAATGAAGTAATCTTACAGTTACACCAGGACTTGTCATTCATTCCTGTATCTGTAGTATATATGCTGGAAATCAACATGCTATTTGAGGGATGATTGCATGCAGAAAAGGTATCCTGTTGACAAAGTTTTATTGCTCTTGCAGATCTCAAGGTCCATTGGCGATGCCTACCTGAAGAGGGCGGAATTCAATAGGGAGCCTCTTTTGGCTAAGTTTAGGCTGCCTGAACCCTTCAATAGGCCAATTCTTAAAGCTGAGCCAGCTATATCAGTGCAGAGACTATACCCTGAGGATCAGTTTCTAATATTTGCATCAGATGGTCTATGGGAGCACCTAACCAATCAAGAGGCAGTTGACATTGTCCACAATTATCCACGTAATGTAAGATCTCTATTTGTGGTGTTCACTCAACTTTTCATTCTTGTATGTGCCTGCGGTTATGGACTATTTATAATCAAATTAAATGATTATTAGCTCTAAAGCTATTGGAAACGGAGACATTTTGGTTTCTGTTCTTTTAATCGTTAGGCAGTGATCTTTTTTCAATTTGCAGTTTTCTTAACGGCATTTCTGTTCCATTGCTGCTAAATAAAGTGAGAGGAATAGGCAGAGCCTGTTTGCACTGTTAGTTAATTGTATTTCTTCCCGTTTAAAACTGGAAAAGTTACTTGTGTTAAAAATATTGTTCATTCTGTAACAAGTGTTAAGTTGTTGGGGCCGTGTTTATTAAGGGAAGCATGGTAGAAAAGGGTTCTCTCTCTTGAACATGTCCTGGCTAAAATAGTTGAATGCATTTATTCATTTTCTTGCAGGGCATCGCAAGGAGACTTCTCAAGGCTGCACTTCAGGAAGCAGCAAAGAAAAGAGAAATGAGATACTCGGACTTGAAGAAGATTGATCGCGGTGTGAGGAGACATTTTCATGATGACATCACAGTTATAGTGTTGTTTCTCGATTCGCAAATGATCAGTCGCAGTTCTTTCCACGGGCCCCTGCTTTCAATCAGAGGAGGTACCGGTATATCTGGATATTCCAAAACTTAGTTCCAAAGGTTTTAAGCATGTAGCACTTAGATCTCCATTTCTTGTAGCGAGAAACATTTGTTTTTTTTTTTCCTGCAAAGATGAGGCCAAAGAAAGATCACCCCTTCTTTTCTTGCTCTGGTCTTCACTCTTTTCGTTCTTTTCGGTCCTACCGTTCTTCGCTCTTTATAGACACATTTCGAGTCTGTTGGTCTTCACTGCTCTGGTCTTCACATTGATGCCCTAGACAGATGAGTGCCTCACAGGAAACAATATTTTACGTAGTTATCTCGTTCTTGGGCATATGACAGTGATAGGCTACCGCAAATAACACTTCCATATCCCTGACTTTCACTTCTTTCTTTCAGAAAATTGAAAAAAAAAATGTAAAAAAATAAAAAAATTCTTTTGCTAGTATACTCAACTTTCCTGGAGAACTTCGCATCCCTGAATTTCAACTTGGTCTATGGTGGAAAATGGCTTCATATGCTTAAAATTTTCAAACCCAAAAGCAAATTCTGTCTTGAGCTTTCGTATATGTTTACTGATATGTCTACTGTGCGGGGTCAGCGTCCTCTTGCATCAGTAAGGTTACATGCGAACCTAACAGATAACCAAAATTGATCCACAGCACACTATTACCCACCCCAAATTCAGCAAAGTGCCATTCGCGCATTTGGACCTTCAAATGACTTAAATTTTGTTGTTTCGCCCAAAATCATGGTTGTTTTGCGGAAAGAGCCTGTGGGACAAACGCACCCACATTAGAGTAGTATCTCAATTTATGGCTTGAAAATGCAGCTTATAAGATTCACCCTACAAGAACTTCAATTTTTTATTTGAAATATTTTAGTAATAAAAACTTATATACCTATCTTAAAAGTTCCATATCTAAATTTTAAGAAGATATTTGAGATTTGTAGAAAAGACGGAGACATAACTTTTTTTTGTGTAGTTTATAGTATAATAAATTTTATCATGCATAAGAAAAAAATATAAAAAATAAAAGAAGTTTTTATCTAACCTAAACTCTAACATATCATTATATAAATATTGCTAAATCAATGTAATCAAAGTTTTTGAGATTGTGTTTGTGTTAACAAATGCTTAGCTAATAACTACTTTGGCCCATTACATGCGCATGCTCACAATTCCCTAATTAACAATCACCAAAAAAGCATGGATACATTTTGATCATATTTTTTAAATCTAACAAGACCTTAATCCACATAAAATTCAATTTGGTGGATTATAAGTCCTACTATTGACTTGGTAATTGTCTGGTGATATAAATATATATCATATAATTATTATGATTATATTACCACTTAGACTAATGTATTTTGTTTAAAAAACTAAAATTACTCTTAGTTTATATATTTCAATTATGATATTTCAATCAACTATCATAATTGGTTTTATGATTAGTGAAAAAATTTTGATTTAAATTAATGAATCTTTTAAAAAAGATACAAATAAGATATACTTATTACTCAAAAAACTATATAGTAGACTTTTCTCCTGATTGTTATTTTTTAATTACATTTAACATACTATGGATTTTGAGTTGGAATTATTCAATTGAAGAAAAATATCTTGATCTTTATTCTCCCATGTTACTAAGACAAGTTAGTATCAAACAATAGCCTAGAGTTCTTACTCAATAAGCTAGATTGCAGTTGATGACTACAATTGAATCCAAGAAAAAACACATTCTTATGGCACCTCCAATAGAACAAATTATGTTTTTTACTACTAAAAGTAAAATTCAAAATTTTTTACCATTAAGCTTCTCTCTTGAAAATTACAAGAAAAAGTTAAAAAAAATATTATCACAAATATCTCACGAAGAGACAAAAAGCCTAATTGCTAATTTGTACCTTAATAATAAGGATTCAAACTATAGATTTAACTTAATTAAACAACTTTATAACTACAAAAATATAACTTTTTTTAAGAAATGGTTTATATGTAATAATAATAAATAATGTAAATAGTAACATTCGAAATTATTAAGATTCTTTTATAAGAGCTCATATCATTTAGATTTCAAAACCTTTAAAATCCAAAAATTGTACCTATAAATAGCTTCTTCTTATAAATAGGAAGGTAGAGTGAAAGAGAAAGTTATCTTTCTAACAATTTGTATTCAATCTCTTCAATGGATCTTTTACTTTCATGTAAGTTTCATCTTTATTAATAAAATTCATTTTTACTAAGTTTCTCATATATTTTTCTTTTTACCTATTTTCATCATATTTTCAAATTCTTGCCAAATTGAATTTCAAAATAATAAATAATGTTTACTTACTTTTATACTTAACAACAATAATTATTTTCTTACATTCTATTGAAAATCTTATTGATTAGATCTTGACTTAATAGTATCAAAGCCCTTTTTTTGGAGGTAGATGGGAAGAGTAGTAGAATACATAGATACTATTTTAACATTAGAATTAAAGAAGAATCAATTAATGAAATAAATAGATATCATGATGAGTATATGTCCTACAAGAAAGTGTAAGACAAGTTGTAAGAGCAATTAATGCTATAAAACAAATGTTAGAATGGAGGCAAAAGGAATTATTTGTAAATAGAATGAAATATTATAGGCATATTTATGAGATGCAAATAGAATATGCTAAATATGATATATTAGAAGTAAAAGAAAAGCTTACTTGCCTTTTAATATAATTAGAAAATTTAAAATCTGCTTACTTTTAGATTAAGTTAATATAAATAAGGCTTACTTCATTTATTTTAAGATTATTTTGATAACATTGATCATCCAAGAATCCATTAGTTAGCCTATTAGAAAGAGAAAGGGTGGTCCTAAAAGGAGGTCTTGATACTAAAGAAAATCATAAAGTAAAGACAATAAGAAATGTCTAGATTAACTAGATCTTTAAGTAAAATATTATCTACATTTTCTAATAGGATAAGTAGAAATGTTAAGAGCATAAGAGTAATGTAAAAATAATATTTTTGTCCCAAATATGTCAATAAATTAATATTTTAGAAGTAAAAAGTTCAACTAATGATATTCCTTTTAACTCCAAGTCAACTTTTATAGGAGTAGATTTTAACAAAATAAGTCTACAATCTTACTATAAAGATAATTCTCCATCACTATTTCCTATGTATAGTGAAATGCAATTTTTTAATCTATTAAATATGATTAAGAATGATAATTTTATAATAAATAAGAATTTATGAAGAAAAGATTTTTATTCAAAATATAAAAAAGATTAATTCTTCAAAAGAAAAGAGATCAAATTTTAAAAAAAAAATATTACAAAAATTTTAATAATTTAAAACTTAAATTAAGTTTTTTTAAGAATGATTTAACATATATAATTACAAATTTGAAGATAATGATATTTGTGTTATTAAATCTAAAAAACAAACCTTGCAGACCTCTAGAAATTAAATAATAATTTATGTACATATGCTATTGAAGAATATAAGTTTAAATTCGTGGATCAAACTATAATAACTTGCCTTCTAAAATATCTAAAGTAGATCCAAATTTAATAGTTATTAACCAAATTTAATTTAGAAATATACAAAATGAAAATAATTTTAGAAATAAAATATTAGATACCTTTGCTCAATAAATACAAACAATAGAAAATACTATTCCATAAATATTAGAGAAATTAATTGAGAAACCAACCATACAATTTAAACCTTTGTTTACACCATTAGAAATACTTGTTGAAAATATAATTAAATTATAAACAAAATTTGAAGATTGTTTAGAAAAAATAAACAAAAAATTAGAAGTCTTAGAAATTAAAAGTGATGATGAGAAGAAAAAGAGAGATATATTTTAACAAAAGAAGACAAAATTGAAAAATTATAATAATAATTTGAAAAAGACTTAACCATAAGTAAAATATGTAATAATAATAAAGAATAACTTAATAGGCCAAAAGTAAGACATTTTTATAATAAATCATTATTTCTTAATATATTAAGTGAAAGAAAACCTTATTTAATAAATATGAGTTTTGATCAAAGTAATGTTTATAAATGGAATATAGATCGATTAAGTGAATATAATATTAATAATATTTTATAAGAAATAACAATGATAGTAATACTAAATCAATTCAGAAAAAATTTTAATAAAATTATAGCGAGTAGTATTTTAGTGGGTTTTAATGAAATATTAAAAGGATAGCGGGATAATTATTTAATAAAGAATGAAAGAGAAGAAGTATTAAATGTTACTAAACAACTCAAGAGCTAGTTGTATGCCAATATAAGGTACTTTTAATGTTCATATAAAGACAAATTTAAAGAAAGATGCCACTAATATTCTACTTCATACTATTTCAAAATATTTTATAGGAGATCATAATCAATTTTAATAAAAATCTTCGTAAATACTTCTTAGATAGTATAGAGATGTGATTTTAGAAAAATGTTTGGTTAAAACATATTACAATTATTCTTTTTAAAAAGAATGCTTCATTGTCAATTTACCAAAATTATTTGTTGAAAAGGGTTAGAAACTAGGATTTGAAGTACATATGATGGAAATTTAACAAATAGAAAATTTATTACTTATATAAATAATGAAGAGTTACAACTATGTACTAATTTAAAATTAAAAGCAAAAATAAAAAAATTACAAACTAGTATAAAAGAATTAGGATCATTTTGTTCTTAATATGGATATGAAATATTTTTGGTTCCTTCTAAAGTTAGGAAAAAGAAAAATAAAAATTAAAAAAAAATTATAATACACTCAATAAATTTATTAAACCTTTTTATAAAACATATAAGTCTAAACAAAAGATTAACTCAACTCCAAATAAGGAAAAACACATAGTTTGTTATAAATGTAGCCAAATAAGATATTATAAAAGTAAATGTAAGTTAAAAAAAATAAAAACTTTTAAAGTTAAGGAAATAATTAAAAACAAAATACTTAATTTAATTGAAAAAATATTAAACACATATAATGAAATAGTAAATGAATCTAGTGATGAAATTTTAGAAATACAAGAATAGTCAACCTCTTATTCTACTAATAGTGAATGTGAGGATGGAATAGAATTTTACATTACACATGGATGCATAAATGTTATCTTAATGATTAAAGAATTACTAGTAAATATAATAGACAAAATTAAGCGTTTTGTAATAAAAAGGGAATATTTGGTAAAATTAAAAGAATTAATATTTGAAGAAATTATTCCTAAAGTAAAACAACCATAATCTTTAGAAAATATTTATGCTCAATTTGCTAATAATAATAAAAAGACTACAATACAAGATTTATAACAAGAAATTAGAAATAAAATTATTTAAAAAATAATATCAATATAATAAAACAAAAATTAGACATTAATGAGCAAGTAATAAAAACAAAAGATCTTAAAACTATAATTTTTCAAGTAGAATTTCTAGATGTTATTAATAGAATAGAATTTCAAAAGTGATATACAAAAGTGAATTTAATAATAAATAGTAAATACCATATGACCTCAGTCATCATAATAGACTCAAGTACTAATAATAATTGTATAGAAGAAGGTATTATCTATAATAAATATTATGAAAAAATTATTCAAACATTAAAAAGTGCTAATGATGAAAAATTAAAAATTAATTATAAATTATCATTTGCTTATATATGTAAAGTAAGTATTTATTCTAAAAATACTTTTATACTAACCAAAGTTCTAAGTTAAGCATTAATTATAGGAACACCATTCTTGTTACAAATTTATCCTTTTAAAGTAAATTTACAAACTTTGAATTTATAACTAAATCAAAGGTATCTAAAGTTAATTTGCCAAACCAAGCATTAATATTTAAAAAACTTGTAATAATATAGAATATGAAACAATTATATTTTTTAGATTAAGAAATAAATTATAAAAGAATAAAAGAGGATATAGAAATAAGAAAGAAAATCAACAAATTATTAAAAATTTTTATAAAAAATTGAAAAATAAAGTTTGTATAGAAATACCAATAACATTTTGGAATTAAAAAAAAACATATTATAAAATAAATATTTTTACCAAAGCAAACCTTATGCAAATGAATAAGGAATTACTTAAATATCATAAAGTAGAATAAATGAATTATTAAAAAAGAATAATTAAACTAAGTAAATCACTATGGTAATACTTTGTTTTTCATATTAATAATCAAACAAAAATAAAAAGAGATAGGTTAAGAATAGTAATAAACCTTAAATCATTAAACAAAGTATTAGAATGGATTAGATATATGATTCTTAACAAGAAAGACTTAATCAAATGACTAATAGGCACAATTATATTTTCTTAATTTGATATAAAGTCAAAATTTTGACAAATACAAGTAGATGTAAAAGACAAATATAAAACTATTTTCACTGTACTATTTGAACATTACCAATGAAATGATATGTTATTTGAAATTAAAAATGCGCTATTTAAATTTTAAAATATTATAAATGACATATTAATCTATACATGAAAATTTGCAATTGTTTATATAAATGATATATTAGGATTTTCAAAATTCATAACAAAATATTTTAATCATGTTAAGAAATTTCATAATATTATTAAAAATAACGGCTTAATAGTTTATGCCAAAAAAAAGAATGAAGTTATGTCAAATCAATATTAGATCCTTGAATATAATATTTATCAATGAACTATTATCACTATTGATAGATTTATAGAATTCATTAATAAATTTCTTAATGAAATAAAAGATAAATAATAATTATGAAGATTTTTGAGATATTTTAATTATATTTTTTATTTTATTTCTAATCTTAGAACTATGTGTTTGCCTTTATATAAAAGATCAAGAAAAAAAAATCCTCTTAAATAGACTCATGAAATGACATTAGTTATTTTAAAAATAAAATCATTAGTCAAATCTTTGTCATGTTTAGGAATTCCTAATTCTAATGTCTTTTTAATAATAGAAATAGATGTTCCAGATTTAAGCTAAGGAGGAATATTACAACAAAAATTTGATAATAAAGAATCTATCGTGATATGTCATTTGAGAATTTAAGAAGGATCTCAAGTTAACTATTCAATTGTTAAAAAAATAAGTTTTAAGTATTATTTTACACATTATGACATTTCAAGATAATATTTTTAACAAAAAGTTTTTACTTTGCATTAATTATCAACTAACAAAGTTTATTTTAGAAAAAGGTGTTAAATATTTGGTTTTCAAACAAAACTTTGCAAGATGACAAGTTTTACTCTTTAACTTTGATTTTAAAATTAAACTTATCAAATACAATTCTAATAGTTTACCTAATTTTTTTTCTAGAGAAGTTTTTAGAGATCATAAATAGTTACTAAGAAGAATGGTGACAAAGTTACAAAAGAATCCTTGAAGGTGGTTCTACATAAAGGCCCAATACCATTATCATTATTCAATAATAAATTTATAGTTTTAACTCAATTATAACTAGAAAATATTAAAACTCCCAAAAATTATCAAGAGGCTTTACAACTAATGCCAAAGAGTAGCCCCCTTAACTATTACTACTAAAATCTC
Organism: Bruguiera gymnorhiza; assembly: GCA_020883675.1. Classification (NCBI taxonomy): domain Eukaryota; kingdom Viridiplantae; phylum Streptophyta; class Magnoliopsida; order Malpighiales; family Rhizophoraceae; genus Bruguiera; species Bruguiera gymnorhiza. Next base: position 3,911,885 of record JAIRCJ010001050.1, read on the forward strand.
TCAACCTATTTCACCTTTTTTTTCTAGTTAAGCCAATTCCTATTACAATTATAACTTTCAATCTATTTCTCCTCCTTCACCTGTTAAACAAACTATGACTTTTTGTACAAAATATGTTGTTAAAGCTATAACAATCCTTATTTGCTTATTGGAAAAAAAGAGCATCATCTTTTGGATTTTAAACAAATTATTCCTAGAGTCTTTCCTCAAGGTTCCCATTCTTTATCATAAGATAAAAATAAAATCAAATGTTTCTATGAGTTCATGCTTGTAGATATGGAATCAACCAAAATTATTCATATCAAAGACTAAAAGGACCTTAATGGCATAACTTTCTCCAAGACTAAGATAATAAGAGTCCTTACCTAAAAAATTGTTCAAAAATGGTTTATACTAAAAAACATGTAACCCCAGCTTACTAGTACAAGAGATATTCTTAAGAGTTTATGCATTTAGGATGTAATTATTGTGATTATATTGTAGTTTGGACTAATGTGTTATACCTAAAAAATTGGAATTATTCTTGGTTTATTTATTTCAATTATGACATTTCAATCGATTTTTCTAGTTGGTTTCATGATTGGTGAGAAAATTTTGGTTTAAACTAATAAATCTTTCCTAAAGAGGTACAAGTAGGATATTCTTATTACTTAAAGAATTGGGTGATAGATTTCCTCTTAATTGCTATTTTTCAATTACATTTGAAATACCATGAATTTTGAGTTAAAATTATTCAATTGAAGAAAAATATTTTGTTCTTTATCCTCTCATGTTAGTAAGACAAGTTAGTATCAAATGATGGCTTGGAGTTCTTACTCAACAAGACAGATTGAAAGTTATAGTCAATTACTATAATAAAATCCAGGGAAAAATACAATTTATGGTACCTCCATCAGAATAATTTATGTTTCTTATTACTTAAAGTAAAATTTATACCTCCTTAGCATTAAGCTCCTCTTATGAAGATTATAAGAAAAAGTTAAAAGAAGCATTATCACAAATATCTAATGAGGAGACAAAATGCTAGATTGCTTATTCATACTTCAATAATAAGGACCTAGACTATGAACCTAACTCAATCAGACATCTTTATAGCTAAGGAGATATAACTTTTTTAAAAAAAGAAATGGTCCAGATGTAATAATAATAAATTATGTAAATAGTGATATTACTACAAAATTATTGAGATTTTGATGTAAAAGCTTATGTCATCCATATTTCAAGACCTTTGAATTCTGAAAATTGTTTCTATAAATAACTTGTTCTTATAAATAAAAAGGTAAAGCAAAAAAGAAAGTTATCTTTTTAAAAATCTATATTCAATCTCTCTATTGGATCTTCTACTTTCTTGTAAGTTTTCACTTTAATAGTAAAATTCATTATTATTAAGTTTCTCATAATTTTTTGTTGTTTTGCCCACAATTATGATTATTTTGCTGAAAGAGCATGGGATAAAGCATACACATCAAAGTAACTTAATTTATGGCTTGAAAATGTAGCTTAATAGATTCACCTTGTAAGAAACTCAATCTTTCATTTAAGATATTTCAATAATTAAGAGTCTAAATATTTATTTCGAAAGATTCATAGTTAAATTTTGAGAAGTGACTTGAGATTTGGGAAAAGATAGAGACATATCCCCTTTGGGTAGTTAATGGCCTAATGAATCTTACAATGCACTAGAAAAAAAAATGAAAAACTAAAAGAAGTTTTATCTAACCTAGATTTTTTAATGGATCATTATATAAATGTAGTACAATCAATGTGGTTAAAGTTTTTAGGATTATGTTTGTGATGACAAATGCATAGCTAATAGCTACTTTGGCCCATTACATACACACGCTTACAATTTCCTAATCAATAATCATCAAGAAAGCAAAGATACATTTTAATCAATGTTTTCATATCAAACTAGACCTTAACCAAAAAAAAAAAAAAATCAATTTGGAAGGTTATCAATTTAACAATTGATCGAATAGTTGGGTCATCAAGTCAAATTTTCTTTTAAAAAAATAATTAATATTTTTATATTATATAAAAATAACTAATATGATTTTTTAAGTAAATTAGACTAGATCCATAGTTAGGTTTTTTCAATTTGACTAGTGATCTAGTCCTTGCAAGTCCTTGCAAGTCAGTCTCGCGGGGTTAGCAAATGTCACACTTGCATATAAATTACCAAACTGTTCCCTTCATATTTTCCCAAAAGAAGACTTCCTTGAGGCAATGGAGAGTTTTAAAATACCCTTCATGACTATTCCGTGAATTTCCTTGAGCAAGACTGGAATAAGAGAGGAATTTCGGTGAAGATATATCTTATGTTTGAAGAACAAAATCTCATGTTTGACCTGCCAAGGTCCCTCGACTTCTCCTTCTTGAACTAGTCAATGGAGTCTTTAGAGATCAGAATGTTTATTGTTTTCCTCTCGGATCGACTCTAGCCACAATGGTGTCGGAGAGAAGATAACCAAGACTTTAGCCAGTTGTTCTTACCCAGAAAGGAAATCAGCCGCCGCATTAGTATTTTTATTGATGATATTCACTACTGAAGTCATAACCAAGGAGTGTGACAACCCACCTCTGTTATGCCTCAGTTGCAATTCTTTGTTCCCACAAGCATTTAAGGCTTCGTTAGTCAGCTTTGACAATGAAGTGCCTTCCTAATAAACATGGGTGCCACTTTGTATTCTAAGAATTAAGTCCAATTCTTTTTCGTAAGTAGTAAGTGAGAGGTTGCTACCTCAAAGACTAACAGTGAAATAAGTAATGGGACGTTTGTTGTGCATAAGTATTGTTTCAACACCCAACCTGGAGGCCTCACACTCTGACGAATGGAAGAAAAATGTCTAGAAACAACTAAAGCTTTGGTCATGGCATCCTTCCTTAAGATAGGAAGAAGCTTGATTGGCTGCTTCATTCTAATAAAAGGCATTCTTTCGAAGCAATTCGATGAGTGGTCGACTAGTTTATGGCTACCATGCAACATGATTTCTCAATTAGGCCTCCCATATCAAGTTTAGAATTAGGTCTTTTACACCTACGCAAGGCCTTCCTTAAGCATCGTATTTGACAAAACTCACAACTTATTAGTAATCTCTAATCAACTCTTTTGGCTGAACTTTTTTTTTCCAATGTGAGAATTAAATTTTTCAAATTCACTTATTTATAATATTCTCCCGCATATTATAAAAGAAATTATTTGTTGGATTAACCAATAAAAACATAACATTATTTTTTTATCTTGTTAACTTTTTAAAACTTAAGAGAGACCTTAACTTCAATTGTTTTCAATAGCGATGCAGAAATTATTTTGATACGTATCTTGAGGATATCGTGCACAACATTCACCACATTTGAATTAAGGATAAAAAATTAATGGTTAAAACTAATATTTAATATTATACATATAAAAAAGATTAATAAATAAAATATAAAAATATATACAATATAAGTATTATATATATTATAATATTATGTGAAACGCAACAGAGACTTCTTTTGCGCAACTTTGTTTCAATTCTTCGCCCAATTCCATTTCGCTATCGTGTTTCTTTTAACTCTCTTTCCATTGCCATTCTCAATCTCTTTCGCGTATCACGGCTCCTTGCATTCGCTTTACCCATTGAATTTTCTCGGAAGAGTCTCATCATCTGCACATAACGTTTTCTTTTTAGTTTTTTTTTTTTTTTTTTGGTGCGCGAATAATAGCAAATCTTCATTTTCACTCTTTATGTTTCCTTTCTGTTCTCGTTACCATGCCAGAAATTCCGGAGGCATTCATGTATCGCAGGTACCTCCAGGAAAATCTCACCGTGGACCTGCACAAGTGGATGAATAAAACAAATAACTTCAAGATTCAGGATGAGGCCAGGAATCATCCAGTGGATTGCATGTAAGATTTAATTGAGGAAAGATACTGCGAACGTATACCTGAGACTTTGGACCGTAGTCATTAATATGAATAAAAATAAAAAATAAAAATCCCACCAAGAACTCTGTCCACGAAAGAATCTCACCAAGCAGACCTTTTGTTTAAAAAAAATAAATAAATTTATTTGGTCTAGACAACAAGTAGATTTTAATGGCAAAAACATCCTCAGAAATAGTTAAAAGTCACCTAGTTCTTTGCAAGTCCCTAATTACAAAGTGAATGAGACTTTAATACTTCTCTTTCTCCATTCCACAGACGACATAAATATAAATCTGTTTCTGTCAAGAAGCTTCCTCCCTCCAAATCTCAATTTCAACAACTGGCTCTGGAAACCGAGCTGAAACTGCATCGCCTCTCACTAATCACATCCTAAAGTTCCTCCAACACATCGGAGTTAATTACAACCTTGAGATATTAAAAAATCAAGGAACTCGCCCTAAAGCAGTAAGACTAACTCTGCCAAGATATTGTAAACCAAAAGTAGCCTAGATATGGGAAATTTCTTAGAAAAAACACCTTTCCCCTTCATATGTATCTGAGGTCTAAATCAATCCGTGAGATTAATCACCCAAAGAACAATAGTCGGATAATCTTATTTGCACAACCCCTGCCATGTGAGGTTGTAGCATTAGCAAAGGCACTCAGCAGGCCAGGCAAACTACTTCAGCAATACTTTCCAGATCTTGCTCATATACACAGCTAAAGACCAAACAGAAAGACCTGCTGAAACATAAAGCAAAATAACACCAGAAGCTACTAAAATTCCTGCTCCTCCAAGGCTGCACATCAAATAAAATGGAAAAAAAGGAACAGAGAAAAATGTCAGATATTTCAGAGAACAATGCATACATCATCTTTGAGCCTTCATTTTCTAAGTTTAAGAAAATAATGCATGTAGCAGAAAAGTATGAAAGAAAACCAGTTAAACCTGTTGTCTCGGGTAGCCAGGAGTATGGTTAGTGCAGTCATCTGTGTGGCAGTTTTCCACTTCCCCAAGTTATTTACAGCAACAGCCTGAGAACACACATTATTTTCCAGTTAAAAATTAGCAAATACATTAAAGCAATTGTTGCAGAGGAGGCGATTGCATCTATAAACTCCAAAAAGTTTGAAAAGTGGGGATGGCCAAGGACAAACTGACCTCTGAAAGTTTACCATTCTGTGAAGCAGCCCATTCTCTGACTGCAGACATGGTAATCTACAGAGAGTCAAAGTGATCTGTCAGATCATAGTCATAAAACATTCCATAACATTGGATGATTTAGTTAGTTCATCTACAAAAAATCACAAAAGAGAATAATTTATGGGGAGAAAGAGATTTTGCCACCAGTTATGGCAATAAAGGAACTGCAGGGATCAAGGAATATAACCTCTCGAAAAATAATGGCTATTGAAGGCACAGTTAACAACCATGGCACTTGTCCAAACATTGCAACATCCAAAGGTCTTGTACACAATAACACCAAAGTCGCAGCAACCATAAGCTGCATTAAGCAAGCATGAGAACAGAATGAGATCTCTTCAATGGTTCTCACAAACCGTACAATGTACATTTTAGTTCCATTCAACTTGCACAGAAACAGACGTAATCCACCTCCAGCAAAAGACACATACCTTATCAGCTACTGGATCCAAGAAAGCACCAAAGGCAGAGCCTAACCTCATCTAGAAGACATTTAAAGTTAGGTTCAACCCACCATGCATAACAACAGATCTCAAAATCAAAAGATGCAAGAAAATCTGGGCCCGACTTTATTTTGCACTACAGAAAGAGAGAAGATATATTGTACCTTTCGGGCGAGGTACCCATCAAGCCAATCAGTGATTGCAGCAGCAATAAAAATACTGGACGTGGTTGTTCTCCCCCACCAAGTATCAACGTAAAAGGCTAGACAGCAAAAATACGTGTGTTAGCCCCACTCAGTTGCGAAAAACAATAACTTACAATTACCTTAAGCGTCCTTGAAAACAACATGAAATGAACCAAAAAATCAAAAAAAAGAAAAATCCTATACTAAGGATAAGAGCCTGGTTTTACATGAACGATATCCATAACCCAATATATGAGTAGAAATATAACATAAAATCCCATCAAAGAGGACAAATGTCTTAGATGAAAACCTCTACAAATCTAAAATGTTGCCAAAGTGCAGAGCTCAAAGAAGCTCTCATTCAGTTATCTGGATAACCTAAATAAATATAAGATGGTAACCAAAAGTAACCAAATTTGAATAAAATCTAAATAAAGACAGCCATTTGAAACAGAATTCCCAATTAGATAAATATTTTTCCAATACGCACCGAGAGAAATTTGGGAGAAATCCCTTTATAAATAGGTAAAAAAATAAAAAATAAAAAGGAGAAAAACATCCATAAAATAAGCGTACTGCAGACGAGAAGCGGGACGGCAGCGACACGCCCAAGGGTCAAGACGGTGGGCAGAGTGAGGAATTTAGCTTGGGAATGTTGGTGGTGGTGCTTCTGCAACGGTGACGACGTCGACGACGGCGGCTGGTCCAGATCGTTTAGGGTACCGTTGCGGTGCCAGTCAACGACGTCGACCTTGTTCTCAGACCCCATGTCGGTCACAACACCCGGCCCGGGAGACAGCGAATCGGATTCGGGTAATCCTCCCGATTTCCTAGAACAGGAGGAGGAGGAGGAGGAGGAAGTAGAGTTGTTACGCGAGAAGAGAGAGAGATGCTTTCGGCCACGAAACGTAAACCCTAAACGATTGCTTTTATCGTTATTGTTGCAATGGCTATTATTGTCGTACTTATTAGAGGGGAGGTGTGCGCAGGGTAAGAGCATTATCGTGCGCCCACCCAATTTGCTATTAAAGGCTAAGGAGGATAAAGAGAGGGAATACGGAAGACTTTGAGAGGCCGCCGGGGAGGGAGGAGTAACGGTGGCTGTCGCGGTGCGTGCCCACTTGTAAGGTTTGGTACAAAGCGAAGAGACCATGCTTAGTTTCAGGCCTGGCATGGCTGCCTCCGAATCGCAATCAATTTGCAAGAAAGGTGAGAATCGGAATCCGGAATCGTTGCCCTTCTTTAATTTTCCATTTTTTCTTAGGAGGATAAGCGCCGAAAGAAAACAAGAACCCTAAAATTAAAAAATAAAAAACAAACTGTGGTCCGCCTTGCCCAGCCGTCGCCTGCCAGCGACCGTAGCAGCTAGCGTCTTATTTTCATCCGTTGTTTAAGTAGTTAACAAAAGGTTTAATATACCGAAACAATATATATATATATATATATATATATATATATATTATTAATTTTATGTTATATAATAAATTTATAAATTGATCATTTCCTCCTTTGTGGGTTTTGGGTCATTAGGGAACTCTATGACAATGCGCCAGTGCTCGTAGTCACAGCCATTCAGCAGAATTATTTTCCTTCGGAAATCAGTTGCTCTACTTTGGCGACGTGTTGTTCAGTAGTGCGTAACTCGGTGCTGAACTCTTGAACTGGGTCGGGATTTTAAACGATTCTAGCGAAAGGTGAGACACTTTAGTGGTTTTGTTTAAAAGCACGCAGGCAAATCGAGAACAAGAAGAATTTGATGAAGAAAAAGAAGAGAGGGCTTGCGTTAAAATTAACTAAATGATTTTAGTCTTTTTCTCCTTAATACCATCGAGGGTTTGTCACTTTTTTCTTTTATACCTTTTCTTTTGCTTTCTTTTTTTTTTATAAAAAAAAAAAAATCAAAACGGTGTGTATGTAATTTTATCTTTTTCTTTGGTCAAAAAATTTAAATTGCTTCTGAATGATTTTATTCTTAAAATTAATTTGTAAATTATCAATAATTTTGATCAACTCAACAAAGCCCAAAAGAGTGATATGGCATTAGGGTAAGTTCACGTTTGGATTAGTAAATTTTTTGTTTGCTCACATATAATTTAATAACTTAAAAATCATTTATTTAAAGTTAAGAACATTACAAAATGTCTATTAATAGGGTTGCTAATATTAGTTTCTTGAAAATCACCGTTAAATCATGACGTGGCATCTAGTGTTTGACGTGGCCAATAAGTACGAAACTAAGTTAGAAAAATGTGCCATGCAGGACCGCATTCCCTCTTTTACATGGTACTCTTAAAAATTCTTATTTTATTTCTCTCTTCCCATCTTCCCTCTTTATTTTTTCTCTCTCCAAATTGTTCTTCCCAATGTATGTCCTCTTATTTTTCTCTTTTTATCATCAGAGTAATCACTTACATTTTATTTTATATTTAAGTTAATAATATTAGTTTCATTTACTAGTTCAAGAATAAAAAGTATAAAAGACATTATACCTAATATTTTTCTTATTTATAGTTATAAAGATAGCTACCTTTATTAAAAACAAAATAAGATTTTGGGAAGAGACATTATATGTCTTACAAAAGAACAAAATGAGACTATAGATAATATTTTAAAAAAGACAAAAGACTCATCTTAAGAGTCAATTAGCCATTATAAACTATAGTCTCATCTTAAGTGCATACACCTTACACAGGCTCTACAACTAAAGTGAATCCACCAACATCTTTTCTAAGGATTGGCAATCTTTAATTTCTTTATTGTTATAACTCTTAGGGATTAATTATATTAGGATCATGTCTCTCTGTTGGAAGTTAAGACCCAATCCTTATGCTCCATTTGATTTACAATCAAAATTGTATCTAATTTCATAATTAATAACAACTAAGTGATCAAAAACAGTCTTTATAAGATACCTATTGGTTTTGATGGTTTTGAAGGACAAGGAGTTGGAATATTTTTGCACCCTCGTTTGTTATGCCTTGGTTGATGATAGTTTTTGTAAGTCATCACTAATTCCTTCTCAGTCAACTTGCTTATATATAGATAAGCCTACTCATCAATTTTGATTCTTTACTTCTTTAGTCATTTCCACAATAATGGATTGAGAAGGTCATTTCCACTCTTTTCCCAAAAAGTGCTAACCCTACAAAAGATTTGTTATAAAAGAGTATGTCTCGAAGTTTTTTTTTTTTTCTTAGTTAACCACAGATGCAAATAAGCTACAGGCTTTACTCCTTTATGCATGATAGCATAAATAGCATGACAATAAGGTATATTAGACACATCTCACTCTTTGCATGAACAATTTCCCTTTTGCATGTCTATAATTACCCTGACACCTCTATAAATTATCTCATACCCATTAGCACTATTAAAAATCACTACACATTCAAAACACTTCTCTCTTCCAACTTTTAGTTTTCTCCTAATCTTATGCCCAAGGCCATCCTTTTATTTGCTACAAATATCTCTATTTGTTCTTAGTCTAATCATCATTAGTAAATGAAACTAATGTTACTAACCTAAATGTAAATTAAAATGTAAGTGCCCTAATTACACACTTATGCAATACTTAGTGATTTAATTTTGAACTTAAACCATAAGAGATAGAAAAGATAGACATTAAAAAGAAAAATTTAAAGAGGGAGAGAGAAATTAAAGAGAGAAATGAGATAAGAGTTTTGGCAAGAGCCACATATGAGAGAGAAAGTGGTCTAATGTGGTACATTGTTCTAACTAAGCTTTATACTATCAGTCATATTAAATGCCATGTGGATGCCATATGATTATTTAATGGTGATTTTCAAAAAACTAATATCAGTGACCTATTAATAGACATTTTGTAATGATCCTACATTTAAATAGATGATTTTTAAGTTACTGACTCATGTGTGAACAATTAAAAACTTAATAACCCAAATGTAAACTTATCTTGATGTAGCACCCATACCTCCCAATCATCTTTTTGTTTTTGGTCTCTTTACCATTTAATTCACATTATAAGTCAAATCGACACACTTAACAGAATTTGTCAAAGTAATTAACAATGTTTTATTTTTGTAAAATATTTAAATTTTAAGGTATAAGTTGTTACATTTTAAATGTTATGTTAGATTCATTCCATAACGTAGAGTTAATATTATTTTTGTATATTAACCTTTAACAAAATGCAGTTTAATTTTTATTAGTAACAAAGGAAATTTGTACTTCAAAATGCTAAAATATAATACTTAATTCTTAATTCATAGTTGTATTTGAATTACTTGTGCACAAACAATCTAAGGAATTTTTGTTTTGAAAGGTGGTAAGTGCTAAGTTTCAATTTTTCTATTCTTATCTTATGGTCAATTACATATTGAAGAAATTAAGAAAAAATTTCTCCTTAATTTTCTTGTGTTTACATTCATTATTAAAGACAATTGAAAAAATAGTTATAAATAATCAGACAAAAAAGACAAATACACCTATTTGAACTAATGAATTATAGTAATAAATCAGCTATAACATCTAAGAATATACCATTATGGTAAATAATGAACCAATATATGCATTTCCACCATATTATTGTAGCAAATAAGCAACATTTGAAATGATTTAAAATTATTTATTCTGCAACATCTAAATTTTCAACTGTTTTCTTAAAAATGGTCAAAAAAGGATAATACAATAAAGTCTTGCATGCTCTCACTTTAATTTACATTATTTTATTTTCTTCTCCTTTTCTTAGTATATTGGAAAAGATGTGAGAAAATTTTCTCTCAATTTCCTTGTGCTTGCAATCTTTTTTAATGACATTTAAGAAAATTGCTATAAATGATCACATTAAAAATCAAATACATCTATTTAAGCTAATAAATTAGTTATGACAACATCTAAGAACATACCATTATGGTAAATAATGCACCAATAAATGCATTTCCACCATACTATTATGGTAAATAATTAACATTTGAAATTTTTGTAAAATTATTTATTTTACAATGTCTGGATTCCTCAATAATTGTTCCTTAGCCAAAAAAAAAAAAAGGCTAAAAAAAGATAACACAATAAAGTCTTGTATACTCTCTCTTTAATTTCCATTGTTTCCACTTTCTTCTCCTTTTCTTAAATACTTGGGAGATATTTAGAAAGATATAAATGTATTAATTCATGTACTTTTTTTGGTCTATTTATCCCACTTTCTTCGCTTTAAAAACATGTTAAAAACTGAATTGATAAAGACAATGACAATCTATTCTTTTAATTAGTGGACAAACAAACCCGTTTGGCAAAGTCATTATCCTTCTAAAGACTATTTTGTCTATTCTAATTTCATAACTTAAATGCTTCTCCATTCTTCTTTATTAATTCAAAGTTGAAGAATGAGATTGGTTAGTTATATGTTTGCTTTTATAAGTTGCATTTTATTTAATGACTGTGGAAATAGTAATTTCTTCAAAATTCTCTATTTATTTTATGTTTATAGTAGAGGATTACAATCATAAATGCAAATGATGGCATGGTTGCTAAGTTGGCGTTAAGGCTCCCATTAGCCTTAAAGGTTAGTGCAGATATAAGCTAATGTATAATTTGAACACTGAGATACCAAAATCATTTTTTTGTATTATTTATGCTTTTTAGGTCACAAATATCTTTAATTAATTTTGATATGATAATTTACTCTAAAGTTAATTATGAGGACATTTGGTTGGTCCATTAAGTCATTTACATTGACATTGTCTTTTACCTTAAAGAACACCAAAGGGATAAAGAAGGTATATCATAGAGGACTTAAAAGATTCAAAGAGAAAAGTGGTTAAGTAGCATTGATAATAGTTGTAGGAAGTGGTTTTGAAGTATGTTTGACTAGTTAAGGTTATAATTATATGGATTCAAGATTCATTAAGTATGTCATATTTGATTTGTCAATTAACCAATGCTTGGTTATATTTGAGGGTTAATATCCAAAAAAAATTACTAACCTTGCATGAATTAATAAATTTATCATGATCTTTCAAAATTTAACAATTTGGGTTCAATAGGACTTTTTTGTAATAAACCTACCACAATGTTAAGTTAAGCGGATATAAATCATCAAAGATAGTGACGTAGTGAAATGACAAAATAATGATAATGACATGTATTAAAAACAAAATGTTAGGTAAGATCCTCATAAGATAGAGAGATTATTGGACCAAGATTTTAGGTCCAACTTATTTAATTTTCTTCAATTAAAATCATAAACATCCTTTTCAAAATGAAAAAATTAATTATAGTCCAAATAAAATAGAAAACTAAAAACTAAACTTAACCTTAAATGCTTTCATTCCTAGAAAGGAAAAATCAAAATTCCATTAGATTAAAAATATGCTTAAAAAAAAACAAATGTAAAAATTTTTTCAAAAAAAAAAAAAACTTTTATTTCTAAATTATGATTTTTGACCTTAATGACACTTTTCATTAATCAAAATACCCAACAATTTGTAAATTCAACTAGTCAAATTAGACAAATTGATTTTCGAATAGCTAAATTTTGTCATACCCAAATAACAAAGCATTACCTATAAACCAATCAAGGTCAGAGGATGGGAAGGTCAAAAGCTTCTCTAGTCAGGTACTTAAGTCTCTCAAGTATAGTACTCCTTTCTCGAGCCACCATTTTAGCATCATAAACCTCATCTTTGCTCTCCCTTATTTCATTCTCTACATTCATGCAAAAGCCTAAGTTTCGAGTTTGCAAAAGTAGTAATCTTTATCTAGCGCTTTTTTTTTTATATATATAAATTTAAGTGGGTTTTGATCTTGGTTGTGATTTCAAACTTGGATTAGGCCCCTTAAAGGATTTAGTTTGTTGATTTTTGTAATAGTTTTTATTTTAATGGTTAGTTTTCAAAAGAATAAACAGTTGGGTGGTCAAATTAGTGTTAGTATGAATAATTTAGTTTGATTTTGGGGTTTTGGCTTTGATTTTGATGATTTAGGGTTAAGAAACTTTATTTTTAAGGGTTTCCAATTTGGATTTTTGGGCCTTTTGATTTTTTTTTTTTGAAAAGTTGAGTTTTTAGGTGGTGGATGCTTTAATTTAGGTGGGATTTGGTCTTTGGGGTTTAATTTTCGAAGTTTTATATATGATTATTAGTCTGTAAGATTATATTTGCTTAATTTTTAGCAAAATTTGTATTTTTGATGCATTTAGGGTCTGTATTTGATTGATTTTATGGATTTTCTAGCTTTTTTTAAGGTGTTGTCTTTGGTGGAATGAAAGTATTTAGGGTTACGTTTAGTTTTTAGTTTTTTGTTTTATTTGGACTAAAATTTATGTTCTTATTTTGAAAAAGAATTTTTATGATTTTAGTTGAAAAAACATCAAAAGATTAGGCCAAAGTCCATTTAGCCTAATAATATATATTATATGGATCTTATTTGACATTTTATTTCTATTATACATTAGCATCATTACTCCATTATTGTGTCATGTCACTAGCATTAATGGTTTCCATCCACTAAATGTCATAATAAATTTGTTATGAAAAGATTTTACAAAACCTAAATTATTAATTTCAAAAGTCATAATTTATTTATTAATTCACCTAAAGTTTGTGATTTTTTTTGAATATTAACCCTAGATTTAATATGTTTTGTGATTTTATAATTAGTTAAATAATTCAAATCTAAATTTTATGATATTAGGATTTAAAGTTATCTTTAATAATTTAAACTATCTTTAGTAACTAAAGATATGTTCAATAACTAAAGTAGGTTGTGAGTTTGTAATATTCCCAAGAGCAAATTCATTGACTTGTTATAAATTGCTATCCCAATAGGATTTCACTAGCAAAAATTTTGAAAAAAAAATATTTAAAACCTGTACAATGCATAAATTAAACCATAATTTTAAATATTTTTTAGTACTAATATGTAAATTGTTTGTTATAATATCTATTGGGTGTGATGAGCCTTTTGGACTTCAAGTTGAAAACAACATCAATGCATATATTGGCTCTTACTAAGTCATATCTCCCTTTGCACACTATTTAAAAGTTTTTGAATTGTGTGTGTTCATTCATACATTTTTTGTGGAAGTTGGCAAAACAAGGTGTATATTGTTTGTTTGAACCATCCATCAGTATACTGATATAATGAAGGTATAGATGTAGAGTCATACTTGATATGATGAAGTTAATTTCTAATATGCCACGTTATAAAGTAACACATTAGATATCTTAAAAACTATTACTCAATCAATTTCCTTAATTACCTAAACACTTCAAGTTGAAATAATTGTTTTGTCTACATGATGCATTTTCAACAAATTGTTATGTATTTGCAAGTATAAGTCAATGTTTTTAAAATTGGACTAGATTAATCAGTCAAACCGATAAAATTAAGAACTAAACTTTGGTGTGATTTGATTTATCTTTAAAAATCATTGGCTTTAAAAATTAGTGACCAAACCAATGAATGAGCCTATTGGACTGTGGACCAGTGAGCAAGTCATGGTTTTTTCAATTTGATTACTTCCAAAAATTAATGAAAAATTAAGGAGGTAACAAGTTTTGAACTTGAAAACAAAAAATGTTAGTGTTTAACACTAGGTTAAGAATAGTGATATGAATTCCTTTTCTATGTCATAGTTTTCTTGAAAATAAAAATCACATTATTTCCTAACTTTTTTTTCTTCTTTCTTTTTTTAAATCATGAAAGATAAAAATTAATATATATATATATATATATATATATATATATGATCTATTTATTTACATTTCATTGAAAATACATTCAATTATATATTATATTATATTGATAGTTATTTTTTTAATTTAAATTATTCTATTTATATTAAAATATTTTATTTTTCAACAACAAAATATATGAATTACTTCAAAATAAAAATATATAAATTATAAGATACTTTGTATTAAATATATTTAACTCAAATTGTTTTATCGAATCGAACTACCGAAGTTTTAATGAATATATATTGGTTCTCTTACACCCCCTTATTAGTAGTTTTCTTTCCACGGTAACTCTGGTCCAGAGATTATTGAGGCCTAAACATTCAAATGAGTTCACAGAAATGGTCACTTTCTCTGGATTATTGCGTCTGTTGAGTTTTCCATCGAGACACCCACGTTAACGCGTTAGGCAACTCAGAAGGCGTCCAATAACCGAGGAAACCGCAGGATGGCGAACTTTATCTGGCGGAGAGGATGGACGGGGCGCGCTCATATGGCCATGCACATCCAACATCGCCGCCGTCTTTTTCCTCTTGTTGACGGCAAGAAATGGATATGAGAAGCAATGAAATTGCGGCTAAAACTGTTGCGTTTTATCTGGCCATTGCCTTCTACGTCTTGAGCGTGTCCCCATCCATATAACAAAAAAATTGAAGAAATAAAAAAAATAAAAAGTAATCGGTGTGGCAATATCAGCGCCCTAATGTCGATGAACGGGCGGTAATGAGAAGCCAAGCAGATGATTTTTGGAGACCGGACGACTTCCTACGTAGTAGAGACTTTTAGATACAATGCCCCAGGCTCAATTGTACATTGCAAAAATTGTGTAGAGAAAGGGGGAGGATTGGGGGAAAAGAATAATAATGATTACAATAATAACAATATTAAGGCCAAAAAGAAACTTAACAACAAAAAGGGGTAGAGGCAAACAAAACAGGAGAAGGTTTTTGGAAGGAAAGAAAAAGGCTCTTCCTCTATTGCAGCACAGCCAAGCACCCAACAAATTCAACTGGCATATAACAATGCATTTTCATCCAATAACTGCATGCCTTTGAAGTCCACTCCGGTGTGTCCTCTGAATCACGAATATACATCCATTTAGAAAAGATGCCCTGCGGTGACAAGGCCTCTGGGACCAAACCAGATTGCATCCTGTTGCTGCTAAGTCTTTCCCATTAGATTCACTGTTCTCTTCTATTTCTAGGAGTAGAAGAGCTACTGCGAGAGCCCTGAACTGACTGTGTCTCGGGATCATACTTTTGGGAAGCAAGATAACTAAGGGCTGTGACTACATCAGCTATGAGGGGTCGCATATTGGGCTGTTCTTGAACACACATTGCAGCAACAGCAAGTGCTTGATACAAGCCCCTTACCGGATATTTTCCTTGCAGCAGCGGGTCTGCCATCTGGGCAAATTTCCTTCGGTCTTTGAATAAGGGCCGTGCCTGTGCCATCAAAATAACATTAGAATTTCAATAACCACCTATCATCAGAAATAGCATGCTTAAAGACTGAACTTTGTCAGCTTTGATTCAAAACAATTCAACATCATTGCGCTAAAATATTTTGTCCCTCAACAGGAATACCCGGATTCTAAACCTGCATTCCATGAACAAGAAATGGCATTACATATCCAGAATATATAAAAGCTACAGTTGCAACCCAGGTAATAATAAGCAAGCTTTCATCATGGAAATTGACAGAATCCCGAAGTTAACATGTCATACATCTCAGGGCCAACAATCAATTTTCAATCTTCTCACTCAAAATGATAGTCTGTTAGTTGAATGGCCATGCACACAATCTCCAAGGATTCTGAACCCAGGATATAGAATTGTGAACCTATGCCTGATGGACATAAGCCCAGTCAGGACTACCAAAATTTGATTTTAGCTGTAATCTTTTTTTCTCCAAGAAGAAGAAAAGCAATCTAAATCTAAAGGAGAAAAAACACGAGGACATAAAAATTTGCATCATTGAAAGATCCTCTCAAATATAGACAGTACAGACACTTCGTGGCACAAGAAGCAATTTATCCCAAGTCATAACCATCTGTCAGCTATAATACTCTTGGTAAAGTTAGTGACTATTTTACATGGCTTTTGCAAGTCTCAGTTGTCGCAATGTTTTAGATTCACCAGGAGGTCTATTGTGCATTTACCTTTATTTGCAAGAAATTTATCCTTCTCTTAAGTCACTCAAATGTATTCCAGCTTCATTTTTTCCGAGCATCACCTAAAAGGTAGTTCTTGACCAATGATTTCACATCTCAATTAAGGAGGTAGTTCATAATTACCATTCTGTTACAAATTATATGCCTCAAGTGAAGGGATCTTTACCATTTAATACAAACACATAGTACCTACTCTTAATTCAGACATGCTGGTCTGCAAATGTTAATCTCCAACAACAAAATATATGTTATTGAATGCTTCATCATTTTGCACATGTAAAGAAACACAAGTTTTTGCAAGCAGTCACTGCTTGGTGGCCAAAAGGAACTCCATTCAAAAGTACCATTTAGCATGCAAATTATGCAAGAAGTTCTTTCTCTCACAATTTTAATTAAATGAGGAGGAAAAAAAAATTAGACAACAAATGGTCATCCTTCATACATTGCACAGCCATAAATATCTGAGATATCATATCTCATTAGAAAAAAAAAAAAAAAATTAATAGCACTACCAAACCATAGATAAAGACAATGGCCCCTTACCCATGCAACCAGGTTATGCTCCCCAGTACCTCTTGAATTGTCGATGGCTTTTCTTCCAGTAATAATTTCAAGCAGCACAACACCAAAGCTGTACACATCTGATTTCAGAGTAAGTTGACCCGTCATTGCATATTCAGGTGCACAATATCCATAGGTGCCCATCACTCTCGTGGACACGTGAGTCTTATCTCCAACAGGGCCCAATTTTGCCAATCCAAAATCAGACAGCTTGGGATGATAACCTTCATCTAGCAAAATGTTTGAGCATTTCAAATCACGATAAATTACAGGGGGATTAGCTTTATCGTGCAAATACTCCAAGCCCTTAGCAGCACCAGCAGCTATTTTCATTCTTGTATTCCAGTCAAGTTGTTTTCTATCTGGAGGTAGATCTACAACACATAACCAAATAAAATGGAAAATTACTGATACATGTAAAAGACACCACATGAACAAGAAACCAAAAGTCACTCCACTGACTTAACAAGAAACAGAAATATAACACATGAATTCTCAAGCCAATAATCATGGACTCTTAAGCAAACTTATGTGTCACACGTCTCACGCAGTATGGAGATGTATGAACAGAAAATTATTATGAGATGGTAGCAGAAGATCAATAAGATTCTCATAATTGTATCTAAGATAAGAAGATAAACACCTTGCATTCAACTAAGATGCCCAAAGGTAAGTAGCCAAAAGCTTTTTTGGTGTAATAGTCACAAGACAGGTTTGAGTTGTGGAAAGTCTCTCTATAAAAACTGTGTACATTTGACCCTTCCCTAGACACAAATTATGGTAGTCTCATGCATTGGGACGCCCTTTGTTTATATCTATTACCACACAGCCTTCATCTTGTAACTCTTCTTATGCTTCAACTTCTTCCCAGCATGTCAAAAACACAAGGACCATGAACCTTCTGCAGCCAAAAGGCTAGACACAAGGATAGTGCACATACCATGTAGATGATCTTCCAAAGATCCTAATGGCATGTATTCATAAACCAAAAGTCTTTGGTCTCCATCAGCACAGTAGCCAATCAAGTTAACAAGATTGGGATGGTGAAGTAAGCTTAACATCAGTACTTCAACTAGGAATTCCCTGTTTCCTTGCAGCCCATTACGATCAAGTTGCTTGATAGCAACAACCTACAGCAAATAAAAGAACACAGTTAAGTTCTGACCACAAGCCAATTATACATGATCCAAACTTAAAGCCTTGAAAACTGATGAATGATAACAGCTAGTAAATGAGCCAGGCATCCCTTGATGAATCCCCATGGAAAAAAGCCTGGAACCATTTGGAGCTAACCACAGAACAAGTTCAGCAAGATAAATATACCTAGCAATTTCATCTAGATTAAAAGTGAAGATGATTCTTGGAAAGACTTCTCACTTAACATTCTTCTTTAGACAGACTACGTATTGCACAAGGGCCACATTTCATACAGAGAATTAAGTCATTACTTTGTGCATTTGCAATTTTCTCTAAAAAAGTGATATTTAACCAACCTGACTAGTGCTTTCCAACCTCCCTTTATACACTCGGCCAAAACCTCCTTCACCCAAAAGACAATCAGCCCTAAAATTCTTTGTTGCAGCAGCCAACTCGCGAAATGTAAATGTATGTGCCGCAATATGATTAGAATCACCCTCCTTATGAGCCTCCTTCTGTGCCTTCAATTTATCTGTAGGAGTAACCGTGAAACAAAATTCATTCAACATTTTTCAAATGCGATTGAAGAAAAGAAAAGAAAAATAACACTCACTATTCCATTAGACAAACTCAAAGGTACTTGTGACTTTAAAAATCAAAAAACTATTTTTCTTGACATTGTTTAGAAAGACAAGAAGCCTCACAACAAAACAAAACAGTTATTCAAGAAGGACCAAAGATTGGAAATTTCTACTTGCATGAGACAGGAAAAACATCTCTCATTTATGGATGTTGCACATTTCTTCAGCAAGCACTGCTGATCATCAAAACATAATGGAACTAGGATTGATTTTTTTGAACTATTTAAGTTCTAGCATACCCTTGCAAAGAAAATTAGACTTGAGAGTCAAAAGTAGAAAATAAACCTTCAACCAACTATCCAATGATCAAAGGAACTCAATATTTCAACCATAATGATATCATTCATCCCAGCATTGCAATTAGCACTGAGACTAAAATTAGAAAAATATGAGTCATAGAGAAATTGCTATGCAAGCAAGCAACTGAGCTGGTGGCAAGGAGATTAACAAATCCTTCAGCACTGTATTTAATCCATAAATACAAAAACGTGAACAAAAATTGATTTCAATTCAGCTTCATTGATCTTCCAGAAGTTGATGTAAACAATTATATGCAGCACCAGAAGCCTCAGTTCTAATTGAAATGCCTTCCATTTTGCAGTCATATGTTTGGGCCGTTATCCCCACCCATATCTAAAAAGCTGGAAAAAAAAAAAGAGCTAAAACATATACGATGAATATACACTGGATGCATCTAGGGAGTTGAAAAGACAACAGTTTAAGATCCTAAAACGCTTTCAAGAACGTCGTCGTGCATAAGACTCTCCGCTAGGAGCTTTTACATAAGCACAAATTCCAAGTCGTTAAACAAGCATTAGCACAAGATGCCCCTCAACCCCAAATCTTCAATGCCTGGCCAAATACCAACATTGCCCCAAAGAGAAAAATTGATGGAAAAATCAATGAGGCACAGATTTCACCTGTTTTGCAATTTTATCCTCCATATCCACCACAGATCAATTCAGATGCCAAAAAACCCAGAAAAAAAAATATCAACTACAAAAATTACAAAAATGACCAGTTTCCCTAAATTTGAACGATTTGGCATCTCACGGTTAGATGAAACCCAGTCAAGATTAAATTGATATAACAGTATAATGGGTAAAGATTAAAATTCGAAGCTTTAACAGTCAGTAGCCAAATTGGTTAAGGGTTGTAATTGTATTAGCCAAAATACCTGAAGACGACGAGATCTGATCATCAGGCCTGTTCTTCCGCAGCTTCTTTTCATTCTTGCCTGTCTTTCCAGCACATGGAAACCAACCCATGATCCCTTCTCTTTCTTGTTTAGGAGAGTATATCAAGCAGGAGCCGGAGCCAGAGAGAGAGAAGCAGAGAGAGAGAGAGAGAGAGAGAGAGTGCGCGTGTGAGATTTCAGACAGATGGCTGCTCCAGTTTTGTATTATATCTCTAGCTCAAGAGCCCTTTGTCGCAGGGATGTCCTTGTGTCGTGTCTTGGAGTTTTGCAAACTGCCGCTCGACTTTACTTTATTTATGTAATGAGAAAATTATTATTTTATTACAATCATATTATTTTTACATGTCTACATAATTGGAGCCTGTGTGCTGGAGAATGGACCCGTTCTGCGGCAGTTCAATATTGATATAAATCATTTTTTTTATGTAAATTCTTCATTTTTTGTGAGTGGGTTGATATTTGAATCACGTTAAAATAAAAAAAATAATAATAAAATTCAGGTGGATTCCCTTCTTTTTTCAGTTAATAAAGACCAAAAACTCTGCATAAATAAAGAGAAAGCTTTTATTTTGCAAATAAACTCATAGTGCTAATATATAAAGCAACATAACTCTGGCTGTATATAATAGGAATCTCCGAGCATAAACCAATTACGAAAACTAATCAATTATATTCTGACTGTGAAAAAACAAAAAAGGAAAAAAAAGAAGAAAGAAACGCCTGAGCAAATCCCTTCTCTTGTATGCAAAAATTCAATTACGACAAACCAGAAGTGTTATCAAATGCTTGAGCTCCTCTCATTTATAACATAAAGTCGTATAATTTAAAAATCAATTCTTCGTTTTTGATGTGCAGTCGATATTTCGGTCGTAGATAAAATTTTAAAATTCAAATTCACTTGCTCCTTTTCCATTAATAAAGACGAAAATTATTCATTTCGAATTAAAAAGAGTAATCAATTTAATATGATTGATCATGTTATATATTATTAACATAACAATAACACAATCAGTCATTAGATTGCTTCAGACGAAACTAACAGCCAACGGGGCATTCTTACCTATTGTTTCATGCAATCTGTGGCTATAATATGGTAAACTCACTTCCATAAATGCTTACCAAAACCAAAATAATCATTTTGTTAAAATTTCTCTCTGTCTCTCTTAATTCGAAAAGAAATGGAATTTTGAAGCCTACACATCATTATCATCTGGTTTCAAGCGGAAGGTTTTAAAAAGGAATAATTTCTTTTTCTTTTTCTTTTTTTAAATTTTGTTGGTAAAAGCCCGTTTAAATGGGTTCTGAACAATGAACATAACTTGCTTGACGAGCAAAAGAATTATCAAAAATTGATAGATTAGGAAGTTTTCTGCATTTTCTACTGAATTGAGTTTATATTTTTTCTTTCATTGATAAAAAAAAAAAATAAAGGTAAAAACGTAAAAGCCGTGATTTATAATCTTGTACCAATGCGGCTGCCAGTGTCTGGGGGACTTTGAAAGAGAATCCAGGATGCCTGTCGGCTATTCCGACAAAAGGACGATTCATCAAACATCTGCATACGCGGCCCCGACCCAAGAATTCATTATTCTTTCTCCTACGGCTTCTTCTTGTCCTTGGAACCTTTTTTTTTTTGCCATATTTGTCATTCGTGTTCCACGGCCGATGGCTAAAAGATAACGACCGTCTAAATTGGCTTCGCTGTAATTGCTTAACAACTAGATCTCTCTCTCTCTCTCTCTCCCTCTCTCTCTCTCTCTCTCTCTTTTTATTAGAAAGGTGTCAATATGTACAAGGTAATATCATAGGCTATTGGTTGTATGTTTTCATTTGCTTTACAGTAGATCACAAGGTGTGAAAATATTCAAAAAAAATGGCCCTTTTTTCATTTGCTCTATTGGGGTTCATTCTAAATCTCAGAAATTTAGCTGTTCCTTTTAACAAAACAGAAAGGATCATGGTGCACTAGCTGGTGGCAAATGGCTACAGCCTTTTATATCTATATATATAACTCTTAAAAATCTTCAAATTCTAGTACTAAACTAATTACTGATTTTTTAAACCCTTTGCAACCTAAATAACAAGTTTTTTTTTTTTCTACACTGTAAGAATCTCTTACTTATATAATACATAAAGAGAATTTCTTTTGCTCTTTTGAAAGTCAGAGAAGCTGTAAAGACAAAACCTCACTGAACATTTGCCTCATTATTACTTTTATTAATGCAAACACAGTATGGTTACATACACATTCTTTATAACCTCTATATAATGGAGAGGGAGTTTTCACTCTCTTAAATTTCTCTTTATTGAGTCAAGTTAGTCAATTAGGAATGGAATGACCTAGTTCAATAACATTTATATTTACCGCTCACAAATAATAGGCTAGAACTCAAAAGATTTTCAATATTCAATTTTTCATAAATTATTCATATAGGTAAATAAATTATGTGACTTATAAGTACATGACTTTGATAAGGATGTACGGTAGTTATAACCCTACAATGTGAGTTTTGTTATAGTAAATTTAGTGTCTCGCTGTACTTTAAATGTATTTTATTATATCAATTTCAACTTATTATATCATTCTTAAGTTGAATTAGACTCCATTATATTTACATGTATCTACAATTATATTTCATTCACTTAAATAATTATAATTGATTAATTAATGAATACATATAGAAGATATTAGACAACAACCATCTTCCTTTTACATTATTTTCCTTGATTATAATTTAATAATTTTTCTAAATAATATTTATTTTAAAAGGTCAAATTATTTTTAATCATAAGTAATATATAAAATTAATAAATATCATATTGTAACCTTAAAATAAAGTTAAATTTTACATGGGGCATAATTTTAATGTCACTATACCTTAAAATACTCACACAATAAAAAAGAAATGATCGATTCTTTTATTTTACTTATTGATCAATTAACGCATATGATAGGAAACATGTGTTACCATAATCATTCTCTTTAAGGAGTGTATGTTATTAAATTCATTTTTTTTTCTTATAACATCACCATATAAATTTTAATTCAGTTGCTCTCATACTTCTAACTTGAGTTTTGTCATAATCATACTTTTCACTCTTCTCACAAATACATGTACTAGGACAAATTATGTAATTATCAACACTTGGTATGATACTACTAATATAAGTATAACAAGAAATAAGTTCTTTTATTATATAATAACAAATAGTCATAATGTATTATAATATATTAAATTTTATGAAATCTTATAAACTTATCATGTGACTGAAACATATCTCTTAATATTGGTTTAGTCATATGTCAACATATAACACAAAGTTACATCCTTTTGTAACATAATGTCTCTTGCAAAATTACACTTGTTATCAATGTGCTTGATTCTATAATGATACATGAGTTCTTTTGTATATGTAATAATCACTTGACTATTGCATTACAATGTAACCACTTTCTGTTGATCACTATATACTTCCAAATGTTTCAAAAATCTCTTGAATCAAACTACTTCTTGTTATACAATTAAGTAAGTTATAAATTTTGTCTTCATCATTAATAAGGCAATAAAGGTTAGGTTATTACTATTTCATTAGATGGCACCACCATTTAGTAAGAACATATATCATGAAATAGATTTATGTTATCTATGTTTCCTCCCAAATTGACATCTAAATAGGCAACTAATGGTACATCATTTTCTTGATAATATAATGAATAATCTAAAGTGTTCTTAAGATACTAAAGTATTTTCTTCATAACTTACCAATGTGCTTTTTTTTAGGTTAAATTGTTAGCTATTCACCAACCCCACAACATAACAAATTTTAAAGTGAGAATACATTATAGTATATATCAAATTATCCATTGCAATGAATAAGACACCCTTTTTCATTTCTTCATGTTTTTCTTGTATTTTAGGACTCATTTTAATGTTAAGACCATCTCCTTTAGTAATTAAAATGTTAATAGGTTTACAACTTTTCATTCCAAATTACTTAAAATTTTATAAATGTAAGGCTCTTATGATAAGACTAAGAGTCTTTTGGAATGATCTTTGTAGATTTTTACTCCTAATATATAAACGACCTTACTTATGTTCTTCATTTCAAAATTAAAGTATAAATATTTTTTAATAGTGGTGACAAATGCCATATCATTTTGAGGTAGTAAAATATTATTTACATATAGAGATGAAATTATAAATTTGTTTTCAAATCTCTTAACTCATATGAAATGATCCTTATTAATTATTATGAAGTCATAATGAGACAATTGCACAATATAACCTCAAATATCAGTGTTTAGATGATTGTTTTAGGTTATAAATTAATCTTTGAACTTAACAAACTTTATTCTATTGATGTTAAACAAAATAAAAGCTCTTAATTGTTCCATATAGATTCCCCATTTAGCTCTCTATTAAGAAAAATAATTTTAACATCTATCTAATGTAATTTTAGGTTTATATTTACAACTATAGTTAAATTTAGGTAAATTGTTGTTCCCACAGCCTTGTATGGGTTGTAATTGTTGTCAACTAGGGTTAAGTGTGCAAGAAAGTAAAGCCACATGGAAGGGCAAGAAAGTAAAGCCACATTGAAGGGCAAGAAAGTAAAGCCACATGGAAGGGCAAGAAAGTAAAGCTACATTGAAGGGCAAGAAAGTAAATCTGCTGTGTAAGGGCAAGAACGTAAATCCACCATGTAAGCCCTATTAGGGTTTCATGGAAGAGAGTATATAAAGGCCTTGGAAGACAAAACTAGGGCAGAGGGCCAACACAATTGAATAAACAGCAACCCTACAGCAACCGGCCAAAAGGAAGAGAGAGCAGAACGGTAAGAGATCAGAAACAACACCACCAGGAGAGCAAACCAGAAACGTCACCACTGGGAGAGCAAACCAGAACGTGCAACCTCCTGCAAGCAAACTGCAAGCAAACCAGAAACACGTCCTGCAAGCAAACCAGAAACACGTCCTGCAAGCAAACCAGAAATACATCCTGCAGGCAAACCAGAAACGCCTCCTGCAAGCAAACCAGAAACACATCCTGCAACCAAACCAGAAACGCACAACCAGCAAGAGGAGAAATAAGAAACAGACCACCCGGAAGAGAAGACAGCAGACCTGGTATCCGTGAGACCACCCGGAAGAGAAGACAGCAGACTAGAAGCGTGAGGCAGGGCAAGAGACGTGAACCAGAAAAACCAGTAGTGTAAGGCAGGCCAAGAGACGTGAAACAGCAGACTAGGAGCGTGAGACCAGAACGTGCAACGGCGTGACTGATCAGAAGCGTGGGGCAGGCCGTGAGACGTGAAACGGCAGACCAGAAGCTTGAGTGCAAGCTGTGAAACCGTGAGACGGTGAAAGCAGGAGCTGTGTGAGACAACCTAGAGAAGGAATTTGGCGAAGCATCGGAAAGAACTCAACGTATTTCTAGATTTCTTCAAGAGAGGTTAGAGAGCGTTACGGTGAACTTCTAAGCGGCAGTGGAGCAGCCTTTCAATTCAACAGAGGCAAGACAAGCTAGACGAAGGGTAGACACAGTAAGTGACACTCTTTGTATTGTACTTGCTTAGTAATTGCAATAGTGAAAGGAGCAGAAGATTAAGACATCCATTGTAACTGGAATTCTCAAGTATAGTGGATAGTCTCGGTAAGGGAGAGTCCCTACCACCGTGGATGTACGTCACGTTGACGGAACCACGTAAATCTCGTGTGTCCTTAATTTGCTTTACGTTCTGTGTTTTGAATTGAGTTGTGAACGCAGCTAAAGTATCAGCCAACCCATAACCTAACGAAGACCTAAACAAGAACATCCGAATTGTCTATTAGGCAAGGTGTCTGAAAGGTGACTTTGGGGACTATTGTGATTAGTAGGTAGCAATAGATCTACCTTAGTCGAATCTGAGAAAGAGTTCGCTTTTAAGAAGAGATTGAAGTTGTTCACTTTCCTGCGAATTGTGAATTGTGGTGATACTGATTCACCCCCCCTCTCAGTATCACAAACTAGTAGATCCTAGGGTGAAGTTGGGAACTTCATAAATTAAAATAAAACTTAATACCAATAAAAAGATTTCCTATAGTTTTTTATGAATCAATCCATCTTATGTTTAATTTTAAGAAATCATTTATTCCTAATAGTTTTGCGTCCTTAAAGAAAATTTATCAAGTCTCAAGCATGGTTAGATTTAATGACTTCCATCTCTTCTTCCATCATCTTCATTTATTTTTCCTTAGCAGGGTATAAGAAAGCCTCAGACACTATTTTAGACTCTTTTTCATCACGATGAGCAATCATAAAGCTTTTTTTTTAACTTTAAAAGGATGATGTAAGATACTTTTATGATTGTTTTTGCATAATATATATTCATATAACTTTGCACAACTTATGATATAATACTCCCACTAAAATTTTTTGCACTAGAATTGATAGCTTAAAGCATTTTTTCATCTAGTTTTATTAATTGATTTAATACATTATAGCCATCTTGATCACTTATCTCATAAATATGAAAATTCTTATTAATATCACTCATACTAGGAAATTTATTTTCTAAAAATGTGACATTGCATAATTTCAATTCTAAAATAGTTTTATCAATATGTTAATGTTCACAATATCTCATAAAAAATACACTTTTTTTTTCTTTTGAACATAATTTTTCATATTTATGAGGTAGATCATGAACATAAGTTACTAACCCCTAAGGTTACTTATGTCAAGCTTTTGATTGACCATAATTCAATAATATGGTTAAATATATAAGTGGCTATCAATAAAACATCACTTTAATAATATATCAGAAGATTCACCTAAGCCATAATGGATATAACCAACCTTAATAAGGTTTTCTTTCTCTTCTTTATAATACCATTTTGTTGTAGAGTTTGAGAAATAATTAGTTATCTAGTTTTACCCTTTTCATTATATAGTTTCCTTAAATTATTAAAAAAGATATCCATATCCCCAATCAAATCTTAAGGTTTAAATTTTTTTTCTTTAATTAATTCTTAATTATACTTAAATATTTTTTTTAAACAATCTAATACTTTAGATTTATAGAAGATCATTTAAACATGAATATAACACCTATAATTATCTATGAAAATAATGAAATATAAGGCACCATACCTCACCTTCACACCTATTAGATTATATATGTTAAATGGACTAATTGTAACGAAAATTCAACTTTAATAACCTTGTTAAATAGTTTTCTAATTACTTTTCTTACCAAATAGTATTGGATTGTAGATAATTTTATTTTAAAGAGTGAGTCTAAAAGACTCTCTATAGCTAATATATTCATTCTCTTTTAATTAATATGACCTAGTATAGTATGTTAGATATTTGTATTTATAACACTACTGTTAAATGATGCAATTATAGAAAAATAACAATTATAAATATTGAACACATTATAATTAGTATCTAATACAAATAAAACATCTAATATATGTATATGACCAACATAAGAAAGTTTCATCATAAATGTTTACACCATGACTTTTGAAAATAAGTTTATAGCCTAAATATAAAAAAACAAGAAGCGAAACAAGATTTTGTAAAATTTTAGGTGCATAAAGAACATCATAAAGTAGTAGGGTCCAATCATCTTACATTTCTAATTAACTAGTGTCAATTCCTTTAACTTTTACCTTTACGTCATTCCTAATATACATGTAATTCAATGGAACTCCAAATATACTTCTTGATTTTTAGCTATATGGTTTATGGCTCCGAAGTCTAAATTCATAAATGATTAAATTCAACAAGTAGTATCGAGCTGGCAACATTAACTAAACAATGAAAAGTAAAAGTAAAGGATACCTTTTTTAGTTTAATGTAAATATGAGTGAAATGATCTAGTTCATTATAGTTGTAACATGTTATCTTAAACTCATCCTTTTTCTTATTACCACACCTCTTACAACAATCATTCTTATTTTTTTCTTAGGTTTGTTCATTCCCTTTTTCTTCCTTATGATGCTTATAATGCCAATTTGCATTTCAAACAAGAAATAACCTTTGAACTAGTATAAACTTTAGCCACATTCATTTGACCAAAGGACTTAGTAGCATTATGACACTCCCCTAAAATTAGATGGTGTAAGATATCTTTAAAGTTCTTAATGGTCTCATTATGCATTATATTGATTTTCATGTACTCCTAGTTCAAAGGAATAGTGCAAATGATAGCTAAAACTTATTACTCATTCACTAGGTTATGGTTAGTTAATTTAAGCTCCTTGATCATATACATTAACCTTAGGTATTGTCTTATGTTATTATATGATGTATTCATATAGATGTTAAAACTAACTGTAAGCTCTCTTAGCCTAGTGGTAAAAGTACCCTTAAACTTGTTTTTCAAAGTTAACCACATTGTCTAAGCAATCTCATATTACTTAAACTCATAA
Source organism: Bruguiera gymnorhiza (assembly GCA_020883675.1). Taxonomy (NCBI): domain Eukaryota; kingdom Viridiplantae; phylum Streptophyta; class Magnoliopsida; order Malpighiales; family Rhizophoraceae; genus Bruguiera; species Bruguiera gymnorhiza. The sequence continues at coordinate 3,940,473 of JAIRCJ010001050.1, forward strand.
ACAAGATCATCCTCCACATTTTTAAGCAAAGTAATGCAAGCAATACAATTCTTTTTTTTTTTTTTCCAAACCTTAAAGGTCTCTTAGTTTCATCTTTGCTTAGTTAAGGAACTCTCTCCAAGGTATATCATAACATAATTAATGGTTTTCAATACTTTATGCTCTTTAAAGATATACTAAGCCCCGTTGTATCAAATGTTATAGTTTTTACCATTCAACTTATTTTGCTTATTAAGCCCACCTATATTATTCTTTGTAGTCATAGTTATGACAACCTTTGAAAATATTTAATAATAATTAGTACTAACACTTTAACTCTAGATTAACAATATTTTAAATTAAGTCAAAGAATCAAAAGTTCACGATGTTCCAAATCTTCTTCTTCTTTTATATTAATACTAGATTATTTTAATTTGTGAAAAATTCAAATTTTTAAGTAAAGATTCATGAAATCTTCCCAATCTCGTAACTCCTACTAAAAAACATATCCTTTAAATATTTTAGTCATGCTTGTAATGTACAAATGTCGAGCATAATTAATGATAATTAAACACATATAATTACATAAAGTAAATTTGCATACATAATATCAAACATAAAACAATATGTACAATATCATCATTCATCATAACTAAAATTTAAATATCTTTTTACATGTGATTCAAAAAAATAAATAATAATAAGCTTAAATTAGAGAATTGCTTACTAGTGAAGCCTTATCCTTCACAGTATTATAAATAACCCTAAGTCTAACTTTTAAAAACCATGAACCTCTCTCCATTTTACCAAAATAGATATCCCTTGTAGCTTGGAGATTAAGACTTACAACAACGCAACAGAGCACCTTATGACATGCTTGACGTGACACTTTCATGCTTTTTTAAGAACATCCTCTAGATTATCAAACCACTTAATGATACACCTTAGTTCTCTAATAGTCCGTTAATGACTTAAGCATAACAACAATCTTTATTTTCACTTTAAGTCCATTAAACATTGACATTTCAAGATAATTGACTAAAAATCTCATATATTTAACATGTCTCATAAAGTCTTCATCACTTCTCATTTTGCATTCTTTAAACATGCAAACAAAAAAAAATTATTGATAATGCATAACTCTCAATTATTCTCAAAGCTTAAAATTCATTCTTCTAATGCACTTACTAAAATCCCTTTTAGTTGGAGTTTGGATCAAATGAATCATATTCTACCTTAAAACATAACTTAAAAGAATATTAATAATTACTAGTATTACACGTGTCATTTTTATAATATGCTAAATTTTTAAAATATATAATATCAGAAACTTATATAACACCAAATTATAAAAATTTTGATGTAAATTTCATATTTTCTTAATATTCATAATAATTATTATTAATTTTTAAAGAAATTATTATTTTTCAAAAAACTCAAAAAATAATAACATTTATTAACACTAAGCAATATGTGACATTTTGTAATTAGGCAACAAACACATAAAGTAAATTGATTAAGGATGACACTAGTCAATATAAGTTGCGTGGCAATGTCTTAATAGTAGGCATACTATCTATGCATGGTCTTGCCTATATTAAATCATCCTAGCAAAGGTTGTGCTCGAATCACCTTGCAAGAAAGTGTAGTCCATGTGTTGCCTTCCAAACTTCTAGTGATTGTTAAATTTTAAGGAACATTACAATTATGCCTATTTAATTCTTTCGTATAGTTTGTTTTAGAAAATAATATTTGGAACTATGTGTTTGGAAAAATATCTAAACACATAAGACTAGAAAAGATTTTGAATATTATTCATCTTCTTAATTTTCAATTTCAATTGAAAACTTTCATACTTGATTACTCTCAATTGGTCCATTTAAAATTGACAAATAATATATGATTGAAAAACCCATAATGAGTACTTTTTATTCATGTGATTTTTTTGTTTTGAAATTGTTATCTATAATGTTAATTTTGAAAAATAACATATGGCAAAAAGTTTGATTTCTAACACAATACACAACTAAAAATCTTGAAATTTGGACGGTGTGTCAACAATTTCAGTATCTTTAGAACAAAAAATATACATAAGTATCTCACCATATGCAAAATTTTCTAATAAGATAACAATTATGTAAGAGAAATGAATTGCTAGATGAATTAACACAAAAATACACAAAAATTAAGTACAAAAAAAATAAAATGGAGCAACAACTTTCATACATTTTTCATGCCAATCTAAGAAAACTATGATACCAATATAATATAATATAATATGGATAGAAACATAGTTATCCTTAAAGACCATCAAATCCTAGTAGCAAACTAATTATCACCTTGTTGGACTCTTTTGCAATCTAAGATGATATTACTAAATATGATAACACCTTTTCCCATAATATATAAACCTCTTACTTATAAAATTAATAGAGAACTTCCTTTTGTTTTGTCTTGAAAACAAATAGTTCCAATTGTGCAATGTGTGTTACATTGGATTAACTGGGCGAGTCATGCAAAACTCAATAAACCTAAAGTATGTAGATGGTATCACATAAAATATGTTAGTATAAAATAAAATAGTATAAGATTTGACAAGTAACTAGTTTATTCCATGTTTGGAATTATTATGAATAGGATAGTCGATATGGGTTTAAATATCAACAATATTTTTGTAAATATTGCATAAAATATATTTTTTTACAAAGAAATCAATAGACAAAATTTTTTGTTTTTATGGCGGTTAGCAATAGTAGTGATAATGGCAATGGTAATGACAAAGAAAGCGGTAATTAGTAGTAGTGGTAATGATGGCATGTTGAGAATGATGGCAACAACGATGGTATTGGTAGTTATATGACAATAATCGTGGCAGTGATAGTAGTGATGGTGATAATGGGCTAAACATCATTTGTACTTAGATAAAAGATATTTTGGAGATTAAGATTAGCTTAGGTGATGCAATTGTCTAACCCTTGGAGATTGATGAAATAACACTGGCACTTAATATTGAGATGACAATTTCATACTAATCTATTAAAATAACTCTTAAAAGAATATAATAAGATAAAACTAGTTTATTTTATACTATTGTACCATATCTTATATACCAAACATTCGCTTAATAAATTATACCAATTTTATGAAGATTCAAATAATAGTTGATTTCTTACATGACAAGCTTTTTGACTTATTAAAGTAGGTTTTCTATAGATCACAAAATACATTTTAATTCTCATCCATTATATGGTATAAACATGTATGTAGCTTAATTTAAGCCAAATTGATTTTTGTATTTAAATTAAATTATTAGTGATAGTTTGAAACTTTTCAAAACCATAATCAACTTGATATAAAAGTAAAATTAGTTAAATTATCATCAGTAATTGTGAGTTGTTTTAATTAATTTGACAATTAGAATCATGTTCATTGAAACTAAAATTGTTATTATGTCTTTTATTTTGCCAACTTATCTAATAAACAAAAATCATTAGTGTCCAAATATTGAATTTCTAGTATAAAAAAAACAAATTAAATGATAAAAAATAAGTAATTGAAAATGCAATAAAAAATATATGAATAATATATGTGTATTTTATATATTGAGTGTAAAAGGTTTGTGAATTGTAAGGATGATTGGGGTTTTTTTTTATCCTGTGATTTATGTATTCATAAAATATATTTATAAATTTTAATATTACAAGACAGTTTAATTTAGTTTTAATAATTTTGCAACTTATAAAACTATAAATAAATTATTAAATGTAGTTTACTTAAATTATAAACTATATCTAAATTATTTTCAACAATTTTGATGGATTTGATTTAGTTTTTAAGCGAATTAGTCGATTAGATGAAAACCTCTAGTGTGGTATATAAGGTTATGAATTACATAATCATAATTTTTTTTAATCATTTAAGTGTTATAATAATAATATTAGTAAAATAAAAATAAAACTTTAAATTAAATTAAAGTTAAGTATATGATTTTTTTGTTAATTATTTTTTAATTATAAATTAAATTGATATAATGTGTAACTATGTTAAATCTTTTTTAATCATCGGGGTCTATTTTTATTTATGGCATAGATATTGAGTAGTAACAAATTAATATTGCGAAGAGTGAGGGCAACTTGTAAAAGATGATTTATTTTTCTTAGACATATTGTTTGATAAATATAGTTTAATATGGTATAATTATATCACATAGATACATTTAGTATAACATAATAAAATTGTATAAAAATAATAAAAAAAATCATATAGAAGTTATATATTAACAATTGCTATCTTCAATAATATAAATAACACTGTATTTGTATTTACCTGTGTCCAGCAAACAATGCCTGTTTCTCTTTGGTCCAACTGGGCCGGTGTTGATGTCAAACCCAATTTGATTATTGAGCCCAATCTACGAACTCATTTCTAAAAAGGAAAGCCCGCGCCAACTTGAAGGGAATGACCAAAAGCCCAAATATCCCAGACAATATTTAATCGCCTGTTGTAAAGTTTAGAAACCCACGAAACCCAAACGAAAACTAAAAAATTTGTAGAACTTAGAAACCCTAAACCAAAAGGCTGAAAATTGATAGAGAGAGAGAGAGAGAGAGAGAGTGTGTGTGAAAATGAACGATCGAAGTTGCAATCTGCTGGACGAAGCGGTGGAAGGGACGGCGGAGCAGCCATGGAAGGGAAAGTGCAAAGGGAAAGGCAAAGTAGTATTAATAGAGGATAGCGTGGAGACTAGTGGCTCTTTCGTGCTTCACCAACTTATTAAGCGCGCACTCTCTGCTCCCGGCTCCTCCAACTTCATCATCTTCCTCGCTTTCTCCCACCCATTCTACCACTACGATCGCATTCTCCGCAAGCTCGTACTCTCTCTCTCTCTCTCTCTCCGTGTGTGTGCATGTGCGTGTGTCTGCTTCGTGGTTATGTGACTGCGCTGTCATTTTAACAACAGGGTTGCAGCCTAGTCGCCCAGAGGGAAAATGGCAGATTTTTTTTCATTGACAAGCTTACGATGCAGTGTCCTGGTGAGTAATCCTATATATATATATATGTATGTATGTATGCTCTATATCGTTTTTGACGGTTGTGCATGTTAAACTTATTGGGTGGTGCACTGTCATGCAATTATGTAATAATTATTTTTTGTTTGCAATGCATCTTCTTAATTAACATCACAGGATTTTCAAATTCGGTCGGACTCTTTTACGTATTAATTTTCAAGCTCTCTTTTTTTTTTTCCTTTAATTGTTTTCCTAGGATTTCTTTATGTTTTTGAGAAATGAAAATTGTTGTGAACCATGAAAAAAGAGATGGGGTGATTAATCTTAACCTGTTTTTGATGGAAATGATGTTATGACAAGAAACCCATTCCATTTCTGCTGCTCTTGGGCTAGATAGAAATGAAGGGAAAACTGGAGAAGGTGAACTTGTCGCACTGTTTTGGAAGATACAAAACACAATCCGTTCCTTGCCCCAGGACGACAACAGTTCTATTACAATCATGATAGATGATATATCTCTTATAGAGGTTGCAGCTCATGGCTCTTCAGACCATGTTTTGGACTTCCTGCATTATTGTCATGCTTTAACATCAGAATCTGTAAGTCATTTTTGGTTATTTCTACTCCTTTCATCTATATTTTCTCATCCTTTTGTCTGCAAGTTGTGCATGGATTCACTTTTGCTTGTTCATATCACAGGGATGTTCCTTAGTCACACTTAATCACATGGATATATATTCAAACTTGGATAGGCCTACCTTTATTTTACAAATGGAGTACCTTGCAGATGTTCTGATTAAGGTGGAACCTTTGGCCACTGGTTTGGCAGCTGATGTGCATGGACAGGTAATCAACAGCACTAGGTTTGGATAAACATTACCCTATAATATGACTTGGTAAGATGGGATGCATTACTATGATAAGCTTAGCTTAGTCTACGAGAACTAATTGATCTAGTTTAAGCAGTCTTTCTCCCCTTTGATTTCACTTGTTCTGTACCTTAGATGGCACTGCAAGCATACAAGCAAACTTTATATTAGTGATTTTGCAATAACATCTAAGTTTTGTTATGGTCTGCAAGGTTTAGCCAAATTTTACATTTTTGGTGTCTGTCAACAATTCTTGTTCTCGCTTTTATGTTTCACATACTTTGTTGGTTATTCTAGCAAATAAATTTTATATATTTAACCGTATTGTTGACACAAATCGCTCCTTCATACTTCTCACACGATTGAAGTATATTCCTCTTTTGGATCAACATAACCTCTTGTTGCATATGAGTTTTTTCTGTAATGCTTTGTGTACCATTTTGACTATTAAGAAGACTTGAGTTGGGTGCCATATGTGGAAAGAGTAATGCTAGGGCTTCTGAAAATTTTGCTACAAATTTTTCCCATAGTGGCATGACAGGCACTGTGGACCAACAATTTGCCTTTTGTATGCAGCTTTGGTTGCCAAAATTCATGGTTGAGATCTTAGTATGATTTAAAGTTTGCACTAGGCATCACATCAATTAATAAAAGTTGTGGTATCCCTAGTATTTTCCATGTAGAGTTGTTTGGTTACTTGAGAAAATCAATAAGCAAATTAACCTCAAGTTGGCTTGTTCTAAGGCTCTTCATAAAACTTTGTGAGTATCCAGACAGGTTCAGGGTTCATTTTCAATAGTCCAGACTCACATGGCATCAGACATTGCAGGGTGGCTCAATCACTTGGAGTCTACCTGCAAATTAGGATTTTAACTGCAAAACAGGACTCCTCGTATCACATGCACATGTATGTGTCATCAATGGTCAAATATGCCAATAATTGTATTGTCATTGTAGCCACACTAATAGTATGGTCTTCGGTTCTCTACCACCTGTTGTGTCTGTGAATACTCACATTTGGAGATGGCTTATATTAGGTATGAGCAACAGCATTCTTTAAATTTAAGAAAATCTGCAAGGTTTATGTGATGATTTGGAGTGTGCTTTCTCTTTTGTTTTTTTTTTGGTCAAAATTGGGTCCCTCTTTTAGCTTTGGTCCTTCTGTTTTGACATTTTTAAAAACCTTTTCTCGTATTATTCTATGTTGCAGGTGATAGTTGTGAACAGGGGAATATCTGATGGGAAGGGGAGTCTAAACAGCAAGATAAGCAATTTCCACTTCAAGGTCAAGGAAAATGGTGTAGAATTTTTCTATCCTGGCAGTCAAACTTAAGGAGCTGGGAAACCATTTTTAGGTAGACAGTGACCTGTTTTAAGGAAGAAAAAGACTCCTGGATGACGAGGATTTGAGCACATCAGCGGAGAAAAAAAAGACTGCTGGTTAACATAGATATTAAAACTGAAGAGCAGCTGTACGTTATTTCATGTGTGAGCCATCTATCCTTCAAAATGAGAAACTGCCCTATTATGTAAAATCAGACCGTCTTGTTTGCTGGTTGTGAACTGGGAATATCACTTTACCGGGCATGGTGAATAGGGTTCAGCTGGTGGTGTACCAAATTATAAATGCAGAAAAGAAGATACTCAGATGTGGCCTACCAGTGACATGTCTCTCCATTAGGTTTCTGAGATGGAAATGGGGATGTGGTTATATGTATTAAGAGCTTGATGCTTTTTGGGTTGTAGGTTTTGATATTCAGCAACTACATCGAGGTTGTGATATTTAAATTTTGCATTTTAGCATCAAGCCTCACAACATTATTCTCGATGAAATGATTAGTCCAAAGGTTTTGGATTTTGGAATATTGAATCAACAGATAATAGTACTGTCTTGCACAGTTGCAAGAGAAAAACAAAGAGTGCTTGGCTCCAAAATTGCTTTGCAAGAACATGGAGGTGTCTCACGAAGCTATGTCTGCATTCTACAGTATGGGCAAAACGCGATGGAAATGGTAGGAAGCCATTTGAATGCAGTTTGTATTCTTTCGTCTGCATATGAACTATTTAACCAAAGGAAAAGCTATTGATTTGTGAGATGCCTGCAAGGTCAGGCAAGTAAGGCAACAAAGAAGATGATCAAAGTGCCCCGCGTACAATGCAAAGTTTGCAAATTGTATGTTAGCCATTGCTCTTTGGGTCTAGGTTATGGTTCTCGGTAAGGTTGAGTGATGTGATCCTCATGATTTGTGACCGTGATACGATCCCCATTATTTATACTTATTATAATTATTTTTTATTATTAATAATTATTTTTTATTATTTTTGAATTAATAAATGAAATTATACTCTTAATAGTAGTTTATCAAATATATATAATTGTAATACTTACTATAATTATTTTTTATTATTAATAATTATTTTTTATTATTTTTGAATTAATAAATGAAATTATACTCTTAATGGTAGTTTATCAAATCTATATAATTGTAATATTTTACGATTTTTGGATTTAATTAAATAATAATATTATCAAAACATTTAACTTATTGGAGGTCGATTTTATCGAAGTTATTATTGGAGACTAATCCCCTTGAAATGATTAACCCTATCTCTTTTATTTTTGAAAAACTTTTACTTCCAATCTCCAATTCTCAATTTCTATTTCAAATTCTTAATTCCAAAACTCTAGGTTATTAACATCTAGTATTAGAGTGACGTTGTAAGGGATTTTGTTCCATTCCAAAAAAAAAAAAAAATTATTTATACCCCTTACTCGATAACAAAAGAAAAATTTGGATATCACCAATTTGCGATCTTACAATATGTCTTCACACAACTCTTTTGATTTGTACGCTAGAATATCTTGAGATGAATAATTATTATCTCTCATGCAAGAGTTTTGCAAGAGATTTGAACAGATAGTATTTTTTATTGCACATAAGGAGTCAGGAGACAACACTTCTGAATTTGCTAACAAACAAAAAGAACCTGTGGAGGCCTATGAAGGCACTAATCGTGACTATACCCAACCACACATAAGGGTAGAATTTCCCCACTAGGACGAGAGTGATCATGCAGGTTAGATCTCTTGGGCAGAAAAATATTTTTGCTTCCATCATACGCTAGAACCCTTTAAAGTTGAAATTGCTTCTATTCAATTAGAAGGTGATGCAATCCAATGGTATGATTGGGTCGAGACATGTGGTGGAGTTCCAACGTGAGCTGAATTTACTAAAGGCTTTCTTGTGCGATTTAGGCCCTCAGAATATCACAATGTTGACGGGGAGCTCGCAAAAATTTGCCAAACATCCACCACCGTTCTTGAATATCAGAGTTGATTCAAGTGACTTGCTAATTAAGCTAAAGATTGGTCCGAAAGGCAATTAGTGGGAACATTCATTGAAAGGCTTATTGCTAACATTCAACAGGAAGTCAAGGTTCGCTAACCACGAACAATGGTAGTAGTTATGTCCTTTGCTCACTTGCAAGAGGAGAAGCTAGGTGCTGAAAATTGTCGACCATTTGTTAAAGTGGTTAGCAAACTTATCGAGGGTAACACCAACTCATCCTCTTTTACTCGTCTTTCTAACATTAGACGCTTAACCTAAGAACAATTAAAAGAGTGGATGACAAAAGGGTTGTGTTGGCATTATGATAAGAAGTGGCACAAAGAGCACCGTTGTAAGCAAAAGAAGCTTTTAATGATTGAGTCAGTTGAGGAGACTAAAGAAATAAGTGATGACCACATGGGCCCAGATGGTGATGACACCTTTGTTGAATACGTAGATGTGCCTGCAGTGCATGCTTTAGCTGGGTATTCAAACCCATAAACTATGAAGATTGATGGATTCCTTAAGGGACGACCAGTAATGGTACTAGTTGACTCGGGTAGTATCAATAACTTTATGGATGAGAAGATCGCTAAAAGGCTTGCTTTTTCAATTGAGGATTGCGAAAAGTTTGCGGTGAAGGTTGCAGACGAGAAAATTTTGACATGTTAAGGGAAGTGCACAAAGGTAAAACTCATGTTATAAGGTCAAATCGTTTATGTTGATCTTTTCTTGTTACCCCTAAAGGATTATGAAATTGTCCTTGACATTGATTGGTTGCGGACCTTAGGAGATATTACTTGGAATTTCTCTTGGTTAAGAATGAAGTTTCTATTAAATGGACACCCAATGGAATTACACAGAAGACATAGGGTTAAAATTACCACTGTTAGTAGTCATTGAATGGAGAAGGTCCTACAGAAGGCAGGACAAGAGTTCCTAGTGTAGTTGACAGGTGCAGAGGTGGCCAAATCACATTCTATACAAGGGAAAAAGGTTACAACACTATTGACTAAATTCTCTAATTTGTTTGCTAAGCCCGCAGGTTTAGCTCCGTAAAGGACACACGACAATCGTATTTTGTTATTATTCGAGAATACACCTGTTAATGTTTAACCTTACCGTTATCCACACTTTCAAAAAAGAGAAATTGAGAAAATTGTTAAGGAGATGTTGTAAGCTAGCATCATCAGACCGAGTGTTAGCCCATACTCATCACCTGTTCTTTTAGTAAAAAAGGACGATTCTTAGAGGATGTGCGTGGACTATCGGGCACTTAATCACATCACTGTGAAGGATAAATATCCTATTCCCGTGGTCGACGAACTATTAAATGAATTGGGAAGTGCTCAATTATTCATTAAACTAGATTTAAGGTTGAGATATCACCAAATCCGGGTCCATAAAGAGGATATTCAAAAAACAGCTTTCAGGACACATGACGGTCATTATGAGTTCCTGATTATACCCTTTGGACTTACCAATGCACCTTCAACATTTCAAAGTTTAATGAATGATATCTTTTAGCCATATTTACGTAAGTTTGTCCTGATATTTTTTGATGATATTTTGGTGTATAGTCCTTCCCTTCAAGCACATTTGTTACATTTGCGGACTATGTTCACTACCCTGTATAAGAATTTTTTATTTATTAAGAAGACAAAATGTAGCTTTGCTAGCCAAATAGTGGAGTATCTTGGCCATGTTGTCTCTAAGGAAGGTGTGGCGGTTGACCCTTCCAAAATTCAAGCAATGCTGGATTAGCCAATTCCAAAGACAATCAAGGCACTGTGAGGCTTTTTGGGATTGACTAGTTATTATCGCAAGTTTGTTCTTGACTATGGAAAGATCAGCGTTAAACTGACGACTCTCTTGAAGAAGGATTTATTTAACTGGAAAGACAAAGCAGGGGAGGCATTTGATTGACTCAAGCAAGCCATGACTACCACCCCAATTCTTGCCTTGCCAGACTTTAGTAAGGTATTTATTATTGAATCTGATGCTTCCGGAATTGGAATTGGTGCAGTATTAATGCAGGAAGGTCGCCCTATTGCTTTCACCAGTAAGGCATTATCTCCAAAACATCTCAGTATGTCTGTCTATGATAAGGAGATGTTAGCTATTATTCAGGCAATCTCGAAATGGTGTTCATATCTTATTGGGAGGAGTTTTAAAATTCGGACCAATCATAAAAAGTCTGAAACATTTATTGGAGTAGTGAATCTCTTCTATGGAACAACAAAAATGGATTTCTAAATTGCTGGGCTATGATTACGAGATCATTTATAAAATAGGGAGCGAGAATTTGGTAGCCGACGCATTATCTTGTATTCCGGAACAGGCTAAAGTGGTGACACTCTCTATCCCTACCTGCACTACAATTGTGCAAATTAAAGGGGAGTGGTGGGATGATCGTGAAACTCGAGAGATCATTGAGAAACTACAGACAGGTCCTAATTTCGTTGCTCATTATACTTGGGATTCTCAATATTTACGCTATAAAGGGAGATTGGTACTTGTTCCTCATTTTCACTACAAGGATACAATTATGCAAGAATATCATGCATCCTTGACTGCTGGCCACTCAAGATTTCTTCGTACCTACAAGCGTGTTGGTAAGGAGTTTTATTGGAAAGGTATGAAGAAGGAAATCAAAAGGTTTGTAGCTGAATATGATGTATGCCAACGTCACAAGAGTGAATTTGTGGCATCTCCAGGACTTCTTCAACCTTTACCTATCCCAGAAGAAGTTTAGACAGACATCTCTATGAATTTTATTGAGGGACTCCCATTGTCCCAAGGTAAATCCACTATTTTTGTTGTTGTCGATCACTTGACCAAATATGCTCATTTTTGTGTAGTTAGTCACCTTTATACTATTGCTAGTATTGCTCGAGTTTTTGTTAACAATATTGTAAGGCTCCACGGTGTTCTTAAATCAATTGTCAGTGATCGAGATAAGGTCTTCACCAGTAATTTTTGGAAAGAACTATTCCGCTTGCAAGGGACGTAACTGAATATGAGCACTACTTATCACCCACAGACAAATGGATGAACTGAAGTGGTCAATTGATGCTTGGAAAACTACCTTCATTGCTTTGCAAGTGACAAGCCAAAGAATTGAGTAAAATGGCTTCCTTGGGCCGAATGGTGGTATAATACCACATATCATTCCTCTACAAAGATGTCCCTATTTCAAGCAATTTATAGGCAAGTTCCACTTACTCTTGCAAGGTATACAGCTGGATCATCTCACATGGATTAAGTCAATAAAAACTTATAAGACAGAGACAAGTTGCTCCAACTCCTAAAAAACAACTTTATTGCAGCCTAAGCCTGTATGAAGCAACACGTGGATATGCATCATACGAAGCGAGAGTTTTTAGTGGGAGATTGGGTATATCTTAAACTCCAACCATATCAACAATTATATGCCATTGTCTGCTCCTTAATGAAATTATCTCCTCGTTTCTTTGGGCCATACCAAATTTTAGAGCACATTGGTCCAGTTGCCTACCGTTTTAACTTACCAATAGGATCAAAAATACATCCCGTTTTTCATGCCTCTTGCTTGAAAAAGAAGGTAGGGGATGGCATGGTGATACAAAGCCAACTGCTTGACATTACCTGCACAGGAGAGGTCAACCTTCAGCCGCAAGTCATCCTAGACCAACGTATTGTCAAACGGGGAAATCAAATTGTTGTCCAAATCCTGGTTCACTGGATTAACCTCTTTATTGAGGATGCTACCTAGGAGTTCTATCATTCTTTTGCAAATCAATTTCCAGACTTTATTACCAGTTAGCCTTGAGGACAAGGCTATTTTTGAAGGACCAAGGAATGATGTGATCCCTATGATTTGTGCCTGTGATGTGATCTTTATGATTTATACTTGCTATAATTGTTCTTCATTATTAATAATTGTCTTTTATTATTTTCGAATTAATAGGTGAGATTATACCCTTAATAGTGGTATGTCAAGTTTATATAATTGTAATACCCTATGACTTTTGGATTCAACTAAGCAATAATATTATAAAAACATTTAGCTTATTGGAGGTCGATCCCCTTGAAGCGATCATTGGAGGCTGATCCCCTTGAAACGATCAATCCTATCCTTTTTATTTCTGCAAAACCCCTACTTCCAATCTCTAATTCCCAATCCCTATTTCAAATTCCTAATTCCAAAACCCTAGGTTCTAAACATCGAGTTAGTGTTAGTCTACTGCTGATGTCGTCATCAAGTGAATGTCACTGCTTTGTTGTTACTGTTCTCTGTATTTCTTCTTTTCTTTTTTATCCGTTGGTTTTAGTATTTGAACCCTAATGATTAAAATTAAGAATTTAATTACTTTATCACTTGAACACGCGGTTGGTGGCGTTCTCCTTATTTATTATGACTGACTAATGAAATAGCAAATGCACAAATATTTTTAGAGCCAAAACTCTTACAGCACGAGCTTAGGAAATTAGTGTTTAGTAATAGATCACAAGTATCGTCTAAGGCTCTAGTGTTGGGATAAATATATTTTTAGATTACCAAATTTTTAATTACTCATATATGAATTTAAATTTAAAATTATTTATTTAAAAATAGAATCATTATAAAGTATTTATTTACAATTCATAAGATTATTTTTAAAATTATGGTTAAGTCATGAAGTGGAGTTCTACTTCTAAGTGACTAATAATATTATATTGATTCTAAAAAAATGTCTCGTAAAACAATTTTTTCTCTTTTACGTGACCTCTGTCAAAACTTTTCTCTCTTTTTTGTCCTCATATTTTTTCTTTCTAGTTTTCCTCTCCAAATAGTCTTTATCAACACCTATCTTTTCTTTCTCTTATTTTTCTAAGTTCAAAATTGAGTTACTAATTATTACATAAGTTTATAATTAGGATAGTAATTTATTTTTTAATTTATATTTAAATTAATAACTTTAATTATATTTATTAATTTAAAAATAAAAAATAAGAAATTTTTAACCATATAATTTTTATTTGTCATTATTTATAAATAAGACTAATATTATCTCATAATTAACATTATTCTAAGTATATTATGTATACCATTTAAGTCAATCGTTCCAAATATCTTAAGTATCGCCGAAAGGTATTATACTTAATATATTCTTTTTATACAACTATATAGACAATTATCTTTATCAAAAAAAAAGAGAGAATTTTAGAAAAAGGCTTTATGTGCCTTACAAAAAAGCAAAATAAAATTATAGATAATGTTTATAAATAAAAAAAAACAAAGACACACCTCAAGAGTTAATTAGATATTGTCAACTCTTAAGTGTATACATCATGTATAAGCTCCCTAATTGAAGTAAATCTACCAACATCTTTTGCAAGATTTGATAATCTCTAGTTTGTTTGTTGTTATGACTCTTGGGTACTAGTTTCATTAAGACCCTATTTCTTTGTTAGAAGTTGAGATCCCATCATTTTGCTCTTTTTGATTAACAATCAAAATTATATGTATTTCATGATTAATAAATAAACAAACAAGCAACCAAAAAAGATATTTCTAAGATATCCATTAGGTTTAATGGTTTTGGAGGTTGAAAAGTTAGCATATTTTTGTAGCCTTATTTGTTTTATCGCTTTTTAGTCAACTTGCTTATATGTGAATAAGACCCTCATTAGTTTTGGTTTTTTACTTCTTTAGCCTACCCATCATGTTCTTCATTGGTGGTAAATCAATGGAATCCTTTCTATTTTTTTCCCAAAAGTCTTGACCCTACAAAGAATTCATCATAGAAAAGTATATATTTAAGTATTTTTCCTTGGTTAATTAATGATGCAAATAAGTTACAAACTCTGTTCCTTTATATATGATAACAAAAATGATGTGACAATACGGTATGTTAGACAAAGTCCATACTTTGAATAAATAAGTTCTCTTCTATAAGTTTACAACCACCCTAATAGTTCTATAAATTATCTCATACCTATTAATACTATTGAAAATCACTTCACATTCAAAGTTTTTTTCTCCTCTAACCCTTAATTTTCTCTTAATCTTATACCTAATATGATCATTCCATTTGCCATAGATATCTCTACTTATTCTTTGTCTAGTCATCACCATCACCCTAATTTCCTTAAGTATGGATAAAATGCACTTTAACCTTACTCTCATAATTCTACCATTGAATGTCTGGCACAAATTGTTGTCAACTACATCAAATTTGATTGATGTGTCAAAATATGCTTTACCCCACCTCTTAATAAGATGTTTGACAAAGTCATTATGTGTTTTAGGTGAAAAAACTTACATTTACAATAATTATACCTCAAATTTGGGATATTAAGGACCTTGACATTGTTCTAAAACATTATTGATAATTTATTCTTATTAAAAAAATAATCTCTCACAACCTTTAAAATGCCTTACAAACAAATTTATAAATAGATCATAACTATGATATAAGTTTACAATTAGGACAGTAATAATGATATAAATATATACTTGGGTCAGTAACAATTACATAAGTTTACAATTAGGTTTGTGATTAACATTTTTATTTATATTTAGATTAATAAATGTTTGTATTAATGGACAATGTAATGGGAGCAGAGATATAAAATTGAACAAATGAAGTATAAGCATTGAAAATAGAAACTTACAAGGTATTTATTTGATATGACTACCCAACCATCACCATTTAATGTGTTTATATTAGCTTTCGACAAAGAGATGAACCTGTTCCATGTTCCAATTATCTTCTTCTTAACCACAACACAAGTCATAAGAAACATATAATTATCTGTGTCTTCTCCAATAATTGACAAAAGGATTTCTTTAACAAGCTCTTTCAAAAAAAGCACTATCAATACCTATTGTCTTCTTGCAACCTTTTAAAAACCCCTTTTTAGAGGAGTCAAAAGCCATATAAATGTAATCAAATATTGACAATCCCTGTTTAAATACTAGCATATTAACTTTAAGTTTAATTTTCTAAAGTTAAACCTCAAAAGCTACTTTTGGAAGTCTTACAAAACTATATATTCTTCATGAAGATTTTCAGTATGCATTTCAACTAACATTTTTTTTTTATTCTCTTCAATTTAGAGATGTTGACATCTAAATGGTACTAATTTTTGCACATAATCTGCAAATTAGTCAATTTCATAGTCTCAATTCTTTGATTGCTCTTAAATCATTTTCAACTAGTTAAGGTATAATGACCTTTTTATTGCTAAAAACCCTAACATAGTTATGATCTTCCTTAGATAGCTGAGTGATTATAAAGACAACTTTACTACACATAACAATTATGATTTTCTAAGAATAATTCTCTACAATATAATGTATCCTCATTAGATTTTGTGTATTTTTCGCATATATGATCGCAATAATTGGCTATTTGAACTAATTAGCATCTAAAAATCTCATTACAAGGACAAATTGAGGATTCTTTAGGTATTGATCATAAACAAGTGCCTTTGTCTTTTTCTTGATAGCTTTATCTCTTTTATTGCCTCCTTCTGATCTTGTAAACTTATGATTACCTTCCTTGTCAATATCAAAATATTCAATTTCATATCCATCATGCCTTTTAGGTTGAACTATTTTACTCTTATTGACTTCATCCTTATCTAAAGCAAGTTAAGTTTTTTTTGCTTTTACTAACTCCATCTTTTTCAACTGAACTCTTTTTCCTTCCATTAACATCATCATCAAAAATGTAAAAATGCTTCATCTATTCCCTTGCACTAAGAAGCTCTCCATCATCATCTAACATGGTTTCAACAAGAATTTAGACAAATTCAAGTTCATAATTTTCAACTTCATTTTCATCTTCCTTCCCATCACTTATAACTAATGGTGTTGTACTCTTTTGTCTTGGAGCTATTCTAATAAGGACATCCACAAACCACTTAAATCTAACTTCTCTAGTTTCTGTAACCCTTAAGCTCTCCTTCTTACCCTTATTACCATTACCCCTATTCCTATTACCCTAATTCTCACTACCTTTATTACCCTTATTACCATTACCCCTATTCCTATTATCCTAATTCTCACTACTTTTATTTCAATCAAAATTAAATCTCAGTATGTCTTTTAACCTTATACTACTTTATGTTATAGCTACATTACTTTCCCCCAACACTCTCACTATCAACATTAGGCTTCATATCTATATCTTTGCCTACCTTTCCTTGTTTTATGATTATCTTTATTTTACCATCATTTCCTTTAAGCATAATACTCTTCACTTGTATTTTCTCAATATCAATGCTACCATGATGTTTCATATAGCACTCAATTTTCCTCCTTTTAGTTTCAATCAAGTACTTAACCATATCACACAAAGCACTATTATTACATAGCTCCTGAAATTCTTCGTCCAAACTCTATTCCAAAATCCTGTAATATATTATTTTAACTATATTATCATTATTGTATATATCACTTTTAATAAAATAATTTGTAGTATCCTTAAGATCTCACAAATAGAATTTATTTAATTCAAACATATCTACCATGTGTTGTATACCTTTGTAAAAGACACAAAATGGTCTCTTACAATTGTCTCACTGCAAAACATTATACATTGTCCATGATATTATGTCATTTTGTATTTAAACAAAAATTGGTATAAATGACAAGTAATTGAAAAAAAAAATTCAAATATAGTTGTTTACAATAAATGGTTGAAAAACAATTGACATAAACAATTAATATAAAAAATTAACTATAATTATTTATAATAAGTGGTTGAAAAAAATATCAATATTATGGACAATAAGTAAGCTTATACAGTAAATGTGTTTTAAAAATTTCAAAATATATGGATTTAATCTTGATTTCAATAAACAAAGACAATAAGTAGTTTCAAAAAATTTTTAGTTAATTAAAAACTCAATCTTCATTTCTGTTAAAGGATCATAATGTCATCGTCGGAAAGTTCTCCCTCTTAAAGCCGATATAGTGATGCTAACTTTGGATTTTCTCACTACTTTGTTGATTACAACTTTAATTGGAATTTCAAAGTCTCAATCTCTCGTAGACAAAAGGTGTTTTGATCCAAATTTTAGTTTTTTTAATTTTTTTGAAAGGAAAGACGAAATGAAAATAAAATTTTAAGGCTTTAATTTTGAGTTTGCAATGGATCAAAGACAAAGAGAGAGAAAAATATAAATGAGTTTAGGTAAGCATTATGTAGGAGAGAGAAAGTTGTCTTATGTAATACATCTTTTCTAACTCAATTTAATATTATTAGTCATGTCATATACTACATAGATGTTATGCCGTAGTTTAAAGATGATTTTAAATAAATTAATATTCGTAATTCATTAATAGATGTTTTGTAACATTTTATTTTAAATAGATAATTTTAAAATTATTGGCTCATGAGTGGACAATCAAAAATTGACTAATGTATATGTAAACTTATTTTTGTATAGTGTCATTTGCTTACATGATCTAATTGGAGTTTAATAAAAGATGATTTTCCAATCTTTTAGCAGCCAACCATCAATAGCAAGACTACGAGGAATCCAGAGGCTTCATCTCATGTGCTTTTAGCTACTGCCGATCTTGCTGAAAACTGAAAACCTGAGACCGGAACAAGGTTGTGTCAAGCATTGCATAGTAGAGATAGTGCCACAGTCACTACACCTCCGTGCGTATTAAAATAATGGATACAGTGGATTTCGCCCCGTAGACTTGTTTTGGCCAACACAAGCTCATTAGTGCAGGGGAAACGGGCTCCATCAAAATCACATCGCAGCAATATCAGTTTCTGTAATTAAATTATTGTTAAAAAAAAAAAGATTATAAATTAAAAAAACACCTTCACGGGTAAAATACAAAAACATCTTAAGCTTGGCCGCGGTTACACTTCGGTTCGCTAAAGTTTCATGCTGAATACGTTGCTCAAGACATTAGATGGTAGTTAACAAACAATGCTTAAATCCATTAATAATAAATGTTAATGTTCAAATATGATTTTTTTTAACACCCAAAAATTAATATTAGCTTTAAGTGTAACACTCAAAAAATCCATTTGATGGTAGTTGCGCTTCTTGTTATTGCTCTAGAGTTAAGAGGATCAAAACTAGAACGGCACCAGTGATCGTCAAATTTTCTTATTATTTTAGTATTAAATCTTACAATTATTTACCAGAAGATACGAGTACTAGCACCAAAATATTAGCTTCCATAGTTTAAAACTAGGGTTTAGGGTTTAGGGGCACGGTGTCGACAGTGAATAGAGCAGACCTAATTCTTATCAGTTGTACGTCTTTCATCTTTTCGAAGAGAATATATGAAGGCATCAACAGCCCCAGCGAGAAAGCCAAAAGAACCACCGGGCACCATCTCCACAATTTATCCAAAAACCTCCAGTGGTAAGAAACGAACAATCCCAGGGAAACAGTAAATCATCATGCTTTACCAGTAGCAACTACTGGGTAAAATTGTGATAGACCTTCCCGAAACCAACCAGCGAGGTGCCTTTTATGGGAAAAATTGTGCCCACGTACGCCAGACCTTGAGCGTTGGGCCAGGACCATAGAAATGTGGAGCGGACAAAAGAAAGATGGACAAGAAACCGAAGCACTTTTGAGATCATTTGGGAAGCCGAAAGGGCCCGATGTTCAATTATCGGAAAAATATCCATACACTCAGCACAAGCAAGACACTATGCAGTATCGGATAGCGCCTCACATTTGATCAATACCCAGCATAATGTGGACATCAAATGCTTACATTGAGGGGCAAAATTATAAAGAAAGAACCCTTTTAATTTCACTGGAAGTAGTTTACTCCATCCTTATTTCTGTCTATCTCTTTCAGCTATTATCCATTCAAGTTCAAATAACCCAAAACAAAATTTAGCCGCAAAATGATACAGCAAAATTGAACTGCAATGGCAGTTCTCTGCAATATAATCACCGGGAAAACAATCATCCATCCGATAAATAGCATCACCAGGAGTACACAAACAGCACATCTATAAACAGTTTAGCCTTGCTTACTTGAGTGTAATAGTCCTTCCCCTCTTGTTCTAAATGACATGCACACACATCTCACATGCAAAGAATGACATCACTTAACTTGCAAATTGTCCACGGGACTTCATGAGTTGTAGCATCATGCTGCTACAGACTGCTTATAGTCATAGACTTCAAGATTCAGAGCTTGGAGCAGCTTTGGCCATGATTCTGAGACACCCCCAGGAAGATCAAACTCCAGCAGCTTCCCACGAATGCAATAGAACTCTTCGACAGGTTGAGACTGCAGCAGCAAATGATGAACATAACAATTGAGCAACAAATTACTGCTTCTATTGTCAATAGTTAAAACATTTAGCATCTGGTAATTTGTCGAGTTCATCAGCAGTTAGCCCAAATGGTGTTGCGAGAGTCGAGCCATATATGCTCTGGAATTGACGTTCACCTTTTACTAATAGAAAAGTTGCAACTAGAGGATGGGCCCAGATGAACACAGTGGGAATACCCATTCCCATGGCCCTAAGAAGAAAAGCCGCCCAATATATGGAGACAACAACTGCAAAAGGCCAAAATGTTCTCCGTAGAACAGGTGATGTATCAGTATTTATGTAGGAGCAATATGTTGTAGGGGCCTATGCGATGGAAAGCAGTTAATGGGGAACCTTTCACAGATGTAATTATACCATTTCATAGTAGATGCGGAGTCGCTCTTTGACAACTTGTTCGGTATCGTCAGACTGTTGAATAAGCTTTGATGCACAATTTGAGGGTGGAGGAAGTGGAGCCATATATATCCCATGCTTTCCATTATCCCCCTTGATGTCTATACAGGCAATATTTTAATTTTGTCCACACTCACTACAAATCCTTCTTCCAAGGCATTTTGCAATTAGTGCTTCTTCCTGAAGCTTTAGGTTGATCACCAAGTCAATATTTGTCACGCCTTCTAGTATTTCCTGCAGCATGATTGAACGTGAACATCAGATCAAAATGAAGAGAGGAACAAAACATAACAGTTGAAGAAGACCTGTGCTAAAAGCACTAAGACTTTACTAAATTCTGTTCCTCAAGTAGTGACGGTCAACAAATCAGTGCTGGAAAGCAGAACAAAGATGTACATTGGAATTGTTTGTTAGTTAAACTGGGGAAAAAGCATATGGCTGTCAATCATTTAAAAATAGTTATCTAAAAGCCTACGTCAAAAGCAAATCAAAATTTCGTGATGAAAGCCAACTAATTCTGTGTTACTGCGCATTGTTCAAAAGGTTAGGCAAAGCAAATCTCGAAACGGGGCAACTACGAACAATCCAGAACCCTCACACCTCATACCATCCATATATATATATATATAAACAATGCAGCGCTAGAGTGCTCACTGCTTGTCTAATTGTGCGAGGAAAACCATCGAGAATAAAACCAGATTCACCCTTTGCTTCTCCAGCTTCTAGGCGCTTGGAAAGTAGATTTACGATAATTTCATCTGAAACCAATTTGCCTTGGCTAACAATTTCCTTCAACTGCAACATCAACGCAAGAAAACCATACTTTATGACTGTTCAAGAATTACAAGTAGCATAAAAGGGAAATAGAAGCGGAGAGAGTGGGGGATACCTGAGACGCAAGGGGACTGAGGAATGAAGCTCCAAGCGGACGAGATTGATGCGAGAAGGGGCACAGCGGAGTATAAATAGTCCAAGAAACTTCTTTCACTTACTTCAACCTGTGAGGAGATAATGAAATAACAAAAATGACAATACAAATAAACCACATAAGAGAACATACTAATTTTACGTGAAAAATTCTTTCAAATTAAAAGAGAAAAAACCACGAACATTCTAAATTAGAGATCAACTCCACTATAATCAAGTAAGTATAATAGAAGTACACAACCTCAATTATATCAAACAAATTGAACAAAATTCAATTTGGACTAAACGAGAAACTAATGAGTTAAGTAAGACAGGTCAACTACGTGTTGTCAACTACAACTCAACAAGTAGACATTAAGGTAATAATCCAACCGTTCAAGATGAACCCCCAGATGTTCCTTACCAGCTGTCCAAATTTCAATTCAATTAGACCACGGATCAATAATCATTCACATGGTTTACCAATTTTGCTACAGATGAGAGAGCAGAGAGTTATCAGAATTGAGAGGTTTCGGTTCGAATGGAAAACTTGTCCTTGCAGTTCATAGAAATCCAATCCAACCCTCCACCAACAAGATATATATGTCCTCCAACTATTGACCAAAAATTAGCTCAATCGGAACACAAACAATTTTTCAATTACACGGTTGATCAAAACTACACACAAAAAATTACTCAGAATATAGACCTATGAAAACAGAAGAGAAGCAGGACTTACAGTATTCGAAATCCAATCTCCATCGTTCAAAAATAAGAACCAAATGCCCTTTATCAACCATCCAAGTTTCAAGCTGATCGGACACCAATATCCTTTCCAAACGTAGGATCAAAGAACTCTGCCTTTTTTTTTCTCTTCCTTTCGGCAGCCCTCTTTCCTTTTTTTTCTTTTTTCTTTTTCCCTCGGCCAACCGGCTCTCTCCTCTCTTCTAAGGTTTTTTTTTTTTTGTTTTTTAGTCAAAAGGGTATTTATACTCACTTTAATTATTTTGGTTTAAGACCCCAAAACATTTGGATTATTTATTTACATAGGAAGGGACCAATAAACCCAACAATTCTCTCACTCCCGACTATGTGGAAATATTGACCATCCCAGCCAATGTACAACACAACTCAAATTTCCATCTTGATAATGTCTTTGTCATCATATTAGTAACATTATTATCTGTATGAATATTTCCAAGTGTCAACTGTTTAGAATCAAGAACATCCCGTATCCAATGATACTGCACGTCAATATATTTTGACTTAGTATGAAAAGTTGGATTCTTACCAAGATAGATGACACTCTGGCTATCACAATACAACACATAATTTGATTGTTGAAAACCAAGTTCCTTAATAAACCTTATAAACCTTTTCATTTAAAGTAACTCTTTAGACGCTTCAATTATTGTAATAAACTCTGCTTTTGTAGTGGACAATGCAATATACTTCTGCAATCGAGATTGCCAACTCATTGCTCCCCCTGCAAGAGTAATCACATAATCTGAAGTAGACTTTCTGGAGTTAATGTTACCTGTTATATCTAAATTTGTGAATCTAGTAAGGATAGACTTATCACTCCCAAAACAAAGTTTCAAATCAGTGGAGTCTTGTAAATATCTCATTATCCACTTCACTGCATCCCAATGCTTTTTACTGGGATTTGAAAGGAACCGACTAATTGTACCAATTGCATGAGCCATATCAGGTCTCGTGCATACCATTGCATACATCAAACTACCCACGGCTGATGCAAATAGAACTCTTTGCATTTCTTCCTTTTCTTTTTCTGTGGAAGGACATTGGTTAATGGATAATTTAAAGTGTGTAACAAGAGGAGTACCTACCACTTTAACCTTATCCATGTTAAACTTCTAAAGTACCTTTTCAATGTACTGCTTCTGAGACAGGTACAACCTTTTCTTTTTCCTATCCTGAGTGATTGACATGTCAAGAATCTTCTTTGCTGGTCCCAAGTCCTTCATGGCAAAGAACTTGCTCAACTCTTACTTTAACTTGTTAATTCTAGTAGCATTACAACCAACAATAAGCATATCATCAACATAAAGTAGTAAAATGATAAAATCATCATTAGTAAATCTCTGAACAAAAACACAATGATCAGAAGTAGTCTTTTTATAGCCTTGCTCCCCCATAACAGACTCAAACTTCTTATACTATTGTCTCGGAACTTGTTTTAAGCCATACAAACTTTTCTTCAACTTACACACATAATCCTCTTTTCCTTTTACCTCAAATCCTTGTGGTTGTTCCATATAAATTTCTTCTTCTAAGTCACCATGGAGAAAAGCTGTTTTCACATCCATCTGCTTAATCTCTAAGTCATCGCTAGTAACCAAACTCAACATAACTCAAATGGAAGACATTTTCACCACCGGTAAGAAGATCTCTTCAAAGTCGACGCTTATTTCTGACTGAATCCTTTGACAACCAATCTGGCTTTATATTGTGGACATGAAGTATTTTCTTCTTGCTTTATTTTGTAAATTCACCGATTCTTCAAAGCCCTCTTACCTTTAGGTAACTTTATTAACTCATAAGTAGAGTTATCATATAAGGATTTCATCTCATCTGTCATGACATCGATCCAGTGCTGCCCGTGGTTACTTTTAACTGCTTTTCTATAGTACTCAAGTTCTCCCCCATCGGTTAACATCACAAACTCATCAGGAGAGTACTAAGTAGAAGGCACTAGAATTCTATTGGACCTCCGTGGCTAAAATGGAGGTGAAGGTATGTGCGAATGATCTTCTATTGAAGTATCAATATCACTTGCACCCTGCATATTATGATCCTGTTGAGCATTCTCATCATGTTCTTGAATATCACCATGAACATCAACTGGATCATTTAGAGATGTCTGAGAAAAAGGAACAATATCAGCAGGATTATCATTAACCTAAGGAGTTGACTTCTCAATGTGTTCAATGTTTTGATCCTCAACGAACACAACATCTCTACTCCTTACAAAAGTTTTTTCTTAACCGGATCATATAAATGGTACCCGAAGTCATCTTTACCATAACCAAGAAAGATACACTGCCGAGTCTTCACATCTAACTTTCCTTTTTCATCTTTAGGGACATGAACAAAAGCCTTATAGCCAAAAACTCGTAAATGGTCATAAGAGACTTCCTTACCAAACTAAATTTTGTCTAGAATATCACCTTGTAGCGAAACACTAGGAGACAGATTAATTACATGTGTCACTGTATTCAAGGCTTCACTCCAAAAGGATTTAGGTAATTTTGCATCTGAAAGAAGACATCTGACCCTTTCAATCAACATTATGTTCATCCTTTCTACTAAACTATTTAACTGTGGTGCTTGGAGGTGTCCTCTAGTGTCTGATCTCATACTTTCTGCAGTATTCATCAAATGGACCACTATACTCACCACTATTATCAGTGCGGACACATTTCAGCCTTTTACCAGTCTGTCTTTTAATAAAGGCATGAAATTGTTTAAATACATCAAAGACTTGATCTTTAGTCTTTAACGCATAAACCCAAAGTTTCCTTGAATGATCATCAATAAAAGTCACAAAATAAAGAGTACCACCAAGTGAGCGTACCTTCAAAGGACCACATACATCAGAATGCACCAATTCAAGCAACTCTGATTTCCTTAAAGGCGAGTTACTCTTAAATATAACTCTATTTTGTTTCCCAGCAAAACAATGAGGACACTTCTTCAAAACTGTACTCTTTATGTCTGGAAGTTAGTTCTTTCTTGCTAAACAATCCATCCCCTTTTCACTCATGTGATTGAGCCGTTTATGCCATAATTCAATGGAATTATCATTCTCTGTTGCATTTACAACATTGTTGAAGATAACAGCTTGCATGAAATATAAACTAGAGCATTTCTTACCTTGTGCCACAATTAAGGAGCCTCTAGTAAGCTTCCACTGGCCATCACTGAAGGTACTGTAAAAACCTTCATCATCTAGTTTTCTTGTTGAAATCAAATTCAAACGGATATCAGGGACATGTCTAACATCCCTTAATGTCAGCTGTGCTCCATTACTAGTCTTTAAGCAAATATCACCAATGCCAATGACCTTTGCTAAGTCGTTATTACCCATCTTTAAAACTCTAAAACCACTAAGGGTATATGTTGTGAAGAATTTCATTCTTGAAGTAACATGAAGAGAAGCACCACTATCTATGACCCAATCAGTCTCATGAGATGTCAAATTAATCACATCCTCATCACAAACAATAATGAGTTCACCAGTACCAGAAGTGGATGCAGTAGCAATACGTTCATTACTCACATTCTTTTTCTCATTCCTATCACTGTCATCTTTATTTTCTCTCTTCCACTTGTAACACTTTTTCTGAATGTGACCCATCTTCCCACAATAATAACACTGGACATTCTTGTACTTAGATCATGACTTGCTTCGACTCTTACTTCTACCATTTTTACCATTTCCTTTTTCTTGACTTCTTCCCCTATTTTCAATAATTAAAACCTCTGATTTGGATGATGATGAATCTTAAGATTTCCTTCTTATCTCCTCATTCAACACATCACCCTTTACAAGTTCCACTGATAAAACACCACCGGAGGCAGAATTAGCGAGAGACATTCGAAAAGTCTCCCAACAATCAAGTAAGGTAGCAAGTAACCATAGCCCGAGAACTTTGTCATCAAACTTAATGTCCATGCCTGATAGTTGATCAATGAGACCCTAAAACTCATTTAAATGGTCAGTAACATAATTCCCTTCATTATATCTCAACTGCATCATTTTCTTTAACAAGAACAACTTGTTATTTCCAGATTTTGAAGCATACAAAGTCTCAAGTTTGCTCCACAAAGTTTGTGCATGTGTCTCATTGCAAATGTGATTATAAACATTATCATCAACAAATTGCCGTATAAAACCACAAACTTGTTCGTGCTCAAATTCTCATTATTTATCAGTTTTAAACTCAAGTTTCATAGTGGCAAATACTAGCAAATGCAATTTCTTCACAAATAGGAGATCCTTCATTTTACTCCTCCATATATGATAATTTGTGTCATTCAAACAAACCAATTTATTCACATTTAACTTCATCATTCAAACAAGCCAAATATACCAACCTGACTCTAATACCACTCTTATGGGAGAAGGGGTGCAGCGGAGTATAAATAGCCTAAGAAACTTCTCCTGCTTGCTTGAATCTGTGAGGAGATGATTGAATAACAAAAATGACAATGCAAATAAACCACACAAGAGAACACACCAATTTTACGTGGAAAATTCCTTCAAATCAAAAAGGGAAAAACCATGGACACTCTGAACCAGAGGTCAACTCTATTATAATCAAGTGAGTACAATAGAGGTACACAACCTTAATTACATCAAACAAATTGAACAAAATTCAATTTGGACTAAACGAGAGACTAATGAGTTAAGCAAGACAGGCTAACCACGTGTTGTCAACTACAACTCAACAAGTAGACCTTAAGGTAGTAATCTAACCGTTCAAGATGAACCCCCAAATGTCCCCTACTAGCTGTCCAAATTTCAGCTCAATCAGACCACGGATCAATAATCATTCACACGGTTTACCAATTCTGCCACAGATGAGAGAGTACAGAGTTACCAGAATTGAGAGACTTTGGTTCGAATAGAAAACCTGTCCTTGCAGTTCATAGAAACCCAATCCAACCGTCCACAAAAAAGATATATGTATCCTCCAACTACTGACCAAAAATCAACTCAATCAGACCATAAACAATCTTTCAATTACATGGTTAATCAAAACTGCACACAAAAAATTATTCAGAGTATAGACCTATAAAAACTGATAAGAAACAGGACTTATAGTACTCAAAACCTAATCTTTACCGTTCAGAAATGAGAACCAAACGCTCTCTATCAACATTCCAAGTTTCAAGGTGATCAGATACCAATATCCTTTTCAAATATAGGATCAAAAAACCTTATCTTTTTTTCTTCTTTTCGACAGTTCTCTTTCCTTTTTTTCTTTTTTCTTTTTTCCTCGGCCGACCAGCTCTCTCTTCTCTTTTAGGGTTTTTTTTTTTTTTGTTTTTGAGCCAAATGGATATTTATTCTCATTTTAATTATTTTGAGTTATGTCCCACATCATTTGGTTATTTATCTACTTAGGGAGTGACCAATAAAACCAACGGAGATCACCGGTGGCGATGTCCGGGACGCCGAGGAGGGTGGATAGCCGTGACGCGTAAGTGCATTTCCCAACGCTAGGGCAGCCGAGGAAAACCCACCGGGCATTTTTGTCCTGGGTGGAGCCCTGGCGGAGCCGCAAAGAAGAGCAACGGGCGAACAAAGGGGCGGCGGTTTCGGCATTTGAGGTCGATGTGGAGCAGAAGGCTCCAGATATATAACAAGAGAACGCTTTTACCGTTGAGAATCTCGTTACTGCTCTGGACGGGGCCGCCATTTCTGGATCTCTGTAGACAGAGCACAGACAGAGAGAGAGAGAGAGCGAAGCAAGAGAACAAGCTGTTGCTGTCGAGTTCCTTCAACAGCCCAGCCCGCGGCACAAATGTCTCTCTTTGAAACTCACCAGATTGCGTCGTCCTCTCTCTCTCTCTCTCTCTCTCGGCCTCTCGAGGATTAAACGCTTAAAACCACTTTTCGCTGCAATGTTTTTCTTTTCTTTTCTTTTCTCGCTCCTCTTCTCCTAATGTAAGAAATAAATGGAACAACCTGCGAGGAAACCACCAAAAAAAAAAGAAAAACAGAAAAGAGAAAAAAACACGACAGACTCTGGTAATTCTAAGTACAAAAAGGTATGGTCTTAACTTATATAATTAGAAAGTCGATAACTGATACTAAATCTTCGTCTTTACAAGCACCTAAAACAACCATCTTCATTTTTATTCTTTCCCGCAGAAAGAAAACCAAAAAGAAAAACAGAGAGAGTATCTTGTAGAGGTTGCGGCGCCCACTAGATTCAAGGAATATTCCAGATTGCTTGCGGCGCAAAAGGGCAAAAGCTCTATCCTCACACAGCACAACTTCCGCGTTAACGACGTTCGTTGCTCAGTCTGATTAATATTTTCAAATGGTTGGACTAACACCGAAAAACATTCCAAGCAGAAGCTACTGCACCCAATCAACATGCGATAAATCGAGCAAGAGACAACGTAAATTCACCCTTTCGTTCTGACACATCGTACGCCGTTAATAAAATCTTAATGATATTTTAAAATTACGCGAATACGAGAGTTGTGTTTTAAATGTTTTCTCTTTTCACACACTTAATCAACACGTGTGTGTGTGTATATATATATATATATAAGAGGTTGTAACCAGCTAAAACGATAATAAAAGAATAATGTTGCACAAATAAAAACTTAAATGAGTTAATTTTGTAGCCAAATGACTTTTTTTTTTTTGATAGAAAGATATAATTTGTTAGCTTGCAAAAATTAATAACATATATTTTAATAGTTAAATTCGGTGTGACAGGATCTAATGTGTTTTTAACTAATTTAGAGGACAGGCTTGAAGGAGCCTGTGTGAGCCCTTTAGCAGGATCTCTTAAGCCTGTCATGTGGTAATCCATTATTGGTTTTGAGTCTCCTTACCAACAACATATATTGAGATTTAGCATACCAAAAATATTTAAAATTTTCATTTTTAGTCATAAATTTTATTTCTTATTTAAGTCATAATTTTTATTGTTAGTCTAAGTTAGATAAAATTTTAAAACTGATTAATCAAGTTCAATTTTAAAATCTATACTATTCATCCAATTTAATTTAATGTTCTTTCTTTTATATTTATTTTTATTAATATGATTCCAAATTATATTTTTTACAATAAAAAATATAAAAATATGAAATAAAAATTTTTTATATAGCAAATAATTACAAGTAAAGCCAATTAAAACAATCACTTGCATACTTATCCTTTCAACTAACTATGAAATTTATGATTTAATTAAAGCATTATTATTGATATTTCTCATAATTAATTTTTATGTAATTATTGATCAAAAAATTTTCATCTATGTATTTGTAAGATTTATAGACTATTAGGTGCCCAAAACATAGAAATTTTGTAATGAGCTTTAAAATATATGTGGGATTTCCTAAACATTTCTAGAATTGGGATTTTTTGTGATTTTATCAAGAAACTTATTAACAAAGGTTATGACTCTTTTAATGGGAGTAATAGTTTTTAGGGAAATATAATGTCCAAATAATCTCACTTTGATTTAAAATAAAGATATCTTAGATTAAAATATCACAAGTCTATTATATTTAACAACATAGAAAAACATTTATAAATATGTAAAATGTTATTCAATAAAGTTTGAAAAGATTAAAATATCATTAATGTAAATAAGACAAAATTTTAAATAGGGTTCCATTCATAATTTTTTGGAGTTAAGAATGGGTATTTTTCAAATCAAATGACATGATGTTTCATTTATACTATCCAAAAGAAATAATAAAGGTAGTTTTGTACCCATATTTTATATCAATCTAAATTTTCCAAAATTCAAACTTCAAGTCAAATTTGGAAAAGATGTAGGCTAAATGGAGCTTTTGTTACATATCCTTTTTGTTGGAATAAGACACTTAATTCATTTAAAGGTTTTATTAAGGGGTTTGTAGTTGATAACTAAGCTAAGAGTGTCTCTTTCAACTTTAGTTGACTTGTTGATGTAAAAAGCAACATATGACCAAGGTGATCTAAATTTGAAAATGAGTTTTTTTGGATTCTTAATCCTAAATCTCTTTTTTACAATAGTTTTTTAGTTATGCATTTATTTGAATAAGTCAAATTTTTGTTGTTTTTCATTAAAATCTAGTTCATAGGATAAATAAACTATGTGTTATTTCCTATTCCAAAAGGCACTTTAAAGTTCAAAAAAGTTAATTTTGGAGGGTTTGTTTGAAAATAGAAATTTTCTCTAAAATTGTAGGTTCTTGTAATTGGTTCTAGATTCTTTGAAGAGAGAGATCTTTTTACAAATAGAAAAAAAATTTTGTTCTTCAGTTTGAATGATTGTATGGATTTTTTTTTTAATAAATGAAATGAGTTTTTATAAGATTCAAATTCCTAATTTTTAGGTCTTTTATGAAAGATAAGTGAAATTTTTGAGATTTTGTTTCAAAATAAATACTATTATAACTGACAATATAAGAAGTTATAAGGTTTATGAATGTTGTTCCTAAAATCATCATATGATGCATATTTTTAACTAAAATAAAAGAAATTCTGATTTAAAAATATTAATTTTGGATAAAAGTAGTAATTTTGTTTATAATGGTCAATTTTTAATTACTTGCAGTTGAAAATTTTTCATCTATTTTTTCTTTAAAATGAGTTGGTACAATTTCTTATTTGATACAATTTAGATCTACATTGGCATAAAAAAGTAATTGTATTTAGTTTAAAATCATTTAAAAAAATTAAATTGATTTTGATAAAATACTTTTTAGAGGTAACTTGTTCTAGAACAAAAAAAAAAAATCATTTAGAATTTTTTTTCTAAGTTTTAGAGGTTTTAAGGTTCTTAGTTTTGTTTTTTTAGTTCAAGGTCACTGTCTTAAGTTTCTAAATGTTTTGTAAAGAGTTGTAGGATTTCATTATCTTTTTTGTTGTTTTTATTTAAATTCTTTAAATTATATTTTGATGACTTTAATTTTTGTTTGTAGTTCTTGTATGGTTGGACTCGACTTTTTGGAATTTTTCTTGACTATAATTGTAAGAGATCATATGTTAGTATTGATGACTAAGAAATTTTGAAAGTCTAAAAAAAATCAAATTTAAATTTTCAAAATATGATTTTTTTTTTCAAAAATAACTTTACAATGAAAACTAAAAAAGGGATATTTAACTTACAAAATTTTTTAAAACTATTTATCTTTTTTCTAAAAAATCTCTTCAAAACGACACAAATAAGTATTATAAGTACATTTATATTGGTCTAATACAGGTAAGTATCAAAATTCTTGCAAAAGAAGCTTTAAACATTTCAATTTTAGCAAATTTTAAAAATAGTAGATTTATAAATTTCCAAAACTCTTTTTTCTGCTTCATAGAGTTTATCCTTTATAGTGAACCTATTTCTTTTAATTGTTACCCAAACCTTACTATTTTTTTAAGTGACAAAAATATTTTACAAAATATGGTTTTACAAATCAAAATACATAATTATAACATACTGGAAGGATCAATTCCAATTGTATTGATTTTCAAAATTTGTTACAAAATCATGATTTTCGCATTTGCATCTAAACAAAAGTTTCAATCTAAAAAAGGAGAAACCCTATTTTTACAAACAAACTTTTCTCATTCAAACATTGTAATTCCAAGATCCATCCAATAAAAAGACAACCCTTTCGAAAAACTGTATCCTAGAAAGAGTAGTTAAACACCAATTACCAAAACAGTTTAAACCAAATAAAGAAATTTTCAAAATAGACTAATTCTAAGATAAAAAAGTCATCTTGACTACCATCCAAAAGACCACTACAAATCTTAAAACTAGTAAAATCAAACATTTTGTTTTTAAATCATATCAACCTCCCAAGTTCAATACAAATCAGGAAACAAAAAACCTTTCATCCAAAAAATCAAATAAAAACTAACCCCCTTAAAACCATCCTTTTCATCCATAAAAAAAAAAGAAAAGTCAACACCTTAGAAAATAATTTTGAACCAAAAACTTCTCTACCTTAAATAAACTGATTTTCTGACCAAAACTCATATCTGAGCTTACAACTCCAAACTTAGATTTAGAAAACAAGTCAAACAAGTTGAATTAGTACAAGTTCAATGTCTTTTCTATTTATAAATGGAATACTAATGGTATGTTAAAATACAACATTTTTAGTCTTTTACATAAATGATTATGACAATTAATGTTTACAAAATCTATAACCATACTCCAAACAAAATTGTTAATAAACTCCTAATAAAAGGATTCTCAGGACAACTTAAAGGCTAATGGGATTATCATCTTATCAGTGACCAGTAAAATCAAATCCTCTAAGTTATACAAACCACAAAAGACAATGTACCCATTCTTGATAGTTTAGGTAACATTATAAAATATGTTATAACTTGTCTTAATTTTTTCCTTGCATTTCATAGGAGACCCCTCTCATTTTAAAGACAAAAATGTTAAGTTACTTACAAATCTTAAGTGTAAGAGATTTAGTAAATTCCGAAACTTAAAAAACATCTTCCTTACAATAATCATACTTAGGGAAAACTCAAACCAATCCTTTTGGAAAGAAAAATTCCTCATAAAACTCCTAAGTTTGTTTGGAGAAAAAATCAGACAAACTCTTAGAACCATCTATGGAAACCCCATTCTTTACAATCCATTAACTTATAAAGAAATGATCAATTTTACCTAGTAAGAAGGAGTCAAAATTTACCAAAACCTTAAAACTCCAAAAGCACCTTAAATGGGAAATGAAACAATCCCATTTTGAAATTGGAACCTTTTACCAATAGTTCAACTTAGGAATTCTAAACCTCTTAGAACCCAGTGAAAGAAGTATACCAAACCATTTTCAAAAAGATATCGTACTTTTAAAAAATCTAGAAACCAACTAATAAACACACTTATTATAGTAAACTCAAAAGAACAAAATAACTAAACCAAAGTCTAAATCAAAACCTTCTACTTCCAAAACCCCCCTCCATAACATTATATGTTACAAATGTTAAAAGAAAGGACATATAACCAAATACAGTAAACTCAACTGTAGAATCCAAGAACTATAATTAGAACTAGAAACCACTTTCAAACCAGAAGTTACTTCTAAAAGACACCTAGTTCTGATTTTAACCCTTCTTATGAATACTCAAATGAAGAACTTCTTCAAACAAATGAAATTGAAACCACCTTTTTAGAAACTACACCAAAATCCAAAAAAATAAACATGCTTACAAAAGACTAGTAAACTCTTATAAACCTAATCAAATATATTACTAAACCTAATTTACAAAAAAAAAAAAAACCTAGAAAACCTTCTCAAAACTTTTCAAAACAAGCTTAATTCTTCAAATGCTTCACCATCAACCTCTAGACTAATATATGACCTCATTATAATTCTAAATAAGAAAAATTCCAAAAAGCCAATCCTAATTATGCAAGAATTACAAATAAAAATCAAATTCATCAAAAAAAAATTTAAGAAACTCAAATAAACCTAACAAAAAGACAATGAAATCCTATAACTCCTCTTTGCAAAATATTTAGAAACCCAAGACAGTGACTTGAACCAAAAGAACAAAATGAGGAACCTCAAAACCTCTAAAACCTAAAAAAAAAAAATAATTTTCTTTTTACTCTAGAACAAGTTACTTTTAGAAAATATTTTAGCAAAATCACTTTAACATTTTCAAATGATTTCAAACTAGATACAATTACTCTTTTTGATACTAGTGCAGATCTAAACTGTATCAAAAAAGGAATTGTACTAACCAGTTTTTAAGAAAAAATAAATGAAAACTTTCATCTACAAATAATCCAAAAATGGCCATTACAAACAAAACTATTACCTTTATCCAAAATCAATATGTTCAAATCAAAACTTCTTGCGTTTTGGTTAAAAACATGCATCATATTGGTGATTTTAGGAACATCATTCATAAACCTTATAACTCTTTATACTATAAATTATAATGGTATTTATTTCAAAATGAAGTCTCAAAAACTTCATTTTTCTTTCATAAAAGCCCAAAAAACTAGAAATTTGAACCTTATAAAAATATATTCCATTTATGAAAACAAAATCCATACACTCATTTAAGCCAAATAACAAAACCTTATTTATTTACAAAAAGATCTTTCTCTCCAGAGAATCCAAAACTAATTGCAAGACCCTATAATTTTAAAGAAAATCTTTGTTTTCAAACAAACCCTCCAAAATGAACTTTGTTTTAAACTTCTAAATGTTTTTTAGAATAAGAAAAAAACACATTGTTGATTTGCCTTATAAACTAGATTTCAATGAAAAACAAATCTTTACAAAAACTCGACCTATCCAAATGAATGTAAAACTAGAAAACTATTGTAAAAAAAAGATTCAGGATTTAGAATCCCAAAAAAAAAAAAAACTCATCTCCAAATCTAAATTACCTGGGTCATGTACTGTTTTTTTATGTCAACAAGTTAGCTGAACTTAAAATAGGCACTTCAAGGTTAGTTATCAACTACAAGCCCTTCAACCAAGCCCTCAAATGGATTAGGTACTTTATTCCCAATAAAAATGACTTGTTATAAAAACTCCATTATGCCTACATTTTTGCCAAGTTCGACATGAATTCTGTATTTTGACAAATTTAGATTGATCCAAAAGATAGGTAAAAAACTATCTTCACTATTTCTTTTAGATAGTATAAATGGAACATCATGTCATTTGGTTTGAAAAAAGTTCATTCATAATTCTAAAGATTATGATAAATTTTTTAACCCTATACAAAATTTTTTCTTATTTACATTAATGACGTTTTAACTTTTCAAACTCCGTTGAATAGCATTTTAAATATTTACAAACATTTTCCTATAATGTTAAACACAATGGATT
Organism: Bruguiera gymnorhiza; assembly: GCA_020883675.1. Classification (NCBI taxonomy): domain Eukaryota; kingdom Viridiplantae; phylum Streptophyta; class Magnoliopsida; order Malpighiales; family Rhizophoraceae; genus Bruguiera; species Bruguiera gymnorhiza. Next base: position 3,975,836 of record JAIRCJ010001050.1, read on the forward strand.
TGTGCTATTTCAATCTAAAATATTTTGATTCCAAACCAAAGTAAGATTTTTTGGACATTACATTTTTCAGGGAACTATTACTCCTTTTAAAAGAGTTTTGTCTTTTACTAATAATTTTTTTAACAAAATCAAAAAAAATCCCAACTCTAGAGATTTTTAAAAAATCTCATCTATATTTTAAAGCTCATTATAAAATTTTTATGCCTTGAGTACCTAACAATCTATAAATCTTACAGGAAAATGAAATACTTAATGAACATTGAAGGATTCCACCTCAAATTATTCCTTTCAAGTTCAAATTTAGCATTTAAAAATAAGTACAAAATAAAATTAAAAGTTAATTAGCAATGTTTTTTAGACAACCTATGGAATATAAGAGGTAATACTTCTAATTTTATAAATGTCATGAATACATTAGTAAGGTATTTCTCTACAAATTCTCACATTAGTAATTACAATTATTATTGCATTTTTAAAGGAAGAACTATAGGTATCTTCTTTGAATGGTCTTAAGTCCAAAACTAAATTACAAATTATCATGATGTATCATACAAAGGTTACAAGTATTTACAAATAGCTCTTGAGACATGCAAAAAGAACATTGGTACAAATTTCTTTATAAACCTAATTTACAAAGATGTAGAAAAGATGTCCATCATATAAAGTCCAATCCCATTTGCATATACTTTGGCTTCAAGTTCACTTTTACCATAGAAGACTCCAATAGCAGTACTACAAAAAAGAAAACCCATGAGCTTGAGTGAAACACAAGAGAAAACAAAACAAAGTGAGATGGTTTCAGCATATTTGAAGCTATGGAGTGATCTTATGAGAACAACTCCATATTTATCTCCCATTAATATAAATTAAATAAATCACAACTGAGGACAATTGGGCAAAAATTACAATTACTTTTAAAATCATAAAGACATAATTTTTATAATAAACCAAAAAAGAGAAAACCAACTTAAGACAATTGGGCAAAAATACATAATTTCCTCATAATGGTGGCATCCTCTCCCAAATCATTCCATTGTATTACAACATGGTGTGAAACAACCTATTAGCCACCAAGAGAAAGATCAAATTGTCAACACCAATATGCTACTTATAGACAAATCCCATTATATAGAATAACATGCACTAAAAACTGAACTTTTCAATTTATAAAACCAATATTAATCTAAAATACTACAAACAAAGAAATTTTAAAGGTATATATATATAATAATAATTAATATATTTTAGTCACACTTTCAAAATAAAATGAAAATTAAGAACAAAAAAGTAAAATAAGTTTAAATTATAAATATACCACTTAGACACATTACAAATCAACTGAATCATTTTTTGATTGACATATAGTTCAACTTATACCAATAATAAATCGCTTATTATATGTGTTGAATGTCACTTTTCTTTCAAATATGTTATTTAAATAAATTTTGAATCAACCTATCAAACATATTATCTAATTGCCTAACTCCTCAGAGAAAATGGTTTTTATACCAAATCTAAGTAAAAAAAATATTAACATCTAATTTTTAGTGTCATTATAACTCAGACTTCGTATCAATCTTGTACGGATCACACCTATACAATTCCTAATTTCAACTTCACTTTACATTCGAAATTGACCTTTGAATAATGCTAGATATTTATGCAACTTCTTTGTCATAATATTACAAGCATAAATAACTAAGAAGAAAATAACATACTTAATATATATGAGTTTATTGTATTGGATACTTAAACATAAATTAATTGTAACAAACAACTACATTATATATTAGTTTATAGACATTTGATCACTTGTAAATTGATCAAATGTGATACATATAGGTACAAGTATAAAAGTAAAGTTAAAGGTTAATATAATATATAAGATATCTATTTATGACAAATGTAATGTATTGTAAACTAAGACCACGTAATTTTTTTTTAATATATTATAAATGTATATATATGTACTAATGAGATATTATCTTATGTGGTGTACAAATATAAAATTTTATATATTTTCAACCTAATTTTCTTAGAATTGGCATACAATATGATTTATGCTAATAATATACAACTTACTATATAAGTACAATGTCACTTTTCTTTCAAATATTTTACTTCAATAAACAAAGAATTTGCTTACTAAAATGATCAATATTGGACTTACACCAATCTTCTTCAGATCAAAATAGGGTACCATTTATACAAACAATATATCAATTATTAAATGCACCAAACATCCTTTTTTTATTAATTTTAAAAAAATTTTTGGTTTAAATATATCACTTAAACAAACTAAAAATCAGTTTAATCTTCTTCGAATTAATGTATGGTACCACTTATACCAAAAATATATCACTTCTTATATGAGTTTAATACCACATTTCTTTCAAATATACCACTTAAATGGATAAACAATCTGCTTATCAAAAAGATCAACATTAAACCTACACCAATCTTTTTCTAATCAACATACATTACCATTTATACAAATAATATACCACTTACTAAATGCATTAGATACCACTTACACAGATTAAGAATCAACTTAATCTTCTTTAAATTAGGGTATGATATCACCTATACTAATAATATACCATTAATTTTTTGGGCTTGACACGACTTTTTTCTTTCAAATATATTACTTAAACAAATTAAGAATCAATTTAATCTTCTTCACATTAGCATACAATATCACTTCACTAATATTATACCACTTTTTGTATAAGCTTGGTATCACTTTTCTTTTTGATATACTACTTAAATGAGTTAAGAATCTTTTTAATTCTTTTCTGATCAGCTTATAATACCATTTATATCAATAATATACCACTTACTATATGGGTTCAATATCACTTACAATATGGGACTGATATTGCATTTCTTTCAAGAAAGTATTACTTGAATAAATTTTAAATCAACTTATCAAATGTATCACATAATTGCTTAATTTTTCAAAGGAAATAGTTGTGTTGTACCATATCTGATTATAAGTATATATAAACATCTCGTATTATTGTATTATTATAAGTCATGTTTGGTACCAAACTTCTACGGATTGAACCCCACACAAATCCTAATTTCAAAACTGCATCTCCAAATTTCATTAGCCAAAACAACAATAATGGACCTACACAATGTATGGTATGCAGGATGAATGTTATGTACTTTGGAGAGGCCTAAAGTATTTTGGAGTCAAAATGAAATTTTCTATTGTTTGTATAACACCAAGTTGTACCTAATTTACCACGTAAAGTATCTTTATGTCATATTTGTAAATTTTCTTTTTATCACCTACATGTTTGATAAGGGTGTTTTGAATCTCTATAAGCAATGTAGTATCTTTAGTCCATTAATTAACTGGTATATTTGTCAAAACAAATGATAAACATTCAATACGCTGATTCAGAGTTAGTGTGATGTATATTAGGAAGAAAGATAGTATATGACCCTTAAAGAGAGTGATACTTGATAATAATAATGTGTTATAGTGTGTCAATGCATAAAAGATTGGTGCCAAATTTAAAATATATGTGGTGATGTAGAAAACCCTAAAAAGACGTGACTTAGGGACCTAACGCACATAAAAAATCAAATAACAGGTAAGAAAGCTAAACTAGACTTTAATAACACAAACCCTAGACCCAACATTGAAAGGAATACAAATCTAAGGTATTTAAGAAGGATACGAACATCACACTAAAAAAACAAAAAAGGAATTGAGAGTGATAAGTCAATTTGAATGTCACAAAAAGAAGTATTTCTTGATAAGTTCTTTAGTTCTCAAAGAACTAAGGGAGAAAACCCCTTATTTTCTATTTCACTCAAAATTGTTTGATTTTCCAGAACTTACAAGATGTGCTTATTTATAAGGTAAGATAGCAATCCTAAAAAGGTACAAATTCCTACATAAGAAAAATCCTTATTTATGAGAAATTTCTATCTAGGGATAAATTCTTACTTAGACAATAAACTCCCAATTAAAAATAAATGTTATTACTTAGTCCTGACCCATTAAATACTTTAATCATATTAATAAGACCTAAACTCTTTTTCAAGTTTCAATTCACACCATTTAAAACTTGGTTGGTCTGAATGTCCTCAATTAACCCATTTAGTGTCTCTTTTATCTTTTTGGCTCTAGCTTGTGTTATTGAGTCTTCTGGAATATGCAATGGACCTTTTGTGTCCTTTGAAGCTTTCTACCCATCATCTCTAAGGTTCTCATCATTCCCCTCTCCTTGAAAGCATTCATCCTCAAATCATTACCTTGTTTATATTTGATGATATAGGGAAAGGTCTCAATGAATTCAATCCACTTGGCATGTCTTTTGTTCAACTTTCCTTATCCCTTTAAGTGCTTCAAGGATTCATAGTTAGTATAAATGACAAACTCCTTAGGCCAAAGGTAATGTTGCCATTTCTCCAAAGTTCATACTAATGCATACATCTCTTTATCTTAAGTAGGATGATTAAGGCTTACTCCATTTAGCTTTTCACTAAAGTAAGCAATTGGGCACCTTTCCTGCATCAAAATAGCTCCAATGCGAATACTTAAAGTATCACACTCAATCTTGAAAACTTTTGCAAAGTTAGGTAAAGAAAGTAAAGGTGGAGAACTTAATTTTTCCTTGATGCAATTAAAAGTCTTATCTTGGTCATTACCCTACCTAAAACTCATGTTCTTTTTGATAAGTTCAGTGAGTGGTATAGCAATGGTGCTAAAGTCACTAACAAAGCGTCTATAGAAACTAGTTAGACCATGAAAACTTCGCACATCACTAATTGTTTAGGAGTAGACCAATCTTGAATAGCCTTAACTTTTTCCTTGTCAACTTCAATACCTTTAACACTCATTACATAGCCAAGAAATATGATCTGATTAGTACAAAAGGAACATTTCTTGAAGTTAGCATACAATTTCTTAAAATGTAAAACAATTAAAATAGAACGTAAATGATTAAGATACTCTTCTAGGCTTTTGCTATAGACCAAAATATTATCAAAACACATAACCACAAATTTACCAATAAATGGACACAAAACATGATTCATTAATCGCATAAAAATACTTAGTGCATTAATGAGACCAAATAACATAATAAGTCATTCATACAAACCATACTTAGTTTCGAAAGTTTTTTTCCACTCATCTCCCTTTCTCATCCTAATCTGGTGATATTTACTTTTCAAATCAATCTTAGAAAAGTCATACGAACCGTGCAATTCATCCAATATGTCATTTAACCTAGGTATAGGGTGACGATACTTTACAATGATTTTATTGATTGCTCGACAATCAACATATACCCTCTAAGTCCTATCTTTCTTAGGTACAAGTAGGACAGGAACAACACAAGGACTCATACTTTCCCTTACATATCCTTTTGTAATAAGCTCCTCAACCTACCTTTGAAACTCTTTTGTCTCCTTAGGATTACTCCTATATGTTGGCCAGTTAAGGATGGATACACTAGGAACAAGGATGAAATCAATTTGATACTTAATTCCTCTCTTAGGTGGCAATCCATTTGGGACATCGTCAAGGAATACATCTGCAAATTCCTACAATAAAGCAACAACAACACTAGGCAAAGACAGTTCAAACTTGTTAGTATTAAAATAAGTGTTTTTGTACAAAAGTATGATCATAGGTTATTTGGCATAAAATACTCTTTTGACATCACATTCTTTTGCATAGAAATTTTTTGTTTTCTTCTCTCTCTCTCTTGTGTCCTCATGTTTTCTCCTCTCTTTTCTCTTTTTTCAATCACTCTTTTCTGTTCAGTCTCACTTTTAATCCTTGACTGATCCTCATAACCTTGTTGAGGTGATAATGATACAAGAGTAATAAGTTTTTTATTCATTATAAAAAAATATCGATTCTTGAAGTTATCATGCACGACTCGCTTATCATACTGTCATAACCTTTCTAATAGAATATGACTCGCAGACATAGGTACAACATCACATAAAACTTCATTATGATACCTTTTGATAGAAAATGATTTAAGCATTTGCTTATTTACCTTGACTTCACCACTCTCATTCAACCATTGAAACTTATATAGCTTAGGATACTTTATAATACGTAAATTCAACTTCTCAACCATGGTTATGCTAGCAACATTAATGTAACTCTCACCATCAATAATCATACTACATACCTTATCTTTAATGAAACACCTCGTCATCTAAAAGATGTTATCTCATTGCACCTCATTTTCTTCCTTTATTTGCACATCCAATGCTCGCCTTATGACAAGAGCTACTTTATTAACTGAATACTCCTCTCCATCACTTTCACCCTCTAATGATGACATAAAATCATGATCTGATTCACTTGTAGTTTCAACATCACCATTACCTCTCAGATCATTACATGCTTATTTGGACATTAACATATAATATAACCCCTGCTCAAACACTAAAAACATTTAACATTTCTATTTCTACTTGGTTGGGGGTCAAAATTACCTACCTCTTTGCTAAAACCCACATTTTTGTGCTTGAAGAGCTCGACTTTGGACTTGTAATTGACCTTCTCATCCCTTTTACTCTAATTTGAATTCTAAAATGAGGTATAACCTGAGTTCTGTCCAAACCATATGGAACCCTTTCATTTAAGTTGTCTTTCAACTTTTATTATCATGTGCACCATGTCTTTTAATTCCACATAATGTTACAATTCAACCACGTTGGTTATGTCTCTATTTAGCCCTTATAGAAATTGAGTCATGGTTGTCTCTCTATCTTCTTCTACATTAACCCTAATCATGACAACCTTCATCTCCTTGTAGTAGTCTTCCACACTTTTAATGCCCTAAGTGAGCCCTTATAGCCTTTGGTACAACTTCATATAATAGTGATTAGGGATAAACCTCCTCCTCATGATAGCCTTTATCTCATCTCATGTATCAATAGACCATTCACGATTCCTTCTCCTAATCAAAACAAGTTGATCCCACCAAATACTAGCATAATCAGTAAATTCAATAACAGTAAGTTTTACCTTTTTCTCCTTGGAATAGTTATGACAATCAAAAACCAATTCAACCTTTTTCTCTCATTCTAAGTATGCATTAGGATCATTCTTACCTTGGAATAGAGGAATTGTCATTTTAATACTACCCAAATCACAGTCATAGTTGTCTTTGCCTCCCAAATTCTCTTTGATCCCTTCTATTTTTAGTAGTTCTAACCATAGTAGTTCGATCATCAAATTTATCATCTTCTACATCATCTTCATGGTCATAGGCACGTCTCAATTGCCTTTTTACTTTAAGAGCCTCATATTCCTCATGTCTCCTTTACAACTCTGCTATTGTATTAGCTTGCTCCTTTATCCTCTCCCTCATATCATCAAATCTAATATTTATGCACTTAAATTGTTATTGCATAATTTTGATCATGAAGGACACATCACCAGCTCCCTCCTAAGTTACACCTTTGTCTTTAGACATCATAGTATTACTTTTACACAAAATAATTAGGATACCTCACAAAACACTTCCCCATGTGTTTCACTCAAAAGAAAGTGTCACACTCCCTTGTGTTTACACTTTTATGGCTTTTTCTTTATATGAACTTTCACTCTTACCTTTTATCACTCAAATTTCCCCTTTTAACTTTGTAAAGAACTAAGCAAACAAAATCAAAAGGATTGATTTTGAACAAAATAAGATAAATGACGTAGAATTAAACAAATTGGAGAACAAGGAGTCAAAAAAATGAAAAAAGGATAGCAGCACAAATGAATTTAATGAACTAAACTCACAAAAATCAGAATATAGGATTAAACCTATATGACAAACTTGGATAACATAACAAGAAAATAGATAATAGAATTAGAGTTGAGTAAGGAAATTATATTATTGTTATAGCCAATATGACCAAACTGTTAACTCTTATCGATAACTTGAATTTGATACCTTCTTTCTTTTGTTCCTTTTCTTTTCTTTTTTCTTTTTTTCGTTATTTTTTATTTCTTTTCTTTTACTCAACACAAATAATAATAGAATACTTAGACACAACAATTGGGATTGAAATTAGCACATTTTTTATAGTTATGATCTCAAACAAATAAGCAAAAGAGAAGGATTGCAAACAAACAAATTAGTGCATTTGAATGATAATGCACTTAATAGACAAACTAAATAGAAATAAATAAATCACAAGGTAGAAATTTAAAGAATGAGTTGATTCAACTTAATTTAAAGTCGGGTTCTGATACCAATTGATACGAAAAACCCCAAAAAGACGTGACTTAGGAACCCAACACATACAAAGAATCAAAGAACCACCAAAAAAAGATAAATCAAACTTTAATAACATAAACTCTAAACCCAATATTCAAAGGAACACGAACTTAGGGTATTTAAGAAGGATATGGATGTCACACTTCAAAAAAAAAAGGAATTGGAAGTGATAAGTCAATTTCAACGCTACAAGAAAAAGTATCCCTTGATAAGTTCTTTATTTCTCAAAGAACCGTGGGATAAAAAATTTTACTTTCTATTTCACTCAAAATTATTTGATTTTCTATAACTTACAATAGGTGCTCATTTATATTTTCCATAACTTACAAAAGGTGTCTATTTATATTTTTCATAACTTACAAAAGGTGTCTATTTATAAACTAAAATAGTAATCTAAAAGAGATACAAATTTCTACTTAAGAAAAATTTTTATTTATAAGGAATTCCTATTTAGAGACAAAATTTTACATAAATAATAAATTCCTAATTAAGAGTGACTCATTAGGTACTCTAATCGTATTAATAAGATCTAAATTCTCTTTCAAATTTGAATTTTTACTATTTTAAAATTTGATTAGTTTAAATATTTTCAATTAACTCATTTAGTATCTCTTTTATCTTTTTAATTTTAACTTGTATTACTCATTTAGTATCTCTTTATCTTTTTAATTTTAACTTGTATTATTAGATTTTCTAAAATGTATAATGAACTTTTTGCATCATTTAAGTATTTTCACTTATTATCTCTAAGGTCGTCCTCGTATGGTATACATTTGATCAAAAGGACAGTAATCATTTTACAAGGACAACTGGACTGATTAGGATGGGCAATACCCTCGCTTCGCCACCCCCACCGCCCGGCGGCGCCCCTCAGTGGATCCGCCTATATTCGAGTAGAAGTTTGTCTCATTCTCGCCCGGTAGGACGCCAGCATCTCCTTTTAACGGAAGATTTAAATTGAACAACTTTTAAGAGTTTGTGACTTAAATTGAACAAATTAAAAGTTTGCAATTAATCCGAAACCACAAAGTTAGTAACTCAATCATGAATAAGTATTAGACAGTACGTTTGATGAAAATCTGTCCTGTTCGGAGAGAGCATGCGGATGCAGCGGGATCAAAGGGATAGGAGTCTCATGTTACAGTAACGCACAAAAAAAATAATCAGGGAGGGGGATGCATGCATGCCGCACCTGGACGTTGAGCTTTCTCTCTTGGTAAACGCGGTTGAACTTGGAAGGCACGCCTGGACTGCAGAGCCACCCGAAAGACACATAAGGCTAATATCAGCAATAACAAAAGTTACTTTTGAAAACGAAATTCAGCCATATGCAATTTCTTATAAATTTAAATTTGAAATAAATAAAGAAATGTATAAATAACTGAAGCACCAAAAGCTTATGTTTAGCCGAGAAAAAAAAAAAAAAGTTAACCATTATGATAAGATGTCAGCTATGTCCGTGTACAGGCAGAAAGAAGGCATATAGCTACATGATTGTTTTCTTTAACCTCTACCGATTGATTTTTCTTTTAACCACTATTTGAATGATACCTACAACATTTACCAGTTGGGTTAAATTTGACAATAGCGTTGAACTTACATGGCCCTGTGCTTACACGAGGAACCACGATTACAGAAGCAAAGGAACATTGTTTGTAAGCCGCGATTTTCTGACTTTTTCTCCTCTTATCTCGATTTCTGAGGATTTGGGTCCCAAACCATTTGAGAGAAGAATAACCGAAGTATGAGAGCTGTTAGGGAAAAGAGCAATTTGACAAAGGGCAATGATCATATTGTATGGCCACATTTCAACAACAGACCACCAGGGGTTTTTGCTGTCTGCGGGGGCAAAGGATGATAACAAATTAGTCAGTCATCCAACCGTAAAATAGGTGCCAAAACAATAGATATTTCCACCATCAATGCCTAACAAGTAATCGAAAGCCATTTTGGGGATGCGGTGTGTCAGGAAATTAGGATCCGCAGTATATCATCCTACACATGCTTTGATAGGATCGATTCAACGACACCCTGCGCTATGGGGTGATAACATTCCCGAGCCTCCATAAACACCCTTTTGGCAAAGATCTTCTCTTCTTCCTTTCCAGGGCCTTGAACAAGAGCAGTGTAGAGCGGACGAAGGTACTTCATCCTGCCAACTGCCTTCAGAGTCTTCTCAACCTCACCATAGTACTCTCGGCACCTAGAAGAGATAGCTAGTTGGAGAAATGCCACTTTCACCTCATAATCTTTTGATTCTGACAGCCTGTAGCGTGCATCCAAAGACAAAACCTGTGCAATAGAGCATGTCACAAGGACATAAGAAAACTGTCAATTTAGTGGCTGCCTGGTTTAGAACTCATCAGAGAGAAGGATTTGAACTCCAGGCACATACAAGGGGACAACACATAAATCCAATCGACAACCAAGCAGAGATCGATAGCCAAACAAGATAGGTCTACATATCAATACATGAGACCATTACATTATAGATTTTAGAGAAGGGTTAGCTTGACATGTGGCCTTACCCCTATACTTATAAAGAGATTATTTTTACAATTCAAACCTATAATCTCCAGGTCACATAGAGTAACCTTACCATTTCACTGAGACTCACCTTTACCTTCTTGCAAGGATGAAGTCTCTAAAATTACTACTGGTAGACAGGATGAACTATGAAACCCAAGGCAAGAAAAAGGAAAAATAGCTAAAATAAGTTAACAAACTACATCCCTTTGGCAGACCCCATATTGTGGAGGCCTCGTGTACTGAGACACCTTTACAAGAATATGGAAGTGTATTCAGCCACCCATTCTCACTGTATAAATAGGTATTGATTAAAACCAGTCAAATTCTAGCAAGCTCATCCAACTTACAAGAACTATCTGCAAAAATAGTCTGTAACCAACTAGGAAATGTCTCAGCACACATTGACTTGTGAAAATTTTTTACCAAAAGAATCAATATAAGGTGCAGAGCCCATAGATCGCATCAAATACAATTATAAATTAAAGGATGGTTAATTGTACCCCATCCAAAAACAATGAAAACAAGAAAAGAAATTGAGAAGAAAGGGAGCACATAAAGATGTGGCCGACCAAGTAATTACTTGAAGTTATAGCCCAAACAAAAGTGTATGAGGATGGTAAGAGCTCATAATAGATGCATATCACTACCTGAGAAGCTTCGATGGACTTTGGCAGGTTCTCCAAGTAAAGCTCCCATTCCTGCCCCTGCCAATCAACAACTTCATCCTCCCTTGGCATTCTTCCAAGCTTAAATTCATTTGCAAGGGATAAGATCCCTGTATAAATGTTGGAAACTGGTTCGTATGCATCTGAAGGGATGCCAGTACCCTCAGTCCATAATTGTAGGTCTACATCTTTCTCTATTCCAGGTACACTTGCTTTTAAAAAATTGAGAAACATCTCCGTATCAATGGATTTGAACTTGAAGGTGGCAATATATTTCTTAAGGAACTCATCAAATGCCGGTCTTCCGATCTAAGTATCCCAGTTTCCATAGGTGAAACAAAATCATTAAGAATATTTTGGATGTATCAATTTCTACATTCAAACAAAACAAGGAGTATCTCGGCATACCTGACGTTCTATGCGCAACAAGAACTGAAAACCCTTCTCATATGGAACTCGCGAATACACATTATCTGGGTCCACTCCTTCCTGCTTGGTTTTCAGCTTAGTAAACTCCATGTTGTCCTTAAACCTCTCCATTTCCTCATTTAAACCCCTCCAACCAATTCCAATATTCAAAGTAGCTTTGTCTTCTCCTTGCACGACTTCAACAATCCTCCGCTCAGCATATGTTGTGAACCCCTATAAGCATGATTCAGAAACTTATAGCAGCTAATAGGAATAAAAGTCTACTTAACCAAAGTATACCCCAGATGAAAGAATTTTCTACCTTGAAAGAACAAGCTATCTATCAATTCAGTAGGCATTTTCCCAATGTCCACTGCACAATACAAATACAGAAAACATGCTTCCCAAATCCCAAAAGCATATGTGCACCAAAAAGAAACAAATAAATAAATAAAATGAGTGTCTGCTTATATTTGTTGATGTTTCACATAGATAGTTCAAACATTTCCCTAAAGCACTTCACTTGCAGTCATTCAACTCACCAATGCCAATAGTCGATCCATTCAATACATGCAAATTTCGCATGTTTGGATTATGACACACACATACAAAAAGGCATATAGGGACGAGTTCACACATTTGTATTTGTGCACACTCAGTATCTCATATTTAAGGAAGGAATCAAGATATAGAATGAAAGTGGCTTAAAATCGAGGCAACCAATATTAACAACTGAATATTTGAATACAGCGGAGACAACGGATTAGGTTATATACCTCATTCAACCAAAAGTGCTCATTGTTCTTGTTAGTAATCAGATTTCCAGTCCAGCTATGAGCCAATTCATGCGCCACAACCTGGGCACCGCTAGCATCACCCTTGATCACGGTAGGTGTCAAGAACACCATCCTCGGATTCTCCATACCACCGTACGGGAAACTCGGCGGTAGCACCAATAAATCGAACCTCTCCCACACATACTCCCCAAACAACTTTTCCCCTTGCCCTATCATCACTTCTGTCCCAGCAAACTCTCTCGCCGCCGCATCCAAGACTCCGGCAACAGCCTCCGAATAAACCCTTGTCCTGGGACCCACATCCTTGAACCCCAATTCCCCAACAGCAAAGGCAAACAAGTATGGCGGAATGGGCTGCTCCATCACGAACTCCTCCACAATCCTCCCTTCCGCGAACCATAACGAGTGGAGGTTGAAACCGCCGTCAACAACACCTCGTGCCAAGCCTTCGTTCAGGTCGCCGACAACAGGTTCACGGCGATGAAAGTGGCGGGCAGACATGACAGCAGAGAGCTGGCGGGGGATGTTGAGGCGGGCGGAGTAACAGACGCGGGCGGCGGGGGTGTCCTGGCAGGGGAAAACGGAGCGCGCATGGATGGACTGGCATTGGGTGTAGACAAAAGGGTGGGACTTGTTAAAAGTCTGAGGGGGGGAGAGCCACTGGAGGGCGGATGAGGAAGGGGAGGTAGAGTAGAGAACGAGGATGGAGGAGGAGAAGGAGGAGGAGTCGAAGTTGGAGTTGTTGTTGTTAAGGGCGACGACGAGGTGGCGGCCTTTGATTGGGTCGGGGTGGGGAGAGAGAGAGAAAGGGAGAGGGGTCAGGGTTTGGGGGTCGAGGATGTTATGAATGGTGAGAGAGCGGGTGTCAAGAGAGAGTGGGCCGGCGTGAGGGTTGGAGAGGGAGAGGAGAGCGGCGCCGTGGATGGTGGAGGACGGGAAGTCGAAGTACAGAGAGAGGGAGATGTGGGTGGTCAGCGGGTGAGTGGAGTCCGTGAAGGAGTGTGGATCTATGGGTGCCATCTCTTCTTCTTCTTCTTCTTCTTACTTCTTACTTCTGGGAGATGGGCGCGAGCGCAGCAGCCTATTTACAGAGTCTCAACAAAAGAAGGGTTGTTTTTACTCTGATTTTCCACCAAATAAAATAAAATAAATTGGCGTGGAATCAAAGCTAGACGACAAGGTTCGAATCTTCTTCCAACAACTCACAAGTCAAGCACTGCCACTTTTGGTCAGTTGGGCCTTCGCCTTATAAGTGTAGTTAGAATTTCTTGATCAATACCGTTTGAATATTTTTAAATCTTAAATTTAATTATAACGTGATTTAATTATTAAGTATTTTCAATTTTAATTTTAGAATTATGTATGTATTTTCTTTTAATATATACATACAAACATTTTATCTAAAAATATATAATAACAATGAAAGATTTTATCAAACTAAAAAAAAATTTAGATGCCTAATACTTTTTTGTATTATTTATGTAAAAATATTTAATTTTAAAATTTAAAATTAATATTTAATAATAATATTTTTATGTAAAAATTTAAATATTATATATATATATAACTTATAATCATTAACCAAATCTCAAGAACTTGACTTTATGTTTTGTTTTGTTACCCAAATGTTATTAATAATTAGTACAAATAAAGATGATTATTTTATTATTCACGAATTTTAATTTATAATAATTTCTATATTAAATAGACCTTCACACTCAACAAAGACTAAAAGGAAAAAACAGCAACGTCGCTTAGGGTCGCCGATTATTATCAAAATTGTATAATAGTATAAAGAACTACTAATTCTTTTAAAATTGCTGAGAGTTTTGTTTAAGAAAATGACAAAGGAATTAACTAATTCCTTAAATAAACTTGATGCGGGTGCACATGTGAAGGAATATTGAATTTCTTATTAAGCATTAAGACTTGTGGACTTTTATGGTTCTTTAAAAAAATTTAGAAAAAATTTCATAGTAATAATGTATGTTTATTAAGAAGCGGTGCTAGTGCTTTATGGAATTATCAATCCAACAAATTTTTATAATGGTTTTTTTTAATATAATTTACTTATAATTTTATATTGTATAATAAATAAAATTTATTTAAAATAAATTTATATAATATAAAATTATAAATAAATTATTTTTATAAAATAAATAAATAAATAAATATAATAAGTACCTTAATTATATATTTAAAAAATCATTGTATGGAATTATCAAATTTATATTAAGAAAAACGGCAGTTGTATCTTGCAAAATTATAAATTCCTTTTTTTTGTTGAATTGAGGACGACGACTTTGCAACAATTGTCTGGAAAAAAAAAAAAACTTGTAGGATTAGACTAAGCACAAATAAGTCACATGTTGCGGAATCTAAAGGTGCTTTGTCCATAATGACCTATAAACTTAAATATTATGGTGTTTGTTAATAATGAATAATGACTTATTTTAATATACATATATGATTTTTATAATTTGTTAATTATTAAAATGATTAAATTAAAATATTTTGTACATATATTATGTTATAATTTGATTGTTACCCAAGTAATTAAAATAAAATGTTTAAATGACATGAATGTATTATTATTATAATTTATTAATTAATAAAATGATCAAATTAGTATATTTAAAAATATGTATAAATAATCATTTATTCATGATTTTAATAAAATATTTATGAATAAAAAATAATTTAATAAATTAATGTTATTAATCATTAAAATTTTAAGATTTATCTAAAAGTAAATTATTATTCCATTATTAATAATATAATTGAAGTATATCAATATTTTTTATTAAATATTTAATTTACTTATTTAAATAATATATGATATTACTTATAATAATATATTATATGATCTTTCAAAGAAAGTTATAATATATTTTGATTTTTTTATTTAACTATGATTAATTATGAATATTTATAGTAATTTAGCTATTACAATTTATTTATATATTTTAATTGTTGTTTTGTTCAATAGATTGAAATTCTCAAAATAACATGAATAAATCAATTTTCACTTTAATGTTATGAATCTTGAATTGTATCATTAGAGAGTAAGTCCACTATTATTATAGATTTAAATAGTAAAGAATAGCAATTAAATTATAAATATAAGAACAAAATAATAAATTGAACCTTATGTTTATAAAAGTAACTATTGCCAACAAAATTAAGAAAAACTATTTCACATATAAAAAGTGTAAAAAAAATATTTACAATTTATGGAAGAATGGTTTTATTTTATGGTCAAATCACTCATTGGTATTCTTATAGTAGAATTTATGACTATAAAATTTATTAGGTCACAAAGTATACAAAAGTATATTATTAAAATGATTAATTTTATAGTAAGACTTAAGATTTTAGTATTAATGGTAGATAATTATTTTTAGTACAATTCATTTTAAACTTATTATCTCTTAAGTATAAGTCATTTCAAATTCATTATAACATTATAAAAGAAAAGTGGAAAATTAATGAATTAACTATTATATTTGTTCACGATGAAACAAGATTGAGAAATCAAGCAAGTTACTCTATTAATTTCTTAGGGCAAAAAGGATAAGAAAGGAATTAAAGTGAAAATCAACTTAATTTAAGAAAGGAAAGAAAGTACTTACGTTTTTCAAACTAAAAAAAAAAAAAAAGGAACAAAAAGACAATAAATGTCACTTTTCTAAAAAGAGTCGAAGATTATCATAAGGATCATTCAAAATGTAAAGTTTAATTCAAAAAGAAAGTAAATGAAATGTCTTAATATGTTTTGGAGTAAACTTAACTAAAGTTTCTTATAATAATTGATGATTTGATTCTCATACTACTATTTATATATCAAATATGATGGAAACACTCATTATGATCTTATTAATCAATTTATGGAAAGAAGTGAAAGCAAAGTTGACTAATTTAAGAAAGGAAAAAGTCTATTGATACTCCTCAAACTAAAATGAAGTAGCATAAGAACAATAATTGTCACTTCTCTAAAAATAGTTAGAGACTATCATAAAGATTACTCAAAATGCAAAGTTTGGTTTGAAAAGAAATTAAATGAAATGACTCAATATGTTTTGGATGAAGCTTAACTAAACTTTCTTACAATAATTGGTGGTTTGATTTTTGTGCTACTATTTATCTATCAAATATAATGCAAAAATTTATTATGATCCGATTATTTAAGTTTGTATAACAATGTTTGTATTATTACTTTAAGTATTCTTATTAATGGTTTATATAAATTGAAATTTGATAATATTTTTGCAAACTCCTTACTAAAGAAGTCAATATATAGCTTGAAACAAACTTCTCAAAAAAATGGTATATTAAGTTTAATAATATCATAATATGTTTTAGATTTAAGAAAAATATTGTTAATTAATCAATAAAAGTATATTTATTTTCTAATCTTGAAGGTTGGAAAAAATTTTACTTGTTACTAATGGTTTAACTATATTATGTAAAATTAAAGAATTTTTCTAAAAGAATTTTATAATAAAAGATATGAAACAAATATCCTATATGTTAGGATAAAAATATTTTGTAATATATTATAATAGATTATAATTATTTGAGAATGAGTATATCGAGAAAATTCTAGAGATCTTTAATATAAGTCAGTATTCACTTCAAATTATTTTCATATAGAAATGTGGCAAACTCAGTTTTATACAATATTACAAGAATGATGTAAAAGGTAAGAAAAATAAAATCAATTTTATATGTTTTTATTATTAGTAACTTGATATATCTATAAATTTGCATTAAATTAAATATCAATCTTGTAGTTAAAATGTTAGATAAATATAAAAGTAATCCTAAGATGTATCATTAAAATATTACAAAGAAAGTATTAAAATACCCCAAAGAATAAAAGATATATACTCATATACAAAAATAATCTAACCATTTAAATATAATTGGATATTTATATTCAAATTTTATTTGATGCATTAATAGTAAAAAACTACATTTTGATTATTTATTCTTATTAGGAGAAGAAGGTATTTTGTGAAATAATGAAAAACTATCTATTATTATTTTATTCATTATAAAAGTAGAATTTGTAACTTGATTTAAAGTTATAATTCAAGTGCATTATGACTATATAACTTTATTTTAGAATTTGAAATTGTGGATATTATTACCAAATCGTTGAAAATTTATGTGATAATTTTACACTTGTATTATTTTTTAAAAACAACAAATACTTAAAAGGTACCAAATTTATAAAAATTAAAGTATTTTGTCATTCAAAAGAAGATTTAAAAACAAATAATATATATAGAGTACTAATTGATTTCATAATAATATATTAATATAAACATTTATAATATATAATCAAAATGGGTCTTATTATACTAATAATAATTGATAATGTAAGATTTAATAATATTTTAAATTTATTGGTATATTTCTAACGTATATTATATACTTCTTATAATTTTATTATTGATAAAAAATATGTGTAAGATATTATTATGTACCATTATACAATTATATATATATAACTTATCAGTCTTATATAATAAATTATACGTATTATAATATATAAAAAGAAATCTCCTAAATAAATAAAATATAAGTATTATAATTTATAATAGACAGTTTATTATATTATGATATTATAATAAAATTGTAAAACATTATTATTATTATTATTATTATTATTATTATTATTATTATTTACTCATAACGATTAATATAATAAATTTTTAATCAAATCAAATAAAAAAATATTAGAATTTTTTAATTTTTAATGCTAAAATATTTTTATTAAGAATTTAATTATAATTTGGTCTAATTAATGAGAAAAAATTTTACATTATTACCTTATTAAATACTATAATTTCAAGACTAATTTGGACATTGGCAGATAATAAATTTAAACTCTAAATTTATGTGTGTGTATATATATATAATTGATTTTTATTTTTTTACTAATACAAATAAAAATTTCATTTAGAAGTGCATAATAATAATAATAATAAGTCAAAGGAGAAAAATTAGTTATTAAATTAAATTGAATTTTTCAAATGTATTAATAATTTTAATTTTTACAAATTTAAGTATTTTTTATAATATTATTTATATAAAATTATTTATTTTTAACATCTAAAATTAATTTTTAATAAGGATGTTATTTGAAAAATCTAGCACGGAGGGCTACGAATGCATAAACTCTGGTCTTTGATACAAACCAATCAACTGTTTAAACAAGTTCGAGATTTCACTGAAGATGGTTATGTTTTCCATAAAGGCATGAAGTTTGATTTTCCCTTTCCTTTCAATAAAAAAAGAATATGCCTTTTGGATGTTCAAAATGCTTTTAACATTTTGATCAAATTACTGTTTTGTTGTAACTTTCCTTCGTGGCAGTGTCATATGACCCCTGTGTTTAGCTTATTGATCCCTTTTTATATGAATATATAGCCCAATTTTTTTTGGGCTACAATCTAAAATAATTAAAGTAGGTATAAATACTCCTTTTGGTTGGAAAAAAAAAAACCTAAAAGAGCCAGTCGTCAGAAAGAAAAAAAAAAAAGCTACCAAAAGAGAGAGAGAAAATGAGAGAGGCTGCAGAAAAAGAGGAAGCAAAAAACAATATTTTTTGATTTTATGTTGGAAAGGATATCGATGTCCAATCAAGCTAAAACTTGGATAGTTCATAAAAGACATTTGGTTTTTATTTCTAAATGGTGGAGATTGGGTTTCGAGCACACTAAATCCTACTTTTCTTCAGTTTTTGTAGGTCTATATTATGAGCAATTTTCTGCATACAGTTTTAATCAACCATGTAATTAGAGGATTAGTTGTGATCCAATCGAGCTGATTTCTAGTCAGTAGTTGGAGAACACATATATATTCTTTGTGGTCAGTTGGATTAGGTTTTTATGAACTACAAGGGTAGGTTTTCCATTCAAACCGAGACCTTTTAATTTTGTAACTTTTTACTCTCTCATCTATGACAGAGTTGGTAAACCGTGTGAATGATTATTGATTCGTGATCCGATTGAGCTGAACTTTGGACAGTTGGTAGGGGGTATTTGGGAGTTCATCTTGAACGGTTGGATTATTACCTTAAGATCTACTTATTGAGTTGTAGTTAATAGCATATGTTTGGTCTATATTGCTCAACTTATTAGTCTCTCATTTAGTCCAAATTGAATTTTGTTAAATTTGTTTGATGTAATTGAGGTTGCATACCTCTATTATACCCACTTGATTATAATGGAGTTGACCTATAGCTCAGAGTATCTCGTGATTTTTTCTCCTTTTGATTTGGAGGGGTTTCCACATAAAATTGGTGTGTCCTCTTACGTGGCTTATTTGCATTATCATTTTTATTATTCAATCATCTCCTCACAGGTTCAAGTAAGCGGGAGAAGTTTCTTGGGCTATTTATACTTTGTTGCCCCCCTTCTCCTATTAGAGTGCTATTAGAGCCAAGTTGGTGTATTTGGCTCGTTTAAATGATGAAGTTAAATGTGAATAAATTGGTTTGTTTGAATGGTACGAATTATCATATATAGAGGAGTAAAATGAAGGATCTCCTATTTGTGAAGAAATTGCATTTACCAATATTTGCTACTACGAAACCTAAGTCTAAGACTAATGAAGAATGAGAATTTGATCACGAACAAGTTTGTAGTTTTATACAATAATTTGTTGATGATAATGTTTATAATCACATTTGTAATGAGACACATGCACGAACTTTGTGGAGCAAACTTAAGAATTTGTATGCTTTAAAATTTAGTCATAACAAGTTGTTCTTATTAAAAGAAATGATGCAATTGAGATATAATGAAGGGAGTTTAGTTGCTGACCACTTAAATGAGTTTCAGGGTCTCATTGATCAGTGTTCAGGTTAAGTTTGATGATGAGGTTCTTAGGCTATGGTTACTTGTTACCTTACCTAACTTTTGGGAGACTTTTTGATTCTCTCTCACTAATTCTGCCTCCAGTGGTATTTTATCATTGGAACTTGTAAAGGGTAGTGTGTTGAATGAGGAGATGAAAAGGAAATCTCAAGGTTCATCATCATCTAAATCAGAGGTTTTAATTACTGAAAATAAGGGGAGAAGTCAAGAAAAAGGACATGGTAAAAAGGGTAAAAGTAAGAGTTAGAGCAAGTCAAGATCTAAGTATATGAATGTTCAGTGTCATTATTACGGGAAGATGGATCATATTCAGAAAAAAGTGTTATAAGTGGAAGAGAAAATAAAGATGACAATGATAAGCACAAGCATAAGAATATGAGTAATGATTGTGTTACTACTACATCCACTTTTGGTACTGGTGACCTTATTATTGTTTATAATGAGGAAATGGTTAATCTGATATCTCATAAAACTGATTGGGTCATAAGTAGTGGTACTTCTCTTCATGTTATTTCAATAATGGAATTTTTTATAACATATACTCCTAATGATTTTGGAGTTTCGAAGATGGGGAATAACAACTTAGTAAAAGTCATTAACATTGGTGATGTTTACTTAAAGACCAACAATGGAGCATAACTGACATTGAGGGATGTTAGACATGTCCCTGATATTCATTTGAATTTAATTTTAATGGGAAAACTAGATGATGAAGGTTTTTGTAGTACCTTCGGTGATGGCCAATGAAAACTTACTAGATGCTCCTTAGTTGTAGTATGAGATAGGAAATACTTCAATTTATATCTCATACAAGCTATTATCTTCAAAGATGTTGTAAATGTAATAGAGATTGATAATTTCATTGAATTATGACATAAATGGCTTGGTCACATAAGTGAAAAGGGAATAAATTGTTTGGCAAGAAAGAACCAACTTATAGACATAAAGAGTGCAATTTTAAAGAAGTGTCCTTACTGTTTTGGTGGGAAAAAGAATAGAGTTACATTTAAGAGTCACTCATCTTCAAGGAAATCAAAGTTGCTTGAATTGATGCATTTTGATGTGTATAGTCATTTGAAGGTATGCTCACTTAGTGGTGCTCTTTATTTTATGACTTTTATTGATGATCACTCAAGGAAGCTTTGGGTTTATGCTTTGAAGACTAAAGATCAAGTCTTTAATGTATTTAAACAATTTCATATCTTTGTTGAGAGACAGACTGGTAAGAAGTTAAAATGTGTCCGCACTGATAATGGTGGTGAGTATAGTGGTCCATTTGACAAGTACTCCAGAAAATATGGGATCAGACACCAGAGAACACCTCCTACAAAACCACAGTTAAACGGTTTAGCAAAAAGGATAAACAAAACACTAATTGATAGGGTCAAATTTCTTCTCTCAGATGCAATATTACCTAGATCCTTCTAGGTTAAAGCCTTGAATACAGTGACATATGTAATTAATTTGTCTCCTAGTGTTCCGTTACAAGGTGGTGTTCCGGACAGAGTTTGATTTGGTAAGAAAGTCTCTTATAACCATTTACAAGTCTTTAGCTGTAAGACTTTTGTTTATATCCCTAAAGATGAAAGAGGGAAGTTAAATGTAAAAACTCGACAATGTATCTTTCTTAGTTATGGTGAAGATGACTTTAGGTACCGTTTATATGATCCGGTTAAGAAAAAACTTGTAAGGAGTAGAGATTTTGTATTTGTTGAGGATTAAAACATTGAAGACATTGAGAAGTCAACTCCTCAGGTCAATGATAATCCTATTAATATTGTCCTTTTCCTCAGACACCTATAAGTGATCTGATTGATGTTTATGACGATGTTCAAGAACATGATGAGAATGTTTAACAGGATCATAATATGCAAGGTGTGGGTAATATTGATGCTCTTATAAAAGATCATCCGTACATACCCCCACCTTCATTTCAGCCACGGAGATCCAATAGAATTTTAGTACCTTCTCCTCAGTACTTTCTTAATGAGTTTGTGATGTTAACTAATGGGAGAGAAATTGAGGGCTATAAAATGAGCAGTTGAAAATGAGTATAGACAACATTGGATAGATGTTATGATAGATGATAATATTGCTAATATAATGACAAAGGTATTGGTAAGATGAAAATTTGATTTATGTTGTGCATTGGTCAGGATGACCAATATCTCTACATAGTCAGAAGGGGGAGAATTATTGGGCTCATTGATCCTTTCCTATGTGGATATATAGCCCAATTATTTTTTTTTTGGGTTATAATTCAAAATAATTAAAGTGGGTATAAATACCCTTTTTGGTTAAAAAAAAAACTAGGAGAGTTGATCATCAGAAAGAAAAAAAAAGCTATAAATAGAGAGAGAGTTAAAGGAGGGAGGTTATAGAAAGAGAGGAAGTAAAAAACAATATTCTTTGATAATTGTAGAGGATATTTGGTTCTTATTTTTAAATGGTGGAAATTGGGTTTTGAACACAGTAAGTACTGCATCTCTTCAGTTTTTGTAGGTTTATACTATGAACGACTTTCTGTATGCAGTTTTGATCAACGGTGTAATCGAAGGATTGTTTGTAATCTGATCGAGCTAATTTTTAGTTAGTAATTAGAGGACACTTATATCTTTTTTGTGGATAGTTGAATTAGGTGTTTATGAACTACAAAGATAGGTTTTCCATTCAAATCAAGGCCTCTTAATTCTGTAACTTTTTGCTCTCTTATTTGTAGCAGAGTTAGTAAATCATGTGGATGATTATTGATATGTGGTCTGATTGAACTGAACTTTAGACAACTAGTAGGAGACATATGGGAGTTCATTTTGAACGGTTAGATTATTGTCTTAAAATCTACTTGTTGAATTGTAATTGACAGCACATGTTTGGCTTGTCTTACTCAACTCATTAGTCTTTCGTTTAGTCCAAATTGAATTTTCTTCAATTTGTTTAATGTAATTGTGGTTGCATACCTCTATTTTACTCACTTGATTATAGTGGAATTGACATCTAATTCAAAGTATCTCGTGGTTTTTTCTCCTTTTGATTTGGAGGGATTTTCCACATAAAATTATTGTATTCTCTTGCGTGATTTATTTGCATTGTCAATTTTTTTATTTAATCATTACCTCACAGGTTCAAATAAACGAAAAAAGTTTTTTGAACTATTTATACTTTATTGCCCCATTCTCCCATCACCCTATACATATGGCATGTAGAAGGTTGTTAAAATAGAAATCTCATCTATAATTTATTTAGAGGCGTTGAAGACTAGAACAAGAATCGTGTGCTCTTACTAAAAATGAAAAAAAGAACAAAAATTGATTGACAATTGAAATATAACTCAACAATTAAATATTTTGTAAATATAATTCACTAAATCAAAATTCAAGAAAAATTAAAACAACTTATAAAAAGTCAAAATAAGTTGGCCATCGTCTGCTATTCAATAACACACTAAATAATATAGGATTATTCACAGTCATAATACTAAATTTTATTAATGCATCAATGAAGCATATAAATATCATAATTCTCATGAACATCAAGTATGAGCAAACAACAATTATAAGAATGACCCTTACTTTCTATTGTCAAAACAAAAGACTTTTAATTGCTTTAATTTCTAGCAATGCATATAGTCTCAAATAGATGATCTTAAATGTCGTTTTCACTCTTTAATTGTTAAAGAAAGGAAACACAAGGAATTAAATTAATTCTTGTATGACTCGAACTATTTATTTAAGAGAGTATATTATTTTTTGACTAAAAAGAAAATGAAAAATAGAAAAAAAAAGGTCGATAAATGTGTTGGCAATTAAAAATTAAGAAAAAGGAAGATGAGATTTGAGAAAGATAAATATTAATTTGATTTACGAGATTCTAATGTGAAATATGATTTGAGGAGTTGTTCTTCCTTTTGGCAAATGTGAAATTTTCGACGACTTGGGTTTGCTAATTACTTAATATTCAATACTTAAAAGTAATTCATTTCATTTAGCTTTTCAATCTAAAGTTTTTGACATTTTCATATTTATTAGTTTTCAATCTTTGACACCTTAGTTTCTAATAAACCAATCCGAAATTCCTAGTTGTATTTTCGACTTGTTTTGCTCCGAAAAACATAATGAGCTACGCACACCAACCTCACAGTTTGTATTCATTTCATATTAAGTCCACGAAACAATTGTGTTGTAGCATCCTCTATGAGAATAAATGTTCAATGGTTGATTGGAAAGAAAATAAGAACTGTGAAAAATCAAGATTCTGCTAGTATTATAATTTAAATTTAAGCTCTAGCAAGATCTAAACAACCATCTCTATATGTCCTAATAATTATTGCAACTAATGATTGTTCTCACTTGCTCTCCTGGTTTCTTTGATGGCCACACAGCGTTATTGGTTTTGATTTCCTGGTACGAAGGTTTTGTTTTGGGACATCGGAAATTATGGGATAAAGGTCTAAATACTAGCAGATTGACTTGACGATACTAATAAGAAAGCAACTTGCACCGCATGACATGGATGAAGTCACATACGCTTACAAGTTACAACTTCACACTACATAACAGGATATATTAATGGGATGCCATATCGCCGATTTGTGGTAATTACATCATAATCAGTAGCCAAATTTCATGAGTTGTCAACCGACCATGAATTTTAATTGCAGGCAGGCCGCAGAATATATCAAAGTCCGATTCCACAACACTCCACAATTCAATGGTTCCCGTTTACTTTCTTAAAGAATTTCAATCAAAGTGCATGCAACCCTGTTTTTTGAAGGAATCCTCGGATTTCAGAACAATTGGTAGAGCTCCCTTGGCCAACAAGACCAGCTAATTAGCACAGCAATCAACTAATTTCAATCCCTACACAAAACACAGGAATCCATATGCCGCACTCAGAAATTCTAGGTAATGCAAGTTGGAACGGTAGCTGCATTGGAGAGAGTCAAGGTACAGAGAAAATTACAGTGAATGACATTACAATAAGATCCAGTAGTGCATTTGATAGGCTAAATAGCAGTGAAATAATTTCTGCCAAACTGAATTGTTCATCCACAGGAAAACACCAAAGCCACTGTTTTCTCAAATCATACATGGAGGCTAAGCCATACCAATAGCATATGTTGGTAAAATGTTAATTACCCAAAGCAGCCATCATCCACTCACTGTAGACAATGGAATTAAACGGTACACACCATTTAATTGATGCAAGTTGTTACCAGAACAGGACTTATAAGGTTGAAAATAGGTACCCAATACAATTCTCAAAGGCTTAAACACAAGAGTTCCTCAGTGAAAACACATTGGTAAAAACTAATTACATAAGTGGCATTCAACCCACAGCAAGAAGTATCTCCAAGTTGCAAAAATTTCATTGATGCATCTCTCTACAAAGAGTATACACAATTGAGATCAACAAAATTCTGCATTCATGAGTGTTAATTGTGACTACATCCAACTCAAACGACAGGTTCTGTCTTATCACCTCAAAAGAAACAAATTCCAAAAACAGTGCCAAGGACAATGAAACAGATATTTACAAGATTACAACTGATTCCGTCAACAACACTGATGCAAATTGAAGGAATTATACACATCTTTCATTCTCTCAAGTTCAAAAATATGTAGGAGATGCAAGAAATGATGACTCACACATTAGAAGACAACAATTCAGACGATTCAAAAATTTAAGAATCCATGAAATTGCAATAATGGTTTTAAGATTTGCAATCTTCCACAATCCAACAAGTCTCTTGAATTTATATTCGAATCAAAATAAACACATACCTGTAACTAGGTTCTGCTCAAACAACCGGCCAAATTTAGATAAGTGAAATCCAAAACAAGCAATGTGGATCAACAATAAGAGCATCTCTGACTTCCTAAGAATAAAATCCGCCATGAAACTACTAGTCAAGTACAAGAGACAAAATTGAAAATCACTCCTACGATTCCAATTATACAAAATTCTACAACTTCATTCCAGCCCAATTGGGTATCGGATCCAAGATGACACATTTGACTGTTAATTTTACTACAACAATTCAAATGCCACAAAGGGAGGCTTAAGAAAATGAAAAATTAAAAAAAAAAAACACTTTACAGAGTTGCATCGACTATTGTCCTCCACTCTCTTCCTCCAACTTCTTCACATAAGCCTTGAGCACCAAAACCACATCCCTGGCGGGGGCCTGTAAGGTCCCCACCAATCCAATAGCCGGACCCTGCAAGGAGCCCAAGATGTTGGCATAAATCTCCGCTCTAGACGGCATCGTTTCGAGCTGCTTGAAATCCCCAGGCCCATAAAACTTGCCTTCAAAAACTGCCCCAGTGAAGTCGTTGGTGTCCAGCTTCTTCTCCCTCTGAAACCTCCTGTACGGCATAATCGACTCGGGTATCTCCTCGGTGTGGACAAAAAGCCAAGCGTTCATGCCTTTCATGCAGGGCTTCAAGGCCTCCCACGGGGTGCCCTCAATAGCCTTGTAAACCAGAGAATTCTTCGCCACCACGAGCTTCGAGGATTCGGGCAGCGATCTCCGGAGTTCCTGAAATTGAGTAACGGTGAAGCCAGTGTACTTGATGGCAGCCAAGAGGTAGCAGTTCTCGAGCTGGGTTTTAACCGTCTCTACGGTCTGCTCCTTCTTGGTGCGGGAAATTGCGGACTGGATGGAGATGGGTGGGACTCCGAGAGGGGTGGTTCTGAAGTATGGTTTCGAGAGGAGGAATGGGCTTGCGGGGCGAAATTGGATTCGTGTTCGGGAGGGAGGGGGCTTGGAGGAGGGGAAGGAGAGGAGAGTGGCTTCCATTTTCTGGTTGGTTAATGGCCGGACGGACAGCGAGCGGGCTTACCCCTCCACTCAAAAACCCTATCCTCTCCCCTCCTCTCTCACTCTTATCGAATGTAGGCACGGACAGGGTTTGCTCGCGGGCCCGACAATAAGCCGTGCCTCTTGCTCCCGGGCTACCTATACTCTGATAAGTATCAAATAAGACATTCGTACGTTCTTATTGCGAGGGCTTTACGACGGATGCGTAACATTTTCTTTTTATTTTTACGGGATTATAATAAAAATGTCCTGTCCGTACAATATTTCGTGTAGACGCATCCTATTCTAGGTTGTACAGTCATTTGGATCAATTGGCAAGGATAGATCCTTAAAAACAGAAAATAAACACAAACTGAGAGAAAGGATAGTTGAGCCTAATACTTGCAAGAATATGTGAGAAAAATATATATATATATATATAATTATATGCAGAAAACAAGGTGTGATTGAAAGCCTTCGAGTACAATCATATGAAAAAATTTAATTAACTCTAGTTATGATTAGGGATTTTGCTAAAGTTCAAGCATATCTGGTTCTATCTCTCTAAATTCATAATTTAGCTTTATTTTCATTAATTCAATCAAAATCCACTAATAATTAATTGTAATTTATTTGTAGGTAGAATAGAAGAGTTATAAATTAATGATTGAGTTAATTTTACTGAATGCTTTTGTATACCCTTAATTATGCACATTGTAGACGGTGAACTTAGCCTTCTTGAGATTCAGCAAATGCAAATTCAACCTAGCAGGTCTCAAATTATGAATTAGTCTAATTCAAATTTATGGAAAAAGTCAACGAAACTGTAATTCCAAAACACTCGACTCCAAAATAATCCTAAACTACATAATTGAAATAGGAAAATTACCTTAAACCCAGTTAATCCCTACAATTTGAACATCCGAATTCACAAAGTCCAAAATGCAAATAACTTAAAACTCATAATGATTTCGGCAAGTCTAAATCAAAAAAAAAACAAAAAAAAAACCAAAAAATTGATCTAATTTTGACAAGAAACTAATATCCGGATTTTTTTTTATTTTTTTAACAAAAAGTTTCATGTTATAATTCATTTTTCTATTTAATGTACCTTTTACTTATAAACAATAATTATCTTTTCAATTATTGCCTAAAAATTTGAGCTAGGCTAGCTCGATTCATAAGTAGGCTGAAACCAACATAACAGAAAATTGAAATTGGTTGAACCGTTTGTTTGGTTTTCTTTTCGAATAGTAGCTAATTAAGGAGGTGACCGATTACAGTTTAACCGTTTTAAAATCATTGGTTGAACCGCCAATCTAACCAAAGGTTATTTCTGGTTAATTGGCGGTTCATGAAAAAAAAAAACGTAAAAAATTATAACAAATAGTCATTTGAAAATTGTAAAATAAATTAAATAAAAATCTCCTTTACAATATAAAAAGTTTTAAATTTTAAAATTCTTAAAAAAGAAGAAGAAGTCGAATCAAAGTTGAGCTAGATAGGAATTAAACTAAATGAACTATAATCGAATCGGTTAATGATTTAGTTATGGTTACTAGCCCATGGTTGGATCTAATTTAAGTTATCATATGGCCTCTTTATTGCATATATTAAATGTCAATTATTCAATTTAGTCATTTTTTAAGGGATAAAATTCATAACATTATTGTATGATAAAACATTATTTACCTATTTTATCAAAACTTTAATTCATAAAAATTCTTTTATGCATATATTAGGACCAATAATATGCTACCAATTTAGGCATTTAGTTAATATTTATTTTTTCATTGATCTATTTATTTCATAAGAAAAACTATATATTTTCCTTTTACATGAACATTGTAATAATTATGTAGCGAGGAAAAAAAATTATATAACTAACATTTATTAAATTTAAAATTAAATTTTTGTTATTATTGTTGTTAATGAACTTTGTAATATTAAATATCATCTTTTTATTCTAGCATTTGCATGTTTTCTTCTAGCCCTCCAAATGACAAATAAATAAAAAAAAATGTAGTTATAAAGACATCAAATTTGCATTAGAACTAATTTTGTAACTTGTGCTATACACAGATTTTTTTTTTTTATTTTGTGCTGAAAAAGATTAGATAATCATATAACTTTGAATAGTATGTAACTCAATTTCACATATTAATGTCATATAATTTTTACACAATTTTTATAATAAATATATATATTTTTATGGATCAGATATTTTTGACATTCTGAATATTATAATTTACCATAATATATAATCTAATACAAATAAATAAATAAATAAATTTTGTCAAAAATAATGTAATAGTTTAGGAAACTCAGGGATATATTCCAATTACCATAGCAAGCAAACTCCAAAATGTGATAGTTGAACAAACTGAGATATAAAAATAAGAGTAATTTTCAAGCCTCAGTAAATTATACCAAAAAAAAAATGTATTATTATTACAATCAATCACAATATAGTCTACAAGAAAAAGAAATGAAAAGGAGGAAAAATGCAACATCAACTCACCAAATATAAACGGGCAATTATAATATAATATACGTATCTTTTGGCCCAAATTTTTATTTTGGAATAAGCTTGCAACATAAATCCGATAAAATATATATTTTTATTTCAAAAAAAATTGCATTAAATGCAAACATATGAAAAAAAAAAGAAAAGAAAATTTGAATTTCACATACCTAAGTGTATAAAATGTCTTGCCGAATCAGTCAGAGGTGTAGGAGTATCGACATGATTTTTTTGAATTTTTTCTTGTGCCGGTAAAAGAAAGAAAGTAAGTACGATTTTGAAATAAAGTAAGTATCGACATGATTTTGAAATAAATTCAATAAAATTTTTCTTTACTCTCTAAAAAATTTAAAAATTTAAAATTCCTTTCAAGAAAGGAGGTTGAACCCAATTGAATTAGACAGGAATTAAACCAGAATTAGACCAAATCAATTGAACTATAATTGAATAGTCTAACAGTTTGGTTATGATTCAATTTTCCCCAAATTAGAACCAACCCATGGTCATGCCTAATTTGAGCTATCTTATGGCCTATTTATGCAATATATTAAATGTCAATTATTTAATTAGACATTTTTTAAGTGATAAAATTTGTAACATTATTATAAGATAAAACATTATTTACCTATTTTATAAAAAAATTAATTTATAAAAATCCTTTTATACATATATTATGACCAAAAATATGCTACCAATTTAGGCATTTAGTTAATATTTATTTTTTTATCTATATATTTCATAAGAAAAATTATATATTTTTCTTTTATATGAGTATTGTAGGCATATGTAATGATGAAAAAAAAAATACAACTGACGTCTATTAAATTTAAAATTAAAGTTTTGTTATTATTGTTATTAATGGACTTTGTTACATTAAATAGCATCTTCTTATTCTAACGTTTGAATGTTTTCTACTAGGCCTCCATATGACAAACAAAAATGTATAATTATAAAGACACCAAATTTGCATCAAAAACTAGTTTTGTAAACTACGTTGTACACGCAGATTTTATAACATTGAATAGCGTGTAGCGCAATTTCTAGTACTAACATTATATAATTTTTACACAATTTGTATAATAATTATATACTTTTTTTTTCTTTTATAGATGATATGTTTTCCCCATTTTGAGTATTATATTTTACTACAATACATAATCTATTACAAATCAATAAATGTATAAATCTTGTTAAAAATAAAGTAGTAGTCTAGAAAACTCAATAATGTACTATAATTACCATTGCAAGCAATACTCCAAAATGCAATAATTGAACAAATTGAGATATAAAAATAAGAGTAATTTTCAAGTTTTAGTAAACTATACTGAAAAGAAAAATGTATTATTATCACAAATAATCACAACATAACCTACAAGAAAAAGAAATGAAAAGGAAGAAAAATCAGAAATATCAACTCATCATATATAAACGGGCAATAATGATCTCCTCGCTAAAATTTTACTCTGAAATAACTTTGCAACATAAATCCGGCAAAATATATGCTTTATTTGGAAAAGTTGCATTTAATATGAACAAACGGAAAAAATAAATTTGAAATTAACATATCTAAATATATAAAATGTCTTGCCGAATCAGTTAAAGGAGTAAAAGTATCAACATGATTTTTTTGGAAATTTTCTTGTGCCTGTAAAAGAAACATGGTGCACAGAGGAGAGAAATGGTCTTCGAAAACAAAAGAGTCCACAAAAGGGGTGGATGATTATACGAAGGGAGGGAAGCAATCTAGAAGACGTAAGAGGTGTTAGAATACAAAAAGGTGGTCATTAAATCCATAATTACTAAGAGGGTCATTAAGCAATAATGAATAATGTGAAAATTGTGTGGAAGATGAAGGTAAAAAAAAAAAACACTAATTTACCCACTAAATTTAAATATTTTTGTAATTATATTTATTTTATTTTTTATTTAAATTTATTCAATATGTTAATTATTTTAATTAAATTTTATTTATATTAAAATTTTTATTAATTATTATCACATAATAATTACACATTCGACTCATCACAAATATAATTTCATATTATAACATTAGTTTTAATTTTTTAAAAAATTAAAAAAATTTAAAATATTATAATTATATTTTTATCCTTATTAAATATTTAACAAACATTTTCTTATAAATATTACTTTGATGAACATGTAATAAGATTTGAGAAATATATTTTTTTCTATTTTGTTTATTTGTGTTGTTCTATAGAAAATTTTAATTCCTTTTATAAATTGTTAATTTATTATTTTTGTTACAATTAAAAATATTTTGAAAAAATCATTACATTGAATGAAAAAAGATTTGTTAAATAGTCAAAAGAAAAAAAATATAATTATAATATTTTAAATATTTTTTATTAATTTTTTAAGAAAATAAAATTAATATTAATTTAATATAAAATTTCATTGATTATGTAATAATATTTAATAATTTTTTAAATATAAATTAAATTTAACTAATAGATCTTTAAAGTGAATTTTAAAAAAAATATTATTATTAAAAAATGTTTAAATATTAATTGTGAAATTAATTATTTTTTTCATCATTTTATGTTCAAAATGAGTTAGAATAAAAAGAGAAGTATGCGACTTGGTACATTAATGTCATATATATAAAATAATGCTTTATAATATGTAAACAAAAATAAAATGAATGTGCATGATATATCATCATATTAACATAATCAAATTAGAGTCATAATTCAAATTTGTGCCTTGTCATATTATATACTATATAGATAAATTTATTCTTATAATTTAGTTTGAAATAAATAAATTAATTGATATATTTTATATTCAAAATTAGAACCACTCTTTAAATAATAGTTTAATGAGAAGATAAAATTTTTATATAATAATTTTACAAGATGTAATCATAAATTATGTATTTGTAATTAATATGTAGATTTTATAGAGACAAATTACGCACGACAATAAAAGCATCCTTTAGTAACTAAAAGATTAGGAGTTAAAAATATGAAAACAAAAAAAATATAAACCATTATATTTAAATTTTTTCAAAATAAATTTTCATTTTGTCAAATAAAATGAAAATAACTAATATATATAAATTTTGCTTTAACTAATTATATAATATTTATTTGAAATTTTTATAATTCTCTCACAAAAAAATTAATGGTACTGATTTTTTTATATTATTTTAATTTATGTGAGACTTTAATATTGTTTTATTAACTATATGTAAATTTGCTCCCACGCTACCTGCAACTTCCGGTTCTTCACACAGAGTGCGGGACTTAATGGACGTCAATAGCAGCGGTGAAACAATAGCAGTCGTTTGGTGACATGGCCTTTGTTCAAGATTTTCAGCAATACTATCATAGGACAAGGACATGCAGAACTTCGTTTTATGTAACCATATACCGAACTTGAATTCGTAAAATTATGTTATGAGGTTTGTCAATAGTTACAGATCGAATTAATGTTAGAGGGAGGACCCTAACATTCTTTAGACTGCTAAATCCGGTGAGTAG
Organism: Bruguiera gymnorhiza; assembly: GCA_020883675.1. Classification (NCBI taxonomy): domain Eukaryota; kingdom Viridiplantae; phylum Streptophyta; class Magnoliopsida; order Malpighiales; family Rhizophoraceae; genus Bruguiera; species Bruguiera gymnorhiza. The sequence goes on from JAIRCJ010001050.1 coordinate 4,009,211, forward strand.
AAGTTAGAACACGCAATGGTCTACTTTTTGGACTACAGGAAGTACCCTCCTAATTGAAGAAGAAACACAAGCAGACATAACTTTCTCGAAGTTCTAACTTTACTCAAATAAGGAATTTAATGAAATACATCCATCCTTTTCACACCGAAAAATAGAAATCAATTGCGTTGTGCATTAAAAAAGGAGAAAATAAAATTTAAAAAGAAAAGAAGAAAGAAAAAAAAAATGATACAATAACTGCAGCTACAGATCGAGCCCTCCAAAGTCATCCATTTTTTTTTTAGAACATCAAATCACCCATCTTATAAGCTGGGCATAAAATGACAAAATTACATTTCTCTATATACAGACTATATTTAATATTTTAACAAGAAGAATTATACAAGCAGGTGAGTCCTCTGTTACTGAACCAAAAATTGAGTCCCATGGCCACTTCTAGGTGGATCTATTTAAGCTTCAAGTATATAATGGGAGAAAGGCCAGCAAAATATAAATAGTTTAGGAGTCTTTTGTTACGGGAAAAAATAACTTATTAAAATATATAATATTTACATTTATATAGTTAAGAATTTATATAGTTAAGGATTTATTCTTCCTATTCGATATGGCTAAAAACCAACTCATTACTCGTCGAGAATTAGAATCTTCTCCTATCTACTTCTTCTATATAAAGTGTTTGGCGAGAGAGACTAGAATCGGAATTGGGTTAACTCTAATATCACTTGTCACAGAGTCATTACTCTCTTTCTAAAAGTAACCTATTAGAGTGTGTAGCACTTATATTTATATGACCCTTGATTCTATTCTTCCTATTCGATGTGGAGTCAGTTGTACTTAAAGACTAACCCATTATTCTAATACACCCTTCACACTTTTCTCATTTATTTAAACTTCTAAGAAGATAATTAAATAATAAATATAATAATTAAAAAAATTATACAAAAAGATAAATTCATTTTTATGTAAAAAATTCCTCGAAATAAAAAAAAAAAGAAATTATGAGATGCTCTGATTTGGAAATCAATTATACTATAATGAGGAAGGGAGTATAATAGAACTATACAATTCCAATTACATCAAATAAATTGAATGAATTTAATTTGGATCCAATGATAAACTCATGAGTAAATCAAAACAAATTAGTTATATTTTGTCAACTACAACTTAACAAGTAGACTTTAAAACGACAATCTAACCATTCAAAATGAATTGCTAGACGTCCCCTGTAAGCCAACCAAAATTTAGTTTAATTGGACTATAAATCAATGTTTATCAACATAGTTTACTGAAACATGTCACATATAAGAGAACAAAAAGTTATCAAAATTATACTATAATGAGAAAGGGAGTATAATAGAACTATACAATTCCAATTACATTAAATAAATTGAATGAATTTAATTTGGATCCAATGATAAACTCATGAGTAAATCAAAACAAATTAGTTATATTTTGTCAACTACAACTTAACAAGTAGACTTTAAAACAACAATCTAACCATTCAAAATGAATTGCTAGACGTCCCCTGTAAGCCAACCAAAATTCAGTTTAATTGGACCATAAATCAATGTTTATCAACATAGTTTACTGAAACATGTCACATATAAGAGAACAAAAAGTTATCAAAATTCAAAGGTTTCAATACTAGCTCAAAAACAAACCTTTGTAGATTACTAAAACATGACCTTATTATCTATAATAAAAATATATGTATCCTCTAATTATTAATTAAACATTAGCTCGATCGAATCACAATTAACCTTCTAATTGCATTATTGATCAAAACTACATATAGAAAAATGCTTAGAATGTAGACTTAAGAAACTAAAGAAAAACCTAGACTTATAGTGCTCTGAACACAATCTCCATCATTTAGAATCAAGAACAAGACTCCTTTTATCAATTATTCAAATTTCAACTTGATCAAACACCAGTTGACCTTCTAATAGTAAGATATAAGAACATTATCTCAAGGTGAAAATTTTAGCAGTCACCCAACTCACTTTTTCTCTCCTTCTATAGCCTTTCTGTCCTTTTTAATTAGGTTTTCAATAGTTAAAGAGGGGTATTTATACCCTCATTAAGTGCTTTTAGGTTGTGGGCCAAAAAATAAATACATTTGGACTTTATTTTCACAACAATTGGACTTTTATACTATATAGGAAGGGACTAATAAGTCAAATAATTCTCCCTCTTATGACTATGTGGAGATATTAACCATCCCAACTAATGACCAACACATCTCAAACGTCCATCTTAACAATGTCTTTGTTAACATATCAACGACAATTCTCGCCTTCTTGAATATATGAAGATATTGACCATCCTAACCATTAAATAACATAACTCAAACTTCCCTTTTAACAATGTCTTTGTCAATATATCAACAATATTATTATCTGTGTGAATCTTTTCAAGTGCTTGTTGTTTAAAATCAAGAATATTGTGTATTCAATGATATCGTACATTAATATATTTTGACTTAACATGAAAAATTGGATTCTTGCCAAAATGAATGACATTCTTATTGTCATAATACAATACGTACTTTGGTTGTTCAAAACCAAACTCCTTTGTGAAACTTTTTATCCAAAGCAACTTTTTGAAGGCTTCGGTTATAACAATGAATTTTGCCTCTGTAATGGATAATGCAATGCATTTTTGCAACTGAGATTGTCAACTAACTACTCTCCCTACAAGAGTAATTAAATAACGTGAAGTATACTTCTTAGAGTTAATGTTACTTGTCATATCTAAATTTGTGTATCCAATAAAGATAGACTTATCACTCTTAAAATAAAGTCTTAGATCAGCAGAGTTTCGTAAATATCTTAATACCACTTTATTATATTCTAATGCTTTTGACTAGAATTTGAAAGGAGTTGGCTAACTGCGCCAATTGTATGAGTTATATCAAACCTCTTACATACCATTGTACATATTAAATTGCCCACAGTTGATGCACAAGGAACTCTCTACATCTTCTCTTTCTTTTTCTTTATGGAAGGACATTAGTTAATAGATAATCTAAAATGTGTAACTAGAGGAGTGCTTACCACTTTAACTATATCCATATTAAACTTTCAAAATACCTTTTCAATGTACTACTTATGGAATAAATATAACTTTTTATTTTTCTTCTAAGTGATTGATATGTCAAAAATCTTTTTTGCTAGTCCCAACTCCTTCATGATAAAAGACTTACTCAACTTTCACTTTAACATAACAAATATAGAATCATTACAACTAATAATAAGCATATCATTAACATAAAGTAATAAAATGATGAAATTATTATCAGTGAATCTTTAAATAAAAACATAATGATCATAAATAGTCTTTTTATAGCCTTACTTCCCTATAGTAGACTTAAATTTTTTATACCATTGCCTCAAAACCTTTTTCGAGCCATACAAGCCCTTCTTTAACTTACACACATGATTCTCTTTTCCTTTCACCTTAAAGCCCTGTGTTTACTTTATATAAATTTCTTCTTCTAAGTCACCATGGAGAAAAGTCATTTTTACATCCATTTACTTGATCTCTAAGTCCTGACATGTAGCTAGATTTAACATAACTTGAATGGAAGACATTTTCACCATTAGAAATAAGATCTCTTTGAAGTCGATGCCCTATTTCTTACTGAATCCCTTGACAACCAATCTGACTTCATATTGTGGACGTGTAGTGTTATTTTTTTGTTTCATCCAATAAATCCATTGATTTTATAAAACTCTCTTACCTTTTAAGTAACTTCACAAACTCATAAGTATAATTGTCATGTAAGAATTTTATCTTATCTATCATGGCATTTATCTAGTGCTACTTATGCTCACTTTCAATTGCGTCTTCATAACACTCAAGTTCTCCTCCTTCAGTTAATATTACAAACTCATTAAGAGAGTACTGAGTAAAAGACTCTAGAATTCTGTTGGACATTTGTAGTTGAAATAAAGGTGAAGGTGTGAGTGGATGATCTTTTAAAGGAGTATTAATATCACCTATACCTTGCATATTATAATCTTATTGAACATTCTCTTGTTCTTGAACTTTAATTAGATCACCTAAAAGTGTTTGAAGAACTAGATTAATATCAACAGGACTATCATTATCTTGAGTAATTGTCTTCTTAATATTTTCAATATTTTAATCCTCAAACAACATAACATCTTTACTTCTTATAATCTTCTTCTTAAATTAGATCTTATAATTAGTACCATAAGTTATCTTTACCATAACCAAGAAAGATACATTGTCGAGTCTTTACATCTAACTTCCCTATTTCATCTTTTAAGGCATAAGTAAAAGCCTTATAACCAAAGTCTCGCAAATTATCATAAGAAACTTCCTTACCAAACCAAACTCTGTCCAAAACATTACCTTATAGAGGAATACTAAAAGATGAATTAATTACATGTATCATTTTAATCAAAACTTCACCCTAAAAGGATCTAGACATATTTGCATTTGAGAGTAAAACATCTAACTCTCTTAATCACTGTTTTGTTCATACTTTCAGCTAAACCATTTAACTGTAATATTTTAGGAGGTGTCCTCTAATGTATGATCCCATATACCCTGCAATATTCATCAAACAAGCCATTATACTTAACACCATTATCAATATAGATACATTTTAACTTTTTCCTTATTTATCTCTTAACCAAGACATCAAATTGTTTAAACATGTCAAAAACCTAATCTTTAGTCTTCAAAGTATAAACCCAAAGCTTCCTTGAGTAATTATTAATACAAATTATAAAATAAATAACACTACAGAGTGAGCACACCTTCAAAGGACCATAGACATAAAAATACACCAACTTAAGTAGCTATAATTTCCTTAAAAATGGGTAACTCTTAAATGTATTTATATTTTGTTTTCTAGCTAAATGGTGAGGACACTTCCTTAAAATTGCACTCTTCATGTCTAAAAGTTAAATTTTCCTTATCGAACAATTCATCCCCTTTTCACTCATATGACTAAGTCGCTTATGTTATAATTTAGTGGAATTTTTATCCTTCATTGCATTCATAACATCTTTGAAGATGAAAGCTTCCATGAAATTACACTAGAGCATTTCTTACCCCGTGCCACTATTAAGGAACCTTTAGTAAGCTTCCACTAATCATTACTAAAGGTACTATAAAAACCCTTATCATCAAGCTTTTTGATCGAAATTAAATTCATATAGATATCTAAAACATGTGTAACATCCCTCAATATCAATTGTGCTTCATTATTGATTTTTAAGCAAATATCACTAACATCAATGACTTCTGTTAAACTGTTATTACCCATCTTCAATGATCCATAATCATTAAAAGTGTATATTATGAAGAATTCCTATATGAAAGGGGGTAGTACTATTAGTCTCATGAGGTGTCAAATTGATTATATTCTTATTAAAAATAATAATGAAGTCAATAATATAAGAAGTGGATATAGTAGCAACATGATTATCTCCATCATTCCTTTTTTTGTGCTTATCATTGTCATCTTTGATTTCTCTTTTCCATTTGTAGCATTTTTTCTAAATACGACCCATCTTTCCACAATAGTGATACTTAAAATTCTTGTACTTTAATCTCGACTTGCTTTAACTTTTACTTTTACTCTTTTTACCTTTTTTTTTTAACTTATCCCCTTATTTTCAATAACTAAAATCCCTGATTTGGATGATGATGAAACTTCAAATTTTCTTCTTATCTCCTCATTCAACACACCACCATTTACAAGTTTCAGTGATATAATACCGCTAAAGGTAGAATTAACAAGTAAAATCTAAAAAGTCTTCCATAGATCATGTAATGTAACAAGTAACCATAACTCGAGAATCTCATCATCAAACTTACTATCCATACTTGAAAACTGATTAATGAGACCCTGAAACTAATTCAAGTGGTCAGTACCTAAACTCCTTTCTTTATATCTCAATTGTATCGTATTCTTTAACAAAAGTAACTTGTTATTACTAGACATTAAAGCATATGATATCTTAAACTTGTTTCATAAAGTTCATCTATGTCTATAAACATTATCATCAACAAATTGTTATATAAAACTACAAACTTATTTATGCTTAAAATCTTATTCTTCATTGGTCTTTGACTCATGTTTAATAGTAGCAAATAATGACAAATACAATTTTTTCACAAATAAGAGATATTTCATATATAATAATTTATGTCATTCAAACAAACCATTCTATTCATATTCAACTTCATCATTTAAACAAGCTAAACATGCTAACTAATGACTCTAATACCATTCTTATTTAGGAGACACACCTTACTACTCTATTTGGGCTTTTGCTCTTAGTGAGTGTAATTTGTCTCTTCCTTCCTTATGGGGACAATAGTTATAGGAAACATTTGTCATTAATAGCAAACCATTGGCTTTGATACCACTTGTTGGGAAAATGCAAGAGCTAACAACCTAAGAGAAATCTTAGTATGGTTGAAGTAAGTAACAAACTTGTGGGTTTAACACTACATCTCATCTTAAAACCTTAACATATTGGGTTTATAGGTTCTTTTCACTTATATGTCACTTACTCTTCCCCTTCCTTTTCAATGTATGATTTTTTTAATCACACAACTCATATATTTATACTTAAAATTCTAATAGTATATTTATCAAAAAACACATTAAGAATGATGGAATGAAAGTCAATAAAGAAAAAAGAAAAAGAAAAAGAAAAAGGGAGACTCAATTTCATCATAAATGTTAAGAATCTATATGCCCCTCCGAAATTTATATGCTTATAAAGGCAAAACTTCCACTGTTATCACACTTCTTTCCCATCCCTGAATTTGAAATAACGTTTTTTACTTTCAGTTCTAACCTGTAAAATATTTTAGCCTTAATTTGTCCCTTTGGGGGAGGAATTCTCACTTTTGGCCTTTTTTTTGGGTCTTCTTACATTTATGTTCCATTGTCTTAAACTCCTACTCTTTTGGTTTTAGTCAGAGGAATAAACTTTGTTATGATATATAGAATATAAAGTTAAGCATGAAAAAATTTTGTTTTGGAAGAAAAAGTTGTGGTATTTGAGTATTTATGCATGAAGTAGAGTAGGTTAGGGCTCAAGGGAGAGTGTCTAACCCAGGTTTTTGTCAAAAGAATTCACTTAGTGTGAATAGCATACAAGATTCAACTAAATATACAAAAATACCCATATGAGTTTTTGGCCTTTTATAGAGTAGAGTGGGTTTAGGGTCCGCAACCAAACTTTTGGTCAAGAGGATTCTCATAATAGCATACAAAATTTGGACAAACATTTAGAAATAATGATGTAGGGTTTTAGCTTTTTCTTTTTCTTTTTTTGGTTTATTTAGTTTTAAATTAACCATTAGATAATTGTTTTCTTCAATATTAAATTTTCTACTAGCTTATAGTTGCACCATACAGTATCCATATTAAATTATTAATGTTTTCTGAAGTTGGTTTGTCAATATGGGTAATTCGATTATGGAAACAAAGTTGGGTTAACGAGTTAATAATACTATTTGACACTCAAAGTTGTAATAATAGTATTCACATTACCTTGGATAATTGGTAAACCTTAAGTTTTGATTTGGTACTAGCATTTTTGAGAAATTTACTTTTATTTGTTCAATATACATTGTCATTTTACTTATTTAACTTTTGTTTTTATTTCACTTAAATAAGTTTCTAAATAAAATTTAGTCACTTCATTAAAGTTGTATTTAACTTAAATGTAATTTATAAAAAAAATGAAAATGAAAATGAACAGAATTTTATCCATTTTGCTTTTAAATATTTTCTCATTTTTAATGTAATTTTATATTTTTTAAAAGATGCATGACTCTTTTGACAAGTACAAAAGGTATAAAGGTATACGACTACGTTGAAAAAATGCAAATATTTAGAATTATAATGAATAAAATAAGCAATGTATATCTCTCTTTATTTCTTTTTCTTTTTGCAAATTTTGTTTGGTACCTAATTTTTAACAACTTAACTAAATTTTGTTAAAAAATTAGACCAAATGAAATAAAGAAGTATATGAGATAAAGTGAAAAAATATATAATATATTAAAAAATTTATAAAAATTTAAAATTAATTCAAGAGTTATCTCTTTTAATTGTATTAAAAAAAAGTTCTTTTACATGTGCAATTTAACAAGGAAATGAACAAGTATGATATTATTTGATAGTTATGCTTTTTTTAATATATATATATTATAATTTTTATATTTTACTTTAATAAAGATATATACGTATATATATTTTTTATTATTATATTAATGTTTATGATTAGAAATTTTATTTATAGATTTTTGTAAGTATTTTAAACTTATTATCAATATAATAAAAATTGTACATTTATTGAAATTAAATAAACAATTGTGACCATTGAATATATATTGCCACTTCATCATCTATTTTACTCCCATGCAAGAAAACGAAAAATAGAGAACGAGGTGGATAAATTGAAGGCTGCCAAGGTAACAACTTTTCTGCTCACCTAATTATATTATACTGGAAAATGTGGACTAACGCAAGGCAATTGGCACCGGTCCAAAAGCCTGTCAACTCGGTTGTGGCGTAGGCCCAACGTTTTCATACCCTTTCCGCGACGCAATAAGCTATAACGCCAGAGCAATCGATCAAATAGCGGACGAGAATTTAACTGAAGAAGAATGCTTGGGGCAATAGAAGTCGACCATCTTGCTTTGCGGCATTTGGTAGAAGGAAAAGCCCGTCTTTATAACGAGTATTATCGCAAAGAGCCTTCAAGCCACTAACCACACAAGTAAGGGTGTTAAAAAATTTTTAAAAACATTTCAATTAATTGACAAAATTAAATCAAATTAAATTAAATTAATAATTAAATAATTAAACTGACTAAAAATCAATTTTTTTTGTTCGATTTTAATTTTTAATATTGAAAAATTTTAGTTAACTAATTGAATCAAAATGCAATTATATATATATATATAATAATAAATATTACAAATATAATTTTTAGTAATAAATAAATATTAATAAATGTTATTGTATTTTAAATAATTAATTAATTATTTTTTTATATAATAATAATTATTTATCAAGTCAAAATTTGGATGAAGTCAAGTTGAAGAAATTTTGGGTGTTGATATTTAGACTGAATCAAATTTGTGACTTGCAAAGTAAGATGAGAGTAAGGGGCGTTGGGTTGAAACTCAAGGCTAGTACTTTAATATTTCAATCAATATAAATATAATGAAGTAATGGTCCCTAAATAAGAGAATAATTAATATGTGTTGAGGTTCATAAGGTTATGCATTTACCCTAAAAAGACATAATTTTATAAAATTGAACTAAAGAGAGATATATTGAGTATTATTGGATCAGACTAAGAGTTCATTAAAGGCTTATAAATTTTATCCTTATTAATTATAAATTTATTTAAAAAAATATGTTAAGAATAATATTTTTTAATATTTAAATTATAATTTTAATTTTTTTTGTAATCAAAATTAGGCTTGGTTTTTGTTTTTAATTTAGTATAATCAAACTTCTCAATTTGATTTTGGTTTTAACAATTTGGTTTAATTAATTGAACTAAATACCTTTAATCAAAAAATTTTATAATAAATCACATAAATTTTTAATTTTTAATTTTAAAAATTTTCACTTAGAATTTATTTGTTTGTTAAAAATAATTTATTTGTATATTTTTTGTGAAAAGAAAGTATTTTTTAATATTTGAGTGTAATTGTCATAATATTTTCTTATATTTCATATATACTTTATCAAAATATTTTTTAATATTATTTTTCTTTTTATCTTAACAAAAAAAAAAATCACATGGAGAAATAATCAAATTTCAAGATTAACAAATAATCAAAATCCTGATTTGGGTTATAGATATTCTACCTTGTAAAATCAAATTTCAAATTTGAGTCTTGAGTCCCAAATTGAGAAACTGAAGTCAGCAACATGGAGAAAAGAAACCCAAGGCAGCCACCCACTCCTTTAAATCAAAATCTAAAGTTAAGAAATCACAACAGCTTGTCCAACTCGCGACGACATGGTTGGTCTTTCTTAGTAAGCTTTGGAAAAGAAATTCCGGTCCTTAGGGTTGAAAATTGTTTTCCGTAAAATCTGGATAGTTTTACGTTAACTGATAAATAATTTTCCTTTGACTTTTACTTTTCGTTGCACCAAGCATTGGAAAATGAGATAAATATTTTCAGAAAAACATTTTACAGTAAACAAACAAACCTTTAAAGTCCATCTTTTATCTGTGTCTTTCATTTGCGAATGCATATATTTAACAAATAGTCTTATCTAATTTAAGTCCACTACCTTATAGCATCGCCACGAACTCGAATAGAACAACAGGCTAACAAAATTCATTTCGTCTTATATCTATTTTTTTTTTCTCCACTATTCTGAAGCTTAAATGTGGACACATTGTCATCAATACGACACAATACCAATACTATGATACACTAATATTAAAAAAATTTGAATATGAACATAGTTAGAACACAACAATATATATATATACAAAATACAAATATTATGATACACTAATATTAAACAATTTAAATATAAATACAATTTAAATGTAACAATATATATTTTTTGATTTTTTTTATTCATGATGACAATAAAACTCACACTTGGTTATTGTTATTTGATTTCCCCCTCCTTTTTTTTTCCAAAATTTGAAATTATTTCTTAAAAAAATTACGTTTTTTAAACCATAAAAAGAAGATTTCAATTTCTTTGTCTTTTCCTTTATGCCTTTCTCACTTTAATTTATCTTTCCCTCTCGACCTTGTCTTTCTCTCTCCACTTTGTTTTTCTTTTTTAACTCATCTCTTTATCTACCTTGTATTTCTCTCTTTACCGTAATTTTTCCTCTATAATTGATTTTTCTTTCTCTAATTTATCTTTCTCTCTAAATTGTCTTTGGCTTTTTCACTTTATTTTTCTATTTTTATTGTGTTTTTCTGTTTCTAATTTTTGCTTTCTTATTTTACCTCATCATTTTCTTTGTATTTTGTCTTTTTCTCTCTACCTTGTCTTTCTCTCTCTACTTTTTCTGTCTCCCTTTATCTCTTCTTTCTCTCACCACCTTAAGTCTCCTTTTTTTGTATTTGATCACAAAATTACATGCATTTCACACCTTTTTTGTCTAATCACTTATCATGAATTGAAATAAAAATGAATTCTTATGTAGATAGCAAACTTTATATAATATATAACAAACATTATAATTAGAACATTGGACATCATAAATCAATAGTAAAATTCTGATAGCCTAACCAAATGAGCCCTAAAAGGATTTTCATAAATTGTGATAATAAAATGATTTAAAAGAATTAAATTAAATTCAATAGATTTTGTTTCTTATCCAATCAATATTACCATCTTTACTTAGTTTACTTTTACTTGAATAATGCTAAATGTATCGACTTATCCATCCTGACCCATCCCCAATGCACTAGCCTTACTAAAGTGGATAACTTTCCACTAAATAAAACCATTTACTGAGATGCCTAAAAGCTCATAGAAGAAAAATCTTGTAAATGACCTTCCTCTTTGCTCTTTAGCTAACCCATTTTTAGCCATCTATGTTCTTCGTGCCCCATTTCTCCTACAAATGCATTATTAAGCAATTACAACTTAATTGAATCAAACTTGAATCATCTAGTGATTTACTGTATTAGGAATTGTTCACTTGGAAAACCCTAGACTCAGATTAAGACTAAGTAGTTTCTTTGAATTTCATGAGTGCCTCTATATCCATCCCACGACATCTCTTCTTTTAAAACCTTATCATTTTTAAGCCCACTCTTCCTCTGTAAACTCCTACTCCATTCATTACTCAATAACATCTCCTGTAATGCCACAATTATCAATATGGTTGGTAAGCCTAAGACCTTCCTTGACAACATGTCCTAGTGGTAGCGAAAGAGAATAAAAGGCAAAAAACCAAATTAGACTTGAAGAATTTGATAATGAGAAGGATTTATTGGATTTAGAAATTGAAATTAGAATTGAGAGAATTGATGGGTCTAAAAGAAAAGGCATATCTCTTAATGGGAATTTTAACAAGGGTGGTTTAGATGAGAAATCAAAAAAAGATGATTTTGATGCAAAGTGTGGCTATATAGAGAACTTGATAGGGGAATAAAACATTTATGGAAGAAGTAGAAATATGAGTGGAATTAAGTTAAGGAAGAATGATGAAGGGAAGATATTTGAGAAGTGGTTTAGATGAATTTAATTCATGGAAATTTAGTAATGACTAGAAGCAAATTGGAAGAAATCAGTAAAAAGTTAATGGTTAATTAAAAGTTTAGAGAGCTCACAACAAAAGAGATTACAGAGTGGTTTTGGATAAAGAAAAGAAAAATAGAGGAAAAATTGTTGGCTCATGTTAGCATTAGGGTTAGTGCATTCAAGATGAGTTAGTATATATAAAATTATTCCTTTTACTTTATTTTGCTAACTAATCAATATTATCATTCTTATCCAAATAAGATTTACATTTATTTTTCACTCTTTTTTTTTTCTTGTCCATTAAGAGGTTTATTGGGCTTTAAGCTACATAAAAGGAGTAACTTCGTTTATTCCCATAAATCTTATACATCCTTCCCATGATTTGAGCTTAAGACCTTTAATATTGAGGACTACATTTTTAAGTATAGTATAGGCTCATGTATTTGATATAAACAAAGTTGGTTAGGATGTCTAAAACCCAATTATAATCCATTTTGTTTGACAACCATATCAAAAGGTCTTTGTATCAAATCCCTAAATTTTTGAAGGGAATAACAAACAAATAAAGGGAACCAAGAAAAAAATCCTTGTGCTTTTGATGAGATGACATATATTATAACTTTTCTAAAATTTGAGAGACTAGTCAATAATTCAAGTGGCAATGGTCTTATGGATATATCAAGACAAAGTTAAAGAAAGATAGAAGAACTAAAGGAGAAGGAAGGGCATATAAAGCAAGAAGAGAATAATTGGTGCCAAGGAATTAGAGCACGAACTAGGTCCATAAGCTTGAAGGATAGGGATGACAGAGAAAGACAAAGTAGTGGAAGATGAAGATGTTAGACCTTTTTTTTTTAATTTTTTTATTATGATTTTAGAGGAAGTGAGGAAATCAATTGTAAGGGAGCCCTTTTAGGAATTAAGTCAATATGTTCTAATTTTTGTTATATTATATTACAAAGACACTAAACTTATCCATGGTGTGTTGGACATACCTTATTGTTATGTCTGACATGCTTATCTATTTTTTTTTTTTGTACATGTATTGGGCTTGTGTCTAACAACATACCTTTTCACTTAAACATGTTCGTGCTTCCCAACTCTATAGAAAAACTATGATTTAGTGTTAAAACTGTCATGTTGTTAATGAACCTATGATGGAAATTGTTAACCCATTTATATGATACGCCAACATGGTGTTAAAGTTCATTTAGTCTATCACTAAATAATAAGAAAATAAAAAATAAAAATTCAAAGACTTAAAAAATTACAAAATAAGAAAACAAAAACACTTGAACCTGTAGAGCCAAGAAACACAAAGGAAACAAAACTTGAGAATAAAAAAAACCATTGTTCCCAAGTCAATAACTCTTAACAAAGAGAAAATAACAAATCCATTTCCTTTTGGTGCTCATGACAAAAGATAAAGGCAAAGATCTTGGTTGGAGATTCACATTAAATGAGATCTTTATGTCTTTTTCATTATCCAAATGTAGAGGAGGATTAGAATTCTAAAAATTCTCACATTCTAACTAAGTTATACTAACTCATCAAGGACAATGATTACTACATTACGATGGTTCATTTTTGGCCACAACTAGTCCATGTATTATAAAGATGACTCCTTCTTTTCTACAAAATGTGTTTTTACCTTAGTTATACTCATAATAGCATTTTGAGGTGCCAAATTGTTGATTGAAAAAAGTTCTTATTAGCATGTTGTGGGATGTGTTAGTTCTTAAGGCAACCCAAGAAGGGGGTGAATTAATTCTAATCAATTTCGTCATTCAATCCTTGCTCAATCTTAAGTCCTAAAAAAAGATAATAAGGCAAAACAACAATCATATAATAAACAAGCAATATAAGCAATTAAAAAGAAAGAGAAATGAGCGAAGTAATATAATTTTATAGAGAGAGAAAGTTGACTTTTCAAATTTCTACATTTTTGTTACATTGGTCAATTAATTGGTTTGGTCGACCAATTTAAACTTTTAGGAACTTTTAAATTTTTTACACTTCTGCCACATCAATTGATTGCAACAATTGGTTCAGTAAATTGACCTAAATCTCTGTAACTTTTTAGCTTTTCGCGTGATGCTCTTCTACACATTTGGTTGATCATAACAATTGGTTTGGTTGATTGATCAAAACTTTTTGAAACTTTTCACGATTTTTAAGTCTTTCTTTTTGTGTTTGATTTCTTTCTTTTTTTTGCACAATCTTTTTCACTCTCATTGAAAAACATTCCCTTTTGTTTTCACAATCTTTTCATATTCATTTCCATGATCTTATTTAAAGTTAAACTTCTTTCATTTCTTCTAACAATATCATTCAAACTCTTTTCTTCTTTTTAACTTTATAGCTTATACTCCTTTTAATAAATCAATCAATCATAACTCTCTCTAAAGAGAATCCTAAATCAAGTATTATTTTTTTTTGTTGAAACTAGATTGAAATATCTTTTTAATCATGTGTAACTTATCATATAATTTAGCTCTAGCCATATATGGTATCTTCCAAAAATTGATTGATGTAGTCTACCCTAATAGCTTTGGCTCACCATAATATTTGGGTCATATCTTCCTCCACACGTCTCTAATTAATGCATAACTAGTGGCATTGGAAACTAGATAGGTTTACCTTTCCAAACAATTATGACTTATTATCTAATTCATCTCAACTTGAGTACAATAGTTTATGGAAATTGACTGATAGTTGACTCACTTCTCTTCTTTTGCTTGTGTTACTTCCTTTTCATACTTGTGCATTTGTGTGATTCAACCTTTCCACTAATCATACTCAAACAAATACATTAGCAACACTTAATGTTTTGTTATCATTAAAATACAATATGAAATCTTAAGGTTGCAATACTCTCCCCCTTTTTGATGATAACAAAAAATTGATGCAAATAGGAATAAAAGTAGATATAAAGACTTGTGCATCAACATACTTTTCCCCTATTTTGTTAGGATAAAAAAATGTCTTGAACAAAAGGATGCCATACTTCTCCCCCTTAATGCATCAAAGATATTCTCTCCTTTTATCAAGTAAGTATAAGACTATCAAGGTACATGTATCACAAAACTATAAGAGTATAAAGACATATGCATAATAATGCTTATCTCTAATAGATATGCCAATATGAAACTTTAGAAAATTCATGTAGGAGTAACTATTATTCTCCCTCCTAATCATGCAATGTAGGATTAATATAGCATAAAGGATGTAAACATTTGGAAAAGATACATAACTAATTACATGATGTAATCTTATAATCCACGTATAATTATGCAACTCATGACATCATGTAAATAAGAAGTAAGGTAAAGGGTACTACCCATCATACCATTATGCTTCTTTTTAAGCAAAATCTTATCATATTCATCCTTGTCAACCTTATTTAATGTAGATATTAGTGTACTATAAGGATTGGAATCATGTATGTCAAAACTTTTTGGATAATTCCTTTATAGTCTTGCTTGGTTGAAAATTCCATCTGGACTTTCCTTTGGAAAATTCCTTGTTCATTATAAACAAGCTTCTAAACTATAAGGATGCTTTATATAAACTTCCAATAATTTACTCTTGGAAAGTCTTTGCAACACTCTTTTATTCCTTTTAGCAATCTTTGAGTCATCTAATTGATATTGCCCTTCTTTGGTGCATGGACTTATTCCCATAGGGAAAATTATTCTTTTTACTTGCAATCTTGGTGCTCTTGCTTGTTTAATGTGTCATTCAAGTCAATGCGCTTACCCTTTTTCTGATTCCTTAAAGTAGGAAGATTATAGAGATTTTCTATAGTAGAATTCTCCTTGTATAACTATAAGACAAAATGAAGTTATGCTCTTAGTATCTAAATTACTCAGATCTATAAGGTTAGATAATATTACCAATTAATCATAATGGCTTCCCCTTAATCATGCAATAAAATATACAACTTGCTCAATAGCAATTATGCATGCTCATAAAGATAAACCAACTCAAATAAGCATGTGACCTAAGTATATACATGATAACTTGATCATAATGAATGCATCTTAAAGTTAAGCACATATTAAAAGAATAACATATAACCATAATAACATTGATCATGCCTTCAAGAATTAATTAATTATGGTGGTTGAGGTATATTGAAGATGAAGCATGCATAAGAGAATCAACATATATTGCACATTATAAGACATATATCAAATAATCAATCATTACAACAAAATGCACTGATTAGAGCATAAGATGAAGACAAAAGTTATTGAAAGAGTTTAAGCATTTCATTCCTTATTACTATGTCATCCAACCAATAGAATAATGTTCAAAGGTCTTTTACTTGGTTTATGATAATATTCCTCTCTACTTATAAAATAGTTCCAGGGATAGAATTTTGTACCCAAACTTGCTTGGGTCCTTGAGGGCTAGCAATAGTGCCTGTAACACCAATATAAGAATATAACATACCTTTTAAACTTTATCTCAAATTGCAAGATTATTGTATATGACCATAATCACTATAAAATAACATTTAATATGATTTCTAACATAATATCTATTATATGAATGATCATGTTAATCATTATGAGAATATGCATGCCTATGTGATACTTTAAGTCTTTATGTGTGTCTTATGTATATATAGACATACTTAAGTGATGTTTTTCTAACATGATATGATGTATGAGCATTCTTATATGATACACTACTAGATGCTTGTGCATGTGTATGTAAAGTTATCTTGCCTCAAAAAGTTTTAGGTTGATATACATAGGACACATAGCCTAAACCACTCTTCTCACCTTAAGACTTTTGAAAGCTAAGTAACATGTCAAGTTTTTCTTTACTTTCAACAAACTTAGAAAGAGACTTTTGAAAGTTGAACACTTTTTTCTTAAAATAAATATTCTTATCTAAGAACTTTTTGAGTATTTCTTTATTGTAGATACTTTCCAACTTACTATTCTTTTTAGTGAGTGACTTGACCTTATCTTTCAAGGAACCATTCTTATTTTTTAAAGTGACATTCTTACCCTTTAAGGAACTAATTTCATACTTTATAGAAATGTTCTTAGGATGAAGATCCTTGTTCTTGATAGTCATCTTTTTAAGCTTTCTATTCATGCAATCAAAAGTGTCATACAATTCATCAATCAAAGACTCATTATAATTATAAGTATCATGGTCAAATTTTACCTTATTTTATTTGCCATAAAACATATGTGAATTCATTTATAATATGATGCATTATTATTTGAGTCACTTAAATCATCCTACGAGGCCTTGAATGCCTTCTTTACTGGCTTCTTGATCTTTTTCTTTTTAGGACAATTTGGAGTAATGTGATTGGGTTTTTTACATTTATAGTATATGATCTTTTTTTTTAATCACTTGTCTTTATTATCACCACTTTTGAATGGTCTCTTATCACTTTGTTTCTTTTTTCTTATAAGGTGGGAAATCTTCTTTGTTAACATCTTAAGCTCCTCTTTATTTTCCTTGGTATAAAAGCAACTCCCCTATTCATCATTACTATCCTCCTCATCTCCACTTTTCTTTTCATTGTCACTTTTCTCCTTATCAAGACTTTTTGTAGGTATAAAACATTTGAAGCTAACTCTCATATTCTTCTTAGGATTCCATGACTCAAGTAAAAATCTTAATAACTTTTTCATAAGCTTTATGTCTCAGACTCTTTTTTAAGGTTCATGAGAGGATTAATGATATTAGTGAACCTTATATACATTTTTAAGACTATCTCATCATTCTTTATCTCAATATAGCTCATATTCTCATATAAACAGATTGATCTTAGTGTCCTTCACTTGTGAGGTGCCATCGTGAATGACTTTGAGTTGATCATAAATCTCCTTTACCATCTTACGTGATGAAATCATATTATATTCATTAACATTTAAATCATTATGAAATATGTAAATAGTTTTAAAGTTGAAAGTTTTGAATTTCTTCTCCTCTGTAGCAAACACACTCTATTTTCCATTAGTGTTTGCTTTTAAGGCTTTTTTTTTTTTGTTTAAGGTCAATCTTAACTATTTCTCAAAGTTTATAGTTATGAGGTTAGATATATATAGTTACCTTGACTCTTCAGTATTTATAGTTAATATTATTAATCTAAGGATATTTCCACCATTAATATGACAAATAGTTATAAGAGATGTCATGGATAACTCTAAGAGGTTAGACCTATGAAGTAAAGATCGAGCTTTAATATTACTTATTAGTTGCTAAGGTAACCTAAAAGAAAGGGTGAATTGAGTCTAATTAGTTTGGTCATTTAACCTTTGCTTAATCTTAACTCTAAAGGGAGATAATAAGATAAATAATAATCAAATAATAAAATAAGCAATATAAATAACTCAAAATAAAGAGAGATAAGGCAAGAGAGATCAAACACAAAAATTTATAGAGATTTGGCGATTCTTTGAGCTTACATCCTCTTCTTAGAGGTCACCACTTTGAGTTTTTTTAATCCATTTTCATAATCTTCTTCCTTAGGTGAGGATTAAATTTTTTACAACTTTACTTGTTGATTTGATGCTAAACACACTACCAACATTACTTATTGATTTGGTGTTAAGCTTATTAATTAGTAACTTGTTGATCTAATGTCAAGCTCACTAATTACTTTATTTATTAATCTTGTGCAACCTCACCTTTACAACACTTAGGTCACTTAATCTTGAACACAAAAATTTCTTACAAAATTAGAATATTTGTTTTTATTGAGCACTATGCCTTCTCTTTCTATCAAAGTATATCTTTTTTTATTTTTTTACTTAAGGACTTTAAGGCACTTATCTTTGTTTACAAATAATTAATATATAGATATTTATGTCATATTAGCCATTGTGATTAAAGATCACTTGTCATATAAAGATTAAATCACAATTTGGACCAAATTTGGAAAGTCTGTCTATAAGGCATTAGTTGACAATTGCATAGCTCTAATCAATCAATCCAAAATCTCTAAACCTTTTCAAGTTTCTGCACTTTTATCACATTGGTCAATCAATTGATCTAACTAATCAATCTAAACTTTTTGGAATAATTAAACTTTTAACTTTCTTGTTACATCGGTTGATCAATTGGCCTAATCAACTAATCCAAACTTTTTAGGGATTTTCAACTTTTTATAATTTTGCCGCATTAATTGACAATAGTAATTAGTCTAATTGACTAACTCAAAATCTTTGTAACTTTTTAGTTTTTAGCATAACACTCTGTTGCACAGCTAGTTGACCATAATGACTGGTTTGGTTGATAGATCAAAACTTTTTGGAACGTTTTAGCTTTTTTAAGTTTTCCTTTTGTGATTGGTTTATTTCCTTTCTTTGCACAATCTCTTTTAGTTGATTGCTAAATAACTTTAATTGATTAACCTAAAATCTTTAGGCCTTTTCAACTTTCTACACTTTTAATATATTGTTAATCAATTGGTTTGGTTGATCGATCTAAACTTTTTGGAACATTTCAACATTCAACTTTGTTGTTCCATTAGTTGATCAATTGGTCTGGTCAAGTGATCCAAACATTTTAGAACTTTTTAAATTTTTACAATTTTGCCATATCGATCAATTGCAGTCATTGGTCAATTGTAGTTATCGGTTTAGTTGATTGACCCAAAATCTTTGTGACTTTTTAACTTTTAGTATAACACTCTTCTGCATGTTCAATTGACCCCAATGATTGGTTTAGTTGATCGATTAAGACTTTTTGGAACTTTTTAACTTCTTCTTGTCTTCCTTTTATGCTCAATTTCTTTCTTTTCTTTGCACAATCGTTTTCAAAAATATTTTCTTTCTCTTACATAATCTTTTCATATTCTTTTCCAAGATCTTATTCAAATTCAAATTTCTTTCTTTTATTTTAGCAATCTCCTTCAAATTTTTCCTTTTTTTCAACTTTTACTTCCTTGAGTAAATTAACCATAGATCTCTTTATAGAATCCCAAACTATATGCTATCTTTTGCATAAGAAACTAAACAAAAATATCTTTCTAATCATATGTAGCTCATTATCTTGTTTAACCACACTTGTCTATGACATCTTTAAATAGTTTACCAATGTAGTTTGTCCTAATAGTTTTGACACGCTTTAGTACTTGGGTCATATCTTCCTTCACATATCTTTAATTAATGCATAATTAGTGACATTGGAAACTAAATAGGTTTAACTTTCCAAACATATATGGCTCACCATATAATTCATCGTAATTTAAGTATAATAACTTATGGAAATTGATAGATAGTATGCTCATTTCTCCTCTTCTACTTATGTTGCTTCCTTTCATACTTATGTGTGTTTATGTGATTTAACTTTTTCACTAATCATAGTCAAACAAGCACATTAACAACACTCAATATTTTGTTATCATTAAATTACAATATAAAACCTTAAGGTTATAATAGAACAAAAGTAAGCTTAAAATTTTGGAGGATAGATGGTTACCTAACCAACATAAATGTTGAGTCCTATCATTATATGCCATCTTGGATAGACGTGCAATGGTTGGCATGTATTCTAAGTCCTAGAATGAGAAGATTGCTGAGCAATTATTGCTTCCCTTGAAACTATTCAAGTCTTGCCATCCCTTTGGCTAAGAAGGAAATTTATATGGAGTTCACATTTAAAGGGTCTTTTCATTGGGAAGATTGCTTGTCACTCATAGTGGATGTTATTTTATTTTATTTTTTATTGATTTTTTTAATTTTTTAATTTTATATTTTGTCTCTAGATGGCATTTTACGAAACATTAGGCTATAATGACATACCAAGTAAATGTTTAATGGTTTTTAGCATGGGTTCATTGACAACATGATAGATTTGATGTTGAATCCAAAAGTCATGATATAACTACAACAAAAAAGTTCATAATAACTTTATTAAAAATTTTTAAAGCGTATATATTTTTTTTATAATTAACAAAAAAGGGTAAATAACACATATTATAATGGAAAATAAATTATACTTGAACCTTAAGACTAACAATGTTCATGATTCAATTAATCAAATTGGACCAGGAAAATAAAAAATAAAGTGAAAAGTTTGGTCATGCTAAATAAAAAATCAAAATTGAACAAAATATTTCAATTACTAGAATTTTGGTTATCTCAAAATTTCAATTCAATTTGGTTTTTCAAAATAGTTAGCTAGTTGAAAATTAATGTTAATAAATATATTTAAAAATTCTAATTTAAATGTAAAAAGGTACAATTTTAATGTATTTTTCCAATAGAAATTTTAATAAGCTTTATATATGAGAATAAGAAATTATTTAAGATATAATAATACTTTAGTAAGATTTATTTGTTATATATAGTTTTATTGACAATATTCTTTAGTATTATTATAATAAAAAAGATTACATATTAAAAACACTACTAACAATAGTTTTCCAAAACTAAAAATTGTAACCAAATAGAAAAAATTAGTTTATATTAAATTGGTTAACCATTTATAAAACTTGGTTCTCTTAACCAAACTTTTATTTCACTATAGTTCGATTTTATCATGTTAATTAAATTTTTTGATTGTTTTTAAACACTTATGCTTGAGACTACTTATAGAAAAAAGGCTAATAATTCTACATATAAAAGTTAACCACTTTGCCATAATAAGCAAAAACAAATAAAAATAATTCAAAGGAATATTAATGATATATAATGGATTATGTATGCAAATTCTTTTGACATAAAAAAAATTGAATATAAAGTATACAACAATTAGTTAAATAAATACATTTGAGTTAAAAAAATATACATTTGTCAAATATTGTCTTACTTATGGAAACAATGTTCATGCATAAAACATTTTTGTCTTATTAGTAGCTGAAAAATTAAGTCAATAAAGAAAAGTTATTAAATATGAGAAAAGTGAGTTAAAAATTAGAATATAGTTAGCTGCTTAAAAACTATATAACACTATTATATATTGCATCAATAGAAGTTATATGCCTTTTATATCTTGATAAAACGTTTCATGACATGCCTTTGGGGAAAGTGAGACCTAATATGGTCCTTATAATTGAATGGTATGTGATGAACTATCAAGTTTTGGTGCACCACTTCCTTGATGGATTATTAATGAGTGAGTCAAATGATGCTTGTGGTCACTTAGGCTAATTTACCATCACCACTTATTTAACACATACGATGTTTAGGTTGATTTAAGATTTAGCTATCTTGGATTGACCTAGGATATTGTAGTAGTCACCAATTATTTATGGTGTAGTTGGAAACCTTAATCACCAATTTAAAAAACTTCATTGTTCTTTAAGTTAGTGAGACATAGTCTATGTTAACAGGATTCTTAAGATTTGGGAGAAAAAAAAATGCTTCCAGCAAAGGTCAAGATTAACCTATATGCTTGTCACAAACAATAAATTACCAAATTTCTTAAAGTAACAATAATGATCCATGTTATATCTCTTGAAATTGCAATTGCACATAAAGGCATCAAACCTTATACTATTACTTAGGAGCTTATTTTAAATCATACAATAAGCTTGCGCACTATATTTTCTTTTTAGGAATTGAAAAGGCTTTTTGCAATATCATGTATATATCTTCCTTCAATATCATGGAATTGAAAAGGCTTTTTGTAATATCATTTTCAAATGCAATAATACTCAACACTAATCGAAATATTGATATCTTTACAATTGGAGTGAAAATTAAGTGTAATCAATACCTCTTTTTTTGTTGGTACTGGTACCATGTTCTTCTTTGACTTGATAAATCCACTTCTTATTTAGTGCCTTTTTTCCTTTTAGTAATATAGTTGGCTCTCATGTATGATTTTTCTATATTAAACTCATTTTTTCTTCCATGGCTAACTTCTAATTAACAGAATTTTTAACTTGTATTACTTTGTCAAAGCATTCTTCCATATGTTTTTAGGATTTTTTAGCACTCTTATACCCATATCATCTTTCGAAATTTCCTTTAACTTAGTATGTTCCACTTTTTTTGACAAGCTTTCCTATACTATTAAATTCTACAACATGTATGTTTTTATAAACAACATTTTCATTAAATGTAATATCTTTACTTTTAATGATTTTTTCATTTTGATTATCTTAGAAACAATATCCAAATTCATCAATTTCATACTCGATAAAAAAAACACTTCTAGGATTTAGAATCTATTTTTTTCCTCTCATCAAGATTCATATGTATATAAGAGGCATAACTAAAGACTTTCAAGTGTGAAGGATTTCCATTTTTACCTTGCTAAACCTCCTTTGGTAGTTCTCAATTCAAGGAAACAGATGGTCCTCAATTAATCAAATAAGTTGTAGTATTAATAACATTAGCCAAAAGTGTTTTTAGTAATCCAACATGTATTCTTATAGTCTTGGTATACTTGTTCAAGGTTCCATTCTTGTACTTAGTGATACCATTCTATTGTGGTGTCTTTAGAACTATTTTCTCCATCTAAATCCCATTAACTATAGTAATTCCTTAAATTATTTGCTATTATACTCAGCCATTATCAGATTTCAAGTATTTTATTTTTGTGTCAAATTCATTATTTACTAGATTTTTCCACTTCTTGAAAATTAGAAACACATTAGATTTATTTTTTAAAAATAAACCCATATCTTTCAAGTGGAGTCATCAATAAAGGTGACATAATACAGTGAGCCGCCTAAGGATACTATTAAGAGAGACCCCAAATATTAATGTGTATAAACTTTAGGTCTTGCATCTTGGGTGTCCTTTCAAGTTTAGAGAAATTGACATTTTTTTGCTTCCAAAAAATATAATCCTCATAAATACCTACATTCATAGTTTTTATGCTAGACAACTTGCACTTTGCCACAAGTAACTTCTTTCCTTTCTCACTTATATGTTCGACTTTGTAATGCCAAATCTTAAAATCAATCCCTATCTCAATAACTCTCATTGAATCCTTTATAATTAAGGTCATATAGAGTGTCCTAGTTATGTTTCCTCTTGTTATCACCATTGCTCCTTTTGGTATTTTCCATGACCCATCGATAAAGGTTGTAGAATATCCTTCTTCATCAAATTGCCTTATATAGATCAAATTCTTTTCAATGTCATGATGTGTCTAATGTTTTTAACTTTCACATATATTTATTTGATGTCTTAACATGAATATTACCCTTTCTTATTATATCCAATGATTCATCATTAGTAACATGAACTTTTTTGAAATTACTAGTAATATAGTTTTGCATGCAATTTTTCTGTGAGGTTAAGTGAAAAGATGTTCTAAAGTCTATAATTTGAGATTTCATTGGACTGTCAACACTTAAAATCAAAGCATCTAGGATATCTTCAATTGCTACATTCCTAAAAGCCTTATTATGATTTTTCTTTTTTGGATACTTGTATTCTCTTTTACATGTTGCGATTTTAAGTGTGAGTTATGTGGTTAAGGAATCCCATATTGGAAATGATAGGGAGGAATAAGTAACATATAAGTGGGAAGGACACATAAACCCAATGCCTTAAGGTTTTGGTTAAGATATAATGTCAAACCCACGAGTAAGCTACTTACTTAAATCCTACTCAGATTTTCCCCCAGTTTAGGTTCTCATATTTTCCTAAGTGGTATTAGAGTCAATGGTTTGGTAAGGGATGAATACAAACAATGCATCTTTCTTATGGCTATTACCTTCATAAGGAAGAGACAAATTGTATTAATGAGGAGTAAGTCCTAAGTTAAGTAGTTAGGCATGGTTTTGAAATAAAAATGGTAATACATGTATACTCAAGTGTGACTCTTAGAGTATTGGTAGATGCACACTCCAAATCAAATGTAACTAGATTGGTTTGTAAATAGACTTAGTGGAGTGGTAATAAGCTCTTAGCGTATTCAAGAAGAGTAAACCTAATATGAAAAATTCTCACACTTGAGGGGGAGATTGTTGGGATTTCAAGTGTGAGTTGTGTGGTTGAGGAATCCTACATTGGAAGTGAGAGGGAGGAGTAAGTAAGATATAAGTTAAAAGAACTCATAAACTTAATACCTTAAGGTTTTGGGTTAAAATGTAGTGTTAAACCCACAAGTTTGCTATTTATTTAGAATTTACATGAATTTCTCCCTAGTTTTGAAGTCTCTTATTTCCCCAACATGAAAATGGCCCCTAAGGTCACAATTCTAACACATAACACTAGATTTCAATTTACTCTTTTTCTTGGATTTCGATTTATTCCTATAGTCATCATGTTGAGTTATTTTTCCTATGTTTTCAATACTTAAGGTAGAACTAGATCTGGATGATGTATTGTGAATATTTTTGCTCAGAATTATATTCAAATTGCACTAATGGTGGCATTCTAACATTTTGGCAATGAGGATAATAAAATTAAAACCTTAACCTCTTCATCAAAATTTATATTCACTAAATTCAATTAACTAGAAATCAAATTAAACTCGTTTACAATCTATAGTTCTTTATATGTATAAATTAATGCCCTTATCAATTTTGCAGTGATCCTTTTTTTTTTTGGACATTAAAAGTAACATTTAAAGCCAATATTAATCAGATAACTTCTAAGACTTGTTTATCTAGCAACTCCTTGTCTTCCTTATTGATTTTGGTTTTTTTTCCCTTAAAAAAGGCTGATATGATTTCTTTTACTACATATAATCTTCCATTTGCATCTTCTAGAAATCAAAATTGGTACGATCGAACTTATTGATCATTACTTGTCCTTCTTCAAATGCCATCACTCTCACTACTCTTTTGGTCCCCTTAAAACCAAAATTTTGATACAAATTGTTAGGAAACAAAATATTCAAAAAAATAAAAAATAAAAACAAAAAAGCACATAAGAAATTTATGTGGTTCAAAACTTAAATGTTCCTATGTCTACGGTTATACTATAATTCCATTATTTTAGGAGTTTCAAATTATATAATAAGCATTTCCTTTTATACAAAGAGATAAAACAACTCTTATATAAAGAAAAATTATATATTTATCCCCTGTATAATATTAATCAATCTCTATTCCAACAACAAACTTAATTTTAGTTATCCAATCTTTAAGAATGTTAAAAAATTAAAGAAAATTTTATTAGAGGTTTCTTGACATTTGGATTAAAGAAAAGGTTTTGGAAGAATTTTTAATGACTATCCCATCCTTGAGAAGGTTTTTTAGGGTACTTCCTACCCTAAGTATTTAAGCAAAAAAAAAAGTGAGATCATCTTATCTGAAGCTTTTAGCCTAAAAAAAAAAAAGGAAAACTTAAAAGGATTTTTTTGATTTGATTGTTTGTTCACTTATCTGAGCTTTCCGCAATCTATTTTTTTTTTATTAGAGTTGATGTCATTTTTGTTATTTAAGGGATGATTTTAAGGAGACCTCGCACTCTAACTATGGAAGAAAAAAGGTTTAAAAGAATCTTAATAAAGCTCCTTGACTTTAACTAAAAGAAAAAGTAAAAAAAAAGATCAAGATGTCTTTTACAAAGGTGCCTTGCTCTAACGTAATTATTTAAGATTTTTGAATTTTTTGGAAAATTTTATGGAATTTTGAAATTTTTGATTTACAAAAATTTTTTTTAAAAAAGTTAGGTTAAAATTTGATCCAGCTGTTTAATCGCTCTAATGAGCTTTTCATGATTAGTTAAGTTTTAAAGTTTTATGAAAGCTATTTAGAAGTATGATAATTTGGAATTTTTTATTTTGCAAAATTTTAAATTTTAGTTTCCTTTTTGAGATTTTTATAGAATTTTTGGATATTTCAAGGAAATTTACTTTTATTTTTTTTTTTTTTGAAAATTTTGGGATTTATTTAAAATTAGAAAAATGACAACTAAAACAATGTCAATTTGAGAACAAAACAAGGCTACCTTAGTAAGTATAAAATTGACATCATGTAAAAAATATATAGCCAAGATTCCCACTAACCATGAAATGAGGTTGTTTGAGACTGAGAAAATGACCTTGTTTAAGCTAAAATGAAGGTTGTTCATTAAATGGCCAAAATGACATCACACAGGGATGCTTTATAGTTGCCATGTTCTTCACTTTGGTTTTTCTTTTCAAATGCCCTTGCCTTTTAACATCTCATCCTCTTGTCACTTAATTGTCCATTTTTGTCTGAAGCTTTTTTTTTTTTTGTGATTTAGTTTCATTTTCCATTTAAAAGCTTAATTTCATAATAGATTACCATTGATTTCAAGTTTCCCAATAATTTTAATGTTTATTTCTCAAAATTTTTGAAAGCTTCATTTGTTGCCATCTCTAAGAACTTTAGTTTAAAGTTGTCCTTTCTTAGTTTCTTGATGTGGTTTAAAGTATGATACCCAGTAGTTTTGGTTTTATGGTTTTACAACTTTTGATTTCCAACTTGAGATTTTGGAATTAAATGTGAAAAAAGCTGAGGCAGTAGTTTAGATTTAAACCTCTGTTTTAAGATTTTTTTTTTATTGGCTTTTATGCTTTAAATTTTGGTTGTTGTTTATGATTATGAATGGATTTTGGGATGAGAATTGTATTCCAAGTTTTCAACTTGCTTGATTATACCAAATTTAGTATTTTTTTGTTTGTTGCTTGTACTTGATTTTGGCATTTGACATTTTAAGGGTCATGTTTAAAAATCAAGTCTTTTTTATTTAGGAGAGAAGGCAATTGCCCCTCATGACGCACCTAAAATTTTTTATTTTTGGGTATTTTTTAAGGTTGCCCCTTACCAAATATTTCTTACCCTCTTCTAGCTATAAAATTAATGAGTTAAGTAAAGAATAAAATATGACACTTTTTTTCTTTCGTTTACAATTTTGTTGAATATAGCTTGTGGACAGCCACTGAATTGGTCATTGTATTTAACTCCTTGAAAACTTAAGAAAAACTACAAGTAAGAAGCTATCAAGACTGGAGAAAAGCAACATGTGTTTTGACTAACAAAGGAATAAAGCATTCAACTAGGAATTAGTACACTGCTAATGGTTTATTAACCTAAAAAATTTGGAATTCAAATCCTACCCACCATAACAAGCACCCACATTATGTACCCATATAATAAGGCTTTGGATATAAAATACTTTCATAATATGCATTAGTCAAAGTAAAAAGACTATAAGTTATTTGGAATGATAATTTGTCCAATTCAACAATTGTGCCCAATTGTAATATTTGTTTGTAAGGAATACCAACAATTTTTTTAGTTTTTCATATACTTATTTGTTATTATATTCATACATATAAATTCACCCCCCTGAAAAATATTTTCTAGCATTGACTCAGCCTCCTAAAATGTATTTAGATATTTAGTGTTAGGCCTAATTATGATGTATCTTGGACATTTTTTTGAAATAAATATGCAATGAAATGGGCCTTATGCCTAATGTCTTTCCTTTTCAAACAATTACTTAATTCAAGCCTCTAATAATAGTCCAATACATTGATATATGAGAGAGAGAGAGCCTAAACCTGAGATAGGCCTAATAAAATAAGAGCACAATAAAATGATTAAAGATGCATTAGTACTACCATTACCTTTTTTTTTTTTCTTACTCTCAATCCTTAGTGGTTCATAAGGCAATTGAATTCAAATTATCAACAATAGTGCAATTAGATTATAGTTCTTATTTATAAGATAAAGTTCCTTTTCCTTATTCTCCTCATGATTTTGCATATTCTTAAATATCTCTAAGGCTTTTCAAGATCAAAATTGGCTATTATGTGAAAACTCTTATTTTAATTCGAGAAAAGAAAGCTTTGATATTTCTTAAAGTTATATTTGTTATTTAATGTAAAATGAATTGAAACTTTTGATAGTTTAAGGGTTAAACTTATGATTAATGGTTTGTGATAACAAGTCAAAAGGGTTATAAGTAAAAGAATCAAGAATACCTTAATAACGATTCTATCTTATAAGTTAATTTTATAATCATATGTAACAAGCAACCAATTCATTCTTAGGAATAAATTTTAAAATCCCTATATATACTTTATATTTATTCAATAAATATGTTTATAATTCCTAACAGTGGTGTCAAAGTTTAGTTTTACTTGTTAAATATGATTTAATTGCATGTTTATTGTTATTGATAATGAATATGATTGATTTGAATGTTCATTTGATATTTTTAGTCAAATAATTATTTTCAAAATTGTTTTGGTTAAAATGAAAAAAACATAAGTTATTTAATATTAAAATATTTTTTGAGATATGATTTTGGTGTTTGGAACACTCATAGATGTGCATAAGATGTACATATACAAGATTTCATCTTGCAAATGAAATATATGATATTTTTGTGCATGAAACAAAGTTTGAAAAAAGAAAGTTAAAATGGTAGCAAGTAAGTCCTACTGAAGACAACAAACATTGCTACCTTTAGTAGCCAACCTCATTGCCTTTTTGTGCAACAACAATTATGCTACAAACGGTAGTATAACATATTGCTCAAAAAGCAACATGTGTTGCTGCCATTTTAGGCAACACTTGTGTGCTACCATATACAACTTGCGAATGTCACGACCCACGTAGGACAACAAGATCCATTGTTGTATTAATACCTCTTTATATAATATGAAGCATTCTTATGGTGTGATTTAATGTAAAATTTAATTATCTGGGGTTTTGGATTGTTTGCTCACATAATTGAATTATTTAGGAATTGTTCTTAGTTGTTTGGAAAATTTTAGAGACATTTAAATTTTGGTAATTCAATTTGATTAATTATTTTATTTAGAAATATTGAATTTTTAATTAGATTGGAATTTCTTAATTGACAAGATTTTGATTGTATTTCCTTAAGGAAGATTGCCTTTTATAATAAGAGAATACTTAGGAATAAAATTTCCCAGCTAGAATTGGATTCTTTAATTGGGAAAATTTTCTCATTTAATTATGATTTAGAAGATTGTCTTTCATATTAAGATTTTGACCAAAATTATTCTTTTCTAATTGGATTAGGATTATGATCTTAATTATAAGATTGATACCTAATTTGATTAAAATCCCTATTTAGATAGGAAACATCAAATTAATTTAATAGAATAATTATAATTGTTAGGATTATTATTTTAAATAACATATAAGATCAATAATTAGAATTAAACATGTATTTTACTTTAGTGCACATAATATGATTATGATGACATGATGCATGGTTATGGGTTTAATAGACCAATGCAGTTGTATTTATAGTTGAATAGATGTTTTATTTTGACATATAAGGATTGTGTTCCTTGTCCTTCTCTAAATCTCTTATTGTAGATCCTTTTCTCATCTAAACTCCCTTTAAAAGTAAATTAAGGTTTCTCTTCTAATTCTATAAAAGTCATGTAGTTAGAGAATTTAAGAATTAGATAGAATGTTTATTTGTAATCATGAAGATTAAGATGAAGGCATGAAATGAGACATCACGAGGAGGTTGCAGGTAAAAGGACTTTGGAAAACCATATTACAATCCCTTAAGATTTGACCACTTAACTTCCTTATTTGAGGAAGTTATTTTAGTAGAGTTCATAATCTTTCATATAAGAATGACATTCTTAGATTATATGTTATATATGTGATATGTACTACAATAGTGATGTCAATGCATGAGAATGACATCAATTAACAAAATTCTTTAAATTAAATATTAAGTACATGTTAAGAACATGGTAAGTTGCCTTTTATGATCATAATATAAAACAAAAGCTTTGTGTAAGGATTGAATATGTTTACACATATTACTTTAACCTTAATATGTTTAATAATGTGATTGATGAGTCCTACTTAACTAAATTTACATGATTAGGATGAGTCACTCATGAAGATGTAAATTTAGAGGCAATAGTAAAGTGAAAACATGTATAATATGTTTTAACAAAGAGTTGTCACTTAACTAATTTAGGAGTCATATTGGATATGATTGTTAAGTTATGTTATTTACTTAAGTTAATGTATTTGATTTATTGAATGACTTAAGGTTAAATAAATTAAATGGCATCCTAACCTACTAGAAAATTTAATGAGATTTTTTTGGGTTAATAGTAAGAGTAATTAATTTGATAAAATAATGGAAATGACCTAAATAAATTATTAAAGACCTAATCTATTTTGGTATGTATGCACTTATGAAACTAATACTCATTTTCTTTATATATATAGGTTGTTAGAAAATGAGTAATAACCTATTCCTACGTAGCATAGTTAATGCTAACAAACTTACTAGACCAAACTTGTTTGACTGGTATGAAAACTTAAAAATTATTTTCAAGCAAGAAAAGAAATTGTATATCCTTGACAATCTTGTTCTAGATCCTCTAATTGAAGATGTTGATGATGATGATAATTAGGCTACAAATGTGATGTTAGCTAATATGAGTTTTAAAAGCAACATATGTCGTTATTGTGCATCTTAAATAGTTGTTTTATGCATAGTCTAGGATTGAGAGGCATGAGATCTTTAAGAAATTTTTTTGTTATAAAATGATTGAAGGATCTTTAGCAAATGCTCATATGCTGAAGATGATTGGCTACATAGATAAGTTAGGACAATTAGGTTTTAACATGGATCATAATTTAAGTATAGGTTTGATTTATAGTTATTGTCACCAAATTATTCATTGATTATTATAAACTTCTATACGAATCATTTGGATGCTACATTGCCTAAATTCGTTAAACATGCTTAAAACTATCGTGGTGACCTTTATGCAAGAAAATGCTCTTATTCTTCTTATTGATTCTTTAAAAGGCAAGAAAGTCAAGCCCACGAAGATGAATAAGAATAAAAAGGCTTCAGTAGAAAAGATAATGAAGCCTAGAGGTGATGTCAAGAATGACAACTATAAGGGAACATGTCATCATTATCACAAGGAAGACCATTGGAAGATGATTTGTAAGGAGTTTCTTGTAAGCCTAAAAGACAATAAACTTAAGGAAGCTTTTAATTTTGGTATGTTTATGATTGAGATCAATTATGTACTTTTAATTATTCATCTTGGGAATTGGATTTTAAATATGGTTCTCACATTTGTATAAATGTGTATAAATTAAAAAGTAATAGATTGTTACAAAAATGTGAGGTAGATCTATGAGTTGCAAATGGAGCAAGAGTTACTACATTAGTTGATTAAAGCTTGTTTTTTACCTTTGCTTTTGGGCCTAGTATTAAAACTTAATAATTGTTATTATGTTATGGTATTTTCTAGAAATATCATTTCCATTTCATGTTTAGCATTAAATGGATTCAGTTTTAATTTTAAGGACAAAGGTTATTCCTTTTATAAGACTGAGGTTTATTATGGTTATAAGTCTTATATAAATGATTTGTATGTACTCAATCTAGATAGATCCATTCTTAGCATAAATAATAAAAGACTTAAAATGGATAATCAAAGTGCATCTTTTGTGTGACATTACAATTTGTGTCATATCAATGAAATAAGAGTCATAAAGTTACATAAGAGTAGTTATTTGGATCTATTTGGTTGTAAATCATATGGAACAAATGAATCTTGTTTATTGGGAAAGATGACCAAGTCTCTTTTTAAGGGAAAAGGAGAGCTTGTCAATGAATTGTCAAGACTAATACATTTAGGTGTCTATGGTCTAATAACAATTCATTTAAGAAGTGGTTTCTCTTATTTCATTATATTCATTAATGACCATTCCAAATATGGTTATGTTTATCCAATGAAATACAAATTTAAATCATTTGAAAAGTTTAAAGAGTTCATAAATGAAGTAGAGAATCAAACTAAGAAAAGTATAAAAGCACTTTGATTAGATCAAGGTGGTGAATACTAAAAGAGAATAGGCTTATCTCATATTAGACTCCTTTGGAACCACACAACACAATGGTATTCCAGAAAGGAGAAATTAAACCCTATTGGATATAGTTCATTTCAAATGAATCATGTTGCTATTCTTCTTTCCTTTTAGGGTTATGCTTTTAAAACTATTGCTTACCTTCTAAATAGAGTTTTTTCCAAAATTTTTGATAAAACTCTATATGAGATTTAGATTGATAAGATACCAAATATGTCATACTTACAGATTTGGGGATGCAATGCTTATATGAAGTGTGCAATATATGACAAATTAGGATCTAATTTAGATAAATCTAAATTTATGGGATATCAAAAAAAAAATAATTGCTAGATACTTTTATCACCCATTTAAGCAAAAGGTGTTTGTCTCAAAGTATGTTATCTTTTTTAAGAGAGAATTTGTTCTCTAAAGTAATAGTTGGAGCGAGGTAGATCTTGAAAAGGTTCAAAACCTATAAAAATGCATTTAATTAGAACCTCAGTTGAAGGATAATGCAGTGGTTGCACAAGTTGATGAAATAACATAAGAACTTCACAAAATTAATAGGATATATAAACTTTTTAAACTGTACCAATTACTCATTGAGAAGGAGAGTAATGTAATGCTTATAAAAGATGTGCCCATTAGTTATGATGAGGCAATATCGACTATTGACTCTTTTAAATGGTTGAAAGTGATGGAGTTTGAAATGGATTTCATGTAAACTAACCAAGTTTGGACCTTGGTTGATCCACTTGAGGGGATTAAACACATAAGGTATGAGTGGATCTCTAAAAGAAAGATTAACGTGGATGGAAACATATAGACTTATAAAGTAAGACTAGTTGCTAAAGGTTATAAACAAAGGTAATGAGTTGACTTTAATGAAACTTTTTTACTTATAATCATGCTTAAATCCATTCAAATACTTCTAGCCATTGTTGTATACAATGACTATAAGATTTGTAAATTGGATGTCAAAATAACATTGCTTAATGGAAATTTGCTTAAGGATAAGTGCATGATATAACATGAGAGTTTTGTATCTAAGAAGAATGCCAATAAAGTATACAAGCTGCAAAGTTCCATTTATGGACTTAAGTAAGCTTTTAAGGAGTTGGAACATCCATTTTGATAAGACGAGTAAAGAGTTTAATTTCATTTAAAACATGGATAAACCTTGTGTTTATAAGAAGGTTAGTGGCAGTGTAGTTGTTTTCTTAATTCTATATATGAATAACATACTACTAATAGAAAATGACATACCAACGCTTCAATTTGTCAAGGTTTAGTTATGTTAGAACTTCTCTATAAGAAGACATGGGAGAAGCAACTTATATTTTGGGAATAAAGATTTATAGAGATAAATCTAAGAGCTTGTTTGGTTTGTCTCAATTAGCATACATAGATAAAGTGCTAAAAAGGTTTAGCATGGAGCAATATAAGAAAGGATTCTTACTTATATCACAAGGCATATATCTTTCTAAGGATGTGTCATATAACATAAGAAAAGAGAGATAAAATAAATAAGATCCCTTATACATCAATTATAGGATTTATCATGTATGTAATATTATGTACAAAAATAGATATTTCTTATACTTTGAACATAATAAGTAGATATTAGGCTGATCTAAGTAAGCATCACTAGATTGTAGTAAAGAACATCTTTAAGTACTTCAAAAGAAATAATTATGTCTTTTTGGTTTATGAAGGAGGTGAATTCAAGGTTCATGGATATTCAGATGCAAGTTTTCAATCTAATAAGGATAATAAGAAGTCGTAATCTAGATACATCTTTACTTTTAACAAGGGTACAATTAGTTAGAAGAGTTGCCAATAAGAGACAATTGCAAATTTTATAGTTAAAGTTATATACATTGTTGCATCCAAGGTAGTGAAGGAAGTAGTTTAGATCAAGAAGTTCATAACTGAACTTGGTGTGGTTCTAAGCATTATTGAAATAATAATTATGTACTATAACAACAATAGAGTTATTGCATAAATAAAGAAACCAAGGTCTCATTAATGATCTAAACATGTACTTAGGCAATTCTATCTCATCAGAGAGATTATTAAAAGGAAACAGATAAAGATAGAGTAAGTGCCCATAAAAAAAAATCTAGAAAATTCTTTTACTAAGCCATTGTCCTCATGAAAGCATAATCGCTACATAAGATGTTATGGTATTAGATACATAAGCGATTGACTATGGTACGAGTGGGAGATTACTAGTGTGTGCTAATAACCAATGAGTTAGTTGTTATTTAAACACATATTGGATATTTTTTACACCCAATTTTATTAATAAAAATATTTTGTATCTTTAGTGTTGTTTATATTAATGATTTGATTATCAATAAACTTTAAAAATAAAGTTTACAAAATAAATATACTTTGCAAAAGTATGATTAGTTTATACCTATTACATTAAAGTATTATTCCTAAATATTTCTAATTGATGCCTTACTAAGATTGGATATTAATAGAGTTGTGAGACTAATGCATGTTATGTTCTTTTTTTTTTTTTCTATAAAGAAAGTGGTCAATCTCATAAATTGAAGTATAGGAATACTTGAACAAACATGTGAGTATTTGTTAAATGAACAAGTTGATTAAATTGACCTAAGATGAGAATTTCCAAATGAAATATTACTTGTCTTTATGGAATTGTACATGTTATGGTCATACAAAATCTTTAAAGTTAAGACTACCAAGGTATCTTATATAAAAATTATTATATTTTGATCTAGTTTTTAAGTTGTTTTAATCAAGGATCACTTGTGAGAACTTACATTGAGTATAATATAAATTATACAAAGATAAATAGGTAATTAAAAAAAGATTCATTATCTTGAAGTAATCATGGGATAATGCTATATTGTTCTCAATAGATATTGATTTAAGAAATTCCTTAATTAAGGTGGAATGAGTATTTATAAGAAATTATAATCTTATTCATGAAATTAATTATTTATATTTAATAATAAATATAATTAGATAAAATATAGTAGATACTAATTCTATATTTTATATTTAATTGAAATATTAATATAATAAAAGAATTAAATTACATTAAAAGATTGTATATTTAAGGGATATGTTAAATCACCTTTCGACAATTCCAATATTTAGGTGGTAATAATACGAGATTAGATTTCAATTATAATCTATGAATATAAATTGATTAATTAGTAAATTAATAATAAATTAAAGGAGCTTAATTTTTATAATTCTTTGAGATTATAATTTATTAATGTTAGTGTCATAATTGGTTACACACATAAGGGCAATTATAAAAATATAAAATAGATATTAAGTTAAAAAATATAAAAATTAAAGTGTAATTTATAAGAAATTAATACAAATCTCCAAATTAATGTTCATGAGTTAGAATCCCTTTATATATATATATATATAACTAATACACTAATATTGACTTTTAGTTTCCTTCTCTCTAAAAGAGTTTAAAGAATTATTTTTAATTATGTGTAAATCACTATTAGAACCTAGACATTTGGTCAGTGGTAGTTTGTAATGATATGTTAAAAGGACTGGAAATAGAAGAATAAAAAATGTCTCAATAATGATTTTATCTTTTAGATTAGTTTTATAATCATATGTAGTAAAAAACAAATTTACTCTTAGAATCAATTTTAAAATCTATATTTTCATTATGTATTTATTCAATAATTATCTTTACAATTTCTAATACTTTAATAAAACCATATGAACACCCAATTTTCATTAGGCATTCCATTTTTCCACTGCCCATCATATTGATTTTTGTTAGCCCATATTAGAACCCTTTTTTTAGAAATGAGCATTTTTCTATTTTGGCAACATACTCAGTCCCATTTTTTCACATATATAAATGATAAGTTATTTTTGTATAGTTATAATGAGATTATGTTGCTAGATTCTTTATGAGGTACTTTAAAAATGGCTTTAGCTGTACCTTCGTATAGAGAGTTCTTAACCATTGTAATTGAGAAAGGAATGACAAAAAGAGAAAAAACAATTTGATTTTATAAGTTGTGATTTCTAGATCAAGGATTTGGAAAAAAAAAAAAGAAGAGGAAATTTGGCTTAAGATATGCAATTTTTTATTTTATTTTGTATTATATTAGTTCAATTATTGTATTTAATTGTTTAATCAAATATTCTAAAAAAACACTAATTTGAAATAAAAATTAAAGTCTTTTTTGAAAAGTTAAAAAGGTTTAAACTAAATTAAAATAAATTTATAATGATTTTAAGCTTCTAGTCACTATTTTTCATTTTTAGTCTTTTTTACACATTTTTTTAATGAAAATATTACAAATATTAGTATGAATATTTCATTAATGACATTAATTTTTATTTTAAAATAAGAAAAATACATAATATTTTATATATAAAAATTATATAGTAATATTTAAAAAATAATATGAGAATAATAAATATATAAATTAATTATAATTTATTTAATTTTATCATTAAAAATTATATATAGTAAAATTATTTTATTTTTTGTTATTTATAATATTACTTAATTAATATCGTTGTATATTGATGATTTATTTTATTAATTTGCCTTAGCTGGCTGAAAAACAGGAAAACGGAAAATAAGAAAAAAAAAAGAGGAAAAGAATCGTGTGCAGCGCCTCGACGTAATATTCTATTTTAAAATGGTGTAATAAGCCAGGATCAAGCATGGAGGTCAAAAATCCGACGGCTTCAAACGTGTCACTCCCGTACGATGAAATCAGTTTGATGACGTAAACGGGTTAACCCGGTCGGCTAAGTCGGTTCGTTAAGTTTAAATAGGAACCCATTGCTGTCTCCTCGGTTAAATTCCATACTTTCGTCTTTCCGGCAACCGTACGGTTCAGGTAAACCCTAACTTCTTTCCGGCGAGCATTTTTATTTTATTTTACTTTTAAAAAAGAAGAACGAAAAGAGCAATTTGGGTCTTACTTGCTTCCTCTGGGACTGCCAATTTCTGATGATTAAAAAGGATTTTTAGGGTTTCTGTTCTGCGAGTGTTGAAATAGGAGATGGATCACCACGAGGATGAGTGCCGTGTTGGAGGCGAATCCCACAGCAAGCAAGATGATGAGGTGAGTTGATTTTTCTGATAATGAATTTTGTATTTCAGATCTTATTCTTTTTGTTCTTATGGATCTTTGTACGCTAATTTTGGTTTGTCTGGTCATTTCATGATGTTCGGTTCAAATTTCAGCATTCTTCTGGATTTATGGAGTATCTTTTGTTTAGTGATTAGGCTGCTTGAGCGTATAAAACCAATGCTAATGCTCAAGTAAGGAATTAAAATGTGCATTCCTTCGTTGAAGAAGTTTTAGTGTTAAGATGGCTTTCTTTACAGGAAGCCATTGCTCGGCTTGAGGAAACGAGGAAATTGATGGAAGCAAAGTTGGCTCTTCGTCAAACCAATTTGAATCCTGAAAGGCCTGGTTAGTTGAACTTCAAGCTATTTCAGGATATAATTTCTGTTGACTGTGATTGCCTTAATGGATAAGTTCTGTTTAAGTGACTGGCTTTTAAACGCTTTGCTCTCTTTGTGGCATGGATGGCTTCCTTGATGAGCTATATGTAATGACATTTACAAAAGAGTTAGCCCAATAATATGTTTTATAGTTATAAGTCAGTTCTTGTTTGGAAAATATTAGGAAACAAGTTTTTCTTGGTAGTTCATTTGGTGAATTACTTGGGGATATTTAAAAGAAGATCAAAGGAAAGAGAGGGTGGTTTAAGTTGAACGTGAATTTAAAGTATAAGTAAATCTCTCATCTGGTTACCCATTGGAAACAGACCATTTTTGTGCTATTATAATTTATTTTCTCAATCAATGTCTATTTTATTTTATTTTCCCTGTTCGAATAAATCAATTGCCAAGGGATTTTCACTAGAGTCCTAGTTCATTGGATGTTGAGCTTGTCATTCAAATAATATCACATGCTGCCATGTTCTTCAGCAAAGAGGCAATGATTTTGCCAAGCTTGAGGTTGAGTGTGTTTTAGGTATTTGATATGCTCCATTCTACATTGGTGCTGACATGATTTGTCATTACTATAGATGCAGGATTTCTCAGGACATTGGACTCCAGCATTAAACGGAATACAGCAGTTATTAAAAAATTAAAGCAGATAAACGAAGAGCAGAAGGAAGGGCTGGTGGAAGAGTTGCGAAATGTAAACCTTAGCAAATTTGTTAGTGAGGCTGTGACAGCTATTTGTGATGCTAAGCTTAAAACATCTGACATACAAGCAGCAGTTCAGGTAGCTTGCAGTTCCCAACTGAAGGATATCCACTTAAATTGTTGGCATCAGAATAATGTATTGCTTGCACTATCAAAATCAACAAGTCCTGGCAATGAAGTGGAAATGCTGGAATGTTCTTTTCCTGTTAAGGAATCTAATCCCGAATTTCAGTCACCAGGTTTTCAGTTGTGGCTTAGGGTTTTTCATTTTTCAAAATGTACTTATTTGTTTCACTCTTTGCATCCCCTTTCATCACGAGATTCTTGAATTCTTCTACCTGCTATGCCTTTGCTGTGTTCCATCAATCATTTCTTGCTATTTTCAGGCTTCTGGATGGATCTGGGATTCATCCATTTTCTTGATTTTTTACTTTCATTGTCCTTGTAGATTTGGTTGATCAAGAATATTATTTTTCTGGTAGCACAGACTTTGTAAAATACTTACGTCTGTTGTTTGTATTCCTGTGCTGTGGTCACTGTCGATGGAAAATAATTAATTGAGAGGTTCATTTGTTTGGGTTCATATTCATCTTTTAAGTTAATGGAAAATAATTAATGGTCACTAGGTTTTGTGTTTTTTTGGCTATATGTTAGAAAATGTATTTCCCCCTAAAAGCTTGTTGCATGTAGCCTAGCTGGTGTGCTTATTGTTTCCTGTCCTCATTGCTGCATTGTGCCATTTGTGTCTTTGTTGCAAAGGTCTGCTCGTTGCTTCATCAGAGATATAGGGACTTCTCGCCAAGCTTGGTTCAAGGGCTTTTGAGGGTCTTTTTTCCTGGAAAATCTGGGGAAGACCCTGATGGAGACAGGAATTTGAAGGCTATGAAGAAGCGGAGCTCCTTGAAATTGCTTTTGGAGCTCTATTTTGTTGGAGTTGTTGAAGACAGCACTATTTTTATTAATATCATTAAGGATCTTACTAGCTTGGAACATCTGAAGGACCGGGATGCCACTCAGACAAATCTGACTCTTCTGGGTAGTTTTGCTCGACAAGGGAGAGTTTTTCTGGGACTGCCACACTCTGGACAAGAAATTTATGAAGAGGTGCAATTTTTTTGTTGTTTTTTATTTTATTCTTTTTACACTAATCTAATAATCAATGGCATTCAGATTTTTAGCCAAAATGAGTTCTTTATTTGCAGTAAGATTTTATTCTTGGTTTAGTGTTGTATTGTGGTAATGTGTAGCATGCTTATGTCTACACTTTTCATCCTATTGGAATTTCAATATGGGGCCTAGTATTACAATTGTGATTCTGGTTTTGTGACATACCATCTTACCTCTTGAAACAGTTTTTCAAGGGCCTTAATGTCACGGCAGATCAGAAGAAAATTTTCAGGAAGGCCTTTCATTCATATTATCAAGCTGTTGCAGAACTACTTCAGTGTGAACATGCTGTAAGGTTTCACCCACTATAATACTTGTTTCCTGTTTGTCTGTTACTTTTCTTTCAAAAGGATCTACAAGTGTCAACTTTTCATTTGTTAATAGTCACTTCGCCAAATGGAGCATGAAAATGCAAAGATTTTGAATGCCAAAGGAGAGCTCAGTGATGAAAATGCCACAGCATATGAAAAGCTACGAAAATCTTATGACCACTTATACCGCAACGTGTCATCGTAAGCTTTCTTGTTGATTTACTCGTTCTTGAACTTGTCTTGACAATAGCTGTATTTTTGTGAGAATGTATACATTCATACTGTAGCTGGTTCTAATTTTTATGGTCTTAAATTTTGGAGGGACATTATATGTAACTTAAATTTTAAGGGACTGAAAGAGATGTACCCCTGGAAATTAGTGAACTCTTACCTCTTACCATATGTAGCATTGCAAATTGTAGTCTTTTAGAAGCACTGGGATGCTCATGCTTGTTTATTGAGGCTCTTTTGATTTTGTGAACAACTAACTTAATGCTTAACTTTGGTTGGGAAGGGTTTAGAAAAAATTAGATCTCATACCAATCTTAGTTCATAATAAAATGAAATAAAAAGAAAAGATTCATAGGGTCAACCCCAATTAAATTTAGGATTAAAGCTTTGTTGTTGTTTGCTTGTTTTAACTTAAATGCTTAGTTGAGCAAGACACATGCATATGAAGACAAATGTTTCTCATTTATTATGATTTCTAATGTCTTAATTTTTGCTGTCTATCTTGCCCAAGATCCCAAATCTTGGATTCAATCTCAATCTGTATTGATATTAACTAGACATAAGCAGCAGCAAGGAGAATTCCAGGCATCTTGAAGTGGCCAATTGTTTTGCGCCTTGGCATGCCTTTAACAATCATGGGTGTTGATGGTTGTTTGCTTGGGTTGTAATGGTGGTCTGTAGGATCAAATTTTTTAGACGCCTGTTGAATAATTATAAGATGTATAAGTGCACTCATTCTCACATTTCATTCCTTTTAGGGAGCTGGATTCTATTTCATCTTATTATGGATTCTTGATATACAGTTTAGCAGAAGCACTTGATATGCAGCCTCCAGTAATGCCAGAGGATAGTCACACAACTAGGGTTACTTCTAGAGAGGACTCTTCTCCACATGCTGTTGGTAAAGATTCTTCTGTTCTTGAAGCTCTGTGGGATGATGAAGATACCAGGGCTTTCTATGAAGGCTTACCAGATTTAAGGTTTGTCTTGGCTGGAAAATCTCTATTTGTTCCAAAGTCTGTCAAAAGTTTGTCAATTGTTACACTTTCCATACACTTTCATCATTGCTGTTGCTTTTGATGGTGATGATACATTAGAATAAATGTTAAATGTCCTTCTCAGGGCATTTGTTCCTGCAGTACTACTGGGAGAAGCAGAACCTAAAATGAGTGACCAGGCTGTGAAAACTCAAGAGCAACCAAGTGTATGGAAACTGTGAACTCCCATTGCAGGCTTTGCTTTGGATATTCCTCAGCTGTGACCTTCTCTTCCTTGTTATAGTAATTAGTCAGTTATACTGACATTATGTTTTGCTATCATTAAGGAGCTGGCAACTGGGTCAGACCAAGTCCAACCTACCCAAGATACTGCAGAGGTTCATGCAGACTCTGGCAATTTGCAGGATGGAAAATTCATGGAAAAAAGGAAGGATAAGGAAGAAAAGGACAAAGAAAAATCTAAGGATCCAGAAAAAGAGAAAA
Source organism: Bruguiera gymnorhiza (assembly GCA_020883675.1). Lineage (NCBI taxonomy): Eukaryota > Viridiplantae > Streptophyta > Magnoliopsida > Malpighiales > Rhizophoraceae > Bruguiera > Bruguiera gymnorhiza. The sequence continues at coordinate 4,051,602 of JAIRCJ010001050.1, forward strand.
TGAAAGAAAAAGATACAGAGAGAAAAGGGGAAAATGAGAAGGAAAAACTCAAAAGTCTTGAAGGGACAAATCTGGATGCTTTACTGCAGAGGCTTCCTGGTTGTGTTAGCCGTGACCTAATTGATCAATTGACAGTAATCATGCTTCTGTGCCTGGTTTTCCTACAACACTTGTTTTTGGGGTTTTGCTCCTCTAGGTGCACATCTGATTTATGTACATGTGTGTATGTTTGTGCATATTATATATATTATTTTTTTGTTTCAGGTAGAGTTTTGCTATTTAAATTCAAAGTCAAACCGGAAAAAGTTAGTAAGGGCATTGTTTAATGTGCCAAGGACATCTCTAGAGCTGCTACCATATTATTCACGTATGGTTGCCACACTGTCAACTTGTATGAAGGATGTTTCTTCTATGCTGTTGCAGATGCTAGAGGAGGAATTCAATTTCCTAATAAATAAAAAGGTCTGCTTTTCATATCAACATTTTTTTTTTGTAGAAAATAGGAGATCCAGTTATTATTATTATTATTATTATTTTAATATGCATTTGCAGCTAAGAATGTGATTGTGGTTCTGTATTTTTACCTTTCCAGGATCAAATGAATATTGAAACAAAGATCAGGAATATTAGATTCATTGGAGAGCTCTGCAAGTTTAGAATTGCACCTGCTGGTCTTGTGTTTAGCTGTCTGAAGGTATATTAGTGGCATGTCATTGGTTCTTACGAATATATTCATTCAATGGAAGACTTGAGAAATTCCAGTTTAAACACATACATTTGTCTCATACACTGAAGGATGGTGAAAACAGAAATCTTTACATCCCAGAAGTGCTCTAATTGCAAGGTCAATTATTGAAACAATATTCACAATTGAATTTCAGGCAATGATATGCTTAACTTTTTTAAGTCTGGCATCTTATCATTTGATTGGTAGGGCTGTTATGAAGCATTCAATTTGCTTTTGATGCATTATGGTTTGAAAAGGCAAGAAAATGATGGAATTCACTGAGAATGTAGGAATTTTTTTCATTTCCATTTCATTACTAGTCTACTTTCTTTCAACTTCACAGTTGCCTGTTCTTTTTAATTGGAGATATAAGTGAAAGCAGTAAGTCTCCCATGTTGAGTTCATATGGGGAACTTTCCTCAAGGTTTGTATATATTATTTGCTTCTTTTCATGTTATCCTTTGAATATTAAAGACTCATTAATTGATGGTGTTTGTTCATGCAGGCATGTTTAGACGACTTCACTCATCATAACATTGATGTTGCTTGCAATCTTCTTGAAACTTGTGGCCGCTTTCTGTATCGATCTCCTGAAACTTCTGTACGCATGGCTAATATGTTGGAGATATTGATGCGATTGAAAAATGTCAAAAATCTAGATCCTCGGCATAGCACCCTTGTAGAAAATGCTTACTATCTCTGCAAACCACCTGAAAGATCTGCACGAGTGTCTAAAGTCCGGCCTCCGTTGTATCAGGTACGAAAAATTTTACCGGACCAATGTTTCCTCAAATTCTTTGGACATTAGGTACCTAATCATCCTTGTATTCATCTTTCATGTAGTATATCAGAAAACTGCTGTTTGCTGATCTCGAGAAATCTTCCATCGATCATGTGTTAAGGCAACTGCGCAAATTACCATGGAGTGAATGTGAGACATACATTTTAAAATGCTTTATGAAGGTCCACAAGGGGAAGTACGGTCAGATTCACTTGTTTGCTTTGCTCACTGCTAGTTTGAGCCGCTATCATGATGAATTTGCAGTCGCTGTTGTTGATGAGGTTTGTTTCTAAACTCCTTTTTTTATGACCTTCCCTGAAAACCAACTTTATCCCCCCCCGCAGTAAACTTTATTGGCTAAGTTTGAATGTGTGGATTGTATAGTTCTGGTTGGCTTTCTAATTTTTCATGTTTGGCTCAGGTTCTGGAGGAGATTAGGCTTGGGCTGGAATTGAATGACTATGGGATGCAACAGAGGCGCATTGCTCACATGCATTTCTTAGGGGAACTATACAATTATGAACATGTGGACTCATCTGTAATTTTTGACACACTTTACTTGATCCTTGTCTTCGGTCATGAGACACCAGAGGTATGGATTTACGCTGTGTAGGTTTTCTTGGTGAATATTGTCATGATATCTACTAGGTTTGAGAATGCATCCCAGCATTGCAGTCTTTAGACCATTATTTGTATCACCAATTCTAACGAAGCTGAATCTTGCTGAGCTTCTGTGATGAAACTTAAAATCATATACCTGTTGTATGCATGGCAACTTTCTCATATTTAATGAGCTGTAAATTATCCTTGTTATTAGCAAGATGAATTGGATCCACCAGAAGATTGTTTCCGCATGAGAATGGTTATCACACTTCTTGAGACATGTGGACGCTACTTTGACCGTGGTTCTTCTAAGAGGAAACTTGATCGATTCTTAATACACTTCCAGAGGTATATACTCAGCAAAGGTGCACTTCCACTAGATGTTGAATTTGACTTACAGGTCAGTTATCCAGGTTTATTTGGGACCTCCTCTTATCTTACTCTAATGATATCATCTTATTGAATTCAAGAACCAGCTCCTCTATAGTCAGTATCAACTAATAGTTTAATTGACAACATTGCTTAGGTTATAAACTTATGCCATTGGGGAGAAGTTATTCATTAAGGAGAATGATAAAGAAATCAGCAAGGAAACTATTCCCATTTTGAGGCATGAGTTGAAATAGAAATGCTATGAGCGATGCTTAGTTATGCAGTCATGATCCTAAACTGCTAGATTGATGGGCTTCTCTGTTGATGCTCTAAGCCACAAAGAAAGAATAGGGAAAAGAAAAGGGACACTATGCTTCAACTAGATTCATTCCATAAGCATTCCAGCTGTTTCTGTTACTTCTATAATTTTAGTTAATCTAATGGTACTTTTTTTTTCTTCAACTTTTTCATTTTGTACATTTAGGTTATTCTCATAAATTGAATCCTCTGCAGGACTTGTTCGCAGATTTACGCCCTAATATGACCCGATACTCATCCATTGAAGAAGCTAATGCAGCTCTAATTGAGCTTGATGAGAACGAGCAAACTGTTTCTACTGAGAAGGCCAATAGTGAAAAGCACTCTGACACAGAAAAGCCTTCAAGTAGGACTAATTCTAATTCCATCTCTGCCAATGGAAAACACTCTGTGAATGGAAATGAGGAAAATGGTGGATTGCATGAGGACATAGATGACAGTGACACTGATTCAGGGAGTGGCACCATTGATCGAGAGGGGCATGATGAAGAAGACTTGGATGAAGAGAATCATGATGAAGGGTCCGCAACTGAAGAGGAGGAGGAGGATGGCGGTGGGCCTGCTTCTGATGAGGATGATGAGGTCCATGTCAGGCAAAGGGTAGCAGAAGTGGATCCTTTGGAGGCAACAAATTTTGAGCAGGAGCTCAGAGCTGTATTGCAGGCAAGTTCCTGTTTTTGCTGTTTATGTTGATAACTTCCAGTATTTGCACTGTCAATCTCATTTATTAATTTTTTGCTACGACACCGATGCATCCCTCGAATGCATGTATGAGAATTGAGAAATCTCTCTCTCTCTCTCTCTCTCTCTCTCTTTCTCTGCGCCTTTAAACTACAGAATTCAGCTAGTTATTTGGTTCACTATGCCTGCCTTGAGGATGGATGAAGGAAGAAGGTTGCAGAAGTTTGACTCGTTAAGGAATATGTGAGATTAGTTAAAATTTTCATGGCATTGATACTGATGGGTGTTTCAGGATATGCTACTTAATATCATAGGCTTTCCTTTTAGTTGTGCAGTCAAGGAGTCCAGTACTGGCTGAAATCAGATTTTGAAAATGCTCTCATTACATTGTATTGATGACAATTTTGAAGAACATGGATGTTGAAAGATTAGTGTTGCTACAATCACGAATGCAACCTGTGCTTCTTTGATTACTGCATTGTTTCTGTTGATATCAAGTTGACACTGATCATCTTGTGCAGGAGAGCATGGAGCAACGTAGGCAGGATCTGCGTGGTCGACCTATATTGAATATGGTGATCCCTATGAATCTGTTTGAAGGTTCCATCAAGGATCATGGAAGGATGGCTGGAGGGGAAAGTGGTGATGAGGCATTGGATGAGGAGGCTGGAGGAAACAAGGAGGTTCAGGTCAAAGTACTTGTAAAGCGTGGGAACAAGCAGCAAACCAAGCAGATGTACATTCCAAGTGACTGCTCTCTTGTTCAGAGCACTAAGCAGAAAGAAGCAGCTGAGATTGAAGAGAAACAAGATATCAAGAGGCTGGTCTTGGAGTATAATGATAGAGAAGAGGAAGAGAGCAATGGGTTGGGAACCCAGACATTGAATTGGATTCCAAGTGGCAACAGCAGAGTTTCTAGCCGTAGCAGCACCTGGGAAGGAGGCAGTGGAAGAGGTGCTGGATCACGTCATCGGCATCAGCATCATTCAGGCGGTGGAGTCTACCATGGCAGAAGAAGGTAGGGTTTGGCAGTTGTAGAGAGTAATTCTCTACCTCTTTGCCTTCTCTACTACACAGGCAGTGAACTATAAAGAAAAATGTGTCTTAAACCAGCGCAAGAAATAGAAAATATCTCCACTTGCAAATTTAAAATGGAGTGTGGTCTCCGACAGTTGTGGAAGTGGCAAGCTGGGGAATGAATATTACAAACTCACCATGTGTATAGTCTTCAAGAAGCAATGCCCTAGCATTTTGCAGTACAGGCAAGGTCAATATCTGATTCGGTGTTAGACTGATGGCTGTGTGAATGCAGTTATAGAAAGGATTGCTCTGTATGGTTGCATATTGGGGATTCATTGTTATGGCTTTGGGTTGGAGTTACTTACCCTGCATGGTATAAGTTATCGTCAAGTTACACCTGTCAACGGGAAATTCTGGTTGATATTGTACCATAACCTCTGAGTTGCAGTTTCTGCGTTTTGCATATAATATGAGGACTGCCTTAATATCTTTAAGACATCCTATTGACCTGATCCAAGAGGGTAATGGTTTCTCAATGGCTGAACTACAAAGTGTTTTTGTTTAACGTTAAATCTGATCTCGATTGTTTATATGGCAGAAAATTGGATGCATCAATTAGGAAATTCATGTGATCAGTGAAGTGCTATAAGCATTAAGCAGTACCGTAGATTTTCTGGCTCCTCTCAACCGATGGAAGTGTTCTTGGTCACTGCTTAAGACGATTGAAACTAGCCATGACTTGATACTGGCCTAAAAAGATTGATATTTTTTTATGGCGTCTCGGCTTACTAGTTTTGGGTGTAAAGAGGAGCATGGAGGTCGGTAATATAAATATGATTTCGGAATTGTTTTTGCAATGGTTGATCCACAATGTACATAAAATTTGTTGAGCGTATGCTACAAGGCAGAGTTTCCTAGTCATATAAGTTATAAACGTACTAATTTTACTCGATGTTCGCTGCCGCGCATTAAGAGTTTGGTAATTTAGTTCTATATTAGCTTGCGTGAACTCGTTCTTCTGCATAAAGGAGCAAGGCTCAAACTTAAGAGTTACAGGCCAATGTTGAGAGGCTTGAGCCCGGCCATGCCCCAGTTTCCCATCTTAAACAGAAAGCCCAATCTCCAAAGCCCAGTAGCCCATCTATAAAAGGAGACAATGAAAAAAACCAAGTCAAAGGTTAAAGCCTAATCAAGGCCAAAGCCCGATTAAACTAAAATCACATTCAAGCCGAAGGCTTAAGTCTAGTGAACAATCATGTTCGGTTACACCCAAATCATGGTCAAGTCATAACCCTAAGCTTAGTCAAGGCCCAAACCCAATCAAACCCAAATCACATTCAAGTTAAAAGCTTAAACCTAGTCAATGCCCAAGCTTAGCTAAGTCCAAATCATGGTTAAGTCAAGGGGTTAAGCCTACTAAAGGACTGAGTCTAGTCAAATGCAAATCATGGTTAAGTCAAGGCTCTAATCTTAATCAAAACCTATGTTGATCAAACCTAAACTATAATTAAGTCAAATGTCAATATCTTGTCAAAAGGCCTAAACATAGCTAAAGGCCCTTAATGGCTTAAGTTTGCAAAACCTAATGTCATAAAACACAGTAAAGCCCAATTTCCTTTCAAGTTGTTTAGAAACATGATTTGAATGTCAAAATTGGGTCAAAATAGTTCAAACAATAAGATCTAGGTCATCAATGAGTTCTAACTCACTAATACTAGAGTTAATTATAGAACTAAAAGTCTTAAGTTTGAGACTTAATTGACAATAACTAACCAATTAAAAAATACTAGGTTTTAAGAAGATCATTAGCATATTAAACACAAAAAGCACAACATATTATAAGTCTAGAAGGCGCTAAAAGCTATAAAAAGTTAATCTAAACCTTAAATAAAAGGCAAATGGGTTTGGATTTTCATATGTTAAAGCCTAGGAACTTTAATTAAATTGTACTCGAGATAAGGAAGAAGGGCAAAATCAAGGTTTCGTAGGTTAACCCAAAATCATACAAACCCTATAATACTTTATGTACTAGAATCAATCTCAAGGTAAGGGATAAAAAGCATAATCAAGGGTTTCATAAACTAAAATCTAACATCATGCAAATCGTAAGAGACCCTAAATCAAACATAAAATAGATGCAAGGACAATATTTATTGATTTTTCAATTGAAAGCAACATTATAATCACAAGCAAAAATACCTCAAATTTGAGAAAAGACTTAAATGAAAACTTAGAAATCAAGATACTGAAATTCAAATTAGGACAAATATAGGTAATGAAAACAAACCTAAAGGATATTAGATTATTCCCTAGTCTTGATTTGTATGAGTAATGCCAATATAAACCCAAAAAGGGGTTAACGAATAGGAAGTTAGAGTTAAAAACTCAAAGGCTCCCTATAATTTAAAGGCAAAAAGATTCAAAGCCATAAGTCTTTAACATAAATGCATCAAATAAAACAAAAGGAAAAAAACATAATAACTTTGTCCCCTAAAACCTAAGCAAATCTTAAGAATCATGGTGATTCTATAAGGTTGTGAGTTTAAAGAAGCAATATAAGACAAAACATTATTCTATCAAGAGAGAAGCCACTTCAACAAATGAAAGAATGAACAACTATTTTATTATGGCTAACTCAAAAATCAACATTAAATGTAAGATTTTTTTATAAATATTTTTTAGTAAATAGTTACCTATTATCTTTTGTGATTATTTTACTATTAATCACCAAAAGATGTACTTTTTTATAATTATTAAATGTCATTAGGCCATTAGATTCAAATAGACATATTATTTTGCAATTATTTTAATTATTAGTCATTAATTAGGTAGATTTTTTTATGACTATTCAACTGTTAATCATAAATAGATGAATTATTTTGTGACTATTCACTTGTTAGTTTCCAATAGGTGTATTCTTCTGTAATTTTTTTCTTGTTGGTCACCAAAACACTAAAAACACAATGCATTAAAAATTTTGTTTTCATAGTCCTGCACATTACATATTGAAAAAAAAATCAAGAATTAAATATCATATTTTAGTATTTTTGAATTTTAAGTCCATAAATCAACCTCTATGTTAGCTTTATCAACATTTTTGCCCACTTTCTGTTAAACCTAAACATGTGGTAGCCATGAAATTTCCATGTCACGTACACCTTGTTGACTTAAAGTGTTATGTCATCAATTTCTAATGATGTGACACTTTTGATAAACTTAAAAAAAGAAAATTTATGAATTTTTTTTCTTTTTTTTTTTCAAGTTGTGATTTAATATTTTTTTGTTATTTTTATTAATATAAATGTTAAAAAATAAAATGTATAACTCTTTTCTCCTCTTATATTACAAGGACATCGACTTGCAATATAATTCTAAAAATCTTCATGCCTCATTTGCTCAATATAATGTTGAGCCAATAGCTAAACATCAGCTTTTCAGTAACTTAAAAAGGAATTGAATATCTCTCTCTCTCTATAATAGAAATTCCCCAAAAGTGGAGGTTTATAGGTAGTTTATCACTAAATTGGAACATATTCACCCTATATGATGTGATCCATCACTATGAAATGGTAGAGGTTTTTGACAATAGTTCCTAAAAGCTTGGAGTTTATGTTAGTTTGTATTTTTTACTACTCAAAAGCTAAATGATGCCAAAAAAGCTATAGCCTTAGATTTGAATAAAATGTTAATTTTCTTATCACTCTAGTTATTTTAAAAAAACCATTGAATAAAAATAGCAAAAATAAGAAATATTGACAAAAACAAAAAAGGGTTTGTGACAATTTTTAACCTTTTACCAATGAGATTATGTCATGTCAGTGGTTGAAACTTACAAAATAACAATCTCTAAGGAAAAAAAATACTAGTCTTAAGCTTCGATAGTCAATGGAGGTGGTGTGCTAACATTAGAGTGACGACATATGAGACTCTCTAATATATGTAGATTAAGGGTAGAAGCAATATGGGAAGAATTCCCATATCTTATTCATTGACAATAACCCACATATATATACAAGAGATATTCATGTAATTAGGTTACTAGGTTACAGAAACAAAATAAGAGAAAATAAAAAAATTGACTACTTTTCTAATTTAAAATATTCTAATTTCTATCCTAATATGATATATTCTATTTCTATATTAATGTAAAATATTCTGATCTTTACAAAAATATTTTAATCTTTACAAATTTGAGATTTTGATTTTTCATACTCCTTTTAAGTTGGTGAATAAATATCTAGCATTCCTAACTTGCTTATGTTTAATTCAAATTGTAGCCTTAACATGGTTTTGGTGAGAACACTTGCTTCTTGCAACTTGGTAGGAATATATCATAATGATTCCTCCATTTTCAATTTCCTATTTGATAAAACTTTGGTCTATTCACACACACTTCATATGATTATGTTGGATTAGATTGTTAACGATGTTAATTGCTGATTTGTTGTCATTGTATAGTGTTGTTAAAATAGATATAGGTATTTATAAGTCTTCCATAAGTCTCTTTACCAAATTACTTCACAAATTCCTTAAGCAATGACCTTATATTCCATTTCAGCATCACTGTGAGTAATTATTAACTATTTTTTGCTTCTCTAGGTTACTAAGTTAGCCCATAATGTGATATAGTAACTAGATGTAGACTTGTAGTCTCCATAAGAACCTACACAATCTACATCAACATGCTCGACAACTCCTTTTTTATCATTTTTTCTAAATAAAAGTCCTTTACCCAATGTCCCCTTTAGGCATCTTAAAATGTTAGTTGTAACTTCCAAGTGTTTTTTAGTAAGACAATGCATGTATTGACTCACTACACTTATTGTGTGAGCTATATTAAGGCAAGTGAGAGGCAAGTAGATAAGTTTGCCAATTAACCTCGAATATCTCCCTTTATCAACAGGTTTATCATTCTTATACTCTCCCTCTTTCCAACCTTTTTTTCAAAGGTGTTCTAGTTGGCCTACATCTAAGATTAACAATGTCCTTTAGGAATTCTAAAGTGTATTTTTATTGAGAGATGAAAATACCATATTTACTTCTTCCTATTTGCATTTCAAAAAAGTATCTTAATTTCCTAAGATCCTCAACTTCAAATTTTCTTAAAGTTCTTTATTTCTTGATTGTCATCACTTATAATTATAATATCATCCATATATATAATCAATATTGTCATTTTCCCATCCCTTAAATGTCTTATGAACGTATAATTAGCTTATCTCTATTTGTACCTAAGTTGATTAAGAGTGGTATTAAACCATTTAACTCATACTTTTAAAGATTGTTTGAGCTTGTGGAGTGATTTCTTCAATTTGCACACTTTTCTTTTCTTTTCCCTTATTTAAAATCTAGGAAGTATTTTCATATATACCTCCTCCTTTAATTCTCCATTGAGAAAAGCATTTTTCACATCAACTTGATAAAGCTCCTAATCTAAATTGGTAGCAAGAGACAAGAGAACTCTAATAGAATTTAACTTAGCAACTAGAACAAAAGTCTCTTCATAGTCTATTCCCTAAATTTAAGTAAAGTCATGAGCTACCAACCTTATCTTATACCTTTCGATGTTTCTATTAACTTTGTATTTAACCATAAATATCTACTTGCTTCCAACTACTCTTTTATTTTCAGGCATTTTTATAATCTCTCATGTAACATTTTCAACTAAGGCTTTTATCTCTTCTAAAATAGCTACTTTTTACTTTAGGTCTTATAAAGCACTTTGTATATCTTAAGAACTTCTACCTTGTCAATACATGTAATAAATTCTTTAAACTATGGAGACAACTTTGAGTATATAAGGTAATTAAAGATAAGGTACTTGGCACATAATCTTACCCCTTTTTGAAGAGTTATAGAAATATCCAAGTCATTAATCATACTTGAATCCTTTCTCATAGCTTTATTTATTAGACTTGGCTATAAGTTTGACATTTGGCTTTATTGAAAAGTTTTAGGCCTTTAAGAGTAAACCAAAACTTGCTTTTCAAAAATTTGTTCTCCTTTTTAATTGATTACCTTAAGTTGAACTACTTAAGTGGTTTTAGTTTTGATTTCTTGTAATAATTCGATGGCTTTGGCTTTAAAGTTTGGCTTTCATGAAGGATGAGAGCTCAATAATGATATAAGGAAAGAGATAGTGGGGTCACAATTCCTTTCTGCACTTAAGATCTCTTTTTGAAGAGAGAGATTGGAATATAATGATTTGTTCTTAAGAAATGATACATCATGAAAGACAAAAAAAAAATTGCAAAATGAGAGAAAATAACACTTATAACCTTTTTGTGTTGGAGAATACCTTACAAATACACATTTTATGGTTTTCGGTTTAAGTTTGCTACAACTTGGATTATGATTATGAATGAATGTATTGTAGCCAAAATTTTTTTGAGACAATTAATTTAGGATTCTAATAGAAGGAAAATCAAATATCTTGGATAAGAGATGATTAATTAAGTAGGAAGCTGTGAGGATTGCTTCCCCTTAATAAGAATTTGGCATTGAGTTTGCAAACATCATTGAACTAGTAACTTCTAACAGGTGGAAATTTTCCCTTTATGCCATTCAATTTTGTTGGGGTGTATAGGTACAAGAATTTTCATGAAAAATTCCATTTTTAGAAAGATATTGGTTAAATTCATTGGAGAAATATTCTCTACCATTGTCAATACAAAGAATATGGATGAAGGATTGAAAAAGATTAAGGATAAGTTTATAAAATTGCTAAAAAATTATACTAGTTTACAATTTGTCTTTCATGAGGTAAACCTAACTAACTCTCATATGATTATCAATTAAAGTAATAAGTTGTCAAGTATCAGTTAAATTAAGTGTTTGTGTTGGTCCCTAAATATCACTATGGATTAAATGGAATGATTTGGAAGGTTGGTGCAAGTTTATGGGATGGTTATTTTGAGGTTGTTTGGCTAGAATACAATACTCACATTGAAAATAAACTAATGCCTTTATTTATAAAATGATGAGGGTATAGTACTTTTTGATAATGAAAAAAGGGATGTATTAAACATTGATGTCATACAATAACATTAGTATTAAAAGTAGCTAAAAGGGAAAAATGATTAAATAACCTATATTTAGGGGGATGAAAAGTTCCTTAAAAGTAGTAAAGGTTATCCTTCTCCTAAGTATTGCCAATCATCTTCCCCAAAGATAAGTCCTGAAATTCACAGTGAGATGGGAAAAATGTCGCCATACAATTTATGTCTTTGGTCAACTTACTAATAAAAAAAAATTGCATTTTAATTTAGAAACATATAAAACAAATTCTAGTGTTAAATTTGATAAATAAATTATACTTTACCCTATTACTGGAGACACTGTACCATTAACAACGTTAACATAAATCTCATGACCACACTTCTCATAGATAGGTAAGGCATCCATTGATATTGTCATATGATCCTATACATTTATATCTACAATTTATAATTTTTTTATAAGTTTCTAAGATACTAAGGAGTGCCTTATATTACCTCTTTATGCAACCAATACTACTTGTTTGAAGGAATCTAGTGTGTCAGTTGCTTGTGAGATTTTGGTCTAATTCAAAATTTAATGACGATGTGTAATTTGTTTTACTAACAAGTTGAGGTTGGGACTTTTGATTTCAAATTTGACTACATTGGCTAACTGATTTTCACCTTTTTGGCCTTTAGGCTTCCAATTTGTTGGTTTTCCATGTACTTTCTAGCATGTCTCCCTTGTGTGATAGGGTCTATTACAATTATCACACTACTACTTGTCCCTAGATGTCTGATCTTAAGATAAAGGTGAAATAATCTCCTGTTTTTTGTGCAATAAGTATTGAGTTTTGAAAGATAAGATCAATGTTAGAGTTTTAAGAAAGGTTGAGAATTACCTTTCTACAACTTTCCTCTTGTCTAACTTTAGTAAAAGCCTCTATAAGTGAAAAGAAAGGCTTTATTCTTAAAAATCTCCCTCCTATTTCATCTAGGTCAGAATTAAGTCACTAAAGAAAATTAAATACACTTTCTTTTTCCATTATCTTGGCATATTTTACATTATCATTGAGGTTGTCCCATTTAATTCATGGAACAAATCCATCTTTTTCCATAACTTAATGAGAAAGTTATAGTACTTTGTGACTATTTCATTACCTTGCCTTGTTATTTGTATTGTAAATTAGATTTCAAAACATTATGTTATGTTTTTAATGTTTGAGTAGAGTTATTGTACTACCTCCAAATTTCTTTAGCAATCTTATAAAAAAGGTATATCTTGTCAATCTCAAGTTCCATAGAGTTGATAAATCATATCATGACAATTAAATTTTCAACATTCCAATAATTGGTTTCGTTCTAAAGTTTGTTGTTGTTGGCTCAAGTATAAGAGTTGCCCTTGTAAGATAGGTTGCCTTCCCTTTGCCTTTGATTACTAATAAAATCGATTAAAACCATTTTTAAAAATTGGTTTTGTTCAATTTATGTTAAGCAATCTATAGAGAGTGGCTATCAAAGGTAAAAGAAGTATCATGAATTGATGGTTTATTTGTTAAAGAGAAACTAGTTATTGATAATTTGGCCATAATTGGTGTTGGTAGGTTTTTCACCGTTATTTGTGATTTAAAGATTTAAAAAAATAAAGGCGTTTCTATCATTGGATGCATGTTAGTTCACTAAGAATGGTGACTCTGATACCATAAGAATAAAAGCAATTTGGGAAGAATTCTCATATCTCATTTATTGACAATAATACACACATATATAAATAAAATGTTCCTATAATTAAGTTACTAGATTACAAAAATAAAATAAGACAAAATTAGAAAGTAACTACTTTCTTAACTTCAAATATTATGATTTTATTCTAATGTGAAATATTTTAATCCTTATAAAGTATTATAATTTTTACAAACTCAAGATTTGGATTTTTTGTATAGATCTAACACTTTTTGGCAATATTTTGGTGCATAGTAACTAGTAATGGAGATAACAATAATCAAGAGTCTAAAAAGGGACTTTAGAGGACAAAAATGACAATTCCCAATGGTAAGTGGTGGTAGCACATAAAGGTCAAAAAGTAGAAAACAATGATTTAATGATAGTTTCGATAGTGATTGTGATGTCTTTAGCAAGATTTTTTTACTCCTCCTAGTGACATCATTACAATAAAAAGAGAATGAAAGTTACAAATTTTTTTAAAAAACTTTTTGTGTTAATCAAAATAACAAAAAAAAAAACCTTCAAATAAAACTTAAAAAAGAGAGAAATTTGTAGAAAATTTTTTAATTTTTTAAAAAATGTCATGTCATCAATTTGCATAGTTAGATAATGTGAGTTAACTAGGCACATGTGATGTGACTATCACATGATTGAGGTTAACAAAAAAGGGTAAAAATGTTGATGGAACTAATATTGAGGAATGATTTTGAAAAAAAAAAAAAAGTTAAGAACATGGATGTAAAAACACTAAAATATAAAAGGCTAATTCCTTATTTTTTCCATTTTTATCTTTTAGTTACAAAATGCTGAAAATAAAGGTAACAAAAATTTCGTTTTCATAGTCTTGCACATTACATATTGGCTACTACTAAAGATAAAATTGGACAAAAGCGATTAATGCTCTTTTTTTTTTTTTTATTAGGAGAACTATTAGGTTGTAAGGTACACATAATAGGATAGCTCTTCCTATTTTTGTAAACCCTAACACTTTCCTAAAATTAGATCTTGAGTTTAAAAGTAAAATTCTAAATTTTTAACTAATTAAGTGTCTTAAAAGAGACTTGATTTAAACTTTTAAAGACTTTGTCATTGGTTTTTCAAAGCTTAACTTAAAATTTAATGGTCTTTTCTTTTTCCTTCCTCTTCTCACTTTTGGCTTTCTTTTTTTCTTCAACAATGGTGACAATGATAACCTTAGGCATCTCTCTAACCTTTTATGAATGTGAGTTACTCTTTGCCCCCCCTCTCTCTCTCTCTCTTTCTCTCTTTCTCTCTCTCTCGTTCTTTCTTGTTATGCACACACACATACACATATACACTTTTACTTATTTATTTATTCTTCTTTACCACACCCACAACCTAATTTAGGGCTTTGATTCTCAATTTGTCTCTTAGCTTTAATTTCCAATAATTTTTCATGTTATTATATGTTTTTAATTAAACTTATAAAAACAATTAGTGAGATATTAAAAGGTTTCTTTATTTTCTCTTCTTCTCTCAAATAATTTTCATTTATTGTTAAAGGCCTCCCTTTATATGTAAATGATTGTTCTCATACCTACATTTATAGAAAAACACCAATTTTGGCTCAATTTCAAGGCTTTAATTTTAAGCTTGTGCCCTCAAAATATTTGGGCTTTAATTATTTTTAAGGTAACTTAACTTTTATTTTTCATTGTTATAAGTTTTTATTTAAGTTTGCATTTCATAATTATGTTCCATTTGGTTGGAGAAAGCTCATTTAAACTTTAAAGTTAAAGAAAAAAATAACAAAATTCTATTGATGGAGGATTTAAAGCTGTAATGTTAACTGACCATGTAAAGATTATGGCTTAGAAAAGAAGGAGGAGTAAAGAAATAGGATTACATATGGCACACCAAAGATAACATAACATACAGTGCACTTATAATCATTGAATTATGCCTCGAGTTAAGTCATTTATACGGTATGCAAACTATTAAACAAAAAAGATAACTCTTTTTGAGACACTCGTCAACATCTCTAAACTCTTTAACTTTGTTATCAATTGTAAGATCTTGATTCAAAAAATTGAACTTAATTCCTATTAATGATTGATTGATGAAATTAATTGCAAAAAAATATATTCTTTAAAAGGTAAATTTATAAGTTTTTACCTAATAGAGTGATATCATGATTAAATTAAAATAAAATTAAAATTGAGTGATTTAATAGTAACAAATAATAGTAGAGCAATGAAATGGAAGCAAGTGATAAGTTTAGCAACCAAAAATATAAATTACCCATAAGAGTAATTATGACTAACTTCTGCATTTACAATCCTTATTATCTCTTTCACAAAACCCTTTATTTTGTTACATGGTCACTCTAGTGTTATTCTTATGCACTATATGCTTATGTTCCAAACTCGGAAATTTTTATTAGAGCACAATAAACTTTAATACCATTGTTATAACACAACAACTCTAATACTATTGTTAGATAATTATATGAAAACTTTCAAACTTTTATTAATATACAAATGCTATATAATGATAATTAAGAAGTACATATAAATAATATAAATATTAAGTCGGACTAATATCTCTAATAACACCTCTTAACTAGTCATATCATAAACTAAAACACTTTAATTTGTATATACTTGACCATATTATTTCTAATTTAATATGAAAATCATAACAAATAAGAATCAACTGTTTAATTCCTAACTAAAGACTAATTTCTAATTTGTCATGAATTTGAATTAATTTCAACATCCCCCTTAATCTTAATTTGATCTTATAACCATTCACAAAAAATCTTTTAAAACTTCAATAATTTATTCTTTTCAAACTTATACTTTAACTTCATTGTTTAAAAAAAATTGCATCATACTAATAACTTTGTTACTTTATCTTTGAACTCATTTATAATCTTTAGTTGTCTTCTTACAAATTCACAATCTCCAAACATAACAAATTTTTTCATCATTATAAGTACAATTATTAAGAGCTTCCCTGACAATTTTCCTTAACTAGCCTTGACCAAATTCTACTTAGCCTTTAAATCTTCAAGTAACTTATAGCATTCGACCTTGAACAATAATGTCTGAGACTTCGCTCACCATGACACTTTATAATATGTAATATTTATAAAATACTATTATATAAATACTCTACTTCTTAGTTTTCCATCTTACATGGAAAAACTAAACTGAACTGCCTTTAACTCTCAACTCAACAAATCCCTAACTTAGTGTTTTTCTTAGCTTTAAGTCCTTATATTCAAACTTATAGGTCTTATTAGTTAAACATCTCTTATATCAAAGTCTTTTATTCAAACTATTTATATCTACTAAGCTATTTATAGCTTTATATCTTAATTTAACTCCTAAATTCCTCTTTAAGTCCAAATCTTCCTTTTTTTATTGCTACATTATTATCCCTTGTAAATTAGATATCTATACTTTTTTTTTTCATTTATACTCATAATTATTAGATCCATAAACTTTATTGTCCTTTTTTATTTTGAACCTAATTCTCTTTCTACTTGGCCTCTAACTTTCTTATTACCTATCCTTTGACTTCTTTATTTTGGCCCTTACCATTTCTTTTCTTTTTTCACTTATGCCCCAAACTTTTAACTTTTTCTTTTTCTAGCTCTCTTTTCTTTTCTTTTCTTTTCCTCTTTTTCTTTTTTTTTTCTTTCCTTCTTTCTCCTTCCTTTTTATTTTCAAAACCTCATTATTTCCATTTGCAAATCTTAAAGTAGCAACTGTTGATTTATAAAGAAGGTGCCAACAATGACAAAACCAATGGGACAAGTATCGTTAATGTGTTTAATAGAAGGAAAGGACAACAAGTGGTGGCAACCCAACTTTAACAAAAACAAAAAAATATAAGTTTCCATCATTTTTTTGATGTTTTTAAGGTGTATGATTGGCAAAAATCTATATATTGTAATTAATTATGCGAAATTTGATGGTCTCATTTTATAGAGGTCACTAGAGATAACGAGTTCAACATTAGAATATAATGGCTAGATGTTTGGTTTTCTTTAGATCTACCACATTTTTGCTTCAAAATTATCAATGACCACTAGTAGTATGGCCATGTAATGGTGAGTGAAGGCTCTCATGGCAACTTCATCAAGACTTATATGCTTTCTCTCTTCCAAATGAAAATACTTGTTCTAATATAATTACTGAACCAATTACTAACTCTAATAATACTCTAGTAGTGGCTAATGATAATTAATGGCAACTAATGGTGGCTTCCTCTTCTCTTTGGTTCTTGGATCGAACCTACTCTTATATGATTCTCACATTGTATGACTAGTTTTGACATCGACTCTTAAATCAAACCAACTTTAATTATTCTGACACTAACTAATGGTTGCTTCACTCTTTTGGTCCTCGAATCAAACCAACTTTAATATTGTTGTTAGAGTGCAGTTAGCTCTGATACACTATTAAAGTCAAAGCTTTATTAGTTCCAATATCGTTGTTATAATGCAATAACTCTAATACTACTATTAAATAATTATATAAAAACTCTTAAACATTTATTAATCTAACAATGCCACAAAATAATAACTAAAAAGTATACACAAATAATATAAATATCAAGTCAAACTAATATCTTTCCTAGCATCTCTTAACCGACCAAACTCACTAGTCACACAATAAATTGAAACACTCAAATATTTATATACTAGACCATATTTATTTCTAATCTAATACAAAAATCATAATAAATAAGACTTATTTATTTAATTCTTATTTGAACACTAATCTCTAATCTATGATGAATTTGGATTAACTTCAATGATTTTTTATAACATTTGCTTCATTGAACATTGAGATTTGTTGCAGTATGGGTTATCTTCATACTAGGTCACAATTTTGTAAGATGTAGAAATTTATGGCTTCTGAAGGTTATTATAAAAACTTTTGGTCTACAATGAAAACATGTTAGGAAAGGTTATCTTTCAAGCTCTTCAATTGACATAATTAATAACTAAGATATAGGTTGCAATTTTTGCTTTGATTGGCAATTTAAAGGACTATGGTTGAATGAATTTAGAAGAATAAGAAGACAAGGAAGAAAAAAACTATCATACATTATTTGATTCTTGCTCATAAGAACTAAGTCCTACTCAATAGACCTAATATTTGTAAACCCTAATAGTAATTGATGTAATGCAAATTTCCAAATACTTAGCATATTAAAGCCCAAAAGAGCATAGCATGACCAAGACCATTCATATGTCATGACCAAGACCATTCATATGTCATTGTCATTATTACCATGACTTGTTTAATCATGCAACAAGATTTGGCAATTTATGAGTCCACCCAATTACCAATATCCTTATTCTACTTCATCTTGGTTAATTTAGTTAATCATCAAATTGAACATTTAAACATGTGCCAACTATTGTCACCATTTCAATTTTAATTTGTTGTTGTGTATGGTGGACTTGAAAGGTAGAATGAACCTTTTCTTACTCCTATAATATAAGATAATTGATTACTTATTAACTTACAATTAATATTGTAATATCACATGTAAATTGTTTCATATGACAATTTCAAATGCAAATATGTTGACTTTTGAGGAAGTGCTCTTTTAGCAATGGTGTGGTGGAATCAAAGAACAAATGTATAACTTATCTAGCGCTTTCTAACAATCAAGCAAAATTCAACTTATTATATAAAGATGTCACTATTGGGTCAATTTGCAATTGTGAATAATGGAATTATTTCTTTTATGTCATTTAGCATCTAACATTCCAATAAAGGAATAATGTTTGTTATATGTATCCTATTAAACAATGATACAAGAAACTATGTATTGCTTTATACACACACACACACATACACACACACATAAATATCTTTAGCTTGTTTCTTTTTAATTTGATAATTATTTTGTTTTTTTTTCTTTATATAGTTAAAATGAAAATGAAAGGGAGGCATATATATATATATAGTAGAGAATTTTATATGATTATCTTCATATTTTTATTTACAAAATAGCATGATTTTTTGTGACTATATACTTGGCAATTCAGTGACTATTTTCACATTTAGCTGCTAAATACCAAGAGTTTTTAAAACTATTTTTCAAATAGTCATTAAATATTAGATGATGAATTACTTGATTTGTGATCATTTTCTACAATAGCATATTTGCAATGAATTCCAACAATCACCAAATCCTTTAGTGACTATTTTTGGACATTAGCTTACCATTTTTTTTTGTCACCAAAAGTGTAATTTCTTGTACTAATCATAAAGAGAAAAATGGTAAAGGCAAGACAAAAGGGAGGTGTAAGGTTATCTTATTATAATGAGTTTTAAATACCTTTTCCTAAAAAATGTAGTTCTATGTAGAAAGGAACCATTTTTGTTGCTTCCAAAATGACATCATTTTAAGTAAAAGCACTTAAGGCCTATTGTTGAAACAAAGTGCTAGTTGCATAAGAGAGAAAGAGCATTAGGCAAATCCTTCGAAGGTCAGTCAATTTTACTTTTAGTTTATTTTTGTGCTAGTCGCATAAAGTGATAATACTTTAAGGAAATCTACACAACTTATTTCAATTATGTTATGTTTGCATCAAATATTTTTTGTGCTAGTTGCACATAAATCAAGGAACTCTACACAAATTTTCCCTAAGTGAAGTCAATTTTCATTTCAGTCAAATTGGCAATGCTAATTGTACATGATTGAGGGGACACTAAGCAAATCCTCTCATAGTCAAGTCAATTTTTTCTTTTTATGGTGTTAATTGCATAAGCATATGAGAGTTCTTCTCAAATCTTCTCTATTTCAAATTATCCCTAAATTCATAATAAAAATAGTTTCTATTATTGTCAACCCATGATCTTTTTCCATTTTTAAGGTAAGAGGTCTCCTAACAAAAGCCTTTACATTCCTACTCTCGAGGGCAAAGAATTTCAGGCAAAAGTTTTTCAAATCATTTCTCACTTTTTTAGGCTAGTGGTTACTAAACATAATCCTCTAAAATTTCTAATTCTCTCTTTATAAGGATATGGCCTAATTAAAAATTTTCCCAAATTCATTTTCACTTCCTAAGGTAAGTGAGTCTTAATGACAATTCTTCCCAAATCCATTTGAGCCCAAAGGTTAAAGAGCCTCAAATAAAATTCTCTCTAATTTTCTTTTGAACTCCAAGGATCAGAGAGCTTTAGGCAAAGTCTTTCTCTTATATATCTCTAGTGAATCAAACAAATTTCAACTATCCTAATCATGTTAAAATCCATACAATTTGTGCAACTAACAATAAGTTACATCCAAAAGAAAGATAATAATTATTAATATTTAGCAAGACAACAAGCATAAAACCAAAATCAAGTTCAAATGTAGTATTATCATTGGCAAAGAGTGTCTTATTGAATTTTTCCCTCTTCAAATACATTCATACTCTCAATCTTGTGATCTTAAATTTGCATACTAATTTTCATCAATTTAGAAATGAGGCAAGTCTCTAAATAAATAATTTATAGTATTTCAATCATACCTTAAATAATTCATAACAACTCTAAAATGTTAAGGTTAATATGAGACCACAAGATCTCATATAATAATTGATGTATTATGTCGACCAAATGAGTGATGAAAAGGAATCAAGTTTGGTATATAGGCTTATGAGCAATTTGTCTTAATCATAGATACCATTCTAATTGACATGTTTTAACATCATGGCGTATCATCAATTCATTCAACAATAGGGTCTCGTCCATGTTAAGGATATTACATCTATATGTAATATATTTTTTAAAATAATAAATTTATTTAAAATACTTAAATGTCATATATCTATATAGTATCATGTCCGCATTGTATATATATTCTAATTTTTAAGAGTTCGTGTGTCTTTATATTCATATTATGTCGTGTTTGAATTTCTGTCTTCATTTAGTTATGTATTATAGAGCGTGATTTATATTTGTATAAAATGTAATTTTAGATTTTGATATTAATAAGGTAATTCGATTTAATTTTGACAATTTTTAAACTCTAAAAATTATAACCAAAATTTCAAATGATGTTTATCTAAATTATAAATTACATTCAAATAATTTTTTTTTAATTTAATTGAGTCGATGAATTTGAACGGTCACCTCTAACGAAAAGCAAAGTCTATATATATTTTTTGGGGCATGGGGGGTGTTGGGCGTAACCCAGACCGGCATTTCCATTTTGCCTCTTGCCATTTGCCTTTTGCGGCGGACGAGAGCCGAGAGGCCCCGGAGCCGCACCCTCGAGTACCCAACACTATCGACTCCATGTGATTCTCCTTTCAGTTTAAGAAGTTCTGTAGTTCCACCCACTCACACCACAATAACGTCCTCTTCGGCCGCACGATCGTGAGGAAAGATGTTTTCGTTCTGCTCGGGGGAGATCCCGTGGACAACACGATACTCGGACCGGGACCAAACTATAAATGGTTGCTTTATAGTTTATACCTTTTGGTCCAATTGTATAGTGTACGACCAGTGGCGGTGGCGCTTTATTGGTACGAAACCGTCACGCGACGCGTCAGCCATAAAATTTTGAAGAAAGGACATCATAAAACGTCCGTGTCTTTTTTTATTTTTTTATTTTTTTATTTTCTAATTGAAAAATAACTATCTATACCATATATAAAAGGGAAAGATTGATGTGGCATTCATAAGGAAAATTCGATTTTCTTTTTTAGATTTGTGATTATTGCTAATGTGGTATTATTTAAGTTATCAATATATAATACGTGCATACATTATCGCTAAGTTAAATTTAAGATTAATATTAAATAAATGTATAATATTATATATTTAATAAATTTATTCAAAATTTTTAAAAAATAATAATTTGATAATTATAAAATTTTATTTAATAAATTTAACTTTTGGTTAACCCTTTTAAACAAAAATTATTAAATTTTATTACATTTTGCATTAACTTATTAAAATTTATTCATATAACATGTTACATGCATTTAATTTAAAATAAAAAGTAAATAAAAATGCTAATAGATTTTCACAAGTTAGCACGTCGATGGACATTCGCAAGTTAGCATGCCACATTAAAAAATCTAAGAATTTTCATTTAAAAGAGTAACAAAATATTACATTTGTTATAAAAAAATTAACAATTATTCAAACATTAATTTTTAAAAGTTGATATTTATTTGTTAAAATACGTAAAATTGTAGATTAATTGTATATTAACTCTTAAATTTATCTAATTTGAAAAAGAATATAAAAGAAAATCACAAATAGATCCAAAGAAAAACTTATGCCTATTAGTTTAGTGTGAATATAAATTGCAAAATGTGAGTGCAAATCTTTTGACATAGATTAAAGGCAAGATCCTAAAGTGTGTTAATTTACAGCTTTTTGACTGTTGATTGATTGTATATTGGCAATAATTTAATATAATCAAATTAATAATAGAGACAGAAAATATATATATTAAATAGTAATAATAATGTTATTTCATTTATATTTATTTCCTATCCAGAATATTTTTCTTTATATAAAAATATTATCCGTATTTACTAGCTAGCTAGCTTTATATCAGCATCTATTTTTCTTTTCATGTTTGTTTTAAGTGATATTACATACCATCTTGTATGATTAAATGCACCGCCAAGAATTCATCTTCATTCCATTCTAAATTGAGAATGAATCTTAGTGACCACTTAAAAGTGAAGATTGCAACTATTTTGTCAAAAGCCGAAATTTATAAGTGTGATTTATTGTTGTGTGTTACAAAATCATTATTTTCTCTCAAAAAGCAGTCTGTTGAGTTATATAGTACTTATAGTTATATGACTTAAAATCCCCTCTTCTTACTTATCTGTGTCTGAAATATAATTTATTTGTAACATTTTCTTTTATTGAATTTATTAACGTTCTCGTTAGAAATTAGAACTCTCCTATCTACTTCCGTATAAAGTGTTTGGTAAAAAATATCGGAGTCGGTATTAGGTCAACTCTAATTTTATTTGTTATAAAGGTCATTACTTTTTTCCTAAAAAATAACTTGTTGGAGTGTCAACACCTATGTTTTAAGATTTTCTCTTTCTATTTGATGTGAAATGTGAAAGTCGAATTATACATAATCCGTCCGTATCTGAAATATAATCCATTTGTGACGTCTAGCTTCTATAAGTTATAAAAGCCTTGTATTTTATGCTAAAATATGTAGTCGGATATAATTTGATCTTACGCAAAGATATAGTTTACATTTTTTGATTGGAATTTGCAATTGCAAGGCTGTTAATTTTATGTATTATATGTACATATGATACAACCTTATAGGTTGATGTTATGGCACGTGTGATTAATTGTGGTGTAAAGGTCGGGAGATAGGACATCCCCCAATCGTTGGATTTGTTGACCGTAAGTGATGTAACCGTACCGTGGGAGCCGTACTATCCGTGGAATTGAATGAGGAAGCAACTTGCGAGGCAGTGGTCCTAAATTCACAGGTCTTCCATTTATGGTAAAAGGGTCAACGTCGTCCAGCAAGATTTTTCTTTTTTTCTTTTTTTTTTTCTTGTTTGACGCGGACCAAGATTCAAAGTTGAGATCTTTAAAAAGGTTTAAAGGCAACTCTATCATAATTTTTAGAAATTAGGCTAGCTATAGAATTATACGCGGAAGCCTGAAATTGGGTGCTATGTGCAACAGCCAAAGCTCACACGTGTCTTGCTGTTAGAAATGTCGAATTAGTCACGTCAAGACATGTTGTTTAGGTCAGATTATTTTAAATTTAAATTATTTTATATTCAATTTAAGTTGAATTATTTTATTTTTAAATTTAAATTAAGTTACAATTTAACTCACAAATTTTTATTAAAATAATTTTTTATTAATTTTTAATTTTATCATGTATTATCATAAATAAAAATATATTATTGTTTAATTTTAAAATTTTTATATTGATTTATATCAATAATATAAAAAGAAAAATAGATAATTCTATAAATAAATAATATAATTTTAATATAAAATAATTAAATACATATAATAAATAAAATTTATATAAATTAAATATTATATATATATATATATATTTGTATAATAATATATAAAAATTAATTAGTGTATATGTGTAATGTGTAATCACAAATTTAAAATAACTTTTTTGGGAGGACACATTTTATGAGCAGGACAAAAAATAATAATATAGCATGATTAAGTATCAAATGCAAGACCTGAAAGAGACAAAAATACCCTTTATCAATTACTAGATTCAATTATAATTTATTTATATTTTAATGTAAATATATGGTAAGAAATGGAGGATTGGGGCAGTTGTCTCCCTCGCTCCTTCTAAATCTGTCCTTGATCATGTGTAAATATTTTTGTATATATATAAAAGATAATAAATAAAAGTATAAAAAATATTAAATAGAAATTTGTTTTAGTTTTTTTAAATTTCAATTTTGGAAGAGTAGTTATTTTTCCGATCAAGCTGAGGGTGTTTAGGTTTGGATTATTTCGAGTTAGGTCTATATGTTATGAAATTTTACGCGTTAATAGATAAACAAAAATTTGAGACCGAAATAAATATAAATAAACTGATATGATTGTGTAAATGGGTTTTGCATATTTTAGCTACCTCCCTTAAGAATCAATAGAGTAAGAAACATAGGATAAGCTTAAGAATTAAGACATTCACAGTATGTTGGATCTCAATCTTGATATCGCCTCAAGCGACTCATCTTGTGAAGCAAACAACGCAACTAACGACAGTAACATGGAGGATGGTTCTGGCATATCATCTAACTCTTCCATTATCAACACTGAAGAAGCTTTAGCCCGTCAAGGGAACGAGAATTCCGACAACACCAACACAGCCACCAACGCGACTACTGCGTTCGTTTTCGATATCTTGAGAGAAGATAATATGGCTATCACCGAAGAGAAAGAGATAACATTCATAATGAAATAGCTACATAGTTGTTATTCCCTGAGAGGAGCGGCCAAGAACTGAATTTGGCATCGTCTTCCCCGGCTCGATCTCAGTGGTTGAAGTTGTCAGAGGTTGAGCATCAGGCAGAAATGAAAATTGTCTTTCCAAAGTAGCAGAAAGAGAGGAAAAGTAGACGGGGATCAAAGTCTAAAAGCTCTGAGTACCGAGGAGTCACTTTCTACCGCAGAACCAAACGATGGGAGTCCCATATATGGTGATATTTTCTTTCTGCTTGCTATTGTGGACAGGTTCTATCGTTTTTGTTGGCAAACTCAAATTTCTTGTTGTTTAAGCCATTCTAACTTTGTTTGCTTGCAGAAAGTGTTAAAATATATATATATATATATATATATATTCAGAATTTTCCTTTAACGAAAATTCTATTTCCACAATACAGGATATTTCTTTAAGCGAATACTAGCAAATGAACTGTAAGGAATCAACGTACCATTGTCCATGTCGATTCCCTATCGCGGAAGTGAAAATCTCTTTACCGATCTGTACTTGAGAAGATTTTACCTTTCCTCCTGGATTCTTCCCTTTCCTGTATTCCTACCTTTTTTCTGTTTTTCTCTCTCTGTGTGTTTTTTCCGACTCTTCCCTTTTCCGACTCTTCCCTTTTCTTTTCGTTTTTTCTGATGGCAGAGAGAATCCAGAA
This sequence comes from Bruguiera gymnorhiza, assembly GCA_020883675.1. NCBI lineage: Eukaryota > Viridiplantae > Streptophyta > Magnoliopsida > Malpighiales > Rhizophoraceae > Bruguiera > Bruguiera gymnorhiza. Next base: position 4,077,419 of record JAIRCJ010001050.1, read on the forward strand.
AAAACTTAATGATAACGTTTGTTTCCTTTTCATAATGGTTATCATTAATTAGGGAATTAATATCCTAATTAAAACGTTACATTTTCCTTCCGTAACGTTTATTTATCAATTAGGAAATTATCCCTCTTTTCCGATAACAATTATCCTTCCCGTAATCGTTATCTTTTTCCTGTAACAATTATCTTTAAATAGGGAGAGTGAAGGGATTTTAAACCCAGTGACCCAAATTGTCATTATGTCCAACCGACCATCATATTGGACCTTTTATATTGGGTCATACTTTAAATAACAAGGGCCACTCATGTTAATTAATTTAACAATCTCCCACTTGGCTCTTGTTATGATTTGATGAATCAACAACAAATAAGTGTGCACAATCCTTAAAGATCATCAAACCACAATACTTGATTGAATTAAAATGATTGGATCATGGCGGTCATATGTCCTTTGGCGACATGATTCCTTCCATGTATCACATGATCATTATAATTCATAATAACCTAACTGAGGAACGTTGAAACTTTAATTGTCATTTCCAAACATGCCACTAGTTATCTCACAACTGTAATTGTATACAACCAAATGGAGATAACAGAGCGTGAACAAAACCATGACTTTAATTGAATTCACGAATGTTACAATAATATGAGCAATACATAATATTGGCTTTCATGAGAATGCGGACCTATCCAAAATGCCCATCCCTTCAACATGTCCAGTAAATGTTTTCGGTGGTAAACCTTTAGTTAATGGGTCCGCTATCATCAATTCAGTACCAATGTGCTCAATAGACACTCTACGGTTTTGCACTTCTTCCTTAACAGATAGATATTTCAAATCCATATGTTTCGCACCTTTAGAATATCTATCATTCTTAGAGAAGAAAACAGCTGCGGAATTGTCACAATAAATTCTTAACGGCTTTTCTATACTGTCGACCAAACCAAACCTTAAGATAAAATTCCGCAACCATAATGCATGAACAGTAGCCTCAAAGCATGCTACAAATTTAGCTTCCATAGTGGAAGTAGCAATGACAGACTGCTTCCCACTTTTCCAGGAAACTGCTCCTCCAGCCAGGAGGAACACGTAACCAAATGTAGATTTCCTCGAGTCTACACATCCAGCATAATCTGAATCCGAGTAGCCTACTATTTCAAGATGACTTGATCTTTTATAAGTAAGCATATGATTCTTGGTGCCTTGTAAGTACCTAAGTACTTTCTTTCCAGCTTTCCAATGATCTATTCTAGGATTACTTTGATATCGGCCCAACATTCCAACAGCGAAACTAATGTCTGGCCGAGTGCATGTTTGAGCATACATCAAACTTCCAACCAATGATGCATAGGGAATGGATTCCATTGATTTTCGTTCCAAATTATTCTTTGGACATTGCAATTCACTGAACTTGTCCCCTTTCTGAATTGGAACTATTCCTGTAGAGCAATTTTCCATTCTAAATCTCTCTAATACTTTATTGATATAGCCTTTTTGAGACAATCCCAACAATCCTTGTGATCTATCACGGAATATCTCTATTCCTATCACATAGGATGCCTCATTCATATCTTTCATTTCAAAAGTTTCAGAGAGAAATTTCTTAACATCATGTAACAAACTCATGTCATTAGCAGCCAATAGGATGTCATCGACATATAGGACTAATATAATGAACTTGCTCCCACTGACCTTCATATAGATACACCGATCAACGGTGTTTTCTACAAAACCATATGACGTAATGGTATCATTAAACTTAATATACCATTGTCGGGAAGCTTGTTTCAGTCCATATATCGATTTCTTTAATTTACACACCAAACTTTCCTGCCCTGTGGTTATGAAACCTTTAGGTTGGTCCATATACACTTCCTCTTCTAAGTCTCCATTCAGAAAGGCGGTCTTTACATCCATTTGGTGGAGCTCCAGGTCATATTGAGCCACCAAAGCCATAATGATTCTTAAGGAGTCTTTCTTAGATATTAGAGAGAAAGTCTCCTTATAGTCAATGCCATCCTTTTGAGTGTAACCTTTGGCAACAAGTCTGGCTTTGTACCTTTCGATGTTGCCTTTTGAGTTTCGCTTGGTCTTGAAGACCCACTTACAGCCAACTCGTTTTGATCCTTCAGGCAACTCTACTAGTTCCCAGACTTGATTTACATCCATCGATTTCATCTCTTCCTTCATAGCATTCAACCACTTTTCAGAATCATTACAATCCATGGCTTGTTTAAATGAGACTGGATCTTTATCAATGCTTAATTTCGATTCATGCTCAAGCAAGTAAACCACATAATCATTCGATACAGCTGGCCTTTTCTGTCTTGTAGACCTCCGTAATGCCATATCTTGTGGCATCGCTTGTTCATTCGAAATTTGTACATTGTCACTTGGTTCATCTCTTATGTGCTCACTTTGCGTGTTTCGTGTATCAATTTGTTGTTCTTGCATGTCACGTGACTGTGATGCAACAAAAGGAACAACAACTTGAGTAGAAACACTGGGTGTGGGGATACCAACTTGAGTAGGAGTACTCACTGTGGATCTTTCATTTTGCAATTCTATAATATCCACTTTTCGTGATTCCCCACTCCCACTGGACTGACCATTTTCAATGAACCGAGTATTACCAGACTCAACTATTCTAGTGCTATGGTTAGGGTAGTAGAACCTGTACCCTTTAGACTTTTCAGGATAGCCAATGAAGTGACCACTAATGGTTCTTGCATCAAGCTTTCCTTCATGTGGATTATATATCCTTACTTCTGCTGAACAACCCCAAACGTGAAGGTGTCTTAAACTGGGTTTCCTACTTGTCCATAACTCGTAGGGAGTCTTAGGGACAGCCTTACTAGGAACCCTGTTTAGCAGATATGCAGCGGTCCTTAATGCATGCATCCACAAGGATAAAGTACAGTACTGTAACTTAACATACTCCTAACCATATCCATAAGTGTGCGATTCCGCCTTTCCGCTACACCATTTTGTTGTGGTGTACCAGGCATTGTGTACTGTGCACATATGCCTCGACTTTCAAGAAATTTTGCAAATGGACCAGGACATTGTCCACTTTCATTGAATTTCCATAATATTCACCACCCCTGTCTGACTTAATCACTTTTACTTTTCTATCTAACTGCCTTTCCACTTCGTTAATAAACACCTCCAGGGTGTTTACTGACTGAGACTTTTCATGCAGTAGATATAAGTAACAGTATTGTGAGTAGTCATCTATAAATGTGATGAAATATTTCTCACCACCCCATGTAGGAATATCGAAAGGGCCACATATATCGGTGTGTATTAATTCTAAAGGCTCACTACTTCTCATGGCTGGGTTCTTTGATGTGTGTCTTGTTTGTTTTCCTTTTATACAATCAACACACACTTCCCAATCAGCAAAATCCAATTGAGGTAGGATATCACTTTTCACCAACCTCAATATCCTTTCTTTGGATATATGACCCAATCTTTGATGCCATAAGAAAGCAGAACTATCATTATGCATATTACGTTTGTTACCTATACTATGCTCAACAAGAAATAGAGAATCAGCATACATAGTATCAAGATTAAAACGGTACAAATCATCAACCAAAGTACCAGATCCATGATAGTACGAATGTCTATACAATGAAAATGCACCGTTTCCAATCTTGAAATTAAATCCTTTTTCATCCAACTTTGCAACAGAAACCAAATTTCTAGCACATTCAGGAACATAGAGACACTTTTCTAGATCCAGGTGACACTTAGTGTCCAAGATCAATCTATACGTCCTAATTCCCGCTATTCGTGCCTTCATTCTGTTTCCCATGTAAAGGAACTTCTCAGTTCCTGTTATAGGCTGGATTGAAAGGAATCCCTGCATAATATGTGTCACATGAATAGTAGCTCCAGAGTCTAACCACCAAGTATTGTTGGGTACTTCAATTACGTTTGATTCAAAACATACTGATATACAGTACATACCTTTCTTTTCGAACCAAGCTTTCCTTTTTGGGCAATCCTTCTTGAAGTGACCCATCTTTTTACAAAAGAAGCATTTCTGATCCTTTTGGATCTAACCTCCAGTGACTTTTATAGAGGCTTTGTCCTTCTTCTACCCTTCCGGTATGGTTTAGACTTACTATTACTAGCATCATTGCGAACAGTGAGATGAATGGAGTGATCCCTCATCTTCTTTAATCTCCCTTCTTCCTGAACCAGCATGACCTTAATTTCTTGAAAGTTCCATTTCTCTTTAATAGTGTTATAATTCACTTGGAACTGGCCAAATTCAGGAGCAGTGAGTTGATGATGAATTAAACCAAAAAGGATTCACTCACATCCATTCCCATCGTTCTTATTTTGCTGCTAGGTTAGCCATACTAGTCACATGATCATGAATGGGCTGTAACCAATCAAATTTCTGGTCGTCAGCTCACTCATTAGGGTTCTTACGATGGATTTATCAGCTATGTCTGACTGAGAATATTCTTTAATTCTCACCATAAATTCCCTTGCATTTTCGGTCTTAGGCATCGATGGCTTGACATTTTCAGCCATCGTCATTCGCATCAAATTCAGACTCAGCCTATTAGACTGTACCCAAGCCTCATGAAAAGACTTATCGGATTCTGTACTGGTCTCTGTAATGGCTGCAGGCCTTTTATCCGTGATGACCGCTAGGTCTAAGCCCAAAACGCCTAAATGAAACTGAATGTGCTCAGACCATTCTGCATAGTTCAGCCCATTGAATTTGATCATTGCATTGCCTAAGGCGAAAACGTTGTTGGAGGCTGCAACATGATCCAAATTTACACATTAATACTTTGAGCAAACTTTGATGGATTCAGATACATGCATTACAAACTTTGACTATGTATTTAAGTCCACCTTTGGGTGATC